>OY282640.1:148478045-149855545 GCA_958299015.1 Tetanocera ferruginea | reverse complement strand
TTTTATATAATTGTAACCCATCGCGATGTTGATTTAATCTAATCGTCAAAATTCGCTCAAATATCTTTGATATACAGCATAGCATCGAAATTGGACGCCAATTTTCTACAAGAGAAGAATCTTTACCAGGTTTTGATATAGGTGTAATAACAGCATATTGCCAACATCTCGGGAAATAAGATATAGCAAGCAGATGGTTAAATAATATTGTCAAAATTGTTATGATACGTGTGTCAAATTTTTTGATGAGAAAGTAAGGCATATTGTCATAACCAGTGGACTTTGTGTTAGGCCGGGATTTGATAATTTCGGAAACTTCTTCGGTTGAAGTAAGAATTCCACGAGATTCGGGCGGTAAATTGGCGTTCAAGTGACAAAGCAGTATATTATCCTTAATACGCGGTGAAAGGTTTTGATTAAAATTAATGACTGGATTTGAATTATTTAGCGAAAGAATGGAATTTTGGACAGCATTTGTGTATTCAGAATCGAATCCAGTGGTAAGATTGTGATTTTTATGGAAGTTTTCCGCCAGTAAATTGGCAATATTTTCATCACCAGAAACTGCAATAGTTTTATCTATATCCATAAAAAGAGAACCATTTATGGTCGCCGATTTTTTGTGACCCGTAAAACTTTTAATGATCTTAAATGCATCGCGATTTGTTTCAACAGAGTTAAATGCATTTGTAAAAAACTTACCGGTTTCATGGCGTACATTATTTAAAACCATATTTTTAATAAGTTTCAACCTAACTTTTAACTCTTTAAGTCGTTGAATCGGAGGAGTGGGGCCAAGAGAAAAAATCTTCCTTTGAATCTTTTTAGATTCGCGCTGAAGAGCTAAAGTAGCTGATGAAAAAAGTACCCTATGCTGTGTATATTTAGAAACTGGCACATGTCGTTCAATGGCTGAGTTAAAGATTTTTTCAATGTTTATGGCCGCATGTTCACATTCACTGTGTATTAAATTTCGGTCGAGTGGTAAAACCAAATTGTTTATATTTTGTAAGATAAAAGAATTGATGTTGGTGACGTTAACTTTATTAAATAGTTTAAGTTTAGTTTGACAATTTGTGATTTCTGGAATTTCAAGTGGAATCGTACATTTGATTGCAAAGTGGTCGGAAAAAGATGGTATAGTAATAACGAAGCCAGATGGAGAAAAACTAGAGTTTGTTATGAATTTGTCTATGAATGAGCCAAAAGCGGATTTAAAACATGTAGGTGAGGTTGCATTAAAAATTTTAAGATTTGTGGTATTTGCTATATCATAGAGAATATTGCCATAAACATTATTTGAAACATCACCGAAGGACACATGTCTAGAGTTAAAATCCCCACCGAAAAAAGTGTTGGAGTTTTCGTTAAAAAATTTCTTGATGATGTCACAGTTTAACTTGCCATGTGGGAAATAAACCGAAGAAAATCTATGCCACGAATTCGATAATTTGCATTCAATTGAGGTAGAATGAATTTGATCTCTAGTAACTTTTAAATTTCGAATCGGAATATTATTGTTGACAACTATTGCAGTACCACCCCAGCCACGTTTAACATCCCCACGTAAAATATTGTAACCAGGTATCTTGATTTTTCTATAGGAATCAGTTTGGGTTTCTTGTAACATCAAAATATTCGCACCTGACTGATTAATAAATTCATGTAATAAAGAGATTCTATTTGTATGAGCAATGGAACAAACATTTAAGGAAACAACGACAACAGCCATTTAAAGCAATTCTTCAATTAATCCACACAATTGTTCAAAAACTTTGCGCAATTTGTCTTTGTTTGTATTTTTGATGCCAGAATCAGAAAAGTTACCATTTGTCTTACCGGATTTATTTTGGGACTTTTTGGAAAATTTATCAATGTTTGACTTATTTCTATTCCTATCGTTATTTGCCGGAGTGCGAATGTCCTCCAAGGTGCTTTTCTCAAAATAGCCAGAAGAAGTTGATGGACGATTTGATTCCGAGGATGTTGAAGCACGAACCGAATTATGTTGTTTGTTATTTGAATTTGATTTCTTTTCAGCGCCAGCAGCCACACCACGTTGGTTTTTGATAGTGTTGTAGTATTCGCAATGTGTTAGATCATTTGCAGTATGCCCATTTTGTTTTAATCCAGCAGCCTGACAATTAACGCAGCCAATTGGAATCTTTTTATTCATATTTCTTGGACAGCTTCCAGGGCCATGATCATTTAGACATTGAACGCAACGATATTTGAAGGCACAACAAGAAGCTGTATGTGAAAAACGTTGACAACGTCGACATTGAACTACTTTTGAATTAAACATACTTTCAAACTTGACTCGGAAAGAGTCAATTGTTTTTATTTGTGCGAGACGAGATATGTCAGCATTGTTGTCAAGTACCAATTGATATAGTGGAGTTGCATTTTTATTTCGTTTCATTGTTGGTGTCTCAAAACGCGAGATATTAACAACACCATCGATGTGATACTCAGCCAGAGCGTTGGATATCAGAATTACATTATCCTCGTAATTACCGTGTATTAGACCACGAACAATAAAGGCCTTGCGCTTGCATCCCTTTTCGGCATATGTGTTGAATTCGATTCCGCTTTCGTTTAGAAACTCCATGATGTCACCTTTTATTTCCAAATTTTTGCATATAATTCGTGGTACAGCATTTTTTCGCAACTGAAGCCATTCATATCCACCAATGCCAAATTGTTGTCTCAGATTTGTTAAAATGCTGTTGTAGTCTCCATTATCGTTTAATCCAAGTTGAATCGGAGTTGTTTTACCAACACTACCAGCTATTTCGCCGTTTGCGACAATATCAGCCCACGTGTTGGTTGTTTGTGTACCATTTGGATTTGGTTGTTGTGTTGGAAGCGAAGTCAGAAAATTTTCATTTTCGCTTAGTTTGATAGGCACAGTTGGCATGTTATTTTCACCAACAGCATCCTCATTTGGTTCAGTAGAATTTGCAGTATTGTTATCGGCATTTGCATTATTTATTTTGGACAACTTTACAGTTTGTTGATCCTTAGACGATCGAACGTCATGGGTGTTCTCGAAGCGACGCTTACCAGTAACACGATTTGTATTTGGAGCCCCATTTGTAGTTTGTTTGTTTAACGAAGCAGTGAGAGTAGCCAAATTTTGATTTAATAATAAAACATTATTATTCAAGCTATCTATTTGCGCTGTTTGAAGTTCAAGCCGATGTTGTAACTCAGATATAAGTCCATCTTTATCCGCAATGATTTGATATAATTTTTCATTTAATTTTTCATTTTCTTTCATAATGAAAATTTCAACGCACGAGACGATGTTCTCCGTTTGAAATTTAAATTCGAATGAAAAGATAAAATTTAATGAAATTAGTTTAGTTTATTAAATTAAAGTCAAAATTAAATTAAATTAAATTAAATTAAATTATATTAAATTAAATCAAATTCAAATAAATCAAAACAAAACCAATCAAATCATGTCATGTCAAGCCAAGATTCAAGTCAAGATTCAAGTCAAGATTCAAGTCAAAATTCAAGTCAAGATTCAAGTCAAGATTCAAGTCCAGATTCAAGTCAAGATTCAAGTCAAGATTCCAGTCAAGATTCAAGTCAAGATTCAAGTCAATATTCAAGTCAATATTCAAGTCAAGATTCAAGTCAATATTCAAGTCAAGATTCAAGTAAAGATTCAACACAAGATTCAAGTCAAGATTCAAGTCAAGATTCAAGGAGTCAAGATTCAAATCAAGATCCAAGTCAAGATTTAAGTCAAGATTCAAGTCAAGATTCAAGTCAAGATTCAAGTCAAGATTCAAGTAAAGATTCAAGTCAAGATTCAAGTCAAGATTCAAATCAAGATGCAAGTCAAGATTCAAATCAAGATGCAAGTCAAGATTCAAATCAAGATGCAAGTCAAGATTCAAGTCAAGATTCAAGTCAAGATTCAAGTCAAGATTCAAGTCAAGATTCAAGTCAAGATTCAAGTCAAGATTCAAGTCAAGATTCAAGTCAAGATTCAAGTCAAGATTCAAGTCAAGATTCAAATGAAGATGCAAGTTAAGATTCAAGTCAAGATTCAAGTCAAGATTCAAGTCAAAATTTAAGTCAAAATTCAAATCAAGATTCAAGTCAAGATTCGAGTCAAGATTCGAGTCAAGATTCAAGTCAAAATTCAAGTCAAGATTCAAGTAAAGATTCAAGTCGAGGTTCAAGCCAAGATTCAAGTCAAGATTCAAGCCAAGATTCAAGTCAAGAAGCAAGTCAAGATTCAAATCATGATGCAAGTCATGATTCAAGTCAAGTCATGTTTATATTTATTTATATCAAAGAAATAACCGTATATTTTTTTCAAATCTATGTACTCTTTAAAGAATTTTTTAGTTTAAACAGATGGGGAGGTTGGAGTTTTCGAAGGCGGATGACACCCATTTTTTTCTGCACACCTTAATTTTGATATAAAATGCTTCCATACTAAATTTTATCTCTATATGTCAGATATAAAAATTTTACTATTTTTAAAGGTTGTATGAGAGGTGGACGTGTTTGTGGGCGGATGACACCCATTTTGTGCACACATCTAAGTTTTGATATAAGATATATACCAAGTTTTATTTTTGAAGCTCATATACAAAAAGCTTGTAAGAGTTTTAACTATAGTGGGTTGCATGATAAGTGGGCGTGGCGTGGGTTTACGATGACCATTTTTGGTAAGTTTTCGAACAGAATCCGCCCATACTAAGTTTAGTTGCTGCAGGGCAAATATGAACCTTTTTATAGTGTTTTCAATTGTGGGATTGTATGGGAGGTTTGTTTGTGGGCGGCTGACACTCATTTTAGTTGGCGTTCGATTTGCAGTGTTGTAGATAAAATTAATTTTTATGGTATGTTCTAAATGCAATTTTCTCAAATTACATGAACTGCATGCTATAAAATTTTTTTAAGAAATATATAAGCTCCCTCTAATGCTATTTCATTATTTTTATAGCCAATTTTTAAAGTTCACTCGCTGTGCTATAATATTTTTAAGTTTCTTTTGTTAAATAAAGAGTTGTTTTTATGCAATAATTTAAAATACTAAAACGTACGCTTAATGTGAAATGAACAATCATTCTCCCTTTCTAGAATGCCAAAATTAAAATAATTTGAAAAAAGATAATTTTATAGCATTTCCATAAAACCATAATATTAAGAGTCATAAGAAACGTAATTAGATAAAAAATTTATTTCCGCTCATTTCTATATTTCAATTTAATTTAAGTGAAGAGCAGTAGTTTTCTGTACTATATGAAGGTCAGTATTTGAACCTTTGACACGCAAATTTTTATTTCTTAGCAATATATTTTTTTATGTCTGCAGCATTGCATGTTTAGATATAATTTATAGTAAGCTTAAAAGCAAAGTTTAAGACAAATTATATTTGAGCCACAAAGCTTAAAACGAACATAAAATTCAAAGGATTCTCTGGCAAAGGAATTTATTTTCATTTTATATACGGCATAATGGTATTTAAAATTTTTTTTATTGAGACCAAACAAAAAAATTGCTTGAAACGCATTTGGCAAGCGGAACGAACATGCAAGCAACGCTTAAGAATTTTTCAAAAATGTTTGTCTTTCTTGCCACAAAAATTGATGGATTTCTTTTCTAGAGTTAAATACAGAGTTAAACACAAAGGAGAAAACTTCATCGAACCATGTGTTTGTATGTCAGTGAGATACATATATCGAAAGCGGGTCATATGAGTGAAGCGCAGTGGCAAAGCAGAATAGCAACAGAGAAGCAGAGGAGTTAAAAGTTTGCAGAAATCCTTACGTTTACATGCACTATTAATCAAGCCAAACACGCAATTATAGTGAGCTTCAAGCACACACACACACATACACACACACACATATATACACATAAACACACCATCGTATCAAAGTCAAAGTTTGAACGAGTAAGCAACAGTAGAAGTAGGAAGGAAGGTGTATGGCTGAATATCCTTCATTTGCATTTAAATTGTGTGCAGAAAGCCAATCGATGTTCTTCTTTTTTCTTTTTCCTTTTTTGCACCATTTTCATTGAACATACCGCGTCAGAGTATTGGTGAACATATGGCTGAGTAAAAGTTAATATATGAATGTGTGTGTGTTCGCACATGTGGCAGTATTGCTGTTTACTGTGCATTGAGTTGTGTGCGTGAAAAGCTCTCATTGTTGCTGAAGCGTTAAAAAGGATAACAAAACCAAAAATCAAGGATATGCCTTTGATTGTGTTTCGGAAAGCGTGTTTGTATGTGTGTGTATGCGAGTGAACGCATGATATTGACTTTTTACATACTTGCGGCGGACGTTTTCATTTAATGTTGATATTTATTTTTTTCAACTTGTTTTAAGGTCTTTATTAAATATTTTTATTGCTTTTCTTACTGGGTCGACTTTAAAACAATTTAATAAGAAGTAATTGCGATATTGATAGTGATAGTGATAGTGATAGTGATAGTGATAGTGATAGTGATAGTGATAGTGATAGTGATAGTGATAGTGATAGTGATAGTGATAGTGATAGTGATAGTGATAGTGATAGTGATAGTGATAGTGATAGTGATAGTGATAGTGATAGTGATAGTGATAGTGATAGTGATAGTGATAGTGATAGTGATAGTGATAGTGATAGTGATAGTGATAGTGATAGTGATAGTGATAGTGATAGTGATAGTGATAGTGATAGTGATAGTGATAGTGATAGTGATAGTGATAGTGATAGTGATAGTGATAGTGATAGTGATAGTGATAGTGATAGTGATAGTGATAGTGATAGTGATAGTGATAGTGATAGTGATAGTGATAGTGATAGTGATAGTGATAGTGATAGTGATAGTGATAGTGATAGTGATAGTGATAGTGATAGTGATAGTGATAGTGATAGTGATAGTGATAGTGATAGTGATAGTGATAGTGATAGTGATAGTGATAGTGATAGTGATAGTGATAGTGATAGTGATAGTGATAGTGATAGTGATAGTGATAGTGATAGTGATAGTGATAGTGATAGTGATAGTGATAGTGATAGTGATAGTGATAGTGATAGTGATAGTGATAGTGATAGTGATAGTGATAGTGATAGTGATAGTGATAGTGATAGTGATAGTGATAGTGATAGTGATAGTGATGTCAATGACAATGTCAATGACAATGACAGTGACAATGATAATGACAATGACAATGACAATGACAATGACAATGACAATGACAATGACAATGACAATGACAATGACAATGACAATGACAATGACAATGACAATGACAATGACAATGACAATGACAATGACAATGACAATGACAATGACAATGACAATGACAATGACAATGACAATGACAATGACAATGACAATGACAATGACAATGACAATGACAATAACAATGACAATGACAATGACAATGACAATGACAATGACAATGACAATGACAATGACAATGACAATGACAATGACAATGACAATGACAATGACAATGACAATGACAATGACAATGACAATGACAATGACAATGACAATGACAATGACAATGACAATGACAATGACAATGACAATGACAATGACAATGACAATGACAATGACAATGACAATGACAATGACAATGACAATGACAATGACAATGACAATGACAATGACAATGACAATGACAATGACAATGACAATGACAATGACAATGACAATGACAATGACAATGACAATGACAATGACAATGACAATGACAATGACAATGACAATGACAATGACAATGACAATGACAATGACAATGACAATGACACAATGACACAATGACAATGACAATGACAATGACAATGACAATGACAATGACAATGACAATGACAATGACAATGACAATGACAATGACAATGACACAATGACAATGACAATGACAATGACAATGACAATGACAATGACAATGACAATGACAATGACAATGACAATGACAATGACAATGACAATGACAATGACAATGACAATGACAATGACAATGACAATGACAATGACAATGACAATGACAATGACAATGACAATGACAATGACAATGACAATGACAATGACAATGACAATGACAATGACAATGACAATGACAATGACAATGACAATGACAATGACAATGACAATGACAATGACAATGACAATGACAATGACAATGACAATGACAATGACAATGACAATGCTTAAGGTTAGCCGAATTTATCAAATGGTTACGGTTCATTTAAGGATAATTTACAAATTACTGAAATAAAAACAGTGGCATGTGCGTTTCAGCTTAATTTAAAGGAGTGGCGGCCATGAGGCACGCTTTATTTTGCCCTGCCAAGTTGCCAACAGCTTGCAATTGCCAAAAACTTGCATAAAGCCAAAAGCTAAATATGAAAAAAAATCTCCTCAATAATAATCGCACATTATATCGTCATCGCTAGGCAGAACACGTTTTACCATTGAAACGGAAGCCAAATAAATAGCGATAAAAAAAGCTGTGCTCAGAAAATGCACAGAAGTGGTCAAAAAAGAGAAAAAGAAAAACAATCGCCATAAAATGCAAAACGAATGCCAGCTAACGTACAAACGTGGCACGATCTATCGATGTTTCTAGTACTACTGTGTTTTTTAGTCTTTGTTTTTTGTTTTAACCAACTTTTTATAGCCACGCTTACAATATATTCGCAATTTATTCTTAAATGACAACAACAAAAATAAAAGGACTATCATCGATGCAAAATAAGGTGTATGCAGGCATGTGTATGAGAGTCTGTATGAACGCGTGTGGCTTCAAGAAAAAAAAAAATATAAGTCAGTTAAAAAGGTCAAGGTTAGCCTGACACACGAGGCGTGTCGAGGCGAGAGATATATTCTGCAGCCAAGTGTTCAAACAAGCTGAGTGCAAACTGAGTATAGTTTGCCAAACAGCTTGAGGCATAGAGCTTCGAGCCAGCTTTCGCGGAACAGAAATTAAAATAAAAACGGAAATAAAAATGGAAATGAAATAACAAAGAAAAAATAAAAACAAGAGCTGAAACAAAAATATTCTTTTCTTGTGCATAGCTCGAAGTTTGTCTTTTACACTTTTGCAATAATTTTTTTGCACACTTCTTCTTTATTGTTTGCAGCAAGTTTTTGTTTTGTTTGTTTTTGAAATTTTTATTTTTTGGCAATGGTTGGGTTGGAACAAAAAGTTTTCTCATTGAAAAAGTTTAAGGCAGCGCTAAACAGTTGAGCCAAGTTGAGCCAACTTTCACACACACACACACACACACACGCAAATGAAGTTAGAAAAGAAGATACTTTATTGACAGTCAAGTTGTACGTCATTGACGTAGATTTCTTTCTCTTTTCTTGTTGAGATTTTTTTTTTAATTTTTTCTTATGCTTAGTTTTGTGGCTTAGCTTGTAAATCGTATCCTTTTTTTGGCAGTGCAAAAAAAAAATATTTGGGAAATAAATCAGTAGCTTGTAGCTGATGATGCTGCATATTTTAAAGCATGTGTATAAAAGTGTGACTGTTTGTGGTAGTGATGATGATAAATGACTTTGAATCACAGATACACCCACAATTAAACTTTGATTTTCTTAAGAAAATGTTTTATTCTTATGTTAAGTATTTGAAAAATAAATTGAAGAGCCGGAAAGAAGTCTTTTATGCTTCAAGACCATTAAAAAATTATTTCAAGACAATGGCAAGAAAATTTTGTCGCATCCTTGACACAATTCACTGCAACAAAACAGTAAAAAATATTTAAATAAGTAACAAAGTAACATAAAACCTAAGAAAGTAAAGATTTTGTCATTAACTACTTCAAAAAATTGTGCATTTTTGTCGCATCGGTTACACACTTTTACTCTTTTACTTTAATCTATGCTCAAAATATAAAAGATTTTGCTTTTAATTGTCAAAATTAAATAAATGGAGATATTTTGAAATGAATTTTGCGTTAAATTTCTATGTCGCATACGTTACACTTTTTGTCATCACTCTGATAAAATAAAATTTTCAAATAAAAGCCAGTACAACAAAATTTAAGCCTGAAAATGGCAAAGACAAGAGATTTGAAATGTTGAAACTTCTGCATTTTGGTCGCATCCGTTACACATTTTGGCTCTTTTGCGCAAATCTATACCCAAAATACAAAAGATTTTGCTTTAATTGTCAAAATTAAAGAAATGGAGACATTTAAGAAATTAATCATACATATAATTTCTATGTCGCATACGTTACACATTTTTGCCATAACTTTGATAAAATAAAATGTTCAACTAAGCGCCAGTACAGTATATTTTAAACCTAAAAATGGTTTAAATAGAAATGAAGTGAAGAAATTTTTAATAATTGAGCATTTGTGTTGCGTCCGTTACACACTTCTACTCTTTTGTCCAAATCTATACCCAAAATACAAAAGATTTTGCTTTAATTGTCAAAATTAAAGAAATGGAGACATTGAAGAAAATAATTATACATAAAATTTCTCTGTCGCGTACGTTACACATTTTTGCCATAACTTTGATAAAATAAAAATTTAAAATAAAAGACAGTACAACGTAATTTAAGCCTAAATATGATTAAAAAAGAAATATGGTGAGCAAGAAATATACGTAGCACATTTTTGCTCTTTTGTGTAAATCTTTACCCAAATATAACATATTTTGCTTTAAAAGTCAAAAATAATATAAATGGAGATTGTTATGAAATTAATTTTGCGTTAAATTTCTATGTCGCATACGTTGCAAATTTTTGTCATAACTGTGATGTCATCAAATTGTCAAATAATTAACGGCACAGCATTATTCAAACACAAAAACAAATAAAAAAGATAAGAGTGATGATATTTCACATCGTCCATTACACACTTTTGCTATTTTTAATGTAGTTAGGCACATAAAAAATAAATTTTTTAATTAAAAAATGAAAATATAACAAGCACTGCTTAAAATCTGTATAAAAGAAACTAACATAGTTACATCCGTTCAACACTCGTGTAATCTTGCATTAAAAATGAAGAAGCTAATATTTTACCGATATTTCAACAAATTAAAAACGCATTTTTAAGACTTTCCGAGAAGCGTTTAAACTAAAGTTGTCGCATGCGTTACACAGCTAAATTATTACTATTGCAAAAATGAAAAATTGTCATAATTCATGGAAAATACCTTAATAGTTCAAAATTTTTGTCGCATCCGTTACAGCGTTTGCTCCTACAACACAAAATACAAATTATTTTGCTAGTTTTGGTGTCTTAAGGCACAGAGTATTCAAATTCCTTGATAGAATATGAAAATATTACAAACATTAATACCAAAGATAGTCACGAAGTCACATCCGTTACACACTTGAGTTGTTTTGTTGTAAGCAAACGCAGAAACATATATTTGTTGGATGTTTAAACAAACAAAAAGCATTTTTATGGTTTTCCGAGAAACGTTTAACTTAAAGTTGTCGCATGCGTTACACAGTATAATTCTTATTGACGCAGAAGTGTAAAATTGTGCAAAAAAAATATATGGTGTAGCATAGTTTATGTAAAATTTATAAATAATTTGGCATTTTTGTCGCATCCGTGTTTGCTTCTGCAACAAAAAAAAAAAAAAGGATTTGCTATTCTTAGTGGCACAGAAAAAATACTTTATTAAATAAAATATGAAAATATAAGAAGCATCGCTGCCAAGAATAGTCAAGAAGTCACATCCGTTACACACTCAAGTTGTCTTTTGTTGATAAACGAATAAACAAATATTTGACGGATATTTTTTTTAAAAACTCAAAAAGCATTTTTTTAGTTTTTCCGAAAAACGTTCTCGTTAAATTATAATTGTTAAATAATTATAATTGTTGCAAAAGTGTAAAATTGTCAAAATTGATAGTACAATTGGAGCATAATTCATGAAAAATGTATAAATAATTTTAATTTGTTGTCACATCCGTTACGCACTGTTGATTAAGCGTGTCGAACAAGGCACAGAATCAATAAATTAATATATTCCAAGTATAAAATCGAGAAACTAATCGAAAAAGTTTATGTCGCAACCCTTATACACTCTTGTCGTCTTGTGCTGTCATATAAATTTTATTGTTGTGTGCAAATGGAAACCTTAAAATATATAGTTTTAAGCAATTAACAACAAAATATAAAAAATGTCGCATCCGTTACTAACTTTTAACAACTTTAATAATTACATGATGTAGTTTTGAGGGTTTGAATGAGAACCATGCATTTTCTTATGATAAATGCGTACAATGAAATAAATACGAAAAAAAATAATTAAAAACGTGGAGCACAATTTGTATGTCAAATTATTCAAAAACTTTGTCACAGCCGTGACATTCTGGTCAAGTATTTTGCTGTACTGAGATAATATATGTTAATTATCCAGGCTGGAGTAAGCATTTTAAAACCAACTAGGGCAATTCTGAAACTTTATTGTGTCCGTTACATAATTTTGTCGTTTTTCCCAAATGGGGTATGTTTAAATATTTAGATGATAAAGAACTGGGGTTAAGGCAACTCAATCGATTATTTTGGGTATAGATTGAAGAATTTGTCGCATACGTTACAAGCTTCAACTTCGCCAAATCGATAAAAAACTATTGCAAATGGTTTAACAATTTACATAAATATGTATTTTTATGGGTTTTTCAGTATTTGTCACATACGTTACAAATTTTAATTTTATCAAATGGTTCAAAAATGATTGCAAGTGATCGAACTATTGATATAAGTGTGTATTTTTATGAAATTACAAGTATTTGTCACGTACGTTACGAACTTAAAATTTGTCAAATCGAACAATAGACATAAGTGTGTATTTTCATGAAATTGGAAGTATTTGTCACGTATGTTACAAACTTGAATTTTGTCAAATCCATGAAAAATTATTGCAGACATTCGAACGATTGACATAAATGTGTATTTTAATGAAATTTCAAGTATTTGTCACATACGTTACAAACTTGAATTATATCAAATCGATGAAAATAAGTGCATATGTTCGAACGATTGACAAACGTGTGTATTTGTATGAAATTGCAAGTATTTGACTAGATTTGCAAGCCCTTGTCACATACGTTACATACTTAAATTTTGTCAAATCTATCAAAAATTATTGCAGTTGTTCCAACGATTGAAAAAGCTTGTATTTTTGTGAAACTGCAAGTCTTTGCCTGGATTTGCAAGTCTTTTTCACATGCGTTACAAACTTGAATTTTGTCAAGTTCATCAAAAATTAGTGCAGATGATCGAACGATTTAAAATAAGAGTGGATTTTTATCTTATTATTATTTTATTATTTTTATTTTAGCATATTCAAAAATGTGGTCGCATCCATTACATGATTTTAGCAGCTTAGATAACACAACCGATACAGAATGTCTTTAGATTTTACTATTAAAGTGGATGCCTTTTAAGAATTAGTACTAGCCAAGTACTAACCAACCAACAGATACGCTCGTTACTAAGTCAAAACTTTGGTCACATCCGTTACAAGATTTTGGCAGCTTAGGTAACGCAATCGATACAGAATTTCTCTAATTTTAGGATAAAAGCGGCTGCACTCTAGGAATATTAGCAGGTACGCTCGTTGCAAATTCAAAAATGTAGTCGCATCCGTTGCACGATTTTAGTCACTTATGTTAGCACAGATACAGAATTTTCTACATTTTATTATCAAAACAACTACATTTTGAGAAACTTTTTTTACCTATTGAAGTTATTTTAAATAATTTTTGTGGCCTTGTGTAACAACCGTTACACAAAAAGAAATAAGCATTATTTTACATAAGACTAAAGTGCCGCAGCGCAGACGAACACATCAACAAAAGAATCACATATTTTAAGTGCACTTAAAAAATGCAATAACAGCCAAATAACTCAAGACTAAAAAACACAAGTTTTCTGAAGATATTTCAACACAATATAAAGACAAACAACAAAACAACAGCATCAACATCAGCATCATCTCAAACAACATCAACTACACTAAAAGTGGTAAATATGGAAAAAATAAAAAATGGAAAACCACAATTTATCAACAACGTAAAGCAAAAGTAGACGAACGAATCTACCGCCTTTAAGCATCATCGTAACGTATTTAAGTATTGAATTATTTTGTAAAACATGGCAACTTAACCCAGCATTATTGTACCGAGACCAACCAACCAACACCCGGGCACAAATCCTCAGAGCCATACAATGAGACTGTTTTGCACCACCACCACCATCACCACCACCACCAACAAGCAGCAGGGTGTGCCAGTCATGGTTGAAACAACAACTATTCAGTTTATTAAGTATTAAATGCACAAGGAACAGAATAACCGAACAAGAGAGTGAGTGAGTGAAAAGAGATGAGCAAAGAGATACAGTTTTGGTTGAAAGTTTTTTTCTTACCCTCAAAGCACGCACCAAACGAGATAATTTAATGAGATGTTGAGCTCCTTGAGCTAAGTGCAAAAGCACGCTTGCATTTAAAAAGTATCCTTGCTGCTTGCTATAAGTCAATCCTTTGCTCAGCTATTCAATAGAACTGTTTCGAATAATTTAAGTAATTATTTTATGTAAAGAGAACAAAAGAGGTTAGAAATACAGGTAGGCAACCACTAAAAGTGGTTGAATTTTATAAAGTTGAAAGAGCTTTAAGACCGGATGTTAGCAACAAAAAGCTGCAGCGAATTAAATATTAAGTACTAGAGCTATGTATTTCGAACTTACAAATCTCAAAACTATCAACACCTCTTGTGAACTATTTTCAAAACTCAAATTCTTCAGTAACCACACAATATTTTTGCAGGCTTATTTGGCGTTTTTAATTTCATCACCTTGGCAAAGTTGATTAAGGCATCCGCCGCATTGCAGCAGTTGTGGCTGCATACCACTTGCTTTTCTTGTTGCTGTTGTGGTTCTTCTTCTTCTTCTTTGAGGTTTCAAAAAAAACTTTGGCACTATTTGCTAGTTGCGCATCACTCTTCATGTTGATTGAAATATGAAGTGTAGAAAATTTATTATTGGCCGGATTTAATGCAGTTTTATTTTATTATAAAAGTTTTTAAAAGCGCTGCAAATAAGTTCTGCTAGCATGAGCTTTAAAACTTTGGCAAACTTTTTAGATTTAAAAGCAGTGCTTTAGTTGCCACCCGGAACTATAGAGGCGCAAAAGTGCAGTTTTCAAAAGAATTGAGAGATAACTTTTAGCTGTTCTAAGTTTGACGGATTGTTGATGAAGCAAGTTGGAGAATATACAGTAAAAATGAGAAATTAAAGAAAGCACTAACGACCTCAAGTCGTCAAAATATTCAGCTTAAATAAAAGTTAAATATTAAATATATGCTATCCGAAGAAATTATCTCTGAACTGAACAGAAATTACCTCTGGAACATATGAAACCTCTAAATAAAGAAAACTCACGGATATTACAATTATAACGAGTTAAGGCAATAAATTCACGAACTAACATTCCCCAGAATACGTAAGAACGTCATTGGATAACTCCGGATAACTTCGGATAACTTCGGATAACTCTGAATAACTCTTTATACTAATGGAAATTTACGAATAATCAAAAAATATCACCATTACAATTATTTCGCATTCTGGCAGTTCGGAAAATATTTTGAAGGTTCGGATAATAAAGAAATATCTCAGATATTACAATTATTTCGAGTAGGAATGAATTTACGTCCTAATATAAGTCTGTATATGCAATTATATATTTTCGGATAACTCCGGATAACTTCGGATAACTCCGGATAACTTTGGATAGACAATTAAACTCTTAGATATTGCAAGAAGCAACTTATTTACGAATAAATATGTGTCAGTATGCGCACGGATAGCTCCGGATAATATTGAAAGCGTTTGGATAATAAAGAAAACTCTCGAATATCGAAATTATGCCGAATGGGAATTAATTCACGAATTAACATTCGCCAGAATATGTACGGATGTTTTCAGATAACATCGGCTAACTACAGATAACTCTATGAAATAATGGAAATGTGCAAAAAAGCTTTTGATCTATTTGATAAAATTTAGGTTTGTAACGTACGTAAAAAATACTTGCAAATCCAGCAAAAACTAGCAATTTAATAAAAACACACTCTTACGTCAGTCGTGCGAACATCTGCACTAGTTTTGGATCGATTTGAAAAAATTCAAGTGTGTAACGTATGTGACAAACACGTGTAAGTTCATACAAATACACACTTATACCAATCGCTCAAACATGTGCAATAGTTTTTGGTCAAAAGGATAAAATTTAAGTTTGTAACGTACGTAACAAATACTTGCATATCCTTGCAAGCTTTTGCTGGATGTGCAAGTATTTGTCACGTGTTATTAATAAAAATACACACTTGTGGCAATCTTTCGAACAACTGCAACAGTTTTGGATCGATTTGATAAAATTTAAGTTTGTAACGTACGTAAAAAATACTTAAGAATCCAGCAAAAACTTGCAATTTAATAAAAACACACACTTATGTCAATCATTCGAACATGTGCAATAGTTTTGAGTCAATTTGATAAAAATTCAAGTTTGTAGCGTACGTGACAAATACTTGAAATTTCATACAAATACATACTTATGTCAATATTTCGAAGTTTTGCAATAATTTTTGATTGATTTGGCAAATTTTTAGTCTGTAACGTATGTGACAAACACTTGCAAATCCATTAAAATACATATTTATATCAATTGCTCAAACATTTGCAAGCTGTTTGGTCAATTTGATAAAATTTAAGATTGTAACGCACGTGACAAATGCTTAAAATTTCATAAAAATACACTTATGACAATTATTCGAACATTTGCCATAATTTCTGAGTGATTTGATAAAATTTAAGTTTGTAACGTACGTGACAAAAAATTGAAATTTCATAAAAATACACAGTTGTCAATTATTCACACATTTGCAATAATTTTTGATTGATTTGACAAAATTTAAGTGTGTAACGCATGTGACAAATACTTGCAATTCGTGCAAAATGTTTATTTATCAAAATTTTATCAATTTTCCTTTTAATTTATAACAAAAACAAGCGGAGGATTTGCCTTAACCCCTAATTCTTCGTCATCAAAATACTTTTATATGGCCCATATTGGAAAAACGACAAAATTATGCAACGGACGCCACATAAATCAGAAATTTTTTTAGCGTTTCCTTCAATGTCGTTATTTAGTTCCTAAAATTGCATGCCAAAATTGCTACAGAGGTCTTTTATGCGTGGAAAAATCGAAAGACACAAAAGAGGTTCTAGTGCTGAGTAACTGACATTAAAGATAGAAGAAAAAATGCAAGTTCCGTGTCCACAAATGATAAATTGATTTTATTGTGAAATAATGGAGACGTTGTTCGGGCAGATCAAAAGAGTGAACTCTACAAATACAAGTCGGACAAATTGTGACAGAAGATTTTTATAGATTGATAATGATGGCAACATTGAACGCATAGGTCATTCACTCCGAAATAAATCGGGGCAAAACATTAAAAACATTTTTGGTAAATTTGTCATAGGGCTTGATTGTTTAAGGATTACAAAAAAACTACTGTTCGTAGAATAAACCATCGAAATCGAAGTTTAAAAAGCAAACTTGCACCAAAACTTTTTATATCATGTTCCCCTTTAATCGATTTTCATTTATTAAATTGCTTCATAGAAAACCATTTCTAGTAATGGCCGTATAATTCTCACAGACTACAGCATGAACGGAATAAATTTCGCCATGTTTTATGATATGGCGCTTTATGATGATCTAGTCAAAATTACGCTTTTAATAACAACATTATTAACAACAACTTATAACGCACACATACTATTTACTGACAAAGCCAGGCAATGACAAAGCAAGGCAAACGGAAACGGATACAGACACATACACAACAGCACCAAACGAACATAGAGCGACATTGGGCTCGATTGTTGAAGCTTAGCCTAGTTATATGTATGAAAAAAAAAAAAACAATGCAAAATTACAAAAGCTTTGACTGAAAATGACAACAAAAACAACAACAACAAGAAAAAAATAAACATTAAATAGCACTTCATATAATGTGGTTGCATAGCAGCTGTTATGCTGTTGAAGCAAAGCATTATTTGGGGTGAAAATGTTACAAAATTACTTAAAGTTGCCAACACGTTAAGGGAAACCACCTTTTTTGTGTAGCAAATAAATTGTCTGGCAAGAGTAGATGATGATGATAGGGCGTGTATAGCAGAAATATTCCGTACAAAAGACAATGACAAAAATGTTGTCATAACAAAAGAGGCAAAAAGAAAAATCAAAATAAAAAAAAAATGGACAACAAAAAATACGTTTGACAGCAAAAGCAATAAATGCACAAAAGCGAATATATATTGTGGTCAATAGGGGCCAAAAAACAACAACAACAATCACAAAAGAATAGTAGCAACACAACAAAGCAGTAGCTAGTAGCCTGCTAGCATAGAAGTAATAATAACCGCTAGAGCAAAAATGAAGTCCACGTTGAGTCAAAACTGAAGGCGCAACCATTTCAATATGTTGCACTTTGTTCCAAACTGGAGATGCTGTGCAGTAGAGCAGAGATGAAGCAGCAGCAGCAACACGCCCAGAGATTTAGAGTATAAATCAAAATGTTAGCTTTGACTGCTGCTATTTTTTTTTTGTTTAATTTTTTTTTTTCTATTTTTCCATTTTAATTTCTATGGTACAAAAGTAAACACTTGCAATGTTGCCGCCGTTGGCAAAATTAGAAAACTGCAGTGAATTCCGAAAGGACACGGACGGACATAATAAAACGTTCAGCAGGATATATTTTGCTGATACATATGAATATGTATTGGTGCTGTTCATTTACAATAGAGTATAGTTGTACATCTGTGTGTGTAAGTGTGTGTATATTTAGTGTGTGAATGTGCTAGCGTATGTGTGTGTGTGTGTGTGTAGAACACAATGATTTTGTGCTTTTCTGGTTTGAAAATTTTTTTCTCTTTTTTGATTTGCTACTTGGCTGCAGCAAAGTCAAAACGTCATCACAAAAGGATTTACACCGGAGGATGTGATATATGATGACAACAACAGCAACAACAAAAACAACAACAACAATTACAAGGCTTTAAATAAAGCAAAAACTGTTATTGCTTCAATGATGTGCTTATTGCTGATGGTGCTTGTATTGGTAGAAAAGTTTAACAACATAAATGCTGTGATTAAAAAGTTGTTAGTGTATTTTATGTGCTGCTATGTCATTAAAATAAATTTACTTTCAGGCAACATAAAAATACAATGAATGGCAATAATTATTAGTTAGAGTGCATCAGCAAAAACTGACAAGCTTTACTTAATTAAATATAAATATATATATATATAACTTCCAAAATTAGCAACGGGGCGTATGAGTAACATTTTATGAGATTTCAGTGAAAACTTAACTAAAACTGAACTGAAACTGAACTAAAACTGAACTGAAACTGAACTGAAACTGAACTGAAACTGAATTGAAACTGAACTGAAACTGAACTGAAACTGAACTGAAACTGAACTGAAACTGAACTGAAACTGAACTGAAACTGAACTGAAACTGAACTGAAACTGAACTGAAACTGAACTGAAACTGAACTGAAACTGAACTGAAACTGAACTGAAACTGAACTGAAACTGAACTGAAACTGAACTGAAACTGAACTGAAACTGAACTGAAACTGAACTGAAACTGAACTGAAACTGAACTGAAACTGAACTGAAACTGAACTAAAACTGAACTGAAACTGAACTGAAACTGAACTGAAACTGAACTGAAACTGAACTGAAACTGAACTGAACTGAAACTGAACTGAAACTGAACTGAAACTGAACTGAAACTGAACTGAAACTGAACTGAAACTGAACTGAAACTGAACTGAAACTGAACTGAAACTGAACTGAAACTGAACTGAAACTGAACTGAAACTGAACTGAAACTGAACTGAAACTGAACTGAAACTGAACTGAAACTGAACTGAAACTGAACTGAAACTGAACTGAAACTGAACTGAAACTGAACTGAAACTGAACTGAAACTGAACTGAAACTGAACTGAAACTGAACTGAAACTGAACTGAAACTGAACTGAAACTGAACTGAAACTGAACTGAAACTGAACTGAAACTGAACTGAAACTGAACTGAAACTGAAACTGAACTGAAACTGAACTGAAACTGAACTGAAACTGAACTGAAACTGAACTGAAACTGAACTGAAACTGAACTGAAACTGAACTGAAACTGAACTGAAACTGAACTGAAACTGAACTGAACTGAAACTGAACTGAAACTGAACTAAAACTGAACTGAAACTGAACTGAAACTGAACTGAAACTGAACTGAAACTGAACTGAAACTGAACTAAAACTGAACTGAACTGAAACTGAACTGAAATTTAACTGAAACTGAACTGAAACTGAACTGAAACTGAACTGAAACTGAACTGAAACTGAACTGAAACTGAACTGAAACTGAACTGAAACTGAACTGAAACTGAACTGAAACTGAACTGAAACTGAACTGAAACTGAACTGAAACTGAACTGAAACTGAACTGAAACTGAACTGAAACTGAACTGAAACTGAACTGAAACTGAACTGAAACTGAACTGAAACTGAACTGAAACTGAACTGAAACTGAACTGAAACTGAACTGAAACTGAACTGAAACTGAACTGAAACTGAACTGAAACTGAACTGAAACTGAACTGAAACTGAACTGAAACTGAACTGAAACTGAACTGAAACTGAACTGAAACTGAACTGAAACTGAACTGAAACTGAACTGAAACTGAACTGAAACTGAACTGAAACTGAACTGAAACTGAACTGAAACTGAACTGAAACTGAACTGAAACTGAACTGAAACTGAACTGAAACTGAACTAAAACTGAACTGAACTGAAACTGAACTGAAATTTAACTGAAACTGAACTGACTCTGAACTGAAACTGAAAAGAATTAAATAAAGGTAAAAGCGTTGAACCATGGCTAAGCCGGGATTCGAGCCCAGAACCTCTGAGTTGGTAATCAAGCACGGTAACCTCTCGACTACCAAGGCCCCTACAAGGCGCTCAAGAAAAAAAAACGCCGAAGGAATAACAAATTTCCTAGGGAGGGGCCTTACGTCATTTGCTGGGAATAGCCGGAAGGCGATTCACCGGAGTGAGCGAAGGAAGATTTTGAAAATTTTTCTATCGATCGAATAGCGATACATCTTCTAACGAGCACCTTAATAAGCGAAGGAAGATTTTACAATTTATTTTGAATCGTGCATTCATCGATTGGGCGATCGAAAAGCGACCTATCTGCCAATGATCGCCGGCAGCAGCGAAAGAAGTTTTGAAAATTTTTCGTGAATAACGTATTCATCACTTGGGCGATCGAAAAGCGTTAAATCTTCTAACGATCACCGGAATGAGCTAAGAAAAATTTTGAAAATTTGTCGTGGATCGCGTATTCATTGATCTTCAAAAGATCGCCGGAATGAGCAAAGGAAGATTTTGAAATTTTTTTTGAATCGTGCATACATTGCTTTGGCGATCGAAAATCGATACATCTTCTAACGATCACAGGAATGAGCGAAAGATTTTGAAAATTTTTTTGAACAAGCTTACGTACAAGCATTTAGACAAAGGCTGGAACAAGGATTAGAAAAACGATTTGCACAAAAATAAAAATAAGAATTGAGACAAGTTTATATAAACAAGAATAGGAATAATGATTCGCATTTTTTTTAAGAGCTTGATTTGTTGTTTAATAGGGCAAAAATTAATCCTACATAAAGGATATCAAAAAAATTTTAAAATAATTGAAAATATGATAATAACTGAATTCAATGATTCAATATTATTCAAGTGAATTTTTTACTTCTTCTCTCTGTAACAGTCACGCACACATTTTTTGTGTTTAAGCAGATTTTAGAAACGACAGAAAGTTTTAAATAAAAATAAATTTAAAAAAAAAATATACAGCATTGAGGCTTCACTGAAAAATGCTATACGTTGAAATTTACTTACTTACATGGCCGCAATACCACATTATATTTTAGAATAATTTCAAAACAGCAGCGATTTCGCATGGTTAAATCATTAAAAATACACTTAAAATAAGTAAATGAATGTTTGTTAAAAACGCCAGCCTCTTGCCCACTCTTTGTTCGGACAAAACACAACTTCACTACAAATCCACGCAAAACGCTATAAAACAAACCGCAAAATGTACAAAATTTTCATTAAAATCAATTATTTTTCAAATATATACCAGATGGTTGGGTGCATTTCCTTTCCACTGGGAAAAGTGGATGGATGGGTTGAAGGATGGGTGGGCAGTTTGGTTGTTTTAGAGCATGTAAAATAATTGAAAAAATTTTAAATTGTTCACCTTTATGGGCATCCATACCTGTGGACTATCCAGGCGATCCAATGACTGCCTACGCGATGGATAATCATCCAGCGCATGTATTTGCTGTGCAGCCGGGCAATTTTTATTGGAATGCTGATGCAAGTGTTGTTGTGATGAGGTCATATGCGGTGGTGGCGGTGGCGTTATTGAACCGCATGGACTGCCCGGACAGGGACTCTGACAGGGACTGCTGCAGCGACTGCGACATGTTGGACTATAGCAGATGTTTGCTGCTTGCGGTGCCGATGGTGTGTTGGGGCAGGTACTTGCTGCTGTTGTTGTTGTGGGCACAACGCATGGTTCTTCTTCCTGCTGCACTAGATTGACAGGTAGTGGTGTACATTGTGTGTTGCGGCGTGGTGAACGACCACGATCGACAGTGGTGGCACTCCAATAGCCCCAAGCCATGTTGTTGTATTTGCTGCTGGTGTTGTTGTTGTTGTTTTTGTAATTCTGTGGTTCTAAGCACTTTTGTAGTGGCTGGTTGCTCTTGTTCGATGCGTGTTGTTATCGGCCAGTCGATTGGTTGATTGAAGTAGTTAGCTTGTTTTGGGTTAGTTTAGCGTCGTTGTTGTTTTTGTTGTTATTGTTGTTGTCAAATCTGGATTTGTTGTGGTTTGTTGAAAAATAATTTAATTTTGTGCCGAGCTGCAGTGGGGTTAGGAGAGCAACAACATTCGGTCAAGCTGCGTGTGTTTGATTTGTCGAGGGTTTATTAGGAATTCGAACGTTTTGTTGTGGTTAACGGTCGTGGAGGAGTTATCGATGTATCATTTAGTTTCTTGATTGTTTATAAATTGTTTGAGGTTTTCACATTTTTATTTTTTTTTTTTTTAATATTTTTTTCTCGTTCTGTTGATTAGCGTAGTTTTTAGCGCCATTCAGTTTAAAGTTAACGGTTTTTCTTTTTTTTTAGGTAAGTTTTTTTTTAAATTGTCGTGATTTTTGTTCTTTTTTGTTGAGCCAGTTGTAAAGCTGTTGAGTTAAAATTTTTTGAAGTTTTCGATTTTTTTAAGACAATTAAAAATCTGTTTATCATTTCGTTGTAGCCATTTTATAAAAAAAAAATATACATATTGTTTTAAAACATCACTTTAAGCACTTCAGAATGCATTTGTCACAGCTGCAAGAGATTTTTAGACTAGTAATTATCGATTATTAGCGTTAGTTTGCAATTATTATCGATATTTAGCAATTATTATCGATATTTATCAATTATTATCGATATTTATCAATTATTATCAATAGTTAACGATCTAAAGTTATCGAATATTATCGATAGTTATCGATTATTACTGATAGTTATCGATCGATCGATAGTTACGATCGATAGTTATTTATGATTATCTAGAATACTTTTGCTACATCTGAAAGTGATTTTTACATCAGTAATTATCGATTATTATCAGTAGTTATCGACTATTATTTGTAGTTATCGATATTTATCTATTATTATCAATATTTAATTATAGTTATCGATTATTATCGCTAGTCATCGTTCGCTGTTATCGATTATTATCAATAGTTATCGATTATTATCGATAGTTATCAATTATGATCGATAGTTATCTGTTATTATCGATAATTATTTACATTTTTCGATAATTATTGATAGTTATCGATTATTTTAGATATATTAATCGCTAAGTATTGCAAGATTGTTATCAAATTTTGAATTTATGGTATAAATGTAAAAACTATTTAGTTTTGTAACTGGAATTTATAATATTTTGCAGTTATCGATTGATATGGTATCGGTTTTATCAATATAACTGAGCTTTTAAAAGTTTTCTTTATATATTTAGCAGTTTTTATACAAAAGTTATCGGATTAATATCATATGATTGAGTTAAATTCAAATATTATGACTATTTTTTTATAAAATTAAATAACGTTAAAATAATAGCTTCAAGTTTCGAATTTTAATGAATTCATTGACTGTTATTGTTCTATTTTTTATCGTTAGTACGTAAGTTATGAAATGTATTGTCCTGTTATTAGAAAAAAAATAAACATCAAATCAAAATTAATCAAATGTTCACTAAAATATAAATTTTAGAACAAAACTATTGAACTTATCCAAATGTAATAGATTTGCTGCACTTTTTTCCTGTAAACGATATCTTTCAATTCTTCTTTCATCATATTCTTCTATCTTTTACTATATGCCCAATTTCATGAAAAATATTGCCTTACGATAGTTTGTTGGCCAAGAACTTGTTTACTATTCCATAATTTAAAATTTTAAGCATGCTATGTCAGTCTACAATAAATTATTGTTCGAACAGTAAAAATTTCACTTAAATCGGTGCAGTAGTTTTTGAGCTTATCCTTAACAAACACAAAAAAACTTAATTCTTAAGTTTAATTTTTTTATAATGGTTTATATAATGCTAATACATGCTAGGGATAGATGCTTGGATGGGTAGATATCGAAATTATATATGCTAAGGACTTCACTGGACCTACCCTACAGTGCACGTCCATGCATAAATATATGCAGTATAGTTGGGTAATAAAATACCAGCCGCGAATCAAACAAAAAACCATCACACCCAAGAACATCTGTCGCAGATTGGGCGGTTCCTTGGTCTGCGTCTGATTCCAAAGGGGCGGCAGTTATTTTTAAAAAGGGCTCCATAACCACGCATATGAACTACAATTCGGAACACATCTCTTCAAGAAGATTGCTTTGGGCTGGCAATTACAGTAGGTCGTTACCTTCTTACACAAGAGTGAAATCTTGTGGAAACGACTTTTAGGCTAATGCTCCATCTGACTCCGTTCTGTAGAGATTTTGATTGATCTATATTCCTGTTCTCCACTCGTCTAAATTTAGCTGGCCTCACAGGTCCGGTTAAGACAACTTGAGATTAACATTTGTCTTGGTTTTGAACGCAAGCTCCCATAAAACCTTGCGTCAACCCTCGCGTTCGCTCCCTATCTAGAATAGACAACCATGGTAACTTAATGAATGACTTTACATTCGGTTGAAAATAGAGGGCTTTAGTCGGGACCCATAAGCATGGAAACAAAGACAACAAATCCAACCAATACGCAAGAAGGAAACTCCATATGAGCTTCGGCAGCATTCTTTACGGAAATTTAATAAAAAAAGCCATATTTAAAAAACACTCTTTGCTATTTAAGACAAGACTAATTATATTAAGATGAAAAAAAAAATGGCACGAATTTTGGCATGGAGCCAATATATTTCAGTATTTAATATTAAAATTGTAGTCCAGTTTAATTTGGATTTCCCGGTTCCGTGGACTCTATGGAAAATCTGCAGAGGCTGAGCAACAAGCCACCGGACGATTCACAGGCTGCGCATAATGAACGCTCTCTAGATATAGAGGTTAGCCGCGTCTTATTGGTCCCGGAAAAGTAGCGGGTGACTAGCTAGGGTGTGGAATGACGTAGTGTTGAACAGGAGCTGCGTAATGAACAAAAAATCTTCTTCAACAAAGCGAAACGGAGCCGCCTTAAATGTCCATGTCCGAAACTCCCTGCCTCCTGGACACTCTACACTCAAGGTGTCTCTACATGACCTTAAAAATGGAATAAGCGTAGGGTTTAAGTCCCCCCGGCATTAAAACTGCCCAATGAAAACTGAACCAGCCTCGGATATGAACTCCTACTACGTTGAAGACCACCGTAAACAAAAAACGTTCAATGATTTACGGATAAAGCACCTAGAATGTCCGGACCCTTTAAAGTGAAGGTGACTCTGTCCAATTGACGGAAACCCTCATAAAAATAAAGGCTGATAACATCGCCATCCAGGTGGAGCAGACTGCGATATTGGCTGGAATTTGAATGTGGATTCGTCGCTTATTTTCAAAAACAATTAATCCGCCATCTATTAAGTTGAGTACATTAGTTTTAAATGTTTTCATTAATGGAACAACTTGAACAGCAATTTAAACAGTTCATTGTATAAACTTAAACGCTATGCATGCTATTAAGAAAAAGCTCCTTAAGTTCAAAAAAAAAATACTATCTATTAAACAACTTTGAAAACAAACAAACAAAAAAAAAGAGAGAAACTTAATCACTACATAACCTACTTTTTTCCACTCGATTCGCTAGCAATTTAACCCACGATTAAACCGTTATTTCATTTCCCAACCAAACCCTCGTAAAGTAATTTTCTCGCGCGTCTTCTTGAATAAAGTATTGAATAGTACTAAATAAAAGGGGAGCAAAAAAAAAAAAAATAAAATATAAAATAATGTTCAAGAAGCTTTCATCAATCAGTCAATATTTAAATTTAACCTAAATTTGCCAATTCACATCAAGGTACGTACCCACCAACAGCAGAAAACTCTTGCCCAATATCTACCACCATCGCAGCGTTCTTCTGCGCTTATAGCCACTTATATGGGCCGTTCATGCTTTCTTGTCCCCCACGCTGCCACCACCACTATACTTCGTCGCTTTAATTAATATGAAATTGTTAAGTGGCGTTCCAACAAACTCGCTGTTCTATTCGTGTTTGTCTGTGCAAAAAGGGTTAGTTAGCCTGCCCACCTGCTTTTGCCTGCCAGCCTGGCATGTACTCGAAATGGCGCCCAATTAACACCCAACTTTTGCTGAGCATGGGCTGCCCCATGTCAGCCACGCTCTACTGAGTTTCCAGCGAGTGAGCACCGCGTTCAACTCTATCTCAGTCAATATTTCAGTTCATAAAAAATTTAAATAAGCGCAATTGCTGCAAAGTAGCAGAAAAAACAAAAACAACAACAACAACAATGATGCAAACAACAGCAGCAGCAGCAGCAGGAGCTGATATTGCCGCCTGCCACGGTTGCATTTTTGCCATTTTCTCCATTAGCTTCGTTCTATAGCTATTTCTTTCGGTTTTCTGCGCTTTTCTCTGCCAATATTCAACATGAGCCTTTTGCTTTGTTGTTGTTGTTGTTGTTGTTGTTGTTGTTGTTGTTGTTGTTGTTGTTGTTGTTGTTGTTGTTGTTGTTGTTGTCTTTGAACCATTTCATCACAGCACAACTCTTCAACCGAAATAACGTCTAATGTGTTGTGGTTGTTGTTTTTGTTTGGGGCGTTAAAGGGTCAAAAAATGTGACGAAAAACAGCGCAACCCAAACGCCGAGTCACCGGCTTGTCAAATATCGGTCATACTTATGCAGCAAGCATTTACGTGAGTCAGTCAGTCAGTCAGTCAGTCATTAAGTCATTGAGTCATTGAGTCAGTCATGCTTTTAGTCTGGCTGTCAGTCACAGTCATGGCATTATATTACAAGTCGAGCATGGCAGCAAAAAGCACCAACGTCAGTTATTTAGTTGTGCAAAAGGCTCATTCACACAAAATTAAATAAAACAAAAAAAATGGCTGCCAATCGCCATTTATCTGTGCTGCGCGCTTAAGTAAAATGTGGCAACAACACTCTCTCTCTTCGTCTCTCTGTATTTTCAGAGCTTATATATTTGTCTGTGCGCGCCTTTTTTTTTTTGTGGGCATTTTAAATCGTAATTTGTGCCAAAAAATTTGTCACCGTTGACAAAGTCGTCTGCATTCATGATGTTCATTTGTTTGAAATAATTTTTGGTTTGGTTGAATTTTAGCCTGCAAAAAACAAAAAAACAAAAAAAAAAGACAATAACGTTTAGAAAGGACACCATTTTGTATACTCATGTGGTAACTGCTGACATAGGCGGCGCGTGTTTCTGAGCATTTTAATTGGAAAGTTTATGTTTATGAAGTTCGTTCGTTCGTCTTTCTTTATTTTGTGTGTGTGTGTGTGTGTTTATTATAATTGCCGTTGAAAGTTTTTCTATAAAAATTAATAGGTATAGCTTTTACTCTATCCTTTCTAGTCCTTGCGGAAAAACTATATAAAACATAATAGTGCGATAAAATTTTTTGGCCATTAGCTTGTGGCGTCATTTCCGTGACTTGGCGTGGACGTAAATTATTAAAAATGTCTTTGCAAACAAATTTCTAGCAAATAAATGGTCTGTGTTCTTTTGTACTTTAGCCTTTTTATGCCTAAAAGAATATTTTTTTTTTTTTTTTGTTATGTATTCACCTTTATATAAAGTTTTGATGACACAAATCTTCTTTCGTCCTTTTTCATATGACTCATACATAACATTTAATTTTTAAACCAGCTAATTAGTTTTTCATCTTTTCTTTTCTTCTAAAACCAACAAGAACAGTCCTTTTTGCTACACTACGTCATAATTTTGTCTACAGTAATTTTAAGTGATATTGAACTATTCCCACTAAAACAATATTATTTTTTTATCACTTTGACGTCCTCCGTAAAAGTACTCAAATAAATAATAGATAATCATTTATTACTTCATACTCAAAAATAAAAGCATGATCCAAATAGTACAAAGTACGCTTCGATGCAACCCAGCTGTTTGTATTGTTGTTTTAATATACTTTTTCTTTTTGTATTTCTGTGTGTGCGTAGAAAAAATTGATTATAGAATCATTTTCATCTATAATTGAATTTAGTGGACACCCCCCCCCCCCCCCCCCCCCCCCCCCCGAGAGGCTTAAAGAGGAATTTTTTTTTAAGACACTTTCGGCCACTCATTATTTTCATATTGTTTTACAGACTTGTGTTTTTGTTAGAAGCTAAGAATCCGAAAAATTTCAGAATCAACAATAATTGGTTTCTTTTTTTTTAGACCAAGCCAAGACTCAGGGGATGCCCCCTAGAAATGCGTTAACACTGCCTGTTGACTAATAAAAAGTAGATATTGAAATGATTGAAATTGAGGTTAAGTTCTATAAGCAATTTAAGCCAAACCGTAGTCAATGCTTACTTTGTAATATAATAAAGTCTTTGATAAAAAGTGACTTTCGGTTAAAAGGCACAAGAGTGTGTCCATTTCGTTCAACTCGAAAGAGAGTTAAATAAACTAGCGGGCACCTAAAAAAGCAAATTATCTCCAGGTATAATATTCAATTTCTGAAATTTCTGAAATTTGCAAAAAGTTCTATATCGATAACATCTTTCAGTTTTTCAATTGGATAAAAGATGTAATTCTGCCCTATATGGGAGATAGCACACTATATTATATACAGTGCTTAACAAGGAGCAGCTAGTTCAAACTTTATTAATTAAAAACATTAATAAAAAAACAGTAATGATAACCAGGAATTTTGAAAAAGTTATAATACATATCTATATAATTAAAAGGCTAAGGTTTTTTTGTGGCTTCAACTTCTCCCAGATCAATGGACCGATTTTATCGATTCAGATGTCATTAAGTTAGGTTTGGGCTGTAGATGTGCAAACTACTTTTAAAAATTGTGACTTCGCTTCAGGGGGTTCCCAACCTTTTAAACAGAAATAAAAAATAATTTTGTTGTACAAAAATCCATTATTTTATCGATATGAAATTTAGTTTGAGAAGAGCTTATGAATTGGTCGAATTTGAATTTTTTTCAAATCTGAAAATTTTTAACCAAAATTATCTTTTATGCATTCCTCAAATGTCAATTGTCCGAAAAATGCAGTTCCATAATCAAAAATTCCACTTTCCCAGCAAAGAACTCAGTCAAATTTTAACGCTTTTCAAATTTTTTTTTTGTTTTTCTAAATGTTTGTTTAATTTTCTTTGAAATCTGTTGTCAATTACGGTAATTATTAATTTTCTTTCATTGTATATAATTTATTTAAGACGTATTTGTTTTTGTTTGACCGAAAAATGTATAAATACTATGTGTCATCGAAGAAACAAGGGTACCCCCCTACGATTTTTTGCTCGAAATTTTTTTTTTAAAAATGTTGTTCTTATATTTTTTTAAATCTTCAGCAAGCTTCAAAAACAATATATTTGAAAAAATTTCATTATAGCTACAACCAATTAAAAGTTATAGCCATGAATCTGTTTTAATCATCCTGCCTATCTATATAATTAATAGGCTAAGGTTTTTTTGTGACTTCAACTCTTCCCAGACTAATGGACCGATTAGGTTTAGGCTGTAGATGTGCAAACCACTTTTTACAAAAACCAGCTTTTTAATCAATTTGAAATTTACTTTGAGAAGAGCTTATGAATTGGTCGAATTTGAATTTTTTTCAAATCTGAAAATTTTTAACCAAAATTATCTTTTATGCATTCCTCAAATGTCAATTGTCCGAAAAATTCAGTTCCATAATCAAAAATTCCACTTTCCCAGCAAAGAACTCAGTCAAATTTTAACGCTTTCAAATTTTTTTTTGTTTTTCTAAATGTTTGTTTAATTTTCTTTGAAATGCCGGTAATTATCAATTACCGTAATCAATTACGGTAATTATCTTGCCAAATGTATTTTTAATGAATTTTCTTAATATTGTCTTAAGTTGTTTAACGTGTATTTTTATCAAATGCCAAGACGGAGAAAAAAACTCTCTGAAATTTAAAGTTCTATATTTGGAAGTGAATATCTCTGCCACTTTTTAAAAAATTTCATTAATATCTTTTTTGTATTTTATTGTATATAATTTATTTAAGACGTATTTGTTTTTGTTTGACCGAAAAATGTATAAATACTATGTGTCATCGAAGAAACAAGGGTACCCCCCTACGATTTTTTGCTCGAAATTTTTTTTTTAAAAATGTTGTTCTTATATTTTTTTAAATCTTCAGCAAGCTTCAAAAACAATATATTTGAAAAAATTTCATTATAGCTACAACCAATTAAAAGTTATAGCCATGAATCTGTTTTAATCATCCTGCCTATCTATATAATTAATAGGCTAAGGTTTTTTTGTGACTTCAACTCTTCCCAGACTAATGGACCGATTAGGTTTAGGCTGTAGATGTGCAAACCACTTTTTACAAAAACCAGCTTTTTAATCAATTTGAAATTTACTTTGAGAAGAGCTTATGAATTGGTCGAATTTGAATTTTTTTCAAATCTGAAAATTTTTAACCAAAATTATCTTTTATGCATTCCTCAAATGTCAATTGTCCGAAAAATTCAGTTCCATAATCAAAAATTCCACTTTCCCAGCAAGAACTCAGTCAAATTTTAACGCTTTCAAATTTTTTTTTGTTTTTCTAAATGTTTGTTTAATTTTCTTTGAAATGCCGGTAATTATCAATTACCGTAATCAATTACGGTAATTATCTTGCCAAATGTATTTTTAATGAATTTTCTTAATATTGTCTTAAGTTGTTTAACGTGTATTTTTATCAAATGCCAAGACGGAGAAAAAAACTCTCTGAAATTTAAAGTTCTATATTTGGAAGTGAATATCTCTGCCACTTTTTAAAAAAGTTCATTAATATCTTTTTTGTATTTTATTGCAATTAATTGACTTAAAAAAAATTACAAAGTTTTAACCGTTACTTTATTATTTATATTTAAATCATTGCCTTTAAAAAGAGTCCAATTAAATGAATGTTTTCTCAAAAAATGGATTAAAATTTGTTTTTGTTGTGAAAATAAAAAAATTTAAAATTTGCATTTTTAATTTTCTTTCATTGTATATAATTTATTTAAGACGTATTTGTTTTTGTTTGACCGTAAAATTTATAAATACTATGTGTCATCGAAGAAACAAGGGTACTCTCCCCCTACGATTTTTTGGTCGAAATTTTTTTTTTAAAAATGTTGTTTTTATATTTTTTTAAATCTTCAGCAAGCTTCAAAAACAATATATTTGAAAAAATTTCATTACAGCTACAACCAATTAAAAGTTATAGCCATGAATCTGTTTTAATCATCCTGCCTATCTATATAAATAATAGGCTAAGGTTTTTTTTGTGACTTCAACTCCTCCCAGACCAATGGACCGATAAGGTTTAGGCTGTAGATGTGCAAACCACTTTTAAAAAAATTGTGATTTCGCTTCAGGGGGTTCCCAACCTTTTAAGACAGAAATAAAATTTTTGTACAAAAATTTGCTATTTAATCAATTTGAAATTTACTTTGAGAAGAGCTTATGAATTGGTCGAATTTGAATTTTTTTTTAAATCTGAAAATTTTTAACCAAAATGATCTTTTATGCATTCCTCAAATGTCAATCGTCCGAAAAATGCAGTTCCATAATCAAAAATTCTACTTTCCGAGCAAACAACTCAGTCAAATTTTAACGGTTTTCAAAAAAAAAAATTTTTTTGAGTTTTTTTGTTGTTTTTTATCAAAATGTATCAAACACTTTGTATACAACATCAAAGCTATAAATCGATATTGTATTTGTATTTTTTATTAATTTCTTAATTAAATCTTATTATTATATTTTGTCTAAAATCTATTTTTTACTTCGTTTTTATTAAAATTTGTTATGTTTTATTGCTTGAAAAGTTAAGCTGCCATGTTTTCGAATAGTAAAAATTTTTGTCTTAGGAGTAATATTAGAGTAAGTCCGTCTTGGTATTTTGACAGTTACATTTAAAAATTTAGTGCCAAATCATACGTTTTAATTCAAGCATTCAGATATTTATCTTTTATATCATTATTGAGACTGAATATATCGTTATTGAGAAAAAAAGCTACTTGAATAGAATATCATATATTAAACGTGTATAATATTTCTTACATTTAATTTTTGTTGAATTATTATTATTATTTCTATTTAACACTTATCTTTAAAACGAATGTAACCCCCTTTTTTTTTCTTCAATAAAGTCTTCGTACACTAATAAAAAATAATAAAAATAAAAAAAATAAAATCTGCTTATCCAAACAATTAGAAGTTTTACCAGGCCTTTTTCATGGTCCTTCTAGCCGGATAACGCAATGATCTGTGATCACGCTGTAAGAACAAAAAGATACTCGTGTACAATCAACTTAAAATACTGTTTGGCATTCCAGCAGCGACAACCGAAAACAACGGAGAAATTCAACAGATCCAGTCTACAATAAACGATCGCCCGTCATGTTATGTTCTCAAGATGTGTCTGTGGATAATTGAGACCCTATCCTGATCTACCTTTGCTCTACAAAACTCCCGGAGGAAACGTTACGCTATGGAAACAGTCACTAAAGACCCATAAGGTAATGCGAAAATGGTCAAAAATGGTCGTTTTTTTAACAACTCGTTATGAAATCGTCGAAAGAGTGAACAATACTAGAAATGCAAAACCTAAATCGTTTTGAACTGGTTCTCAAACTAAAATGCAACAAAACTTTACTTCAAAAATTATGAATAGTTTTGGGCAGAATAAACCTCAATTTAAATACATAATATCGGAATAAAAACTGTACCAATTGCAAAGCCTACTCCCATACAAAAACCCAATGCAAAAGTTCGTTCTCTTGTCTCCATTGCAAGAAACAGCATCACACGATGCTTTATATTCAAACTCTTAAACATGATAATGAATAACAAAAACCTTCATCTTCAAGCAAAAGCTGGACAAATTTGATGCATATTCAAGCATCCACTTCTCACGAAGTCTTTAAAGAAGATCCTCTATTTTTTAGTTCTGACGATGTGAAATAAGTATCCTCTCACTTAGCGCAAAACAAAGCTTAAATTGTTTTTCATATATTTCGTCTAAATGAAATTTTTACTATCCGGACACTAATTGATCCAGGATCACAGAAAACTTATATTTCTCCCAGAAGATGTTTACCAATATTTAAAGGATGGGCGGTAATATTAAAGGCAACTTAAACAAGATTTGCTCAATTCAACTTGTGACAAAGTGTCTTTCGTTTATAAATTAAGTAACAGCCTCTTTTACAAGCCAGTTTAAAGGAATTAGAGGTACTTGAGCATGTCGACCCCAAGTTTTATGTTCCCGCTCAAATAGATATGGTTTTGGGTAGCGATATAATTCCCCGAATTAGGCTCAATGGTATCAAAGCCAATATTTTTGACAATCTAATGGCTCAAGAAACAGTCTTTGGATGATTTTTGAAGTGGTCCTTTTTCCGCTAACTCTCTTACTTCTTCCTTTTCATATTCGTGCTCGACATATGTCTCGAGTTCTAGTGAGCCTCTTAGTGAACTTGTGCAAAAATTTTGGGAAATAGAATACGGGTAGATACTAGAAAATCACTCTCTCTCACCGAAGATGATATGTACTTCGAAAACTTCTTTAAAAAAACTACATTTCGTCAGTCTGATGGTCGATGATATGTGGTTCGACTTCCCTTCAAAAAAAATTTTCCTTGAGAAATAAGTCTCGGTCTTTCTCGGTTTGTGGCACTTCAACTATGTTCTCGAGTGGAACTTAATCTTTCGCAGAAATCTGATCTACAATCCCAACATAATGAATCCCAACATAATGAATTTCTCTCTGAGTACTTGACTTCCGGTCATATGACAAAGACGACTTCACAAGATCTTTAGGGAGTTTGGGATATATGTACTTCTCTTTTTACCTTCCCCATCATAAAACCCGTAAGCTCCTCTACTAAGGTTAGATTAGTGTATAACGCTCCAAAATCTACCCAAAATGGCCGCTCTTTTAATGATGTGCTTTATAAAGGGACCTCTCTCTCTAGTCTGACTTAATGAGTATCATACAAAATTGGCGTTTTTATGGAATATTTATAATGGGGACATACCAAAAATGTGTTGCCAAATTTTAGTACATAAAGATGATCGCGAGTTCCAACGAATTTTTTTTTCGCCCTCATCTCACTCAACACATAGAAATCTACAGTCTGAACACAGTTACCTTTGGCGTGCTTTTCATATGTGGCAATTCGAACACTGCACCAACTAACTGATGACTGCCAAACGTCCCATCAACTAGCGTTTTTAGACAACAGGGGGTCCCATACTATTTTTGTTTACGATTTTTTTTTAATAAATACTAAAATGTATTAATGGCATATGAAAGAATATAATAATTTGAGGGGGGGGGGGCATGGCATTGGCCGTTTTTTTAAATCGAATTGAAAAAAATTTCATATAAAAATTCCTACGGGTTCAAAAGTTACAGCCGGATTAGTGAGAGCGCATTTTTATTTTTCTTTGCATTTTTCTTTGTTCACAAACTCTGAACGCAGTTATCTCGAAACCATGTTTTTCGTACTGGTTGCGGCACTAGCGGGTTCATTTTTTGACGAAATTTTTTTTTTGTATTTTTTTAAACTTGATTCGCTATCGTATGACACGAGCTTTTCTTAACATTTTTTTTTTCGATTTTTTATGAATTTTTAAAGTCAATATTTTTTTCGATAAAAACCCACTTTCAAATTTGGAACATCACCAAAAATTGAAAAAATTTTAAAAAAGCTTCTGTCATACGATAACCAATTTTGTTAAGATTTAAAAAAGTCATTTTTTCCAGATCAGACAATTTTTGCGACTCCCAGAGCTGCAACCACGAGGCCACGTTTTTTCTCTACCGCCAGTTTGGGGCTCTATAAAACCATGTTGGAGTGAAAAATATTTTTTTTTTGAATTTTTGTTCTTGTAATTTGTTCAATTCTCTCCAATAATAAAAAAAATTTTGGAAAGATGTTTGTTTTTGACTGAGTTATGATTTTTAAAAAAAGGTCTGTTTTCTCTGCCGCGAACATTATGTCCCATCTTAAATGTAGGAACTAATTTCTCGAACAGCCCGAAAATTAGTATTTGAAATAACCGATGTGTCAAATTTTCAATAAATAAGAAGATTAGCTGGTTTTCAATGAAATCACACATTAAAGGTATATGAATAATAGGCAAAGGATTTTGTGACTTCAAGTCCTCACATAACAAAATTGAGGCCGTAGACGTGCAAACTGGTTTTATGAATTGTGGTTTTTTGTTTCTTTGATATAAGAAATTTAAATTCTGAAGCTAATTTCAGAGACCGGCATGTCAACTTTTTTATCATCCGGTCTAAAGGACACTCATATCATATTTTTCATGATTAGGAGATGTCAGAAAAAGGTCAAGACTTTTTGGTTTTGCAGATTTGGGACACTCTGTTGTCTAAAGAAAAATTAACAAAAAATTAAGATCTTGTTACAATTCTCACAACTGCATAGGTTTTTTGTGAGGGTTTCTATTAAATTTTTTTCGACCAGGGCTTAAAAACATTCTTGCTAACGAAGAGTACACCGAAAAAAAATATTTTTTTTTTAATTTTTTCGACCCAAAACTTTTATTTCAGACACCGAAACGTCAATTTTTTTTCAATTAGGTCTAATGAACACTCACATTATATTTTTCATGATGAGATGTTAGAAATGATGTCCGTGGTCGTGCGTACCAAGTGTGTGGCGTGAGAGCCAACGAGTCCCGAGTTCAAATCTCACCTCGGACAAAGTTTTTCGAGAAAAATAAACACATTTTTCTGTTCGGCCGTCACTTCTCTGCAGACAATGACAAACCTCAAAAGGGTAAATAATTCCAAAGAAAGCTTCTTGTGAACATGAGCTTATACCGTTCGGAGCCGGCAAGCAGAGAGAGACAGAGAGTCCAGTTTATAAAAAGTGAAATCTCTCCCTCAATTCGGACTTGTATACCACTCAGAAAAATGTCAACTGTAATAGTAACAGTCGGCAAAAGTTTTTAAATGTGTTTTGGCATATTTATAGTTATCATGTACTCCTAGCTATGTAAATATTAAAAATTATAAAATATTTATATTTAAAATTCTTATTCTGTTTCATTTACTGTTTGGTCAAAAATAATGCTCAAAATAAGTTTGCTTGCAATCTTGAAAAAATAATGCATTTCATATTTTATTGGAAAAAAAAAATTCAATAAAAAAATTTCTTTGTTGGTCGGTATTTGAACCTAGTTCAGTGGAACACTAGACGCAAATGACAGCACACTTGGCTAAACTAGAACTTGCAAAACAGTGATACAATTTCAAGAAATACTTATACGTGTATCGTGTGCTATAGACCAACAGTTAAACGACTGTTGATTTTAAAGGTTTATTTGTTGTATGGTATTTAAGAGTAAAATCTATTATTACAACGCATGATTTGTTTGATATAACAGCGTTTTTTCCCTTAATTGTACATAACAAAAGTACAGCATGAGCGAGTGAAGCATGAATTTCAACCACATGGAGGAAAACTCCATCAGACTCCACTCGCACTAATATGTCACATCCGTGCTTATAAAAAGAGCGTTACCTCTATGTAAAGAGCTATTCTCTTTGTGGGCAGTAAGTAATACCCAGGTACATAAAAATCCAATGGATCTGCATGGTCGCTTATCTGGTTCTCACTTAATACCATTATTTGAAGCCTATAAAAGCTTTGTTTCTTTATTCAGAAAAAAGTTTCAAGGAATATGATATAAAAGGCATCATATTAAGAGAAAAATGCTCCAGAGAATGCTTTTCTCTAAAAGTGATACCAAAAATTTCCTAAAACTGATAAAAGAGGAATATATAAAAATATATCGTTTTTAGAGAAGACGTGTTTTTATTTTTTGAGAAAAGATTTATTTTTATTGAAGAAAATACTTTGTATAGTAAATTTTTTATTAAAATATAGGAAAAATTTTTCTTTTTTAATAAATTTTTCTCTATAAATGAGATTTTTTATTTTTGTTCGAGAAAAAATACTTATATATTGGCATCATAAAAACAAAACAAATTGGCCATTTCAGCCCTTGAAAGGACTTTGACCGAGCTTCTAAGGATCGATTGTGTTGTGTGTTTCATTAAATGTTTGCACACAATTGACCGAGAACTGGACCTACATGTTTTATGCCGACTCCGAACGGCTAAAGTTCATGTTCTCAAGAAGCTTTACATGGCATTATTTACTCTCTGAGGTTTGCCATTGTCTGCAGAGAGGTGGTGACCGATCAGAAAAATTTTTTATTGAAAAAACTTTAAAAATTTCCTAAAAATGATAAAAAGCTGTCATGAAATGGAGAAATGTATAAAAATATATCGTTTTTAGAGAAGAAGACTTTTTATTTTTGAGTAAAGATTTATTTTTGATGAAGAAAATACTTCGCATAGTGAATTTTTTATCAAAATATAGATTTTTTTTATCAAATTTTTCATTTCCAATAAATTTTTCTCTACAAATGAGAATTTTTTTGTTCGAGAAAAATACTTATCATTATTAGAGACATGAAATATTTCCATTTCCCAGAAGTGAAGAAATATTTCTTCGAAAATGTAAAAATTATGCCAAATTGAAGAAACTTTTATTTGAAAAAGAGAAAATTGCTATAATCGAAAATAGATAAATTTTTTATGGGAGACAGATATGTGTTTTTTTGAAATACTTAAGAAAATAATAAATTTGTACACTTTATTTATAATAATTGACGCAAATTAACTTTTCTATTATTCTGAACACCACTGTATGTGTTAAAAAACTCAAATTTTTCTTTGATTCCGCGTGAACCTTTATGTGTTGATGCCAATTTTCAACGAAATTTTGAAGAAAAATGTTTATTTAAAAAAAAACCGGATATGAAAACAAGAGTCCTTTCAAAAACTGCCACAGAAAAGCAATTTAATAAGAACATCTCCACTAAAAACAAAAACAACACAATTTATGTCGAACGAGCAAGAAAAATTTAAAATGAAAATTAAAACATAACACCACATAACTGCAAACAACACGTTGCAACAGCAAAAAAAAAAATTAAAAAAGCACAACTCAATTTGACAAGAGCCATCAAAAGAAGCCAGTAGATACGAGACAAAAAAATAAAACTTAACCAAACTTGTCGTTGAATGTGGCAAGAAAAAAAGGCGAAGAAGTGAAAGAAATAAAAAATGGGCTGCAATAAAAATTTATCGATTTGAATGCACAAAAATTCATGAGCAACAACAACAGCAACATCAAAATATTGCAACACAGAGTTCAAATGCAAAGTTTTGTGTGACGCCAGCAATGAACGGGTAGATATGGTGATGAAGAAAGAGCAGCAGAGGAGAAAACATAAAATTGTATGCATTTTAGCAATGTCGGCTGCAGCCACTACAGCATAACAAGGATAACAACAGCAACACATAAACACTCGCCCACACACTACTACTACTACTACAACACAACATTTGACGACCAGTCTCAAGTGTGCATGTAACAATTTAAGCGACAGTGTTACCACTTTGATGAAGCAAAAAAACAAAAAAAACAAGCGACAAAAAATATGTGTTGCTCCATTTTTTTTCATTGCCATTTATAAAAGTTGCTTGTTAGAGGACAGCAGCCGCCGCCGCCGTCGCCGTAGTTGTTGTTGATGTTGCTGTTGTTGTTAGTGGTGGTGTTGGTGGTGTTGTTGGCGTTGAGTCGAAGTGGTGTAGTGTTACAGGAAAACACTTGACCGTGTGCAGCGCAGCTGATGAAGGTGGCAACACTTGCAACACCAGCACAAATTAATTTAACAACAACAAGAACAACGACAACTAGTGTTGATCGTTGACACAATTGCAGCAACAACAGAAAAAAATGAACAGCGCACAGCAAAAGCACTTTATTTTGTAATATAGCACAACAACAGCAACAACAACAAAAATTAAGGAGTAACACGGCAAATTATTGTTTATCACACATAACAACACTGCAATTATAATTAGTTTTAGCAACAACAACAACAACATAAAGAGCAATTTAATTGTCATAAAAAAGTTGCAGCTGATGACAAAAGCTTTGACAAATTTTTTGAAACGCAGTCTTAATATTAATAAGTTTTTAATTTATTTTAGCAAAAAAAAACTATCAAACAAAATTGTTTTAACTTTTTCGAAACTCAACACCAGTACGCCGAGTTGCACGAGTGCGTCGCTGAAATACACGCGAACGACAACATTAACGACCGACACAAAAAACCACACCTAGAATAATTGTGTAATATTCCCGAGGTAGAAATGCAGCAGCAGCTGATAGATAGCAGCAGAATATAACCGATTGAATGTGTTAAGCGGCGCCGCACGAATCAACGAAGCCAACAACGAATGAAGTAACCAACAAAAAAAACACCGTTAAAGAAACTTATCAGTGAGCTCTGCTGTTTTGCATCCACGTTCCGCACAACTTGGAAGCACACAATAAAAGCTAAGCTAAGCGCGAGTATCAAGCGAGCCCAACTGACGTACCGTACAACGTAAGCTTGACAGGACGAAGGAAGCTACTCGTCTGCATATTATCGGCTGTGTTTGTGGGGCTTTTTTCGCCTTGTCGGAGGGTTGGCTACGAATAACAGACTGTTTTGTGACGTAAAGAGGGAATTTATTTCTGTGCGAGAGTGTTGAGCGCAATTGTGAAAAATGCTGAGAGGAATTTGAGAGAGAAAGTAGCTTTTAACGTCTGCAGAAAAACTTGTTTGCAGCGAGCTGTCTGAAAATAGTGTTGGTAAGCGTTACATGTTAAAGTCACAGCATAAAATATATATTTGAATTGAAATTGATTTTTAATTTCAGTTGATAAGAAATGAGGTATTAAATGAGGATTAAAAATGGTAAAAGAGTTGTGGCGGCCGTGCTGTGCTCGACCGTATTTAGTATGTGGCGTGCAAGCAAACAAATTCCGAGTTCAATTCTAATCTCGTGCAAAAGTTTTTTTCAATAGGAAAACAAATTGTTCTGTGCGACCGTCACCTTTCATCAACAGGCAATGGTAAACCTCATAGAGTTAATGATGCCATATAAAGCTTATTGAGAACATAAATTTTAACCGTTCGGAGTTGGCATAGAACAAGTAGGTCCAGTTCTGAGTCAATTGTATGCAAACATTTACTAAAACACAACACAATTGATCATAAGAAGCTTGAAAGAAGGCTGAAATGGCTAATTATTTATATTTTTTTTTTTAAATCGTAAGATTCGAACCCGAAGGCAGTCAAATATGCCTACAATCGACTATACCGATGCCGTTCATATGCCTCTGTTCAGAGTATCACTGAGGTATAAGTCTAGAATACGTTCCGAGTTTTTAGTGTGAATGATGAAAACACCCTTTCGGTCTAACGTCCTTAGTTGCTTCATGACCTCACCTACCTGTTTCAACCTGTTTCTTGGTTAAGCAGTTTAAATACTTAATAATTAATAATTTAAAATCTAAAATTTATAATTAACAGGGAGTATCTTTAATTACAATGATACCATATATGAATTGTAAGAGAGAGTTAAGCAGGATATTTCGTAGAAGAGAACTGCTCTGATGAAAATCGAATTCACTGATGCAATTATTCGTAATAAACGAAACATTTTTGTTATAGGTTCACGGCATTTAACGTGAACCACGTACCGTGACACGGCTGCCGAAGAATTGATAGGCTACCACCACCCTCGGCGAAACCAATGACACGACCAGGAGTACCGCAGAGAAAGCCGCCTAGAAAGCCACCCTGTAGTCAGTTGTAACGTGTGCTGTAATGGACCGATACCGAGAGAAGAGGAGGGAAGAGGGGAGCATTTTCAGGCGAAAAAACGAGAGGCGAAAATGAGTGAGTGCGAGAAAATTGAAATGCATGGCGACAGGAATGAGACTCGAAACTTTTTCGAAAAAATAAGACGCCTGGTTGACGCCTGAGACCGGAACTTCTTCCTGCAAGTATGAAAATGGTAATCTAGTGACAGATATCCAGAAAACACTGATGTAATGGAGGAAACACTTCTCTAGTCTTCTAAAACGTTGACATGATATCCCGGAAACCCCAATCATGGATGACTGCATTGAAGTCCCCCTTCCAGACTTAAACGAAGTTTTAACAGCTCGCTTTAAAGTCGTAGGAGCCGATGCGAAGGTCTATTGAAATGCATTCACAAACTTCAATGCAGAATATGATCGAATGAATGCATTCCAGATGATTGAAACCTCAGTGTGCTCTGCCCAATTCACAAGAAAGGCGATCTCAACATTTGCGCCAAATACCGTGGGATAAGCCTTCTTAATATTTAGTTCCTGTCGAGCGTATTACATGAAAGACGAAAGACCCACTTTCGACCCACTCTACTGTTCAGTCATGAAAGTTTTTATTTCTTTTAAAGAAAATTACCATAGATGCCGAAATGAACGTCAGCATTGATTTCTAGATTGCAAGTGAGACATCGCCGGTATGGAGGAACGCATGAAGGAAATTTTCTGAAATAATGTGTATTAGGGAAGCCGGTTCCGTTGATTCTAGCGCAAATCTGCGATGTCTGAGCTTCGAGCTACAAGCTCTGGTCTACAAGGATGCGGATAGTGAATGGCCTCTAGATATAGAGCTTAAAAAATCCCGGACACGCAGAGAGTAACGATGCAGTTAGTAATGTGTAGATTAATGGGAAGCAAGTGAGGGAAGCTTCGCAAATCAAACATGGAGCTCTTACTCTGAAACTCATGCTCAAAGGACAAAAGTGAAACTGACACCCGCCGAAAAGACAAAAGCAAAAATATCAATAGAGTGGAACCCACTGCGAGATATAGACTACACGACAGACCCAGAAAAACTTGCAGGAGAAGGGTGCAACGCGAAATCAGACATCTTGGCAAAAATTTTAGGGAACTGAAGGAAACAGCTAGAAACCTAATACGTTGGCGGATAGGCAAAGGCGGGACTTTATGTCCCTGGCATGCATTTGCGCTTATGATATGATATTATTTGATTGGGATATGAGGAGTATATCTCATTTGAAGGGCTTTTTGGATTGAGAGACCCGTAAGTTTTGAGAAGTTCTATTTCTCTTGCTCTATTTTTAAGTTTGTCCCGTCTAGGCAGCGTAATTGTGAGTATGGTTCTGCTTAGTAGCTAAAGCTTCTCCACATTTGCATCTTAGGAAAGGTACGTACTTGTGCCTTGTAGCAACTGGAAAAATTAAGCTTCGGCAGCATCCTATACGGGAGTTTTTTTTTTAAAGGATCATCTTTTAGAATTCAAAATCCTCATGTGGCTTGTGGTACCTTTAATGTCTCTTAAATGACTGTCTGAGGGACAGATAGGCATGTGACTCATAGCTTTCTCACTGAGTTTTTTCCGGTCACATACGTCGATGACATGTAGAGCATAACCCGTTTGAATGACTTTCAAGCCATTATAATATAAAAGTTGTTCCATTAAGATGCATGGTACTTTGATTTTGAATAAAACGCAAGCGGTTCCGAATTTTTTCAAATATTTCATTTCCTTCGAAAGGTCACACAATAGAGTTATGTGTAAAAAATTATTTCGCGGTTATGTTCACCGCAACTTTTTCGTAAACATCTCACTCTTTCGGCCATATTTCGGAATGTACTTGTTAATTTAGAATAATGATAGCCTTGGTTGGATGTAGCATGGGTGTAGCATTCTGGGTGAAAATAACGAGATAGTGGCAACAGAAATAAATGGTATGTTTAAGTTAGTTTGCACTGTCAAGGTTTTAAGAGGCGCTATGGTGGCAAAATGTGATGAAACGTACGAGCAGTGGCATCAACGACTCGGTCATCACAATCCAGATAGTGTTATAAAACTAAAAAATGGTTTGACTAGTTGCGTTAATTTCACATTCGAGAAAAAATTGATTCAATGAATTCCGTGTGCTAAGGCAAAGCAGAGAAGAACTACCTCTGCCAAAGAGGATCACCGTGTAGACAAGAAACTGGCATTAATACATTCCGAGCAGCAGCATACCCGGTGGCAGCAGGTATTTTGTTTTCTGAAGTCGAAAGCAGCGCTCTCATTCGATGTGTTCGCACTCATTGTTGTGAAATTGTTTTATCGGTGTAGCCGATATTTTATTTTTTTAGTGCTCTTGGCGAGTGAATAACAATAAATAGAGCAGAATTGTAAGCTGAAACAGATAAATTTGTTAGAATTTGAATTAAGTTAGCCACAAATGAGGTGAGATTTTGATTTTCTACAGCGTATTTTTACAAAAATGACCTTTTTATTTTAAAACCCGAATTCGGCTATTGTGATATAGTCAAAGTTTGGTAATGTGATATACCATATATATTCATTCAATTCAATTTATACTTTGTATTATTTTTTTGTTAAGATTTTACCTGCGTATTTGTATTCAATTGATTTTGTTTTTCTTTTATGTAAATTCAATTCCTCTTGTTTTTCTTTTATGTAAATTCCATTGAAATAATAAAATTGTATCAACAACAACATTAATAACACTAAAACAACATTTTTTTTTTTTCTTTTCAATAACATGTTTCTTTTTAATTTTGATTGAAAAAACAATAGATACTGATGATAAACACTATTCGGGTAATGTAATATTGGTATATATGGTATATCACATTATCCGAACGTGGTATATCACTTTACCCGCCAATTTCATTAAGTGGAGTTACATGACTTTTTTTTTCATTGTGTTTTAAAAGCTCCGAATTGGGTAAAGCAATAGAGCTCCAAAGTTGTTAAACACTGCAAAAGGCATCAAAAAATATCCTGTGTAATGCATTATAAGCTAAGTTATAAATGTTACTAGTAATTATAAATTAAAAAATACCTATATCACATTACCCGCAGTTGCTCTAAAAAAAAAATATGATTGCGTCAGTGCAGAAATTTGTCATTCTTCAGCAAACAACGATTCCTTACAATCCAAAACAGAGCGGTGTTTCGGATAGTATTAATCGTACTCTAGTAGAGAGAGAGAGCGAAATGCATACTAGTGTAGTCATGCTGGTATAGTCAAGAACCACATAAGAATTCAACAAGCACAACAGAAGAAATTTAAGATGAGATGAGAGAGATGAGAAACAAAATTTATCCAAATTACGTGTTTTTGGCTGTAGTGCACTTTATCATATCCCGAAAGAAAAACGGTGAAAAAAGGGATTTTAAATAAGAAAAATGATTCTAAAGGATATCGATTCATAAATCCATCAATTAAAAAGGTTTTCTTAGCCGCGACGTAACTTTCATGGAAGGTGAATTGTATGCTCATAAAACCAATACTACTAATAATTTTCCATATCGTGGGATGTGGAAAAATTTTGGCTTACATTAGCCATATTGAGGAAATTTCCGATTCAGTGGGGAAGTCAATATTTCAAGAGATGTCAACATGGCATCAATTTAGGATACTGTAAATGAAGAAATAGTCAATGTCGATTAATCATTTTCATTTGCATTTGAAGATGTAAATGAAGTGGTGGATACAAGTGGCATTGACGATGAACCGAACCTAATCTGCGACGTTAGAATTAGAAATCTTAACTGCACGTGCAATGTAACAATGGAAGACGACAAAGATACAGCTACAGTTGAGGAAGCAATTAACAGCACAGACCGAGACAAGTGGCTAGCAGCAATGAAAGAGGAATTTGGATTCTTTAAAAAGAACAATACTTAGGCTTTTACAGATTTACCTCACAGCAAAAAGGCGATTAAGTGTAAATGGGAGTTTAAAGTCAAAAGAGAAGCAGATGGTAGTGTCCGCCACAAAGCAAGACTGGTTGTTAAGTTCTGCAGTCAACGCAAAGAAATTGACTATTATGATACATACTCACCAGTGGTAAGGTATACATCGACTCGATTTTTACTTGCTTTATCAGTAGAGTATGGTATGCAAATTGAGCAAATGGACGCAATTATGATGCAAATGGACGCAATGTTTGAAAACACCAATAATCTGTCCAAGGTATGTAAACTTTAAAGAACTTTATACGGATTAAAACAAGGCAGCTTAGCTTGAAAATTTTAAATGAGAGCCTGATTCTTGTTATCACCTCACCTATGTGAGTCTTGTTGCATTCCGTGTCACGTCACTTGAAATGTGGTAGCATAGAAGTCACTTGAGTTGAGGTGAAGGAACATTTGGAATTAAAATTATCTATATGATATTTTTGTTTGTTTGTTTGTTTGTTTGTTTGTATGTATGTATGTTCTGAATAGACTCCAAAACTACTCGACGGATTTTTATAAAACCTATATCAAACCATTCCTTAAACTAATGCGCTGAACATAGGCTGTATAAATTTTGTCACGCCCCCTTTTATCGCCCACTAATCAATAAAAATTATATATTTCAGACGATTTTGGCCGTATTAGACTAGAATTTGGTAGTAAAGTTTGTATGCTGACTGTACGAAACTGGACAAAAAAGGGGCCACACCCCTTTTTACCGCCCACAAATAAATAAAAATGCTATATTTCAGACAGTTTTTGCCTTCCTGATTCTGATAGCTTATAGACTTTAGATCATGGTAAAACCATGATGATCATGATGATGAAGAGAATACAAGAATGTGAACACAAATTTTAGGACCTATACTGTGGATTTTTGGGTAACCGGGTGGTTATTTTTAAGCTTAAAGAAGGGAATTACATACAGTTTTCTTTAAAAGACAGGCATTTTTGTGATTAACATCATTTTTCCGCCATATCACTTGAAAAATCGAGACGCTTCAAATGTCACCTCAATACAACACAGAGCGGCTTAGAGTGACAACTATAATATGACAAAAAAAAATCACTTCGCTATCTTAAGTCACGCACATGACAAAAGTCACTTTTCAGTGACTACTGGAATATGGCTTAAGGTCGCAGTGACTTATGTTACCTCACTCCGACAACTAGAATAGAGGCGTTAGATAATGAGCTCAAACAATTTAGAGGATTGATAATCGATAAAGTACTTGCCAAAACAAGAAATGCTGCATCATTACTTTTGCTTACATACGTTCAAATAAGAGATTTACGATGTCGTCTATATTGCGTAAAAATTTTCAAGTGGCTGCCATGGCGTATACGTAACAATAATTCAATATTCAGCGTTATCATATTTTTGTTACGTATACGTCATGGTAGCCACTTGCAAATTTAACGCAAAATGGACATCGCGAATCTCTTTTTTAAACTTAAGTCGGCAAAAATTTTGGGTACTGGTGATTTTTAGGTAGAGAAACTATTAATAGCACATGTTATCTAATGCCTAGTAATAATTGAGCTGATAAGGCTGCAATAGTCAGGGCCTGCAATAGACCTTTCAATAGTCCAGGCATTATTATGTAGCCAGAAAAATGTTGTAGTCTGGTTGAATTTTGAACAGAAGGTGTACAAATTTTATCTTAATAAAGAAAATGATTTGTCAGAGAAGTAAATAAGACCGAAAACTATGTTAAAAAACCTGTATAATACAAGTTCAAGTCAACATTCATGTGAATTTTTCACAGGATTTTGAAAGCGAATTTTGCGAATGTACAATTTCAAGCGAACATTTTTCACTATTGATTTCTCGACTCTTTCAATAATGTCTGAAGAGAGGAGGATTCAGTCAGCTGTCCACAGCAAAGGTCGTTTTAAATCGATTGTTCGACCATTTTTAATAAACTATGACAGTTGTTAATAATTATTTTTTTAAATCTACATGACATTTTACTTCATTATGATTTGAGTTGCTCACTTGGTCAGGACGTTAACATTTCGCTGACGCACAACACTTGTTTGTCGGTCAATTATTCGTGCAACGAATGACGTCATAGATATTTTTTTTTAAATTTGGCTTATTTACTCACAAGGAGTCCACAGAAGTATGCTACTAAATATGTTTTCATGTTCCCAACCCATTATTTTACTGCCTCTGGACCTTTCCTCACTTCTATTCAATTATTTTAATAGAATTGAAGCTTGGCATTTTTTTTTATTACATTCATCATATTTTTTTTTAATATGCTCAAATAAAAATATGCTGCCTAATAAAGTGCCGTTATATTAGGTAGCGACATTATTTTGACGCTTACGGGTTATAAATTTTATTTTTATGAATATTGAAATTTAAAAATCAACCCAAGGCTGTGTTCCAGTTACGGTAACTGCCGTTGCTGTGCCTAAAATGTACACACATACACACAAACACACACACACCCAACCAGTCAGTTGTTTCTTACTGAACTATATTCGTTAAATAATTTATACACTGCTTGACAAGAGTGAATCTTAAAAGTATAATATTTGCACTTTATTTGTAGACATTCAAGAATATGAGCGTTAGCCCGGTAAGAAATATATATATATATATATACATATATGTATATATATGGGACAGGTAGCAAAAAAACAACCACGTCAACAACAACAGTAACTATAGCAGGAGCAACAGCAGCAATAACAAGGAAAACAAGTTGAAAACACCGGAGCGCAGCGAAGCATTCTAAAAGTCGTCCCCAAATCAACACTTTCACACGTAGCCAACATAATGACAGGAACACATTTGCATATATATGCATGTTGTATACATGTGTTTGTAAGGCTGAGTGTTTGAAGTGTTTTGTTGTATGTATTTTAAGCGCATAACAACTACAAGGCAGACAAATGTTGCTGGCGCTGTAAAACGCTCGTCCTCTAACTTATTATGCTTGCATGGCCACCAGAACGCATCAACAACATCTTTCCAACAAGTTCTAAAGTATATGTAGCGCCGCCACCGCTACTCCGACAAACAGAACAGACTTTTTTGCAAATTGTTTGCTGTGTTTAATATTTCAGATAATGTTCTGAATTTTATTTTCAGAAAACGTACCGTTTTTCTCGTTGCTTGTAATCGTATATCTTGTTTCTTTATAGTTTGGCTTGAGTTTATTTTTTGTATGCTTGTTCTGTATGTTTTTTTTTTTATATTTGTTTTTTTTTTTTTTTTTTTTATTTCTTTACATATGTTGTTGATTTTATTTTTGGTACTTTTTTTATTGCCCAGATTATTACAGTTGATGTTTTGTAGTTGTTTTGCTTTTATATCGTTAACATGAACGAATGAGTTTGAGTTCAATAAAAAAAATTCTTATTCCACACAAATATCTCGAGTTCAATCTTAACGACTAAAGAAGCAGGCAGTAAGGAACAAGCTTGAAATATAGCCCATTTTGTTGTAAAAGCTGATGTGCTCCATATTGCAGGCAGGACAATTATATACAGAAGAATGACTGGGGCCATGAAAAGAGTACTTTTCCACAAAATCTTGCTTACACACTTTGGCTAACTTTTTCGAGAATTTTCTTTTGCACAAAACTTTGTTCGACAATACTTGCAATAGCCATATTCTAAGTGGGTTGAAATTTTTGGACCAACATTTTTTTTTATATATATAGAAAAAAAATTTTGATTTGATTCAGAAACTTTCTTCAAAGTTCAACTTTTTGTTTTTAAAGGACATTCTTATTATTTCGAACATTGGTTCTGCATTCCATGTGAAAATTTTTCCATTAATATCATATAAGGAAGGAGCTTGACCTGGAACGAGGTGTGAAAGGCAAGATTCAGATCTAAAATCAAATTTAGTAAAGTTCAAACCTTTGAGTGTGGACCAGAAAAAAATCGGTCTATATGGCCAGTTTTCGGTTCCCTCAAATTTGGTAAAAAACCAAAAAAAAATGGTTTTAACAGTCCGATTAAACTGCACTTTTGCCATCATTAAACCTTATTTTAGGCGACACTCACTTGGATGGAGTCAAATTTAACATATCACAAGTCAACGACTACGAAGCAATGCTTTAGAGACAACAGTATTCCCTTGTTAGACTTGCCAGCTCAGTCACCAGATTTAAACCCTACACTGAGAAAAAAACACATACCTTGCTCCGGTAAAATTTTCTCTATTTTTGATAATAGCAATTTTCTCTTTTTCAAATAAAATTTTGTCCAATTAGAATAAATTTTCACATTTTCGTAGAAATATTTCTTTACTTCTAGGAAATGGAAACATTTCAATGTCTCTAATAATGATAAGTATTTTTCTCGCACAAAAAATTTCTCATTTATAGAGAAATTTTATTGAAAATAAAAAAATATTCTTATATTTTGATAAAAAGTTCACTATGAAAAGTATTTTCTTCAATAAAAACAAATATTTTCTCAAAAAAAAAAGTATTTTTCTCTAAAAATGATATATTTTTCTATTTCATGGTAGATTTTTATCATTTTTAGAGAATTTTTAGTATCGCAATTAGAGAATAGTATTCTCTGGAGCAAAGTCTATAACATTTTTCTCTAAATATGATGCCTTTTTTATCATATTCCGAGACACCTTTTTCTGAGTGTATCGAGCACTTGTGGGCTCTACTAAAACGTTACGTAAAAGGACACAATATAACATCAAAAGCAATCTAGAAAAACGCTTTGATCTACGAATGGAGTACCATAACAATAGTCGAATGTAGAAAGCTTGTACGCAGTATGCCGCAAAGAATTGCTGCTGTCATTAAGTCAAAGAGTGGAACAACTAAATATTAATGTATTCCTACCTTTCTTTATGTATTTTGACTAATCTTAATATATAAGAGACAAGCGTCGTGCTCCGTGTCCTTAATCGCTCAAACTGTTCATACACCTGTCCTTTTTCGCTTATTCTGTATAAAATTTCTTCTTTGCAACTAAATATCACTCAAACTGTTCATTCTTACTATTACAGTGCTTTTTTATATGAAAAAATTGTCAGCCTAAAATTATGCACACAAAATTTATTTGATATTTATCAGTAAGGACACCTTGATGACGACTGGAACCTTACAAAATTTGAGGTGCATGTAAAAATGTTGTCATATCAACTGATAATTAATTATTTTGAATACGACCCGTCGTATGGCGAGCTTCTGAAATAGTTAATAAAAAAAAAAACTATTAATTTACTTTTAATGGCGGAGTATTCACTAAATTAGAGGGTGCCTCATACTTTTGTGCAAGGCTGTAGGTTTTTGGTCGCTGATTCCAAATCAAAATTATCTGCATAAAAGTTCATTTCAAGGTCATTCCAAGGTCAAAATGAAAAATACAGAGAAATTATGTCCAACTTTCTGATAATTAAATTTTTGGGTCGTTGATTCCGAATCTGAGAAGAATTTGTCTGTATAAAGGTCATTTCAAGGTCTTTCAAATGTCAAAATGGGAAAAAAAAAACAAAGATACGATATCAAACTTCCTAATATATATGTTACTCAGGTCGTCTCAACAAATCTGAATTCAGTTTGTCTGCATTAAGGTCATTTCAAGGTCAACTTTGTGGGAAAAAGACAGAAAAACGATATCCAACGTCCTGATTTATTGATTTTTTGGGTCGTTGATTACGAATCTAAGTTCAATTTGTCTGTACATAGATTTTTTTTGGGTCATTGATTTCAAACCAGAGTTCTGTTTATTTTAAGGTCATTTCAGGATCATTCCAAGGAAAAAAAAAGAACAGGAGGCGATATCTAATTTTCGGATATATTGATTTTTTGGGCCGTTGATTCCTAAACCGAGGTCAATTTGTAAATAAAGGTCAAAGTTTCAAGATCTTTTTAAGGGGGTCTTCTCATTGAGCAACTTTTTTTTCGACTTTTTATTTATAGCTTGGGTAGTTGTGAATATGCCCCTAAAAGGATTTTTTAGAAATTCGAAATACTTTAGAAGATACAGCCTTTTTTGTGAAGCAAGGTCTTCGTCAAAATGAGCTATTTTTTTCAAACTTCAAACTTTAAACGCGTTTATCTCAAAACCACGTTTTTCGAACTGGCGGCCATGATATCTCCAGTTCAACCATTCTCGGATGAACCTCGACCATAATTTTAAAAAATTTTTTACTATTTTTTTTTACACTAAACTTAAAAAAAAAGCCCGAAATTGAATTTTTTTTTTTTGAATGGCCGCCATTTTGTCAAAAAAAATCACAAAATTAAGTTTGAGGTTCAACCGAGAATTACATCTATACTGATTAAAACCCGTTTTTTTTTTTCATTTCAGACGCTCCGGAGACCCAGAATCGTGGCCGCCGTGACGACACCTTTTTTTTCACCACCAACTTTGAAGTCTCATTACTTTTTGAACAGCCCACGTATCGAGGCAAAAAAAATTTTTTATTTACTTTGAAACTTTTGTAATACAATAAATAAAAAAAGTTTTCAATTATTCTTTGCGTTTTCAAATAAGAATTTTTTTAAAAAGGGTCCAAAAACGGGTTTTGAATGAGAAGACCGCCTTAAGGTCACAATTTAAAAAAAACAAAGATACGAAGTTCATCTTCCTAATATATAGGTTTCTTGGGTCAATGATTCCGAATCCGAAGCCTGTTTGTCTGTATGAAGGTCATAAAGGTAATTCGAGGTCAAAATAAACAAAAAACAGAAAAACAATGTTCCACTTCCTGATAGCTATATTGATTTTTTGGGTAGCTGATTCCGAATACGAGCTTAATTTGCCTGTATAAAGGTCATTTCAAGGTCATTTCAAGGTCAAAATCAAAAACAGAAATTATGGAACGTTGATTCCGAATCCGATATCAGTTTGTCTGTACTAAAGCTATGCCAAGGCACAAAGAAAAAAAAAACAGAGTAACTAAGTTCAACTTCCTGATATAGTGATATAGGTTTCTTGGGTCGTCGATTCCATAACCGAGTTCAGTATGTCTGTAATTAAGGTCATTTCAAAGTCACTCAAAGGTAGATATTAAAAAAAAAAAAAACAAAAATATCATTCAAAATATCATTCATCTGAAGCCAAGTAACGGCTTCATGTATAGCATTAACTTCCGATTGGATAACACTTCAGTGGTCAGGGATCCAGAGTTAATTCTTTCCCGACTTTGCCATTCAATTTTGATCCATCAGTATAGATTTCAATGCCATTGCTAGGCGGAGAGTACATCAAACTTTTTGTAAAAGAAAAAGCTGTTGCGTGAGTAGTCTACGGTCTTGGGTTTTGGAGGAAAGAGTTTCCTAATGTAAGAGTGTCGTATTGTATCTTCTCTCAATTGAGAGATAGCTTCCAGACGTATCGCTGTGTTTCCAGCCATCTCTTTTGTTAGGATATCAAGTGGTATAAGGTTGAGCATAGTGTCGAGTACGTCCTTACACGGGTACTCCTATAGATCTCGCGACTGAGAGATCGTGATATACGGCTCGCTCCCATGCGATTTGCCTAAGTCCTCAAAACTTAGGATAGCACGCGAAAAAAAGGGCTTAATTCAAGCTCAATGCAGCCCATTAGACTATAGTACCACAAAGCAAAGTCGGCCTAATAACAGCTATATAGAGTCAGTGTGTAACGCTTGGTTGTAGTCCACATGTGTTACCCACTTCTTTTTTTATGAATATAGGCTTATATTGGCTTTTTTAACTCTCTCGAGCAATTTGGGCTTCCAATTTAGTCTCCTATCTCAGATGAGATATTTTGTATTTTGCTTAATTCGAGAAATTAAGCCCACCTACCATACAACCAACAGTCTACTAGTGGACTGATAAAACTAACAGAATGCGAAGGTGCTGATAAGAGCGAGGCATATTACCGCTCAAGAGATACTGATTTCTACCAAACCAAAATATGGTTTTTTTGAGATTAACATACATTTCAATATACGTTAATAACATACATTTTCAACGTTTTGAGCCATCAATTTCGAAAAATAATGCCCAAACTTTACTTTAATGTGCATAAATCAGCAGTTTTGGCAATTTTTTTGGTCATTTGGGTGGCATATATATTATACTAGCATAGAAGCCCGTCACATGACGGGTCGTATTCAAAATAATTAAGTAGCAGACGATATGACATTTTTTATTCACCTTAAATGTTGTTTTGTTCCAGTTGTCGTCAATGTGTCTTTACTGATAAATATCAAATAAATTTTGTGTACATACTTTTAGGCTGACAATTTTTCCATATAAAAAAGCACTGCAATAATAAGATTGTATGAGCGAAACTGGTTCTGGTTCAGGCTGAATATGTTTTAAGAAGCATAGCAATTACAACTATGAACAGTTTGAGCGATATAGAGGAGCACGACGCTTGTCTTTTATATATTAAGATTGTTTAGTAAAATTTTTGCAAATTTAAACAAAACGCTTCATAACTTTTTAAAATTATATGAAAAAGGAAAAAATGTAATGATGTAGGTAGTTAGAAATACGTTATATAAATAACATGTAATGTGAAAAACATTAATGTTGATTTTACTCTAGCCGTTCCAAAGTTAAAGCATTTGAAAATTTTTTAATTGTTACAACAACGAACGATAAAAAAAAGGCTTGTTTACACTAAATGGCTTTAGCTTGGTTTTCACTGTGTCATTTTCGATTTGACATGAAACGTCAAAACCTAAAATATTGCATAAAATAACAATTTTTATGCGATTTTTTGTCACAAATTTGTCAAAAGATTAACTTTTTTTTAATCGTCATCATTGTTAAGTGAATATATTTGACAACATTGGCTATTTTGATATTATTTAATAAACTGACCACAACTGACCATTGAAAATGACGTAGAAAATCAAGAGATAGATTACATTCAAGCTGCTTTTTCTGAAAATCGAAACAAAATTTATTTTCAAAACTTTTTTCGGAGCAATTCAAATAAGATTATTAAGTTAATACTTTTAAAACTTCATCATTTTAATGATTTAATGATGATTTCTTTATAACTTGTGCCTTAATGCTTTCCTTGAGACCAACTGTATTAGTCAAAAGCAAATGGTTTCAGTGATTTACAAAAAAAAATTGGTAAAACTTTTTCAAGTGTTTAATGGTTTCATTATACAATGATTTAAAAATTTGCATATAAATTGAAAATTTACAAAACACTAACGACAATAAAGTTTGCAAAATTTTAATAAAAAAAAGTTCAACTCTGACACAAAAACTCATTTTTCAAATTTATGTTTAACATAAATCTAATGTATTGAAAAACTTGTGCATCAGATAAAATTTATGGTTAACACGGACGACGAACAACAGCAGCTTGTATATTAAGTAAATCATGTTGAAATGAAAAGAAGAAAAAAATAAGATGTAATAAGCCTGGACCAATATAAGAAATAAGACGTATTAATACTTAAGAAAGTCAATAAAGAAAACATACACCAGATGAATGACACAAAGGACACAAAAAAGGAGACAAAAAAAAAAGAGTAGAAATTGAAGAAGACAACGACGAAAATAACGACAACATAAAATCGTTAACAGTCCAAAAAAAAAAAAAATGTGCTAGTGTACAAATTAAACGTTAACTAAGACATATTAAACGAAGAGCTATAGAAATAACGAAGAGACACAGGGTGGTGAGGAGTGAAAGTGGGGGGGGGGTAGCCTTAAAAACGTTAGGGAATTCAAAGGCAAGCAAATCATAAACCATCGAGGCTAAAAGTAGACAAGAGAGCGACTTCTACTGGCAGCAGTCAAGCGAAATGTTTATGAAACCGTTAAGAATAAACGTAGAACAAGTGGTAGATAGATGAAAAGAAGAGGCTGAAAAACACAGCGGAGCACAGAGGAAGAAATAAAACGTCAGTAGTTGTGAAAGCAGTGCAGAAGTTCTTGTGTACCAGAACATACAGAAATGAAATCCCAGCGAAATAAATATAAATCCAATGGCAGCACACAAGCATACCAGCAGCTGGTGTTGCCACCAAACTGACAAACAGTCTCACAGGATAAAAACTTTGAAAAATAAAAAAAAAAATAAAACAAAAAGAAAAGGTTTGAGTTATACCTGTTTTGGGCCAAACAAAGTAGCCCGGCGGAAGGCAGCTAGGCAGCAGCTTTATGATATTTTGTGGTAGTTATGTTGAGGGAAGCTGTTAAATACAGATAAAAAGATTGAATTTTTATACATATTTCAACAAAGCGCAGGTTGGTATAATGCTCGAATGTGGGCGAGCGGCAGCAGGGGTGAAGCAAGTGAATTGAGCCATTTACAAAGGTGATATGAATTAAAAAAAAAAAAAAACCAAGAAAAAAAAGAAAATGTAAAGCAATACTGCATAGGTAAGTGAATACGGCTTTTTTTTTTTCAGTATTCAAAGACTACTTTTAGGCTCAGTTATATTAATATGTAGTCTATATAATATATACAAGCATGTTTGTTAGTTAATTTGAAATAATTTTTTTATTTGCTTACACACATTTAAGCTTAAAATATTTGTGCCTTTAATGAAATTTTTTTCATCACACACACACTCGCACTCAAGTCATTTTAACACGCGAGTTTTTATTAAATTTCTTTAAAACTGCTGTTTGTCATATAAGCAGCCAGCAGCAGGAAAGTATGCAACGTTTAATTTTTATGTATTGCTTTTAGGCTAGCAATATATTTTTCTTTTCTTTTCTGCCTTCAACACACAATCAGCACTTTTTTCATTATTGCACAATCAAAATTCTGACACTTTTCTTTAATATTTTCTTCATATATTTAAGCCAAAAAGTGTGCTCGATTTTGTGTATATTTTTTTTCTTGCTCTTTGAAAGAACTGTAAATTTTCTTTGCTTTTCCATTAAAACTTGCTCACATAAATTAATTTTTTTTTAATTCATCCGCTCACTAGACGTACGTACGTCGACTTTCAGACGATTGCTACGCGCAAGTGTTTCGTTTTAGCAAATTTAAGTTGAGCTCCTTTTGAAGGATATTTTTTGCTGCGTTATTTTTTCGTTTTTTTTTTTTTAATTCAGTTTCATATTTTCGGAGTACGAGCACGACGAGTTGCTGCTGCTCTAGGATATCCTCGTACGTTGTACAGCGCCGAGCAGCAACATTGAATTATTCAATGTCAGTTGGTATAATTTTTCCACACTTGCTCTCAATTCTCAGCCATGAGTTGGCTGCTTGCTGTTTGATGACTTTGTAGCTTCAACATTGCTCCAAAAAAATGTATAGAAATCGTCTGAAAAGGAAGTCGCCGCTTGACGCTTTTGGCATAATTGCTGTTGCTACAGCGGCCAGCTGCTTGCGTCTGCAAAGTTCAGCTCGCTCTCAAGCTGTGTGGGCAAAGCTTTTAAGTTTTCTCTCTTTTCAAATTCCAGCACACTACCGAATGCACCTCAAAATGATGCCTTGGTAAATAAATGTTATGACGTAGTTAAATTTGGAGAGTCTATGAAAATGTTGCCAGGCACAAAAAAGCTGCCATAGTATAAGTAAATGTGTTTCATCTAATGAACTATTCTTGCTGCCCTTGTATTTCCACATGAATTATATGAATTTCGGTCACTCAACTTATGCAGTAGTTCACGTTTGCTTTGTATATGTATACGAGATTCATGCATTTTTGTTATTAATCTCATGAACCGTTCTTGTTCTCCTCGTATTTGTACATGAATTTCATGATTTTATTCACAAATATTATGAATGATTCATATGCGTTAATTTTTAATGGCATTCGCATAATTTTTTATTGTCATATAAACAGAACGTTTAGATCATATTAATTTATGATCTAAAAGTGGCTTACAGTTGGGCTCAAAATTTCGTGGGTTGACACATAGATGGCGTTACTAGAATTAAATTTACATGATTGCTTTGCATGATATTTTCAAATTCCAGCACACTACCGAATGCACCTCAAAATGATGCCTTGGTAAATAAATGTTATGACGTAGGAAAATTTGGAGAGTCTATGAAAATGTTGCCAGGCTCAAAAAAACTGCCATGGTAAAAGTAAATGTATTTAATCTTTTAAACTATTCTTGCTGTTCTTGAATTTGTACATAAATTTTATGAATTTCGGTCACTGAACTCATGAAATAGTTCACGGTTCACTTGTTTATGTACACGAGATTCGTAGATTCATGCGTTTTTGTTACTTATCTCATGACCGGTTCATAGTCTTTTCGTATTTATACATGAATTTTATGATTTTATTCACAAAAATTGTGAATATTTCATGTTCCTTTTTTTTTTCATGGCATATGCGAAATTTTTTAGTTTTTCATGTACAATCGAAATAAATGTAATGATTTTTTTTATCTAATCGTGGCTTACCTAACTGTTGGTTTGAGAAATTCGTAAGCTGACACATAGATGGCGTTAAAAGAATTAAATTCATATGATTTGCAGTTAGTAACAACATTCAAACGACACCTATAAAAATTTGACCTTTTTAGGTATTTGTACATGATCTTTATGATTTTATTTTATATTGCTTCATATATCTTGTACACGCACCTATGAACTTTAAACACTAGGCTTATGAAATATTCATGTGCTCGTGTTGTTTTTATTTTGCGTCTTTTGTACATTAATATCAAGAATAGTTGATGTGATTCATGTCATTGGTTATTGAATCAAAATTCATGAATGCAATTCATGAAGATCTTGTAAAAATTCATAATTATGGTGTACTTTTTTGGTCGTTCATTGTACTTTATGAACTTACTAGTATAGAAGCCCGTCATACCACGGGTCGTATTCAAAAGAATTAAGCAGCAGACGATGACAATATTTTTACCTTCACCTCAAATGTTGTTTTGTTCCAGTCGGCGTCTATGTGTCCTTACTGATAAATATCAAATAAAATTTGTGTGCATACTTTTAGGCTAACAGTTAACAGTTAAAGCGATATTTGGTTGTATTAGCCAAACTGGTTCTGGTTCAGAAGCCCCCTATTAATGCGAACGCATTGTGTTGATTCGGAAGATGGATAATAGGCTAGTTGGAGGGTGGAAAAAAATGGAGAAGTAACGGTGAACATTTGTTTAGAATTTACATAAGTCATAACTGCCGGGAAACACATCCGCAGGGAGATTATTCCACAATTTTATTGTACGACTAAAGAACGAATTATCAGGGTGATGCGAGGTTTTGTTAAGCATCAATGCACAATTGTAGGGATGAGCTAGGTGACCTGCACTTATGGATCTGGGAAATAGACACAAGCTGCTGGAGTTAGGTCGTGTAGCTTGCTTGAACACTTCTTATGGTAGTACATGTATAACAGGTTTATGCGACCAACATTGCGTCGATGACCAAGATATTGAACACTTGAATTGCCGAGTGCGCTCAAAGCAGAAAATCGTTTTTACTATATCTTTTTATAGAATTTTGTACCGCACTTGGGTCAATCTCGAACTTATCAGCAGGCTCAGCTTCAGCCCAGAAAAGACAAAACCTGCCGTCTGGCAGAAAATACAATGCTTCTTTCCTTTCACGAAGGAGTTCTCCGCGAACAAAAAAGAAGGAATTAAATGGGGTATTTTTCGCCCACAATAGTTCGTTGGATCTACCCGGTGTTCGTCCGCCTTCGCTCTTCGCTTTACCCAACTGAAGCACGAAGTGTCATTCTCCAACTACTCACCTTGCAATTGACTCTCAAAGTAAGGTGCAACCTTGATGCTTAAGCAATCTGGATCTTGGTACGGACTCACTCACATATTGGCTTGGACTCACAGATATATTGGCCTCAACCAATATATCTTTCAAAACTGATCACTTCTATTGAACTGAGAGGTAGTATTCCAATATAATTGAACCCGGTAGATGACATTGCGGTTGGGTTATAGGAATTTCTTAATTTTTCAAGGTTTCTTGAATATCAGAACAGCTGATGTTGAATTCTGTGTGTCCTCTAGCATTCGTATATTTCTTCACTTTTTGATACGGAAATTTTTCAGTGAACATGCAATGCATATAATGCATATAACTTGATTAACTACTACTACTACTTATTTGATTAACTACTACTTATTGAACCCTTTGAGTTCGCAATATGGTACTTTTTTAGTTTATTACTTTTTCTTAATACTTTTATAGGCCTTTGTAATCTAAACTGCTATAGAGAAGAGAAATCATGTATGTTCGGACCCGCAAAGCTTGCGAACGGCAAGCGCTATTTCAATATTTCTTTTACTACTAAATAGCTACGGTACCCAGTTGAGACATAGGCTAAATTTAGTTGTTGCCACACCCCCTTGCATTTCCGAATAACTGTGATTATAACCTCATAAGATTTTCTTTGATGAACTACTACTTATTGGACATTTTTAGCTCGCAATATACTACTTATTCGCTTTATTACTATTTCTTGATACTTGTACATGACTTTGTAATCTGTACTATTACAAAAAAGAGAAATCAAGCATGTTTGTTACCGCAAAGCTTGAGAACGGCAGGCGCTATTTCAATAATTCCTTTTCTATGAAATAGCTACGGTATCCAGTTGAGACATGGGCTAAAAAAATTGTTGCCACACCCCTTTTTCCGCCCACAAATCAATAAAGTTGCTACATTTTAGGCGGTTTAGGTCGTATAAGACTAAAATTTTGGTCTTATACGATACACAAAAATCGTACACACTCCTTTACCGCCCACAAATCTATAAACATGCTATATTTCAAACAGTTTTGGTCTCATTGGACAAAATTTTTGTAATTTAGTTTTTTTTTAAAGCCAGCGAAGCCGCATGTATATTTGCTAGGGTCAAAGAAAAACAAAAATCAGAAAAAATTTTTATAACAAGTATGCATTGTTTTAAGCTGGCAACACTTTTGCTGCCACTCTACACTTGTTAATATGAAAAACAACCCAAAAAATACAGCAACAACAAACGAAAAAAGAACACTTACTACAAATCAGCTGAAAATATTCTTTTTCTTACAAAGCGCATGATTTTTGGGCAGCATAATTTGGATAGTTTAACAGATGTGTAGCAGGGAAGGAAAGAGAATTTCATTTTTACTCTCAACACACTCACGAGTAAATTTCAAGCTAAAAAAAGAAGCTTTCTCAGAATTTTCAAATCACTTTTTGAGCTTTGCTGAGCTTTGAAATGTTGCTTAGTAACTAGGCAGTAAGAACAACAACAAACGACAATCTACGCTCATCCAGACCGTGGGAAATTATTAACTCGCTCTAATGCCTTGCACTGCGCCGCGGCGCGCTTTGTAATGTTTGTTAAAGCAAAGCGTATCAACGAATGGACAAATGGCATGGGTAGACGGTACAGACAGACAGCCTGGCAGAAGTACGACCGGGCAGCATTAGGACGACATGCATGAGGTGCAAATAGCACACACACACAGTTGATGTTAAGAAATTTTTAGCACTTTTTTCACGCTATGCTTTTCTGCTGCTTTCCTGTATTTCTGATTGTATTCGCTGGTTCGTTTTGGTGTTTTTTTTTTATTTTTGTTTTTCCTTTTGCTGTTTTATGCTCATTCCTTATTGCAGGATTTTTTCGCCGGATGCTTAACTAACGATTATTTTTGATGTTCGCCATTGTCTTGAGCCCAGTTGAACGTGGCTTAGCGTTGCATGGCAGAGCAGAGTGCAAAGGGGCAGGTCGGTAGAAGCACGTAGCTAGTGGAGCAGAAGGGGTTGATGGCAAAAGCAGATTCGCAAGGATAAAAACTATTTACTCCGCAAACTGACTTTTTCACTTTGCTTTTAAAGCTTTGTTCTTCTAGTACAACCAGCGCTACTCCTACTCCTGCTCTTTTTTCCTTTTGCTATACATCATAAGGCAAAGAAATTAAAACAATTGATGCTAGAAATAAGAACAAAGCCAAATTTACGCTTGTGCTGCAAAATTAAACATAATTTATACACACCCGGTACAAAAGCCAAAAACGAAATAAAACAAACTCGCAAAATAGCCAAAAAAAAAAAAAAACAAAAAATGTAAGAACATAAAAAATTTTATTTATTTTCAAACAAAGCAAAATTTTGCGATTAAGCTGCTCGCTTACACCCACAACAAAACAAAAGCTGAAAAAGTTTAAAGCTGTTCATAAATTAAAGTTAATAAAAATAATTGGCTTTTAAATGGACCATGAAAAGCTTGGGGCAAGCTTTCAATTATCACTTGTTTAGGATTTTTTTTTAAATATTTATAAACAAATGAGCTTGAGAGGTGAAGGGTTTAAAGATAATGGCAAAACAGCAGTCGTTAAAGTTTGAAATTTATAGGTTTTCGGTTAGTTAATTAAATACATGCTTACGTTAACAGAAAAAAATTAACACAATTACATATATAATGTAAGAATTTATAACTATAAGTGTAAGTGTCACCTTCTAATTTTAAAATAATATCAAATCCTATTCTTATGAAAAAAAAAATAATAAAAAAAAATAAAAAAAATTAAAAAAATAAAAAAAATTAAAAAAACATGAAAAAATAATAAAAAAATAAGTAAAACTAACAAAAAAAAATTTGTTAATTTATACAAAAGCTTCGATAATTTGGTGCCTGCTCAGTTCTTGGGTAGCCCAACAAACTTGTATAAGCTAATTATCGCATTTTATATAATTTATAAAATAAATTATCGTTATATTAACAGATTCATACAAGTAACTTGTATATTTTTATTTTTTTGTTGAAAATTGAAAAAAAAAAAAAATAATTTAATGCATGCAAATTTTTAAGGGAATCTTTTATATAATTCAATGATTTCTTTTTATTTTTTTTATTAATCAAATCCTTCCTTGATCCTTAATTTTTGTGCACACTGAGAAAAATAAGTGAAACTAACAAACAAACCTATGTTAATTTGCACAAAGGCTTCGATAATTTGGTGTCTGTTCAGTTATTTGGTAACCCAACAAAGTTGCATATGCTGATTTATCTCATTTAATGTAAGTGATAATTTATCGATATATTTAGAGATTCATACAAGCAACTTGTATAATAATTTGTTTGTATGAAAATTAAAAAATTAATTTTATGCTAGCAAAATTGTAAAGAATCTTTTAAAGAATTCAATACCTGGGAATTTATTATTATCATTTTGGAATTTATTGAATTTATTTACCATTTAACATCTTACAAATAATGCTTATTAAGAAAATTTGCCCTTATCTGCGATTGGAAGCAACAACCTCGCGATTTCAAGGAAGACATCATGCTTGTCAGAAGACCCCAGCAATCGTTTTTTACTTTACTTGGCTTGCTTGACAATAAAACGACGGAATTCTATCAAAAGATTTGATTACACAAACCTTTGTATGCTTTATGTGATAGGTTCGCTAAGAAAAGTAAACATTTCCCAATTATGCCACCAACATATGAAAGCAGCGGTCACTTTTGTTTAGCGTTGTTATAAGAAGGTGATAATTGATACCTCATAAGTACGTAGCTTTTAAGTGACTGGTCCAATGACAGCTCTGATTTCACCTATCACCGGACAGGTGCTATATAACTCGTCATGGAACAGGTCCCTTGTGCTTGTCGCGGACAGATTGCATTTAAGTCCGTACGGAGCAAAGAGTTCTCAAATATGTTTTGCAACATTTATCTTATCGTTACCAATATCTGAGTGGAAGTGTGCTCGACTGGCACGCAGAGGACCTGGGTTCGTATCCTGACTGTATAAGTATCAACAATTTAAATTAAATAATTGCAATTCTAAATCGAATATTTCTTTAACCACTTGATCGACTTCGAAATAAATTCGCTTACAATTCAAAATTTAATTCTGTTTATATACAAATTTATCCAGGAACTCAGTATGAACGACGCATATGGCGGTGGAGGTTCGAGCAATCAAGCAGACCCAGTGGATAAGCCCTCAACATAATGCACTTTAAGGTCCTCCAGACCAAACTGCATAACAGTAAACTGCGCAGAACTCCTGTTCGTTTTAGAGGAATGGGGCTACGACGTGGCAATAGGTAGCAATAGGAAGCAGGTAATTGTCATCGGAGCAGATGCCAACGCACATCACTTAGTGTGGGGAAGCCCAGATATTAATGATCGAGGTGAGTTCATGCTTAACTTTATCCTTCAAACTGATTTAGGAATAGCTTACATAGACAAGCAACCTATTTATGTGGGTCCTACCTTATCTTATATATTATTCCTGACATTATAATGACATAATAATGACTAACGTTATAACGCCAAATACTAACACTCTTGTAACAGATTGGAGGGTGCTTGAAGAGCTTTAATATAAGTTTCAACTATACATCAGCTCAAAAGATCTTAAGAAACCCCAGGAACACAAGCTGACACCAGTTAAGAGGAATCATTAAGGCCAGTTATATCCTCCACAAAACGCATAAATACAGAATTCGACAATAAAAGTTTCCGAAAGACCATTTGCAAAAAGATCATCAAAAACTTTTGCTCGTACACTTAGTAAACTACAGGCACAGCAAGGCTCAGGAAGCTGCTCTCAAAACAGCCCTCCATTCAAAGTCAGTTGCGGAAAGCAAAAGGCATATTGCCAGTCATGTTACAACAAACACTCTACAAGTCGGGTCTTGACGCGACATTAAAAGATGTATTAGACTTAACTACTTGCCTGAAGGATAGCTAGGAATTAGGTTGTAACAGCCACCTGTATCCAAACTACTACAGGCCCATATTAATCTTATGGGCCTCAAAACCAACCAGCCGCTGCTTGCAGCCAATCAGCACGCTTCTACAAACTGAAAATCGGTCGAGACAGCACTACACTCCTTAGCAATACATATAGAGAAAGCGTGCTACCACAAAGAATTTGCATTAGGGACATTTCTAAACATCTGATGTGAATTCAACAATGTATCAACTGCGGCTATACTTAAGGAAATACGTGCGGTAAAAGTAACACCAGCAATCGACATATGGATAGACAACCTACTAAATTGTAGAAAGGTCCAATAGGGGATTGGAGTCTAGTTGTCAACGGGAAATATATATACAAGTTTTAAGGCGGTCTTCTCATTCAAAACCCGTTTTTTGACCCTTTTTAAAAAAATTCTTATTTGAAAACGCAAAGAATAATTGAAAACTTTTTTATTTATTGTATTACAAAAGTTTCAAAGTAAATAAAAAAATTTTTTTTCCCTCGATACGTGGGCTGTTCAAAAAGTAATGAGACTTCAAAGTTGGTGGTGAAAAAAAAAGGTGTCGTCACGGCGGCCACGATTCCGGGTCTCCGGAGCGTCTGAAATGAAAAAAAAAACGGGGTTATAATCAGTATAGATGTAATTCTCGGGTGAACCTCAAGCTTAATTTTGTGATTTTTTTTGACAAAATGGCGGCCATTCAAAAAAAAATTCAATTTCGGGCTTTTTTTTGTAGTTTAGTGTAAAAAAAAAATAGTAAAAAATTTTTTAAAATTATGGTCGAGGTTCACCCGAGAATGGTGACAATTCTGCGTCGATTCCACTTTGTTTCATGAAAATCGGTTCAGTTGAACTGGAGATATCATGGCCGCCAGTTCGAAAAACGTGGTTTCGAGATAAACGCGTTTAAAGTTTAAAATAGCTAATTTTGACGAAGACCTTGCTTCACAAAAAAGGCTGTATCTTCTAAAGTATTTCGAGTTTCTAAAAATCCTTTTAGGCGCATATTCACAACTACCCAAGCTATAAATAAATGCAAAAAAAAAGTCGAAAAAAAAAGTTGCTCGATGAGAAGACCCCCTTAAGGTTAAAGACACCTTACAATTATGTCAGTAAATAAAGTCCTATAAAAAAATTATTTAACCCTTTAAGTCATCACATTGTTTAATATATTGGTCACCGACCATATTATTTTTTCTTGAATTTGCATATATTTGCGACGGAAAGGGTTAACTTAAAATATAAAACAAGTAAAGAAAGTCTAAAGTCGGTCTAGGCCGACTATGAAATACCCTAAACCCACTTTTCAAAAACAAAAAATTTTTATTGTAAATGGGCGTCTCCAAGGACGGATGAAGCCTATATTTTATATGCATTTAAATGTTGATGAAAAATTTACACATACCAAGTGTTATTCCTGTAGCTCACAGTTAATGCCTTTATTGTGCTTTCGCTATGGGAGGTGGGCGTGTTCATGGACGGATTACTCCCAATTTTTGAACTCCTTCGTTTTAGTATAAAATACATACATATCAAATTTTATTTCTCTATGACAAACATAACCTTATTTATTGAGTTAAAAACTTTTTGGGTTGTATGGGAGGTGGGCGTGTCCGTAGGCGGATTACGTCCATTTTTCAAAAACATCTTTGTCTTGTCATAAAAAACATACGTGCTAAATTTTAGCTCTGTAGGTTAAACAGAGGCTTATTTATTGCGTTTTCAATTTTTATGTTGTATGGGAGGTGGGCGTGTCCGTTAGCGGATGACGTCCATTTTTCGAAGACATCTTTGTGTTTGTATAAAACACATAAAAATCAAATTTTATTGTAGTTGGCTAATTATGAGCTGAGTTATGCAGTTTTCAATTTTTGCGTTGTATGGGAGGTAGGCGTGTCCGTGGGCGGATGATGTCTACTTTTCAAAACTATCTATGTTTTGTTACAAAAAACATATGTGGCAAATTTTAGCTCTGTAGGTTAAACAGAGGCTTATTTATTGCGTTTTCAATTTTTGGGTTGTATGGGAGGTGGGCGTGTCTGTTAGCGGATGACGTCCATTTTTCAAAAACATCTTTGTGTTGATATAAAACACATACATACCAAATTTTATTGTTGTAGGCTTATTATGAGCTGAGTTATGCAGTTTTCAGTTTTCGCGTTGTACGGGAGGTAGGCGTGTCCGTGGGCGGATTCCAAAAATATTCAATACTGCAGATCCTTGGGTTCATGTGACCATGTGTCTCAAGTTTCATCCAATTATCTCAACTCCTTCTTCTTATCCTGTGTATACGGACAACACACAGACGGACGGACGGACGGACGGACATGGATAGCTCGACTCACGTGGTGACGCTGATCAAGAATATATATACTTTTCTATACCGGACTCGCTTCGTTCTATGCGTTACAAACGTTTGCACAAAGTTAATATACCCTGACCTTTCAGGTTTAGGGTATAATTACATCAAAATCAGCTACCTCGTTGTCAAGAATGGACAAAAATGCTTATTTAAGAGCAAAGTTCTTATAAGAACCGTTAAAAGTCCGAAAAAATTAATGAATTCTAAAAAATAGTGTCTACATAAAAGCCAATAAAACCATTCATTCCATGGTATTTTTAAAACTTTTGGCACTCTCCTCCTAAAAATATGCCTAGGCTTCCTAGGGTGGTGCGCCTCACCAGTTAAAAAACTCTGGTAAAAAAAGACATACATGTCTGTTCATTGGCTTAGCTTTAAAATATTTAAAAAAAAAAAAAATATAAAAATTAAGTATGCGGAAAAACGAAGAAAGAAGTGACTTGAGAGCTCGTGCGATGTATAATTCTTTTGTATTAGTAGAAAAGACATTATAATTCTTCTGAAAACCTATATTTTATATGCATACGGTTTCATACGGATTTTTATATTTTCCAAAATGTTCAGAATACATTATATCAAAAGTCTATTTAGAAAATTATTTTTTTCCGGCTTAATTGATCAATCACTGCACTGAGTGGCGTGAGGTCTGGAGAGGTCTGGAGAGCATCTTTTCGCCCACGAATAATTGGCATGACATTTTCCATGCAGTTTTTATATGATTTTCTGGAAATATTTTTTATACAAAAAAAAAACATTTTCGAGAATATCTTTTCGAACTTATTCTAAAATGATCTTTTATTAGATGAAATTCATCAATTTCGTCTGTCACTTCATTACCAATTTTTACTTGATACACTGGCTCAGTTGGTAAAACTAAAAAAGAGATGGTAAAACCGATAGAATAAAACTAAGCGCAATTGGGAGGAATTTTTCAGTTTAAAAAAAAAATGGAAATTTGTCTAACTTGAAATCTATTCTCAAACGAAATTTCATATTGATTCAAGAACGACCTTTCTTACAGAAATTTTAACTTTTAAAAATTTTTTGTCCAGACATTTTCTTTCCCTGCACCACATTGAAAGAAGACATGGTGATATGGTCTACAAAAACATTTCCAACAGCTATATCGTTAAACCGCACACAACACACAAATCATTTCTCAGAGAAGGAACATGTTCAGTCTCTATTTTTAGGCCACATTGCCTTATACCGTGCCGTGGTTTTGCCGTGGTTTGGACACGGTTTTTGCCCTTAACATTAATTACAGAAAGTTTTAATGACATTAAATTACAAAAGAAAGCACCAGCATGCTAGAAAATTGTTTCTTCTGTCTCTATACCGACTCATCAGTAGTATTTCTGTGGTTTCTGCAGTACAAAAAGTTTGAAAACCTAATAATCACAACAGCTGCAAAACCAAAGCGGAATTATATGTGATTGTCACTTATGTTTTCACTTAAAACAAAAATGTCGCTGTATCTTAATTTGGTATTGAAAAAAAAAATATTTTTGATTTTTATCTATGGGACGAAATACCATGTGGGACGAAATACTACAAAAAATTTATTTTTGGAAAGGAGTATCGAGCTAATCGGGCTCAAGATTTAAATTTATTGAGAACATTTTTGTTGGGGGTCTCTTTGGTCTTACTTCCTACAGCTAATACAAGTAAATTAGACCAGGGTTCAAAACGGAAAGGTAGCCTTATCGAATCGCTATGGTGTGGAAAAGTTATCACTTTTCAATACGCACTTAGGGCAACTGAGGAGCTTCGCGCACCGAATTCAAATGTCAACAACTTGAATAGCCTTCATTGTTCGATTTATAAAAAAAATGTTCGAGTTCGAATTGACGAGTGCCAATTGTTTGAGTTCGAATTGACGAGTACAATAAAACGATACGCATCGGAAACTTTTTGTTTTTCACTCTAGGCTAAAATAGGTGGAATTGCATACAATTAAGTTTGTTGGCAAAGGTATAAGATATATAAAAGGAATTCTTAGTATAGTATATATTGAAAGAAAAAACTATTTGTGTTGAATTTTAAGATAGAAAAGAGATAAGCCAGATTTTAAGAAGTCGGTTAAAAGTACCCTATCACTGTATTCAACTGGTTCCAACATTTTTAATATTTTTCATTCTAATATTGAATTTGGAATACCACTCCGTTTTAAGCCTTCATATATTGTGTTTTATTTATTTATTTAGGTATTGAACTTAAATTTTAGTTTAAGTCAACATTTGAAGACAACTTTTATAAACACAGATATTTTAATTTTTGTCCACAGTGCCGCTTTAAACAATGTTGCTAGATTTTTTTTTGTTGTGAAAACAAAAATATTACCATTATTCGCATGTTTATTTGTTTAAATGTGTTGTTTTGGTGTGTGTATGAGTGCGCCTGTATTCGGCATGAGATGCGAGTTTAATGACATGAAAAATGTTGAAAGCGTTAGACGAAAAAAAGAAAACAAAACAGAAGAATTGAAGAATGGCGGCGGAAGCAAGCTTAAGCTTAAGATGACAATAAATACAAAAAAAAAAAAAAAACATAAAAAATAAACAAAAACAACATGTAAGGAAACAAGCTAGCTGGGCTTCCTTGCAAGCGAGTGGTTAACAGCAAGCAACGATGATGCAACCAACAACTTGGAAGAAGACAGCAGCGCAAGCATTTAATGATTAAAAACAAAATCACAATAACAACAACAGTGTAACATCAACAACACCAACAACAATGACAGCACTATGTTTATTATTAATTATTAATGGAAATAACAGCAGCGCAGTGCGGTGACATTTTAAAACTTTAATGAATGAAGAGTATTTTAATTAAGTGAAAATCAATATTTCAAAGGATAATACAAATCCTTAACATGAGATGATTGGGATAGGCTGCAAAGAGCATATTGGCGGATGAAAGGCTGAAGGAAAGATATAAGAAGAGCGAAGTGTCTATATGTTGCTAAATTTTGTGAGATTTAATTTTTCGTAAATGCCTTGAAAAAATACAAGTGGAAGATGAATCATTCATAAATTTTGTGAATAAAAATCCTAAAAAGCATGCACAAATACGAGGAGAACAAGAACAATTTATGAGATAAGTGACAAAAGTGCATGAATCTTATGTACATATACAAGGAAAACGTGAAAAACTTTATGAATTTAGTTAAAATAACGGTTAAAAAAAGCAAACTCAAACAGCAACAGAAACTCTTTTAAATTTATATATATATTAATGATTAAATGACTGAAATTTGAAAACTGACAGCTAATGTCTTTTGTGAATTTTAAACAAGCATCCATCGCACTCAAACTAAAATTTCTTTGCTTCAACTTGGTTCTATTTTAATTATAAAGCTAAAAATACTTTCGTTTTATCTACAATTAGAGCTTTTTGTGCAGCATTTTTCAGCATGAAAGAGCATCAAATTAATCTTAATATCTAGACTAATTAAATATGTACAAAATAATTTATGCCTTGAAATTATATGCTGTAATGATAGTAGAATTCATGATTTAACAATCATTAACTTCAACGCAAAACCAAACCCACTCGTTCTACCCCCCCCCCCCCCCCCCCCCCCCTTCCTCGACCAACTGTACCACTCAAACGACACGCAGATGCTGAGTGTAAAAGATTGAGTTCTTGTGAGCTGCGCAATATCTGTGTAACAACAACAGCATGATTGACTTGGCTCATTAGTAGTTTGTGGCTAACTAATTTTTATTGTTAAAATGTGATGGTGTTGTTTGGGTTATTTGAACATGTTACTCTAAGTTTCGCTACTTAAAGGCGGTGGCTGGTGTAGTCAATGTAAATTTTTGCCATATCCAAAGCAGACACAAACATACACATAAACACTTCAACTGTCTTACACACACACACAGAGGCATATTTATATCCTTTGCACGTGCCGCTTAGCTTTTCATTAACTACAGCCACAGCAGCAAGCAATAGAGGCAGTTGTAAATAACTCAGCAGAAGGAGCAACAGCAACAACAACGTCACTTAGCATCATTAAGCATAATTATTGCTTTAATTTAATTGTTCTTGTTCTTGTTTTTGTTCTTGTTCTTGTTCTTGTTGTTGTTGTTGGCAAATTTTGATATATAGCACATATTTGTTTAAATCGAGCAGAAGATATTTTGTGGCTAAGCCTTTCATTTGTACAATCATTTAATTTATAATTTGATATTTTTGTGGTTTTTAAATTCTGTCACTCTGCATTTGTTGTTGCTTTTATAATCGTGTGCCACAACAATTGCAGGCTGCTATTTATTTATAATTACTAGTGAATTATTTTTGCTTTTGTTTGTGTGCTATTGTTTGTGTTGTTTAAAATTGCATAAACTCGCCGTCTGCTGTTGCTGCACCGGCTGTATTGTTTGTTATAATTATATGTTGCCTACATTTAGGCACTGCATAAAATAATCATATAAATTAATTGGAATTGCATTATTAATCAAATGGCGTTAATTGAGCGCACACATGTGTCGCTGTATTCATTTCTTTTGTCAATAGATTAAGATATATATGTTTATATCTATATATTTATGATTTGTGGTTTAGCTAAAACATAATTAAGTGCAACAAATTTTGAAACACTTCAATTAAGTTTTGTTTTGTTATGGTTTGTTATAATGTGAGCTATTTAAAGACTTCTCTCCCTCTCCTGTTATTTCTAGAGAATCCTGCTATTTTTATGGTATAGCGGAGTGAGATTTTCTCTGTGAATATAGAAGAATTTTAAATTAAGTTTAAATTTTACTAAAATAAGTTTATGATTTTAGTTACTTATGTATGTAGCAAGCGTCTGGCGTAGAAAGCGAAAATTGAGTGGGTATAAAATTGGGAAAGCCATAAAAAAATGTTTGAAGCCTCAAGTATCAAAATAGATCGCATAAAACGCTGTACTGCAAAATTGAAAAAAAGAAAAACTTTTGTTAGCAGGCAAAACGTATACATTTATACAGGAAACTGTTGTCGCAATAATTGTTGCTATCAACAATTAATGTAAACTGTAACAAAATACAAAAAGACAATATCTCGCGGTTTATATGTCATGAAGTGAAGGGTACAAAATGGTCCTTTTCAAAGAGCTTGCAATTAAAACTTAATTTTTCAACAAATTGAAAGAGTACAGCAGCAAAATTTCTTCGGAAGTTGTCCTTTAAAAGTTTCGCCTTTGACATAATGACATGTCTTTAATATAATTAAATATGCCCGTTTAAATTTGGATTGTTATGTGTCTAAACAATTAAGAATAATGAAAAAAATTATACTCAAATCTGATGACGACGTAAACGAAAAACTGATAATGATTTACATATATGCACCCTGGAATGTCCGCCTCTAGCCAACTGATTGATATATTGGAAAGATATAAAGCTGATATAACTGCAATTCAAGAACTGCGATGTAAGGGTTGCTGACGTCAAGCATCCTGTGATGTCTACTACAGCGGCCATGCGGAAAAGCACGAATTTGGATGCGACTTTATAGTTGGCTTGAGAATACGGCACAATGTCCTGCGATTCACACCCTTGAGCGAACGATTTGTCATAATCCACATCCAAGGCTAACATCAACTTAATATATGCGCACGCTCTGACAGAAGAAAAAGATGACGAGACCAAAGAAAGTTTTTACGAGAGTCTTAAAGACGCATACGCGCGCTGCCCCGTCATGACATAAAAATAGTACTGGGTGACTTCAACGGAAAGTTCAGCCTCCACAACGACACATCCGATAACGGAATGAGGTTGATTGATTTCGCCGCAGCACGAAAAATGGTCGTTAGTAGCACTAGATTCAAGCATCTCAATATTCATAACACCACCTGACTGTCCCCCTGATCAAAAAATACGCAACCGATACCAAGAGAAGAGGAGGGAAGAGAGACTCCTGTTCAGGCGCAAAAAATGAGAGGCAGAAATGCGTGAGTACGAGAAAATTAAGATGCATGATTTGAAGAAGAGGCGACAGGAATGAGACTGGAAAATTTTTCGAATTGATAAAACGCCTGGCCGATGGTTTTAAGACCGGAGCCTCTTCCTGCAAAAACTCTTCCTCTTACAGTAATGTGAAATGTGAATCTAGTGACCAATATCCAAAGTACACTTCTCTGGTATTTTATATGGCGACGCTGACAACATCTCCCGCCATTAGAAATGATCTCCTGGAAATCCCAATTATGGCTGGCAGCGCCGAATTCCACTTCCCAACTAAAACAAGGTCTTAATAACTAGAGCTCGGCTTAAAAACAACAAAGCCGCAATAGCCGATGGCCTACCGGCTGAGCTATTTAAGATCACAGACGATGCTCTGTTTAAATGCATTCACAAGTTTATATGTAGAATATCGGTAGTATGCAGTCGGAAGTATGCAGTCCAGACGACGATTGAAAACTCAGTGAGCTCTGCCTAATCCACAAGAAGGCGATCCCACCATTTTCGCCAACTACCGTGGAATAAGTCTTTTTGATATCGCATATAAGGTTCTCTCGGGCGTATTATATAAAGACCGAAGCACATCTTCAACCAACTGATTGGACATTATCAGTGTGGCTACAGACCTGGTAAGTCCACTATCGACCAGATTTTTAAAGCTGCGACAAATCTTGAAGAAGACCCTAGAGAAACAAGTCGACACTCAAAGATTGTCGATTACAAAACCACCTTCGACAGCCCAATAAGGAATCAACTTTACACCATCATGTCTGAGGCTAATATGTTATTTACAGGATGACACCGAGCAACACCAGCTATGCAGTGAAAGTTGGAAAGTAGCTCTGTCCCATGAAATTGTCATCATTGGCCATTCTATGCGTGAAGTCAGTGCAGCATCTTTCAGGCTAGAAGAGTCGAGTCTAATTAATATTTGTTTTAATAATAACTGTGGTTGCTTTCGCCACATTTAATTGCTGAGAGAAAAGTTTCTCATAAGAATTAAAATAATATAAATTAATATTTAAATTAATAGCTTACAAAGTAAATTTAAAAATAATACCTATAATATTTTTTTTTATTAACCTTTATGCTTGTCTGGAGCAATTTTTCCGTAACAATCAGGCAATACAGTAAGACGATTAATATTGTTGGTTGAGTTTTCATTTAATATTCTGATTGGAACAATATAACACGTTTTGCATATCTAAAATCTTTTTGATGGTGAAAATATCAGAAATCAGAACTGATTCTCATGATATTCAAATTTTTTAAAGAATTGTCGAAACAAATTTATAGAGTAATTGCACAAGGAATTATATAAGCTTTGATAAAGATTTATTGATTGGAATATTTTTTGTAAAAGATTCCTAGTTTGTGTCAACACATAATCTTAAAATTTTTTTAAGATTTCTAAGTCATTAGCGACAGTTGGAAAAATTGTGAACCAAATTGGAAATGAATATATAATAGCAGATTGAATATTGACTTTATATATTAATAATTTAGAATTTTGACTTAAGTGCTTATTTCTTAAGTTTTGCAAACATTCATTTAATGTTAATAGCCTTCTTTAACACCAAGCGTTCGTGCTCATTAAATTTTACAAGTTTGTTGAAAGTCACTCCTGGATATTTTAAAGGGACTTCAGAACCGTTCATGAATAGAGTGAGCATTTTACTTTCAGGGACAACAGTTCGACCACATCTCCCGGAAGCATTTCTTCGGGAAATTGCTTGATATTTAGACACGTCTATTTTAATTCTCTAATTTTTGTAATAATCATTTATTAAATTAAGATGATATGAAACTTGCCTTAAAGCAATATAAGGAGCCTCTGCGTGCGCATAAACTAGAGAATCATCTGCTTATAGAATACTTTTGGATTCATTCCAAATATGCGAGATATCATAAATTAAAATATAGTACAGAAGTGGCGCCTATATTGAACCTTACGAAACATCACTATTGACTACGCCCAAGTGGAAACATCTTTGATTAACTTGAACAAAGAATTTTCCATTACGAATTTTATATAAGAAAGGATTAAATCCAATATTTATTAATTTGTATATTAATTCATTATGATAAACTCTGTCAAAAGCTTTCTCTATATCAAGAGAAATCGCAATCGTACATTTCTGAATACGTTGGTTACTGACAACATCACTATGGAACTTTAGCAGGTCATGACAGGTAGAGTACCTAAGTTTGAACCCAAATTGGTAGGGTGGTACACTGCGCGTCATTAGCTTTAGAACAACAATTTTTATTGTAGTTTATTGTAGTTAAAAGAGTTACACAAAGAAAATTTTCAATTTCTGTTTTTTTATTTATAAAAGATGAAAAAACAAAACAAAATTAAAATAAAACAAAGTTCTATTAAAACAGTATTGGACATTTTGTAGTACTTCATTTATATGGCTTGTTAAATTTCGTACTTTTCCGTTCGTCTATAGGGATAAGGACACCTAGAAAAAACCTAAGAATAGTGACGGAATTAAAGAATTTTTGTTGTCAAACTGTTTTCCATTTTTGTAAACTTTTCTCGAAAGCCAACCCCACAGATTTTCCACAACGTTAAGGTCAGATGAGTAAGGGGGCAATTCAAAAACCTCAACAATTTGCTCTCGAATCCAGGTTTTAACGAGTCTTGCAGTATGAATTAGAGCATTGTCATGTTTTAGGTTCAATCAAGTGATCCAAATAAATTATTAAATTGTGGGAAAGCCACTTCCAGAATGCTCTTGTATGCTTGTGCAGTCATTTGCGTATTTTCAAAAACCAGGTCAATCGTTCCATAAAAGGAAATGGCGCATCATACCATTGCTCCACCCTCTCTACTATGATGTCCAGCTAAAAACCGTTCTTCTTTTCTTTAATCGTGAAAGTAATAATTCTGTGTCGACAAGGAATAACAACTAAACTCATTTTCAAAATTTCAGAAGACCATTTTTCAGATGAAAACTACTCCCTAATAAAATGGTACCCTGACTTTTGTTGTTAAGATTTGATGGCCTCAAACATTTAATTTTCAAGGTACACCCATAAAAATTTGCGTACTAGTGTATTTCGTTGCAAAAAAAAAGCAATGAAAGTAGTAATTTAATTTTGTCCTACTTAGACTTTAGCGGTTATTCCTTATTGACACAGAATTGTAGCTATGCGGGCGTCTAAATTACATTTTTTTTTTTTGTCCGAGACAACTACTCTTCTCCACTTCATAGTCCAGGACATTGTACGTTTAGCAAATTCTAGACGAAAATGTTTACGTTGTTGATTGAGTGGTGGTTTTTTTAATTTTGTTCGCTGTAAATGTCCAGGTGATTTAATGACGTGACGCACTGTTGAAAGGCTAGCTTCAACTCCCGTTTCAGCCTTGATTTTTGCTACAGTCTTAGCCGAATTGGACGCACCTACTATTAATCTGTTTTCTGGTGCTGTAGTGGCTCTATAAGTGCGTCCTTTTTGGTTTTTCCATAGCCTTTCATATTTCTTAGAAAATTATTCACCACAATTTTGCTTCTCGCAATTTTACCAGCAATTACCCTTTTTCATGAAACGCTTCAATTTTTGCTTTTACAGCTTCACTTAAAATTTTTCCCTTCGCCATTGTTTGACAAAAAGCGTTTTATGCCCTTACTATGCAAATAATTACGAAGAAATATTTTGCACAACTGTTCGCTTTCACACCAAAATCAGTACTGTTCCTTATCCTAATGAGGATGATAAAATTATCTGGAACTTAACGCTGGAACTTAACGGTACTTATTGCAATGTGCAAAAGTGTAGTGGAATATATTCAAATTTATTTTACATAAAAAAAAATTTATTAACTTAATAGAAGACATTTTTTTGTAATTGACTTTCAGTGGAGTGAAAAAATTGATTTTGGGCTTATTACAGATTTTGATGCGTTTTTATAGGAGGAACACTGTACCAAAAGGTGAATTATGAACAAAGATTAGTTCGTCAATGAATGTAGCACATTCAGGTTTTTGGCAAAACAAATTTTAACAGATTCTAGAAATATCATTCAAAAGCATTTGAAAGATTTAAAAGAAGTTGAAATAAACTTCAGGGATTTTTCTTAGCAATGATGATATTTCTGAAAAAAAGTTAAAGGATCTTCACAAGAGAGATACTGAACTGTGATAACAGAAGACTTAAAGCTAGTATATTATTTCAGCTAGTGTATTAATGATTATTAATAGGGATGTAATGGAGTTTCGAGTTTGATTCCGAAAGGTTGGATTTATTTTACACCTCCGACTCCAAACTCGTCGACTATAATCTTGAATTGGAGTAATAACGTAGATCGATATGTAGTGGCGTTTACAATGTGAGTCGTCATGGGTGAGGTTCTCTGTTAAAATTACTTTAAGCTTATAAGCAATTAATTATAAATTGAATTGCTGATAAACTCTTTAGGAACACTTTGTAAAAAAAAACACCGGAAATTCTGGACATTTTCTAGTTGTTGCGAACATGCCGTACGTGTATGCAATACCTTCGTAATATTTTAAGAATTGATTAAAGATACTGAATACTCTTCTATGCTTTTATTATTTTATAAAGCATAATATTCACTCTATCTTACACTCCAAATCCAAATTTAAAAACTAATCTTCCGGTTAACTCTCCATAACATTTATTTAGTTTAACATTTCTGTAGCCCAACCCGAACTTTAGTTGGTAAATTTTTTCAACATTAACTTGTTTTGAGCTACCGCTATCCATAGAATTATATGTTTTTTATGGCTTTTTGGTGGCTTCAAATGTGTCAATTCTGAGCAAATGTGAAAAATCTATAGAAGCTGAACTCTATTGTTGTTACATGTAAAATTAGGTTTGAAGGTTCAGCAATACAGATTCGTTATGATCTGCGAGAACCAGATATTGAAGCAGAGACAAATATAGAAGATGAATTAAAAGATTTTAAGGATATCAACCTTTGACTTATATTTGTTTTTATAAATTCTTTTTGTAAAACTAATAAATATCCACTGTTACGTTTTGGTCACAAGACTTTAGTTATGTTTTTAAAATTTAAATCTTCCTTTATACGTCAAAACAATGAATGTGCTTTTTGGTTTAGGAGCAAGGAAGTTTGAATATTTAATTTTATTTAATAAATAATAATTTTGGTTTTTTATATATGTATATCGATGTCCTCAAGTTTGCAACAGAAAAATATTGCAAAGCTAGTATCCTTAATTTGTACACATATTCAAAGTTATATTAGCAAAAAAACTCAATTGAATGAATGTGTAAAAATTTGTTTTTACTGTATGCCAAAACAACGAATGTGTTTTTAAAAACGATAGGAGGCATGTAGGTCTACCAAATTTTTTTCGATTGTCAAAGAGGTAAATGCCAAACTTTCTGCAAAAGAATTTCTTTAAAAGTTTTATATCCCAAATTCTGAGAAGTCTTCAAACCTTTTAACTCGTTTATCAAAAAATGATAAAAAAGCACATTCATGGTTTTGGCATACATGGGACGATGCATTTCATCCTTAAACTAATGAAAACTACCATACAAAACAAAATCTGTCTTGATAAATTCGAATCATGTAGAAAACTATAGCTGTTAGTTAGCTTAAACAAATACATAAAAAAACTGAAATTGTTTTCTTTTTTTTTATCAAGTACAAACCTAAAACCCAGCCTTAACTAAGCAGCGACAAATGCACTGAAGCACGTTATCTAAATTTTATTTAAACATAAAATTAACGCGCTTTGATAACAGAAAAATAAAAGAAAAAAAAATATAATCATGAGCAAGCAGACAGAGCACGCTCATAAAGTAAACATAACTTAAAAATAAAGCAGCAAGAAAATGTGTTTTAGAAACTTATTGTTTTGTTAGTGGAGGAGATGAAATGAACACAACAAACTGACTCACCATGAATGACCAACTCAGAATCACGATTTATCTCATAGAGACGTATGGCTTCATCCAGTTCCATCTGAGTTGAAATGGTGCAGGGATCGTTTTCTTCATCGACCCATTTGATGGTGAAAGGCTACAAATATAAGAAAATATATAAGTTTGTTTCAGGGAAAAAACCAAAAACCATGGTTTTATAGCAATATAAATGACTCACTTGATCGGGTGGAAAGCGACAAATGCCGCGTATCTCATAGCATAACATTTCATAAGAAATACTTTCATCAATGTATGTGATCATAATTTCGCCATTATAGGCCGTCTTAACTTTGATCTCATGACCGTTAGCGCTATTGGCGCCATCTTGAATAATTTGCGAGGGCATCTTCTGCATTTGGCTGGAGATAGCTGCGTCTCTTAGTAGTGTTTAAAATTAGGCACGGCAGCAATTTTGAATGCAGTTAATTTTTAGACAAAGTTTGAATTTTTCTTCTTTTTTTATATTAGCCTGACTATAAGAACACAATTTCTTAATGATGTAGTTGTTGTTGTTGTTGTTTAAACTTGCTAAAAAATACTTTGTTGACGACTTAATTTAAGCGTGCAATAAAAACGTCGAGTTGTACGTACTTAACTGCAAATAAAGAGAAAAGTTGTTTAATTCAAGAAAATATTTTTAATTTTAAGAAATGAAGACAGACAATTTGTTAATTTTTTTTTTTTTAAGTGTTAACTTTTAACAGATTTCACGCTGCAGCAATTAAATATTTTTTAAAGCCATTTGATAAACAATTTAAATTTTACGAAAAATTTTCTTAACATTTTTGAGCGAATAATTTTTTTGTAAAAATAAAAATAATAAAAATTGAAAGAAATTTCTGGGTTGATTTTTTTTTGTTTTTAAATTTAAAATTTAAATTCGCTGTCAGAACGAAATTTAAGCAAACAAAACCGACACTGGTATTTTGGTGGAAAAAAAATGGAAATAAACATTCCAATAAAGCCAAATAGGTAGCAATGGTGGCGGTAACAACAAACTGTTGCATGCAGTATTTGGTGCATGCGTAGACACAGCATCCAAGGATGCTGCTATTCCAAGCTATTCCAGTTTAAGCAACAAGTTCTTTTTTTGATTTGTTGTTATTGTTATTTTATTGGCTAAAAATCTGACTGCTCGTAAAGCAATCCACTTGAACACTTGAAGTGTCAAAAATTGCAAATAAACGCTAATAAGTGTACGCTTAAACAACGCACGCAAAGCTTTGAAGTAAACTTAGCTCTGTATATGGCCTAATAACGTAAGCAAATAAAATGTTGAAATACAAACAAATTAATTAATCGATGAATTAAAAATTCAAGTAGCAGCTGTTGCTGCCAATTGCTTAATAAACTCATGCTCACAACAATAACAGCAACAATAAATATAGTAATAATACATTTTAATTTAAGCATACTAACTTATCTAAATAACAGCAAATTACTTAATTCAAAGCTAGCTACACACACACAGGCACGCATAGCTCTAAGAAAATTTTTTAATAGTCGACTTCAATTGGTTTATTAGACTGTTTAACAAACATTAATTGAGGATTTAATTTTATTAATACATATACTTTAAAATTCGACAAAACTTGTCTAAGTTTGAAAAATTTGCATTTTCTTCAACAGACATTAACTAGATTATTATTAAAAATCTTGGTTAGTTTCTATTTTCTTCAACAGTTAGTTACTAATTGTTAGCATTGACTTGTGAAAAATTGTTGTTGTTTTTTTGCTTTAGCTAAAAGAGTGCTGAAGACGAAGTTGGCTGGATTGGAGGCAAAGTTGAACAAAGTGTGAATTTTCTTTTCAAACTGAAAACTATTGCTCAACCTCCGGAGTTGTTGAACTCAAGTGTAGAGAGCGCAAGGGACCCACTGCAACGAGAAATGTTTAGTTAATAAAAGTTGAGAATAAAGCTCAAAATTGATGAATCAAATGAACAAAGAAAACACCTCAAATGCGTCTGAAGTAAACTGCTCTCAACGCGTCTAAAATATATGCCAAAAGCCAAAGTTCATATGAGATTGCGTAGAAATGTGAGTGACTTCAAACAAGTTGTGATCAAGTTCAAATCTTATTTAGATCAAATTGCAAGCAAGCGAGTTAAGATCGATTGGAACTCGTAATAAGATCAAATTAACAGCAGGTGTAAAGATTGAATGGATGAACTGAATGGAATGAACACAGATTGAGTTGAGTTTAAAGAGATCATGTTAATTGGTAGAGTTGAAATCTAATTGGCAGCAAGTTTGTTTGTCAACTAAGGTAGAGTTGAGATAGTTTTGAAGTTGAGCTTATTTTGATTTGATATAAAATAGTACAAATATGTCTTTAACTTGAGATGGATTTCTTAGACAATACTCAGTTGTTGAGAAAATTATAAAGACAACATCAAGTTGAGATCAAAGTGTGCATAAACTATGGTAGTAGAGAATATGCTCACTCTGAATCACGAGCAGAATTGAAGTTGTTTATATCATGACTCAATAATTATAAGGTTATCCCGATATTTGACGTCTTCTCACGAAAATGGAGATAGATACCCTTATTTGAAGAGGAGAGCATTTTGAATGACACAAAAATCTCATAGGTGCTTGCATATCATACTATTTTTTAGTACAATATATCTTTAAATTTCTAGTCAATACATTTTCTGCTACTTTTGTATTTTGAAGCATCCATCAGATGATTTTTAAAGGTTCTGCGACTTCACAGAGTCCAAGCTTGAAATATTTTCACGAATTTATTGCCTTAAAAAATTCAATGAAAGCAATGCATACTGATTTTGTTTTTTTTTTAAGCAGTAAAATATTGAAAACACATACTTTTTGTATTAAAAAAAAACACAGCACAACACTGAAACATACATTTTTTTTTAAAAGACCACAAAACCCTGTTTGTCATTAATTTTCGAGAGAGAATATTTTTTTGTTTACAAAAAATAAGGGTATGTCAAATATCGGGATAACCTTATAAATTATTGAGCCATGGTTTATATATTGGTTTATAAATACAATAATTCAAAGATAACTTGATGAACAGAATTATTTTAAAAGAATAGCTATATTACAAGGTACATCGCTATATACTCCCACTCAGAAAGTGGAAACCGTCTCGTTGCACTTTATGCAGCAGTTACAATCTTGGTCTGCCTCTTCTTAAAATCGAATAAATTGGCTTTGTATATTATAAGTCTTCGGTGTGTGCCAATGTTAATGAAGATGTGTGATAAGCTTCCACTGGATCTTTAACCGGTGTTCCATACCATTACGCTTAAGTATAAAGTATAAAGAGTATAAAGAGACTTCTTTTGATGTGTTACTAAAAATATGAGTTGTTACCCAAAACTTTTGAAATTCTCTAGCAGAACGTCGATTTTTATTGGCATGAATATTGTTTCTTTCACTTTCACGAATGTTTCGATTTTCTGATTCTCTAGTACTTCCGAAAATATTTTGAATTGTGATGTTATAACTTCAATAAAGTTTCCATTGTATATAATATTTGGCAAATCGTGGACTATTTCGATTGGAGTTCTCAATTCTCTTCGAAAATTAAGAAAGACTGCCGTGTGTCCAATGTTACGGCATACCACAGTATTCATAGCAAAACGAAACGCTTGCAGATACTTGCTTCAATTGTTATGTTTGTCTTCGACTAACATGTACAAACGTATCTTTAAGTCCAAGATCTTGCGTTCCACCATATTTGCTTGAGGATGATATAAAGGAATGAATTGTTGGTGAATACCAAGGGAATTTATTAAGTATCGCATGACAGCTGATATAAATTGTGGACCGTTGTCACTAACGACTCTACGAGGCAAGCTTTATTGTCTTCAAAAATAAAAATAAACTTAAATCCATCACTTGGTGGTAAAGGACCGAAGGTTTTCCTCGATTGGAAAACACCTAACGGCTTTAAATTTGTAGGTTTATACCGTTGACATTCATCGCAATTTTTCCATTTCTGCATGAGTGCTTTCCATGTATTCAAGAGTATTTAAAATGCTTGCAAGGTCTTCATAGTTAATTTGTGTAGTTCGGAAATCTTTGTTAGATTTGATTGGTAAATCAATTTCAAACAAATATGACTCGAAAGATGTTGGATACTGTATACTAAAATAAGGTTGTGTAGAAGATCCGCTTGAAACGAAATGTTCCAAATGATGTAATAAAACCGGTTTTATCCATATCTTCTAGTTTGATATTTATTTGCCAGTAACCGCTTGGCAAATCCGCTGTGGATTTTTACACATATAAGGTGTAATTTTAGCAGCATGAAGTAGATCATCAATGCCAGATAGCGAGTAACGATCTGGAACCGTTATTGCATTTAAGCGACGATAATCGATAGAAACACGGATTTTGCCATCTTTCTTGGGAACTAATGACTGGTGAAGCTGTATCGGTTTCTTCGATAACGTTCTTATTGCATCATAAAATTGTGATTTTTGTGTTGGTGACAGCCTGTAAGCTCTTGACGAAATCGGTTCTTAATTTGTATGTGATGTACTCATATTTCCAAATAGAATCTCGTATTCTTTTAAAGTTGAATCCAGTTGTTGCATTGCATTTTCGTCACAGATCTAAGGCCTTAGCGTAATATCTAACATATTGAAGTCGAGCGTGCGAATGGGTGGGCCAAACAAGCCATCATCTGTAGGTATTTGACTATTACGGATGTGGTCCAAAAATATATTTTGAGTAGCCTAGCGGTAGCGGCAGTGAATGACGACATAAATCTTATAATTGATTGACATCATATGGTTGATTTTCATCGAGATGCGTCTTTGCTTGTTACACGAAAATGTAAATTCATTGTGAGCGAATGTTGTGTCATAGCTTCGGATTTTCGGCAAGTAATCAAACTAAGTATCTGAGGTATCAGCATAAAACCACTCTGCAATGTTTCGATCATTATGTTGGATTTTTCTAGAAAATCAATACCTTAAAGGGTGTACTGTGGTTTTGTATGAAAAATGTCCTTGTTGTCTTATTTCCAAACGTTATATCAACATATGTTGTTAAAACATTTTATGATCGAATGACGCCATCTGCAAGAGTGATCTAGGCATGTTTTTAATTGAAGACGTGGTTTATACTTTTCAGGAATTCATAGAACGGATAACTAGCAAGACTCGTTCTTAACGCTGTATCGATGTAAGCGAGTTCTTTGAATTCATGGAAATTCAATAATCCTTTAGGTAGCCTGATGACACTTGGAGCAGTTAGATCTGTAATAACCTACCAAACTGCAATAGTGGTATTGAAGGGGTTGTTTAGTAGGAGCTGACTCAAAAGCTTTATTTTCTTGAATTAACGCTAAGCGCTTTCTGCAAACATCATGGTGTGGTTACGAGCTCGGCAAAATTTAAAGCGATTTTTCATATCATCCTTCTCGACATCCTTACTAAGATGATCAGGTACCGCATTTTCACCGCGTTGTAAATTTAAATTTGATTCTGCTTTTGAATGCGCTTCATACAGTGACTCACAGCTTATTTGATGCAGCCAAAAAAAATTATTAAAATATCAAATATATTTTATGGTATTTCCATTAGAGAAAAATTTTTTATTTTTTATATTGTTAAATTATATGTTTTATTTAATAACAAACATTAACAAAAAATGTTTCTTCATAAGAAAGATAAAGCAAATTAAAGTAATTCAGTTACAGTTTTAAGGTCACAGCTTAAATGATGCACTAAATTAAAAGTATTCAAAAAACATAAAAACATAAATATTTCGACTTCATGACTACGGCTAATACTTAGTGGGGTATCCCTTTTGATTCAGAACAGCTTTTAATCGGGAATTCATAGATTCTACCAGTTTTGCTGTATAATCGGAACTAATTTTATCCCATTCCTCCTATAGTGCCCGTTTTAGATCAGAAGCATTAGAAATATTGTGGTTTCTTATTTTATTTTCCAGCACTGACCACAAATTCTCAATAACGTTGTGATCCGGACTCTGTGCAGGTGTCTGTACTACATGTGGGCAGTTCCAGATAAGCCAAGTTTTTACAATACCAGACGTATGTGTGGGATCGTTGTCTTGGTAGTACCTTAACGAATCCTTAATGCCCATTTAATCCGCACTTTGTACTAAATTATCTTTCAGCAGATCCAGATACATCTCTTTATTCATGTTTCCATTGATAAATGTTAAATTTCCGGCGCCTGAATGGGACATGCAACCCCATACCATCACACTGCCACCACCGTGTTTAACTGTAGATCGCAAATTACATGGTTGAAGCTCGGTGTTTGGTTTTCTCCAAACGCATGATTTTCCATCAGACCTGAACAGGTTAAATTTGCTTTCATCCGCGAAAACAACGGACTTCCAGAACGAAATATCTTTGTTCATATGTTCTCTGCAAAACTCTATTCTTCGTTTTCTATTACGAGCATTAATCAACGGCTTATTTCGGGCAGTCCTTCCATGAAAATTTTTTTCGCGCAGAACTCTACGAACAGTTTCAGGGTTACATACCTTACCTAAGTATTTTTCGACCTCGTTCCTTAATTTAGGTGCGCTTAAATCGGGTTTTTGTTTAACTTTGCGAACAATCCACCTCTTATCTGCATCATTGAATATTTTATTTGGCGCAGATCTTCCCTTGTCTTCTATTCTATTTTCGTTGCGAAACCTTTCTATAATGTGCTGGACAGTTGACGAACTAATAGCAACAATTTCTGCAATTTTTCTTTGGCTTTTGCCCTCTTTATAATGACGAATAACGTCTTCCCTTTTTTCAAATGAGGTCCGTTTTCCCATTTTCAAGAAATTTCAATTTTTAAGCTTTGTTTTTGTTATTGTTTTTTCTGCAGCAGTAAACAGTACATGCATTTCTAATTACAAGCTGTATCAATTTTTTTTATTAAATTTAACCAAAATCGAGTCTTTTTCGTTTTTCTAAAAAAGTATAACTTGCATCAAATAAGCTGTGAGTCACTATATATACAGGATATCATTTTGCTTTATTTGTTTTTGGATATTGAGTCGGAGGAGTCCATATATCATGTTGATTTACACGCTTGCCGGAAACCTCGACGGAGGTAATTCTGCGAATTAGGCTGTCTTCTTTCCAATATCTTTGTCAGTTGATTCATCGTTTTTCTGCTTCTCTTGAAATATCATTGAGTTAATTTTACATGCCTGCTTTTTCGAAGCGAAATGGTCTCGAAGCCGATCGATAGCGGAAACAGTGATGCTATAAGAGATTTTTAAAGTGTACCTTTTTTAATGAGAAAAACATACTTTCTTTAATCAAAACCGTACTTTTTTGAAAATTATTACCAAAAGCTCTAAAGAAACGCCATATCAGCTTAAAGTTTAAAAAAATAACGTTTTTAAGTTAGTATAACGGTTAGCTTTATTCGAAGATTTGTTTTAATGAGCTTAAATTTAGAGCAAACGCGCCCTTCTGCTGCACTTTCATGTGGAAGGCATGCTGCTGCCTTAAGAAAATAATGGACTTTTGGAAATATGAAATGGAAAATCACCAAATTCAAAAATGTATCTTTTGAAAAAAAGGCGTACTTTCGTACTGACGGTACTGAAAGTGTACCCCAAAAGGTACAATTGTGCCGCTCGTAGCATAACTGAGCGGAAACCCAGCTGTAGAGCTCGAATCGGACTCCAGAGAATCACAACGCCGCGTAACCTCGAAGTAAAAGAGGTAATTTTTTTAAAACCACGTCATCTGGAATCTTCTTAACTTCCTTAAAAATTATCAGGTTGATTGCGAAGTTTTCGAAGTTATCGCGATCGGCTTCACAGTTCAATCGTTCAGAAAATGCGCTGAGGGTTTCCTTCGGCAAAGCCCTCTCACCCATGAGAAATTGGAGTTGCGTGTCAGAGAACATTACCGAAATGACCGGCGCAGGCTGTATCCTGGATGAAGACCCTTGTGGATGTGTTTTATCCATGCGCGGAGCTTGGGTTGGTTAATGATTTGCCCACGATTCCTCTGAGCGCGAAGCTAATGTGCCTCGTCGCAATTGATCTTCTTACCCTGGGCGTTTTCAATAAATTGTTACAATTTCTCAGGATAGCCTCTTCTTGAGTTTTCTTGGCTTGGTTGTTTAAAGGATTTGTTACAAATTGCTTACGTTTCACAAAGTTAGCGTTACACAAAGTTACTCAAATAAGTTTATCTACGCAATGGCCTTGGTTTATCCAATTTGTCGTTACGCATTAAATCTGCAAACAAAATTTGTTAACAGACTCTCATTGCACGATATTGAACTTCTAAGGAATATTTTTAACTTTCAGAAACAGTTTAATTGGTCTACAATCAACTACTTGTCTCCAATTGGAATGAGAAGATAGCAGCTGGCTTCGTTTTTGACACTCCACTTCTACCTGTTCCTGGTACGCCATAATTTTCGATCTCTGTTAATCTCAACATATTGAGCCTTTACTGCACAAAAGCAACGTTTATATTTGTACAACATCTAGTTTCATGGTGTTGAATTTTTTGTTTAGTTTTTAGTTTTTAGTATTGTATTTAGTTGTATTTGTTTATATAAAGTTGTTAACTGAGACAGCACGTCTATTTACAAATGCCGGTAGCAAGCATCATATTCCTTTTATTATCAAAACAAGACAGCAGTATGTATTGAATATTTTTATTTATTTATTTATTTTTTTTTTTTTTTGAAGCAGTTAGCTTTAACATTTTATTTTCATTACAACAACACAACTATAGTTCTAAGTAATTTATGTTATTACATTTTATAAAAAGTAAACGAATGTAATTTGAGACAAAATGTTAGACTCAATAAATTTATTATACTTTACATTCTCAGGAAAGTGACTTGGGGCGTCTTTTGTTTCTAATTGTTATAAATGCTCTTCCCAGAGTCATATTCTCAATGCCTTTTCTTCGCAAATGATCTCAAACTATACCGGCCTATTTGATTCTTATGTGGATCTTATTCTTCTTTAAAAGGACCTTGACTCATTTTTTTTACCTGATGTGATTGAACAAACTATTACTTAACATGTCCATATGTCAAGGTATCTAATTTTCTATATTTTCATCTCCGTTATTGAAATCCGTATTTTATAAATTCTTGTCCATTGGAAAGAGTTGTCTCAAATAAAGACCTTGGTATTATATTTGATTCTTGTCTTAGCTTTTACGATCATATACATCTCAAAATCTCATATATCTTGGTATTATATTTGATTCTTGTCTTAGCTTTTAAGATCATATACATCTCAAAATCTCATCTAATCTATATATAAATAGGCGTAGGGAAAACAGTTAAGAACCACCATTTTTTCAACCTATTTTGATAATAGATTTTTAAATGAATCAGAGTGCGTAGACTATTTTTTATAATTATAAAAAGGCAAACAAAAACTGGTCGAAATTATGATATTATTATTTGTGAAGATGCTCGGATTTTGAAGTAGATAGCTCGGCACCAGAGAGAAAGAGAAACAATATAACTAATTCGGACTTGAACTTTCCTTTCCTGGCAGTCATGAAGTTTCTTATATATTTATCAATTTGGATTCTATACTCCAATCTTACAGTTGATCGATTATGCTGTGAATTCCTATTTTGTCAAAAGCCTTAACAAAGTCTAGAGATATTATTGATATGTGGTCTTTAGTTGATAAAGAATTTGAAATCAAATTATATAGGTTGACTAGCGTATAAGATGTTGACTTTCTATTTCTCTTCTTGATATTGAGAAGAAGAAAGTCGACTATCTGATTAGATGTCGACTATTGATTAGACTGTTGGAAGTAACAAACCACCATAGCCGGTTATAAACCACCATAGCAATAATTTTATCTAAAACTTTGGAAAAGTACAGGTTAAGGGAAATTTTTTTGTGATATTTAATGATTATTGTGTCAGAATTGATTTTCAAAATTGAAATAATGATACTGGTTTTGTAAATTTGTGGAATAAAGTTGTTTAAAACATTATTTTAATGTTGTATGAGTCTGTATTTAATGAATGGAGATCGATTTTTTTGATCGATCTTTGCCAGAGGTATTAGCTTTAAGGCTATAAAGAGCCGTAGATAATTCGATGAAACTAATGTTATTTTTCACTAGTAGAGCTTTTATGTATGGTTGTAGTTACAAATGTCAGTTTTTTTTTTCGGAAAAAAAAAGGTTTGGAAATTTACTGTCCGATGATGTATCAGACCAGTACTTACAAAATTCTTCTGCTTTTATTGTTTTACCATTTTGTAGGGGGAGGATGATTTGGGAGTGTGTATAGAGTGAATGGTGTGGAATTATTTCAAAGCACAGATATATCTAATGTTTATTCAGATTTTTGGGGTTTTTTTTTTTGGGGATGAAATTGGGGTATCGCAGTTCTGAATATATTCGAAATTAACCTTTAAACAGATTTAAAATTTTACCTTATGTCTGGTGTTCAAGCTGAATTTTGAGCTATGGTGTATTCAGAGATTTGTAGTAGAATTGTTTGTCGAATATTTTAACCCTCTATAGTTTGGTCTTTTTTGTCACTTTTTTACAAACGGACAAAAAATACCAATACACTGAAGAGTTGGAGGGTGATAAAAAATGTGCCTCGTAGTTTTTTACGTAAATATCACAAACACATCCTATAGCTGAACTGTAAGTGTGACATGATTTCCTATAACGATAAGAATTTTCAAAAAGGGGGAAATTATACCTACCCTAAAATAAAGCTCAGACGACGCCAGTACACTTGCTTTTTTTTTTTGTCCTCTTCCAGAATACGTTATCGGAACCTTATTATTTTGAAAAACAAAAATATTGTTTTGAAGTGTTATTAACCTACGCCCACCTAAAGACTGCCAATAGTTTTTTATAGTGATTATTTAAATTTTGTTTTATTATTTTCGTTATTTACTAAAATTTGCATTTGTTAATATATACAAGTAAAGCAAGCATAACTTAAAATTAATTTTTATTATTCGCCATTAAGCGTAAAATCTAAGAATTTCGGAGACTACAAAAATGTGCCTTACCTTATTTTCTATTATTATTAAAGGCACAACAATATCTGAATGAAGTTTTTAGACAAAAGTTTTTAGTCAAAATTATGTTGGCTTAAAAACTTTTCAGTATCATTAAAAATATCATCTAATTGTAATTAGGTGGCCGCTCTGCTAATAACAACAACAACAGTCAGCACAAAAATGAATCATGCAACAGGTATGCAACACTTGAGCAGCTCAGAACTTAATTTGCTCCACTGTTCAGACTTCAAAATTATATCGGCCTTTATTGTTTATTCCATATAATTTTGATTAATATAAACTTCATTTAAAAAAACATAACGAGAAATTAAAAAAATAATAAACACAAAACATGGCAATTCCAGGCAACTAAACCGGCACTTAAATTGCTCTTGATTTTCAAACATAAACAACGTGTTTAACTTCAGACAGACAATTTATTCCAAGATAATTGTTTTTTTCATTTTCTACCGCTTTCCATTGTGGGCACTTAAATAAAATTCAACGCTCTAGCTATGGTAGGAACAATGTCGTTGTCGTTGTCGTTGACGTTGTGAATTCGCGGGAGCACCTTTTTTACAACAACTACAACCATAACATCGACACAACCAACAGCAACTTGTTTTCTTGCTTTGTGCTGGACTTGAATATTATTTTCTTCACGTACTTTTTTAACTACTTCCAGCTTAGTTTTACGTTCTTTTCAATTTATTTTACTTGATTTTTTTTTTATCATGTCTTGTTTTGGCTGCTTGTCTGTCTGCCCATTCTTACTGTCGGCCATTTTTACAACATTTAATGCAGTTTAAGCTGCTTTTTATGAGTTTTTTTTCTAACTTGATAGCAACTTTTTTGTTTAATTTGCTGAGTAAATGGCACATTATTTGATTATTCTACTTTAGCACCCACCTCTTTTTTGACTATTATTTCTTCACACTTTTTCTTACTTTGTTCTAGTTGCTAGCTTTCTAATTTGCAAGCAATGTTGCAGCAATTTGTAAAAATTTAATAAATTATAAAATAAACACAATAAAAACAACACAAAAACTTAAATAAGAACACAAAAAGAACGATTTGTAGTTAATTCCTTGGATTTTATTGAATGGTTAAAAAAAACGTCATTAATATGCCGCACAAAAATCTACAACCACCGACTGTCGCCGCGGATTCCGTGAAATGCGGCGAAATCTGCAGCAACGGCAGAAGATTTTGACGTATTCGCTGCAGCGAAATGTCAAGCTGGTTTTTATCCGTAACTATTTTGGTTCGTGTACATGAAAAGCTGAAAGCAGGCTTGTTATTTTTATAGACTTGAAGCACATTCCGTGCTGCCAGATTATGGTTGCTAATAAGAACTTTGTTGAGAATGTTATAGTATGCTTACACCGAAGCTATAGTATGTTTACACCGAAGCTTAAACACGTTTTATACCCATTGTTTTATTACAAAACATGACTGTTAACACCGCCTTAATGGAAGAAATTCTTCTAGCACACTTCGAGCTAGTTTCGAGCTCGAGAGAGCGATTTTGTAAAACAAGCGATTTTGTGCTTGTTCTTATTCTCTCTTTTGAGCTAGAAAAAGTACGGAAACACGTTCTAGGCAGTGTTGCCGGAATAAATTTATTTTTATATCCAAAACACAAAATAAAAATAGTCAAAATGTAAAAAATATAGCCAAAAGATTAATTAATTGTATTTGAAAAAAACATTCATACCTATTTTAACTAACTAGTTTTTTATAGAACATAGTACCGTTTTTTACTAGAAACAAATTTACAGACATGTTTGTTTTTAAGTATGTTCTAAAAATTAATATGTTAAGAATATAAGAGCATATTTTAAACATTTTTAAGGGGAATAAATCCTTTAAATAGACGGATCTTTAATATAGAAGGACCTTAGCCCATTTATTTCTTACTTGATAAGAATAGAAAAACTTCTTAAAAATAAGGTTTGCATTTTCGGAAGTATAAAAGTATTACATTTTTTTTTAGCTTCGAACCAAGGATTTCAGGTGTCAAACCTATTCAGTCAAGTCTGCCTTGGTTCAGAAATCGGAGATAGATAAATAGGTGAGAAAGTGAAATCAAGTGAAACAAGTGAAGAATGTTTTATGTGTGGCGGAGTGCTATATCAACTTTCTTTTCCATGCTGACTTGCTTAATTTTACTTTTGAAAACAAATCACAATTACTTTCAATGATCAAAGTTATAACATTGTTGCATACTCTAATGTGGTACATGATTCGAGATGTCACATGTCAAACTATTGGATATTGGACATTCTGGTATTGGATAACTGGATATATTGGATAAATGAAGAGAGAATTCACCCTCGCTTACAAATTTTAAATCATTTCCCTGAATCATTTGGAAGACGATTGGCAGAGAAGTGGATTTTGCGATGCACAAGTGATTCATCCCAAGATGGATTTTTCAAAAATGTTCAAAATCTATCATGGTAATATGAAGCAGGCTCTGAAAAATCGTTAAAATTAATCAAAAAGTTGAACTAGTATAACTTCAAATCAACGGCGCATTACATCGAAGCGAAATAAAAACAAATTCACAAAATTTCATTGAATTCGGACAGAACAACGATGCTTCGGAACAAATTGCTGAGGACTCTTAAATGGACTTCGTTTGCCACCCTTTCCGGCGAATTTCTTATAACTGCTCTCGGCGGTTCATTGGCGCATAGATGCCAGTTTCGTGTGATAAATCACTTTTCGTGATTTTTTGAGGGCTGTGTGACAATGTGTGATTTTTGAAATGAAGCGAGTGATTGTTCACTCATGCGTGATTTTTTTTATCACTCACTTTATTGTTGAAGAGTGCGTGCAAGTAAATGCGAAAACACGTATATTAACGAACAAACCCAACACTGCAATTGAAATTTGCTAGCGCAGGTATAAAGTTTAAACTTTTAAAAAGTTAATATTAAGTTTTTATTACAAATTCAGACAATTTAAATTATTTCCACTGGTATATATTATATTGAATTACCAAAAATTTTCATATCTTCTTAATTTTGATCTAGTAAATAAGATATTAATGAATTTTTAACAATAAGCTTTTGCTAATATTACCAAATAACAGAAAATATCTCATTATTTGTAAAATTGTATGGCATTAAATGCTCTTTTATGCTGTAAAATTGGAATTGCTTCTGAGTGATTTTCTGTTCTGTGTGTGATTTTTGCGTGATTTTCTGTTCTGTTTGTGTGATTTTGCGTGATTTTTTTTCTATGTGCGTGATTTTTTTGCTGTGAGTGTCACACGAGTGATTTTTACATATATGTTGTGTGATTTAGTGATTTCGAGTGTGAATTTTGGTTGGCATCTATGCGTTGGCGAATAGTCCCGGCGAATCGGCCTAAGCAGCTTACAGTCGGTGATACCCGCACGATACTCAGATGAGTTCAAAGGCAAATGCTTGATCTTCCAAGCGATTCGCTGGCGATTCTCAGGCAATTGAAAATGTTATATGTAAAATAAAAAATTAATTTTCGCCGGAATGCAAAAACATAGCCGAGTAAAAAATAGCCAAATGAAAAATAAAATCGCCAAATAGCCAAAACTGATCACGAGCAAAAAAAATAGCCACTTTTGGCTATAAATAGCCAAAACGGTAACACTGGTTCTAGCAGCTTGCAACTTACTACAATCGAGTACGGAAACACACCTATTTAAACACGCTGTAACGTGTTTTCATTTTTGTATGATAAAACACTTCAAATACATCATGTAACACGATTAATGCTTAAAACACGTTTTGGAGGTTCGGTGTAAACATACTATTAAGGTGCTAAAATCTATTTTTCTTTTAAAGCCTGAAGTTTCACCTCTCTTTTAAAGTGCAATTTCTTTTTTTTAATTTAGTTTGAAGAGTTACAATTTAGATTTAAAAACTGTGCAATAAATGGGCGTGATCTAACTATTACAACGCCTACTTTTCAAAATTCATTCTAATTCCTGAGTTGTAGATGTTTTGAGAGAGAAACTTGGATTTAAGTTGTTTTGTGTGCAAGTGGTGATAATTTTTACATAAACTCGATTTTTTTCGAGCATGAGATAGTTTACGATAGAAAAGTATTGCCACAGTTCAACGACACTTTAGGTGGCAAGCGTCAATTCATGCAATGCCGAATATTTTCCGATGCCGTATATCGGAAAATATACGCTGTTTTTGCATGAGGCACCTTTTTGTATTTTTCGGTTAGTGGCGTATATCAATCAGCTGTTCTTAAAGTTATATTGCAAAAGTGGCCACTTTGGTTTAATAAATGAGCTGAAAAGTAAATATATAAATAAATTAATAAATGGTTTCATAATTTAGGTGAAGACAACGAAATTCCAGATAAATTATTTTATTATTCGACAACTGACAACATGCAATTTGTCGTTTAAAAGTATTCTCAAGTTGGAAGTTGAGTAAGAAGTTTATAGTTTATATTAAACTAGTGTAAAAGCCCGTCCTACGACGGGAAGGAACCATTTAGAGTACAAAATGCGACAAAAAATTTATTGGATTTATTTACAAAGGTTTTTATTTGAAAACATGTTTATTAAATTATTTTTATAAAACTTCCATTTCTAGTAAAAAAATCTAGTAAATAGAATTTTAACCAATTAACCTTGTCCCTTGCCATCTATAATGCTTAGTTTTACATCATCAGCCCGCTAAAACTGCCCATGCCTAAATACCAGTTCTTTTAGAAAAACTCCTACTTTTTGCAATATTTAACCTTGCAATTTATTTATGGTCATTGAAAATGTCAGTTTAACTGGAAATTGTCGCCTCCGGAGAGTGAAAGGCAAATCTGTGTTTTGCGGGGCCAAATCAATTGTAGGTATGAAAACTATTTCATGTTCGCCAGTGCGCCTGTCAATACCTGTGCGATGATTAATTAAGTTTTTAGGTTTTTCAAAACTAACCACCTTCCATTACAGATATCTGTTTTGGTATTGAAATTTCGAAGAAGTATTATAATACTTCCAATTCCGAGGTTTAACTTATGCAGTGGCATTCATGAAGGATAAAATTCATTCAAAAACTCGGCAGGGTAATTTTGATTATCGTTATCATCATTGTCTTTAATTTAATCCGTGCTCAGATCTCTCACTGTGTCACCAAATAAAATATTTAGAACTTGCTTGTTGACTTCGTTCACATCGGAATTTTTTGGGCATAGGATAGCAATTTTGGAATAACGGTTGATGTTATTCGGACTCAAAGTATCGCCAAAGATCTATTTAACCCTTTCAATGGATTTGTCTAAAATAACTTATTTCCTAAAAATAATTTTAGGGAGATATATAACGTTTAACTTAGTTAGATTTTCGATTTTATGCCCAACAGAAGCCTTCAATTTTTATTTATTATTTATTGTGATTATTGTGATTGGTGTGCAAAGTATATTTTTTTTTTATAATAACATTTGCATAAATAACGCATTTGCATTTGTCTTCGGTTGTTTTAGTTGAACTAAAATATTATAATACAACGTTATCGTGGTTTTGTCCATTATATTAGACAGCCTGCCAAAAGCAAAGCAGCTCATGTAAAAATCAGAGGGATGTTTTTTAATCTTTTTATCGCTTAAATGATGGGAATATAAGCTCAAAAAAATTGTCCACGATTATTCTAGGCAAGCGATTATTGAAAGGGTTAATAAGCTAACCTTTACAAACAAAATGATCGGGAATTTCTATGATATTTTCATTTCCATTTCCTAACTTGAGTAGCCAATCGCTAAAACTTGGATGAGAAAACCGAACATTGTGATATAATTCTAGCAATTCCAATTGACACCAACGTCACTGAATGTAATAATTGCTGTTCAGTTTATGCAGACCGTTTATGCTGTAATTGCTGTTCAGTTTATGCAGATGTTTGATGTACAGTAGTTGAGGAAAATGACGATAGTCTTCAAGTACAAAGATTTCCAATACATAATTTAGGTACAGGTTCTCGTCCAGGTTGAACGGGTTTTAAAAATTACAGTACGTACAAACATTTGAAATGGATAATTTTACAACAGGTTCTGGTCCAGGCTAAACAGGTTTAAAAAAGTATAGTATTTACAAACATTTCAAATGGATAATTTTACAACAGGTTCTGGTACAGGCTGAACAGGTTTTACAATATAGATCAAAAGGTTAAGTAAGTACAAAAATTTCAAATGGATAATTTTGCAACAGGCTCTGGTCCAGGCTGAACATGCTTTACGATAAAGAGCACGGAGCAGGACACTTGCCTTTTATATATTAAGATATTTGACAGGTGGCAACAACTCTTTGCCGAAAGTTTTCGGCGCTGTTTTCGCATCAAAATCGTGAGGAAAACTGGGAACTTTGCGTATATAAAATTCCATACAAATTTTGACAGTTGATATACGGCGTTTACGCTTTTTCCGATTTTCGGCATATTCAGCACGTTTTCGGCATTGCATGAATACCACTAATATATTTGCGTATGTTTGTTTTATGTAAAATGTTCAGAAATATTACAATTTTAAGCTAGTTTTTAACATTAGGGTATCATTTCATCAAGTACAAGGGCAAATCATTTCATTATAAAAACAAACAAAGTAATTGGGTGGGTACATATAATATAATTTGGTATATATTATATAACAAATTAAATATAACTTTTGCAGCTCCAATAAGCTACTTCGCAAAATTCGTGGTAATAACGGTAGTTTAAAAAAATAGCAGTTTTATGTAAGTTAATATTTTACTTTTACATGCAGTAGCTTTAAAATGTAAAATACTAAACGAATTTTGTTTATTTAAAATTATTCTTAAAGCTTTTAATATCATCATGCCATAACCTTCATTGTTATCGTTATAAACAAAGAAAAATAAAGTCGGTTTTCTTAATACATCTTATGAAAAAAAAATTAAAACTATGTTAACTCGAAAACAAATCGATTGATCAATATTTTTCTTCAGCTATTCTTATTTATATTAAAAATTCTTTACGAACCTCTTCTCAAATTGCTGTGTCCAAAAAATCGTTATCTCGCCGTTCTTACATTTGCGTGTATCAAAAATCGTATTTCCCGTACACGAACTTGACATTCATTCATGTAAGGATTTCTTGAATTTTTCAAAAAAACTTGCTGTTGGTTGTATGTTTCTTGATTTAGCGCTCAGCTAATGGTGTAGCACAAACACCAGAAGCAAAATTCTATTCATCAATCAAAAGTTTTTATTCATTTAACTGTTAAAAATGAATTAGAACTAAAACTACCCGTTATTTAATCTTGCAAGTATATTTTGCAATGATTGCATCAGTAGTGGAATTCCCAAAAGTTAACGATCGATAGTCGTTGTCAAAATCGGTTATTGTGCGTGCCAGTTTAATAGAAAATGACAGTTTTCACAAGCTAACGACACCGAACATCGTTGTTTAGCCGTTTGGGAATTCCACTACAGGTATACCTGTATTATGTATATATTATAATATAATATGTTAGATGTTTGTCGTCTACGGAAAAAACACATACTGTAAAATGGAAATTTGAATTGAGAGACCTTGTAATGGGGAGCCCTTCAATAAAGGCTCAGCCCAAAGTTGACATCGGCAGAGAAATGGCATCCACTATATATTTCATTAAAAATAGCCTAAATAATGAGTGTTAACCAAAATAACGAGGCACGGGTCTGTTTATCCATCGCTTTCTCGTTTTCCATCAAGAAATCGACTTGGACATTGAAATTGTTAGCACTAAGCAAATAGGTAGACCATGCGAGTTCCAGAGTCTCATACTATTGTCACTTCAAAATTTTGCTACAAAGAGCAGCTACTGCTCTGAAACAGCAAATGGTGGAACCATCCTAAAGACACCAACAACGAAGGAAACTGAATTTTACTTTGAATGCCTAAATTGATTTCGTGAATGCCTAAATTGATTTGGAAATTTGGCCCGCTTCCGTGAGAACTTATAAAAGCCACATGATCGTGTACCTATGTCATTGGGAGAAGAAGAGCTAAGCGTGAGAAAATTTAAATAAATTACACAAAATTCTTCTAACAACATGCAAATTGGTTAAAACAACCTATTGTCTTCCCACCTAAGTGCATAGCCCCAGTTGTAAGAAGTACGAGTACAGAATTAGAATATGTAAGGCCTGGAAGACAAATAAAGGTTTTTGTAGATAGTAGTATTATGGTTATAAAAAAGAAAATAAAAAATCTTATTGATACATAATCTCCTGAAAAATTAGCACTTGCTATTGAAATGAGTCAAAGGTCTTTGTGAAAGAAGGATGCAGCAGTAAACTTTGTTGAAAATCTAAAATTTTCTTTCTTCGCCAGGTAGTGCACAAGTCTTAAGCAGGCGAAAAACACAAGCCCAAAACAAAATAAAATATTGTCGTATGTGTTTGTTGTTCCGCACATCCGACAAACTTTTACAACATTCTTAATAAAATGTTGTCGCATGTTTTTGAAGGTTTGCAGTGAACTTTCAAGTTGCAGTAGTAATGAAGATGTCGACATCAGACGAGTGCAAGCGAGTCGAATCGCCAGCTCTCGATTTGGATGCTGAACTTTACGAGTAATTCAATGCGGCATGAAAACTTTGACAATTAAAAGAATTGTGTTTTTGTTCAGAATGCGGTATGAAACTATATAAAAAAATTGACAAATTAAAAGTTTGAGTTAAAAATTTGTGACAAAGTTAGATGCATTCAGCGATCACACTTTAAGTCTCACTTCAGTTCTGAGCAAATTCTCAGCTGACTATATAAGGATTAAAGTTCAAAAGAGGATTTCAACCAAGAACGAAATAAAAATTTATTTATGTTTGATGTAATGAATTTTATTGTGTGCAAATGGCACATATGACAAAATTTTATTAAAATAAATCATCTGTATTTTGTTTAATAATTAAAACTGTGAAGCGAAAAAATTTTTAAACTAAAAGTGTTATGTACTTTTTACAATATTGGCAAATTAGAATAAAATTTACCATCAATTTCTTGAGTAATTCAATTACCAAATTTCCCAAAACCTGCGAAATGTAACATACGACTTTATTTTAGACGACAAAGTATTAACCAAAAAAAGAATGTAATCTGACAGAACAAAGCATAACTGTCACTGAAAATCTGTCGAGGTTAATTTTCAAGACCTAGTTGATTTAACAGCGAGAAGAATTTGTGTAGTGTTTGTGTAGAGTGTATAGCTCCTAACCTTAAAATAGGGTGGAGACGAAAATCTTATATAAGTAGCAGAGTAAATATAAACAAAATTTAACGGATGGATTTAACGCCGAAAATTTGCTTTCATTAAACTAAGTGCCTATAAGGCTTCTGTGAGAGCTCCAATAGTGTTGTTTGGCAGAATTCCTGGTCAAATTCGACTAGATTTTGCTGATGTGTTCATTTTTAAATGACTAAAGAAACAAATGATGTCATAAAAATCGAATCTAGCTCGACGTAGAATAACATCAAAAAAATTGATTTCACAAGCTTATAATCAAGGACTTAAACTTCAAAATAAGTCATCATCTAGATGGATTATCTGATCATCACCTGATAGACGTCAAAGTTTGCAGTGCTCATGTTATTTTACTTTGAATATGTATGGGTAAAAACTTGTAATAGCGTTTAGTCGTTTTTTTGCATTGCATTTATAACATTTTGCAGTTAAGTGTAAAGTGTAAAAAACAGTTAAGTGTAAATTTAATACGTTCAAGTTACGTACATAAACACTTAATTAAAAAGGGACAAAAGCTTTCTTATAATAGAAAGCATGGAGAATTAAAAAAACGTAATAGCCATTAAATGTTTTTTGTTTTTTTGAAAATGAATCATGACTCGGTTATCGCGCGCACAAAGACATGTATTTCATTGAAATATCTCCTCTGCATTTCGGGATTTGAATGTTTTGCTGGATATCTCGTACAAATTAGACACACAAAAATAGCAGACTTGGGTCGAAACAAGAAAATCTCCAATTCTTGAAAGCTTCCGAAAAGAAATGGGTCTGCTTGAAGTTATGCCAAAACAAACATCGGGCAACATAAATGACGGTAATTTAGCCAGAAGGTTTTTTAGAAGCTGAGATCAAATCATTAGCATTGGCAATTGGTTGATAAGTCGTTTTAAAAGAATGCTTAGAGCTCTTTCATGTGATTTGGAGTTTGATACAGATATATATTAAAACTTTCTGCAAATTCAATTCAAAGCGCTTGAATTGAATCTGCTGGTTCTTATCAAGAAATTAAGTCAAAAACAGCAAAGGATATAGAGTCATTATGTTATACATAAAGAAAATAAACAAAATTATTTTTTTTAATTTGTTTTAACTTCAATTTAAATTAAAATTAACTGTGAAAAGCATAACATCGAACGGTGTAAAATGCATAGCTGAACACCAATCGGTGTTCAAAATTAATTGTCATTTAGATATGAAAATTGAAGTGTTCATAATTTTACACCGAACGGAGTTATCTTTTTACTCCGTCCAATCGTATTTGATTTCCACCGAATGGTGTTGACTTCCTTAAACAATTAGGGTATTCACTTCAACGCTGAAATTTCCGAAATCGCAAATTTCCTACGAGTTGAAATGAGCGACCGTTTTTAATTTTTTGTGTGCTTCTGTCAGCATGAAAGTCGCCATAGCTGGCTTTTATCGAACGCCAACAAAACAATTGATCGTGTCTACCGTTTTTTAAAAAAAATATTGTTTGCCGTTTTAATTATTCTTAATTAATAATTTAATAATTGCATTATAAGCTAAATATGATGCTTAATTTGACGAATTTATATAAGAACAGACAACATGTTCTTCTTCTTATCATATTTTGCATGTTCACAATGACTCACATCAATCGAACAGGTCTACTAACGACTACTGAACATATCTTTTCTTCGCAAATTTACGACGATTAATTTTCATCAACTCAATGTGCCTGTTTAGACCGTCATGCCCATGACAAAAAGTGTGAGCGAGATCGGATAAGAATTGGGTAGTCAAAATGAGATAAAAGATTTTGAGCCAAAATGCCGCTCACAAACTTAAAAATTAACATTTTCATGCCAGTTTCATTTTCATGTTGTTTTATTCTGACAAATTAAAATAAAAATAGCTAAAGAGAAAATAATCAAAATTAAAACATTTGAAGAAGTTCAGCCTTAAGCCTATATGACACTGGCTAGTTTTAGTATTTTTCAGCGCTTAAATTGTAAGTAAAGAGCAGTACGATAAATGCTCACTACAATTTTCCGTTGATATGACTGCCTACGCTATATGTGCAATCAAGCAAATCAAGCGCTAGAATATACAAAAATTTTCTACTTTTTCAGCTTCTACCAGCTTAAAATCACGAAAAAGTCATTGTGAATACCTTGTTACAACAGAAAGAAGAACAAGATAAATATTTTGTGAAGCAGACATTCTGCATTTTTGCCATTTTTAATGCTGTTTTTGCATTTCAATTGGTTGCATTTAAATGTTTTTAATTGAAATAAAAAACAATTGCGCTGCTCGAGCTCGTAATTATTTTTAAATAATTCGGACAAGTTGTAGATTTTTGACACAAAATAAATTATATTTTTGTCGCAACAGCTGTTGAATTTTTCACAAAATTTTCTACAGACATCCCATTCACACAAGACATTGCTGTCTCTTTTATCCCTTGCTTGTTTAAAGATCTGAAAACAAGCAAGTGTCATATAGGCTTTACAATATAAGACAGATGTTGATTGCCACCACCAAAATGTGTTCAGAAATTTTAAAGCTCCAGATGGAATACATCATATCCCTTCCGCGATGGTTTGAATTTTCAAAACTTGGGCAGAACCTAAAACACCTGATATTGGCTGCACCCGTAATTGTCATCAACGTGTCATTGAGTTGCACTGGAATTACCATGTCATGAAGCAGGTCTCTTAAATTTATCGTTTTGATGTGGTATCTTGAATTTCTCCACCTTAACAGCTGCAACGTTTGATGAGCAGGACTTTCTGTTGTTGTCAAACGTCGAATCTTGAGAATCTTCGAAGGATCAATCTATATATAACCCAGGAAATCTTACTAGGACTCAAGATTGACCTAGTGAAGAGGATACCAAATGGGCTGAGGTTTTTTTCTGAAAATAAAGATGCGGTTAAACAAGTATCTGAAACCATATGATGAAAACTTTCATCTTTATATTTGTTGTCTATCTTGACCAAAATCAAAAGTGAATTTTGTTTATAATTGTACATTTAGTAATGTTCCAAACTTATTGACGATCAATTGAAATAAAAAATATCATTGGCAAGGCGAGATTTTACATTTTAATCCAGTTTCTGCATATTAAAAAGTAGCAGCAGCTGCATACTATGATTTGTAGAAGAAATCCTGTCTGCTACAACGCACAGGAACATCCAGCGGCCTTGAATTAAATCAAATGATGCTTGAGCTTTGAAATTAATTGTAGAGGAAAAGTCGAAAGCAATGAAGAAACCACGATTATTATCATATACATATCTAAGCTTTGAGCTCCAGTCACTTTGAAATCTGTCAAAAAATGTTTCATTCCATAATATCATGTAAGGTAATGAAAACGAAACGGGCATGCCCATGCTCACGTCTGGACACGAAGGGCATGGAAATGCGGAATTTCCATGACCAATCTTAACAGGCTCAATAGATGATTAAATTTCAGCAAACTTCGGAAAACCAAAACAACAACAATTGCATTGAAACTTTCGTAAATTTCAGATTTAAGAAGTTTCAGCGCTGAAGTGAATACCCTAAATATATTAGGAGTTCAATTGTTCAATTCATAAAAAATTATGAGCCTCTTATAAAGCCTTTACAAGAAAAATTCAAAAACAGTATTCATAAACGACCAATAACGACAAAAACCTCTTGTAAAGGTTTCTTAAATAGGAAACCTTCAATAAACCCTTGATAAAGCAATTTTAAAATTTTTACTCTCATCTGAAAACAAATCGCACACTAAATAATAAACAGTCACAACTCAAAAATCAATTCACAATATACATAGCTCACTATTTTTTTTTCATTATTATCTTCATTAAATAGGGGAAGAATGAAGTTAGTGTGTTTAAATGAAAAATACTTTTCTTCTGTTGTTTCAACCAAAGAGTTTTATTTTTCGCTTCTCCTGAAAAGTTATATTTTTTGAGTTGTGACTGTTTTGTATTCAGTGTGCGAAATATTGTCAAAAATACTTCAAACTATTTCAAAAAATATGAAAACATGTCAAAAAATTTCAAAATATTGAAAATAAAAATTATAAGTGACAATTTTTTCAGAGAAGAACATACATTAAAAATTTTCTGACTGTTTGCATGTCAAAATATTAATAAAATTGTGCCAAATACACAAAATATTATTGAATTTATCAAATTCACAAACCATATTTGTAGCGTCCGACCGAATATTCGGTTTCGGTTTCGGCCAGTTTCGGCCCTTTTAGTCAGTTTCGGCTATTCGGCATCAATATGGCCGAAACCGAAACCGAAACCGAATAACTCTAAATACTAAAAAGTTCCTTAAAGTGGTATTAAAAATTATCTCTTTATTTATTATTTTAAAGTTGAACTTTAATATTCAAATAATATTTATCGTATGTATACGTTATTATTATCTGTTTGAATTATTTTGTTTTTGAAAGCTTTTAATAAAATTAAAAAAAAAAATAAAATGTTTTTACAAACGAATTTGTATGTAGACTTTCAGTTTCAGTTTCGGTTTCAGTTTCGGCCGAATATTACAAAAATGGCCGAAATTCGGTTTCGGTTTCGGTTTCGGCCAAAATGTTGGTTTCGGTCGGACACTAATCGTATGTATACGTTATTATTATCTGTTTGAATTATTTTGTTTTTGAAAGCTTTTAATAAAATTAAAAAAAAAAATAAAATGTTTTTACAAACAAATTTGTATGTAGACTTTCAGTTTCGGTTTCGATTTCGGTTTCGGCCGAATATGACAAAAATGGCCGAAATTCGGTTTCGGTTTCGGTTTCGGCCAAAATTTTGGTTTCGGTCGGACACTACATATTTGACATTTTCAAATTGAGAGTTTTCCTGTTTTAACAAATATGTCAAGACAATATTTTAATGCATAACAAAATTTTAAAGATAATTTTATTTCTAAAAATCTATTTGACAATTGCGCATTTTAAATCTGTTTTAATTTAAAACTTTCACGCTGTGCGACAATTGATTGACGATAAATTTGTTTGACTTAAAACTCCCCCAATCTGAAAAAGCACCACTGGTCGTTGCAATGAAGTTGGCTCTGATTCTTAACACAGCTGCCACTCGATTACAATTCGATAAAAAATGACGGCGACTAAAAACTAGTTTTTGTAGATTTTTGCTGTTAAACAGACACGATTTTTCTGTACAGTGCGTTGTTTTAATCCTCGTATCAGAAAAAAAAACTCAGTTAAGACAGAACAAAATAAAACATAAATAAATAAAAAAAAAAACTGGAAAATATGTGAAAGAAGTGACAGAAATAATGTTCTTGAAAAGCTTCTGAATAAATAAGTAAAGTGAAAAGGATTTAAGTGCTTTTGCAAACAAATATAGAAAAGGGACGAAAATTAAGCTTAATAGAAAAATACAAATTAGACAAATCGAAGACGAAGAAGAATCAAGACTTGACACATGACAGAATTGCAGTTGCGTTGCTGAAGTGTTCCTTCGTGTGAGTTTGTTTGTGTATGTGCATCGTATGCATATGATTATGTAGAGTTTTTGCTGTTGTTGCTAAAGTGCAGTGTAGACTTTTCAGAGTTGGTTTACATACGTGTGTGTGTGTGCGTGCAAGTGTTTGTTGAGCAGCCAGACAGACGAAGAAAAGATTTATCAAAATCCAAATTGAAAAAAAGTGGTTTTTACAAAAACAACAACAACAGCGACAACAATTAAAACAGAACTGCCACAACAACTAAAAAAAAAAAAAACAACAACAGCAAAGCATAATTTGTTCGTTTTCTTCAATTTAATATGCTTCGCTCCTCTCCAGGGTTTGTTGGTTAACTTTTGCTCCACCGCTGTATGTCGCTGTTGAAGCTTAAATTTGTTTTTGTTGTTTATCATCTGATTCCAAGCTGCAACTACAACAAATTTTTAACCAAATTTTATCACCGTCTGCCGCTAGTACTTCATCAGCGTTTATGTCTAGCTTCTTAATCGTCTCATTCATCAACTTTGTGCGCTTAAAAATTAATTAATATGAAAGACGAAAGAAAACTAAATAAATAAAAAAAAGAGTGTGTAATAAACGTAAAATCTTCTGTATGCCTGTTTGTGCGTCTGTTTTCTGTTCTGCTGTAACATTTTTAATCGTGCACTTAAAATGTTTTAAATGTGAGTGAAAAAAGTGAAATTGTTTAATTAAATTTTTGTACTTAGAAAAAAAAATAAAGATTTTGTGTAAACAACAAAAATAAAAACAACTTAAATGACATGTAAACGTTGACAAGAAAAAAAAAAAAAAAGAAAAACTACTTGACCCAGCAGCAAAGTTCGTGCTATGCATGTTTAGTGTTTCAACTTCAAAAGAAGGTAATTTTTTGGTCATTATTTTTCTTGTATCTTTTTCGATCTTATGCATTATTTAAATTACATTTTATCTGTACGTTTCATAAATGCTCTTAATTGCTGCCCATGATTGCTGCTACGCTGTTTTTTTGTTTGTTTTTACCATTTTCTCCATTGCTTTCTTTTTTTCTCCCCTGCAAGATGTGTTCAATGTGATGTGCATAAAGCTTGCCGCAAGGTTGCCATCTTATTAACTTTCATGAAATATTTCATGTGAAATACAAAAAAATAAGAATGACGATGCTGTCAGGGATACCTTCGCGAGCCTAGAGGACGTCTATAATCACTACCCGCCCCTTGACGTGAAAATATTTCTCGGCAATTTCAATGCGAAGGTCGGACAAGAAGGTATCTTTGGCTCTATTGTCGGTCAGTTAAGTCTCCACGAGACCACTTCGAACAACGGTCTAAGGCTGATTGACTTCGCCACGGCTCGAAACATGGTAGTTAGTAGCATCAGATTCAAACACCTCGATATCCACAAGGCCATCTGGCTGTCCCCGGATCAAAAAACACAAACCCAGATTGATCATGTTGTGATCGCCGGAAGGCACGCTTTTAAGCGTACACACATCCAGTACGTATATTTCGGCAATTCAATATTGACTCCGACCATTATCTTGGTAGTGCAGCCAAGAGCCGCATGCGATTGTGCGAAGAATATACGCAAAGGTATGCAACGAAAGCTAGATATCGATAAGCTGCTATCACAATAAGCCGCCGAGGCCTGCTCCACTCAACTCTCGATTAAGCTTAACCAATCTAACTTTTGCCTCAATGACGCTGGCGAAATTTGGGTGCACATATCTCAATCCATGTTAAGGACTAAATTGACTTGGTACCAGGCAAACCTGGTAACCGACAGCAACAAAATACGCTGTATATAAAAAGACGCTACGCTCGGTTGCAGCTCAAGCCATACACGAAAACTATCACGCAAAGAGAAAGGAAGAGAGACGACTTTTTAGACGCCAAAAAAAAGTAACAGGAGAAGTGTACCACCATGCACCAGGACAAGAAGAATGTTCGAAAATTGTAACAACAGGTTAAACGTCTAAACCAAGGTTTCAGGCCCGTAGCATCCACTTGTAGAGATGAAAATAGTGATATGGTTACAGATACGCAGTGCTCACTGAGATTATGGGGGCATCAAATTTCCAATCCGCTTGCAGGTGATGTTCCCAATAATTCCGCCCTTGCAGAATGCAATAGAATGCCACTAATCAACGATGATGGAGTGGAAATTTTTAGCCATGACGTGCAAGCATCAACTCATCAACAAAGTATGGCTAGCGGAAAGCATGCCCGAGTTTTGGAATCTCAGTGAAATTTGTGCTTTACTAAATAAGGTAGACTCGACACTGCGCCAACTTCCGAGGCATCAGTCTTATTTCCAGCGCGTTTAAGGTTCTAACGAGTGTAACGTGTGAAAGATTGAAGCACATCACTCCAAACAATGATTAGACCTTATCACTTTGGCTTTCGTCCTGGCAAGTCTACCATAGCCCATAGACGCCAAATCCTGGAGAAAACCCACGTAAATCAAATCGACACCCACCATCACTTTGTTGATTATGAAACTGAGTTCGATAGCCTGAAAACAATAATGTCTGAGTTCGGTATACGAGGGCAATTTGAGAAGTTAGTGAATTTTTTTGTTTGCCGCTTAGTAACCTAAAATGCAACAGTGATCCTGTCACCTTCCATCTAATAATAAACTTCAGTAAAATTCAGCACGCTGTGACGCTTACTTTGTGTTTTGGCAGACGATCTTGTGAATTTTGGCGAAAATGGAAAAAAAATGAATTTTGTGTGTTTATCCAGCATTATTTTTTGGGCAAAAACCCAAGTAAAGGCTTGATAAATATTATAGGGACTGTGCACCATCAATTGGAATGAATTATGGGAAACTGATTTCCGATGTGGTCGAACAAACACTGGTGAGGCCGAACGTTCTGGATGCCGAAATGAGGTCACCACAGCAGAAATGGTCACTAAAATTCACGATATCGTGTTAGCCAATCGCAGAGTTTGTTGAAGTGCGCGAGACTGTTAAGGCCGTAGGCATCTCAGACGAACGGGTGTGAAACATTTTGCGAAATTATTTGGATATGAAAAAATTATTCGCAAGTTGTGAGCGCGTTTGCTCACTTTCGACCGTAAATGCGATTGTGTGACTGATTCAAAGGCGTGTTTGGCGATGACGAGCACAAATTTTCCGTCGATTAGTAACCTTGGACAGAACTTGAATCCATCACTATACACCAGAGACAAAGGAACAGTCGAAACAGTAGACTTCACCGACCGAACGTGCTCCGAAGAAGGCGAGGACAGTGCTATCGGCCGGAAAGGTTATGGCGACAGTATTTTGGCATAAACGTGGTATAATCTACATCGATTACCTTCCACCGAAAATAACGATCAATGGCCATTACTATGCAGTAGAAATTGGACCGTTTCAACGACGATTTGAAAGAGAAACGTTCCCATTTGGTGAGAAAAGAAGTGCTTTATCATCACGACAATGTGTGCGTTCACACATGACCAGTTCTCATAACAAAATTCCATAAATTTAAGTGCGAATTGCTTACTCATCCAGCATTTTCTCCGGATTTGACCCCAGCGTCTATTTTCTGTTTCCAAACCAGAAGAAATGGTTCAGAGGAAAGAGATTCACCACCAAAGAAGAGCTCATCACCGAAACAGAGGCCTATTTTGAAGACCTTCCGAAAACGTATTTTTCAGATGGGATAAAAAAAATTGGAAGAACGTTGGACTAAGTGTATTGAGCTAAAAGAAGATTATATCGCGAAATTAAACGTTTTTTTTTGCCGTAAAAGTCTTTCCTTGTTTCATTTTTCACGGAATTATCAAACTGCCCTCGGAAAGCTGATAAGACTCTGCAGGATGGCGTTGAGCAATACATGCAAAACCGTTAAAGCAGAAAATGACCTCTATGAAACCTTTAACCACGAGCGAGGTTTCACACAAGGCGCCCCCGCTATCATGCGATATCTTGCAATAGCACCATATTCTACAAAGGTGTCCAGTTCCTGGCGTATGCTGATGATATCGATATTATCGCCTGAACCAAAAGAGATGTAATTGCTGCTTTAGCCCATATCGAAAAGGAATCAGTTAAAGTAGGTTTGATTAGGTTTAGTAGGTTAACGAGGGCAAAACAAAGTATATGTTGGCTGTGAATAGGGAAGTGCGGCTTGTAGGCTCTGATGCTACAGCAGGCAAATATAACTTTGAAGTTGTCAAAGAGTTTACATACTTCGGCACCGCCATTAACAGCCACAACAATGTCAGCCTTAGGATTAAGTTAAATATAACAATTTCTTATAGGTGCTACTACGGGCTCAGTAAGCAATTAGGTTGTAGAGATTGAGAAGACTGAATCTCTACAAGTTGCTTCAAGACACTATCATAGAGTTTAAACAGCAATTAAATTTATTTTTAGGAAATGTTTTCAAAACATTAGGAAACATTAAAATAACGCACATTAAACTCGAAGTCATATTTAAAGCTTTTGCAAGAAAAACCGCAACCCAGCACTGATCGCTGTGACTTGAGCTAACCTGTTAGTGTTGCTGTTAACTTGCATAATGAACCACTAGGCAAAGGCATACAAATTTAATTATATATGCTTATAGAAAAGTTAATAATTTTAAATAACAAAGTTATTCATACTTTTTTAAATTATTAGTTTGAAAAGATAGTTAAATAGTATTAAGAATTGGTACAAAGCTTTTCACAAATTATTAATGCAGACGAGGATTGCCATTTAATTAAGTCTTGCACCCAGACAACACTTAGCGTTGCCGGATGAATTTTTACATAATTAGATCTCTGAAGAAATTTTTTTTATCAGATTTTCCAAATCCGAGATCTCCTGGCCGCCAAAAATGGTATTTTAGGACATGCCTACCTCCCCTACAACCCCAAAGTTGTAACTATAAATAGAATTGTGTTAACTTACAGGGATAAAATTTGTCATATATGTATGGTATTTTAAAACTGAGATGTCAACAAAAAATGGACGTTATTGTGCACAAATACGTCTATTTTCTATATAACCCACAATGTTGAAAAGCGTTCAAAAGGTTTCTATTTGACCTACAGAGAATAAAACTTTGGATTGGGAGTATGTTTTATGAAAGATAGGTACAGAAAATAGCGTCATCCAGCCACAAACACTCCCATCTCCCATACAATCCACTATAGAGGTTGATATTTGAGCTTTAAAGATAAAACTTGGTTTGTTTGTAAGTTACATCAAAACTGAGATGTGTACAAAATATGGAGGCCATCTGTCAAGAGACGCGTTCACCTTCCATATAACCCACAGTAAATAAAAAAGTTATTGAGTATGTGCTGAAAAATGAACGAAAAGTACCAGTACCGGATTTTTTTTTTTTTTTCTATGAACTCGATGCTGGGACGAACACTAGGTAAAACAGATAGTTGAATCCGAAACCGTTTTCAGAATTTCAAAATTATGTCATTTAATATAGGGCTGCCACCTAATTTTTTTTTAATTTTTACGAACTCGGTGCTGGGGAGAACATTAACTAAAAATAGGTCGCAAGCTATTAACCTCAGAGAGTAAATAATGCCATGTAAAGCTTCTTGAGAACATGAACTTTTGCCGTTCGTAGTCGTCATAAAACATGTAGGTCCAGTTATCGGTTAATTGTGTGCAAACATTTAATAACATACACAACACAATTCTGTGTCGATAAGGAATAACAGCTAAACTCATTTTCAAAATTTCAGAAAATCATTTTTAAGATTAAAATAGCCACCTGATATCAGAGTTCCCTGACTTTTGCTGTTTTGATTTGATGGCCTCAAATATTTAATTTTCAAGGTACATCCATAAAAATTTGCGTACTAGTGTTTTTCGTTGCGAAAAACCGCAATGAAAGTCATAACCTCAATTTGTCCTAACTCGGCTTTAGTGGTTATTCCTTGTCAACACAGAATTGATCATAAGAAGCTCGGTCAAAGTCCTTTCAAGGGCAGAAATGGCCAATTTGTTTTTTTTTTTTTTTTAAAAAAGTTAAAAAATTGCGTTTAAGTATATATTTCTTAAACACAAGCATCCGTTTGCAAAAAATTAAAGAAATTATTAATTCATGATATTTCAGAAATACGTTATCAACACCACCAAAATTTAGACTAAATGGCTACAAATCAAAGTTTTGTAGTACCTCGAGCATAACTTTCTTATGAATAACTCGCTTCGAATATCTTTCATACAGGACACTGTAAATAAAAATGAGTTGCAAGTGAGTTGCATCGTGCTAGGCGAGATGTTGTTAGGTAAACTGTATTGTTACTTTTGCTTTAAGACGTATGTAATTTTTTCTAAAAATTAAAGAATTTTAAGATCGTTATGTTTTACAGTTTTTCATAAAAAACAACTTTCTCATTAAATTCATTCATAAAAATTGTTTTAGGTTATTCTGACAACCCCATGCAACTTTTGAGAGCTTTCAGAATGTGAAATTCGACAAAAAAGTGTAATTCGATACGGTCTTATCTTCATTTTATAACAAAACAATTTTTGAATTTCTTATATAAGTATAACTTAACAAAATATTTTGTTAAATCAACACCTAAACTTATTTCAAACCTATGGTATATTTTCTTCAATTTGCGCAACTTTTTTTAAAATTTGACAAAAAACTTCATCAATTTGAAAAAATTTTACATTACATTTTCATTAAATCAACAATCAGCCCAATCATGAAACATTTTCTCCCGGGAGTTGTAAATGGGAGGTTCAGGTTTTAAGATATCAGATAAAGATTTCTCATTTTTTTATTTTACACTCATGAATACTGGCGGTTGGTGAACAAAATTGCATTAAAAATTTCCAAAAAGTTTTAATACTTTATCTTAAAAACGGACACTCCCATTTACAACTCCCGGGAGAATGATTGGGCTGAATGTTTTTTGTAGATTTATCAATAAATTCGAACATTGTTATCAATATGACCAAATTTTGTATCATTATGACAAACATATTTATGAATTTGATCAAAATTTTGGTCAAATCAACAAATATGTTGTTTCATCTTATCAATGTGACAACATTTTTTATCAATTTAATAAAAATATTGTTAATTTTATTAACTTTCATTAAATAAAAATATCGATTCTTTTGATGTTCCAAATTATTCATAATGAAAATTGCTTCATCAATTTAAAAAATTAAATCAAATTGTGTTAAATCAACAAAATAAATTTTTAAATTAACAATATATTTTCTTAAATAAATTACAATTAAATTATTTAAACCTATGTTTATTACATTTTTATTAGTTTGGGCAAATTTCATAAAATTGACAAAAATGTAATTCATTTCATAAAAATTTCATGAATTTGATATATTTTTATCAAATCTACGATAAATTAAATATAATTCTAAAATAGTTTGAAACAATTTATTTTAAAAATGTGGTAAAAGCTATGTAATTACAAAACAGTTTATGAATGATAGAAAATCAACAAAATATTTTTTAAATCAACCAAATATTTTGGTATGGTTGATTTAAAAATCCTTTGGTACATTTTTATCAACTTGATCAAATTTTTTATCAATTTGACAAAGAATTTTGCCAATTTCTTAATTTTTTTATTTGAAGAAAATTTTTATCAATTTCACAAAAACTTTATTAATTTGATAAACATTTTATTAATTTTCATTTTTAACATTTTCAAATAAAAAATAAATAAATATATTTTTAAAATTTTTTAAAAAATTTACAAAATAACGACAAAATAATTTTTGAATTTACTATTATTAGGGTAAATTAACAAAATATTTGTCAAAACAAGAAAATATCTGTCAAATCAACAAAATATTTCACGAAATATTTTTTAAATCTACATAATATTTTATTAAAGCAACAATATATATTGTTTAATCAACAAAAATTGTATTAAATTAATAAAATTTATTTATATTTAAATTTCAACAAAATATTTTGTTGATTTAATAATATTTTTTTAACCCGATGGTACATATTTATCAATTTCCTATTTTTTTATTAATTTCTTACTAATTTTTAATTAATTGAAAAAAAATGTTATCAATTTCACAAAAAATTTATTAATTTGATAAACATTTTATCAATTTGATGCAGTTCCAAAAAAAAAAAAAAAATAAACAAATATATTTTAAAATTGTTAAAGAAATTTACAAAATAACTACGAAACAATATTTTAATTTAATATATAAGGGTAAATTAACAAAATATTTGTTAAATCATTAAAATATTTGTGAAATCAAAAAAATATTTCGTAAATCAACGAAATATTTTTAAAACCTTCAATATATTTTGTTAAAGCAACAAAATATTTTGTTAAATCAACAAAAATTTATTATTTCATTTAAATTTCAACAAAATATCTCTTTGATTTAAAAAATTTTTCAAACCTATGGCATATATTTAACAATATGGCCAAATTTCATATCAATTTAACAAAAAATTTTATCAATTTGTTTATAAATTTTCTATTAATTTTTACAAAATATTTTGTGGATATAACAACAATGTTTCAAGGCTTTTGATTTGTTAAATCAAGAAAATATTTAAATCTACAAAATATTTGTTTAAATTAACAAAATATTTTGTTCAATCAACAAAATATTTTGTCAAAGCAACAATAATTTATTATTTTATCTAAATTTCAACAAAATATTATGTTGATTTAAAAATTTTTTGAAATCTACAAAAGTTTTGTTAAATCAATAAAATATTTTGTTCAATCAATAAAATATTTTGCTAAATCAACAAAAATTTATTTTTTTATTTATATTTCAAAAATATATCTTATTGATTTAAAAAATTTTTTCAAATCTATGGTACATATCAATATGACCAAATTTCATATCAATTTGAAAAAATGTATCAATTAAGTTTTACAAAATATTTTGTGGATTTAACAAAAATTGTTCAAACCTATGGAACATTTTAATCAATTGGACAAAAATTATTTGATAATATTAAACTTTTGCTGTCAATTCTTCAATTTTAAAGCAGAAATAAAAGTGTTCAGCTCTATTTTACGGTTTTTTCTTAAACATAACCTCATTAACTGAAAATTCAAAGTAATGCTTTAAAGTTTTTAATTCCGTCATAGTTCGTAATTAAAAACAAGTAATCTTTCAAAGGCAAAATTAAATGTTCCTGATTTTCAATGCTTGAAAACCGATGATTTAATAGTTTATACCAACTTTAAAATTCTACAACAGCATAAATGATCGTAAATAAGCAGCTTTTTAAATAAATAACTTTTTAATTTTTTTTTTTTTTTGGTTTTTGTGATTGTGGCAACGTTGTTTATTTTTCTTAATTCCCTGCTAATCTTCGGTTTGTATGGATCAAATCTTTTCTTTTTTGGTGGCACATTTACTCTTGTCGCTTGATTTTTTTATTGTAATATCAGTTTTTTCATGCCTCGTTCTCCCCCTTCAGCTTTACTCTGTGCTCGTATTTATTTAAGCCATCGCTTTATTCTTCTATTTTTTTTTAATTAAAATGCATCATAATTCATTTTTCTCATTTTCTTTGAATTGTTTTTCTCATATTTTATGCATTCATCATCATCTTTTGCTGCTGCTGCACTCAAGTTATTTACTTTATTTGTTGTTTATTTATGTATGTGTTTTATTTTTCCTTTACATCCTTTAGCTATGATTTCGTGTTTTGTTTGTCTCGTCGACTTGGTTTATATCTCGTTTGTTCGTTCCTTTTTGTTCCAACTGCGCGCTCTCTTCAATTTTGTTTTGCATTGTTTTTGCTTTTGTAATTGGATCCTCCATCGGTTTCAACGACTGAATAGAGCTGCCAGCTGTTGGCGTTTTAATAATAGAAAGGTGTTTCTTTTTGTTTTTGTTGTATTTTTATTTTGTTTTGTATTTTAACAGGAAATGTTGTTGGTATTGTTGTTGTCTGTTTTTTTTTTCCACCTTTTTAATGCGCTGCACCTAACTTGCAGTGTCGATGTAGTTGATATTGTTGTTGTTTTGTATACTCCTCCCACGTGCCAAATGTGCACCTTTTGATATATTTAGGATGACACATTTTTATTTAATTTTCATTTTTATTTTTTATTTTTACTTTTAATGATTTATTAGTGTACATTCGCAGTATAGGGTGCTTCTAAGCTGTAAGAATTGCACAGTCGAACAGAATCGGGAAAATGAATCTAAAATGTGGACAGAAAAAAGTACAGACTGCATACTCGGTTTGGGTTTACAACGTCGAAATTATTCTTAAAATTGCCTTCAATTTTAAAGAACTTAAGCTTTTGAAAATATTTTTCAACATACATATCAAATTATGATATGGAGTCAAGTATTAGAATAAGTTATTGTTTCAATTTATTTGTCCAAACAAGGGCTAGCAGTTTCCTTTTGGCTTAATCTTTTCAAATCCTTGAATACTGCTTGTGAATTTCTTATAAAATGGATGCATTTGTCTTTATCTGTGTTCAAAGTCTCTATCTCATCCTTGACAACATTACTGTCCTCATACTGTCCGATTGTTCTTATTCTTAATACAGTACTTGTCAATATGCTTGTTCTAATCCTTATCCAAATCTATGTATAAATACTTGTATTCAAATACATAACCTATTCCTTGCCCTTACCATTTCCAAATCCATGTCAAAATTCTTGTCATAATCCTTTAATAATTTATTGTCCTATTCCTTGTCTAAATATTTGTCCAAATTCTTGTTCTTATCCTTCTCAAAATGTTTGTTTTCATCCTATCCTAAAGCTTTGAATTATTCCTTTTACTAATCCTTGTATAAATCCTTGTCCAAATCATTTTTCTAATGCTTGTTCGATTCCGTGTTCTAATATTTGTCTCTCTTAACTCTTTTCTTATTCTTGTTTTAATGCTTGTCCGTATCCTTATTCCAATCTTTGTCCCAATCTTTGTGCAAATATTTGTTCTAATCCTTGTCCTCATATTCCTCCGACGTCTTGTCCTTATCCACTTCCTCGCCTTATCAATTCTCATCCTTCTGCTACGTTCTATTCTTGTATTCAAATACATGACCTGATCCTTGTCCTTACCAGTTCCAACTCCATTTCAAAATTCATGTCATAATCCTTTCATAATTTATTGTCCTATTCCTTGTCTAAATTTTTATCAAAATTCTTGTTCTCATCCTTGTCAAAATGCTTGTCCTTATCCACATCTAATTCTTGTCGTTATCAGTAAATCCGTGTCCTAATATTTGTCCAAATTCGTGTCCTAATATTTGTTAAACTTTTTTCTTTATTTTAGTATTAATCCTTGTCCTAATCCTTGTCCAAATCTTGTCTATTACTGTCCAAATCCGTGTACTAATATTTATTCAACTCTTATCTTTATCTTTATATTAATCATTGTCCTTATCATTGTCCAAATATTTATATTAATACCTGTCCTAATTCTTGCCTTTATCCTCATCCAAATGCTTAAATTTGTCCTTATAATTCCTGTAAAAATCCTTGGCCAAATGCTTTTACTTATGCTTGTCGAAATCCGTGTCCCAATATTTGTCCAAATCCCTGTGCTGATATTTGTTCCACTCTTTTCTTAATCCTTATCCTTGTCCAAATCTGTGTATTAATACCTTTGCTAATTGTTGCCTTAATCCTCATCCAAATCCTTAAATTAGTCTTTAATAATTCTTATACCTTTTTTATCCTTGCCCAAATCGTGTTACTAATTCTTGTTGAAATTCGTGTCCTAATATTTATTCAACTCTTTTCTTTATCTCTTTATTAATCCTTGTCCTAAAGCCTCCTTGGCCCTATATTGCAACAAACATTTGCTCTAATTCTTGTAATCATACTCGTCCATATCCTTGTCCTAATCTTCCTCTATATCTAAAGTTTTTAAAACATGAACAGAACTCTGTATCTCCAAAAGTCATGCTGATAGATAAACTTAAGTATAGTTTTCGGAGTGAGTGATATCAAAAATACTAAGGTCACAGGGTCTTTTAGTATAAAGCTTGAGCCCGAATAATGGCTCTATAAAGGAACAAAAATGTAATTCAATTTTCCTCTCAAAAATTCTAGACTTAAAAAAAGTCGACTTATAGGCTTAGTATGTGATTAGGCTGATCGAATCGATGAACTTTTAATTTTGGGGTCTTGGGACTCGTTTTCACCGAATTTCTGTTTGCACGCCTAGGGTAACTGTTGTAGAGTAGCGGATTTCCTCTCTGACATGACCGAAGCACGGAGTGCAGCACAGTGCTTATAATATTGGGACTCTCCATGGCTGACTGTTCACTTCTCTTCCTATTAACCTTATAGCCTGTTGTCCGCAAATTTGTCCGAGATGATAATTGAACACCTTCTCGGATATAGATTTAGAACCTTTCCCTGCATTCTCAAGTTATCAGTTATCAAAGGGGAGGACCAGTTATTCAAAGAATTTCGAAGCGAATATATCTCTTAGAAAAGAGGTAAACAAGAGAAGATTAAAGTCTTAATAGTATCCCTGCAAAGGGATATTCAAAATAGACCTCTACTTCACATTTGCTTCACAAGATGGAGCTGGAAAGTAGCAAGCTCTGTGAAATTCCCCAACTGCCGGCCTTACAAAGAAAACACACGATTTTTTTATTGCTTATTTTTCCACAAAGTCCTCTTTCAGCTCGAAGAGCTTGCGATGCCCTTTGAATAGTAAAATTTCTTAATATCTCCGAAATACGCTCCAGTTTCCAATTCCACTTGTTCATTTGTCACAAATTTCCTTCCCTGAAGCCATATTTTTAAATTTATGAACAGAACATAGTCGTTGGAAGCCAAATATGGAGAATATGGGGTGTGAGGAAAGAATTCGAAGCGTGAATCGTGCAATTTGAAGAAGGTTTCGATAAGATTTGTGAGCTAGAGCATTGACTTACAAAAATATGATTTCTTTGTTCGATAAATGCGGCTGTTATTTGCGATTTCATTCTTTAATTGGTCAAATAAATCGCAGTTATAGTAGTTATAGTCGCTGTAATAGTAAAAGACGATGAACTAAATGTCACTTGAATCCGAAAAAAAACTTCCACTGGCACCTATCCATTATTTTGCTGATTTTTTCGATTCTGGTGTTTAGTGGTGGATCCATGTTTCCATGGTGGATCCATTATCACTATTTTACGCAAAAAATCAGTCGGGTTTTGTTCAAACATTGTTTGGAAGTGCAAAACACGTTCATGTTCTTGGGATTTGATTTCTTTGTCTGCCATCATTAATTTCATTCCAACTTCGGCACACAAGGTTGTCTTAGGGCTAATTTCGATTAACATAAGCAAATAGAGACCAGTCTATGTCTAGACAATGTCTGGCACGTAGGAATTGTTAATACTTATCCTCCTCCACAGAGTCATATGTCTTTAAACATAATCTCAAACCAAGACCGTGTATTTTTTCTGCGCTTTGATCACACGTTTTAATTAAAACTTTTATAATTTATAGAACTTCGTTTATTTGGGAATACACGAAACTAACCCGATTTCGAAACTATCTTGTGTGTTTTAGGAATGTATTTTAAATGTAAAAGGTTACGTAAGCGAGAACCTAAGGAGCAAACACCTAAGAGAGAAACTACGTGAGCTTATATGTCATTTCTCTTCAATATTCACTCCGGAAATGTTTCGAAAATTTCAAACCATTTTCAGTTCAGACTGAAAAGTCTAACCTTAACTTGTTGACAAAATTTGGTATGTATGTAGCAAATATATATATGGGCGTGATCCGCCCAAAGACTCGCCTATCTCTCAAACAACCACAAAATTGAAATTACTTTAAAGTAGGTTGTATTCAAGCTATATAAATAAAATTTGGAATGCATTTTATATCAAAAATAAGATGGATAAAAGAATAGGTCCAGTCCGCCCACGAATACGCCCACCTCCCATACAACCCACAATAGTGAAAACACTATAAAGACATTTATATGTGAGCTACGGGAATATAACTTGGCACTTATAAATATTTAATCAAGACTGATATTTACACAAATTATGTGCATAATCCGCCCATGGACACGCCTAGTTCCTATAAAATCTGCAAAAGTGATAAATCTATAAATTGGTTGAAATTTGAGCAACAGGGATAAAACTTGGTGTGTGTCTGTTTGTTATATCAAAACTAAGATTGTAAAAATTATGAAAATCATCCGCCCACGTCCACGCCCACTTCCCATAATATTATTACATATAAAAAACTAGGTTTAGAGTATTTCATAGTAGGGCTAGACCGACTTAAGACTTTCTTTACTTGTCTTAAGTCTTTACTTTACCTCTTTACTTGTCTTTACTTGTAGGACTTTGAGGATCAAGAGGACTTCTGTTTTTTAATGTAAAATTTTTTTTTTGTTATTTTCGTCTTTTTTGTTGTTGATATTACTTGTGATATTTAAAAAAAAAACTGTTTTGTTGTGAATGTGTTGCATCAAAAATCTGGTCTAACAAACTTAGTTTCTTAGTTTCCACCAAAAGGCTTCAAAAAAATTGTACCAATTCCCCTTAAACATGTGTCAAAATAAATAGCAATGGCAACACTGATATTCTGAAATATCAGATCTCATACGGTATTCTGTTCCATAACTAAACTGAATTTTTATGACTTTTGGTGAAATTTATCTTAACTGTGCTGCCACACATTTACCATCGAATAGCAACACAGCCCACCCACCTCCTCCTCGCCACAACTTCTCTCTCTCTCACACAATAACCGACAACAGCGGCAACTTCAACACGTTGACCACAACTCGCAAAAAACCGAAATGAACAACAAATGAAACGAAAAATAAAAACAAATAATGAAAAAAAAACACACACAGCAACCGACATCCATACTCATACCTACCTACAATTTCCATAAAGTGCAATTTTTACATCTGAGTCTGAAATCGTTTTATGCGCCGATTTGTTATATACAGAAAAAACAACATCAAAGTCGAAGACGCAAGAAAGATTGTCACTTGGTAGTCAAACTTCGCACTGCGTTTGCCATGCCACAGCAATTGCCAAGCATTGCCTGCCTTTGTCCGTTCTGCCCTCTTCCTTTGTCCGTTCGCGTTGTCTACCCGTCCAACTATCATCATCATCATGATTCGCTATAATTTTCACAATTGCCATAAAGCGAGCATATAAATCAATAAGAAGCAAAGTATTCAAAGTCGAGATTTGTGTGGGAATAGAAACGACTTCAGATCCAACACTTACAACAACAACAACAACAACAAAAACATCAACAACAACGACTATAGTGCCATAGCTCATAACATGCTCTCGCGCACTCGCGCTCGCTCCTTAACTTCTCTATACAAGTTTTTAAACCGAAGGAGCTAATTCATGTCTATAACAAAAAAATGTAAAGGGGAGCCTTATAGGCTGCCGATTGCTCATTTTGTATTGTATTCGGTGCTCACTCGCCATCTTGCTCTCTCGCTCTGTTTATCGCGCACATCTTGCTTGCCCTATAGAACCGCTTTGGTTGAAATGATTTGGCTTTGAATGAAGCCAATTTGTTTGCCCCAAATGCTCCACATATTTATATGCCACACAGATAAAAAAATGTATGAGAGAATACATAACTTGCCGCTCGCTATAATAACTACAACTCTCTGCTGTGTTACAGTGACGGAAATTCAATAAATTGTATTAATAATAAATATTATTAAATATTATACTAAATATTATTATTTGTAAAATATTACATTTTATTATATAATTATATACGACGGCCCGTCATCTTGCTAAAATAAGATATTTTTATATATTTTCGGGCCACCCCGGTGGAACTATTGAACTATTTTTCAACATTTTCCTAAGGTTTTCATATGTTTTGGACCTCCTCAAGGACCTCCAGATTGTGAGTTGTCATTATAAAACCACGCATTCATAACCATCCTCGTATATATAATACCTTTTATTTTTTTGACAGTTTGATGCATTAAATTCGATCTGTCAAACATTATATTTGGTCATGCACACATGGTTTTTATCTCGTGCAAAATGTCGACGTACTTACAAAACATCATTTGCAGCAAGTTCTACTTTATTGGTTTAATTTAAACAAAAATGCATTCGAAGCAACCCTGAATATGTTTCGTTGATTAGTTGAGATTTGATCAAGCAACCATTTGCAGGCGTTTGAAATCATTGAAAATAATCCAAAAGCAAGGAAATTGAGTGCCGTACGATCTCAAACAGAAAGACGTCGAAAGACAATTTTTCGCATGTAAACGGCTGATCCAACGGCAAATTCGGAAAGATTTTTTGCATCATTTTGCCACTGGCGATGAAAAGTGGATCTATTATGTATTTCCAAAGCGTAAGAACCCTATGGTATATCCGGCCATGCCTCCATATCGACGGCAAATATTCAATAACCATGGTTACTGGGTTGGTACTTGACGTTCCGAAGCCAATCAGAGTGCAGACATCATACAGTGCTGAGAATATTGCTGTCGCAAGTGCAAGTGGCGTCGAGTCCCCCGAAATATTTATTCGCCATCTGGCAACAAATGACCATTTCCTCGACCTCCATGCATCGAATTTTGCGCTTTGACTTAAAGTTACACCCATATAAAGTCCAATTGAAACAACAGCTGTTGCCTCGTGACCATGCATAAAGCCGTACATTCGCTGATTTAGCCCTGCAATTGATTGCTGAAGATAATGATTTTTCCAAAAAATCATATTTTCGAACGAGGCTCATTTCCTTTGGGGCTCTGAAAATTCACAAATGATCGTGGAGAAGCCTATGTATTTACCGCGAGTCACTGTTTGGTGTGGTTTATGGGTCGGAGGCATCATCGGGCCGTTTTTTCTGAAGATAAGGACGGAATCACCGAAAATATCAACCACATTGTGTTGAAGGACTATTTTGTGCCGGAGGTTGAAGCTAAGGGTCTGGACGATATAAATTTTTAACAGGACAGGATGCGCTACACCGCACATAACTTGCCTCAATTCGGTTTTTTTGCGTAGCAACTTCTCGAATTGTGTAATTTCTCGTCGCAATGATGTCAATCGGCCTTCTTGAATTGGATCATGCGATTTGACGCTGTTAGAATTTGTTGTGGGGTTACACGAAGGATAAAGTCTATGAAGACGATTCCAGACTTGAAAAGCAATATTACATCGGTGATTCGGGCCATTCCGGAAGCCATACTGCAAATGCCATCGAAAATATGACCGAAAGAGTGAGATATCTGCGGAATAATCACGGTGAACATAACCGCGAAATAATTTTTCACACATAATCTTACTCAGCCCAACCATGAACAATTTTTCCCTCGGAATTGGAAAAGGGTGTTTCTGTTTCTGTTTCTGACCTTTCGAACGAAATAAAATATTTTGAATAATTCTGCACCGTTTGCGTTTTATTCAAATCAAAGTACAACACGTCCTAGTAGAGCACCCTTTATTATTATTATATATATATTCACTTATAAGCTTAGATCACTAAAGGCTTCAAAAACCTTCCATTAGTATGTGTGGATTCTTTTAATCAAACAATTTCCATTACCAGCTCAGTCATATAAAATCGTCACTTATTGCTTGTTTCAACCAAAGCTTTTCTCTTTTGCATTCACCTACATTTCCGTCATAGTTGTCCATCTATCAACAGCCAGTTACTCTCAAAACTTTAGGCTCGCTCTTTTGTGGCACTCATTTGCTAAAGTCAACTATCGACTCTTCCTCTCATCGTCTCACTGTCACGCGCTCTTTCTGTGTGTGTTCTATAGTTTCCACAACGTTAAATTTTTACGTCATCGTTGTTTTCGGCTCCTGCCGTCCAATTTGAACTCGCAACTCTATGCAACAAAATCCAACGTCGTTGGTTATCATCGTGGACTCTCAGTTCAATGGAGTTCAGTTGTACGAGATACGGTTTAACTTGCGGTCGGTTGTTTCTAAAGGAGACACAAAACGGTCTTTTAAAAATTAAAATTTCCTTGAAAAAAAAACAAGAAAAGAGATTTAAGTGAAAAATCAATGCAAAATTTCTAAATTTAAATAAAAAACTTAAAGTTTATTACGTTACAAATTAAATTGCATAAAATTCAAGTGAAAAATCTATTGGATAAAATGGTAATTCTAATTTTTTCTGGCCATTTGGTCTACGGTAGCGCTGCAGTGAAGTAAAGTGAAAAAATTGTTTTTTTTTTTTGCTAACCAATTTTTTTTGCGTTTCCCTCTCTACACTGAAAACTGAAACTTGCAAAAAAAAGGAGTCAGTTACTCGCGCTCCATTGTTAGGGAGGGTTTGGGGAGTGAAGGACGTTTGCGTACGTCTTGCGTTCGTTTGTTTGTTCGTTCGTTCTTTGGCTCGTTCTGTCGGTCGGTCGGTCTTCGTTCGTTGGGTCCGCTAGGTAAGCAAGCGTAGCTCACACGCTTTGCCACGCTGTTCGATAGGTGGTTGTGTGTGATGGAGTTTGTGTAGTGGGATGGAGGAGGGGGTGGCAGCGGGTCTGCTGCGACAGAAGGGGGAGTGTATTCATCGGCTGTTGTGTGTGCGAGCCTTGATTGAGGCGCGCACAACGGGTGGTTCAACGCAACCAGGTTTGCGTTGTCGGCATCGGGTGCAATACGGTTTAATTCTATTGTTGTTGTTGTTTTTGCTGTTGTAGCTGTTATTGTTGTAACGCTGTTATTCCTTTTTCCTTTGCGCGAGATTGCCAAATACAGTTTTGTTGTTTCTATGCCTTTTTCCCTACAAGACAACCTCCAACAACCAGCATGCCACTTTTTGCGCTTTCTTCTTTCTTGTGCTTGCATTAGCATTAAAACGTGTTTCTTTTACAATTTTGTTTTCTTTTTTTTTGCGTTCAATCGCAATTCTTTTTGCATTTCTTTAAAAAAAATTATATATATATATATATATTAAAAGACAGTGTTTCCAGTTTTCTTAAATGGCAATAAATTTGTTACTTGTTAGCCTTTTACTACTTTAGTACAGTTTTCATTTTTGCTTTGCTTTTGTAAATATCTACGTATTTCTTTAAATCTTGAGCAAATTATCTTTTATCATATTCGTGGAAATGGTCTGCGAGCCAGATGAACCAAGAAATTTTTCCAAAAGAAAGCTAAAAAAATCAATACTTGTGTACAACAGAATTTCATATTTAACCAATTTATTTTAAAATGTTCGGAAAAACCTTCTACATATTGAGGAACTTCATTTATTATTAAAATGAAAATAACTGTTTGCCAAATATTCAACAAAATGTTACAGCCGGTTTCGGAAATAAGCCGAAAAATACACGTTTTAGAAACTAAGAGCGTGTTATGTTTTTTAAATATTTGAGTGTGAAAAACCGGTTAAAAACAATGAAAGAGAAAAAGAGAAATGTGTTTTATGTAATATTTTAAAAAAGTTTTTTCTTTCTAGAATCTAAATTTCTAGAAAACTGAATAAAATGAAAACCTGGAAAACCGCTTTTTTGAAAAACTTGCAACCGGTTTTGACAACTCAAAGTATAAATCTCACGTGTTAAAATTAAGATTTCTCTAGGAAGAGTGTTAAGATAGAATGTCATTTTAAAATGTCCATGGCAATCGTGAGACCCATTAGATGTACATGATCCTCGTGAGACTCATACCAATGTGTGCATCAATTATATTTTGAAAAGTTACAGAGAAGACTAGTTAACTCAAAACTCCTTCCCGTGAGTAATGAAAGGTACCTAGGCAGACCTGAAGATTTTGATAAACCTTCTTGTCCTAAGGAAGCTAAACCGGCCTTCCGACTCAAAGAATCAAGGTAATGAATGAACCATGAATACCCAAACTATAGCTCTGTGAATCATGTTACCACTGCTGTTTACATAACTTCACTTTCGGAAAAGAGAGGGCTTGAATTGAATCATCTTTTCAGTGAACAAGACATGCTGATCTTCATTGTTGGATCTAAAATAGTGAACAGCATGGAAGCCGGAGTCTACCCTTATTCACGACAAATATCTTTCCCATATAGACTACCAGATTACTGTTGTGCCTTTCAACCAAGAAAATTTCACAAATGATTTCAAAAAATTTTCACAAATAAGTAAGCAGCGCATGTATATCCATTACGGATTACGATCGGAATACGGATTACCAAAGAAATTATACTAGCGAAAGGATCATATCAAAATATGTTGAAAATTTCGTCAAGCTCTGGGAAGTTCTGGAAGCTCTAAGTTTCCCCACAGAGTCAATATATGTTGGGTTCTAGTTCATGGAGACATAGATGTAAAGAAAGTGACAGATAAATTTGCGAGAGAGTGCTCTGAACTAGATAAAGTATTACCCATATGTTGTTCATGATCGCATTTAGGGTTGTCAAGAACAATAAAGAAGTAAAAGCGAGAGATAAAATAAACTCCTTATTGAAACGATTTTGTTATTTATCCTCTACATATGGTCTCAATACTGCCAAAAGAGTACTTTGTGCCTTCTATTAATGATTAAAACTAAAAATCGTGGGAAACTATACTATTGGCCTCAATACTGTGGATTTAATCTACGGGAAGCAGATTTTACAGAGAACTGCAACAGCTCTAAGATGTTTTAGTTTAACTTATGCTTGGTTTTCATTACGTCATTTGCGATTTGTCATGAAAGTTTAAACCCAAAAATATCTCATAACTAACAACTTTTAGGGAATTTTTGACTTAAAATTTGTCAATGAAGCAGTCTTTCTTCTCTTCCGTCATTGTCTAACGGAAAAAAATTATCAAGTGTTGGAATTTTTCATTAAACTGACAAAAACTGACCATCGAAAATGACATAGTCAGAACCAGGCTTTATATTCATACGTAGCACCGGCTGGTTAAACAACCCTGGTCCAACTAATGAAGATACGTTTCAGAGTTAGTTCAAAGTAGCCCACAGAGGGAAAGTCTATTACCTTACCTTACCTTCGACGCAAATTCATCGAATATGGTTCCGTCAGGTATCCGCTGGATATCGGCACCATGTTAGAGTTGAGGTGCAGAGTGAATGGACGCTCAGTAGGTGTATCAGTGCGATTAACGAGCCAAGTGGTCTTTACACGTTTTTTGGGACCAATGCAGTTAGTGATATTGATGTACCTTTTTCCAATAGCATAGCTTTAGGTTTGTTTGCGTTTTCTTGGGTGGTTAGGAGGGCTTGGGGTATGAGAAACCACAATTTAATTGAAATTGTTCTTACTTTCGATAGAGTTGCACGTCGTCAAACACATCTAAAAAGATGTCCTGGTGTGGACTGGAATGCTCATGGTGTGCTTCTTCATGAAATTCCGGGCCATTGACCTCTCGGTTTACGTGTTTGGAAACCTTGAAATGAGTCAAAAGATTGCAATGCTAGATGAATGGGTTGAACGTGTCAAAAATATTCTGCTGGGGAGGTGTCACAAGATGATTCGCAGTAGAGTGGATACGCGCAGTGGCGTAGCGAGGGGGGGGGCAGGGGGTGTCATCATGCCAAATCATTCTCAAGACAAACAAAATTTTGCAAAAAAATTTGTTTTAATTAATTAATTCAATAATTAAGTTAGCCAACTATAGGGTACAATGCTATGATAATGTTGCCCTTATGTCAAATCACATATCTGGCGTTGAACAAAAAATAATAGAAAAAAATAATAAGGCAACATTTGTAAATTGTGATAACCACACATTTAATTTAGTAGGAGTTACTACAGCTAACCAAGATTCAATCTTTGTAACATGTCTTGAAATAATTGATAACATACGTCTCTTTTTCTCACGTTCAATATTACGATGGAAATTGTTAAAAATGCTTTAAAAAAATCTGTTAAAGAATTTTTAACACGATGGAGCGCCAGAGCGCAAGAAGTTAGCGTTATTGTCGAGGGACTGGAAGAATACGTAGAACTATAAGAAAAATTAGCAGATGAAAATACTGCTACAAGTGGTACACCAGAAATGCTGCAATCTTTATCTTAAACCGAATTTAAATATAATAACTAGTCCATTTTTGGCATGAACTCTCAGAGAATTGATCGTGTGCAGCTCAGATTACAAGGTCCTAAAATTAAGTTTAAAGAAGCGTTCTATGATCTCAAATTATTGGCGACTGAACTTGCAGAAATTCGTAACGAGATATGTAAAAAAACTATCGAAAAGGCTAAAAAGCTTTGTAAAAAAGGGGCAATCGATACAACAATCCGTATAAAATGTTGCCGACAAATGCGCGGAGAATTTACTCGAGATATAGTCTTTCCGCAGAAAGTGAAAAATCTGGCGTTATGAAAAGCGTTCTTGATCGTCTGCATCAGGAAATAATCTCTTAATTTACACGACAAGGGACCTTAATTCTAAATTTTGGTATTTTCTGGACGTTGAAAATTTATTAATAAATGATTGTAAAAATTTGGGAGATTTTTATAATACAGATTTAAATGGAACAGAATTTTCATTTAAAAAAAAGATGTTTTTCCAAACCTGAGAGTAGCACTTAAAATACTTATTACTATTTCAGTATCAATCAGTGTACAATTGAATAAAATATGTAAAATACAGTAAAATGTCGAAATTTACGTCTTCACTCAAATGCATCTCCTGTCCGTATTTTTGCACGCATGATAAAAATGAAAAAAATTTAGATTTTTTATGAATTATGATAGCGCAAAAGCTACTAATCCAATTGTATAAATTTGTTGAACAAACATGAAAAAAATTAGAAATTTTATTCGGCTTGGCATGATTATTAATATTGAACAAGAACTGTACAAGATATATTCCAACATATGCGACTATATTTGAAAAAAGTGAGAAAAACTTTAAAAATCTTATAAATCTTATGAAATCTTTAAAAAGCACGTAAATCCTAAAACTCTGTCCGTTTGCGTGAAATTTCACTCGCAACATTCATATTTTGTTGCGTGAAAATTCTGACAAATATTTTGTTGTGAAGAAATTGAAAAATTAGAGAAAGTCATGCTTTACTTCTCAAAATAGACCAGCTTTATTCATACAAAATTCAATATATCTTTAGTTCGTGTTTGTAAGAGTAGAATAGAGTTAAAATATCGAATGTTCAAAATTAAATAAAGTAAAATTTACTTAATTGAAATAAAAAAATATAAACTTTATTATTTCAGTTAGCGAATAGTTAAGCAAGCAACAGTTATCTTTAACGAATTTTCAAAGTTAGGAATAAACATTGCTAGCAAAGATGTTATGGATACGAGTTAACAGGTTAAGGGTAGTTAAGGGCCAGTTAACGATAACCACAAGTGTCTTTAACGCTTATGGGAATTCCACTGATGTTAATGCTCTACATAAAAAATAATTTAAAAGTGAAGTGGCTGAATACTTGGGAAAAAATAAGACTAGCATCACAGAACAACCCAAAAGAATCAAAGCTCAGACTTACTCATATCCTTAGACTTTCATTCTTCATTCGTTAACCAACGTTTTGTTCTCTTCATGTCTTTTTATTTCTTTGGCTAATGATATTCCTATTCTGATGTTTGAAATCACCTTTTTTATTAAAACCAATTTAGAAATATATTAAAGAACTTTAAAATGAATTGGTTACATCTCGATGTTACTCGATCTTTGTACTCGTACAAATAACATTTGTCAAAAGTACCCCAATCAAAAATGTCAAATGTACCTAAATGCTCTCGGCTTCTTTTTTTAAATTTTGTTTAGTTTATATTTAATTTAATTGAAATTCACTTAAATTTTCGAAAACATAAATAGTTTTTACCTTTTCTAAAAGGTACTTTGATTAACTTTTATAACTCGGTCAGGAAGTCGTTATGTATCAGTGCCGGAAAATAACAGTTACGCGCGCAAAAACACAAGAAATTTTCTGTTACTTTTCTTCATGTAATGCAAGAATCGTCAAACTTCGTGACGATTGCTGATATACAATGATGCAAAATTTAAAAACAAATTATTGTAAAATAACGGTTCGTTCATACCGAAAACGTCATAGTCAAATGTGCACCAAAGTCAAGAGTACCCCAGTTTACCCTACTAAGCTTAACTATAAAAACTTTTTTTGCAATTTTCGTTTTAAGAGACCCTAAACCTATAACAAAATATAATGAACTATCGTGTACAGAACCTTTTTCTGATTTTGACGCATAGTGTTTTTTGTATTATGTAATTTAATAAGTGTATTATAATTATTTGTACTAAATATTAAAAAATATATATAATAAATCCTTATTTTTTTTCATTATTTCATTGGGGGCGCCAAAAAATTGTTTTGCCCCGGGCGCCAGTTATGCTCGCTACGCCACTGGATACGCGTCCTAACTCTGAAAATAAGGGTACCTAAAAGTCTCAGGATCAGATTCCTGAGGGTCAGATCAGCCTGTAATAGCGTTTGTTTCCAACATAGAAATAGGTACAGAGAAAGCTTGATAAAATACAAGGAGTTGCTAGTCCGTATAAAAGAACAAGATTGCAAGAATTTTTTCCGCGGAAATCGAAAAGACCCGTGGTTCATACCATACAAAATATGTCGTAGCCAGTGTCAATCGACCGATGTTAGCGGTATCAGCCAAGATAATACTGCTAATAGAATGACGGAATTATGTTCATGCTTCGTTGAACATATTTTTTCCGAGAACGGATGGTGAAGCCTCCCTTTTGTCGGCGTCGGCAGTCGAGTGGTAAGCATGCTTGACTGCCAAACCAAAGGTTCTGGTTTCGAATCCGGGTAAAGCGAAGAGCCTGGTCTTTAATTCTTTCTTCATTTCTTATCAACTGAAATAAAAAATTCATCAATATATACGACTTTGAAAGTTTTAGTTTGTAGAAGAGATGTTTGTGGAATGTGATTGCTTAAGAACCAGAATTGACTGACGTAAAGGCATAATACTTGCCTCAGATTCAAATTCACATGTTGATTTACCGCTCCGCTACACATACAACATTCTACACTTGTTTCTCCCCATTTTCGAACCAAAGCAGACATGGCTGAATAGGTTTGATATCTGAAATGCTTGAACCAAGCTAAAAAAGGGAGAACAAAATCTGGGCATTGGTATGACTGGAGGCATGTGTAAAAGCATCTAGAAGGTGATTTGTGAATATTTGGAAGTCTTGTATGGTAACTGCTTGAGTGAAGGCATCTTCCCTGGCGTATGGAACGGGTAGAGTGATTGTGCTCTTGAAATCACCGTATAGGCTGAGGAACAATCCGCGGTCCTACCGTGGCATCAGTATGGAGATCATGGAGACTGAAGGCGGTCATGATGGAACGGCTTTAGGAGGGCGCTGATTTGCAATAAGCAGTTCAAGTTTTGAAAAGAAAAAAGCGGCTGGGATATCTGGCTGTACTTTAGAGGCACCGTTAATGAGAGAAGCTACAAATACGTTTTGGGTCTGTTTATTGATTTTATGGGTGATTTTGACTATCTATGCGGGGATAGGATGTTAAGCAGGCTTAGGAAAGTGGGTCGGGAAATAAGGAAATCGGCAGAGCTATTTTTCCGGTAGAGAAGCATATATGTTGAGAGAAGCATATATATATGGGTCTTAACCAAACAGTAGAGAAATATGTTGTCCGTTTCTGTCCGCAGGGATCTATCTCTGGTACAAACATACATATGGAACCTCATGATGGATACTTTATTGCAACGGCTGGAGCATCTTGTTTGAAACCAAGGCGAGTGAGATTATTGTTGCCGTAAGTGCATTGGGTGTACAGAAAGATGTTTGGGAGGTAAAGGACAACACAGCGATGATGTTGCTCAAGGGAAAATTATCACATGATAATCCAGGGGTATGTGACTGAAGTCAAATATCTGGGGACTACCATGAAAGAGAGAATGAAGTTCTTCGTGCGCCTAAAGAAGTAAAAAGAGCGTCTGTTGACAGTAATAGGGCCAGTGTGTATGATACTTAATACTGATTGGGGAGTCAGTAGGTGGGCTATTCGCTCTATGTTAGCTATGGTGTTTCTTGCCTGTACAAGTTATGGCTCTCTGTATGCCGTTGTACACTTTTTACGGTTGGTGGTAATGCAAACCAAATTGCATATCGAATTCGGAATCGGGTTGGGCTCAAACATAATCAAACAAACATTATCACAAATAAAAAAAGATTAAATATTTAAAAAAATAAAAAAACTATAAAATATACACACAATAAAGTTTAAAACTTTGAAATTAGAATAAATAACCTCAAGAAAATTTATTAACAATAAAATTAAAAAAATTAAATATAAAAAGGAAACACAAAATATAATAAAATAAGAAAAAATAAATTATTGAAAAATGTAAAAAATAAAAAAAAAAAAAAAATTAAAACACACGTAAAAAGATATAAAACAAAATACAAAAGTAAAAATGTAAAAAACTAAAATATAAATAAATAAAATATAAAAAACTAAAAACAGTTTTATATATAAATATAAAAAACTAAAAATGTCTATTTTAAAAAAAATAAAAATAGTGAATTATAGATTTAATGTATGTATAAAATTAAAAATATATAAAAAAATAAAATTGAAAAAACATCAAAAATAAAAAAAAAATTAAAAATGTATGAGTAAAATTTGAATTGTTTTTATTTTTTTCAACTTCGATACTTTAATACTTTAATTTTTTTAATATTATTTCCTTTTTCAAACTTTAAAATTCTTTCTAAGTTTAAACACCACAATATTTACTTATGGAAAAAGAATATAAAAATTTTAATTTATAAAAATAATAAAATTAAAAAAATGTTAAAAATAAAATGAAAAAAATGTAAAAAAAATTACTTAAGAAAAGAATTTAAAAACTTAAAAAATATACAAAAATTAAAAATAAATATTCCAAAATAAAAAATGTACAAAAATTAAAAAATAATATAAAAAATAACTTTAAGAAAAATTAAAACTGAAATTTAATCGAATAAAAGAAATATATGCAAAAACTTAAAATTTTTCTACAATCTACTGCTATATATCTCAGTATCAAATATCCACTACTTTAAAAAATAATTTATAACTGTTAACACTACATCAATACGTTTTGTCTCTGCTCTCATGCCTGCAGATTTTAATATTCCTGCCAGGTTTTGCTGATGTATCTTGGCGGCTAACCTGAAGACATCCCACAATACTTTGTTGTGCCTGTCTGCCTGCCTGCCTGCGTGCTTAACTGTCGTCTTGAAGACTCGTAAACTTGTTCTCTAGTTTTGGCCGCAAGAAGCTTTTCTTCTTTCTTATAATGCTTCTCACTTCATCTTTCTTTGATGTGTTTGTTGTTGTTGTTATTGTTCGTGCTGTATATCGTGCTCAACGTCTTTGGCATTGTTGGTTGTCTTTATTATCATAACCATCATCATCATTATCATCATCGTCTTTTCTGACCTGACGTCTATTCTGCTGAATATGGTCTTGGGGCGTGGTGTTGATTTGCACTTTTTTTCTTATTTTTTCTTTTTTGTTGTCAATGTTTTTGTTCCTATATTTGTTTCAATTCCATTTGCATTTTTCCACACATTCTACAAAAATGGTGCGCAATTAAATACGGATAGTTTTTATTTTTAAGTGTAAATTACATGTAATTTTCGGTTAAATGTGGGCTTAATGGAATTTTGTAGTTGTTCTCATTGTTGGTGTAGTTTGCGTTGTTGTTGCTGTTGTTTGTGCCTGTGGTGTTGTTTTGTCTGGTCAAATCTAGTTTTCTTGACAAAAACAAAACTATGAATATTTATGCAGGAAATTTTATTCGAAATGAAGCAGGAATTTATTTTTTCTTTTCATTATCTACATTACTGTGGGCGAAAATTGATTATAACCAGCTTAAATTAATACTGGAGGCTATTTTTGGCACAGACTTAAAACTTAAATCAACAATTTTTATTGGCAAGTTATTTTATTGCTGTGTTTTCTTGTCATAAAATCTTTAAGAAAACAAAAAGAAAAAAAAAATCAACAAGTTGTCGTAGCTCGTTACAGCGTTGAATCGCCTGTCAGTAATAATTCGGCATAACGTCGTTAAAACTCAGATATAATTATGACTTTAAACTATTAATTAGTTTTTATTTAAAAATAATTTTATCATTCAAATGAAATTTTAAAAAAAAAGGAAAAAAAATAAAAAAGGAATCAACCAAAGGAAAATTCGAATAAAACTACATATATTTTGAATGCAAAATTTTAAAGTAAAATTTATAATTGAAAATACAAAATTAAAATTTTTATATTAGAAATTCAAAACTAAAAACTCAACATTAAAAAATCAAAACTTAATAATTTAAAATTTAAAATTTAAAATTTAAAATTTAAAATTTAAAATTTAAAATTTAAAATTTAAAATTTAAAATTTAAAATTTAAAATTTAAAATTTAAAATTTAAAATTTAAAATTTAAAATTTAAAATTTAAAATTTAAAATTTAAAATTTAAAATTTAAAATTTAAAATTTAAAATTTAAAATTTAAAATTTAAAATTTAAAATTTAAAATTTAAAATTTAAAATTTAAAATTTAAAATTTAAAATTTAAAATTTAAAATATAAAATTCAAAATCCAAATCCAAAATCCAAAATTCAAAATTCAAAAATCAAAATTAAAAATTTAAAATACAAAATACAAAAAATCTAAAATTCATAATTCATAGTAAAAATTTTAAATTTATAATATTAAAATTTGAAATTAAAAATCGAATTCAAAACTCAAATTCTAAAATAAAAAAATTAAAAAAATTAGAAATTCATAATACAAAATAAAGTCCAAAATTAAAAAGTCGAAATTAAAAATTTAAAGTTAAAAAACTCAAAATTTACAATTAAAAGTTATAACGTCAGAATTTAAAAACTAAAATTTAAAATTAAAAATTCATAATTCGAAATACAAAATACAAAAAATAAAAATCTAAGTCCAAAATGAAAAATTCGAAGTTCAAAAAACATAATTCGTAATTCATAATTCATAATTCATAATTCATAATTCATAATTCATAATTCATAATTCATAATTCATTATTCATAATTCATAATTCATAATTCATAATTCATAATTCATAATTCTTAATTCATAATTCATAATTCATAATTCATAATTCATAATTCATAATTCATAATTCATAATTCATAATTCATAATTCATAATTCATAATTCATAATTCATAATTCATAATTCATAATTCATAATTCATAATTCATAATTCATAATTCATAATTCATAATTCATAATTCATAATTCATAATTCATAATTCATAATTCATAATTCATAATTCATAATTCATAATTCATAATTCATAATTCATAATTCATAATTCATAATTCATAATTCATAATTCATAATTCATAATTCATAATTCATAATTCATAATTCATAATTCATAATTCATAATTCATAATTCATAATTCATAATTCATAATTCATAATTCATAATTCATAATTCATAATTCATAATTCATAATTCATAATTCATAATTCATAATTCATAATTCATAATTCATAATTCATAATTCATAATTCATAATTCATAATTCATAATTCATAATTCATAATTCATAATTCATAATTCATAATTCATAATTCATAATTCATAATTCATAATTCATAATTCATAATTCTTAATTCTTAATTCATAATTCATAATTCATAATTCATAATTCATAATTCATAATTCATAATACAAAATACATAATACATAATACATAATACATAATACATAATTCACAATTCATAATTCATAATTCATAACTCACAATTCATAATTCATAATTCATTTTGCATAATTCATAATTCATAATTCATAATTCATAACTCACAATTCATAATTCATAATTCATTATTCATAATTCATAATTCATAATTCATAATTCATAATTCATAATTCATAATTCATAATTCATAATTCATAATTCATAATTCATAATTCATAATTCATAATTCATTATTCATAATTCATAATTCATAATTCATAATTCATAATTCATAATTCATAATTCATAATTCATAATTCATAATTCATAATTCATAATTCATAATTCATAATTCATAATTCATAATTCATAATTCATAATTCATAATTCATAATTCATAATTCATAATTCATAATTCATAATTCATAATTCATAATTCATAATTCATAATTCATAATTCATAATTCTTAATTCATAATTCATAATTCATAATTCATAATTCATAATTCATAATTCGCAATTCATAATTCATTAATTAAAAAAATTCAGAATTAAAAATTAATTTTAAAACTTCAAAATTAATTTTTTTTTTTCAATTTAAAATTAGCTGATGTCTAATTTTAATTTTATATATAGTATATATATATAAGATGTAAATTTTAAAATTTGAATTTATCAATTTGAAATTTTAATTTTGTATGTTTTAAATTTTTTATTTAAATTTAAATAAATAATAATAATAAGGTTTAAGTTTTAAGTCTAAATTTTGAGTTTTTCACTTTAAACTTTAATTAAAAAACATTGCAAAAAAACATAAAAAATATAAAATTTTAAAATTATAAAAATATAAAATTTTAATTAATATAAAATTTTAATTAATATAAAATTTTAATAAATATAAAATTTTAATTAATATAAAATTTTAATTAATATAAAATTTTAAAAAAATGTAAAATTTTAAAAAATATAAAATTTAAAAAAAAAATAAATTTTAAAAAATATAAAATTTTAAAAAATACAAAATTTAATCATTTAAACATAAAAAAACATAAATATAAAAAATTATAACTTTAACATAATTCCGTCAAATGTGAGTGCGGAACGCTTATTTTTTTGAAAAATTTCAAAGGATATTTTTAGGCATGTTTTTCTTTGTGATTTATTGAAACTTCAAAAACTTTTTATATATTTTCATTTTGAAATTTTCAGTTTTACAAAAAATTTTTAAACTTATTTCGCCGTACCGTATATTTGGAAATAAAAATTTTTATTTGCACAATTTAAATCCAATCGAATCACAATTTAAATCAAATCAATTTAAAACCGGGAACGTAATTTTTGACGGAAAAAAACTAGTAAAATTATAAAAATAGAATAAAGAAAAATAGAAAAATAATAGCTGTGTTTTTTACCAAGCGAGTAGTCAAAAAACGACTGCTTACTCGCTTAAGAATTTTTTTAAAACTTGGAAGCATTTTCTGAAAAGTCAAAAACGTTGTTTATGTTCTGATCAAATTTTTGTAAACAATTTTTGACAAATTTATTTTATATATCAAAGTTCTGACAATTAGTGATGCATAAATTTTCAGATTTTAAGCATTGGAGACTCGGTTCTGAAAACTAACCCGATACTCAAAATATTTTCAGTGCTAAAAGCTTAAACAAACAACATAGTTTTACATAATGAGTATATTTGATAAATTTTGTTTATCTTACCTGTTAAATTATTATGTATTTTTATTGAAATATTGATCTTAAGCAAATTATGAGTATTTCGTGAAAAGTATTTGGTACAAAAAATGTTCATTTCATACATCACTATTGACTATCAATCAGATATAGTTGCCACCTTTGTAGGAAATTTATACAATTATTGAAACATAACTTGGAAGCATTTTTTTTCGTTTGGTCGGCAAACTTTTAAGCGAGTAACAGTTTCCTGTGTTATTTAAGCGAGTATACATATGATAAGCGGTCGTTTTTTAACTACTCGCTTGATAAAAAACACAGCTTATATCAAGAAACATAAAATAATTAGAATATTAGATAAAAAATACAGAAGATTTAAAAGAATTTTAAAATGAAAATTGAACAAGTTTTTATTTTTAAAAATCGTATGTCGCTCCCTTTTTCGCTGTTTACTTTAAAGCAGTTACTATCTCTTCGCTCGACACTCTTCCACTAATCAATATTACTACTTTTTCAAGTTTTTTCTGTAGCCTCTTCTATTTGGCTGGAGTGTCCTTTTGCTTGGTTTTGTTCTTCTTAGCTTTTGCTGATATTTGCTGATTATATTAGTGTATCTGTGGGATACAGATTCAGTAAGTGTGTATGTGTTTGTTTTATCTATTGGTATCTTGCTGCGAATGTAATAGTGCAGAAAACTGCAAACCGCACTATTTCTATAACCTACTCCCTGTTCAGCCAGCCCAATATAACAATGTTCTCCACCCCAAAAATTGTAAAATCTTTTCCCTATAATCTACACCATGTGACTGACTCTACGTTATAGTTACCCCAACCTCTCGTTCACAACTCAAAACTCGACTCGGCTCTTTTCATTTGTGCTCATTCCACCACTGAGCACAGCAGCAACAACAACAACAACAACAACAACAATAATCACAACAATTTTGTGCTTCTTCCACTTGAACGAAAGCCGGTTCAACAACACCAACTAACGAACGAACCCACCATCCAACCAACCCTAACTCCTTACATCCACCCATGGGACAACTTTTGTCAGCCTCACTATTTTTGTACTTTTCTAGTTTATTTCTGTGTTAAATTCCTTTTTTTTCTTCATAAAAATATAAAAATAATTTTTACTTGATGAGTTGCTTCTTTGTTTTCTTTTAATTTTTCATTTATTCTATTCCTGTAACAAAGCTCAACAGGTAACTAGGTACTTATTTAGTAGAAAACACTTAAATATTTGTAAAGATTCGGTATTTTTATTTATATTTTTATTGCTTTGCTTTTGGGCAATGAAAAAAGCAGAGGTAGTTTTATTTTGTTTTTATTTTTGTTAAAGATTTGTTGAAGATGAACAAAATATGACCTTTTTAAATACGACTAATTTTTACTTCATAACTACGTGTTATATTTTTTTGGCTTTTAAGTATTTGAAGTGGGTGACAGTCATGGAAACGTGTATTTTTTCAGTAATTGTTTTTCATTTTGTTAAATGGGAGCGCTACTATGTGCCACACTAAAATTTATTAGTCTTAAGGATTTCACTGTTGAGCCTTAGCTGAGTTCAAATTTTCGCTTGTCAATTAATTATAATTAAGAATTTCATATTAAACACTCTTATCTACTCTTTTGAAAAACTTTGGTGGACACTTCTTTGGCTAAATATTACAGAAGAACATTAATATTCTTCCAAAATATATATATGTATGTCCATACTAATCTCCAAGTAATTCATATATAGTTTTTCAGGAGTTTTCGATTGTTTTTAAGTATGTAGACTCTGCAAGATATGTATTTTGATGTCATGCCGCTTTAGAAAATTATATTCTTGGAAAAAGCAATTCTCTTGATTTTAACTAATTGTTTTATGTTCATAATTCAATTAGAACTTTGTTATTAGTCACTTATTTGGCAATTAAAACTTTCCTTAGAATTTAGAATTTTCCTCTTAAAACATTTAAATGTTTCATCTTTATATTAATTTGTATTTTAATGAATATTATCAACATTTGCTTCTATATGTTTGAATTGAAATGATTTCTTGTCTACTCTTCAGTACGTATGGTTGGGGTTTTTAACCCCGAAAAAGCCCCTTGCCTACGTGACTGGCTTTAATTTATCAGTGGAAATACCCAGTAGAAAATTGGTTCGAAACCAGTGTTGGACACCAATCAATTACAATTTCAATCAACTCGTTATTTGTTTAAAAGATATTTATAATTTTGAACAGTCATAAAAATAGTTTTCTAATCAATAGTTCAAGAGTTTTTGTAGTTTTTTTTTAATTTTTTAAGGTTGTCATACTTTCATACTTAGATCTATCTCAACTAGTAAACTGGATTTATTTGTTACATGGGGGCAAGCCTTAGACAAGAAAAATGAACATAATTTTAAAAGTCTGAAAACATTCGAATTTATTAATTTTATTAATTTTTTTTTAAATTTTGTAGATTTTATCCTTCTATCATCTTGAATTTTAAAACTCTCTCATAATCATCGACCCTCTTAACTGTCAGATAATGTTAAAAACTCTTGAAAAAAAAAGTATTTACATATTATATAATAAATTGTAGTAGAATCTGGATATAACGAACTCCCAAAATAACGAATTGTTAATCAAGAATCAAAGTTTAAGATTATATAACATATTACATGATCAACTATCCCATGATTAATTTTAATAGCATAATTTTTTTTCAATTATTTCAGAAATAAATTGTACAAATTGGTCTTTTTATACAATTTTATACAAAAAACTTAAATTTTTAATTTTAATTGTCATCTAAAATCAAAACCAAAAATGATTTTATTTTCATTATCGAACTTGTTTTGGCACCAATTTAAGTTGAGAATGGTATTGAGAACGATATACAGTTTGATGATGATGAGGTCGAAATAACGACTCCCATTACTATAAAAACTATTGAAGAAATAAAATGCTTAAAGTACTTCAAAGCCTTCGCGAAAAAGACAGTTCGCAAGTCCATTACTGACAAAAAGCTACGAATTCCAAACATGATTTCTTGTGAAATATTGTTTTTATGTGGTTTTATTGAAATACAGATGTCAGGCTTAAGCAAATGAGTCAATTTTTTGAAGAAAGTTAATCTCGATATTGTGAAAAATCTGAAAACAATAAACAGACCTTGCAGAAATTAAATCACTGTATCCGGATTCGAATGTACATAATTTTGAAATACTGACCACAGATTCGGTGACCCATTTTTTCATATTTTACGCTCTAGCAGCGAATTAGCAAAAAGTAGAAAAAATTCAGTTGGCCACCCTATCCGTCTTGAGTTTCCAAATAACTGATCATGAGTTTTAAAATGCTAACATCAAATTAGATTTTATTTATATCTTCGTTTAGTTTTATTAGGCCTTTATTTCTGCTGGGTATTTATTATTAAGAGAGAGAGAGAGAGTTGGGAGGAAAGTTAAGAATGTACTTGTCTACTTAGCACTGTTGCCAGATTGAGATAAATTTCCCTATATGAAGTAACTTTTGACTCATTTTACGGGCAGAATTAAAAAAGATCTCAAAATATTTTAAGTTATTTGCAGCACTGTCACCTTTTTGAACGTACTCACAAGCAGTCTAGTATTATTACATCCTTTGTAAAAAAAAACTGTTGCAACAAATGAAGAATTCTTTTAATTGGTGAGTTGTCGCGAAATTTAAACTTAAAAAGTAGGAAATTTGCTGTAAGTTAGCAAGTTAAGAAATGAGAAATTAAGAATAAGAAAAAAGAAGTAAGAACATTTTTAAAATTGCATTTAAATATTGCATTTAAGTATTGGTAAAAATATTGCATGACCAGTTAAAACAATAAAAAGAGTTCATTCGTGGATTGCAAAAGTTTCTGGTGATAGGAAGCAAAAAATTTGACAAGACTTGCAAAGAAACGTTCTATTGTGGAAGTAGTGAAGTCAATTGTGACGGTTGTTTATCATTTAAGAATTTAATATTGGTTTTTAGAAAAAAGACAACACTGTTTTTAGCTGGCGCAACACTGGCGGTTACAGCAACACTCTAGAAGCACTGTTACTTAGCTGGCGCTTACAACCGTTGGTCAGCTTTGGCATCGTTTTAGGTTGCGTTTATAGTGAACTCCGAGTCAGACAGGCAGGCAGACAGGCAATGTGAACAAGCGAGATAGATAGCTATTTGCATCTCGTTTTTTCACACAGATTTCAGCCTGCCTGCCTGCCTGCCTGTCTGAATCGCTTTCACTATAACCGCAACCTTAGAATTTGTGCCAGCCTCTTTTATTATGTGTTTGCTTTGTCCAAGCATCGTCAGGTTGTCCAATACCTGGTCTTTCCAACAGAGATGCAATCTTCCTCGTTTGAGTTGACCGAATTGAATCATTTTATCGCTGGATCGTCTTCGTTTATTCTCGACATGACCTAGCCAGTGAAGCCGCTAAATTTCTGTTCTCTTGACTATATCAGCGTCGGCTGATAGCTCATACAGTTTGTGATCCCATCGTATTCGGTACTTGCCATTGACGCAGATTGGACCATGGATAAGCGAAGGATTTTCCTCTCAAATGCTCCCAAAGTATTTTCATCAGTGCTGCTCCAGGTTCAGATTTGTGATGCTTATAGTAGGACGAGTATGATTTTTGACTTATAGAGCGTGAGTTTGGTTCGTCGAGAGAGAGTTTTTCTCCTCCATTACCTACTGAGTTTAAAGTAACACCTGCACGGAGAAAACTGTTTGCTAAATTTGTATGGAGATTAAGCAAAACTTGAGCATAATTCTCAGCCACTTCAAAATATTGCTTATTTTCAGCAAAAATCAAGCAAATTTTGCTATTTAAATTTATAATAACTTAGCAAATTTTCGCTTGAATTAAATCAAAATTTGCTTTTTCGATTTATAATAACTGAGCGAGTGTTTGCTCGAATCAAATCAAAATTTGCTATTTCTATTTATAAAAAATAAAATAATAAAAAAAAAAAAAACAAATTGGCCATTTCGACTGGGAATCGAACTCGGGCTCCGAGCATGCTAAGCCACACTCTTAACCTGCATGCCACGGTATTTCTATTTATAGTTCGAATTTTGTTTTATATTTCAATAACCTAGCAACTTTTTGCTTGAATCAATTCAAAATTTGCTTTATCAATTTATAATAACTGAGCAAATTTTTGCTTAAATTGAGTCAAATTTTGCTTTTGCCTGAACAAAATTACCTTATAATAACTTAGCAAAGTTTGGCTTGAATCAAATCAAAATTTGCTATTTGAATTTATAATAAGTAAGCAAATTATTGCTTAACTTTATCTTTATTTTGCTTTTTTCAAATTATATGAGAAGTAATTTCAATTTAGAAAACGTTTTCTAAAATCAAACCGCTATTGAGCAAAATTTTGCTGATTTGCGGTTAAGCAAAGTAATGGCTTGATTCAAGCAAAATAATTTTCTCCGTGTGTTGGCAAAAGTTATCCTTCGTCTGATATTATTGGAGGAATTTACTATATAAAAAAAGCTGCATGATAAGGAATCAGCTTGTCTGAAACCTCGTTTGGTATCGAACGGAGGGGAGAGGTCCTTCCCGATTTTTACTGTGCTGCTGGTGTTTTTCAATGTCATCCTGCAAAGACGTATTAGTTTCGCAGGAATACCAAATTCAGTCATGGCTAAATATAGGTGATTCCTTATTGGACTTTCGAAGGCGACCTGTAATCCACAAAAATGTAGTATGTATCGGTTTGGTTCTCTACGGTTTTTTCCAAATTTTGTCGTAGCGTCATTATCTGGTCAATGGTGGACTTCCAGGCCTGGAACCATGCTAATAAGATCCAATCAATGGCTTGAGGATGTGAATTCTTGTGGATTGCCCAGATCACACTGAGGTTCCAATCGTTTGAAATGCATTCTTCCGACCATATTCTGCATAGAAGCTTGTGAATGCATTTAAACCAGGTATGCGCAAAAGGCCGCCCATGGGCGGATAGCTTTCACATGCATACGACAGCTTTTAGTCAAAAAAGCTTTGCAGTCAAGACTCGCACTGTTACACTGAATGTTTATTCACATTCGTGCTATCACAGCACACGATCAGTCGCTGTGCGAACTTCATGCTTTAAGGTTGCGGTGAAAACTAACTCGTGCTTTTCGTTCAGTGTTAACTTGAAAAACAAAAGCTTTGCAATACAAACACAAACCTTTGTATGTATTAGTATGCGCACCCCTGATTTAAACAGATCCGATCTTAAAACTGTAGGGTATCGGCTTTTTATTTTGCAGCCGAGCTTTAGCTGTTAAGATTTCGTTTAAGTCGGACAGAGGAACCATGTAATCCAGAATTGTAGTGTCCGGGAAATCATCTCTATGGGCGGGATTGTAATCGGCGTTGCCATTCAGAATACTAAAAAAGTGTTTCCTCCACAACATCAGTGTTCTCATCAATAAACCTGTAGGGTATCGGCTTTTTATTTTGCAGCCGAGCTTTAGCTGTTAAGATTTCGTTTAAGTCGGACAGAGGAACCATGTCATCCAGAATTGTAGTTACCGGGAAATCATCTCTATGGGCGGGATTGTTGTCAGCGTTGCCATTTAGAAGACTAAAAAAGTGTTTCCTCCACAACATCAGTGTTCTCTGAATATCTGTCACTATATAATCATTTTTGTCCTGCCAGCAAGGACAAGTCCCTGGTCTAAAAATTATCGGCCAGGTGTCTTATTTTTCCAAAAACTCTCGAGCCTCATTTCTGTCGCCATGCATGTCAAATAAAAAAAAATATTAAACAAATTTTAATCAATTTGTATTTTATTTAAATATATTTTATTTCATTTTCTTTGTTTCGCTTTTTTTACGACTTGACGCTTTCGCTCTTTGTTCTAAAATAATAATTTTTGCTTTATCATTTGCCTAGAGTTAAAATGCCTGAGTAAGTGATTTATGACATTGCCATGATATAATAACTTACAAGGAAGCATTGACAAGTGTTGATTTTATCATCTACACGTAAATAAGTTTATGTCAAAAACAGCTGTTCGTTGCTATATGCGTTGGTCACATTCAGCTGTGTCAACTGTTGTAATAGCGACACATCGAGGAGCGAAGTTATCGCTACGGAAGTGTCAGAAAAGTTGTCAAGTTGATGAAATTTAAAGCATTGCATCAAATACCAATGGAAACATTACAGACAAATAAAAAAATGTTCTATATTTAAATGCATTTTGATGTGCAACTACATATTTATGTGCATCAAGTTTGGAGTTGCCAACTGTTGAGAGCGCTGAATGTGACCATTGAAAATTAATTGTATGTAATGGCGGTTGGTGAGCGCTCTCTTCTTTGTTATATTTTTTGACAGATGGTCTTTTTCAACAGAAACGTCTACCTTGTAAGTTATACCATGTGGCATTGCCAAGAATGAGACAATCAGGGTTGCCACCTACTACAAATTAAAAAATGTTGCTACTTAAAGTAAAATTTAAGATATCCCTCTTAAATTAATTTATATAAATTAATATATATAAATTTTTTGTTTATGAAAAACCAACTTGCTTTTTTTTCTTTTAGTTGAATTGACTTTTTGATTGCTTTCTGTTGGTTGCAATGGGGGCTATTTACACTCAAACCTCCCCTCCTCTCTAGGCAACTGGTCTGATTTTATCTTTACAAAAGCTTTTTTCAATTTATTGTTGATTAAATGAACTTTTATTTTAAAGACCAGTCTCTGATGGAGTATCATCTGTTCCGTTTCTTATCAAAAAAGAAACCATCACTTGTGAAATTAATTGCGTTTTTTTATCGTATCATCATAATTTAAAATATCATGTAATTTTATCATTTTATCATTTTATCGTTATGCAAAAGTCAACTGCAGTAGCTGCTGCTACTGACATCCTTAGCTTTTTCAGCTGGTTGCATTTCATGTCGTTTCGTTTTTTTTTTATTTTCGTTTTTGTCATGCAGCAGCAGCCCTGCCTGCCTCGTAGCATGTGCTTCATTTTTACACCTGTTTTTTCTTCATGCCTTTTTCACATTTTCACTTTGAGTCAAATTTTCTGGCAACCAAAGACACCGGTCGGCCGGCCGGTCCTTGCATTCCTTGCAGTTGCCCTTTATTTCTGCTTTGCTTTTTTACTCTTTTTGTATTATTTTGGTTTCTATTTTTTTTTGCTTTTGTGGCACTTTGAAATTATTTACTACTATTTTTTTTCAGCAGCATTTTTTTTTGTTTTTATTTTTATTTTTTATTCCTCTTTGATTTGCCTTCTTTTCAACACCTTTCGCTGGCTGCTGCTACCCCAACAACTTTTCCACCGGCTGTAATAATTTTCACAATTCCTTACATTGACTGCGCTTTGTATTCAAAACAGGTGTTTGTTGCTGTTGTTGTTGTTATTAATTGTTTGTATAGCAGCTGTAATCGTGGCTGTTGTTGTTTTGTGGTTAACTTTTTCTCTCAATTTAATCCATTTTATTTGCAACTTTTACTCAATTTATTTGCTGCAGTTTTTTTTAACACTTTAGTTATTGCTTTATTTTCCAAACCATTTGTTTTCTATGCATACATAATTGTGGGTTGCCATTGCTGTGTGTTTTTCAAAATCTATACAATCTATGCCATGAACTTTGGTTTTTTATTTGCTGCCATCTCCTCCCACTTAGTTCTAGGCAACGAGCCGGTATTTTAATATTTTTCATTTTAGCCTTCTTCTGCTTTTCCTCGTCGTCAACGTCTTCGTCGTCATAGTCCGTCGTGCTGTATCTACTACTAATACACACGCATGCCATTTATTATAAAGCTTCTATTAATATCCTTTTTTCCAACTAGAACAACTACACCAACGTGTAGAACTTTTGCACTTGTTTCTTGTTACTCTACTGCTGCATATTTGCTGCAATTTTCCTCTATTACTCCTCTAACACCCTTTCATCTTTCCATTCATTCCAACCTATATATTTGGTTTTATTTTATTTTTTCCTGCATAAAAACGCCCTCATCGTTGTACTGTTCGTTCTTCGAGTTGCTGCATCGTCGTGTGGAAAATTGAAACGCAGGATTTTTCCTTTTTGCTTATATTTTTATTCTCCTGCTTTCCACCTACTTCTATGAAATTTGTGAATGAATTTGTGTAATTTGACCTTTTGCTAGAGTAAGCTGCATACATGCATGACTTTGTGTGTGTACTTGTGTGGGTGTTGGTAAATGTCAGAATGAGAAGGCCATAGAGTGTGCGTATTCGACATTTGGCAGAATTCTATTTAAAAGTTAATATTTATTATACCTAAAAAGATATTTGTTGGTAACCGGCATACAAATTATTGAAACAGCTACCAACGCCTTTTTAGCTTAAAAGTGCAATCTTTAGAAAATATGCTTGTTTTGTAGCCTGCAGCAAAGTTTTAATCAACCTCAATAATTCTTGTACTGTTGAGTATTTCTGTTAGCCAACAGATATATTGTAACAAATGTGGCACACCTTTCTTCGGTCTAGTACAATGAAGAGACTCACATTTGTTTAATGCCTACTTTTTTTTCTCTAAACTCTAAAATAATGAGCAATAAATTAACTCTTAGTTTCGAAATGAAAGTATTGAATGAGTGAATCTCAATTTAAATTTACTTTTTAACTCTATTGCTAGCGTTACTCATTCACAGGCAATTCACGACATTTCGTTTTTATGAAACACTTGTTCCTTGTGACTCATATTTTACTCATTTATTTTATATTTTTTTTTTCTGATCTCATAAATAACTCAAAACATAGAGTTACAAACCTTCCTTCCATTCGCTTTAATATTATGCTCTCAATTGTGCCAAATGAGAGAGCGACATACCTGTTTTAACACTTATTTTATTTTATGTTGATCTGTTATAATCAACAATGTAAACGTTATACAAAATATTTTCTCTAATTCAAATATACAGGGAAAAAAAAAAAACAAAAATCAGCTTACATTGTTATCTCCCCTCTTTTGTACTCTGTTTTGACAGATATTTTTAAGGTTCTCTGCTGGTTAAAGGTTCGCGTTCTCTTTCTTGGCTTGCGTTAAGCATGTCTTAATGTATGTTTGCCGTTTTTGTTATCAGGTATTTGTTATATATATCAAGTATTGAATATATTTTAGAGTGACTCATTCAAATAACTGCATTTTTCATTCACGCTTTCTTGTTGCTGTACTTTGATCAGATATTTTTTTTGTTTAATATTTATTAATAATATCACTTCTTATACCCTCAGCTAATACTGCTTTACATACCATCACTTATACACAGTGGAACACGAAATTGGTTTAGAAGATTTCTTTGCATGCTTTTAAAAGCTTATTTGTCCCATAAACGAAGCCAAACGGAGATCAAAAACAATACCTACATCTTTCTTGATAGTTACCCTTTCAAGGCTGAGATTGTTAATTTTACGCGTTAAATATAGTGGCGAGTTGGTCCCATACAGAGAAAAAGACTGGCATTAAGATATGTTAAGACATAGATTATTCGATGAGCACCAGGAAGAAACTGCATCCAAGTCAGCTTGCAACAAACTAATATCAACTGCAGAATTGACAGAGCGGAACAGCGTCAGGTCATCTGCAAATAACAAACATTGAGAATTTTGAATAACCAGAGGAAGATCTGTAATAAATAACAGGAACTGCAATGGACCAAGATGACTTCCCGGAAGAACACCACATGATACTTCAATAGGAGAGGACAACAATTAATTTACTTTCACAAATTCTATACGATTGTATAAGTATGACTCAATTCATCTTATGCACTTGCCACGGAAACCTAAACACTTACTTACGAAAATCAACAGATCAACAGCCTCATTGTGTACCTGCAGAAGAATTTGCGGCAAGAATTGGGGAATAAGCCCTATGATGATGTGCAATCTCTACACTTTGTTCGTCAGATCCACACTATCATATGGGTCTGTCTGTAGTGTGATGGGTGAAAACCCTAGAAGGATCAAGCAGATAGAACGAGCGCAAAGATGTGCAGGGATATGTATGACAGGCTGCATCAAGTCTTCGCCAACAGCGGCCCTCAATGTCATCTTAGGGCTTACACCAATCCACATTCACATCCAGATGGAGGCGAAACTCAGCCTGCGCAGACTTTTCCATCTGGGCAACATTGTCCCAAACCTGTATAACATGCTTCCCAAAAGCTGCTTTAACAAAAACTTAATCGTGGTTATCCCCCCAGATCTAACTGGGAGCACGAGAAACTAAGTCCATCCGAAAATGACCTTGTTTGGTTTACGGACGGTTCCAAAATGGAAGAAGGCACAGGAGCTGGAATCTTTGGAGGACACTCCAATGAAGGCCATTCTCTCAGTACAGGCCAGTTTTCCAATCTTCAAGCGAAAATCCTTGCCATAAATAGATGTATCAGAACTGCCTGAATAATGTTAAGGGCAAAACTATTTTCGTCTTTTCTAATAGTCAGGCTGCCCTTAAGTCTCTGACATCACCCATTATTAAATCCAAGCTAGTGTTAGAGACTTTCAATGTCCTTAACGAACTGGCTGCACAGAACAACAAAATGACTCCACAATAGATTCCTGCCCACTGTGGCTTTAACGGGAATGAGAAAGCAGACTCTCTAGCCAAACAGGGAACAGCATCACCATTAACAAGACCGGAACCGTTCTGTGATATTGATAAGAATCTCTTCAAGCAAAATGCCAAAACAACCTCATTCCGTAAATCTCAAGATTATTGGAAAACCTATTTGGGACAGATATGCACTAATCTAATATTCCCAGAACTCTCACCTAAGACATCGAAATTCCTTATCAACTTAAGGAAAAAATATCTAGGGGCGATGACCGGAATCATAACTGGACACAACAAACTAAAGAAACTTCTTAAAAAAATGAATCTCCCTACTGATTCACTACGTAGACAATGCCTTGACGATGAAGAAACCTCCAGACATATTCTCACTGAATGTGCAGCTCTTCTCCATATAAAGAAGAGTAACCTAAAATAGTTGAATTAAGTCTATGTCGTCGTAGAGCTCGTACAGCTCTTGGTTCATTCGAATGCATAGTCATCGCCAACTCGAGCAGGACTAAAGATTTTGCGAAGAACTTTCTTCTCGAACACCCCAAGAGCTGCAGCATCTGTTTGCGATACCACCCATACCTCAGCGCCATAGAGAAGCTTAGGTATAATGAGCGTCTTAAAGACGATTGAGATGATAGGTCGATCAAGAGAGGGCTCTGGAACCTAATTGCTTACTTAGTCTAAAGTAACACCTATAAGCAATTGTTATTCTTTGCTTAGTCTCCAGGCTGACATTGTTGTTGGTTTTTACGACTGTGCCAAGGTATGTAACTCCATGACTACTTGAAAGTTATATTTGCCTGCTGTAACATGAGAACCTAGATGCCACGGCTCCCTGTTTGCAGACAGCATATACTTTGTTTTGCCCTCGTTCATCGTCAAATCCACTTTGGCTGATTCCTTTTCGATTGCGGCGAAAGCAGCAGTCGGCAAATTATATCGTTTCGGGCCAATTATATCGCAAATTCTTGCTTCTCCGCATAGCTGCTGTAGTAAATATCGCAGTCTACTCTCTTAGAGAAGCCTTACCCTTTCCATTGCATCTTCTTGATGGCGGTGATGTCAGCCTTTAATAGGGCAAAGGCACTTTCTCAATTAATGGTCCAGACATTCCAAGTGTATATCCGTAAATTATTGTCCGTTTTTCATTTGCGGTGGTCGTCAACGTAGTAGGGTTCATATTCGAGGTTTGGTTTTCATCGGGCTGTAATAATGTGGTGGGGACACAAACCCTACGCACTTTCCATTTTTAAGGTCTTGAAGAGATCCCTCAAGTTTAGAGTCTAGCGAAGACAGGGAGTTTTGAACATGGAGCTTTTGACGAGGCTCCGCCTCGCCTTGACAATGCTAGTTGCGGGCTATGTGGTTTTGTCGATCAAGACTCAGTGCCTGTTAAACACTACACCCTTTCACATCCTAGCTGGTCACCCGCCACTTGTCTGGGACCGCAGAAAGCGGCTAATCTTTATATCTAGAGACCGTCCACTATCCGCAACCTCTGACCCATCCGACAGTTTGTAGCTCAGACCCCCAGGATTTCGCATAGAATCCACGGTACCGGGTTGGGGTCGTTATCTTGCTGAAATGTCCATATAATTGGCATATTATCTTCAGCATACGGCAACATTACATTCGTTAATATCTCTCTGTAGTCCTTTGCTGTCATATTTTCTAGACGGAATATTGGACCGACTATATCGATGGTTAAGCGCACTAAAGTGATAAGTGACCTTTTGACGAAAATTGGTTTACTGCAGTTTTCAATCCATCAATATAATATCTACCTTGTGTAAATTTATTGAAAATGCATAGCCAGTGAATGCGTGTCTGTACACAGTTAAAATAAGTGTTTTGTATTGAGATGTATTGAAATTTAAAATCAAAATCGACGTTCCTGAACATTTGAAATTTTTCACTTATAACTTTAGTGCGCTTAACCATCGATATATTGAAATATTTAAGATAAAGCCCCGAACCATTATATTTCTGCCTCCATGCTTGATTGTTTACTTTGTATATTGAACATCAAACTCCTTGTATTTTGGACGTCTCACACTCCTTTTTTGGCATCATTGCCATACAAATTTATTTTTGTTTCGTCGCTCCAATGTACAAAATATTTCTCCACTTTATAAAGCCCTTCAAGACCTTTTTTAAGAAGCACGGGAAGTTTTTTAGCCATGCGTCTATGTAAGCCAGCTTTCACCAAGCGATGCCGAAAAGTTCTAGCACTGAAAATGTTTAGAATTTCTGTAGAAATTAGTCTGGACATTTTGAGTGGGTCTTTTTTTGAAAGTCACAATGCGGCGATTAGTTGAATTACTTGTCTTACGTGGTCTTCCACGGTGCTCTTTCTCCGTTTTCCACCGAAAAAGTTTTGAGTAAAACCAAGAGCTGTCCCATGCTATCCGCAATCTTAAAGATGTTTCCTCGCTACGGAATCTCAAGGCCAAACTTTGCTGAGCGGCAGTGCAGTGTCGATCTACCCATCTTAATTTGTATGCCTCGCTTCATCTAGTTGCGTTTTTATTGAAATAAGCTTGCCTGTATTAATTTAAAATATTGATTTAGTCCCGGAAACATAAATTTTTGGTAAAATATTGAAGAATACTTTAGGTGTATTTATTATCTTGTCCAAGCAATTAACCCACTTTTATTATTTTAATTTATTATCTAAATTGTAATTAACTCCAAAAAACTTACTGTCAAAGATTAACCAAAACATACTTACAGATCATAAATCAATAAAACATATCGACAGAAATATCGAACAAAACCGATTTCAGGCAGAGAGCACCTAAAAAAAGACTTTAGAGGAAGAATGGCAAATAATCTCTCCTGACATGACGAATAATCATGTCATCTCTGTGACCAAAGATAATCGAAATGAATTAATTTTATAAAAAATTGTAACTGAATTGAAAATAAAATTTGTTTATATTATTTCTGGAGTCGAAATCTCTTTAAAACCATGGATAATCGTAGACTTTTTACATAGTTAGTTATACTCTCGGGATTAACATATTTTAAATTCAAGTTTATATTTTTAATCTTTATATTTTGACTGAATCACTTTTCCTTATCCCTTTAAGCTTTAAAAATACCAAAAAGTTTTATTTGTTTTTGATATTCTTCAACAATTTAACCGTCCTTAAAAAACCAACATTTATATTCCGAAATTAACAGCTTTCTAATGATATTCTTTTTTTTTTTTTGTTATTTCAGGACCTGCTAAATCCATTTAAACCCGCATTAGCATTGCCTTGCGTTCATCATCTTTGCCATGCATCGATCACAGAAACCACACGCACAAGCTAAAAAGGTACCACCACCCGCCATACCAGGCGATCCACAACCTCAGCATCATTCACAGTATCACCAGCAGATACCATTATATCGCTTAGGCGGCAGTATTTCTAGTGGAGCCGGCAGACAACTAGAGGATGGTATCACAATGAGTAGCATGGTATCATCACCGTCGCTCGAGGAAGGTGGTTTTAATTTGCCACGTGAAACTTCTGTAGCTTTACGCATAAAAGGTGTGTTAGTCGGACTACTAACAGTGATTCTGAAATCGACATGATTCCATTTTTCTTTTTTGTTCTCTTTCTCTTTCTTAGATGAAATAACTGATTACGGCACAGCTATGTCAACATCAGCTGGCAATACAACGTCTTCGAAGCATCCAGGTGTTGCAACCAATAGCGGCGCAGTTAATCCGCTTGTAGTTGGCTGTCCTCCCTCTATAGTGCCATGTCCCCCGCCCGTTTTTTGCGCCACCCTACGCGAGCCATTAACGCACAAAGCCGCCGTCTACTATCATCAGCAGCTGGCACTGCAAGAGGATCAAGGCATCGATCTGACACAATCGCCGGGGCGTGATTCGCCTGGTTCATCATCGGGTTCAGCTGGTTCTGGCTCACGTCATTCCACAGCTAGTTTAGATTCGGGTCGTGCCTCTTCCTATTTGACAGGTGTTTCGGGAGCCTCAATACGCGGTAGCACTGGTGGCAGCAGCAGTAGCGGCGGTGGTGGTGGCAGTGGTGCACTCTCATCGCCACGTTGCAGCTCTGTGAGTTCATGTTCGATCGGCAGTGTAGATCGCATGAGTCAACGCAATGATGAGCTCATCATTGATTGGCTGTTAGAGATGAAATATGAGGAATATGCGCAATTGTTTATAGCAGCTGGTTATGATTTACCAACAATTGCTCGTATGACGCCCGAAGATTTAACAGCGATTGGCATAAAAAATCCACATCATCGAGAACGCATTAAACAGCGCATCGATAAGTTGCAGGTGTTGGACAATCTGCCACATTTTGTGCCGGTGAGTTATTGTAATTAATAAAGACCAACGAGTTGTGCTTAATTTAATTTCAAAGTTCATTAATATTTTGAATGTTGTTGCCATAATGGATACTGATCACTATACTATCGAGGATATACATTTATTATGAACATTTTTTGCGTAAAAAAATGTTCAAAACTTGGGTACTGATCACTATACTATCGAGGAAATAGTATTGTCAAGTACACTTTTGCGAAAAAAAGGTGTGTACAGTTTTAGATGCTGATCAATATGTTATCACGGAATTAATATTAACAAGAAAGTTTTTGAGAAAAAGCCGTTTTTGGTACTGATCGCTATACTATCGAGGAAATAAATTTACCATGAACACCCTCCAGTTCGACTCACCAGTGACGAATGAGTGAGTTCACTAGCTACCCTCCAGTTCGACTCACCAGTGACGAATGAGTGTGTTCACTAGCTATCGGTAATCACCACTGGTTACCCACCAGATTACCTACAATGCAATTCACTCATGAATTTAACACGGGGATGTCATTGCCGGTAATGATTCCATTACTCTCTGCATTACCATTCACTAGCTGTTTCATGAGGTACACTCATCATTCCTTTTGTTATACAGTTTATGTGGAAGAAAAAACAAATGAAATAAATGCATTTGCATTACCTGCTACATTACCTCGGGTACTAGAATTCACTAGCTACTATTCATGCATGATATCATGACCGTTAAAAGACTAATTGTGATTGCCAGTACTGAAGGGTATCGATAATCACCACTGGTTACCCACCAGATTACCTGCAATGCAATTCACTCATGAATTTAACACGGGGATGTCATTGCCGGTAAAGTTTCCATTACTCTCTGCATTACCATTCACTAGCTGTTTCATGATTCCATTACTCTCTGCATTACCATTAACTAGCTGTTTCATGAGGTACACTCATCATTCCTTTTGTTATACAGTTTATGTGGAAGAAAAAACAAATGAAATAAATGTATTTGCATTACCTGCTACTTTACCTCGGGTACTAGAATTCACTAGCTACTATTCATGCATGATATCATGACCGTTAAAAGACTAATTGTGATTGCCAGTACTGGAGGGCAGTTTTGGGTTAAAAAATGTTTAAAAACTTGGGTACTGATCACTGTACTATCGGTGTAATAATGTTATCAAGTCCACTTTTTGTGGAAAATGCTGTATAAAGTTTAGGTACTGATCAATATTCTATGAACGAATAAATATTAACAAGACTGCTCTTGAGCAAAAGCAGTTTTTGGTACTGATCACTATACTATCGAGGAACTAATATTATCAAGTACATTTTTTTGGAAAAAGGTGTATACAATTTTAGGTACTGATCAATATGCTATCACGGAATTAATATTAACAAGAACGCTTTTGATACAAAGCCGTTTTTGGTACTGATTACTATACTATCGAGTTTTGCGGTGAATATTTTTGGTTTATAAAGTGTTCAAAAACTTGGGTACTGATCACTATACTATCGAGGAAATAATATTATAAAGTACACTTTTATGGAAAAGGTGTATACAATTTTAGGTACTGATCAATATTCTATCACGGAATTAATGCTAACAAGAACGCTATTGATAATAAGCCGGTTTTGGTACGGATCACTATAATATCGAGGAAATAATTTTGCCGTGAACATTTTGAATGTATTAAGTGTTCAAAAACTTGGGCATTGATCACTATACTATCGAGGAAATAATTTATAATGTTATTTAAACTGTTGTGGGAAAAAGGAGTGTAATAAAAAAACTGACAGACACATGTGTTAAAACTTATATAAAATAATTTAGTGATGATTGTTACAGTATGGAATATTTCCAAAAAAATTTTAACCAAATTCCTTATCAACTAAAGGAGTTATTGCAAAAAAATTATTAGACTTTGACAGTTTTGAAATTCCACATATTTTCACTACATATACAAGGTAAACGTGAACTACTTTATGCATTTAGTAACCATTTCACACATCCTACGCACATTAGGACGGGTCAGTCACACAAAAAAAAGAACAACTGATAACCTAGGTTAAAATATTCCTTGGCTCATTTTAGTAAAAATTTTATTTAAAATTATTAAATTTATAAAAACTTAAACAAACGTGAGCAGTAAAAATATGGCACAGTTGCTTCTTGATCATTAATCAAACTTTTATACGTAGTGTTAAAAGTATGTTATGCCGATTAACGACCAAACTTGTATGACAGCTTTTCAAAACATTTGTGTGTTTTATGCTAGCTTCTTTTGATAAAAGCCTCCTAGGGCAAAAATGTGTTTGTTTTTTTTTTTAATATAAGTTTTTTAAACTATCAGTTTCAATTAAATAAACAAATCAACTTAAATCAGACAAATTTTTCACAAATTATATACATAATTTTTATAAACACATCGATCATTGATCGAACATTGAAAATACACCCTTTACCAACTTTTTGCTTGTTTTTTTTTATCTCCATAACAATAGAATCGATAATTATTCGCCAGGCCTAAACATACATAATTCGAAACATAAAACACGATACATTCATTGTATATGTCTTGAAGCAAAATGACAGACGGAGAAATATATTCAACATAAATAATGATTGCTTTTAAACTTGAAATCTTATCTTACTACAGTCAATGGAAAAAAATGCCGTGCAAACTTCTGCTATATAGTATAAGCAATAACTCACAATTACATTGAGTTATAGACATTGATTGTTTTTTCTATTTGTGTGTTGATTTTTTTTTCACTTGCCATATTTCTAGCGCAGAAACAATCAAGGTTTGCATTTGCCAATCGCTGGAATGCGGTTAAAATTGAAAATATAAGCAATTGACATTTAATTAAAGAAAATTATCAGTAATTTATTTATAATTAACAACATTGGATAATTTGTACAAAGTACCATTTATGGTAATATTTAAACTATTAAAACATGGCATAAAAACTTTGCATTAACATATAAAAGTTAAGCATTATATTTTTCCGTTTTGCTTTGAGGTTCTAAAAAATTGACGTTTAACGATTTTTATTTTAAAACAAGAGAACTCTATAGAATAACAACTTGTAACATACAACTATTTTAATGACTGTTTCACGTGTTTGTTGCGATAAAAAAGAAAAAAAAAAAAGAAAAATCTTGTTTATGCGAGACAAGTGTTGACATGGCTTTGTTTTACGTTTAAATCTTGTACTTTGCTTAGGAATATAAAAATATTAATAAAATAAATGCATTTACGAGCAATATTTTTTATAATTTTTAGAGATGATGTAATGCCCTTCTATGCTATAGCTAGTTTTAGAAATATCTAGTCACATTTTTTCTTCTAAATAAATATAAAAAGTTGTTTTAAGTGCTCAGTTACTTCAAAAAGTATGATACTAGGATAAATGTCATGATTTAAAAAAAAAATGTCGAATGTTAGATTGCGTGTAATTCCTACAAGTTCTTAACGAAAGAACTTTTTTAAACTTTGAGCTCAAGTTGCCTGGGTTCCAAAATTAGGGTGATAGATAAGTAAGAATGATGCTAATTTAAATTTGTGGCATGTTTTTAACTATACCTCAGCCAATTCAAATTAAAAAGCAATCCCATCCATAAACTTATCTACCTTGACCATTTCTTTGAAGTCGTATATATTGATGGGATTGAGTTTCAGCTGAATAGAAATGAGGCAAGACTTAAATGTGGAAACATGGCCTTGCAGGGATTCGAACTAGGTTTCTTGAGTTGGTCTTCATGCACGCTTACCATTCCACTTTCGAGGTCGTCAAAGTATAAGTTTTCTTTTGGGGTTTTCTGAGTACGATTGCTTGTAATTTCCATTATTTCAAGTTGCATTTGGTTAGATCTTTGATCCAAAAAGATGGATATATAAGGTAGGGTTTCTTAATCTTTATTTATTTTAATTCTTTTGAAACATTCGAAGTGTCATGGCAGGAATGGATTCATATAAATATTTATATTAAAAATTTGTGAATTTGTTATTAATGATAGGCCGTCACCTCTTTGCAAACCAAACTTATTTATATCGAACTCAAATCGAATTCGTTTAGCCGATATTTCCTTTCGCAAATGAATTTTGCCAAAGATTCGTCAATGAGTTCGTATTTATGACAAATTCTAGCTTTAATTTCAAAATTATAATTGCATTCAACCTGCCACGAATTTATTAAAACTTTACTAGCGTTTTACAATATTTAAATAACATTATTGCAATAAAATATGATACAACTTGAAATTCTTAATTAATCTGTGCGGCTACAAAGAATTGTTAGACTATTAGTTAGAGCAACTTGTTCACGCGCCAGAACTCCAGGTTCAAATCTCATTCAAGGTTAGACATTTTTTTATAATATTTTAATTTTTAATATATAAGAAAAATAGTTTTTGTAAGAAAAATTCTAAATATTAATTTTTTTTTTTAATATATTTGCCATAATAAGTCACAACAACGACAGTGGGCGTTAAATGTTGTTCATGAGTTCAGCTTGGGTTGTTAGTGGACCATAGTTTCCTTGCTGTGGTACTGGTTGGTGGTCTTTCTCCATCTTCTACCAGCTCTGGCAAAGACCGTGCTCAGATTGCAAAGATTTTACTGCTCAGAAAAACTGCGACTAGTTCCGCTGCTACGGTGTCACGGCAAGAACCTAGCCTGACGAGTTCATATACTTTTTCATTATCATAAATGTTCCTATGGCCGGCAATTTATGTTAAAGTAATGTTCAACTGGTAACTAACCACGCTAGCTCCTTTTTGTATTGCCTGACAAGTTTAAAGTTAGTTTTATCCGAATATAAAGCTTTAATTGCAGATTGGCTGGTGGACAATATAACAGAAAAGATTTCGCCACACCCAGATTCTCTAAGTATATACCAGCTACAACTCCGCAACTAATTTTTAATCCAACAGTGTAAAAAGTTATGTCAAAATTAAGGTCCGGTCCCCCATTGCGCCATTCTAGTCGGGTTGGAATTTTTATTGTGAATGCCTTCTAAAGTCGAGCTTGGACGGACTATAACGTATTGCAAGACACTAGTTCGATGGCAACGAACTAGTATGTTACTGTGTCCATGTGGGTTGCTTCTACAGTTCTAAGACTCTGAGCCTAACTGGGATGTGCGTTGAGGTCTAACCATAGGTCAAACAATAGTTAAAAACGTCCAATATACCATTTCTGGCTTAAAACACCAAGTTTTGCCAAAAAGACGTTGGCAGGCGAATTAACCACCTGTAGCTTTGCCTAAATTGTTTGTCGAGTGGGTGTTGCAAAGAAGTTTCTTATCAAAAGACACTTCTAAGTACTTGACTGACCTTTTATGAAATATCAATTACCTTTCCGTCGAGTGTGGACTTTGTAAGACATAAGAGCATCGTTCTAAAAAACGGTTCTAAATAGTATGGCTTTTTCATTATTTATAGTTAAGCCTTTGTCCTGGCACCATATTTTTGTTATGCGTAGGGCACTTTAGATTCTATCCGATTACCATTGGCCCATGACAGCCCAGACTAGCGATAATCAAATCATCAACATTTCCTCTAGTAGCAAAGCCATAATTGTTCAGCTTTTCCAGTAATTCATCAACGGCCAATGTCGTCAAAAAAGGTGATAGAACCTCTTCTTGAGAGCATCCACTGGGGGTAGTGATGACGTTTGATGTTCCACTGAGATCGAACATGATGATTCTACATTTTAACGTAGTCAATGTCCATTCTTTAATTTGAGGATGGACGTTTTCCCTAGCAACGCCTCTTTGGTTACAATACATGGCGTATTGTCAAAGATCCCTTGAATATTAATAACATAACGCTGTTTGTTTTGACTCAAAAGCCTTTTCGATAATACCGATTAGACTATGGATTGCAGTCACTGTGGATTCGCCTATCTGCTAACTAAGGTACGCTAATAAGGTTGGATAAATCTTTCGGACCCGTGCTTGGAGCTATTTAGCAAAAGGTTTTTTTTTGGCAAACGGGTCTTTTAAGCAAATACTATTTTGCTAACAATGTATAAATCGATTTAATGCTTAAATCGAAGAATAAACGTCAGCTGAAACTTTAAATGATATGATTTACATTGATTCCGACGAATCCGAATTAAAGCATCCTCGGCAGTCGAGTTGTATGTGTGGTTGACTGTCTACCCAGAGATCCTGGGTTAGAATTGCGGGCCATGGTGAATTCCACAATAGCTTCGATAACCGTGGTGATCGTGGCTTGCAGGTTAAGTGTGTGGCTTAGCATGCTCGGAGCCCGGGTTCGATCCCCAACCGCGGCGAAAAGTTTTTTCCAATAAAAAATTTTTCTGATCGGTCATCACCTCTCTGCAGACAATGGCAAACCTCAGAGAGTAAATAATGCTATGTAAAGCTTCTTGAGAACATGAACTTTAGCCGTTCGGAGTCGGCATAAAACATGTAGGTCCAGTTCTCGGTCAATTGTGTGCAAACATTTAATAACACACACAACACAATTGATCATAAGAAGCTCGGTCAAAGTCCTTTCAAGGGCTGAAATGGCCAATTTTTTTTTTGTTTTTTTTTATGTCTTCGATAACAAGTAAACTTCTAGTCGCAAGCTTTATAGAAGCAAAAACTAAGCTTCAGCTGTCGATAATTTTTTCTTATTTCCTATTGCTATTTCCTAACCTTACCGAAGTTCATGTATTAGTCGGGCTAGATCGACTTTAGAGTTTCCTTACTTGTTTGTGTCTATTTAAGTTTTAATATTGAGCACCATCAACTAAAAATCGATAAATATGCCAATCTAATCAGCAAAATTCTTATCGGCACTAATGACACAAACCATATCAAATTTGAAACGCTTCAATTTTTGTATTTTATTCTATGCTTTAATGACTTTATTATTGAAATCATTTGTTGCAGCGCTTTATAAATATGGTCCCCTCTCCCCATTACAAATTGTTTTTTAAGCATAATTTATGAAATCGTTTACAAAACAGATTTTAAAATATAAAAAATAGCTCATGAGTGGTTTTCAGCAAAATGTCCGTGAACCAGTTGATTACATAGTTTAATCAGTAATTGATAGCATATGACAAACAAACAAACAAACTCTAAACTCTGGCTACAAAAAAAACGATGAGAAGACTTAACAGCATGTGTAGTCAAAAATACAACTCTACGCAAAAGTCTACAAAATCAATTGCTTAAGAAATTCGAACGCAAATAACGCACACATGACGCTTCTTAATACAATAACAATATTCTTGCGTTATTTCTGCCTTAATTTTGTTTGATTTAAAAAATAAAAATAAAAAATAAATAAAATATTTTAAAGGTTTTATTCCTGCAGCAGGTAGCATATGGTCTGATATCACAAAAACACAGAAACAACAACAAATATATGGCAAATAAATTACAATTTTCCGTACAAAAAATCCAAAACCAGTTTCATCAGACTCTGCTGTTTGTTTGCTGTTGTTGTCGATTCTATTATTCAGCATTTCTTCCATATAATTTAACGTAACCTTGGAGGTCGTTTCAGTTTTATTTATTTTTCTTATTATTTTGTTAGTTTGCAAAAAAAAAAAAAACAAAAAACAAAAAATGTCATAGAACCAACAACACACAAAAACAAGCTCAGATATACTTTAATGACTTGTTTTCTGTTCATTAATCAAGAACATCACATCACAGCAAAACGGTCTTCATGTGCAGAATTTATCGCATTAATGCCTCGTCTAAAAGGCGTAGAGTAGTTGAGTGGAAGTTATGATAGGTACTAGAAGAAAGTAGGGCATTATAGCAAACAAACAAACAAACAAACAAACCAAAAAAAGAAGTAGCGGAAGTAGTCAGATAAAACTTTTATTTAGATTATCTAAAGAAATAATGAAGAAGGTTTGCAAAGATTTGCAGAGATATTTGCTACATTAGGGTCTTGATTGTGTGACATTGACTTCACTTCAGTTCACTTCGGTACACAGCAAAAATATAAAAAAAAATAAATAAATAGAAGTATTTGTGGCTAAGAATTGACATTTGTGGACATATTATGCGACACCAATTTCCGTTAGAGTGAGAGGCATGAAAAAGACAAAAAAGACCTAACGTTGGAATGTAAAATTGGCATTGAGCAAGTAGATTCTTAAAAACCTTACAGTTCCATTCTTAAAGTTATATACATCTTAAACCTAACATTTAATATAAGTTATTTGGAAATACTTTTTCAAAACTCTCTCAATGTGCATGAAGTTAGCTCTGCACTTTTTGATTTATTACTAAAAAAACATATGTGCTGCAATGTGCCCAGTGCTGCATTAGATTAATGGTATTTTTATGAGTTAATGCTTCTTTGAAGATAAACTTATTTTTTAATCATTTCGAATATTGTTCTGAGGTGTGCTCAAGTTGGGTTGTAATGTACCATAACCGAAAAAAATAAAGGCGTGAAACATATACGATTTTATTTAAATTTTAATTTTTTAATAATTGAGCTAGTAAATAGAAAGTTATGGAACAGTAAAAAGTATATTTTCCATTTTAAAACTATCAAAAATAATTATTTTATAAATTTCTCTTATGGCACATTGTACCACAACTCGAATATTTTATAGCACATTGACTTAGTTCAGGAGAACAATATAAAAAAGTGCTAAATTCTTAAAAAATGTTCAAATAAACGATATTTTTAAAATTCTTTTTGACACCTTGTAGCACAAGTCCGCCACTATACAGCACATTTTTCAAAATCCTGAAAAAAAATGAACCGAACTAACTTGTACTTCAAAGAAACACCGACACAAACAGCTAATTTCTGAACACTAGAAAAAAAAAATAATAGAAAGAGACAAAAACAAGTTAGGGTATAGGTAGGTTAAGTTAACTTGAAAAAAACAACAGCTGATAAAACTCATAACTTAAGAATTTCCTTTTTGTTTTTTAGTACAGCTTATTTGTTTTTTTAACGGAATCCATGTTTAAAGAAAAATTTATGTGTTGTTTTGTTCTATTATAATGTAAGCCATGCAATTTCGAAAACACAACATGTAAGGAAACTCTAACGTTGATCTAGCTAGACTATGGAATACCCTTAACCTCGTTTAATATTTAAATATTTACAGTCGTGGAAAAAATAATATAAACGTTAATTTTATTCAACAATTTTTTCAACAAAAATTTTGTTTTTATAAATTATTATAAATTAAGTATGTAGATAAGTTCTTTCATTTAACATTTCATAAGATTTATGAGCAAAAAATTCAAGTAAAAATTCTATTTCAAATATTTTGTAAATTCATCTTTGAACAAATAATAGAAACAAAGCGTTACTTTGACAATTTTTCTGTTTATTTTCTTAAAATTTTTGTTTCTTTTATTAAGTTGGAAGTTATGGAGCAAGTATTTCGTTGTTTCTCCTTTAGATTTAATTATTTCATGATATCTCCACTTCAAAGAATTAACCACATTAGCACAAGTAACCGCCGGTATAAAGGAATACCACTATTGCCTGATTTTATGCCAAAACTCTTCTTTCTTTTTCTTTTTTAAAAACCCCAATTAGATGGTATGTCCTTCCCACATATCCTTCTTTTGATTTAGAGCCGGAGAGTGCGAATGTCATTCTGTAACACTCATATGAGTGTTAAAATTTTGAGGAAAGATTTGAGGAAAGTTTTGGATCCTAATTCTATATTTACTTCCATCTTATAAACATTTCCTGCTTGGCTTATGGCAGCATCACTGTTTCAAATATTTTGACATAGTCCACAGCACACATGGCAGCTTTAGTCCAGAGAATATGTCCTACAAGAAATGAACAGCTCCCACATTGCATTTCCGCTATAGGTTTTGTAGTGTGTTTAAGGGTCGTATATTATATAAATAAAGTATTGCAAATTTTCTAGAAAGACATGTTTGTTCGCAAAAACCAGCTTCAGTCTAATGTCGTTACGGCTCAAATAGAGAAGTTTTCTCGGACTTCTACCCATTAATACTACCTCATTCAATCAATACCTAATTATACGGTTCATTGCTGGTGCCTTTAAATCATCTTGGAATTGTTTTGAGGTGTAAAATGGGTTCTGTTTTGATTTCCGCACCAGCAGTTTGTCGAAAGAAGTTGTAGATTTAGTGGTCAAATGTATTGAAAAAATTTTCTGACAGATTCTAAGATTGAACTCGGGCTACCGTGTTCCGTTGGCTTGCACGCTAAAACATTTATTAAATTTATGGAAAATTTAAAAAAACGACTAGAAATCAAAAACTGAAAATTTGTAAATCTGTCTATCTTCTTAAAAAACTTAAAAAACTTAAATGGGCAAAAAAAGGATAAACTGCCCATATGGCAACACTAACCATGTGCTACATTGCAAAAAATTGTTTCTATTTTATGGGATGGCTTCTTTGAAGTTACAGTTTGAGAAAATTATTTTTTCAATTTTTCAAAAATTGTACGGTTGTACTGCATTGTATTGTATTACCACAGAAGTAGTAAAAAGCGAGTTTCAAATTTACGATTTTAATCAAAAAATATCAAAAAATAAATTAAAACAAATTATAAAACGTGAATTGACACAGTTAACATATAAGAAAGATCTTGAAGAAGTATGATTTGGTTTACAAAATTCTGAAGATGATTATTTTTTTAAATTTATCTCTGGCACATTGCAGCACAAGTCTGAAATTTCACAGCACAATTACCAGTTTTGGAAAAAATAAAAAACTCATCCAACTCCAGCACAAATTATGCAAATATAAGCATTTTTAAAAACTCTTTGCGGCACTATGCAGCACAAATCCGGCACAACACAGCACATTTTCAAATTTCGCAGCAGTTGACAAAAATCATACCTTACCAATAAAATTTTTTGTTTTTTATGCAGCACATAATAGCACATATCGAGCACAATGCAGCACATGCTTTCTTTAAACTATAAATCAAACCACTTTTATGTTATTATAATTTATTTAAAATTTGTCGCTTTGGGGCGCTTCATTTAAATGTGACCTACCAAATGATCATTAGCATTATTCAAGTTCATAACATTAGAATAATTAAACCTTCATTTATGCCAGTTAATTTATGTAAATGTGGCAATAATGTCCGACCACCACATTAAAGCATACAAACGTAATCTTAAAGAGAAGTCATTAAAAGTCTGTCAAAATTATTATGAATACCTGCTAGTTTTTTGTGCGGAAATAGCAGCAAATTTTTTGCCATCAAAATAGCGTTAACAGTATCGTATTATATCAATGTCAAGAAAAAAACAACACTCATCTAAACTGACTCTTCTTATTTTCGTACTTGTGCTTTATTAGTTGAAGTTTTTTTATTTATTTTTTTTTGCTTATAGCTCAAAAGAATTCAACACTTGACCTTGACTAGTTGCACATATTCTTCTTATTTAAGTGGAAACCGCAAATTCGTAGAACCCTCTTATGATGTCAGTTATTCTCATTCGTCTATCCAGCCTTCTATTGACTTTTTCTACCACTTTTATAACAACAATTAACAACACTTATTTTTAAGCATTTCATTTTGCTTCCTTTCCGACATTCTTGAAGATGTTGTCTGTTTTGATGTATTTTTTTCTTTTACATTTTTTCTTTTTGTTTTTTTCTTTAAGTTTGCTTCATTTACACTCAGGTACACGCTGCGGAATCGTCATTAAGTTATTGAACTTTAGTGTTTTATGACTTGTTTGGTTTTTATTTGTTTTTCTGAAAGAAGTAAAAAATGAACAACGTTTATTATCGTCTATTTATCTATAAAAACGTCTTCGTGATCTGCAAATAAATCGTGTCAATCAACAGTCAATTAAGATTAAATCGTGTTAATTTTCTAGTTACCTCTTCACAAAATTGCTCTAAATAAGAAATTTAAAGAAAATTATTTTCTGCTACTGTTGAATGGGGTTCAAAGGGAAAGTTTCATACTTTTTTTGATATATTTAATTTTGCTCTTTTTCTTTTTTTTTCAATTTGACTACGCACTCACAAGAACTTGTCTATACTATAGTTCCTAATGGCTAGTTATCGCTATTTTATCTATACCACGATCAGTTCTTACCTTCTTAGCACACTTGTTCAGTTACTATGATGCTTAATATTGCTACCAGGTTCATTTTTGATGTTGTGAGTGTTTAAATGGCTTGTACACGTATTTAAATACAAATTTTCCATGCTCATAAAAAGAAATACGAAAAACAAAACAGTCCCCAGTTTTAAAATGACCTATGGTAGAAAATTATAATAAATTTGAGTTATAATAAATTGAAAATTGAAATTGAATTTTCTTTTGAATCTTTGAAGACCACTGGGCCACTGGTAATACTTAAACCTTCGAATGTTTCCTTGAAAAAACTATGTAATCGATTTTCCTCTACAAGTTATGTTTAAATAGGGAATGAATGTGGCTCTGAGAAAGTACCTAATTTTTCAGGATACATTCCCTTTGAATACTCCACTCCAAAGTCGTATAATCGTAACTTTTGCTCCCCATCTTCTTATTGCAATTTGTGGAAGTGGTAGTAGCTAAAACCTTCCTCTTTCCACTACGACCACCCATGCGACTATTTAATCTGACAGGACCTCTATGCCTCATTGGTCGTCAAGAAATTGTTTCGATTGTCTTTGATTTCGATACAACTCTTACGACTCGTTTTACTTTTGCTTTCGGGATATAATGGCCCGACAGAGTGTAAAATAACCTCCACAAGATCGAATAGCTTAGTTCCTCTCTTACAGGTTCGTATATTGGTCTCTTGCGGTTGGCAAATCGATCACTTGAGTAGCCAGCTCCACACGCAATTCCTATGCAGATATTTACAAGAAAGAAAACTTTAGTCGGTCTACTCCATCTTTGGAATACCCTAAACCTCCTATAATATTTAAATATATATTAAAATACTAAAACAAATAGAAATAACTTCTTATTTTTGTTTAAGTTTCATATATTTCTTAATTGGTTCATACACGTTTAACTACTGTGGGCTGTGTGGGAATGGAGCATCTTCATGGGCGCATGACAAGTATTTTTTTTGTACACAAATTAGTTATGATGTAACATATTCACTTACCAAGTTGTATCCCTGTAGCTAAAATGTCAACATATTTGTACAGTTTTTACGTTGTGGTTGGGCGTATTCGTGGGCGGATGACACCCATTTTTGAAGACACCTTAGTTTTGATATAACATGCTCCCATATAAAGTTTTATCTCTGTAGTTCAAATATAAACCATTTTCTAACGTTTTGAATATTGTTGGTTTTATTGAAAGTGGGCGTATCCGTGAGCGGATCTAGGTCATAATTTGTACTTATCTTAGTTTTGATGGTATAAAAATTAATTTTTAGACAGGGACCAAAATTAATGAATCTTAATATATCACTCCAAAGAAACACCATCTTCAAAATCGTCCAAAATCAAAAATGGATTTTGTTAGTGTGTTGCAAATTAACAAAAAACTAGTAAGGTATATCTTCGACTGGGCCGAAGTTAAAATACCCCCACGGCCGATTCTTAAAGGTAAAATAATCTTAAATTGGAGAGCTTTTTTATGAGATTTTGAGAGATTTTATTATTTTTATGTGTATAAAATACATACATATCAAATTGTTTTCCTACAGCTTAAATATAAGTCATTTTATATCGTTTTCAATTTTGGGGTTGTATGGGAGGTGGGCGTGTTAGTTTGTGTATCACGCCCATTTTTCTAACACACCTCAGTTTTGTCATGGAATACACGAATATCGAGTTTCCGTTTTGTACCTTTAATATTAGCCTCTTTATAGGGTTTTCAATTTTGGGGTTGTATGGGAGGGGGGCGTGTTAGTAGGTGGATGACGCCCATTTTTCTAACACACCTCAGTTTTGATATAGAATACTTAAATACCGAGTTTCCGTCTTGTAACTTTAATATTAGCCTCTTTATAGATTTTTCAATTTTGGGGTTGTATGGGAGGTGGGCGTGTTTGTGGGTGGATGTTGCTCATTTTTCGTTCACACCTTATTTTTGACATAGAATATACAAATACCGAATTTCAGTATTGTAGCTGGAATATTAGTCTCTTTACAGAGTTTTCAATTGTGGGGTTGTATGGGAGGTAGGCGTGGTTTTCATCCGATTTAGCCCATTCTCGAACTTGATCTTAGTTTTTTAAAAAAAATCTTAAATATCGAATTTCAGCACGATAGCTTCAAAATTGCGGCTGTAATCGTGTCGACAGACAGACGGACATGGCTAAATCAACTCAGGTGGTGATGCTGATCTAGAATATATATACTTTTCTATACCTACCACGTCTCCTTTTGGGTGTTACACACGTCGTGACAAAATTAATATACCCCTTACGCAGGGGGTATAATAAAACTAGTAAGGTATATCTTCGACTTAGTCGAAGTTAAAATACCCCCACGGCCGATTCTAAGGGTGGAAGAATCTTAAATTGATGAGCTTTTTGTATGTGATTTTGAGAGATTTTATTATTTTTATATGTCTAAAATACATACATATCAAATTGTTTTCCTGCAGCTTAAATATAAGCCTTTTTATAAATTTTTAAATTTTGGGGTTTTATGGGAGGTGGGCGTGTTAAATTGTGTATGACGCCCATTTTTCTAGCATACCTCAGTTTCGACATAGAATACACAAATACCGAGGTTCTGTCTTGTAACTTTAATATTAGCCTCTTTATAGATTTTTCAATTTTGGGGTTGTATGGGGGGTGGGCGTGTTAATGGGTGGAGAAAGCCCATTTTTATAACACATCTCAGTTTTGACATTAAATACACAAATACCGAGTTTCCATCTTGTAACTTTAATATTAGCCTCTTTATAGATTGTTCAATTTTGAGGTTGTATGGGAGGTGGGCGTGTTAATGAGTGGATGACGCCCATTTTTCTAACACACCTCAGTTTTGACATTGAATACACAAATACCGAGTTTCCGTCTTGTAACTTTAATATTAGCCTCTTTATAGATTTTTCAATTTTGGGGTTGTATGGGAGGTGGGCGTATTAGTGGGTGGATGACGCCCATTTTTCTAAGACATATCAGCTTTGACATAGAATACACATATACCAAATTTCAGTATTGTAGCTTTAATATTAGCTTCTTTGTAGAGTTTTCAATTTTGGGGTTGTATGGGAGGTAGGCGTGGTTTTCATCCGATTTAGCCCATTCTCGAACTTGACCTTAGTTTTTTTAAAAAAAGCTTAAATATCGAATTTCATTACGATAGCTTCAAAATTACGGCTGTAATCGTGTCGACAGACAGACGGACAGACGGACAGACGGACAGACGGACAGACGGACAGACAGACGGACATGGCTAAATCAACTCAGGTGGTGATGCTGAGCAAGAATATATATACTTTTCCATACCTACCACGCCTCCTTTTGGGTGTTACACACGTCGTGACAAAATTAATATACCCCTTACGCAGTACGCGTGGGGGTATAAAAAAAACAACAACAACAACATTATATATTTTAAATGCGCGTTTTAATGGCTACGGGGTGATAATGCCAAGGCATTTATCATAAATTCATACTTTCAAAGCGTAATATCTGCAAACGAACCAATATGTATTAGTATTTTTGAAGGCAGATATGTTTGGAAGAAATGAAATTAGAAATAAGTATAAAATTATCAAATCAGATTATCAAAAAAAATTTTTTTTTTTTGCATAATTTTGAATAATTGTTAATTAATGCCGCAAAATGCATATTTGATTTTCTTTACTTTCTGGGTCGATTTGTATGGAGGTAAAAAAGCCGATGTTGTCCGGGCCGTGATGGTCAATAATACATACGCACTATCGATAAGGTTTTACCTTGAATTTTGTGTATTTTTTCCTTGAAGAATTTTGTAACGTAAATTTTTGTATAAAAACGTGTACATGTTAGACCGTTTTTAGGATAAATCGGATGAGAGAATTGCATTTCTGGCAATAGGTTTGCTCTAGCTGTGCACATTTAAAACAAAATTTTTTTGAAAAACATTTTTTAAGAAAAAATGCACAAAATTGAAGGTGTGATAGGGTAAGGTACACTTCCACCTCCTCTTTTTTGTTTCTTTAACAGCAGTTAAATTAAGCAAGTTGGCTGGCTTTGTGAAAATAAAAAGGGTGTGTATGTCAGCTCCGCTGCGCGACTGGAGTTTACCCCTTAAAACCAATATCAATCCCCAACAAAACCCAACCAGTTCACACGTCCAACAGCAATATCCCGGAAAAATGGATACTTTCTGTTAGATTTAAACAAGGGACTCATGGAATCCATAAAAGTCTCAATGTCTCACCTGTGACCAGTATCCAATATTTAACCTATTGCATCCGATTGAACATGAAATCATAAATTTTTGGCCAAATGCTCTATGGAAACCATAAAAGTTGTAATGATCCGCCTGAGACCTCAGACAATCTCAATGCATCCGAAGTTTTTGAATTTCAAGAATTACTTGATGGTTCTGAACAATCTTACAATCTGCAGAAATGCATAGAAGTCTTTGATCCTACGGTTGCTCCTGCTGCTGATGTTTATTAAAAGCACTCTTCTGCGAAAAAATTGCTTAGGCAGTTGAGAGTCATTTCTAAAGTAGATTTTTTGTGAACCCAAATCCAAATATTTATGTACACGAAATATGGTAATTTTGGCTATTTTTTTAAGTTAGATGAGGTTCCACAAAATTTTTTTTTTATTTTTTTATTTACTACAACATTTAGTACCCACTTATTTTTTTTTTTTAAATGATTTTCAAAAAGTTGTACCTTGTTCGGAGCATTTGATTTTCTGAACCGTAATCTTAAGCGTTTATATTATCTTGTTCCTGTTTCTGGAGTTCGGTATTCTTCTGAAAAATAAGAATTTTATTAAAACCAATCAAATCGTTTATTCTCATTTGCTTCGAGATATGGCTTTCAAGGCGTGAAATAAGGAAGGTTGTTCTGATTACAATAAGAGGATTTTTTGGGAATAGCGTTATGTTGTTATTCGCGATATTCGTATAACCAAGAGGTTGATTAACTCTAAAATGTGTGACGGACTTAAGGTTTATTCTCAATTCTCCTCAAATCTGCCTGATCCCCTGAATCAAATCTGAATGATTCCACGAACAAACTTAATTTTTCTGATTTTTTTTAGACGATAATAATTATATTTCATTTCGCAATGTTGTTCTTGAACTATCTCTGGCTCTAATGAAAGTTATGTTACGACAGGCTCTCCATAAAGTTCTTGAAGTTGATTTGTCCTTCGGTTCAGCATCATATCCTCAATTTTGTAAATACTATCTTCACCTCTTCTGATGTTGTTCCAATCACGAAGTGCGGTGATTCCAGTTCGATCGACAAACTTAAACATCTGTATAAGTGCTCTAAGTTCCCTTGTATAGTTCCTTTTTTTCAGATTTACTTAAGTATTTTTCTCGGCATTGTCTGTAAGAAATGTTCTATCATTAGCACAGTTCCTGTAATTGTTTAAAATTTTCGTCTTTGGTGCTCACCGGTGCTCTAAGTTTCTATGATAATTCGTTTAACAACATACATATAATGTCTACTGTCGTAAACATAGAATTTCATAGAATTTATTTATTTATTTATAGAATTTTAGTAAATATTCTTAAGATTCTATGAAAAAAATCTCATGGAAAAATTCCTACGGGTTCAAAAGTTACAGCCGGATTAGTGAGAGCGCATTTTTAATTTTCCTTGCATTTACCTTTGTTCACAAATTTTTAACGCGTTTATCTCGAAACCATGTTTTTCGTACTGGTTGCAGCACTAGCGGTTAATTTTTTGACGAAATTTTTTTTTTTGTATTTTTTTAAACTTGATTCGCTATCGTATGAGACCCCTTTTCCACTCGGCAATTTTTCTTGCCAGCAAGTTTTCAATTCTCTTTTGAACTTGCCATTTGCGTTTCCACTCAGCAAGTTTTCTTGAGCAATTCTGAATAAAACTAAAGTGAAACTTCAAAGAAAGAGCAGGACAAAAGAAAAATTACCGGTACGAGCAAGTCTGTACTCATCCCCTTTCGTCACGTCCCGATGCCAACAAACTCGACTTGCCAGCAAGAAAAATTGCCGAGTGGAAAAGGGGCCTGACACGAGCATTTTTTAAAAATTTTTTTCGATTTTTTATGAATTTTTAAAGTCAATATTTTTTCGAAAAAAACCCACTTTCAAATTTGGAACATCATCAAAAATTCAAAAAAAAATTTAAAAAAAAGCTCCTGTCATTTAAAAAAAAAGCTGTTTTTTTGAGGACTGAAAGATTAAAGGTTTTTGTGCTGAATACCAAAAAGTATATATCTAAAGAGCTATCGGATTAATTGGCTTAACGAGTGCCGCCGGAATAGGGTTAATATTTTTAAAGTGACTAGCATGAAGTTCAAATGAGTTTTTTGCATCTAATTTGATGCTTTGTTAACTACGATATGAAGCTGTGATATGACAATGTATTGTTTTCAAACTCATTCTAAATCATATACTTCACATTGATGTGACACAAACGCATAACCAACAAAAAATGGCTGACGTACTCAGTTTTTAAAAATCGTGAACAATTGTTTTAATATCTCTTTAACATAAATAACATTTGCCCTTAAAAAGGTTAATGCAATATTTTTCATTAGTGTTCATTTAATGTTCTCTGTCACTGTATTTTACAATTTTAAGTGTCTTCTTTAAGTAATAAAAACGTTTTAACATTTTTTCTTACAGGGTTCAATTGAGGAATGGCTACAGCTACTTAGACTAGAAGAATACATACAACCGTTGCTAGATCAAAACTATAAAACTGTGCGTGATGTTACACAAGTCACTTGGGAAGATCTCGAAGATATCGGAATAGTGAAATTGGGACATCAAAAGAAAATATTACTTGCCATAAAACGTGTTAAAGATATCATAAGTGGAAAATGGAATCCCGGTGGACCGAATGCCTATCAGCAACAGGTAATATTTTGCAAAGAAATGGCAAAAATAACAGCATAATTTAAATGATAAAACAAAACAAAACGATCATACTTCATCATACTAAAAATCTGGTTATAGAATATAAGTTAGAAGAATATAAAGTTTTGAAAAATTTAATAAAAACAAACTGAAAAATAACTGACAGTTATCGACATTAAAGCAGAGCAATTAAAAAGCTTCTCAACGGTTACAAGTTTTGTTTACAAATTAAAAAATAATCAAATAGTTTATTTTGAAATGTCAATAAACGTCATCTATATGGGTACACGTTGTAACTCGGTGGAGTAGCAAATCAAAATTATTATTCGAATTAGATAACAATTTCATCTATAGGCAAAGCTTTTTAAACTAAAGTCATTGGCATTTTGCTGATCAACACCGGTCTCTACTCAAATCAAATTCGCAGAATTTTAGCTGCATTTTTTTTAAATTTTATACATTAGTTTTTATTAAAGAATTTAATTTTGTTTTTCCTTATTATACATTGTAATTTATTCAACTTAACTAATTTTTAACACGCTTAATTACATTAAAACATTTTACTTAGTTTTTAACTTTTTATTAGTTTATGATTTATCGTTTGATTTTCTAATTTATTTAATTTTTCTTTTTCTTCTGTTCTGATCTATGTAAACTCTTTTGTATTGTGTATTGAAAACAATGAATGACTTTAAAAAAACAACAACAACAATAACACAATTAGGAATATCGCAAAACCTGGCAAAATACGGTACAAATGCCAACAACACCAACTTACTTGCCAACCACACGTGTCTCTTGGGATGATTCCAAAAGTTATGCCTCATCCAATGCGGATGCTGCATATTATTGCACCGGCAGTAATCATGAATGTTGCAGTGGCAACGATGTGGTTCTGATAAAGGTAAGCCTCATAGTCTAGCTCATAGCTCAACAACAGCAACTATGTGAGTTTTAGAAAATAGCGCCTAGAAAATAGACAAATAGCTTTACAGTTAATACACATTTATCAATAGCTTGTTCAATTGCTTGTTGCTAAATTATTTTTCTTATTTATATTCTGTTTAAATTTAGGTGCGTCAGCCTCGCGGCAAGAGTTTGGAATCACTGGAGGACATTCATGACAACAGCACACGCAGCCATTTGACATTTAGTCATTATACGACCACCGATTATGGTCACTTTGCTCATCCAGCGCAACTGCAACAACATCAACAGCAACAGCAAGCCTTGCATCAGCAGCATCATCAACAACAGCAAGCTGCTCTCATGGGTCAGCGTCTGGTCTGCAATGCTGCTGGAAATATGGTAAGAATAAATTTTTAAACTTAATCTCTATTCAATTTTATACAATATTTTATTACATTTTCTTGTATAGACTTGGCGTCGTTCCTATGATGATGGTGATATAACACCCACTAATGATGCGCAACGTGATCTGATGTACGAGGAAGGTGGTGGCACTTTACCACGCCAGCAGCGTAATATACTGCAACGTGCTGTCCTAAATAGCATGCCACCGTTGGAGCATCATCATTATATGAATGCAGCTGCCGCCGCTGAATATGTCTGTCATGCAGGCGGCGTCGGCTTAGTAGGCGTGGGCGGTGTATCAGATAATTCCAGTTTAAATGCTGTAAGTTGCTCTTAAAAGCTTATAAAAACTTTAAAAATATATCACTGAAACTTTTTTAATTCAATTAATTACATGGCGAATTAACATTGTTATCTTTGAACATTGTGTATTTCTAAATATTACATATTAAGTCTTGTGCTATGCGCTCATTTCAAATTAGAGCTCATTTTGTTTGGCTTTAAGCACAGCTCACTGAAGTTCCTTTTCTTAAAAATTCATAAGTAATAAATGAGTGGCTTAGAAGCAAAACTCATAAACACCATTATAACCGGTTGTGAGGTGATAGATTTATTTTCTTTCCCACAAGAGTTCTGCCATGTTCTGTGTATAACCTTCGTTACTCATTCATTTGAACTCGATATATATTCATTTCTATCAAGAAAACAAAAAATGTTTCTTTGAACATTTAGTGATAGAATTATGGAGATTAGTTTTGGATATTATGAATTGTTGTATAAACATGGATTTTTTTGAGTTGTGTAACTAACCAATTTGGATACTGTGATGATTTTGAGTATTGCAATTAATAATGTGATATTATGGGTTTCTTAAAATAAATGCAAGGAGATTCTTTAGTGTTGTAATTAGGGAATGGAAAAAAACCTTAACGAACGGTTCGTTTTTACTCGATTCGGTATTTTTTTTAAGAGAGCGCAAGCTTTATTTGGCTTTATTCAATTCCGCTCTCCTACTTAAACCCAAGCACTATCACTACCACGCAAAAGAAAGAGCAGAATATAATGGTAGGGTACAAAAAACATTATTTGCTTTTTAATCGTGACTCAAAAACAGTTTCTAATATAGCGAATGTAAGAGCTGCAGAATAACAGCAAAACAATTTGTTGGCAAATGCTTACCTTTTTTTTTTAAATGACATGAATTAAAGTGGTGACCGTGGCATGCAGGTTAAGTGTGTGGCTTAGCATGCTCGGAGCCCGGGTTCGATCCCCAGCCGCGGCGAAAAGTTTTTTTCAATAAAAAATTTTCTGATCGGTCATCACCTCTCTGCAGACAATGGCAAACCTCAGAGAGTAAATAATGCCATGTAAAGCTTCTTGAGAACATGAACTTTAGCCGTTCGGAGTCGGCATAAAACATGTAGGTCCAGTTCTCGGTCAATTGTGTACAAACATTTAAAAGCACACACAAAAAAATTGATCATAAGAAGCTCGGTCAAAGTCCTTTCAAGGGCTGAAATGGCCAATGTGTTTTTTTTTTTGTTTTTTTTTTGTTTGTTATGAATTAAAGTAGCTTCAATGTATTTAGTTGTAATGCAATGCAATCACCATTATAAAGTGCTTTATATGTTGATCGATTTTACTTGCCGTTTCAATTCGCCGTATTGCTGTATAATCGGATAAAGAAGTTTCACTCAGACTCAAACTTTGTTGATTAGTTCGTAAGATCTTTAACTTCGTAAGGTCTGTTAGTTTGGACTCAAACCATTGCTTGATAAGTTTTTCTCTCGTTCATTTTGATCTGACTCTGCTCTTGCAATTGAACTTAAATAACGAATATCAATAAACGAAACGTTTCCAATAAGCTAAACCTTCCGAACACTTCCTATAACTTATGAATTCTCTGCGTTTCATTAAAATGTTACATCGGATTTACCCCCCGCTTAATTCGGCGTATGTTGTATACGCGGCTAAAGAAGTTTCACTTCAAAAAACTAAATACATATGCTAGCAATACCAATGATAAAAAGGCAATATGTTGTCTATTTTTCGGAGCGCTTTATTCTTCCGCTACATTTACTCAACTTGTTGTAATTTTCAATTTGACACATTCACAAAGTTTGACGTATTTGAAAGTTATAGTCTGTCTATAATGAAAATATAAATAAAATTCATCTTTTTAATACATATTTATTTATATTTTTGCGCTCAAATAAACCAATAGTCGTTCAGAAGACACACAACGTGTTGTATGTATCACTCGCCGCTCTTTGAGTTTCCAGAACGTACCCATTTATGCCTGTTAAAAATGTATGGAACAAATGACAAGACCATGAAACAATGGTATCTTCAATTTACCATTTAATTTTAGTACTGCTCAAATTCGCTCGGATAGATTTTGCTTTGGTTTCGTTTTACTTGGCAAAATAATTGAATAATTTTTAAAATCCTGTCAAAAACCTTGGATTCTGAATGTGCAGTTTATTTTTATTTCATATTTGATCTGCATTGATTATAATTTTTTTTTTCTTTGTAGGCCTATCTAACAGGCAGTCCGATGGCGAGTAAGAAGATTGCACCAGAACCGCCAAGACGTCATTGTAGTATACGAAATTCACGCACTATCGGCGCGGATGGCGCACAAATGCAACAGCATCAGCTGCAAATGCAACACCAACAACAGCAACAAGCACACAATACTGCTCTACATGCCGGTGCACAAAATATTTATTACGGCTCAGCAGTTGTTGGTTGTGGTGGTGTTGGTGTTGGTGGCATGCATGGCATGCATCATGGTGGCTCTGCACAATACATTCCAGCATCAAGTATGCAACAAACGCAACAACAGCAGCAGCCAATTTATGCTAACTACGCAACAATACAACAGACCACAGCAGAAATACACTGTGAAAAATTCCACGACAATAAGGTACAGGTACAGCTATATTAAATTCGTGCGCTACTGAATGTAGTTTTAATCTATTAAATTGTTTGCAGTCAAATTCAAGCATTGATTCCATCGATACCATTCCATTTGCAAATGAAAACACCGGCACCATTAAACAGCGTCTTCTTAATCGTCAGGATATGCCGCTGTCGGCTGGTAGTCAGCAGCAACAACAAACAACGCACTTGCTCTCCTCCTCATCATCGTCATCTTCGTCTTCAACAAACACAATTGCTGCTGCCAATCATGCGCACTCATTTCATTCACTTAAATCTTCATCTTCGCTGCACGATGCATCGCTCATACGTAGCGATAGTATTGGTAGCAACACTAGTGTTGGCAGTGGCGGCAGCAGCGCTGCAACAGTTGGCATTTTACACTTACGTTCACCAACACTGCAATATCCAGCACAGGCATCAATAGCAACAGCTGGTGGTGATGCACTGTCATCGAGCGCATGTTCCTCTACGGCAGCTGGCGGTGGTGCAATCATAACGACAACTGTAGATTTGCATGCACCCAGTGGCTGTGGCGATGCGGACAACGCTACTGCTGGTGTTGCATCCGCTGCAGCGGCGACAGCAACTACTCCAGGCGGCTCCATTACGGCTTCTTCCGGTAAAACTGTTTCTGTTAATGTGCTCAATGACATCGGCAACATGTTAGCCAATCTAACTGATGAGCTTGATGCCATGTTGGAGGAGGAGAAACGTGTAGGCCTAAATATTGACAGTGAATAAGCGCAAGGCGCACATGCTGTGTATTTCGCATGTGAATGGCAACGAGTTTTCTTACATTAAATTTTAAAAAGAGCAAAAATTGGGATTTAGTTGCCTTTGAATTCGTTGGTTGCTTGCACCGCAATGCGGTTTAATGTCTCAAGAATATTAAGTATTAAATAAATCCAAGCATTGTTTTTATTTCCTTTTTAAATCTGTGCTTCGGATTGCGGCTATTTTCAGCAAGAGTCGTTAAAAAATAAAGATAGATTTTGTGTCATTTTTATTATGAATAATTATATAAAATTTTTAAAGCTCCCTTAAATATGAACTAACATTTTGGAAAATGAAAAGTTCATTTGATGTTTTTTTAACACCAAAAGTTTGTGAGAGAACGTTTGTAAAGAGAGTGTATTTTATGCGCACAGATTTTGAAAGTGTATTTTTACACAAAATTGTATTTAGCCAACATTTAAAGTGTATTTCGGTATTTAAATACTCGCTGAGAAGTTTTTATGCCACTCTGTTGTATTCCTTAAGTTGATTTAGACATATTTAATTAATTTCTTGCCTTGGTTACTCTCGAAACATTTCTTGTAGCATCTATTGAGACAGTTTAAAGTAGAGGTAACAACTTTATTTAAACTTATTTTGTCTAACAGCGTCATACACAGCAAGCACAATTCATTTTAAATAGCAAAAATAAAATTAAAGTGTTAAAAAAAAATATATTACTACATAAACATATATTTGGACAAGATGAATGGTATAAAGTAATTAAATACATTTCTGTATTAATATAATTATTTATCATGCATGAAAAAAAAACAAAATCATAAAAATTACAATTATTAAATTCTTATATAGGCGGATAAATTTATATATATATATATATATATTATATATGATAGATTTATATATTGAATTTATATCTAGGTATATACAATTATATAATGTAATTAAAAATATATAAATATAAATATATTTTTTCAGTTTCTTATTCTTTAAATAATGTTTTTCAACAAACCTACTTAAGCATAAATACAAATAAAAAAAAAAAAAACAAAACAAAAAATAAAAATGTTAAAAATATAATAATAATAATAATTTTCATTGAAATATTTCGAATATTTTGTAAAAGCTAAAATCAAAATGATTTTATAAGTGTTATTAAATAAATTTTATATATTAAATATATATACCAATACATACCATACATACGAGTATATTGCCTTTACTTCTTAAAAATTTCGTTTTTATTTTACAACCTTTATAAATTCTTGATATTTGTTTTATGTTGTTTCATTTGTGGTTTTCAGCAAATTTTATTTCAACAAATTTGTTCATTAAATTTAAATTAAAGACAAAAAACAAAAACAAACAAAATAATAATCAAAGTTGAACAAACCTAAAAGTAAAACTATGGAAACTATTATAAATTGTATTAGAATTATTATAAATTACATAAACTAAATAATATTGAAAACCAACAACAACAATTTCAATATATAAAAAAAAAAAAAAGAATGAATGAAACACAATACAAAACAACAAAAGCAAATCAAACGGAAGACTATCTTATTAACAAAAACAAAATCGACAAGAAAAGAAAAAGATGAAAATGAAGCATTTAGAAAAATAATAAAAATTGGTGTTTTATTTCAATTTCAACAGAAAAAAATAAAAAAATTAGAATTAGATAAAAACAAGTAAAGAAAGTCTAAAGTCGGTCTAGGCCGACTATGAAATACCCTAAACCCACTTTTCAAAAACAAAAAAATTTGTATTGTAAATGGGCGTGTCCGTGGGCTAATGAAGCCTATATTTTATGTGCATTTAAATGTTGATGAAAAATGTACACATACCAAGTTTTATTCCTGTAGTTCACAGTTAATGCCTTTATTGTGCTTTCGCTATGGGAGGTGGGCGAGTTTTTGGACGGATTACTCCCAATTTTTGAACACACCTTTGTTTTGTTATAAAATACATACATACCAAATTTAATTTCTCTATGACAAACATAACCTTATTTATTGAGTTTTCAACTTTTTGGGTTATATGGGAGGTAGGCGTGTCCGTAGGCGGATGACGTCCATTTTTCAAAACCATCTTTGTCTTGTCATAAAAAACATATGTGCCAAATTTTAGCTCTTTAGGTTGAACACAGGCTTATTTATTGCGTTTTCAATTTTTGGGTTGTATGGGAGGTGGGCGTGTCAGTGAGCGGATGACGTCCATTTTTCGAAGACATCTTTGTGTTGGTATAAAACACATACATATCAAATTTTATTGTTGTAGGTTAACTATGAGCTGAGTTATGCAGTTTTCAATTTTCGCGTTGTATGGGAGGTAGGCGTGTCCGTGGGCGGATGATGTCCATTTTTCAAAACCATTTTTGGTTTGTTATAAATATTATACCTGCCACATTTTATCTCTGTAGGTTAAACAGAGACTTATTTATTGCGTTTTCAATTTTTGGGTTGTATGGGAGGTGGGCGTGTCCGTGGGCGGACAACACCCATTTTTCAAAAACATCTTTGTGTTGATATCAAACACATGCACACCAAATTTGATTGTTGTAGGTTAATTATGAGCTGAGTTATGCAGTTTTACATTTTTGCATTGTATGGGAGGTAGGCGTGTCCGTGGGCGGATTCCAAAAATATTCAATAGTGCAGATCCTTGGGTATATGTGACTATGTGTACCAAGTTTCATCCAATTATCTCAACTCCTTCTTCTTATCCTGTGTATACGGACAACACACAGACGGACGGACGGACGGACGGACATAGATAGCTCGACTCACGGCTTATGTTCATGTTCCAAAGAAACCTCACATGGCATTATTTACTCTCTGAGGTTTGCCATGGCCACGCTGACAACAATCTCGGCAAAGATTGATAATATCCCAGAAACCCAAATTTCGGATGGAATTTTGACTATAACGAGGTTTTAACAGCTTTAGCTTGGCTTAAAAACAACAAAGCCGCAGGAGCCTATGGCTTACCAGCTGAGCTGCTAAAGAACGGGACGAAGCTCTGCTTAAATGCATTCACAAGCTTCTATGCAGAATTTGGTTGGAAGAATGCATTCCAGATGATTGCAACCTCTGTGTGCTCTGCCCATTCCACAAGAATGGCGATCTCACCGAACTACCGTGGGATAAGCCTTCTTAATATCGCATATAAGGCCCTGTCGAGCGTATTGTGTGAAGGAGTGAAGCCCATCGTCAACCAACTGATTGGATCTTATCACTGCATTCAGACCTGAAAAGTCCACTTTCGACCAGATATTTACGGTATGACAAATCTGGGAAAAGACCTTCGAAAAACTAATCGACACACACTTTTTGTCGATTACAAAGTCGCCTTCGATAGTTAAATAAGAAGAGACCTATATCAAACCATGTCTGAATTTGGTATTCCTGCCAAGTTAATACGTCTATGCAGGATGACACTGAACACTGGCAGCGCAGTGAAAATTGGGAAGAACCTCTCCCCTCCGTTTGATACCAAGCGTGGTTTCAGACAAGGTGATTCCTTATCGTGCGACTTTTTTAACTTAGTAATGGAGAAGATCATACGAGTTGCTGATCTGAGGCGCAGTGGCTGATGATATTGACCATAATAAGCGTGAAGTCAGTGCAGCATTCTCCAGGCTAGAAAAAGAGTCGAGTCGAATGGTTCTTGCAGTGAACACAGATAAAACGAAGTATCTTGTGTCAACAAACAAACAGTCCCAGCGTCTTGGTAACCACGTTACTGTTGCCAACAACTCCTTTGAGGTTGTGAAAAACGTCGTTTACCTGGGATAAATTCCTCAAATTATATTAGTATTGAGATTAAACGAAGGATAACGCTTGCCAACAGGTGTTACTTTGGGCTCAGTAGAAAATTGCGAAGCAGAGCTCTCTCTCACGAACGAAAGTGACGCTCTATAAGTCAATTATCATACCCGTCCTACTATACGCATCACAAACCTGGACGTTGATCAGCACTAATGAAAATACTTTGGGAGCGTTCGAGAGAAAAATTCTTCGTAAGGTCTATGGTGTTATCTGCGTCAATGGCGAGTACCGAATACGATGGAATCCCGAGTTGTATTAACTATATGCCGACATCGATATAGTCAAGCGCATTTAAAATTAGTCGCTGGCTTGATCATGTTGAGAGAATGAACGACGATGCTTCAGCATCTTACTAAGTAAGTAAGTAAAACGGTTTAAGGGTTAACTTGAAAAGCAAGCACAGTAGAACCCCGTTTATGCGGTGGGCATGACACCAAGCCTATGCTGGATAACGAGAAACGCCAGTTAAGTGAAAACATCCGTAAATATTCTTTATAAAAGACATATTCACGTCTTCATTCACAAGATACCAGTGTATTGAGGCCATGTATAAATAATTCATTGTCTGAGGATGGTTTCGGGCATGCAAGCACGCAAATGGTGGAGAAGCTTGTTTTTTTACAGTTGTTGCTCATACCAATCGATGCACTTCGAAATATCCGCCCCTTTTGCCTGTTTCTTTGAATTTAATTTATCTGGTACATTCGTTTCATCGCTACTTACATCATAATTGTCTTGATCGTCAATTGCGAATTCTTCCGATGCCATTACTTAATTTAAAATTTCATCGTCAGTTAACAACTGGCAACCAATGTCACTATTATCTCAGTGCAGTCAAGTCATGCATTTCGTTTCCTGGATCAACAAGATTAGACGGATTCATTTATTTATTTATTCCAGCATCTTTCGAGTTTCTTTTGGCATATCGGTTCAACAATCCGACACGTTATCAATGACTTGCTTCAAATTGTGTCCTATCCAAAAATCTAGAAGATCCTCACCGCTCACCAGTTATGGAATAAATATTTTTCGGTATCGTCGTTTAAGTCATTCAATTGCAGATTGGTTCATTGGTTGAATGAGTGACGTTGAATTTACTGGCAGAAAAATGGATTTTATGTTATCATGAGGTCTGATCAAAATATCTTCCTCTGGGTGGCTAGGTGCATTATCGAGAACAAGAATGGCCTTTAGTGGTTAATTTTACGATCGTAGAACCCGTTGCACGTACAGAACGAAGGTTTTCATTGAGTGAAAAAACCTTAGTGGTTTTGGTTCAAAATCCACACGAAATGTCGATTCACCTTGGGTCATCCATGCACTTTTTTGTGCGAAATAATTCTCTGGTAAAGCATTCATTCTTCAATCAAATGATCAAAACTGTGTAGAAAGTCCTATAGTGACCTATCCTATAAATTCGAATGTATTTGAAAAAGGGATAATATATAAGCTGTTCTGTAGAAAGACTTTATCGGTACTAGTATCATCGATGATAAAATTTGTTTAAGTTTCAAATTTATTAAGTTATTTAAATAAAATTTTTTCTTAATTTTTTTGGAATTCACAGAAAATATATTTTATTATAGCTCTAACAAGCCAAGTAAATAATGAGTTAAAATTTCAATTTTATAAAGGGCTGTTGGCTGGAAATATCCCCTTATCACTTATCACATATTTAATAGCAAATAAAAAAAAAAAATTATGCTTAAACAATTTACAGCAAAACTTGAAAAGAAATAACTTGTTATTTACAAAAAACAAGATATATAAAGTAAAGTAAATAAAGACTTAAAATTCAAAATACGATTAAGACAAATAAAAATAAAGTAAATAAAGAAGTTTAAACTATGCCTTCACCATTCATAGACGTCAAGAGCTCTGGCGGCTTGGCCGTATTGTTGTTGTTTAGAAGCGTGCTTTTCTTTTTGTGGCGCTTGCGCGTTATAAAAACATTAACAACATTTTCGGAAACTTTCTCAACAAGATATTGACTGGTGCCCAAAGAGAGACGTTTAGTTTCCAAATTATTAGCAATTTTGCTAGATGAGTCATTTAAAGATGTCTGTTGTTCCATAGTTGGTGACATGGAGGTGGCTTCATGCTGTATAGGCGAAAGCAAATTTTTGGATATTTGCACTTGTTGGTCAGCAACATAAGGCGGTGATTGAAACATGGACTGCAGGCGGGAATCAATGTCGGTATATTGCTTATCTTGCAGATTATTAAACTGGGGCAACGCAGAGGCGGCATATAGAAAGCTGGATTCAGGCTCAGTATGAAATATAGCATGATCTGGAGTGGGTGGCGCACGAATGGGAGTGGGTGGGACGCGAATCGATGCTGGTGGTACTGATGGTGCTGGTGGCATTGGTGGTGCTGATTGCGGCGGTGGCGCTGGTGGTGTTGGTGGCGCTGAAATTTCATGTTGCATTGTTTTTGTTGCTTCACCGATTGTTGTAACACGCACAACTCTTCTTTTTGTTCTCTTCCGTTTTGGCTCACGATTTGGAGTAATGTGGTTGGCTGTTGTGGCTTGGAGTTGTTTAGCATTGAGACGAAGACTATCGATTCTATTTATGTTTTGCTCATCTGAAATTTCATCACCACTGCTTGAATCGAGTATGCGACGAAAGTGTTTGGATTTAGTTTGATTTGAATTTGTTGACGATGCTGTTGATGCTAAATTTTGCATGTTGGGCAATACTTTTGACTTAATATTGTTAGTTGGTGGCTTTAGTTCTGAGTGAGAGTTGTTATTAATGTTAGCAGTTGACATTTCTTCAGCCTGATTTTCATTGTCGCCAAAGAGTACTTGTGTTTTGAGCAGTTTTTCGTTAACCTTTTGTTTGATTTTGTTCACTCTGATGTTGTCCATAGTGGAGTAGAGTGGATTTCTGGGATCACATATTTCGAGTTTATGTGCTTGTATAAGTGGTTTCGTTTCTAAGTTGCTGGAATTTTTCTTTTGCTCCATAAAAGTAGTGGAGCTGTGATTGTTGTTGTTGTTGTTAGGAATGTTTAGCTTATCATCAACTTCGCTAAAGTTACTCTTCTTTACAGTATTCTTTGAGAAAGAAGCTGTTCTGGACGAGTTAGTTTTTGTACTATTTTTAACCATAGGAAATATTTTTTCTGCGTTGCTCTCATCTTTTTTCTTATTTAAAAAATTTTCTTTGTGATCTTTATACGTTGCTGCTATGGATTTTGTTGCATTTTTCGTGTCATTTTTCGTCTCATCAATTATATCAAGTTTTGGCTGCTTGAGTTTTGGAATTTTGTAACCATCAGATAGTTTACGTTTTCGGTCTTCTACTCTTGGTGCTACTAGAATCTTAAAATAGTTCTTTGTGCTTGCGGGTGAGTTATAACGTGGCTGTTTTTCTTTAACTGACTCGTCCCGTGATTGTCTCTGTAACTCTTTAGGACTAAAGCATCTTTCTTCCTCCGAGGAGGTGTAATATTTTCCATCAGGATTATCAATTGCTGAAAGTGCACGTAGCTGGTTAATGGCAAGCTCTTGTATTCTGGTGTTTTGTTCGAGTTCTTTGGAATCGATGTTCTTAAAAGCTTTAACATCAGTTAAATGTGGCTCATCTTTGGCATTCGAGCCTTGACTTGGTTCAGTTGTCTTAATTTCGTGCTCAATTAATTTATTTTGGTTGATTTCTGGTGTTTTAATGTTATATTCTTTTTTGTCCACTTCATGAGCTAAATTTTTGCTATCATTGCTACTGTTGAGAGAAATTTCTTGTCCCGTTTTCTCATCTTCTTGTATCACTTTTGGTATGCTTTCGTTTGATTGCTTAACAGCTGGAAGATTTTCACCTTGAATCAGCAGTTTGATTTGATGTTTATTGTCGCCACGCTGATCCTTTGCGCTTAAAATCAGCTCCGTTTTAGATGTTTCTATAAATGTTGTTATGTTGTTGTTAGCATTGCCTGCCTCGTTTAGATTTTCAGTTGAGATTTCAGAACAGTTGTTATGTTCTTCTGCAGCTACTTTGGATTTACTTTTACTTGTAGCTTTTCTGTCAACACTGGCAACACATTTCTTGAAACTTTCATAAGCTTTCGCTTCTTTGTGTTCCTTTTCTAAAAGTTTTGTCCTTCTATCATCTTGAACAATATGTCTTGAATAGTTCTGACAAGACTCATTTCGAGATACTGCTTTAAATTCGTCTTGAAATTCTTTATTTAAAGTAATGTCGTGATTTTCTGGAATAATGTTGGTTCTTTCTGAAAGCTCGTCATTGTCATTTAGAGTAAATTTGGGCATTATAACATCGTCTTCATTGCTATTGTTTAGTAACACTTCCGGTTGCTGAGTTTTTTTAGCATTGTTGTTATCATTTTCGTAAATTTGAAGATCAACTTCAAGTTCCTTTATATCAGCTTCCACTTCAATGAGACCAACTTCAATTGCTTCCATTTCGATGTTGGTTACTGTATCTTCATCAGTCTCATTTGTCGTTTTAACTTCTTCTTCCTCTTTATGCGAATTATTTTCAGAAAGAATTTCGAATTCAATTTCTTCATGATTTTCCGTATAAGGATTAGAAATATTTGCAATATTGGAAATTTGTTCTTGTGTCTCTGGAGTTTCTTCTGATTTGTCATGTATAGTGTTATTAAGGTTTGCTTCAGCAACTTCTGTTTGAAGCTTATCGCAGATAACTTCATTTGATTCAAAAATATTTGCATCCTTTGTTGCATCTTCGTCCTGGTCTGATGTGATTTTAATATTTTTTTCGCTGCCATTTTTGTCTTTCAATTCTTGTTGAAGCTTGGTTTCTCTTTTTTCCACTTCAACGATATCTTCGATTTTATCTGTAATATTTGAAGATAAAATATTTTATCGTGTTATGAAAAAGTTTTATTGAAAAACAGAAATAGAATAATTTATGTGAAGATTTTCGATTATTTTTCTACGGTTATTTAAAGGTACTTCATACAACACCTCAGTCAAAATAATGACAATATATTTAAATTTATGAAAATTAAAAAATATAACAATTATAAAGTTGTTTTTAACGATTAAGGAAATCCTAATTTTCCTTATTTTTTTTCTCTTAAATCCATTAATTATTATAGGAATTTTAGATTTCAAAGAAAAGCATCTAGATGCGGGACCGGAACCCAAGCTACACAAGTTCGTTCGCTGGAAGTCAAGGCATCTCCTGTAAACTCTATTCGTAGATTTGTCTGCAAAGGCACTCTGAAAGAAGGACTTTCGGTTACTTTTAAGCTGACATTCGCGGGCTCAGCGAATGTGAACCAAACACTCAACAATATAAGATTTAATTGATGTGGTATTTATTAGAAACTAATCCTAGACCATAAACTTTCGGGAACAGGAATATGAAGGAATATATAAGAAGTCAACCACGGCGCTCATTGTGTGCAAGATATAAATAGGAAAGAAATGTTGTTTCTCAGATTTCCACGGCAATCACCCACTTTGTATTCCTTTAGGGAGTGGCCGATTACCAGCAAGTACAAGTTCTGCAGGGGGCAAAGAAGTTTGAAACTTTCAGATTTGGTGATTTTCAGGAAACGCACCAATATCGCAGCCCTGAGTTTAAGGGAGTCTGGCATCAGATCCAATTATATCAGTGGACAACGGTGCCCTCCGTTGTGGAAAAATGTGTTTCCGAGCTAATGTTTGTCAAAAACTGCTATATAAGATAGCAACATATCTTACTACATTCAGGATTTCATAAACTAAAGGCTCTAAACACGATGGAAGAGTAAGAGATCCGTCTTCTTTCCAGACTAAGTGATTGAGACTTCTTACCAGCTCCTAGAGCACTACAGTCTGTATCAGTTTGATGTTTTGGCCATCCAAGAAGTTACTTAACACCTCAACAAGCGTTACATCGAGAAGAAAGTGTTGACATCTTTTCAGATAGCTAGGCCACAATGAGATAACCACGCAATACTGAATCCACATACCAGGACATTGTATGTGCAACCATTGCTATTCTTCCAACCATCCAATCATACTATCCTTGGGATAGGCAAACTATTCAAACTTAATTGCAAACAAAAAAAACTTTACCAAACCAACAAACACAGAGATCTGCACAACGGTCAGATTGAAATGGCGCTCTTATGACCTAATCTTTTTTAGGACTCCATACGGCTAGGATTAGCTGCCAATAACTACTACATAAGCTGCAAATTGGAAGAAGAGGACAGCGTTTTTCTTTCGTCCATTTTCAGTCACTTTTCTACTTTTATAAGGGGGCTTTCTTTGGTCAATTTTTAATCTTGAGAAATAGGAAAACTGTTAAAATTTAATGATTCTTTTGTTGGCGAATTTATTGCAACCCAAATTGGTGGAGCCGGCAATGCTGCTTAGCAGAAGGTATTGCGCCAGTACTAATGAGTCTCCTGAAAATTTGTGCCATACGGTGTAAATAAAACAACCGAGAATAAGGTTAAAAAATTATTTCTAGAGAAGATTAAAACCCACGTTTGCTACATACCTAAAGATGTTGTAATATCCTTGGATTGTTCATTCGAAAGTTCCATTTTGGTAAGTTCCATTTTTTCGCCATCATCATTAATAGGCAAATTTTCAATACTGTTATGAATAATTTCTTGGGTAACATCTACGAGTATTTCTTGGTCGTCGGAGATAATACTGTTAACTGCTGCATGCGGTGGTGAATGCTTTGAGAGCTTGTCAGCGTTTTGAAGTTGATCTATAACCGAATTTTTTTCATCACTTATAATAATTTTGTTTTCGTCAACGTGGTTTTCAACAGCAACTTTAGATAAACTCCTATGTTTAACAGAAATAACATCTGGGAGCTGTTCATCATTGCTGGTTATAATCAGCAATTCGTCAATTTCTTTCTTTGTTTTTATGAAGGATTTCGTTTGCACGATAGGTTCAGCTAGTAGCTTCACATCAGTCACATTAGTTGCAGAAGAATCTTTTTTATTTAAAGTTACTTTTATATCTGCAGATATATCATCAACTGGTACAACTTTATCCATAAGAGAAGCTGGCTTCTCTTTATCTGCTTGAATATCAAACGTATTGATATTCGAATCGATTGCTTTATTTGTTTTTTCTTTTGTAGACAAAGTAATTTCTTGTTTATTGTGGATTTTATCGGTCTGATGTAACAGTTCAGGATTCTCTTCTAGCTGTTCATGTTTTTCTTTTTCCGCACAATCTTCATCGATATCAAGATAAACAAAAGCGCCAGCAACTTTTTCTGGTTGCACTTCCATATTAATAACACATTCAACTTTTTTCAATTCGTTCGTGTTATTAAGCAGGCTTTTCTCCTGCTCAGCAGTATCTATTTTCTTAGTTGTAACATTTTCCGTTAGCAAATTATTTGTTTGTTCAGAATTTGTCTTTGCTTTAGTCAAACTTTGAGCTTTGATTTCTTGTTTATCTTCCAAATCTAATATTTCTTCATCAGAAACCACTTCTAGCGACATATTGGTTTCATCGAAAACAATATCTGTTTGATCACTTATGTCCAGCTCATTGTCGGTATTAAAAACAGTAATATTCGAGGAATATTCCACATTATCTTTCATTTCAAGTTCGCCATCTTCTAGAAGCAAAGGCAAATTTTCTGTTATTTTGTTAGCAATGACTTGTTGCTGTTGAGCACTAGTTTTTTCGTGAATTTTTAATATTTGTTTTATAGGTAGCACTGCTGGCAAACGTATATCTTCAATTATTTCAATGACAGGCTTTTTTGTTTTATCGCCTTTGGCAACCTGTGCTGAACTGTCTGATGCAGTTAATTTCTCTAAATCGGTTGAGGCTGGCTTAGTGATTTTATCGGAATGTTTTGTTGGCGCTTCTATGTTGAAAAACACTATTTCTTCATCTGTAGAGTCGATATCTGTATCGTCTGCAATTTCAATGACTTCATTCTGGTTGATGTCATTTTCAGCTTTTGCGGAGGTAACTGTCGAGTCTTTAGATTGTTTATTTATAGGTTTTGAAACATTTTTAGCCATTTCCATATTTTTTGTAGAACTCTGCGTTATGAGTTTAGAAGATTTTGGCGTCTCTAACAAACAGGTATCAGAAGAGTCATTTTCCTTTGCTTTTGCAGCAATAGTTTTGACATCATTTTGTTTTTTCAATAGGTCTGTTGAAAGCACTTCGTCGTCTTTATTACGTTTGGTATCAGTGCTTAGCGAAACTTTGTTTGCATCATTTTTTAATATCTCCAAAACATTGTTGAGCAATTTGCTGCTTATATTAGTTGTTGTGCCATCTGCTGCTTGTTGTCCAAAGAGTGCTTCAAAGAGCGCCACTTTTTTGGGCGTGCTTAAAGTGTCATTCGATTGCTCTTTAGGCACATCATTGTTCATTTTATTGGAAGAGTTTTTTATGTCTGTATCTTTTGTAATATCAAAGATAATAGTGTCCGTGCTAGAGTTGCTATGATTTAGATCGGCTATTTCTTCGTCTATATCTAGGACTACATGTCCATCAATATTATTTTTGCATTGCTTGGAGTTTCGTACAATGCTGGCATTGGACAGTGCATGCTTTTCAGTATCATCGTCTTTATAATCATCTGCCGTTATACAGTGTTTAGAGGAATTCAAGCTTGCTTCTTTACTATCGCGTTTGAGTGGTTTTTCTTTGTGGTCCTTTTTTGGAATTTTATACTTTTCTAGAAATGTATGGTTGTCGTCCTTTTGTTCCAAGGCTATCACTTTTTTCGTAGTTTCTGTTCTCTCTTTTGTTTGTGCTTTTTTCTCATATGCATTTTCATGACGTTCATGTTTTTTATTAAAAGACTTTTCATTAGATTCTTTTGAACTTTCATGTGCATCCAACGTTTTGTGTAAGCTAAGAAAATTACAATGAAAATTAATTCATAAAGTCAATTATTTAACTAAGAAAAGTACCTTTCTTTTCTCGGTGATAAACGTTTACAGGTTTCAAATGACTTTTTGGAATTTTGTGGCTTTTCAATTCTCTCTAGATCACTGCGACTAGCTTTGCGATGTCTTCGATAATGATTGCTGTCATGGCGTTGGCGCTGACGACCTTCGCGACTTGTGCGAAGATGGCGGTCATGGTAATTTTCATATTCAGACTCACGTTCACGTCTGCGTTCACGCTGATAATCACTATATCGATCCTCTGTATCACTTCCGCGTTGGCTTTTATTATATCTATGCCGACTGCTGTTACTTGCATCAGTGTTACTTTTATGTTTGCGTTCACGTGAATGACTTCTCTCACGTCTTCTTGAGCACATACTTGCTTCGTCTTTGTCACTATTGCTATGTGCACGATGCTGAGTTTTTTGCTCTTCATAACGTGGTTTTTTATGCAGCAGTGTCTTTTCTGTAGGTCCAACATTGTCTGCTTCTTTTAAGGACTCGTCAGAATCAATGGGTGAAAGCTGTCGCTTATAGCATGTTGTTGTTGCCAGCTGCTCTGTAGGTAACTGCGAAGCCGCTTTTTCAGTCTTTGACAGTGCGGTCTCGTATTCCAAGTGCGGCGGAACTGTTGGTGCCGCATTTTGTTTAAAAGGATTTGCCTGTTGGTGTTGAGCAAGACCTGTCACACTGTCAGCACCATCACCAAACGTTTTGTGTCTCGCTCTTGCCGCCACACTCGAACCCGCATTCTTTCTTCGAAAGCAGATATCATCTTTCCTGCATAAAATAAAAAATATTTCCTTAAATCCTCGACGTATTAAACATTTTCACCTACTCTCTTTGTAACTGCGCTATTTGATCATTCTTTCGTTTGAGCTCTGTTTTTGCTGTATCCAGCAGATTTTGGAAATTAACTTCCATTATACGATGTTTTTTACGCAAGGTTTTCATCTCCACTTTCATCAGCTCAATAGTTTCTAAGGATTCTTTGTATTTCGCTTCGAGCGTTAGTATTTCAGCGGATTTCTATTAATTATTTCAAAGAATTATGGATAAAGTTTAAGCAAACATTCCAAAGGTGCTGTTTGTTACCTTCTCTTCCTTTTGCTGGAATTCATCCAAGTCATCATATATATCTAAATCACTGATATCCATTTTTGAAACTTTTATTTACACTTAATTTTTTAAAATATCTATTTTTTTAATTATTTGCTTAACAAAAATAATTGAAAAAATATTTGTTGAGACTCAGCTTATTTTTCACGAATAATTGTCAAATGTTTTTCGAAGTGTCAAAAAAAACCGCCAAGTTGTACAGTACGAAGGAAACGTTTGAATCACCATCCAGAGTTACAGAGGATGTATCAGAGTGAAAAAAACTTATACTTAACGTTCACATTGAACTCTAAATTCAAAATTGTTTTTGTTTAGATGAAATGACTAGTGTCCGACCGTATATTCGGTTTCGGTTTCGGCCCTTTTAAGGGGCATTCCACGAAAAGCGGTATATTTTAGCAAAAAAAAAAAAGCAAAATTTCTAATTTTTAACAACAGGGCAGTGAACCTACATGAGTTAAGTCCCTAATGGTGCAATATCTTTTTTCTGGCTCAGCACTGCAATAATAAATATATATATATATACTTATGATATCGTCAAAGAGATAAATGCTAAAAAGTAACTCAAAGTTTTCCTCAATTTTTCCTTTTATATACGTAACTAATTGTTATGTAATTGATTTTATTCAATACCGCATATCGTGTTGTTACTATCACAACCTTCATTTCTCCAAGGAATTGTTTCATTTGAATAAAATCGATAACACTATAATTGGTAAATCGATGTCGTGTACGTCACGCCAAAAAGATATATATTGTCATCACTAGAGTAAGAGTGAAGGTGGAATTTTTTCACATCACTACTAAACAGACAAAGTGTCAACAATTTTAAAACTACTGATGTCCAGTAGTTTTTCATTTTTAATGTATTTAAAATTAGCAGTTAATTATTTGTCGCGTACGTCACACAGTTAATGGAAGTTTTTGCGTAAGGACAGTATGGAAAAACAACAAAAGTTGCAGAATAAAGTGCTATCAATTCTAGATGAATTATAAACGCAGATTTTAAAAATGGTATTCGTTTTTCGTCATCAGTTCGAACTTAGGAGTTATAGGCAAAAATCTGAAAATTTTCATTTTTTTCAATAATTGCACTATATCTTTTAAATGCGGGGACAGATTTCTATCGCGTTAAAATTTTTTATATTTAAAATATAATTTATTAAAATTTGTGAACCGAAAGTTGAATTATCTTCTTTAGTTTGCGAAATATCTTCCTTGAAAGCTGAAAAATATTAAAATTTTAACATATTTTGAGGCTGTAACTTTTTATCGTCTCTTAACTTTTCAAAATTGTTTTTTATATGGTGTAATACTCTTTATAAAAACTTTACAGAAAACTTTTTATCAAAAATATATTTTTTTTATCTCAATCTTTAGTTTTAGAGATATTTTGAAAAATGTATCATTGTACCACATAGCTATCCTTGAAACAATATAAACCAACTTACAGAGTTTTTCTAACAGTGACACGCCCCCATGTGAGTCCCACCAACTTTCTTAATCGTGATTTGTAAAAATTCTACCTACACCTTTACCGAATTTCAGTACCCTAGTATGAATATTAATCGAAAAAAAATAAATTTTTAAAAGTGCCACGCCCTATGTATAATACATACCACTTTTTCATCGTGCGTTGTACTGAATCTCCCTACCCCCATATCATTTCAATTTCAATACCATAGTGTCAATATTAACCGAGATACAGAGTTTTTGTAATAGTGACAGGCCAATGAGAAATCCCATGGATGCCTATGCAACCCCTCTCCGACATATAAACTTTCGCATTCTGCAGTACATTGGAGACGAAATTCACACTCAAGAATACAACATGAATGCCGAAACACCAATACTTAAAGTAAAAAACACCAATAAAGTAGTTTAAATTCGTAGGTGTCGCTTACGTCACACAGTATGTCGTGTACGTCACGCTTGCTTTTCATAAATTTTCACATTTTCTTTAAGTTTAATTTCTGAATTTGAATTTGTATAGTTATCTTCAAAATGCATATTTTTATTATTATATCCATATTTTGTTTTTGCATTTACGGTTTAGCTGAATTTTCGTGATAAATCGTTATAACATTAAAACTGGTTGATTCATTGTCGTGTACGTCACTCAACATTTGATCGTTTTTTTTCTTTTAACCATCAAGAGAAATTTGCTTAAACTTATTTCTAAAAGTGTAAGAGGTCTTAAATTATTAATATAATGCAAAATAATAATAAATAATAACTTGAATATTTAGCAAGCTCCTTTAAAACATAGAAAAAGTCGTACAAATGTCGTGTACGTCACGATGGAATGCCCCTTAATCAGTTTCGGCTACACGGCTGCAGCTTATGAGCCCAAATAGAACCAAAGCGGCTGACGGCTGTCAGTCCTCTCTCGGCGAATTGAGTTGAAAACACGTCTACAACAAGAGCGGTTGGCGGTTGTCGGAACATAGCTGCTTTTTGCCACGGTAGTGGTACAATTGAAAGATAGGGGTATAACAGACGGGAATATGATTAACATATAATGAAAAAATGTTGACTTATTCAATTAAGTTTTCACCAAAATCCATTATGAAGAAAATTATTTCGTATATTGTTGCGAATTCACATAAATAAAGCACAGACACAAAAAAAAAACGTCAGAATATACTAAAAACATTATATTAAACACCGCCAATTCTTAGCAAAAGTATGGCAATATTTATGTTACTCAGAGAGAGAACCACCAGCCGCCATAGAAAAATGCTATTCTGCCGTTTTTCCGTCGCGGATACGACCAGCGAATTAGTTTTTGCCGACTGCATACATTTTCATGTATTCTGCTGAACGGCGAATCCGCCAGCCGCCAGCCGTCAGCCGCTTTGGTTCTATTCGGGCTCTATAGGCTTTATTGTTTTTGTTTTTTAGAGCCCGAACAGAACCAAAGCGGATGACGGCTGGCGGATTCACCGTTCAGCAGAATACATTAAAATGCATGCACTCGGCAAAATCGAATTCGCTGGGCGAATCCGCGACGGAAAAACGCCAGAATAGAATCTATTCTATTTTTGCTCTGGCGGCTGGCGGTCCTCTCTCTGAGTAACATCAATGTTGCCATACTTTTGCTAAGAATTGGCTGTGTTTAATGTAATTTTTTTAGTTTGTAGTATATTCTGACGTTTTGTTTTTTGTGTCTGTGTTATATTTAGTGTCCGACCGAACCCAAAATTTTGGCCGAAACCGAAACCGAATTTCGGCCATTTTTGTAATATTCGGCTGAAACCGAAACCGAAACCGAAACTGAAAATCTACATACAAATTTGTTTTTAAAAAAATATTATTTTTTTTTAAATTTTATTAAAAGCTTTCAAAAACAAAACAATTCAAACAGATAATAATAACGTATACATACTATAAATATTCTTTGAATATTAAAGTTCAACTTTAAAATAATAAATAAAGAGATCATTTTTAATACCACTTTAAGGAACTTTTTAGTGTTTAGAGTTATTCGGTTTCGGCCATATTGATGCCGAATAGCCGAAACTGACTAAAAGGGCCGAAACCGAAACCGAAACCGAATATTCGGTCGGACACTAGTTATATTTATGTGAATTCGCAATAACATACGAAATAATTGTTTTCATAATGGATTTTGATGAACACTTAACTGAATTAGTCAAAATTTTTTCATATATGTTAATCATGTTGCCCGTCTGTTGCAGTCCTATCTGTCAATTGTACCACTACCGTGACAAAAAGCAACTCTGTTCCGACAACCGCCAGCCGCTCTTGTTGTAGACGTGTTTCAGCTCAATTCGCCGAGAGAGGACCGCCAGCCGTCAGTCGCTTTGGTTCTGTTCGGGCTCTTAAATTGGAGAGCCTCTTATAAAACCAAGGAGGGTTTCTATTGCTGAAAGTCTGTTTCATTGGCACGAATCGAGTAATCGAATCTTTTAAAATTGATGAGAAAATATCATAGGCAACTGATAGATCAGGTATACGAGTGATAAAGTCCCACGAAATCGACAATAAAGGTTAATTTAATGCATCAAAGTTTGCGCTTTTGAAGTCGAATGCAACTTCACGGTTAGTAACTAGATTCTGGTATTTGTAGACTGAAAATTAAAAAAAGTGGAACATGGTGATTAGTACTATTAAAGATTTCAGAAACGAATATGTCTGGAGTTACGAGAAATTCTTTATCGACGAATACCAGGTCAAGAGTACGGTTTAAATCATTTCTTGAATCATTAATTTGAATTATGTCGCATTGGCCGAAAAAATCTATCAAGAAAATTTCTGATAGGCTTTAAGCATTAAAAGGATGAAGGTAATATTCATTGACAACAGGCTTCCAGGTTATGTTACCTAGGTTAAAATCTCCAGCATACACTACGTGTTGCACAGAGGATAAATTCTCGAGAATTGGACGGCAGCAATCAAATTGAGCATTATAAAGTTCAACAGAACTTTTAGGTGGAATGTAATTGACTATAAGAATAAGCTCAAAGTTGTGAGACAAAGTAAGTTTAATAATAATTTGGTCGATGTCTAAAGCCACTGACTGAGCTGCACTATTGTGTTGGTGCAATTGACAAACCAGTAATTTCAGAGCTACGGTCTTTCCAATACACAATTTACGAGGAGCCATTAAACAGCTCTGAAGCGTCAACCAGGTTTCCGTAAATAATATAAAATCATATTCAAGTGACCACGAATTAATAAAAAATTGATAAATTTTAGTTCTCAAACCTCCAATATCCTGATAATACAATAAAAACTTAGTGTTAGCCGCAGCAATCGAAGTTGAAGTTGAAGTTGAGACCTCGTCTAGTCGTTTTTTTGAGAGGATTATGAGTTCCGTGATGTGCGTCTGTGGTCTTCATAATATCTTGGCCTCGATATGAATTCCTGCACCAAGGTTCCAATTGGCCACAGACTATTCGGTAAAATATGATCAAAATCCACGTTGTGCACCATTACTTTAAAAGAAGATATTTCTCGTTCCGAACGGGAAGATATCTTGTAGCAGATTACAGGTGCTGCAGGAGTTGGTATTATACTCTTGATGTGAGCCAAGACGTCATGAGCTGTTGTTGACGGTGATAGTCTGCAGATAAAAATCGTCTTACGAGGCGACTAAGTTAATAACAGGTGGAGTAATCAGGGACCTTTCACTCATAGATGACTCAGAGAAGTAGACGTTACTAGAGCCGAAAAGTGGTTGACAGCACCAGAAGCCATATCGTTCATAGCCTGAATTGTAGGAGTGCAGATCGAGGTGGTGTCATCTGGCACATTAGTAGATCGATGTGCACCAGCAGTAAAAAATTCTGCAGAACCAGTAGGCAGGCTTACAGCACTAGTTTTAGGCGCTGTGTTTACAGGGTCGAGGCTGTGAGCCGATGTGCCTATTGAAGCAACTACTGATGGTGTGCTTCTAGGTTGGATAGTTTTAGTTTTGGCGGTGACCGTGGCATACAGGTTAAGTGTGTGGCTTAGCATGCTCGGAGCCCGGGTTCGATCCCCAGCCGCGGCGAAAAGTTTTTTTCAATAAAAAATTTTTCTGATCGGTCACCACCTCTCTGCAGACAATGGCAAACCTCAGAGAGTAAATAATGCCATGTAAAGCTTCTTGAGAACATGAACTTTTAGCCGTTCGGAGTCGGCATAAAACATGTAGGTCCAGTTCTCGGTCAATTGTGTGCAAAAATTTAATAACACACACAACACAATTGATCATAAGAAGCTCGGTCAAAGTCCTTTCAAGGGCTGAAATGGCCAATTTGTTTTTTTTTTGTTTTGTTTTTAGTTTTAGTTTTGGCGCTTTGTTTGGCGTGTGATGCTCTTGTAGTTGCACCAGTTTTACCGTCGGCGTCAGTTTGAGCTGATACTTTAGAAATAGGTGCAAGATTGTCGAGGTCCGATGAATATTTAGTCAGGGTGTCCATAGTTAGAGTAAAGTCACCCTTCATTTTCGCGACAAATGAACGGCAACCTAACAGCTTTTCTAAGATGGAGGCACTCAAGTAGTTTCTGCAACTGCTGCAGAGCCATTGCAGGCTAGATGTACAACATTGCAGTGCTTCGCCAATACGAGGTGGGAGATCAACTTATTAAGCATGGAAAGTATTTGTGCATCCATTTCAAGTGATAAACGCGTCGTAAGTGCTCCATTCTGATTTACAGATTTTACAGGCAGCCATTGCCACGAAAGTGTGGTTAAGTTGGAACCACAACGAAAATGTTGAGAACTTGAAAAAATTCCAATTAGATGAAAGGATTTTATATTCATCTGGATTCCAAGTGAATACATGAGATGTTAGGTCCAGTCTTGATCGAATTTAGACATTAAACACGAAATAAAATTTAATAAAAAACAATTAGCAGCGCAACGTTAAAAATTAGATGTTGACTTAGAGATGGCAACATTCAATTGTAAATTAGCTAAGCCTGGAAATAAATCATTAATTTGTATATAATAAGCAGGATTTTTTGTTTTTATGGTGTTTTGTTTTGTACAAAAAGCGAAAGAACTAGAGTTATTGATAGCTATAAGGAAAACTTAACAGCTGCTTAAAATCGCGTTGTGCCATTAAAAAATATCCTGCATTTAATGAGCGACTCAAGATAGTCAAGACCAGAGCCCTAGATTATACATAGATTCCATTACTTAGATATAGAGCAACACAATCATTTCTGCAGCGACTTAAAAATAGTCCGAAAGATTTCTTTACTAGTGAATGAAAGTTATAATTGTCAAGGTTAAAATAAGTTCGCCACTATTTGTCTTCCAAATTAATATAACAAATTTTTTTGTTAATGGTTGATCCTTGTATGGAAAATTTAAATATTTATACATTTTAATTAAATTAATCTTAAGGTTCTCGTGCCTAATTTGCTAAGGCAACATCCTTGGGTAAAGGTTCCACCCCCCGGAGGAGGAAATGGAAGCCCAATCGCCTTCTTTACAAAATAAACTTTTATGATGTGTTCAAATCAGAATAAATCTGCATGATGTCCTCATGGTTAACTGTTTTATGCCGAAAAAGATCCATGTCGGCAGCTGCAAATGGAAGTCCTTCCAAAGCAGGCTCCAAGATTTCAGGGTATGATTTTTTGGAATTCTAGGTAGTTAAGGAGTTACCTAATGAATTTGGGGAAAATGAAAATTCCTCAAATGGCAGCTTAGAGAAGATCCGACGAAAAATCACACTAAGCAACCACTGCTACTTCTATCTGACAAAGTTACTATTAGAAAAACTTCTGACAAAGAACCAATAAAGCTTTAAAAAGCTCTTCTCGTCCTGTTTAATGAAGCACAATTCTGGCGAAAAGCAAGAAAGCAGAGGTTACTTAAGCTCTTCTAAACGATAAATTCTCTGTGCTACGGGACGCACATTCTGATCAAACATACGAGAAGAATGCACTGAAGCTTCGCAGTGCTTTCTACTCGCCAGTCATAGTTTTTGTTTATCAAAGTAAGGACAATAAATCCTTTTCTGCTTCATAGATATTTTTTTCGCGTTTTCTATTAAAAAGCTTCAATTTACAAAATAAAAATTTTTTGAAATGATAAACTGACTTTTTTCGCTTTGGAATTAAGTTTATATTCAAATAAAATAAATTTCATTACAGAAATCAGCTATTTAATAAAATAAGTTTACGGAATTGCAATAGATTTTTGTTTTCGAAGATAGCAGAGTGACATTATAGTTCGAAATGCTGAATACCAATTTTAACAGATCTTTTATGGTCGGCACCTTTTATGATTGATAATAGAAAATGCGTAACAGAATAACAGATTTCACCGAAAGGACCCAACTGTCTTGAAAAAACAAAAATTATGCTTCGAAACATATATTTTTCAAATACAAAAAATTTAATTGTGAATATAATAGTATTTTTCCGTTGTATTCATATAAGAATAAAGAAGGTAGTTGCGGAACTACTATTCCTTCTCTCTTAAAGTCAAAGCTGTCAAAATCAATGCAAATCATTTGACGACTCGTTTTGTCACAATAATGCTCGCTGCTTATTGACAATTTTGACCTTATTTATTATACTATAATATATTTGATAAATTTTTTTAATACAAAAATCGATGTTTTTGTGAAAGCCGAACATTTTCTTTAAATATCAAACTTAGCACAGATACACAATACAAGATCAAATACACTTTATCGTGAATACACCTAATATTCAAGTGACATTTCATTAGTTATTACAAAATCCTAGCTTACTAAGACTTAACAGTGACATACCTGAAGGAGGATTTTTCATAAAATTTAGAAAGTAACTGATCTTAATTTGAGTATTTCATATTCTTCAACACTTTAATTGTTCTAATTTAAAACATGAACTATAAAACAAAAACCAATTTAAAATAATTTTTTCATAATTAACATTCAAAAGTAAAATTTCAATAAATTAACTACATAACTATAGGAAACAAAAGAGGAAAACAAATTTAACAGCTGTTCTGCCAATAAAGATGCTTGAATTATTTTCTTTACTCTTCCTTCTTCTTGCCGACCAAAAAGTTTCGCACCATAGGTACACGAAACAAAGGCACAGATAATATCGCACCTATGCATGCGCCCATCCAATAGACAATAATGTGCTCCAAATTGGTGTGCCCACGACAGCCCCATTTAAGAGCTGTAGCCAATACTGGATTGAAGTAACCACCGGAAAAGTTGAAGGCTGAAAACATAACGTAATTAAAAGCGTAAACTGTTTTTGAGTTCGTTTTTGAGGGGGTTAAATATGGTGTATGTTGTTGTATCTGTAGTGTTTATGGGCGCAATTCATACCTGCCACAACTAAACTGGTGCCGATGAAGGAATCAATAATACTGCCGAATTTAGGTTCTTTTTCGCTGAGTGCCTTTGAAGCAAGGCGACATAGTAGTGTAGCCACACCCTCGATGACAGCACCCACATAAACGTTAACCTAGATGATATCGAAAGATATTAAAATATTAATGAAAAGCTGTTTCAAATTTGCTTACTTGCAGATCAGCATTACAATCCTCAAAGGCGCGTCCTTTGTGAGTTTCAGCAAATTCGAACCACCAAAAGACCTGAACAATACGATAAACACAACAGCCACCCATCAATTCAGCCCAGGTGCGTAAAGCAACCTCTTTCATGCTAGTCTTGCCTTCAATGAGATCCTCCATGTGTGTATATGGACAGGCAGATGCATCGCCCCAAACTTTGCCCCACCAAACGGTGAGCATGAAGAGATAAACTGCATAAGCAGCAACGCCAAAGTTGTCGGCAACTAAAGAGTGTTTCAGAGAGAGAGAGAGAGAGAGAGTGTGTCGAAAATATGTTGAAGGATAAAGGAAATTGGGAGAGGGAAAAGTAGAAATTAAGTTAGGGAAAATAAGAGAGAAATAGATAAGTAAAGGGAGAGAGTGAGAGTTTTAAACAAAAAGAAAATTTAAAATTAAAAGAAAAATTGTTTTAGATAAAAAAGCTGCCAAGAAAAAATAAAACAAAAAGAAAAACATAATGAGAAGAAGCAAAAAGAATAAAAGAGCACAAGATAATGCTAGAAAAGATCTGCAAATGAAGTTCTCTGACACTTTGGCGCATGTACGTCATATCAGACATAGCTGTCTCTACCAAAGTTTTTAATTATTTTTGTTTTGGTTTTTTTTTTTACATTCTAGGTGCGAATACTATTTTACTGTTATTCAATGTTTCAGGGCATATTTTATGCTCTGAATGCTATTTTATAACAGCAATAAGCTCAATATACATATATCATGCGTTTAACTCCAGCAGCATAATAACAATTGTCGTTAAATGTCTACTTCGGTCTGATAGTGTCGTAAATGCGCAAAGAGAAATCTTGTGTTTTTTTATTCTTTGTATAAAATTGCATTAACTTTAAATATTAGCCCATTAAGCTCCACATATACATGACATTTAACTTATTTAGTTGAGTGTGACAGCTGTCAGATTTAAATTTAAATTTTATTTATATGTTAATAATTTGCATTGAAAGGCACTGATAATGGTTCTTATTGTCACGATTTGTGTTAGCGCCATGCTCAGTGGAATCAAATGGTCTAATGAGCACTGTTGGATATATCAGCGAAGCCATGTGAGAACGTTTTATTATTTCAAGTCAGAATTGCCATCATCTATACTGCCCAAATAACATTCATAACAGATCAACGATCTCTGTTTTTACATGCTACACATCTTCGCTGACACATGTTTCATTTCAAATACTTACCTATGATTAACTCGAAACAGCAGGCGCACAATTCAGCAGCCGCTATCGCTTCATTCATAAGCACCGGGACCAGGCCTTCCTCCTTCAGAACACGTTTGGCAATTTTTCTTGCAATTTGTGCTAAAATACAGCAACCGACCATAAAACCGGTGCTAATGCCAAGTGCAGACATTGACATTTTGATAATTATAAAATTTTCTCTTTGATTTTTTTTTTTTTGTTATTTTTGAATTTACAAGCTCTTTGGCTGAGATTAGAAAAACTGTAAAAATAATATTTAATTGATTTGCTGAGGCAACTTAAAAAAATCATCACACAAATAATACAGTGACAAACAAAAGTATTGTAACAGCAAATCAGCATCAACATTTCCATTGCACTTAGCTTTATTCTACCTTAACTAAACTAATTTACCGTAACCGAATGTGATGAATCTGGTTGAATTATAAGCCTCATTTCATAACTGCAAAAATAGATTTTCACCAGAACCTGTTCGTTAAGATAACGAATTGCCCTCTTAAGCGCTTAAAACCTATTAATCTTCTTTCTAAAAAGAGAAGGATAGAAATTGAATCATCCTTTTACTTAACCGACATCCGGATCTTCAAAGACGAATTCGAAAGGTCTGCCGTTCTTAATTTTAGAACGGCAGATTCAGGTCTAGGTCTTTGTGGTGGCCGTGGCATGAGGTTAAGTGTGTGGCTTAGCATGCTCGGAGCCTGGGTTCGATCCCCAGCCGCGGCGAAAAGTTTTTTCAATAAATAATTTTTCTGATTGGTCACCACCTCTCTGCAGACAATGGCAAACCTCAGAGAGTAAATAATGCCATGTAAAGCTTCTTGAGAACATGAACTTTAGCCGTTCGGAGTCGGCATAAAACATGTAAGTCCAGTTCTCGGTCAATTGTGTGCAAACATTTAATAACACACACAACACAATTGATCATTAGAAGCTCGGTCAAAGTCCTTTCTAAGGCTGAAATAGCCAATTTATTTTTTTTTTTTTTTTTTTTTTTAGATTCAGGTCTAGCAGGCAGCATCAGGCGTTCAAGATTCTGCCGACCTTCAAGTGTCGGCAACCACTCTTCAACCACTCTTCAAATACATGCAATTTTTGACGGGTGGCAACCTTAACGCGAACACACCATAAATGCCAGATCAATCTGTCAAAGACGTTGAAGTGTTCTAAATTAAATAACTTTTCGTATTGTTTTAAAAATGGGATAAATAAAAATTTCATGCCTTGATTAATTACTTTTTGCGTAACAAAAGTGCAAAGAAACAAAAGAAAAAACTCGATAAATACTACGCCGAATCCGCTCCGTCGTTTTCAACTGTCAAATATTGGATTGCAGAGTTTAAAAAAGGTCGAACAAGCACAAAGGATCAATATGCCTTGGGAGCACCAAGAAAAGTGATCACTCTAGAAAGTATTGGAAAAAAATCCACGATTTCGTATTGGACAATCCGAAAGTGAAAGTGCGTCAGAAAACTACAGTCGTAGGCATATCAAGTGAGCCGGTGGTTTCAATTTAACATGAACACTTGGGCATGAGAAACCGGACTGCAATATGGGTGCCGCGTTCGTTAACAATCAATCAAAAACATGAACGTATTCACACTTTCTAGCTTTGTTGGAACATTTGGGCATGTTTAAACAAAATCGGATTTTTTGCCTAAAATAGAGACTATGGGTGAAAGATGGATCCACCGCTATAGACCAGAATCGAAAGAATCCGTAAAAGACTGAGTAGGTTCCAGTGGAAGTGCTCCAAGGGCAAACGAAGACTCAACAAACGGCCGGAACGGTGTTGGCTTCTGTTTTTTTGCATTCAAGTGGCATGTTTTGAATGGACTATTTGAAAAAAAGATAAAAAAATCAACAGTGACTATTACTGTAATTATTGCAGCTTTTGAAGAACGTAATTGCAGGCAAACTGCTCTATTTTTCGAAGAAAATCTGTTCCCAAACATAAAAAGGTGACTAAAAAGAAACAGATTTGCGCTGCATGATCATGTTGATTTAGGAACTGAGGCGTATTTCGAAGATCTTGAGAAATCTTTCAATTCAAACATTGCAATGTTTGAAAATTATTGGTGAGCCAAATAAGATCTACCAATGTTTAACCCGAATAACTTTTTTGTTTTCTAATATAATTGTATTTTTTTCTTTGCAGGTTATAATTGTCTTCTTAGAAATTTATAATGGATAAATACAGTACACAACAACGTGTTAAAATTATCGAATTTTTTTTTATTCTTGGCAAAGATCAAAAGTTATGACGCAGCGAAAGTATCGTCAACATTTTAATTCAACATTAGCTCCCACAGCCTTCATGATGAGGAATTTTATGAGCCGTTTTGAGGAAAACGGTTCAGTTGTTGACTGTCCTGGAAAAGGTCACCATCGATATATTCGTACTGAAGACAATGTGGAAATTGTGCGGCAAAGTGTTGCAAATCATTCATCTGTCTCAACTCTTCGTTGTTCCAGTCAGTTGGGCATTTCCCGAACAACATTTCGGAGAATTTTAAAGTTAAATTTTAAGATGCATGCATACAAAATTCAAATTGTGCAAGATCTGCTTCCGCAAGATCATCAACAACGACTGCAATACGTTAGACGTTTTACAGAATTAGCAACACAAAATTATCTTTTAAATAATCTTTTGATGTCGGATGAAGCGCATTCCATTTAAACGGTTATGTCAATAAGCAAAAATGTAGATTTGGGGCTCTAAAAATCCAAGAGCAACACACCAGTATCAGTTACATCCATCCAGATGCAGTGTTTGGTGTGGTGTTATGGCCAATAAAGTTATCGGTTCATATTTTTTTGAGAATGAGTATGGAACGCCAGAAATGATTTCCGGGACTTCTTAAACAACAATGATTGACAAATTTTTGATGCCAATTGGGGAGCAGCATCCTAATTTGTGGTTCAAGCAAGATGGAGTGACTGCGCACACTGCAAGGCAAGCTATGCATTTTTTGCGAGAAATTTTTGGCGAACATTTGATCTGAAAAAAGTCTGAATTCTCTTGGCCACCTCGTTTGCCAGATTTAATTGCGCCCGACTTTTTTTATGGGGATATTTAAAAGACAAAATGTATGTTAATAATCCAGAGAAAATAAGACAGTCAAAGCAGAATATTCGAGACGAAATACTGAGCCTGTAACCAGAAACATTACGTCGTGTTATGGAAAACTCGCTTAAAAGAGTCAATCCGTGTATCAAGCAAAATGGTGGACATTTGTCTGATGTCATATTTCATACATAGTCACCCTAAATTTCCATGAAATGAATTTTACACTAAGTAAAAGTATGTTAATAAAAGTAAGTATTTGACATTGGTAGATCTTATTTGGTCCACACTGTATATCGAGCTGAAAGGGGAATATGTGAAAGAATAAACAATAAAAAAAAAAAAACAAATTGGCCATTTCAGCCCTTGAAAAGACTTTGACCGAGCTTTTTATGATCAATTGTGTTGTGTGTGTTATTAAATGTTTGCACACAATTAACCGAGAACTGGACCTACATGTTTTATGCCGACTCCGAACGGCTCATGTTCTCAAGAAGCTTTACATGGCATTATTTACTCTCTGAGGTTTGCCATTGTCTGCAGAGAGGTGGTGACCGATCAGAAAAATTTTTATTGAAAAAACTTTTCGCCGCGGCTGGGGATCGAACCCGGGCTCCGAGCATACTAAGCCACACACTTAACCTGCATGCCACGGTCACCACACTTAACCTGCATGGAAAAGGTCACCATCGATATATTCGTACTGAAGACAATGTGGAAATTGTGCGGCAAAGTGTTGCAAATCATTCATCTGTCTCAACTCTTCGTTGTTCCAGTCAGTTGGGCATTTCCCGAACAACATTTCGGAGAATTTTAAAGTTAAATTTTAAGATGCATGCATACAAAATTCAAATTGTGCAAGATCTGCTTCCGCAAGATCATCAACAACGACTGCAATACGTTAGTCGTTTTACAGAATTAGCAACACAAAATTATCTTTTAAATAATCTTTTGATGTCGGATGAAGCGCATTCCATTTAAACGGTTATGTCAATAAGCAAAAATGTAGATTTGGGGCTCTAAAAATCCAAGAGCAACACACCAGTATCAGTTACATCCATCCAGACGCAGTGTTTGGTGTGGTGTTATGGCCAATAAAGTTATCGGTTCATATTTTTTTGAGAATGAGTATGGAACGCCAGAAATGATTTCCGGGACTTCTTAAACAACAATGATTGACAAATTTTTGATGCCAATTGGGGAGCAGCATCCTAATTTGTGGTTCAAGCAAGATGGAGTGACTGCGCACACTGCAAGGCAAGCTATGCATTTTTTGCGAGAAATTTTTGGCGAACATTTGATCTGAAAAAAGTCTGAATTCTCTTGGCCACCTCGTTTGCCAGATTTAATTGCGCCCGACTATTTTTATGGGAATATTTAAAAGACATATTAATGTTAATAATCCAGAGAAAATAAGACAGTTAAAGCAGAATATTCGAGACGAAATACTGAGCCTGTAACCAGAAACATTACGTCGTGTTATGGAAAACTCGCTTAAAAGAGTCAATCCTTGTATCAAGCAAAATGGTGGACATTTGTCTGATGTCATATTTCATACATAGTCACCCTAAATTTCCATGAAATGAATTTTACACTAAGTAAAAGTATGTTAGTAAAAGTAAGTATTTGACATTGGTAGATCTTATTTGGTCCACACTGTATATCGAGCTGAAAGGGGAATATGTGAAAGAATAAACAATAGTTTTGGAAAATCGTATGTTTTCTCTGTTAGGTTGCTTTTATAGTGAACGCGATTCAGGCAGGCAGGCAGGCTGAAATCTGTGTGAAAAAACGAGATGCAAATAGCTATCTATCTCGCTTGTTCACATTGCCTGCCTGACTGCCTGTCTGACTCGGCGTTCACTATAAACGCAACCTTAGGCTGGCTGCATGTCATACACCCTAGTAATAACAGTTCGTAGGCTGGTACATAGATGGAGTTTCTAGAATTAAATTCGTAGCGAAACTAAAGTAGAATATTTAGTACTTTTGAGTACTTTTAAGTTTTCAAAATAAAATGATATTCTCGAACAATAGCGCTTATCGAAAACATTGATTTTTATTTCATGCGGTTAAAATTCTACAAATTCTCGTATTGCAGTTAGTACCAACCTTCAAACGACACTTGCAAAAATTTTACCTATGTCGGACAATTGGTTCGTGTCAAGGCATATATATATCTAGGTAGTATAAAACGTAACTGCGCTGCCGACTTTTGGGACTCTTACGTCAAAATCAAGTAATTTACACTCTTATAAAAGAGTTGGGGGATTTTTTTGATTTTCAGAGAAAAACTGTATTTTCTCTTGTGCAAGCTTGCATTTTTTTAATGTTTTAACTACTGAACTTTGTGCTTGATGTTTTAATTGTATTTTGAAGATATTTGAAGAACAATTTTACACTCTTTAAATTAGGTGTAAATTATTTGTAATTAAAAAAATTCCCTCTTGTATGTAATAGCATTGTGAGTGAAGCATCTCTTTTATAATTGTGAAAAAATTAACCAAAAAAAATTTCGTGTGTTAATCATTATACAATAATTACAAGGTAGTATTGACGTTTATTTGAGAACTACTAACTGTCAAAAAATATAGTAGTTTTCAATAATAATTATGAAAAGTTGCATTGGATTTGACAACTGTAAAGTCAAAAATTGATGCACATAAAAATGAAATTTTGCATAAAAATGTGGCCAACGCATATTGCATATTTTTGCAAGTTTGCTTTCATGAGAAAATAAGCTGTTGTAAATGCTACCTGTGACCGTGGTGACCGTGGCATGCAGGTTAAGTGTGTGGCTTAGCATTCTCGGAGCCCGGGTTCGATCCCCAGCCGCGGCGAAAAGTTTTTTTCAATAAAAAATTTTTCTGATCGGTCACCACCTCTCTGCAGACAATGGCAAACCTCAGAGAGTAAAAAATGCCATGTAAAGCTTCTTGAGAACATGAACTTTAGCCGTTCGGAGTCGGCATAAAACATGTAGGTCCAGTTCTCGGTCAATTGTGTGCAAAACATTTAATAACACACACAACACAATTGGTCATTAGAAGCTCGGTCAAAGTCCTTTCAAGGGCTGAAATGGCCAATTTGTTTTTTAAATGCTACCTGTAGTTTTTGTATCAAGGTGTTAATGGAGCATTACTTTATGGTGAATAAAATTTGGTTGCTTAGTGGTTTGCAAAATTAAAAAGAAGGTGAAATGAGCACCGAAGATAATGCACGCAGTGGACGCCCGAACGAAGCTGTTAGGGACGAAAACATAAAAGACGTGCACAAAATAATTATGTATGATCGTAAAGTGAAGTTGATCGAGACTGGGACTCTGAAGATTTCAAGAGAGTGTGTTACGAAAGCTGTGTGCAAAGTGGGTGCCACGCGAGTTCACAATCGATCAAAAGCTGCAATGATTCGTTGATTGGAGCATGTTTAAAGATACTCAACCGTAAGAATAACGAATTTTTCCGTCGATATGTGACAATAGATGAAATATGGCTCCATCGCAAACTATACTCCAGAGTCAAATCAACAGTCAGCCGAGTGGACTGGTTATGCCAAGGTTATGACATCTGTATTCTGGTATGCGCATGGTATTATATACATTGATTACCTTCAAAAGGCGTTGTTGGAGCGTTTGAAGGATGAAATTACGAAAAAATTGACCCACTTGAAGAAGAAAAAATTGCTGTTTCGTCAGTATCTGTAAATAACTGTGAAAACGATGGCAAAATTACAAGAACTAGACTACGAATTGCTTCCCCATCCACCATATTTTCCAGATCTGGCCCCCAGTGACTGTTTCTTGTTTGCAGACTTCGAAAGAATACTCCAATAGCTGGAAAAAATTCAGCACTAATGAAGAAGTTATCACTGACATTTAGGCCTTTTTTGAATCGAAATAGAAATTGTATTATAAAAATGGTATCGGAAAATTGCATGTTCGCTATAATCGTTGTATCGCCCTCGAAGGCAACTTTGTTGAATAATATAATCGAATTTTACCAAAAAAAAGTCTATGAACTTTTCAGACCAACAGTTAGGTAGTGTTATAGTGTTGAAATGTTGATGGTAATGATTGATGGTAACCATTCGGTAATGGTTATGTAATGGCAATGGTATGTTTGTAAATGAATAAATTGATACAAAAGCTGTTCCTTCGTACCATTTGGACGTACTGTGCGTCGTGACCATTCATATTTCTTATAGGCTCAGGAAATGTACCTAATCGTGCCATAAGTTCTGTTAAAAGACTTTCAAAGCAATATACAGTTAAAATTTAAATTAGGAAGTCCCGGTAAAATTTTTGTTGTTAAAATATTTTATTAAGTAAGTAAGTAAGAAAAAGAAAATCGTATCGCTGTGATTGTGCTAGTGTACAACTGTGGAAATATATCAAGAATGTTTGCGTATCGTCCCATAAATCGGTTTTTAGAATCATCTCAAGTAGAGGACAGGGACAGAAAAAAAAAACAGTTATGAAAGCAGTACGTGAGTGAATTCGCCCAAATCTCTTAAGGAATCAGAAAGTTATGGCTAGAGAGATGAACATGTTTGCCAGATCCATGTCCACACTAATTCGTGAAGTCCTTCATATGAAAGCTTTTCGAAGTAGCAAAGTCATCTTTTAACTCTATTGTTAAATGAAATGAAAAGGTTGGAAAGATGCAAGAAGCTGTTGCAGTGGCATGCAAGCAATGGCAATCAAAATATCCTTTTTACTGATAAAAGAATGTTTAAGCTGGAGGAAGTTTATAATAAACAAAATAGCAAAGTCTATGCTAGAACATCTCAGGAAGCAAAACATATAGTACTTAGGGTTCAGAGAGGTCATCATCGTCATGCAGACGTCATGCTTTGGTGGGGAGTATCGTGCAAAGGCGTCACATCTCTGCATTTTTGTGAAAATGGTGTAAAAACTGGAGCGAAAGTGTACCAACAAGATGTTTTGGAAGGCGTTGTTAAAAATTTACCAACCGAACTCTTCAATGGAGAACACTGGGTCTTTAAACATGACTCTGAACCAGCTCATAATGCTAAAACAACGCAAGATTGGTTGAACCAGAATATTCCAGCTTTTACTTCTTCTGACGATTGACCTTCAGGAAGCCTTTAAATCCTCTTGATTACAAATTATGGTCAGAGCTAGAGAGAATGATTTGCAAAGTGCGCCACTGAAATTTGAAAAGTCTCAAGCAAGCGCTAATTGCAGCAGAGTCATCAATACTAATGGAAACCATACGTGCCACTAAAGCCCAATGGCCAAACTGTCTAAGAGCCTGCATCAAAGCAAAAAGCATTAATTTTGAATAATTTTTTGTATTCTTAAAAAGATTATCTTTAAATTAAAAAATTAGAATTGCAAAAGAATTGAAAAACTCGTTTTTTAAATTTTTACATCATATTTAGTTTGTAACAGAACTTATGGCACAACTAGGTATATTGAAAATTACAATTTCTGAATTTCAATTGACATTTTCTGAACTCAAATGATGTTTTCTGAATTTCAAATGAAATTTATGAATTTCCATTTATTTTTATAAATATTTAAATAGAATATAATTTATGTATTTTAATTGATATTATCTAATAGCCCTCTGAAGATGCAGAATTTTTTCCATTTTGACCTGAACCCACATAATTCTGACCTGTTTTAAGCTGAGAAGAGATCACAAAAAAAAAGCCAAATGTTTTTCAATGTTTTCGAGTTGGCTGCCTTCTTGAAATACTTCAAAAGAATTAAAGACAAAAAAAATTTTACAGCTTCAAATTCAAAAAGTTGCTTCCAGCTAGAAAAAATTTGATTTTTTTTTCCATAGAAGAATTTTGACGTTTTTTGTTGAAGAGCTCAATCTTTTCTGAATGGTAACGTTAACAATTTTCCACATATGTCATTTATTTTTTTTATTCAGTTGGTAGCATTTGAGGTCAGAATTTTTCGAACCATCGAAGTAAAGAGGGCAGAAACTCTAAACTTTTTCTACTTGTAAGGTCAAAATTTTTGAGAAATGAAGAGAATTTTATTTGAGAAAATAACGAAAAAAATGCAAAAAAACCAAACAGGGCAGAAAAAATTCAAAGTTTTTTTGAGAAAAGAAAACGCTCATAAATTTCTAATGGAATTTCACAATTTCACAAGAAATTTTTGAGTGTGAATGAATTTAAAATTATGTTTCCGATTTTGAATTTATCTATTCTGAATTTCAATTAATTTTTTTTTACGCAAACAAACAAAATTTTCGCATTTGGAGCTCTGAAAACAATCAAAGAGAGGCCATTACATTCACAAAATGTCACTGGATAGCATTAAGAAGGAATTTTTCGAAAACGATGAAGGTGTGACGGTTATTGTTAATGCAGAGCTGCATGGCTCTCAACAAAATTGGCCATTTCAGCCCTTGAAAGGACTTCAACCGAGCTACTTTTGATCAATCGTAGCTGGACATGCTATACATGTTTTATGCCGACTCCGAACGGCCGAAGTACATGTTCTCAAAAATCTTAACATGGCATTATTTACTTTTAAAGGTTTGGCATTGTCTTCAGAGAGGTGACAGCCGAACAAAAAAATTTAAAGAAAAAAAAAATATTGAACTCGGGATTCATTGGCTCCAAAAAATATTGAAAATTATTAATTTATAAATTTTAATTTGCGAATGCAATGTTTTTTATTTGAATGATTTAGATTTTCAATAGAATTTGGCCACAGGTGTTGGCATACTTTCGGCGAAGAGTGTATTTTATGCAACCAATATTTGTATTTTTCAGTAAACGAGCAGTTCTTGGTTATTTTTTGTAAACTTTTGGCGCTTCTTTAAACTTATTAGCAAATATTATATATTTGATTAATATGAATTTTTTCCGTAGATATTTTCTAACAAACAATTGAATATCACTCATACGCCTACGAGTTCGTTTTTAAGAATATTAAACAAAAATCAACAAATAATGCACAAAACATAATGTTCAAGCGGAACCAGCATTGAAGTTAAGTACAAAAATAACAACATCAATAATAATACACATTTTTTTTTGCTCTCATCAAGCATGCGAAAATGCGTTCATTAGCACATATTGTTATTCCTCAATTTTGTCTCTTTGTGATCGTTGTGATTGTTTTTATTGTTTTTTTTTAGTCCACAACGAGTAGTTTGCACGTCCCTGCCATTCATAATCTTTTTGTACTGAAAAATAAGTGATGCTCAGAAACTACAAAGCTAAAAATAGTTTGGCTATGAATTTTTTCAAAATTTTTTCCATTGCGTTAAACTTTTATATTTTAATATTTGTATTCAATTAATTGTCATTAGCACTTTATTAAATTAGCACATTTGCTTAAGCTGAAACACTTAAGTCGTTATGTTGAAGTTATGTTTTTAGTATAGATTTTTACATATATTTTATTCTTAATTGATTTTGAATTTATTTTTATACAAAGTTTTGAATTGCTTTTCCGTGCAGTCTGGCTGCTGGGCAGTTAGTTGGCCACCGTCCGCGTTACAACTGCGCTAGCATCTCTTTTTTTGTGCAAATATAATTAGCGAAATTTTGTATTGAATTGAGTAACAGTGATCACTGCCAACAGCAGCTGATCGGTGATAGTTTTTGTGTTTTTATTTGGTTTAGTATATAAACAATTTGGTGTGTCTTTATTTGATTTTATATTTTCGGTTCTCAATATTTGCTCCAAAATTTGTTGAATCTTTGCTTTTTATTTATGTTGTGTTAAAAACTTTTCGTTTTTTCAACATTGATGAACGCACCTTTTATTATGATATTTTATTATTTTTACTTCCTCTTGAGTACTTCCTCTGATAAACAGAACGATGTAATAGAACTTTATAGCTTGTATAAGCACTCTTCATGTTTTGTATAATAGATGAGAGATTGTTCTATAAATATTTTATAAAAAAAAAATTAATATTTTATAGAAGTTTTTATTTCACACATCCATTAAACACTTCCTTAAAGCTTTGGCAAGAAAGCATTTATAAAATTATTCAGGTAAGCAATCTTGAAAAGTGTTATACAAGCAATGCTTCTTTGAAATTTGTATAAAACTTTCCAAGTTATTTATTTCATAATTTATTTTGTTTCTGACCTTAGCTACGCTAACACTTCCATAAAGTTTCGGTAAGGAAGCATATATAAAATTATTTCGGTAAGCCTTCTATACTGTACCTTAAATTTTGCTTTAGTACAAGCCATTTCGTTTTAGTACAAGCCAGTTTCATGAAGCTTGAATATTCGAGAAGAAAATAATTGAACTATTTTTGTTATAGGTTTCGAAACATCGAATCGAAACTGTGTGCATATCATGTAAAAGCTACAGCTTCGTTAAAACTAGCCGATTTCACTTCACTAACACTTCCATACAGCTTCGGTAAGATAGCATTTATAAAATTATTCAGGTAAGCAATCTTTACAAGTGTCATGGAAGAAATGCTTCTTTGAGATTTGTATAAAACTTCCCAAGTTATATATTTCATAATTTATTTTGTTTCTGAACTAAGCTTCGCTAACACTTCCATAAAGTTTCGGTAAGGTATAATATATACAATTATTCCGGTGAGCCCTCTATACTGTACCTTAAATTTTGTTTTAGTACAAGCCATTAGACAGTTGGTCATGTTATACAAGTGTTATACAAGAAATGGTTCTTTGAAATTTATATAAGTTTTTTATAGGACTTTTATAAAGGAATGGTAATTAAAAAAATTAATTATATAACATTTCTATACATCTATATTGATCATTTTGATGAGGCTGTTTCAAGATGAAATCATTGCATCTTGTTTTTTAAGCTGCCTATCACAAATTTTGGTGGACGAATGACGTATTGTTCTATTATAAAAATAGCCAATATAGGCCTATTGAGAGATAGGGTAATCGACGTAATTTTCAGGGGTTGCAGATAAAATGGTAAACGCATGTTTTCAAGTTTTTATAGGGAACTTGGGTTACAGCAAAATAACCATTATGACCTGAGTTTCTTAATCGTTTTTCCACTATTGAAGAGACTTAATCTGAGACCGTTTTCAGTTTAGGTTAGGTTAGCAATGGGGTTGACTCTACCACTTAGACCATTAATTGCCTCGTTGTGCTACCAAATAATCCCATTTAAGCCTTGTGATAATGCTTCTAGTGAGTGTAGGAATGGTCATCATAGATTTAAAAATCCCTTTCTGCTTAAAACAGGGCAGTGGCAAAGAAGACTCTTTGCGATTTCTTCTTCATCAATGCAATGACAGTTTCTGAAGTGGTCGTTGGCTTCAACACCTAGCCGAAGAGCATATGTTCCTATCAAGCAGTGGTCCAGTAGTACATACACCAACCAGAACGGATAAGTCCATCCATGTAAGTCGCAGTAGTAATGTGGTATGCTTGATGTTATAAGAAGGCCAGTTTGTTCTGGTTATGTTATAGATAGTGACATTGTTCCAACGCTCTTTGGCTAGGCGTAGAGAATTTCTTTCGCATTAGAGCTTTAAAGTATTTAAAGGATAACCAACCTCTTTCTCCTCTGGAAGGATGGTGGTGGTCGTTCCCTTCGTAGCCAGATCATCGACTTTGTCGTTAACTTCGATATCTCGGGGTTCTGGTGCCCAAACAATGTGTATCCTGTACATTCTCGGCCATATCATAGGGCCTTTTGCATTGCTTGACTATCAGAGAAGATGAATACATCTTTATTGAAAACGCCCGATGAATTTATAGCGCGGCATCTTGTATGGCCAAGACTTCCACTTGGTAAACGCTACAATGATCGGGGATCACAAGGAAGCTTCAATCCACAGGTCTGTACAGAAAACATCTTCTCGTACTCCTCGAGTTTTGTGCCGTATGTGAACATGTTTATGGCTCTATGAATAAAATGGGGTCTATTGTTACATTTCCGGCGTGAAAGAATGGTAAAATCGTAATTCTTGGTGAATGTGACTTCTGATATTCCATTGGCCGTTGCCAGTCTCATCTCCTATATCGTGTCCTATATTTGTATTGAACCAATGCCAAGATTCCGGAAGTCTCAGAGCTATGATGGCTGAAACTTCCTTGGCAATTAAGTCTTGAGGGAGTAGATGCAAGATGACATCTTCTTAAGTTTATTTTGAATTTAGATCTTACAAGGGACCGGTCACCATATTATTGCTCCGAAAAGTATACTAGTATTAGTCGAATCGATGTAAATGGTGTTTGGGCCGTTATCTTGCTGAAAAAAGAATCTACTTCTGGCAATTATAAATCCTGAATGAGATCTCGAGTTTGATAAGAAGACATTTTTTACTCCTTTTTCACATGACATCATTGATTTTTATAACATCGTCACTGCCGTAAGCACAAAAAGATCCCAAAACGAAAATTGATTGACCTCTACGCTTAATTATTGCGTTTTCGCATATTATCCTTGGAGATCCATTCTTTTTGGTACAGTGGTTCCAAAGCTACATGTTTGCAAGACTTACACCTATGGACCTGGAAGATATTTACAGTTAAGCCAATTTTTGAAATCCGGAAACTTTTGAATCTCTTGTAAAAAATAAAATTTTATAAATTCATTTAATACAGATTGTCTGAGAAGCAGCACGGATTTGCGTATGGTAAATCTACCTCTACTAATCTAACTCTTTTTACGCACTTTCTGTTCAATAATATAGAAAAAGGTCATCAAATAGATGTTATATTCACGTATTTCGAAAAGGTTTACGAAAGAGTTCAACACTCTATTTTGATCAATAAGCTAAGTAATCTCGGATTTCATTCCTCGTTACTACTATGGTTAGAGAGTTACCTTGTTGGTTGTCAGCAATGTGTTCAGATTGGTAAAAATTAATCTCAATACAATAGGGCCCCTGTAGTTTGAAATTTTTATCAACGATCCTCCGAATTATGTTAGCTTGTCTGATGTATGCTGATAATGTATAATGATCTTTAGATGTGTAGACTCTCACGAAGATTTCCAATTGCTTCACCGTGACATGGATTATCTCCAATTTTGGTGCGAGGCCAATAAACTGCATCTTAATAGGTCTGTTTCCGTACGCACTTCAAGTAAAGTTCTAGTAAAATTAGAGCAATAGAGAATAATTTGATTAACTGTCAAAATTAACTGAGAAAATTTGTCAAAAAGTACGGAAACGGTTTGAAGTAAGTTTCAATCACAACCATGATAGAATAATTTTACCAGGTAGTATTGACAAATGTTGATTCTCTCAGCTACAAGTAAACGAACCTTTGTCAAAAACAGCTGTTCGTTGTTATATTCGTTGGCCACATTCAGCTGTGTCAACTGTTGTGACAGCAACACATCGGGGAGCGCTATTATCGGTATTGAAGTTTCAGAAAAATTGTCAAGTTTATGAAATATCAAGCTTTGTATCAAATACGAATGGAAATTTTACCGACAAATTAAAAATTTTCTATTTTTAAATGCATTTTAATGCGCAACTTCATATTTATGTGCATCAAGTTTTGACTTAGCAGTTGGCAACTGTTGGGTACGCTGAATGTGACCAGTGAAAGTTAATTGTATGCTATGAAGGATTGTGAGCGCTCTCTTTCTTGTTATATTTTTTGACAAACGTCCGTTTCCAACAGAAACGTCAATACTACCTTGGAGTAATTATATCATGATCACAACAATCATTTTTTTAAAACAATGAAATGTAATTGCTTTGATTTGTATTTAAAAACTTTCGTAAGCGTTCATTTTGGTTATTTTGACTATTGATTTGTTAAACAATTGCGTATAATTTTTTCTACTGTCAATTCTTTTTCTCAATTTTCTTCTTCTTCTCTCTCGTGCTGGGAAAAATGTGTAAAGAAACGCTTTCGAGTAACTTCAAGTTATGTGAAGTGAGTACGAAAACAAACCTATTATTACAAAGGCTGCATGACTTTTTGGTTTGTTATCTGAACAAACCTGGAAAGATGCTCATGTACCGACATCCAATATCCATGGCGTTCAATGGCTATTTTTGTTGAAAAATTGTGAATAACTTGGCTGTTTAATGCATGTTCCTTTATTTTTTTAATTTGTTTTTTAGCATTTTTTTGAGGCAATTAGTGCCTCAAAAAGAAGTATTAAACAAGTGACAAAAAATAAAATGTTGCTGGAAAACTAATAGCAAAATAACGCTTAAACTGTAAGTGGTTGCATGGGTATCTTGGGTGTATTTACATAGTTATTTTGGATATACATTCTATGGTTAAAAGTGCTTAAGAACTACTAGGGAGTCCAAGACGCCGTTGACCATCAATTTCCAAATTCTCCAGGTTTGGCTCCCAGCGATTATTATCTGTTTCCAAATTTAAAAAGGTGGCTCCAGGGAAAGAAATATGTGACGAATGAACAGGTCGGACAGGAAACTGAAGCTTATTTCGAATATTTTGAGAAATCGAACTAAAAGAAGAAGTTCATGTAGAAGAATGAACAATAATTTTGACAAAAATCGTATTTTTTCTTTGTTAGGCCGACAGCATCTTGAACGACCTTGAACATCTCAGCTCTATTAAAAACCAAATTGGAGTTGTGATTGTTAGCTAGAATTATGAATTATGAGTTGAATTTGAAGCACTCTATGAGGGGATTTATACAATGAAACTCATCACATGAGATTTTCCGAAATTTTATTTTCGAGTTTCATCTTCAAATTATAGGGGATTTATGCAATGAAACTAGTCGCATGAGACTGTCAAAAGTGAGGGTGCGCAGTATGAAACGAAAATGAGGGGAAAAGTCTCTTGGACTGTGATTTCATGAAACTTTTTGACGTTATACTTTCATATTTTCGTTGTTGACTGAATTTTCAGAGCAAAGTCTCTGCAACTAAGTTTCATCATGTAATTTGAAGATGAAACTTGAAAAGAGAACTTCAAAAAATCTCATGCGACTAGTTTCATTGTATAAATCCCCTCTTATATGAGGAAACTGCGTTGCAGAGACCTTGCTTTCAAAATTTCATCAACAATGAAAATATGAAAGTATAACGTCAAAATGTTTCATGAAATCACAGTCCGCAAGACTTTTTGCATTCACTTTCGTTTCCTACTCCGCACCCTCACTTTTGACAATCTCATGCGACCAGTTTCATTGTATAAATCCCTTTTTTGTTCTAAACTAGAGGAGAGTAGTATATAATTTTTCAAATTTCAAAATTGCTCATTAAACTTTTGAAGTTGTTCAAACTTCAAAACAAAAGAATTATAGCGCCACAAAAATCGGGCCACACTTATTCGATTATAAGCCGCTGTTCTAAAGGTTTTCTTTTTCGAACATTAACTGCTTAAATGTTTCGAATATAAGCGGCTGTCAGAAACAGCTGTTTTTATTTTGATTTTATTATAATTCATTTTGTTGTGCAAGAGCTGCTGCAATTCTAAAAAATAAGGTAAAGATAATAATTTAATATATAAGAAATGCATCAAACAAGATTAAATATATTTGGCTTAACTTCAGATGACACTTTTACTGCAGCGTGGAGCAGCGTCTTCAACGGCTCGCAGCCTTTTCAACTATACAATACAGCTGCAAACAAAGCAACAACTGCTGCCGGCCTCGCATTTAAGCTTTAAAAGAACAGAAGCCACACTTCCACCGAACAACAAATCATGGACTCCAATATATCGATTGCCGCTCATAAAATGGGCAGCGGCATTTAACAGATTAAAAATCTATCAAACGCTGGTCACTGCTGTTGGCGTTCCCGCCGTCTATGCGTTGGAGCAAGCGGGCATGGTTTCGACTGGTTCAAATGCCGCATTCGCCATAGTCGGTGTGTCTGGTATACTAACATTGGCATTATGTAGCCTGGGGCCACAAAACCTGATCGGTTTTATTTACATCAATGAACAGCAAGATCGAGTTAAGCTGGCCTACTTAGATTTTTGGGGTCGTAGGCAAGAAACAGAGACTGAAGTAAGTGACATTATGCCTGAGGAGGAGCAGGCTCGTCCATCGAAATATGACTTCTACAAAAATGTCTGCTTGTATAGCGATCCGAAACGAAAATATAAAGTACTGCCACGATTCGGCGTTATTTTGGAACCAGAGCAATTCACAGCGCTGGTTGGTGAATAGCAGTGAGACAAGCTTACAATTAGAGAAATGTTATGTTAGATATAGAATTATTTTAAAAGTTATATAAAACTCGTTAAGAAAAAAGGCGAGGCAACTATAATAAAATCTGTTTCAAAACAAAACATTAACAATTGAACTTAGATTATACAGAACAGCGTTTATCCAGCATCGATAAAGAGAAGGTATTTAAATATTTTTATTGATTAACCTTGATTGTCTTTAATATATGTTTGTAGAACTTGGTTCACTTATATAAAAATTAGATAAAAATGCTACTCAGTTTGGACTGAAGAGGAAATTTTTAGTATGATAATTCACCCTGATGAATCGAAATTAGAAACGTTATGTCAGGAATATGTTAACTATCGTTGATTATTTCAGAAATAGCTTTACAAAGATCTACAAAATTCACCATTTTGCTCAAGTTCTTAGAAAACTCTGGCTTTTCTGCATTTCAATATGTTTATAAGAAAAACTTGTAACAAAATATATAAAGCTTTAAAAGAAACAACATTACCCAGTGGCAAAATTTGTCTTTGGAGACGAGGCAAAGTTTAGACTTGCAAGACGTTTTGCTAATTTGTTTGAAAATTTATTCGAGGACAGCTATGGAAGTGGATCGATATGTCGTCTATGACGGAGTTAGTGTCTTAAAGACTGCTCCATAAACGGATCAATCCGTTTGCCACTGGATATCTACAAAGTCTGTATTTTGAAATTTAATTAAATTTTGAGTAAAAAATTTTATTGATATCAACTCAATGAAATGAAGATTCTAAAACGATACTAAAACCATACGAAATTTACCGTCAATCTACCGGGAAAGCAAAAGTCTGGGACCATTCAGCATTATTGAGGTCCGACTGTAATAAAAACAAGCAAGTATCTCTTACAAACAACTAATTGCTCAAAATAATGATATAGATTTTTAAGTTCCAAAATTAAATTCTGTTTTTTCCATAAACCTTTTTACACAATTTTATATTTATATTCTCTTTATTAAGTGCAGTATAAAAATTCGTGTAAAAGCTTATCAAAATATATATCGTCGCTGCGCCTAAAAAATCAGGTATGTGATTTTTTTATGATTTTTTTTTTTTGCATAATTGAATAGCTCTACTCAATGTCCATCTGTGCGCTGAACGTCTTTTCGTTATCTCACATTGGAGACATTTTTTCATTACTTTTGCAATTAATTCCTTGTAGAATTTTTAAAATTTTTAATTAAATATTTGAAAAAACAGGTATGTGCTCGAAAAATTTGATCATAGTCAAAACAAAATACACATAAAAAAATCGGTTATGTGTCTGAAAATGGAAGAATGCATCCTCGCTCCGTGCTGGAGTAAGAAGTTTTAGTTTTTTTTTAATATTTATCTCTAGAATTTTATAGCAAAAAATACAAAATTATGACATTGCAATAAATTTGGAAGCGCAGAGAATAAATCAGTTTTTTTGCTCTCCTGAAAAGTTGTCGAAAAACACATAACTGATTTTTAAGGCGCAGCGACGATATGTTTAAAGTATATAAATTTTGTCTTAATATCTATTAAAAAAAATTATATTTTAAAGCTATTTGTTGACAGACATCTATTTATGCTTTTAACTCAATCACATTCGTTCTTTTGTTTCTATTTGAACACTAAGTTGTATTTGGTTCGGCAGCACATTCGATAGTTGTTTTTGTAGTGGCATTTTTATTTTCCTTTTTACCCAATTTCCTTGCATCATATACCTGCAGTAAAGTTGGTTTAATATTTTCCATAACCGAAATATTTTGCAGAATAAAATGTTGAGATAAACTTACAGTATCGGGTAGCTTTTTACAAAATGTTTCTGGCAGGAATAATGCTAAAATACCAGCTGATAGTGAAGCTGCTCCAAATAGTAGCAACGGCAATGCTTCATAGTAGGTGCCCTGTGGAGGAAAAAAATAAAATAAAATAAAGTTAAAGCTAAAATTAAAAATTAAATATATTTATGGTTCCTTGTTTTTATTTTTTCGCAGTAAGAATGTTGCGCTTGTCCACTGAAATCATGTTTCGCAAACGGGTTTCGGAAAGGAAAGAGTATCGAATATGCTTGGCTGTACGTTAGAAGCACCGAAAATGAGAGTAGCTCTAAATATGTTAAGGGATTATTTATTGATTTTATGGGTGCTTTTGACTATCTATGCTGGGAAAAGGTGTTACGTTGGCCAGAGGAGGTGGAGTGCCGGGAAATTATGATTTGGCAGAGCTATTTCTCTGGTAAGAAAGCGTGCGTCATAGCGATAAACCAAACAGTAGAGGTAGATGTTGTCCATGGTTGGTCGCAGGGTTACATATGTGGGCCATTCATATTGATAGATCCTCTGTGGGGGTCTTGAACATCTGTCTAAGGCTGCATGCATAGTAAACGCCGATTCACACAGACAGGCAGGCATGCAGGCAAACGAGATACAAATAGCTCTCTATCTCGCTTTTTCACACACTCTGCCTGGTTGCCTATCTGAACCGGCGTTTCCTATGCACGCGGCCCAACCCAGCTAGGATTTGATCGAATTTTTTAACATATAAGAGTCGTTTTGGACTCTCCTCCGCGAGGATGACAGTCGAATGTGCGCTTTTTTTCTGATCAAAAAAGATTCTTTATTCGGGAGAGAATGGTACCCTACACGTGACTCTTCTTGAAGAGTCTTTTTCGAGTCGTTTTTTAGTCCTTGGTGCACCTAGAGAAGTTAAGAGAGCGTTTTTTGACTGTAGAAGCGCGACTACGAAGAATTCTGAGGAGTGACTGGGAACTCAAAAGGCGGCGCTGTCCATCTCATGTTTGGTGGTCTGTTAGTTGCTTGTTGATGGTTCGCCTGTGTGAGGCAAAATAGTCAGTTCTATTGTGGGCTACCACAATATACTCTCATGTCAGAGAGTGATCTTGATTGGATGGATGCCGGTGTGCCAAATGGTCTCTACGGACGTGCTTCAAGTGTTGATGGGGATGCCGCACTAAGATTTGAAGGTAATGCAAACCAGCACTGCATACAGAATTCGATGGGGTTTGTTCTTGCTGACGCCTGATTGGGCTCCGGAAGTGATAGGCAGGGATTTGAGCTCAATTGAGATAAAGACTCATTTCAGCCTCCAATGGTCAGATGGTTCTGGCCGGACCTTTTTCGATTTTATTTGTATTTTAAATATATTTCCAATTGAGCTTTCGACTTGAAATTTCTCGACTTATCATTTGATTTGTAATCACGTTTGAATTTGACACCAATAACGCTAGTTTCCCATATAAATACACGCAAATGTAAAGCGTTCTGGCCAGACCACTTCCGACCGTCCAAATGTTATCGGAACATCTGACCGAGGGAGGCTTAAGACGGTGTCAGAGTTAAAACGTTAGAGTAACCTACCAGCTTATACGTGACTTGACTTTTGTGGAAGGTCTCCGGACTTTTGGTTTTCCTTAAGTCTGAGCTTCTGGTTGACACGCGATAGTTCTTTTAATGCAATTTTGCATAAGCAGAATCTCAGCATAACTAAAGGCTGCCACTGTGGATCAATCCTTGAGGATTGGTCACATGTGTTGTGCGAATGTCCTCTTTATGAAGAAATTCGAGATTTAGGTTCCATGGGCACAATTCAAGAAGCAACTGAAGAGCTTAATGTCGGCAATGCGCTTGCATCTAGTGAGGAAGTTGTCAGATTAAACAACATCGTATGTCAGGTGTTTATAAGACACCGTATCAGGTGAATGGTTATACGTAACTCTGTTGGTCTGTAGATCCAACATGAAAAAATGTACACTGAAAAAAACAAATAGCAAAAAAATCACCCTTTATATCGAAAATCTAGGTTAAGGGTATTGCATAGTCGGACTAGACCGACTTTAGACTAAATTTTCTTGTTTTTATTTCACGTTTGTTTAAATTTATTTATCTTTTCTTAGTCAAAGCATGTTGTTTGTCTTATTAAAAAAGATTTTGAAGTTTATAAGGAAGATACAGTCACAGTATCTATGAATATACAGATTAAGTTAAATCTGATAATTTTTCACAATGACCTTTCAACTTTTTTGAAATGTAATTTCTGTTTATATTTTTTCAACATTATTTCAAAACACGTAATAACTAAATTAATAAAATAAAAAAAGATAAATATTTCAAAATTTTTTATAATGGTACTTTTTTAGCCAACATGTATAGCGTGGTATACATTGTGGTATATGTGGTATTATGACCAGGTATTGCCAAGTACGTAAATGTCCTTTAATGCGTAGTTTTCTAAAGACACTTTAAAAAAAACTTCTACACAAACTTATGCCCTGGGCTGGCAAATATCCAGGCAAGTAAGAACACAAAAAAATTCAGTTCTTTATTGCTCTATGCGAAATTTCTTAAAATACGGTTCGCATTTTGCGATGCATTAATAATGGTCATCATTGGTAACGCAGTTTTTTATTATATTTACTTACAAGAAGTGGCACAAATGGCGCCAACATTGCGCCAAAACGAGCAAATGTTGACATGACTCCGACACCGCCGCTGCGTATCACCTATAGAAAGAAAACAAAAAGAGTTACTTAAGCTAGAGGACATGTAAAAAACAATTCAATGAGTCGATAATGAAGATAACAGTTCTTCAGCATAAAAGCCTCTCACGACTCTCAAATACTAGCTACTTACAGTTGGCATCATTTCCGCAGTGTAAGTGTAAACGACGGCAAACGACGAAGTTATGCCCAATTTTCCAATAAGAAATAATGACACTATGGCCCAAGTGCTACCTATTAATAAAAAAACCGTTATTTAAATCGTGTACAAATAAAAGCTAATAAACTATTAAGAAAAACATTACGTGTTTCCAAATTTGTTTGCACTAATTTATAAAGTAAGCAAAAAAATTATATAGATATAAGAAAAAAAAAATTACAAATAATATATGTAGTTCAATATAAGAAAAGTGTATTAAATAATTACTCTGTGTTATATAACCGCCAGCGACACAAGTAACGGCGCACAAGAAAAGCGAACCCGACAAGGCGAGACGACGTCCAAGCTTTTTCAAAGAGATCTAAACCAAAAAAATGAGGCTTTATATTTTTGGCGAACAGACAAATATAAATGTAAAACTTACCCAAGCCAATGTATAGCCAGGTATTTCAACCAGGCAAACGAGAGCAAAATTTAAGTACTTATTGCCGCTTAAGCTCGTGGAATTAAGTGAGAGTCCATAAAAGACAACGGCGTTGATGGCCCTGAAAATAAAAGTGAAACATGAAATAACGGTGCTAGAATGACAAAATTTATAAAATATCTTCCTCTCTGACTCAGTATTAGTCTAATGAAACTAAGCTTTAAGCTTATTTGGAAACTCAGTTCTATTTTATATTATATTAAAAGCGAACTAAGATTTTCAGCGAGATATAAGGGACATCATCATCGCAGTGATCGATACAAACGATCCGGAGGGCAGCACTTCGTCTGAAAAATAGAGAAAGGTAGTAGTCAAAGTGGCTGCTATCTTCATTCCTATAATGGGTCTGTTCCCGTACTTTTTGGACTAAAAATGGTAAAACTGTCAAAAGTCTGAGAGTAAGAAAAAAATCTCTCGAAAATGGAGAAAAACACAAAAAAGTACGGGAACGCTTCTCGGACTAAAATTGTAAAAACTGTCAAATAAGATAGTTTATCTAGCATTGGCTTAATGTTGAGCATCGGCATTGCAGACGAAATTCATAAGATTCTTAATAATATTGAAATTCATTCTCAAGTTATGAGAGTTATATTAGTAATGAGTTATATTAGTTTTTACACATTTTCCCATGTTTCTGGGTTCCATTTTAATTGTTTCAAAGAAGTCTTGATGTATCGCAATTTCTTTGCTTACTTGTAAACAGCTGATTTTAAGCTGTTTGACACTTTTACCATTTTTACCCGAAGAAATTTCTCGAACTAAAACTTGCAACTTTTGACAAGGGGGGGAAATGTTTTACTCTCTTGATTGCACTCTCTTTTACCATTTTTTCGAGTACGGGAACGCTTCTCGGACTAAAACTGGTAAATTGGACTAAAACTTTAGAGTACGGGAACAGACCTAATGAAGGAGTTCCCCGGTAACGAGTTCAGGGCTACGTGAAGCTAATCACCTGCGCTGACCAGGTATCAATTGATCTCTATAAGATAGCAATCCCTAGGATAGGGTAGGTATGGCCTGGAGTAAAACTGGAGGTTGGATCGCGTTCCCGGATCTTCGCCGAACCTTCTCACCCTCAAACAATCCTGGAGCTGGTTCGGTTGGAAAACCATGATCTACCAACAGATAACTGCAAGGTGCAAGGGTTGAAAAGCCAAAAACGGACTTAAGATCGGCAAATTTTGTCATAAATCAGGACGCCCTGGCTATTTTGTCATTGAAACGTTGTGTGGTAGACTATGATTTCACCTCCATTGAGCTGAGGGTCTTTAAAAAAGATGAAGCATTATTGAAGGAAGAGCAGGCTTCCGAAACAATTAACAACGATCCATCTCCTCAATATTGCACCTCTGAACCATACGACACTAGCCCCGATACAGAACTGGTGAAGTCCCATCGTTTGTTCTCTTTAGAGGATGACTTCCTCAATTGCACGATGAGTCCAACATCGCTGTTGTGAAGGTTAGTCTATCTACTACCAGCCTTAATGCCATAAGCGTCGAAGTCCTCCCAGAAGACAATATTATAGACCTGGCCTCTACACTGGCAGCACAAGCTAAAGACCTGATAATCGTAAAATTCGATGCTATTGCTCTTCATGTGATCTGGGAAAGCTAAGACACCAACAAACGGGGCGAGCTTTTTTTCGATTACATCCTTACTACTAACTTTATTATAAGTAATGTGGGTAACGAACCTGCATTAACTATTAGTTAAAGGTAGGAAAGTCTCACACATTACACTTGCCTCTGACCATATATCAAATAGGATGAAGAACTGAAATTTCAAAAGAACATTTCAGATCATAGTAATATTGTTTTTTCACATAGAAGACTTTGCTTCGAAATCACAAAGTTTCCGTAATCTCAAACAAAACTTAGAAATGGACCACCATTTCCTTCTAGTAGATCTAGTAGGTAGTCAGACACTGCGTCAATGAACAAAGCTCTTGACACCACACGTGTGCTTAAAACACCAAACGGGAAGAAAAAGTCATCTCGGTGGGACACTAAGTATATTAAAGGGGTATGTCTTCGAGTTTGCCTCTTTAATGCTTCTAGCTGTAAAATTTTTATTAAACATTAATTTCGCAAAAATTTAAAACAATAGCTTTTTTGTTGTATTTAAAGACATTTTCTGTTAGAAATGAACCGTGCAGCTATAATAAAAAAAACATCAACTCATTTAAATCATACCATATCAATATATTTTTTGTTTTTGTTGTAATGCGGCACTTGTTACCACATGGTAGCATAGTTTTTATTAATTAGAAGCTTATTTACACGGTGTTTTATCAACGACATGTAACGAATTATTCAATTGCAATTATCGTCATATGAAATTAGTTTTGACGTAGAATTACGTCTTACAGCGCGGTTTGTATGGGGTCGTTTTAACAGATTTTTTCAAGGTCATTAGGCAACGTTTTTGGCGAATACTTTAAGGTATACATACAGCCTTTAATACTCTTCGTTCATAGATAATATATACACTAAAATATCAGATATATCCTGCGCTGAATGAATATCTAACTTTGGATTTTGTCACTATTATATTAAAGTCACAAAATAGTAAAATATAAGAAGAAAAATGCATGTTTTTATATAAGAAAATCAATCATCAGATGCTTATGTGCCTGCTGCTTTCATGTTTTTCTTTCGTTGTTTATGCTTGTATACTTTGGTTTTGCACGAACTGATTGGCAGCATTGTAAGCATTAGTTCGCATTTGTATGCACTACTGTTCTAGTATACTAAGTGCTCTATTTTGAAACCAGAGGTCATGAACCTCTTTTCAACTCAGTCAATGAACTCAATCTGTCAAATTTAACGAAATGCTTCTGTGATCCGGTTAGATTTAACTCTTATGAAAAAAACGAGTTGGATCATATTTCTTTTTATGCTTTTACCCAATAGATGGCGTAAAATTTAATTTTTGCTTATAATGCAAATTAATTTGGATTCCACATCCCACTAGCACTAGCTAGTGTAGTTTGCAAACTATGCATCGAACAGAAAATGTAGCTAGCAAACTAAATATCAGAGAGAGACGAGAGGAAAGGACATGTGCTCAGCGAGAAATATAGTAACCATGCGATTTTTTAAAAAATCGGGGTCTTAATTTTAATTTGAAATAAGTAGTTAAACTGACTGTAGCTCGCAAACTATATATCTGGCAGAGACGAAAGTGGCACCAATGGAAAATGCATTTGCTTCGCCTTCTTTTCAACTAAGTCTATGAACTCAACCTGTCAAACTTAACAAAATGATTGAAAAAATTTTAAATTTTGCTTGTTTCTTTTTGCTTGCTCATTTAATCATACTTACTTTTAACTTTTTCTTTGTTTGGCCTCGATAAGTAGTCCATAATTGAGTGTTATTAATTTATTTTTTAATTTTTGGAAGATCAATAAAAATACGTGCAAAATGAACAAAACTATCGGACCAAAAAGATAAAGTACAAGAGGTTACAACTTAAACGGAATTCTACGTCTACACTTACGATACTATCGAAACTGTTTCTTTTTTTTTTCTTTTTGAGACATGACCAGTAATGGACCAGTAATGGTCTTACAAGGCCCTACTTTACGTAAGCTACAAATTTTATAAATTAATACTTGAACAAGCTTTGAACAAACCATTTTAAGTACCCAGATTAACTCATTTGAAACCAATTGTACGAATAAGTTAAAATTTTATTTGAGGTAAAATATGATTCACCTTCATTGGTATAAAGCTAGAGCGACCTTAAATCTCATGCATATACGATATGACCGCCTGATTTTACGTAGCGTAGCGCCACGCCAAAATGTTGTTTAGCTCGTGACATTGAGCTTACCACAGCCAGCACGATATTTCCTGTACGTTCAGGTTATGATAGTGCTCACGAGGAAAAAGAGATAAGAGTTTTCCACAAGTGTACGTCTTCCAAAATCTGGTGGCTTCACTGACATACTCAATGAACTTGCAGAATTTTGTTGAAGATGTTCGCTTGACTATTCTTATTTCTCTTTTATAGGCACTTAACATAGATCTATAGTTTATTCAGTTTTGCTCTAGCTTGCTTAAAATAACCTTCCAGTGAAGTTTTCCGACCTCTGTTCGTTTTTTTCTAAGCTTGCTTGTCTACTGACTTACATTGTTAGGCTTGCAACTTAAGGTAGAACTTCTTGAAAGCTTTGTTAATTTTTTCTCTTTAAAAACTTTACTGCATTATCAAAAGAAGCTCCATCCCAGAGACATTCCGTGTCTAGGTTTCAATATTGTTGCTTATTCAGACTGGTTAACTTTCCCAGTTAGTTTTTACGGGGTTCCCAAATTATCTGCTTATATTCAGATCGCAACTGATAGTAAAGAGAATTTTAAAGTGCTCTGAAAATGGCTGCTTTCGTGACACCTCTCAGTTATCAACTATGAACTGTTCCCTATTGCTCACTTAAGTTAAATCAATTATCTCTTAACTGATTCTATTCTGAAAAGTTGGCTTATGCTTATTCAAGTATATTGAAATGCCTGTTTGAAATATTGAAATTTTTCTTTGAAAACTGTCCCTTCGTTTTCAAATAATTCCCGAATTAAGTCTAATAAAATAAAGAGTACAGATAAATAAAAAAAGCTGAGATATTTGCTGGATTATTGGTATTGCCTCTCTTCACTTACCATATATACAACATAATAGTATAGTTCAGAACCAATGTTTTCGATTTGAAGACCTCCTTGACGGCTAGCCAGATTTCATTTTTGCCCGTACTGGATATAGAAGAAATTGACTCTGTATCCGCATTTGGACAATCTTGCTCTGTCTTAGCCGTTGTTGTAGACTGCTTGGGTGTCGCAGGGGAATCGTCAAAAGTTGATAGCAGTGCAACGGATAGTTCCTTACGATTCACTTTCGCTGCTCGGCGTATAATGATGCTTGCCTTTTCTCGCTTATTTTTGGCAATTAGCCAACGCACTGACTCTGGTACCAGCCAATAGTAGGCAATGAAGATAAGCGGCGGCACGGATAATGCATATTGTAGATACTGCCAATCGTGTAGCCACCAGGCGCAGAGACCTACCATAGCTTCACCTACGGCATAGAAATAGTTCAGCACATTTGAGGACATTTCCCGCTTGCGTGGTCCAACCATTTCGACACCGATTATAAATGCTAGCGGATAAACGCCCGATGTGCCGACTGCATTCAGAAATGCAAAAATAATAAAGCTGTTATAGTCCCAAGCTAGACCCTGAGCTATGCCTGTTACGGCCATGAAGATGATGCAAATGATGAAAACGTTCTTGCGCCCAAAACTGTAAGAGAGAGAGTGAGTGAGGGAGTGAGAAGGAATGAAATGTTAATTGTGAGAGCAAACAGGTTTTCTTACCGATCCGCCAAGAAACCGGCTGCAGCGGTGCCCACAACAAGACCAGCAAAATGCATGGTACCCACTAATGCTAAACGCCAGGCATTTTCCTTGCAGGTTAGATGCCACTATAAAAAGAAGATATGGATTAAATATAAAATTGAGGGATATCATATTATTTTCGATTATTAAACACATAAATGTGTTGAAGTCCCTTCCCTACCAAATTCTCAAATATTCGTTTTATATGATGACAAATCCTTTTCTTGCTTAATACTTACATCTTGCACAATCGTCCGTTCCTGGGTGTCGAAGACCCACGAATAGCAACGTTCTTTGGCTTGATCATTAAATAAATTCTTCGAACAGAATCCTTCATTGGCAGTGTTATTGCTATCCTCGTTGGTATCATTGAGCTTATAACGATAGCAAGTTTCCGGCGTAAAGACACCTTTCTTGTCCGTTGTACCCGGAGTAGCATTTACTAGCCATGCTGGACTTAGTTGTGGTTCGGTAAGTGTTTCGCACTCGGGTATAAAACATCTGTAGAATAATGTGAAAATGATTAGCTTTCGATAAAGAGTGGATATATGCCGTTAATATTATTCTCATTTCTCATTGAATATAACCAATGAATATAACCATCACCAAAATACATAACTATGTTCATGGTGTCACTTGTACCATTGTGATTGAAAAAGCAATTGGAAGACTCAGATCCACTGAGTAGTTTTAAGCATACTATTGCTTTTTACAAGCTTTGAACAATGCTTGAAACAATTTTAAAATAGAATGTCTCTCTTTGATTTCGAGTTCAAATTTTTTCTTTTTTTTCTTTGAGTTCAAATTCATAGAGAATGTAGATTGCTGCCAATATCGAAGTATGCAGTGGTTAAGATTTAGGGGAGAGAGAGGAGGGTCCGGAGCCAAAAAACATTTCCATATAATCTTAAGTTATTGTCAATCGATTCTATGAAGTTAAAAGTTGAATTGCGATTATCGAAAGAGTTTTGTGAAAAGATACAAATTGGTATACTAATAACGAAAGTCATAATATAGGGAGTGATATGGTGGAACCACATTTCCATTGTTTTTCATAAAATCAAATCCCAAGAATGATCCAAACCAATTTGGGGGATTCCTAAATACTTAGGAAGAGTCTGATGGACTCCCTTCTATATTCAAATCTATTCCTGGATTTACTGACGATCCTGACATAATTTGTGGCCTATTTGCAAATCTTTTTAAAGGGTAATTTTGACACATAAATCCTGTACTTCTGATGAGATTTTCGATAAGAATCGATCGAAGAAGATTTTAGCTCTGGACCTAATGGAATTCCTGTCGCAGTATCAATTCAATGCGAATTGTTTGCCAACCACTTTGCTTCTTATTCAATAAATCAATTGACGAAAGTCACTTTCCGCTGTTTTGGAACAAATCATTTATAAGTCCTTTTATAAGTCCTTTCACCTTGGGTGAAAATTCATTGTCATAACAACTCGTTACTGGCAGATCCACAGTGTCTAATCTTCTGAATTCTACAACATTTTGCTTGAATACCATTAAATCAGGTAACCAAGTCCACTGGATTAACACTGACTATAGTAAATCACTCTAACTCTAACATTAGGAAACTCTTTCCTCAAATACCCAAAACCGTAGACTACATCACGCAAAAACTTTTCTTCTACAAAAAGTTTGATGTATCCATTCCCTTTAGAAAGGAATAGAATACTGAAAGCCCTCCACCTAGCAATGCAATTGAAATCTACACCGATGGTTCAAAATTGAATGGCAAAGTGGGGGGAGGCATCTATTCTGAATCTTGCCTTTAGACTGCCTGACTACTGCTGTGTCTTCCAAGCGGAAGTTACTGTTATACATGAAGCTGTTACTTGGCTTCAGATGAATGATATATCAGCTAAGGATATTTGCATTCTATCTGATAGTAAAGCCGCTTTGAAAGCCCTGGAATCTGTTAAAATAACATAAAAAACATCTAGCTTGCATCGGTACTCCCAATACTTTATCGGAAAAAATGGAAATAATTGTTATACCTCTTACCACATATTAATTACTAACAAATGAGCTATCCCTTTAAAGAACCAGCACAAGGTGGTCTACGGGAAGTACATGCTGCATAGCGCGTAAGGTTTGGCCAACTCTGAACCTGAAACGGGCAAAGGAACTAATTTCCCTCAGGTGAAAGTGCTGGCAAAAGTGCGTTTACTTCTATTTTTAGTATCAAGTGGATATCTATTAATCTCTCGAGAGTTTAAAGAAGTGCAGATGAGAGTCTGATTTATCTCAGGTTTTTGGGTTTACATGTGAGCTTTTTCCTGCCTTAGGTTGCGGTTATAGTGAACGCCGAGTTAGACAGGCAGGCAGACAGGCAATGTGAACAAGCGAGATAGATAGCTATTTGCATCTCGTTTTTTCACACAGATTTCAGCATACCTGCCTGTCTGAATCGCGTTCAATATAACCGCAACCTTAGTTATGAAAACTTCTAAATGTATCTCCAGCGGTTTGGAATGTGATTCAGGTCAAGACAGCTTTGGTAGAACATCAAAACCCGTTGCTCTACGATGTCAAGTTTTTTTAATTTTGATTGGGGCTATGCAGTCTGGTCCAGCGGACTTGAACGGTTTGAAGCTTTCTATCTTACTATTGCTCATTTTAGCTTCGATTTTGTAATAATGTCTAAGAAGTTGTCAACAGCGGGTAGATGCTCTGCTTGTGTTGTAACATTCCCTATCTTTGAACAGCCTTGGAAGTGTGTTTCTACTAATATATTTAAAGATTCTCCATTGCTGCAGTTCCATCTTCTTTTTCCATGAAGCTTGGCTTAAGAGGACTGGTTGCGAGAAGTTTCCTAAGTCTCGACGCCTGAGAGGTTTGTGATATTACTTCAGAAGGTGCTCCAATATTGTCGTTATGCTTTTCGTTATTCTTTCTTGTATTCTTTTAGAGCCATTATATAGGTTAACCACACATCGGAGGGTCCAGTGACTTTTGCTTTATTGAAGAGCTTTCGGTTCTTGTTTCGGAATTTTATTTTAAGAGAGTTATAATTTATAAACTTTTTAGTGTTTGGGTCTTTTTTTTTCTCTATTTACACTGTGAAACAACCAGTTATAACGTGGTTGGATTGGGAACCACAGTCATAAGACCTAAATCCGATTAAGATCTTGTGAAACATATTGAAGAAGAAAATTTAATTGAGGAATCCCTCGTCTCTCTTGTGGGTGACCGTGGTATGCAGGTTAAGTGTGTGGCTTAGCATGCTTGGAGCCCGAGTCGCGGCAAAAGTTTTTTTCAATAAAAAAATTTTCCTGATCGGTCACTACTTCTCTGCAGCAGAAAATGGAAAACCTAAGAGAGTAAAAAATACCATGTAAAGCTTATTGAGAACATGAACTTTAGCCTTTCGGAGTCGGCATAAAACATGTAGGTCCAGTTCTCGGTCAATTGTGTGCAAACATTTAATTACACACACACCACACTATTGATCATAAGAAGCTCGGTCAAAGTCCTTTCAAGGGCTGAAATGGCCAATTTATGTTTTTTTTTGCATATAAATTGTTATGTATTTTTTAAAAAAAGTTAAAATATGAATATCCAAGTGTTTATGACCACTTGCGAATCACTATATGCACAGGGGAGACGGCCGATCAGAAATTTTATTTTTCTTTTGAAATATTTTTGCCAGATGTGCGTATTGAACTCGGACCACCACGTTCCCATGGCCCACATGGCCTCGGCCGCCACTAATTGATTTGCTTATGTTTGATGTTTGATATCCTTATGTTTGAACTGTAGAATTTGCATTTGAAGTAAAAAAAGTTTAATTTGAAGTGCCAAAAGTTGCACTTGAAGTGTTAAAGGTTGAATTTGACGTCAATCACAATATAATTGCGCTATTCGTTTTGAATTCTGCCATTTATTCATTGTTTTGTTAGGCGCACGTTTTTATCAAACACACTATAACATATGCCTAATATTTGCCTATAAAATTTTAAATCTTACAATTTAATTCTAAACAATTGAACAATTGCATTTGAAAGTATAAATAAATACACAATTGTATTCTAAAATATTATTTCATTGATTAATTCATTTAACAATAGTTGTACGTTATGCAAGCAATGCATGCTCTCAAGCTATTTAAATATGTGTCAATGTTTGGTATTGCAGTTAACACCTTTTTTCAATTAAAAGCGAGTTTGACGCATCGGTGAGTTTGAACACAGATGATGCACATATGTTATGGCTTGAAATAATATTTATTAATAACAGGTGGAAAAACTGAAACAAACATGCTCTCATATAACACTGTTCAACACAAAAAAATCACAAGGTTACGATAAGCTATTCTCGTAGAGATAAAAGCAAATATAAGAAACTTTAGGTCGTAGTTTTATTTTAGGGGGTTTTAATTTTGCGCCTTTTTGCAAATTCTTATGGTGAAGTATAATAAGAAACCACGTGGCGCTTACATTTTAGCTATAGCATGTGTTTGAGAGATTTATGTAGAAAACTATGAGGAATATTTTTGTAGAACATTTTAATCCTCTAACTCTTCATTATATGGGTCTGTGAAAAAAAAGATACATAAAAAAGTTGTTCTTTTTTAAGTTAGGACAAAGTACACTGGGTTTCCAATCGTCGGGCATGCTTTCCGCACCTTGAAATTGCCATACAAGGGAAATAAATTCTTATTTTTTGCGTTAAAGTTGAATTTTGAGCTTTGATTTATTCAGAGACTTATAGCAGAATTTTAGGAATTTAGGGAGACCTCGAAGTGGTGTCTCCTGGAAAAGGCAAACTAACACCCGTTTAGTTGTCGGCTTATTTGAGCGGCGATAAAAGGAAGGAAGAGAGATGCCTTTTCAGACGTTAAAAAAAGAGAGCAAGAACAGCGTGAGCGAGAAAAAATTGAGGTGTATCAGGGCAAAATGGATGCTCGAAAATTTTACCAGCAGGTTAAGCGTCTAACTCAAGGATTCAAGCCCGGAGCATCTACTTGTTGAGATAAGAATGGTGATCTGGTTACAGATACGCAGTGCGCATTGAGATTATGGAGACAGCATTTTTCCAATCTGCTTGCAAGCGACGATACCAACAATTCCGCCCTTGGAGAATGCAGTTCGACACCACCAATCGACGATAATGGAGTGGAAATTCCACCACCTAGCCATGACGAGGTTAAAGTTGCTATCCAGCGGCTCAAAAACAACAAAGTCGCAGGTGCTGACGGCCTGACTGCTGAATTTTTAAAACCGGCGGCGATAAATTGAAAAGGTGCATGCATCAACTCATCAGCAAAATATAGCTTAGGGAAAACACTGATTGGACTTTATCAGTGTGGCTTTTGTCCTGGCAAGTCCACCACAGACCAGATTTGTACACTACGCCAAATCCTGGAGAAAACCCACGAAAATCAAATTGACACCCAGCATCTCTTTGTTGATTACAAAGTTGCGTTCGATAGCCCAATTCGGGATTGCTCGTACGCAACAATGTCTGAGTTCGGTATACCTGCAAAGTTGATAAGGCTCTGCAAGGTGACGTTGAGCAATACTTGCAGCTCCATCAAGGTAGGAAATGACCTCTCCGAAACCTTTAATACCGAACTAGGTTTCAGACAAGACGACCCACTATTATGCGATCTCTTCAATTGCATCATGGAGGGGATCCTACGAAAAGCAGATGTACATCGAAATGGTACTATTTTCTACAAAGGTGTCCAGCTCCTTGCGTATGCTGATGATATCGATATTATCAGCAGAACCAAGAGAGATGTAACTTCTGCTTTCGCCGCTATCAAAAAGGAATCAGCCAAAGTGGTTTTGACGATGAACTAGGGCAAAATAAAGTATATTCTTACATACCTTGGTACCGCCATAAACAGCAACAACAATGTCAGCCTGGAGATTAAGCGCAGAATAACAATTGCTAATAGGTGCTTCTATTGGCTAAGTAAGCAATTAGGTTCCAGAGCCCTCTCTCGATCGACAAAACTAACACTCTACAAGACGCTCATCATACCTGTGCTTCTCTATGACGCTGAGGCATGGGTGGTATCGCAAGCAGACGCAGCCGCTCTTGTGGTGTTCGAGAGAAAAGTTCTTCGCAAAATCTTGAGTTGGCGACGACTATCGCATTCGAATGAACCACGAACTGTTCGAGCTCTACGACAACATTGAAATAGTCCAGCGTGTAACAATTCAGAGACTACGTTGGCTGGGTCATGTCTTTCGTATGGATGAAGAAGCTCCAGCGAAAAAGGTGTTTGAGACGAGAGCCGAGGGTCGTCGACGAAGAGGAAGACCATGCTTCCCATGAATTGACCAGGCCGAGGAAGTCCTTACCGCACTTGGTGAAAGAGATTGGAAACGGCGCGCTCGAAGCAGAGGCGCCTGGCGAGAGCTGATGAAGTCGGCCGTAACCTGACAACGGATTGTCATGGCCACCTAAGTAAGTTAGAAATAGCATGTATAGCAGAATTTTGTGACAAATATTTTTGTGGGACATTTTTATTCTCTATAGCCCATTTTTTTAACGTGTCTTTTTTATACTTTTTTCACAAAACGACGAAAAAGAACCATATAACGAAGAGTTTGAGGATTACAATGTTTTATAAAAATGTTCCTCGTTGTTTTTTACATAAATCTCCCGAACACATGCTGTAGCTAAAATGTAAGGATCACATGATTTCCTATTATAATTCACCAAAAGAATTTGCAAAAAGGGGGGAAAATTAATACCCCCTTAAATCAAACGCACATACACGTTTATTTGATTTTGATTCTCTTTACCTGAATACGTTGTCAGAACCTTGTTATTGTCGAAAAAAAATAAATTTTGTTGAATAGTGTAATTATAAACTTACCTGTAAGAAGGCGTGCCGGCGGTAAAAACATACGACAGGCTGTTGGCAGCGGCAAACATTACCGGTAGGCAGATGAGTAGATAATTTCTACGCTGATAAAGTCCGAACTCGCCGATTTCCACAAGAATTTGATCGAAATCCATTTTCTTAGATAGTTAGTTGGTTTGGGTTATATATGTTTAACAAGGGAGTTTTTTGTGTTTTTTTTTTAAATTCTCTCAAACTGCTAATGGCAGCTGATTTTTGGTAGGCACGGATTTGTAGTTTGCACTCTTATTTAAAAAGTAGTGCGTTTTTGTAAATTTTATGTCTATTATTTATTTTATAAAATTTCATAAGCGTTGCAAATTTGCTTTTATCTTAATTTAATATTTAATTTTAAAGTTATTTATAGTTTTTCAAACACTTAAACGTTAAAATATAACTGCAGAAAATTTTTGTTTTTAATTTTGCGATAGTTGCCTTTGTTAAACTTTTATAAATTTGTACTTTTTGAAAGTTTTTTCCTTTAACTATTTATTATTCTTCGATATTTTCTTTAATATAAATTATTTGTACACATGTTTTTTCATAACTTTGAAAGTTCTCTTTAATTTATTGTTAACATTTTTATGTTCATTGATTAGCACCCGATCTCTTCTCTGTTCAAGAATTTAAATTTTTTCTTTAGTAAAAATAAATCATTGAGCTTTTATCATATTTAAGCTTCTTAAAACGACTCACTTCGTTTTCTGTTGTATTTTAAAAATTTTAATTTTTAATGAATTAAAATTTATTTTTATTGTTTTTTATTTTATAAATACTGTCACTTTTGTATCGTATTGAAAGAATGTGTTTTAACATTTTTTTATTGTCTATAAATCTGTTGCCAAAAAATTGTTTTTTTTTTTTTTATCTCACGGCGCTGTTATCCGTTCAAGTGTTGGTATTTATTGTTTTTTCTGGTTGCATGCACGTTGTTCCAGCTATTATAAGTTCTATGACTCGAACGTTAGCACCCACTCGTGAGTTAAGCTCTACGACATGAACTGTAGACTTTCTCAAGCGAAACTGAAAGTTTTAAAAATAAACAAGACAATTTAACGATAATGATTTGTTGCAATCTACAGATGTTTGCTTATGAATTTGCCTATAGGTTTAAAAAGAAAATGAAGAAAAAAAAAAGATAGAAGTCGTTGTTAGCATGAATTGAGAGATTTTCTTGCGCGAACGCAGTCGATGCACAGTGCATCGATGGGAATGAAAATGAAAAAAAAAAAAAAAATTAGAATAAAAATTTTGTGTAGATTCAAAACATCGATTGATGATGCACACTAAAAAATTTGTGTAGAATTTTCACACCGATCGGTGTTCCAGGGTGTCTGACAGCGTTCGGTGTAAAAAACACCGTGTCAAAGTGCTAGAATGTAATAACAGAAGGTGTGTAATTTTTTACACCGATCGGTGCAAAAAAATAAGTATCCGATAGGATGTTTGTGTTTAACCCTGTAAGAACACACAAAATAATAACATTTTAAGCACCAACGGTGTAATATTTTTAATATTTCAAAATTTTATACAAAAATAAAAATAATGCTATACAAAATTAAATGGCATATATGCTCAAAAATTTATTTAGATTAAGTAATATTTACACCTTTTCTTTACTTTATTATAATCGATTTAAATTTTAACAAAGTCGAATAAAAAGCTTTTATGTTAATTCACATCGATCGGATAAATTTGTCGTTTCACACAGGGTAAACGGTGTAAATAAACAGAGTTCGGAGTAAAAATGTAAATATCTGCTCATCGATGTGAATTTATTTTGGAAATTATTTGATGTGTGCTCATACAAATCACAAATCATTTTAGGTGCTGGCTAAAAATTTTGTTTCAATATTTTCTTTGAAGGATGATGTTCGATAATAATCCATTTTCGATCTTCATCGATGTTAAGAGACGAAAAATCGAGTTGTATGGGAGGAAGGCGTATTGATGGACGGATTACTCCCACTTATTGAGCACATCGTAGTTTTTGTATAAAATACATACATACCAAATTGTATCTCTATAAGACAAACATAAGCTTCTTTTTGGAGTTTTCCATTTTTGGGTTGTATGGGAGGTGGGCGTGTCCGTGAGCGTGTCCTTGGTCGGATTACGTCCATTTTTCAAAACATCTTCATTTTGTAACAAAAAACTTTCGTACCAAATTTTATCTCTGAAGGTTAAACATGAGCTTATTAATTGAGTTTTCCATTTTTGGGTTGTATGGAAGGTGGACGTGTCCGTGGGTGGATGATACCCATTTTTCGAGGACATCTTTGTTTTGATATAAAATGCACATCTACCAAATTTTAAGTCTGTAGGCAAACCATTAGCTTATTTATTGAGCTTTCAGTAATTGGGCTATATTGGAGGTGGGCGTATCCGTAGGCGGATGATACCCATTTTTCGAGAACATCTTTGTTTTGATATTAGAAACATATTTTTATGCTGTTTTTAATTTTTACGTTGTATGGGAGGTAGCTGTGTCCGTGGGCGGATTCCAAAAATATTCAATAGTGCAGATTTTTCTTCTTATCCTTCTTCTTATCCTATTTTTACGGACAACACACAGAAGGACGGACGGACCAACATGAATAGCTCGACTCACGAAGTGGCGCTGATCAAGAATATATGTACTTTTCTATGCCGGACTCGCTTATTTCTTTGCGTTACAAACGTTTCCATTAAATTAATTAACCCTGACCTTACAGGTTTAGGTTACATTGCACATCAAACACAATAACCAGCTTTAATTTTTTTGTAAAATTTGTAAACACGATAAATTAATAGACTTTAAGCTTCTGTTGGGCAAAAAATCGAAAATCCAACTTAGGTAAACCTTACATATCTCTTTAAATTTATGTTTGTCGTGTTGGTACAACTTCATTCCATAGTACCAATCTATTTGATTTTAAAAAAGACAATGGAAAATAAAAAAAAATAAAAATTTTCTGATGTGTCCAATATAATGGACAAATCCATTGAAAGGGTTAAGGTAGCTGATTTTGTTCAGCCGGAAGAAATTTTTTTCGACACTCATTGTTAAAACCGTCTTCGAGAATGTATTAAATCTATAGGGGTATTCTCGCAGTATAGCAAAGATGCAAAATTTGTGAAAATGCAACCTTGCAGTACTGAAATATGCATCACTGAGCGCACAAAATCACAAATATTGTGAATATTAAAAGAAATGCCGCTAACAGGCGAAAACAAAAAATTTAAATACTTACTCTAACTCACACGAACTAAAATGAACAAATTTGTCTCAATCAGAGTGCACGGTTGCGCGTCCACTCAAAACATGGGCATCACTATTGCACGAACTGCAAAACTTTTATCGCTTGTATTTTGTTGTTGTGTCGTTGCACGGGTTGCAAGATGCTGCAACTTTTGCAATTCTAACACCTTCCAAGGGTTTTGCAAGACAGCGAGAAAACCCCTTATATGCCTTTTAAAATGAGTTTGAAGTCTTCAAGTGGTTTTGATTTGACAAAATAAATTTTGTTGTCGAAAATTATAGATTTTATGTCGTAAATTCTTATCAAGGCGAAATATCTAATAAATTTTGGGTGTAAATACTTTCTTGGAATTCACATTTTCGGGGTTTTGTAGGCCTCTTACTAAATTTACGTTTAAGCTTCCTTAAGTATCCGTTTAAGTATCCTTCCACTTACAGATTTTCTTTTCACTTGCATACTCCTTAGAATTCTATATAAAGTAGATTTTGGGACACCTTCATCTTTGAAATGATTCACTGTAAATATTTTGCAAAGCTTCTCATTGCTTTGATAAAATTGTACAACGCGCTCACGGAGGATATGTTGCTTCGACGACATTTTAATGAAAACTGTATTTGGCTCTCAGCAACGAAAATTATGCAAATAATTTAGGAACCATGATATAATGACTCCAAGGTAGTATTGACGTTTCTGTTGGAAACGGACTTCTGTCAAAAAATATAACAAGAAAGAAAATGCCCACCATCCGTCATTGCACTGGTCACATTCAGCGTACTCAACAGTTGTCAACTGTTAAATCAAAACTTGATGCACATAAATATGAAGTTGCGCATTAAAATGCATTTAAAAATAGAACATTTTTTATTTGTCGGTAAGATTTCCATTGGTATTTGATACAAAGCTTGACATTTCATAAACTTGACAACTTTTCTGAATCTTCAATACCGATAACAGCACTCCCCGATGTGGTGCTGTCATAACAGTTGACACAGCTGAATGTGCCCAACTCATGTAACAACGAACAGCTGTTTTTGACAAGAGTTCGTTTACTTGTAGCTGAGAGAATCACTAGAATTGAAAACACTTGTCAATTCTACCTGGTAAAATTATTTAGAGTATTCACTTCAATGCTGAAATTTCCGAAATCGCAAATTTCCGACGAGTTGAAGTGAGCGACTATTTTTAATTTTTTTTATGCTTCTGTCAGCATGAAAGTCGCCATAGCTGGCTTTTGTCGAATGCCAACAATACAATTAATCGTGTCTACCTTTTGCTTAAAAAAATTTTGTTTGCCGTCTTAATTATTCTTTATAAATAATTTAGTTATTGCATAATAAACTAAATATAATGCTTAATTCGACGAATTTATATGAGAACATACAAAATGTTCTTCTTCTTATAATATTTTGCATGTTCACAATGACTCACATCAATCGAACAGGTCTACTAACGACTACTGAACAGATCTTTTCTTCGCAAATTTACGACGATTAATTTTCAGCAACTCAATAGATGATCACATTAAAGCAAACTTCGGAAAACCAAAACAACAACAATTGCATTGAAATTTTCGTAAATTTCAGATTAAGGAAATTTCAGCGTTGAAGTGAATATCCTGATTATATCATGTTTAGGAACCCATGGCAACAACAAAAGCTAGCGCCTACTTTTTGATGTGATAGATTTCAAATTAGAGTAGTTTGATAAGTATCATTTTTTTGACATCACCTGTTATAATTTTCTTAAACAAAACGCCGCGTTTTAAAAAAGTAGTTTGATAAAATCGGTCATAACTTTAAGATGAGAAGAAGACACCAATAGCTTTGATTTTGGCCTCATAAGATAGTCTATAAAAATATAAAGAAGAATCATATATTTTCGTGTCAAAAATATTTTATTAAGTTTTATGAACAAAATTAAATCAAACTTTAATTTTTACTCAATTTTTGTCTTTTCAATAAAATTCAATAAGAATGGTTCCAAAGTTTTTGTAAAATTCAAACGGCATTGCAATTCTCAAAAAAAAAAAGTAACAAAATACATTTTCTATAATCCGTTTTTGCCCGTGCGATATCTCGAAAATTGATAAATACCTTAATAATTCCAAAAAAAGTAAATTTTATTTCCTAGTTTTTATGGCATAATTGAAGGACAATGGAAGCTCAAAATTTGTTGGTTTTTGTAATTTCATGTATTTGGGGCTCCTGAGTCCAATTCTAAAAAAGTTAAAGGTCACTCTCGAGTGATTTACAAGTTATAGAGGTCAATAGTTGAAGAATTGGGTTAAAAAGTGAAATATTTTCGAAATAGTTATTAAGCAATATGGTTATCAAAGGAAAGTTTATGTGATGACGAACGCAACAAGCTTTTAACCATAAAATATCATTCAATACTTTGTAAGTTATACCTACGGTGACCATATTATTCAGAGCAAAATACAGCAGCTGATTGATACACGACAATAACCAAAAAATACAAAAAGGACTTCATGCAAAACCGATATACGGCATCGGAAAATATTCGGCATTGCATGAATACCAATATTGAGTGATTACTTTTGCCGCACCCTAAATTGCAAACATAAGTGGATGTTGCCCTGAAATATAATAATCAAATTAGTTGACATTCCTAATATCACTTCTTCGTTCAAGCTAAAAGTAATTTCAAAAAGTATATTTTAGTTAATAGCTTAGTCCATATCACTGCTTTTTATTTAAATGATATATTAAAATGCTTAAAAGATAAATAACAAAGAAAAATAAAAAAAATTAAGGCCCATTACCATAAACAAAATAAAGTCAATTTTAAATTTAGTATAAGAATTTTTTACGATTTTTCATTATTATATGTTGTGAAATAGTTTGCACTAAATTTAAAGACCACTTTATTTTGTTTATGATAACGGGCCAACATCCACAAATTCAGTTTAGTACTAATTTTGGTATTTTTAGAACAATAAGGTAGGCTCATATTAATATGGCTGCTCACATGTCTAGTTTTACACAAACAATGCTGTGAGTGCTATAAACGTCAAACGAAAACGCAACAACAACAATAAGAACAACTCAAACTCGAACAGCTGATTTTGACATCTATCTCACTTCCTCTCCAATATGCGCCTACCTTGTTATTCTATCATAATCTTGACGAGTTAAAAAACCCCATTATATCTAATTCAGTTATTATTCTTGAAAATTTTATTAGCAACATTCCTTGATAGATGTGTTTAATTGGTTCAGTAACTTAGGGCCTGTTTGCACTAACGCTTTCCGATTTTCTGTTCATTTTATCTAAATGTTTTCAAGAACTTATATCAAATACAGTACAAAAACAGGACATTTTATAAATTACAGAACATTTTTAATGTATAGCCTAACAAAATAATTCACACAGGACATTGCCTAAAAATACAGAACATCTGTACACGGGGTTTACAAAACTAAAGAATAGTTATGCATCTCTAAAATAATTTAATTCCCTGTTTCCCTGTTTATAATTGATTGCTTCATCAGCTATACTTAGAATATTCCATTCAAATTTCCACTTGTTAAAATTGATTGATGTGTTTTACTTGACTTTCGCACTTCACGGAACTGCATCATCAAATAAATAGTTTGCTGCACGCAAGAAAATTACACTCAATTGAGAAATCTTAAGTGTTGGGATTTGACAACAAGTTCCATCAAATCAACAAAGTTCAGAAAAAGCAACAGCTTATATAAATTTGAGCGATATAAGTTGAAAGCGAGCGCTCGCTTCAATTAATGACAGATTATTAAACACAGTCATAAAACAAAAACAAAAACAAAATGCATTATATGTCAATTTGAATTCTTTCGTTTGACACATTCAATTAATTATAATTTTAACCGGGTAAGATTGTAACGATGAAAAATGAATGTATGCTGTTAAAATATGAGCAGACATTTTTTACCAATTAAGCAAAATAACTGATAAGAGACGGTATGGGTTTTTTAAAAAACTTTTATTGCATTCTGTCATATTTTTGAAACCAAAACAAAACTGTCACAGTTAAAATTTGTAGCCTGTTCCAATTACGTCACGCTCTTTGGCATTCAGCAAACTTAAACGTTTAATTTAACATCGTCGGCAGCATAAAAGTTTACTAAAAATAATCTAATCCAAAGATGACAACCTTATCTATATCAACAACAAGCAATATTTTTCACAGACACCTGAGCGCCTGCCTGAGCACCAAGAGAAATTGAGAGAAAACTAGATGTGGAAAAGAGATTTGCTCAACTTGATAAGCATTTTCCTAGTTGCACAGTGCATTGATGTCATACAAAACTAAAATAATTATGTAGGAAGTTGTTAACAATCTGTATGGTTTTAACAATTTAGTGAATTTGATATTGCTTAGCACTTAAAAACTAAATTTTATGAATCGAATGAAACCAGGCTCCAAAAATAACTGTACTTTTATTTATAAAACCTCAAAGCCAAAGCTCAATACTTTTAGGAGAGTGAAAAAAAAGTAAAATATTTGAAGCGATTATTTTTTCATAAACTTTCTATAACGTTACCCTCACTCTACTTTTTTTTTAAATAAAAAATAATTTAAAATATATTTTTTTAAAATATAAAAAAAAATATGCTCATTTATTTTGTACACTTAAAATAACTAAAATTATAGTTTTTGAGCACATTAAATAAATAATAATCAATAATTTATCGATTTTTGGTCAGATGTTACAATATAGCTGAGTGTTTCGGATGAATAGTGTAAATAAAAATTTTAATTAATCAATCCTTATTTTCGGTTCAAAAATAAAAATCAAGAATAGATCAATTTAGTTTCAACATAAATACAATAAATGTTTGATTAATATTTTATCGATAAGATCCGCTAAATATCAATCTATGATTGAAATAATATTGGTAAAAATTGAAGCCAAAATGTGATTTACAATGGACAGGATACAGGATAAGAATGCTTAAGTATGACACATGCTTTTTATAAACTTCATTTGTATAACCTTATCGGTTTGTTGTGAAAAAGAACACAAATCGAAAAGAAACGCTATGAAGTTGAATCTAATGACAACAGGCTGTTAACTTGGATTTGTTTTTTTTTATTATTCAAATATATAGCAGCCACGGCTGCCGTTTTGGTAAAATATTACCAAATTTGGTAAAAAGATTTTGACTTGGTAAAATGGTAAATTGTTTTTTGGTTTGGTAAATTTAAAATTAATGAAAATTTAAGAAAAGTTACATTCCAAAAAATGATTGTATAAAAATTATATCTATCATGCTCATTGTGCAGCACCACCCTTATGATTGAAAATAATCTTTCAAATAAAGACGAACGCATCAAGTGAAAATTACACGAATGAACGCAAAGCAAAATGTCAAAAGTTTAAATTTGTCAGTTGCTTAGATCGTCGAATTAGGGAAGAAATTGATGGATAAGTAAGTTTTTGTTTTAAATAAATTGATTTTCTTAAAATTTATATTCAAAGCGGTTATGTTATTTCTTTTTAGATTTTTTATTAGAAAGAAGGTGACCAATGTGGAAAGCGATGAAACATCTTCAAGCGTATAATAAATGTTAATATAATTAAAAAATATGTATTAAAGTATTGTTTCTTTAACTTAAAAATAATTTTTTTTTGTGATTGGTAAATTCTTTTTCATATTGGTAAATTTTTGGATGAAATTTGGTAGAATAAAATGTTTGAGAGTGGCAGCCCTGATAGCAGCTTGAATTTGTTTTCTTTTGCGTACTCTTATATTTTCTTTAAAAATGGCATTAAGAGTTATTAAGAGAAGGAGAAATAAATTATTTCATTTATTACAATTTTAGAAAATATGAGTGCTATGTTTCTTGTCATGGTTACAATAAGTCACGATTCAAAATAGTCACGATTCACAACATTGAGAAGAAAACACATATTAAAATTAAACGAACAATTTTAAAATAGAAATTTAACGCATTTGCGTTTCTACAAAATAAAATTGAAAAAATACTTTAATTTTCAATTATAAGCTACTTTCTGCTTTTTTTTAATTTTCTCTTGTTCTTTTTCGATACCAAAAATAATTTTATTTCTTAAGCTTTAAGGGGGGACATGACATTGGCCGTTTCATGGAAATTTCATGGAAAAATTACTACGGTTCCAAAAGTTACAGCCGGATTAGTGAGAGCGCATTTTTAATTTTAACGTTTTTTTTTTTTGTTCACAAACTTTGAACGCGTTTATCTCGAAACCATGTATTTCGTACTGGTTTCAAAATTTTTTTTTGAATAAACACACTTTCAAATTTGGAACATCACCAAAAATTGAAAAAAAAAAATAAAAAAAGGCCCTGTCATACGATAACCAATTTTATTAAGATTTAAAAAAGTAATTTTTTTTCCAGATCGGAAAATTTTTGCCACTCCCAGCGCTGCAACCACGAGGCCCCGTTTTTTTCTCTGCCGCCAGTTTGGAGCTCTATAAAACCATGTTGGAGTAATATACTTTTTGAATTTTTTTTCTTGTAATTTGTTCAATTCTTTACAATAATAAAAAAATTTTGGAAAAATGTTTGTTCTTGACTGAGTTATGAATTTTTAAAAAAATGTCTGTTTTGAAATACATCCGAAATACATCGCTCTCTAATATCGCTACCAATGCAGTTGATTACGCTGAATGTAACCACTAAGCTTAACAGCACGCTTTAACAGCTAGCCAATGTTTGTGCATCCCTGTTATCACATACTAATGAGTAGGCATCACACTGTTTTGTGCTTGTGCTCTACTAACAGCTGTTTTGTAAGCTTTCCGTTATAGCTTAAACCGTTTGTAAACAAAACAAAATGTTTTGTACACTGTTATTGGTGGTATACACTAGACCAGGCTAGACTAGGCATGAATCTTGAGGTTAATATTGACTTTTATTTTTTTTATGTTTTTTTATTTACATGGAGTATGAATTCTCTTATCACTTTCTGCATTTAAGATTCGAATCACAGATTTGCAAAAAGTTTATTTTATGAATGTCATAAACAAAGTTGATTAGTTATTTAGATTTATAGGCGGAATAAGAATTTTAGTATAAATCATCAAGTATGGCCAGCAAAATTGTCTACAACATGTTAAAATTTACTTCGTGATTTCAAGAATTTTAAAGCAATAATAATAAAAACATAAGTAGAGAAAACAAGTAAAGAAAGTCTATAGTCGGTCTAGGCCGACTATGAAATACCCTAAACCCACTTTTAAAAAAAAAAAAAAAATTTATTGTAAATGGGCGTGTCCGTGGGCGGATGAAGTCCATTTTTCCAAACCATCTTTGTCTTGTCATAAAAAACATACATGCCAAATTTTAGCTCTGTAGGTTAAACACATGCTTATTTATTGCGTTTTCAATTTTTGGGTTGTATGGGAGGTAGGCGTGTCCGTGATCGGATGACGTCCATTTTCCGAAGACATATTTGTGTTGGTATGAAACACATACATATCAAATTTTATTATTGTAGGCTAATTATGAGCTGAGCTATGCAGTTTTCAATTTTCGCGTTGTATGGGAAGTAGGCGTGTCCGTGGGCGGACGATGTCCATTTTTCAAAACCATCTTTTTTTGTTATAAAAAACATACGTGCCAAATTTTAGCTCTGTAGATTAAACAGAGGCTTATTTATTGCGTTTTCAATTTTTGGGTTGTATGGGAGGTGGGCGTGTCCGTGAGTGGATGACGTCCATTTTTCAAAGACATCTTTGTGTTGATATAAAACACACACATACCAAATTTTATTGTTGTAGCCTTATTATGAGCTGAGTTATGCAGTTTTAAATTTTTGCGTTGTATGGGAGGTAGGCGTGTCCGTGGGCGGATTCCAAAAATATTCAATAGTGCAGATTCTTGGGTACATGTGACCATGTGTACCAAGTTTCATCCAATTATCTCAACTCCTTCTTCTTATCCTGTGTATACGGACAACACACAGACGGACGGACGGACGGACGGACGGACATAGATAGCTCGACTCACGTGGTGACGCTGATCAAGAATATATATACTTTTCTATACCGGACTCGCTTCGTTCTATGCGTTACAAACGTTTGCACAAAGTTAATATACCCTGACCTTTCAGGTTTAGGGTATAATAAGATTCGTTGTGAAAAAGAGTTGCCATAGCGCTAAAGCAGAATTAATATTGTGTGAATTTCTAAGCAAAAAACAGCTGGTATGCTTTAAAAATTTGTAAATATTTGCTTACTTTTAGCCTTGAAAAATTACCACATTTCAAGAATATGTCAATATAACTAAAGCTTAAAGGAGAAATATGTGTACGCATGTTTCACTTGTCTGTATATTTGCATATTTGTGTTTAAGCGAGCAACGTTAGAAATTAGAAAAGAAAATCGATAAATAATATTTCATATATAAAAAAATAAATTCCAACGATTTCAACTAAGAAATGAACAATGGTATGTTAAAAAAAAGCGTTACTTCTCGAAATACTCAGGGGACATTACAATCGTTAATGATATGGTGCTGTTTTTAAGGAAATTAAGTGGGAATTCCTACAAAATTTGAAGGGCTAATGAAAAGGGAAAAATAAATTGCTATTTTAAATGACCCCTCCAACCTCCCTCGTCTTGAAAAAGTCAGTTGTGAGCCATGTGATACCCTAATTTTGCAAAATAATGACCTCAAACATAAGGAAATAAAATTGAAAATAGCCACAAAATGGATTTTGGAAATGGTATAAATTATTTGAATAACGAACCACAGTCACACTACCTAAATCTGATGGAGAAATTGTGGAATATATTGAAGAAAAAAATTTATATTGAGCAATTCACCTAAACAGTTGGTACTAGGGGAAATGTCAAAAGATAAGTAATCGATCTTCAAAGATTTATTTTGGTCTAGCAACCGAACAAAAAAAATTATGTGAGTGCCGACCGGCTCGAAAAGTTCCAAAAATGAACAAAAAATGTAATACTTTCGTTTTACTGGGTAAGTTTTCTAAGTACTTGTCTGAGAATTTTTTTTGTTCCATAGGTAAGTATCAACGACATTTTGATGATTAAAATAATCACAACCTCGTATATTTTCATTTGCAATTATTTGCAATTTATTATCTTCGCAAAGGAAGATTACAAAAAGTAGCAAAAGTTAATTACTTGCACTGAGTGCTTCTCGTAGAGATATTAAGGTAAGATAAGTGAATAACTCTGATTTTAAGTTAAACAGTTATGAATTATCGCAAACAGTTTATTATTTTTGAGGCTATAAAATATCGAGAGAACTTGATATTTTAAAACTCTCTTAACGACCTTTTTAAAAATATTCAATGCACTAAAATACCGTTTAGATAGATTTTTAAAGGTATCAGCCCTGGTTTAAGGTGTTGAGCAAATCAACTTTTTACAAAATAATTAAATTTGCTTCGAAATGTGATGCCGATCATGATATAATAATAAGGTTCGGCAAAGAGGTTCACCACACCGACGTCGAATGTCAAACTGAATATTAGCGATGCCACTTTTTTGTTTGGTTGAACAAAGTGGGACAAAAACCTTGAGAGGTAATCAGGATTAATAGTAGGATTAATGGAATAAGTAAAAAGAAATGAAACACGTATTTGTTGACGCGTAATTGTTCTGAAAAATAAAATAATTTTATTTCTTTGTTGCCAAATGTGAAATACTGAAAAAGCCAATGCATAACTTTTCTAATAATAAAATAATGTGCTTCCTCGTTTTCTACTAAAGTAATTCATTAAAAAATTACTGCACTCAGAAAAGAGTTCAACGTTAAAATCAAGGAACTCAAGTTTTTATTTTGAAAATTTGAAATTTCTTTAGATATAAAGAAAATGTATTTTGAAACAAACTATTAACTTTTATTTGAATAAATGAAGAATTTAAATTTAAAAGTAAAAAGTTATTTGTTTAAATTCTTTAATAACTTTATTATTAAATTTATATAATTTTATCAATTATTTTCATAAAACGCTATCAATAATGTGCTGCCATCAATTACGAATTAAAAGGCACCAACTCAGAAAAAAGCATTATTTTGAAAACAATGCGACAATTCAAAAATATATTACTTGGTATTTTGTGATTATGTGTGCACTGCAACCTAAAAGGTTTTTTTTATTAAATATGTTTTACTTTCGAGCTCGATTAACAAAATGAATACCAACGGCAAGCATATAAAAATCTTATGCCATTTTCTCGACAAAAGACCTTATCTAAAACTTCATATCCTGTAAAAATGTTAACCTAAACGCCAAAACAGTCTACCCTACAAGTAACAACTTGTTTCTGAAAAACGAATCATCAGTCTGACTTGATTCTATTTTGTTTCTACATGAGTTAGTAGAAAAAAAAGAAGTTTCCTTCTTTTCTAATATCTAATAATTTTTGAAATGAAATTGAAAACGTATAAATAAGAATATGATTAAAAAATATTTCTTCATTCAAGTCTGAAAACCTTTGTTTTTATTTGTTTTAAAAATGTTGAATTAAAAACATTCTTTTGTTTTTAATGTTAATATATTTCGTTTTTGTCAACAACAATTTTGATTCGAAAGAAAAATTGGTTGAGAGCTAGTTCTTTTTGTTTTTCAAATGTTTTCCTTTTTTTATTTGACAAATTTCAAGTTATGTTGCAAAAATAATTTTTTTTAATTAACTTTATTTTATTTTTTTCCTTTTTGTTTCAAAAATATTTTAATTATTTCTTTCAATGGAAAATTTCCATTTGAATTAAAAAAAAAAAAAATTTCTTGGCTTAAAAATTAAGTAAATTTTCTTTGATTTTAGTATGCTTTTTTCTCAGTGTGAGAACAAACATTTTAAGATATGACACCACTTTTTCTTTGTAATTTTGACATTAGACGTCGGTGTGACCTTATTATTATATCATGATGCCGATTACATTTGGAAAATCTCAATTTTGACTTGTCAAAATATGAAGCTATTTTTGCATATCGTATCCATATTCGTATACGGCGTTAGTCAAATTTTGGAAAAATAACGGTTATTAGCTATTAAGGTAGATTGATCAAAACTATATCTATGCCCTTATTTGGTCTTAGTTTGTATGAAAAAAGTTTCTCGGAATATGATAAAAAAGGCATCATATTTAGAGTAAAATAGAATAGAGGGGTATTCACACTGCCTTGGGTAGTTCGGTAGATTGGCAAATGCCATACATTTTGTTTTTGTAAAAGTGCCCTTATACCCAAGTACCCATCTACCAATCTACTCTAGCTGACCCCCTGACTTGTTTGGGTAGATTGATTTCTATTCAAATTGAGTACTTTTTTTCATGGGTTCCACCTTTTCCAAAAGTAGTCAATAATTGAATTGACAAAAAACTAAAATAAAGTAAGCAAATTATAAGTGAATCAAATAGACAAATGTGTTAAAATGAGTTATTTAAAATTTGTTTAGACAAAAAATTATTAAATGCCGCAAAGTTCACGTTAAAAATTACTCCTATATAAAATAACTTTTTACGCCCGTACAATGGCCTAAATTTTGCTCTCATAAAATAACATGAATAATATGGTGGCAACTCTTTTCTAGCTATCACTCATCTCTCATCAGCTGTTATTCTCCAAAATACTCAATTGAAGCTAAGGGTGCTCGCAGTAATCAAAAGTCAGTGTGAATACCCCTATCTTTTTTAGAGAATACAATTTTCTTTTAATTTTGAGAAAGATTTGTTGTTGCGTCCTAATTTTTTATCAGAGAAAGATTTCTGAGGCGTTTTTTTCTGAGTGTAGTGAGTGAACTTCATACAAAATATACAGTTTTTTCGTCTCCTAAAAATTAGAAAATTTTGATTTACGTCTTACACCCAGAAAAATATCAACTGTAATATTAACAGTCGGCCGCTGTTATTTCAAAACACTGTTCGTTTGAATGATTTGTGTTTAAGTAAACAATTTTCTTTAATGAATAAACGTTTCAAAGTATATTTGTGCTGTTAAAATCATCTGTTGAAATCTTTTTGTGTTTTGATGAAAATGTCTGTCTTCTCTAAGCAATATTTTTTTAAATGTGTTTTGCTAAACTTATATTATCGTTGCCAATAGCTTTTTGGAAGTGTGCTAGACTGTCATGCTGTGGTCGTGAGTTCGAACTCTAGCTGTGTCGGTATCAAAAATTTAAATGTAATAATTGAAAATAATAAAATGTATGTTTCATTACATGCTTGGTCATAAAAAACCTTCGAAATAAGTTACTTACAATCTGGAAAAAAATTATAATTTAATTTTTTATTTAAAAAAAAAATATCTTAAATAAAAAAAAACTTCGTTGGCCTTGAACCTAGGACAGCCGAGTACTAGACGCACAAGTCAGCACAATCGGCAAAAGTGATAAAATTTCAATAAGTACGTTTTTATATGGGATTTGTGTTATATAGACCAATAGTCAACTGAATGATAATTTGAAAGTTTAATTTGTTGGATGGTATTTAACTGTGAAATCTGTTATTTCAATCCATGATTTGTTTGAACCCATTAAACATAAACTTTCAAAAAAGTAATGAAATTTCAATTAGTACGTTTTTATATGGGTTTCGTGTTATATGTGTAGACGAATAGTCAACCGACTGTTAATTTGAAAGTTTATTTTGTTGGATGGTATTTAACAGTGAAATCTGTTATTCCAACCCATGATTTGTTTGATAAAATAGCATTTTTCCCCTGAGTGTACTAGAATTAAGTCGACGATATGCGTTCCAGGGTGGGCATTTAAAGCACAATTGTGCTTTTATCGACATTTTCGAGACTAGACGGCACTTTATGGACGTGCCATTTCATTTCGGCACAATGTTAATATCCTAACACTGAAAAAAGTTACATGTCAATGAAACTCTAAAAGTTCAAGTTGCATGTAAACGCAAATAATGTAATTTCAATTTTTGATACACTCTGTTGGTGCATTCACTCTCACGAATTTTATCTCCTAAACCAATCGAAACAATTGTTTTACCATTGGCCTCAATACAATTAATAAAAATTAAAAAACAATTTTTCGAGAATAGGTCCCAAAAAATCAATATATCAATAGAAGCAGTGGAAATTAATTTCAAGTTGCATTCACGTGAAGGTTACACCACCATATCGCACCCCCCGAGAATATTAAAATGCAGGCAGCGGATGATAGAGTTCACATAATTTGTTCTACAAATAAATATATCGTCGCTGCGCCAAAAAAAACTGGCATGCGATTTTTTGTGATTTTTTTTTAATGCATTAATGAGCAGCCCTACTCGATGCCCATCTAAGCGTAGAACGGTTTTCTTTTGGTCTAAACATTGGATATTTTTTTTTAATTAGTTTTGCAATAAATATCTTGTAAAGTTTTTAAAATTTTCAATTAAAAATTTGAAAAGTCAGGTATGTGCTCGAAAAATTTAAAAACAAACTATAGTAAAAACAAAATGCCCATAAAAAATTCAATTATGTGCCTAAAAACGAAAGAATTCATCCTCGCTTCCAGCTGGAGTAAGAACTTGGATTCTTTTTTTAATATATATTTCTAGAATTTTATAGCAAAATATACAAAATTATGACATTGCAATAAATTTGCAAGCGCAGACGACAAATAAGTTTTTTTAGTCCCCTTTTCAACTTGCCATTTGCGTTTCCACTCAGCAAGTTTTCTTGAGCAATTCTGAATAAAACTAAAGTGAAACTTCAAAGAAAGAGCAGGATAAAAGAAAAATTGCCGGTACGAGCAAGTCTGTACTCGTCCCCTCTCGTCACGTTCCGATGCCTACAAACTCGACTTGCCAGCAAGAAAAATTGCCGTGTGGAAAAGGCGAATTACTCTCCTTTGAAAAATTGTCGAAAAGCACATAACTGATTTTTGAGGCGCAATGACGATATATTTATATCGATAAATTTTTCGATTTGATAAATTTATGTATTGAAAATGAAAAATGAAAAGTATTGATTTATGTTCTTTAAGTTGGTTGATCATATCCTGGTGGAGGATGTTTATTGTGGAACTGCGGTCGAAATAAGTATATTACAAATCAAAAACCATATCAGAATGTAATATTTTAAAGTTAAAAAAAGTTGTAGTTGGGGCGTGGCACTTTAAAACCATTCAAACTTTTCGGTATATCTTTCGAAATATAAGTCACATAAATATGAAACTCGGAAAGAGTTTCAGTCGTGTTCTTCGACTGAAAAAATTTAGCAAGCATTGGAGAAGGGAACGTGGTACAACCCATATAATTCAAATTTTTAACATCGAATAGCTTTGGTACTAAATGTCGCCTAGCAATGTCGCACAACATTGAAACTCAGTATAAAGTTATTTTTAGCACGGTATTGGAAAACGGGGAGTGACTCCACCCATATAAGATAAATTTTTGATATCAAATAGCTTAAGAAGTAAAAGTCGTAGAGCATTGAAACTTAGAATGGAGTTACCACTTGGCAATGTCCTTCTCCTAGAGAACTGGGCCGGGCTTTGGACAAGTGAGTGGCCTCCCCATACAAGCTAAATTTTTTATCAAGAATGTTTGGAAGTCACAGATGAGCGCCGGGTAGAGCTGTATTTGGATTAATTTCGACTTTTGGACTTTAATTGCAAGGGGTACCATTTCGTTTAATAGATTGTTAAGGGTTTGTGGCCGAAATAAGATTGGAAGCAGGTAAACTAATTGAGCTTGTATTCCAAAATATGTCTGTTGATATAGAAAAATATGTCAGATTAACAATTTTTTCTTGAAATTAAAAAAACATTGATTTTACGTATGCGTCTAATTGAATAATTTTAAATTTTTATGCAGACCGTTTGTTACTTTTTAAATTACTCTATTTTCGATAGCGAAAGCGTAATAAAAATGTTTGCAAAACCCTTATATCAATGCGAATACGTAAGTCATGAAGTGTACAATAGAGCTTCACAGGCGGCTCTTTCTGTGTAACTATCATAAAAATGATAAAATTTGAGTTTTTAGAGTTTTTGCACGAAATGAGTGCAAAATGTAAAAATTAGGCACTATTTTGTTCTAAAAAGCACTATTTTTCTCTAAAACAAAGCACAATCTCAAAAGGTTCAATTCCATCCCTGATGCGTTCATCTACTTGCTGAAAAATTATAAAACATTCGGTAAGTTCTGAATTGAGTGTGGAATTTTTTTCGTATTTTAAAATATCTTTATGTCTTATTACAAGAATCTAAAGTCCTGAGAATAAAAAAGTTCTTTTAAGAAAATTATAATATGAGTTATAAAATTGTGGCATTTCAATTTGGAAATATTATTTTATAATTCTTAAAAAACGTCTTCTTTAACAATCATATTTGAGCTTTATGCCAAATTATTCATGAAGTTACAGGTTGCTACAACAACAAAAATCTTTCTCAGAAGAACCGAGCAGGCTAGACCATGGTTTCGTCGGTCGCTACTTCGACTCATCATTAGTCTCTGTGGTTAATGCAGTCCACTAACTTTGAGAAGCTAATAAGTGCAACTGTCGTAAAACCAAAAAGGAATTACCAGCACCTTTCACTTTGTCAAAGTAGTGTTTTTCTACTCTTTTGCTAGTCGCAAAATTTCAAAAAGTTGACTGCATTGCTTCTGCAAAGATTTTGTAGGAGTAGCGTTTATTCCACCACATTTCGTTTTGTTGGTCATTTTGTTCTGTCCAAGTCGCACTACGGAAATGTATTTTGTTTAAATTAAGTATTTTTGCACGTTTCATGCGAACTAAAGCTCGATTTTATTGATCAATGAAAAAGACCGATTTACTTTTTGATATGAAGTGACCGCTACAGCCACCTTAAATCCGAAATCTTAAATCTTAAATCCGAATTTCCGATTTCGAAAATTAAAAAAAAAATTTATTATGATCCAAAGTGTTATTCTTTGCAAAATAGGTCGGAAGTGCTCCTAAAATCCATTTTTTCGATTTCACTTCTTCCCATGGTTATAATGATTTTTTCAAAGCTATAATTTAATAATATGGTAGGAACGAAGATCGATTGTGTAATCATTCGAAAAAAACATTTGAGGTAATAAAAACATCAGAAAATATTTGGAAAACACCAACAAACACACAGATATAAAATCTTCCGGATCGAACAATAAACACAGAAGATATAATGAAAAAACCAAAATAGCACCATAGGGACCACTTTAAAAAAAAAAAAATATTTTTTTCGAAAAATGTCTTTCAAATATCTAACGGGTCAAAATAGGTATATTTTTCTGCCATACAAGGTGATACGGTCTAATGTGCAGGGTTGCCAACACATACCTTTTCGCCCGGAGATTCCGGTCTTGAGGGCCGATCTCCGGGCTCCGGGCCTGGCACATTTTCTCCGACTTTCGTGCTAATCTATATTTAAATCAAGTTTTTTTTTTACAAAAAAAATATGTTAAACTTATTTATTAGTTTTGATACACCCTTTTTTAGTGAATGTATTTTTGGTGACCAAAATAATTTTGTTGCTTTTTAATTTTTCGAATCCATAAAATTGTACAAATTTCATTATAAAAAGTCAATTGGGATACTGACTTATCCTTAAGCGATTTTGGGTGCATATTTTTAAAACAAATAAATATTTTGAAATAAAAAAGGAAACGTCAAGGCATTAAATTTATATTTTTAAAATTTTTTTTATTTAATTTTAAAGTATGTTTTTTTCTCAGTGTAGTTTATTTGTATTAAAAAAAAACAAAATTAATTGTTTTATGCCAACATTGTTCTTAAATGATAACAATATTTTAGTCCATATTTTATTTGTTGTTAACATTATGATTTTTTAATGTGTTAATAAATAAAAGCGCTGAATGTACTAGTTCTTTAAAGTAAAAACTTTAACAGTTTAAAAAACTAAAGAAATAATGAATTTTAAATTAAAATCAGACCAAAAAAAATTATTAAAAAAAATCCGGGCCTGGGCTTTTCAAAAGTTGGCAGCCCTGAGTATGTAATTAGTATTGGGTACTCTTTTGTTTTTTGTTCACATAAAAAATAACTTCGTTATTTATTAAAATAACCTGGTCTATATTTAATTTAATAATTTAATATTTTTTTAATTTAGTTTTTGACAAATTTAAATTTTATCCTTGAAATACATTTTTTTGGAATTACTCATATTTTATAATGAAAAAATTTTTTTTTGAAAATACTTAACGTAGCAGTACCTTATATATGGTCTAGTTCTGTGAAAAAAACACCTATATCCGGTCATTTGAAGTAAATTTGAATGTAGCTTATGAGACTCAGAAAAAAGCATTCGAAAAAATTTTCGAATGGCAAATACGGTTTGTTGGGATTTCTAAAAAAAGAGCTGGGGCAAAAAATTGTTGAACTTGCAAACAAAAAGTTCAAAAGCACTTCCTAGCCGTCACCAAAAACAAAAAAGCTTCTTTCTCAGCAATCAGTTTGTTTGTTTACAATTCAACAGAGTTCTGTTTGTTATACATACTGTTTGTTATACGTTGTTAATGAACACAGAGAAACATAAATAAAAAAGTTTATGTCGGCGTTTATCATATTTTCGATGTAGTATTAAATTCAACTCTTGGATTTATGGGCACTGTTAATCTTATTAATACTCATTATAAATTTTTATAATTGCAATTATCACTTGCTGTTTGTTGTTGTTTTAGTTTTATGCGCAACCATTTCACACGTGTTTTACATACATATTTATTTATTTAATTAAGTTTTTCATTCATGCAATTCAAACAATTTTGAAATCTGTTTCTGAACATTTTATGCTTTCATGCAATGTCATCAACTGTTTTCTATATCACTTGAAATAAGCTCTGGCGATTTTTCAGCTGTTCTTTTAATTTAATCTCTTTTAACACAATTATTTATTTTTAAAATATTTTTGTTATTGCAAGACGTTATCAACAACTTATCGTTGGCCGTTTCTGCAGCGACTGTTGTAGGAAATAAATCGACTGCAGACCAGAATGAGTGGAAAAAGTTCTTAACAGCGTGTCCACAACATGGTCGGTTGATTTGTTTGGGGAAAACTAAAGATAAGTGAGCGAGAAAGTTTTAGCGAGCACAACAAATGAGTTGAGCGCAGTGTTGCCAGATTTTCGGAGAGCTCATTACCGTTTTTTCCATGCATTTCCGAAAATTTTTCCCGTTTTTTTTTCCTTTTTTTAAAAAGTATGTATAAATGTGTAAAATGAGAAAAAAATGAAATTTTTTTTTCTTAAGTGTTTTATTTCATTTAATTCAACAAATTAATACTAAACAAAAAATAATAATAAGTAGTTAAAAATGTGACTTAAAATATATCACATTTACTTATTGTATATTTTACTTAAGTGTAACTGCAAAAAACTCTTTTTGTATTTCTAAGTAGTTTGATTTTTCATTAGAGGTTTTGTATGTATAATACCACTTAGGATATGTTTGTCTAACGGATTTCTTGTTTTATTTTTATTTAAATTTATGGCAAAAAAAGCTCCTTTCAGCACATGTGCCGATATGCGGAAGAGTTTAAATGAATGAGATCAATTGTTTAATTTAAGAAAACATTTCAGTTTTATCTGCAAATTTCATATTTAAAATATACTGTCAGAAATCTTGCACGTTTTGGGTATATTTGATATATCAATATTTCTTAGTGATCTATATTCTAAGTCAAGATCATTCAATTAAGATTTTTTTTAATAAGTCAGGAAAATATGAACACAATGGAATTAATGCAGAATATGTCTTATTTTTTAAAACTAAAAGATTTACAAATCAAAAAAGTTTAAATGCTCCGTTTTGGTCCGAGAACTGAAATCTTTTTAAAAATTTCAAGGCAAAACTGCATGCCTGCATGAAAAAGTTTCTGCAATTTACTTTGAATAAATTTACTTCGTCATCTCCTTTTTCAGAAGCAATGTCTTTAAGTTTATCGCTTATAAAAAGCCCAATACATAATTCCCTCATCGGTAAAAAAATTATTTGTGTCTTGGAGAGTGATAGTTAAAACTAAGACAGTTAAAAGTGAGTCAAGGTATTCTTTCTTCATAAAAAAATCGAATATTGTTTTTGAAGTAAGTTCAATTTTTTCGTATAACATGTGAATTCTCACATCTTCTGACTGCATTTGCAAGTTTAGTTTTATGAAGAGTGGCAAAAAAAAAATTTATAAACTGCCAATATATTTTTTTGCACTGAATTTTTTTGACGCTGATAATTCGCTGATTCAGATAGTAATACATTAACATGAGATGTCAGACTGATTCAGAAACATTATATTATATTCATATGTGTTTGAAATTTATAACATACATGTTTGATTAGCTTCTTGAAGAAATTACATTTTTCGCAGTAAAATGCAGTCAACCTTATTTTACCTGTTTTTAAGATTGTTTTTCCCTTTTGAGTCGAAAAATCCCGAAAAACGGGAAAAAATGCCTCTTCTGGCAACACTGGTTGAGCGTAAAAATGTTGCAATGCTTATTGTACTCACATGCAGTGTTGCCAGTTTGAGGAATATTTCTTGTTTTGGGGGTGATTTTATTTTTTAAAACTTCTATAAAGATTGCGAGAAGCTTTATAGTTACTTTTAATGAAAACTACGCAACTTCTAAAAGTACGCATATTGACTTCTATAAGTGCAGAAAGGTCAACTTTTTAATTATTTCCTAGAAGCTTCTGGAATTTATTTGAAACTTCGGAAAAAACTTTCGTAAGCCTGACACTTATTTTCTTATACGGTTGTTATTACAAAATCTATGTGTATTTCTATTAAGCATTCGGAATGGAAATTAACGAATACTGTTCCGAATTGATTTATGGAAACTTTACGGCAGCTTCAAAATTTACAAGCAAAAAGTATTGCAGTTTTGTATGTTCTATTACTTTTTTATGTTAAATTGAACATCTGTTTTGAAATTTCAACTAGCACACAAGCTTCTACTATTAAAGATTGCTGCAAGCTTTACAACAACAACTCATTGTGAGAACTTCGTAGTTACTAAAAGCACGCTTATTGTCTTCTATAACAGCAAAAATGCAAACTTTTTATTATTTTAAAGAAGCTTCTTGAACTTTTATTAAGCTTCGGAAACAGTTTCTGTATGATAAGTGCGTACTTGCTTATAGAAGCATTATACAGCTTATATGTATTTCTTATAAGGAATAAACTACGGAAAGTAATCTGCATAAAGCTGTTTCAACTTGATTGATGTAAGCTTTACCAAAACTCCAAGGTTAGCAACAAAAAATTTGCAAGAAATATTGGAAAATGTACCTACTTTTAGTACTGGTTTTTGTATGATATTTAAATTTTTATATTAATTTATACCTAAATTAATCTTAATATTTAAGATTACTGTTTTAATTTATTTATACTTTATTTATTAAAAATTTCACAAAATTGTTCTTATGCCTTCATGAAATTCGAATTTGTAACCTATCGCATGCGTAGTCGGAGGGTAATCAATCGACCTATTTCTATTTTATATTCGAAGAGCTGAAACTGTATGAATACATGCTTATGGAAAATCAGAGTCTTTTCTATGCATATGAAAGTCTTCAGTTTCCACTACAAACCTTATCAAAACATATTGGAAGTAGTAGCTTCGAAAAGCAAATGTCAAGTGTTCAAATAAATAAATTATGTGATTTTACTGAAATTAGAGTTTCAATATGATACATACGAGAGACTTTAGTTTCACTAACATACCTTATCAAAACTTATTGGAAATAGTACACAAAACAAATTCAGTATAACTTCGTTAAAGCTTCAAATGCATTTCAAATTAATTCTTTTGAAGGTTGAGAGGCAGAAGTTTCTCCGCAGCTTCCCACAGCTTCTATAAACTATTTTTTTGCAAGTTTATTAGACACTTTTTTAATCATTTATGACTTCGTGATATTATAAACTTCTACTCGCAAGCTTTATAGAACTTTAATCGAAGCTTCAGTTGTCGAATATTAAAATAACTTCGTAGTTCATGTGCTAGTTGGGCAATCAGCAGTTATATAAATAACACAGGTCTGCAAGTAAAAAACTGCATAGGTTCTTCATGCATTTTCTTATAGATTTTGATGTCCTAAAACCGAAAAAAATATTTAAAAAATTCCATCTCATCAATTTTTTTCATTTTTTTTTCTCAGATATGATTTAAGAGACTTCCCAGATAGCATTTTATCGAATTTTTTAACATATAAAAGACAGTCAACTATGTACTCTTTTTCTGATCAAAAAAGACTCTTTGTTCGGGAGAAAATTTTACCTTACAGGCGACTCTTCTTGAAGAGTCTTTTTATAGTCGTTTTTTTATCTTGAATATGAAAAATTATTAAAATACGACTCATTTTTGAATCATTTAAGAGTCGTTTTTTGATCTTAAAAATACCAAAATAAAACAAAATAATGACTTAAAAATTACTCTTTAAGAAGAGTCGCGTGTAAGGTACCAATTTCTCCCGAACAAAAAGTAATTTTTGATCAGAAAATGATCGCACAATGAAGAAAAATTGGAAACGACTTTTATATATTAAACAATTTTATAAAATGTAGACTGGGACGAGAAATGTTTAATATTGTCAGATCGTGTGTGTATTTTGAAGTTTATAGAACGGAAAACTAGTTGAATTTACTTAAAAATTTCACAAACGGTGAGGTGGACTTCACTTCGAGATTGCTCTGTCGAAACTGAGCGATATGACGTGAAAAATATGATTGTTTGAATTGTCCAAAATATGCTTCTTCACACGCTTTGTTCAATATCCCATAAGTTGCCTTGAAAAAAAGCAGTCAGTTTTTAATCATTGAGCGGAGTAGAATATGCTTCCGCACAGGACATGTATTTTGTTTTTGTTGATCGTCAAGTGGAGTCGAAAAAGATTCGTTTAAGTGATTGTCAGCAAAACAGTCTTCCAAATGCTAGCTGGGTTGGGTCTTTCAAAAGATGCAGCCGAATTGCTAAGTTCAAGTCCAAAAAACAAAAACCTTTTATCATGCCGTACCTCATTTTCCTGGTACATTATTCTTGCTGAATAATGGAAATGTAGATGAATCTCTTCCAATGGGACACTAATTTCATATGGAAGAAAACTACAATGAAGAACATCAATGGTTGGTTTGTGGAGATTTTAAAATACTCACAATATTGTTGAGTCAACAGTCAGGTGATACAAAAGTGCCTTGTTTTCTTTGTTTGTGGGATAGTAGAGCCAGAGAGCCACACTGGACAACAGCTGACTGGCTACCACGACAGGGTTTAACTCCTGGCGAGAAAAACGATATCAATACCACTTTGAACCCGCCAGAAAAGGTTTTAATGCCACTTCTTCATATTAAATTGGGGCTAATGAAGCTGTTTGTAAAATCATTGCAAAAGATAGGGATTGTTTTAGATATATATGTTCCAAGTTCCCAAAATTGTCTGAAGCAAAATTTTAAAGAAGGAGTTTTCACTGGGCCCGACATATGAAAACTTTTGTCTGATTCCCTCTTTTCTGAATCAATGGGAGGAATCGAAAAATAAGCATGAGATTCTTTCAAAAATTTAGTGCAGAAGTTTTTGGGCAATACTAAGGATACTGAATATAAAACTATTGTACAGCGCACGCTGACAGCGTATTAAGCGCAAGAGAGCAAAATGAGCTTAAAAGTTTACTTCTTACACTCCCACATTGAATATTTTACTGGAAACTTGGGTGCCTACAGTGAAGAGCAAGGTGCAGGATTTCATCAGTATGTACGTGATATCGAGAGACGTTACCAAGGAAGATGGGATGTCAGTATGTTAACGGACTACTGTTGAATGCTTAAGCGAGAAACTAAAGAAGGAAACCAAAAACGAGTTTGGAGAAGCATTAAAGAAAAGAATAAAAGGTTTCACAAGGAAAAAGAGTTAACTTAAAGTTGAATATTAAAATAAAATTACGAAAATTGATGGTTTATAGGTTTTGTTAAATATTATGCTGTGTGTTTGTTGTAATAAATAGTTGATTTTTTCATTATTGTATTTTTATTTTGAAAAAAAAACTATACTTGATGGAGAGTAATGGAAGTTATTTTTGAAATCAGCGTACCTTGAAACATATAATTCAGCAAAAATATCGCATGCAGCTGAAAAAAATCTTTTTTTGCAGATCTGTGTAATTTGATTTTTTCAATACAACATTTTTAATTTTTTAGTACTTTCGAAGTTGGCACTTCATTATTGTTAGTTTCAAAAATAATTAACGTTAATTTAAAAAATATGTTTCTTATAATTCCATTAATACTTTTGTAATGATTGCCATTCTTTTGAACGAAGGTCTTTTGAAGTTGAAACTTCCCTTTATAAAACTTCTGTAATTAACTTCTGAAATATCTCATACTAGCTATTATGTCAACTATATCTTCGTTAACAAGTAAACTTTAAGTTGCAAGCTTTATAAAAACGCAAGCCAAGTTTCAGCTGTCGAATATTCACATTTTCTAGCCTTATCGAAGTTCATGTGTTAGTTGGGTTCACACAAAATTATTTGTTGAAAATTTTGACGCTAAAGATTTCTCAGGCCTTATCTTCTATTTTATGGCTTGTAATTTGTATTTGGTTGGCTTTTTCGGCCAGATTGCTTTGAAAAAGTTGGTCAGAATGTCTTAGGCTTAATCTTTTGTTAACATACCACATACTAAAAAATAGGTCTTGGTCACCTTTAGGTCAAAATTCCAAAATTTTGTAATATTGTATCTTTTCTCTGACTTATTCACAGTTTTAAGAATAAAAGCTTCCAAAACTTGCTAAAATTATTAAAATACATACCCAAACCATTGTTCTGGGTTCCATCAGGTGCAAATAACGAAGAAATTTCATTTGTTTGCACTTTTTATAGTGGTTTTACCACTTGACGTCTGAACTTGCTGTATTAAGTCCACTTTTTACAAAAAAAAATAGTACTTTTATTATTTTTAGCTAATTTTGTAAATATAACAGACAATATGAACTAAGTCTTGGGTTCTTCTAGACCAAAAAATACCAAACATTTTATTTTTTTTGCATTTTAACATAATTTTTTCTGTCATAAATGCTCATATATGTTATATTCGCACAAGATCTTTTAGGTAACAGAAATACTCGTCGCAGTTTTCGACAATTAAATTCCAAATTTATACATATTCATACTGACTTGGGTTGTTGGTAGTATGGGTATAATAGGGGTATTCACACTGCCTTGGGTAGTTGGGTGGATTGGCAAATGCCATACATTCTGTTTTTGTAAAAGTGCCATTCTACCCAAGTACCCATCTACAAATCTACTCTAGCTGACCCCCCTGACTTGTTTGGGTAGATTGATGAGTACTTTTTTCATGGGTACCTACCTTTTCCAAAAGTAGGCTATAATTGAATTGACAAAAAACTAAAACAAAGTATTAGTGAATAAAAAAGACAAATGTGTTAAAATGAGTTATTTTAAAATTTTTGAGATAAAAATTGAAGGGCTTATTGCAAAAACATGATATGCCACACCGCTTTAAAATTTAATTTTTTACGTTCATTACGTTCCTTGATGCATATGACTATCCACTGAAAATATTGCCAAAATTACCCGATCAATTTTCGCCGTATACGTAATAATTCTTGTAAGCATTTTAATGATTTCATACAAATATACATTTTTTCAAAACTTTAAGGTCGATTATTTCGAAATATTTTTTATATGGCATATCATGTTTTTACAATAAGCCCTTCAATTATTAAATGCCGCAAAGTTCACGTTAAAAATTACTCCTATATAAAATAACTTTTTAGGCCCATACAATGGCCTAAATTTTGCGCTCATAAAATGACATAAATAATATGGTGGCAGCTCTTTTCTAGCTGTCACTCATCTCTCATCAGCTGTTATTCTACAAAGTACTCAATTGCAGTTAAGGGTGCTCGCAGTAATCAAAAGTACTCAATCTACCCGTACCCATGACAGAATAATAAGGTAGGCTCATATTTTTACGGCTGCTCAAATGTCTAATTTTACACTAACAAAGCTGTGAGGTGCTATAAACGTCAAGCGAAAAGGCAACAACAACAATTTGAAAACTTAAATTCGAACAGCTGCGTTTTGACATCTAGCGCACTTTCTCTCCAATATGCGCCTACCTTGTTATTCTATCATGCCCGTACCCAACTACCCAAGTCAGTGTGAATACCCCTATTGAGTAGTTTTGACAACTGCAAGTACCCTTAATTGCAATTGAGTTTTTAAGGAATAATTTTGGGCTGTCCTGCATATTTTTTTTAACTCTTGCTTTTGAATGTATTTTAATGTACTTTGTTCTAATTTTTTGTCAATTCAGTTCTTGCCTGCTTTTGGAAAAATTGGTAACCCATAAAAAAAGTACTAAATTTGACAAGAAATCAATCTACCCAATGAAGTCGGGGGGAGGTCAACAAGAGTAGATTGGTACATGGGTACTTGAATATAATGACACTTTTACAAAAACAAAATGCCAATCTATACAACTACCCAAGGCAGTATGAATATCCTTAATAATAACTTTTTAATATTATTTAATAAGGTATGTGTACCATGTAAGGCCCGGCGCCTTTAAGGCCCATCTTTTTTTAACGCATTTCTAACTATCATACGTGCATGTACTTGCGAATGTACTAAACTAAACTAAAGAGAATCGCGCAATATTGACAGCGAGCGCAGTCGATTGAAAATAGCAACAGCGTGTAGAAGTTAATTTTATAGTGTGCTGCGCTTAAAAAAAAGCTGTGTTGTGAGTTTTTAAGAGATTTCCGATAATTTTTTTAGTGTCGAATTTTTTGTTTTTGTATAAAGAATTCATCAAATAAAATGACACAAGAACATTTAGGTTTTTAACATTAATATTTTGTACGCTGTAATGAAAAAAGTGTTAGGTGGGCCTTATATGGTACACTTACCTTATAACAACAATAATTAATGACGTGCTTTGATAAAATTTTCAAAAGTCATATAATTTATTAACATATTAATATAAATATTTGAAATCTGAGTTTTTAAGTGTTTTTACAAAAATTCAATAAAAAAATAATTGTAATAGGTACATAATTTCAACTATTGAGTAATCTACACATTTATTTTTACAATTTTAAGTGTAATAAAGCTTTCTCTTATTAATAATTCCAGATTTGGTCTATATAACACTGAAATTTATATGATTTTTCAACTTTATAAAGCTATTAACTAAATATCACTTATGTAGCATATTTTTTGGCAAAAGTTAAAATTAATTGTCAGTTAGAATTTTGTATTGTTTTTCTACTATGTTCTATGAATTTTTGAAACTAAACATAATCTCCAAAGACATACGGCTTTGACAGGGTGCTCAAAATTGCTGGTATTTGTCGGCTTCTGCAATAAATAAACAATTATTTAGTAAATGTCATTTCAATGACTATTTCTTTTTAAATAATAATTGTGATAATTTAGTGTTAGTGCTTACTCCGATTTTTGTTTAACCTGCAGATTAACCATTTCCATTATTTCTTTGATATTCTTAATAGAACCGAACATTTTCAGAAATTCACAGACTGTTTGTATAAAAATGGAGCCATTCTCCGTGCGATATGAAACATATCCTAAAATAAATAAATAAAAATGTGTTATTGTGTTATTTTCAAAAACTAATGTGTTATATTCACACCCACCTTCAAAAGTGCTGTAACATTTGAAAATCTCATTTGGACTTCCGTGCGGCTGTACTGCATCCTTGTGAAATCCACCAATTTCCATTGCACCTTTGCATGCCTGAATGAACATTATTTTTGGTTTATCGTTTAGCGTACGATTTCGCAATATAGGAAAAAGGATTTTGTCATCAATGCTGTAGGTGCCATCTTTAGCGCTAACCTCCTCATATCGTGTACCATGACTGAGTATAACGATGACAATGCAGGAGTTGTTACTGTAGTCTTTGGTTTCAACTGAAAAAAGCAGAGTGTTGTTTATATAATTTAACAAAAATATCTAATACAAATTTGCTTAAATTGCTCAAAAACGAAATATCATTATCATTAACGGTCCTGCTTGTTTCAGGAAATCGCATCTTCACTTTTCTTATCAAAATAATTATAATCCTCATATTCTTATCTGATTATTATTGTCTTCAATCAAACTTATTTTTTCCTGTAATGAAAAAATGACAGCTTCAAAAGTTGTCAAAAAAAAAATAAAAAAATTGCTTTGGCTCGGCATTTTGGCGTTGCTTATGTTTATTTTTATAATTCTAACTGCATTTCTTTTATCTTATCTCTGAGTCATCGAGTGGTTGGTTAGATTTATACTCGTAGGCATAAATGTGCCAGATGTTATTTTGTTTAACACATTTTAAGCAAATTTCATCGTTAGCAATTATTTGTAATATAATTTGTTATGAAATCTTTACTCGACGTGTTTGGACAAAAATTATTAGTCTTAAACTGATAGCTTTTTTTCGATTATTGTCTAATGAAATTAATTTATACTCTTATCTTATTTGAACGTCACCTTTTTATCATATTGTTTTCAGTTTTTTTATCAGTTATTACTATCTTTTGCAGAATTTAAGTAAACGGCTATATTTATTATTACAAAACAAAGATATCAGACAGTTTTGAAGTTAGCTCTTGGACAACTTTATAATAATCGACTAAAAGGGAGACTCTTATATACAATCTTATATACAACTAGTGGATGAAACCCGGTGTTACTCGGGGTTGTGCTCCGAACACAGAAAAAGGACGATTTTTAAACCTCATTTGGCTTCCAGCGATTACTACCTCTTCCACAACTTGAAACGATTCCTTCTTGGTAAGTGTTTTTCGTCGAATGAAGAAGCTATTGCAGCCGTGTAGCCATATTTTGCAGAGTTGCCGAAAAGCCATTACAGAGATGGTAAAAAACTGTTGTAGGATCATTGGAATAAGTGTATTGAAATTGTGGGAGATTATATTTTTAATAAAAAACAAGCAAAGAAAGTTGAACGCCCATTTTCATAATATGCCTGAATAACTTTAACGCGTCGTTCGATTGTCTATCTTTCCATGGTTAAAATTGAATTAGTCTGAAATTGAGAAATGTCAAATGAAATGCAGAAAAAACTTGACGTTTAGGTGTCACATTCAACATCGGCCCTTAAAATTTAACCACCCTTTCTTTTATAAACCTTGCAATTTTGATGAAAAATTTTACACATACTAAATTTTTTTCCTGTGACTCACATATTAATGCTTTTATAGTGTTTTCGGTATAGTGGGTTGTGTGGGAGGTGGCCGTGTTCGTGGATGGATTACACCCAATTTTTAAACACATCTTAGTTCTGATATAAAATACATGCATACCAAATTTTATCACTGTAAGACAAACAAGCTTATTTACGCAGTTTTCAATTTTTGCGTTGTATGGGAGGTAGGCGTGTCCGTGAGCGAATGACGTCCATTACTCAAAAATTAATTTGGATTGTTATAAACACATACGCATCAAATTTTGACTCTGCATGTTAAACACAAGCTTATTTATTGAGTTTTCAATTTTAGACTTGTATTGGAGGTGGGCGTCTCCATGGGCGGATAACATAAATTTTTTGAAGACATCTTTGTTTTGATATAAAATACATACGTACCAAATTTTATCTCTGTGGGTAAACATAAGTTTATTTATGAATTTTTAAATTGTTTGGGTTGTACCGGTGTCAGGCGTGTCCGTAGGTATATGACGCCCTTTTTTCAAAAACGTCTCCGTTTTTTTTTATAAAATACATAAGTTTCAAATTGTGTCTCTGTAAGACAAACATAAGCTTATTTATTGAGTTTTCAATTTTAGGCTTGTATTGGAGGTGGGCGTCTCCATGGGCGGATAACATAAATTTTTTGAAGACATCTTTGTTTTGATATAAAATACATACGTACCAAATTTTATTTTTGTAGGTTATGAGCTTATTTATGCAGTTTTAATTTTGAGGTTGCATGGGAGGTAGGCGTGTCTGTGGGCGGAGGACTATCCATTTTTAAAGAACGAATTTGTTTTGTTATTAAAAACATATGTACCAAATTTTAAAATTCAAAATTCACATTCATAAATTTTTGTTTCCAATACTTGTAAACCAACCCTTATAGTCCCATACTGAAAAATAGGTTGCACGCAATCTTTATAAATAAGATTGTGACTCTCTCATCAATGACTTGCAAAAAACCTCCGAGTGGGGTCTTGCTAATAGAGTAGAATTTAATGCAAGCAAGACCCAGTGTTGTTTGTGAAGTCAAAAGCGAATGGTCCCCTCCATATGAATGGTGTAGATATTGCGGAGTCAGCCACTCTTGACGTTCTGGGCATATCGATTTAATCCGACTTCGTCGAAATGATCATATTTTCGATGTGTCGAAAGAAGCGGCCAAGTGCCTAGGTTTCTTAAAACGGTGCGAAAAATATTTCACTTCAGCTGATCTTCGCACTATCTATACCTCATATATTGGGCCGAAAATGGAGTAGAATTCGCACATTTGGGCAGAGGCTTCAAGATATTATTTGGAGCTTCCGGACTGAATTCAACGCCGTGCGATATATTTGATTGGGGATGATAACGTTTCATTATCTCCCAATTCTCTTGGTCATCGACGCAATGTTGGGTCAATAAGCCTGTTATACAGATACTACCATGGGAAGTGTTCAAGGGAGGTACACGACTTGACTCCACCAGCTCGAGTATTTCCCAGGTCCACTCGGGCAGCTCACCTCACCTACCCCATCCCTACAGTATTGCCTTGTTGCCCAACAGAACCTCGCATTACCGTAATAATTCGTTCTTCAGTCGCACAATAAAATTGTGGAATAATCTCCCTGCAGATGTGTTTCCTGCCAGTTTTGATCTGTGTAAATTCAGAACAAATGTTCACCGTGACTTCTCCATTTTTCCACTGTTTGGAAATGTTTTCGCATTAATAGGGGGCATCCCCTGAGCGTTGGTTCAAGCTAAAAAAAAAAAAAAACAATACGTCGATGATACCCATGTGTCCTTATTTCTAATGCAAAGAAATTCACTTGGTCCTTGCTACAGTTGATTAAATTAAGTAGAATTGATTAATTTAAATGGTGATTTTTTTAAATGCTATCTTTTTTATGCCGATTTATTGTAAATCATCGGACGCTTGACAATTTATACATGTTTTTGAAGCAAAATTCAAGACGCAGTTGGGACACAACCTTTAATTGGTTTAATCTCTCTGGAACGAAAAATAACGCGCTCATTACACTCATCAATAGTAAACTGTTAATAATGGTTAACGGTTAATTTAGACGGACAAACAAAGATGGTAAACATGTCATGAAGACGAAAAGGATGAAAATACATATTTCGAAATGGTGTGGTAAAGAATAAAAGTGAATTTGTTAATTACATCAAAATAATAAAAGTATATTAAGTTTAATAAATAAGGAAGGAAGGAGGAAAAGAATAAAACAAAAAAAGCTATGTACATTGCTTGCTGAATATAATTATTTTAAATATTTTTATGGAATTGTGTAATATAAGGTTTGAAACTATTTTCAATGATTGAAATAAAAAAATAATTGGAAAAGCTTTCTCTTAAAATACTATTTATTTTTTCATTTCGGGTTGGAGATGGTTTAGAGAAAGACATTAGAGATCAAGTGAAGATCCAGCCTTATCTCAACTGAAGATCGAAGGTCCGTTTTCTTAGAAAATGGCTTGGATCTCATGTGGAAGTCAAGTGGATATCAGCTCTGTGGAGGTCAGCACTGGAGATTGGAGAAACGAGCTGGAGCTCCACTTGAGGTCAAGTCAATCTTCAAGGTAAATGTTAATTAGGACGGCTTTTGGGATAGACGATGAACTCATGCGATAGCTACAGAAGTTCAGGTTCGATTCTTGTATTGAACAGTTTTGTAGGCTAATAAGTTTTTATTTTTTTAACATAAATCGAAAAAATAAAAAGTATAAGGCTTATATTTTTTCCATTAATATGTTTGGAGCGTGTGTGTGCTGATGAAATTACCCATTTACCATATTTACTAGATTGATTTCTGTCAACATTTTGCTCACGTTCAAACAAGCAACGTATGTATATCTTGTTGGATAGCCTCATGGACTCTCATGGCATAACGACGGAATTCCAGGTTCGTTCGATTCTTGTATTGGACGGTTTGAAGACTAATAATTTTTTATTAGTAGTTTATTTTACTCTAAACAAAGGGTTACACAGTTGTGCAGAATGTATATATAAATTATATATCTGATGGAGAGGGTTCCCAACCCGCTTAGAGAGAAATTAAATTTTTGAGAAAATTCTCTCCCGCTCTTTAAGCAATATCAAATTTGGTTGGTCGAATTTGAGTTTTTCTGAAAAGTAAAACTTTCTTCAAAAAATGTAGTTTTATGCATTCATCAATTGTCAAATTTGAAAAAGTGTGTTTTAAATTCAAAAGTTAGACTTTCCATGTCAATATCTTGGTCGAATTTTAACTAGATGTCTAAAATGTTGTTCTTCTAATTAATAAAATAATAAATTTCAAAAATAATTTCTTTGAATTTTTTTTTTTTTTTTTTTTTTTTTTTTTAATAATTTCTTTGAAGGAAATAGCTTTATATCTCCAATCAATCAAAAGGTATAGCCTCAAATTTATTTAAACCATCTCCCTTGTTATATATTATTTTATATATGCAAACAAAATTTGGTCGAATTTCGACCACAGACGATACTTGTATTAGTAACTATTCAAAGAAGAAATTGTATATCTTCTAAATTTATTTATTGTCAACATCGTGAATTGAACCTCGGACCAACGCATGAAAGTGCTTCATGAGATTTTTCGTATTTTTTTTTATGAAAATGACTCAAAACTGAGCAAATATAATTCGATTTTCATGAATGCAATTAGATATAATTTTAAATTTGATGAAAAGTCTCGCAAAAGTGATAGTCCCATGGAAAATTATGAATTGTGTATTTTTTCAACTTGTTGATTTAAGTGTCTTCAGTAGATACTTCCCTGCAAACATTTTTAATCGCCTGAGAATCTCCAGCGAATCGCCTGGAAGATGAAACGATCGCCGGCGAGCTCTTCTGAGAGTCTTCCGGGAATCGCCGAATGTAAGCAGCTGAGGCCATAAAAGCGATTCGCCGGGAAGATTCGCCGGCGAATCGCCAAGAGGAGTCTTATGCCATGTTCACACAGAGAGTTTAGTTTGCGTTTCCAGTACAAAGTTGCGTTTTGCTATTAAACTCAATTTAAACGCTGGCGTTTCCAGTAGAATTTTGCAGGAGAAAACGCAACTAAACTCAACTTGCTTTCTGCGTTTACCAAAACTCAATTTGATACATGCTAAAAGTATGCTAGTGTTTGATAAAAACATTCGTTCAGTTAGATTTTAGCTGTGTTTGATTCGATGAAACGATAAAAAATGCCAACAACAGCTGATTCTCAATTGTGCATGTTTCTATTTGTATTTTATTATTAACAAAAATAAGCCAAAAAACAAATAAAAGCACTTGGGAAAGTTTAGAAGATGAGGGTTTCTCATCAGTAAAAAGCTGGGCAAAATGGGCCGTAAAAAGCTGAGTTTTTAGCAAAATTCCAAAAATTGGCGATCATTTCAATCCACCGTAAACTCAATTCTGCCGACGCATCTCTGTGTGAAAAGCTGCATTTAAACTCAAACGAAGCGCAAACTAAACTCTCCGTGTGAACATGGCATTAAACGATTCGCCTGGAAGATTCGCGAACAATTCGCCGAGAAGAGTCTTAGGCGAACAGCTGCATTTAAACTCAAACGAAACGCAAACTAAACTCTCCGTGTGAACATGGCATTAAACGATTCGCCTGGAAGATTCGCGAACAATTCGCCGAGAAGAGTCTTAGGCGATTCGCCAGGAAGAGTCGCGAACGATTCGCTGAGAGGAGACTTAAGCGATTCGCCGGAAAGATTCGCCAACGAATCGGCGGAAGGGGTTTTTATTTGTTGCAGAGCATCGTTGTTGAATGTTACAAGTTGTTGTAAGTTTGAACTAGAGGGCTCTTCAGACAATGATTTATCCCAGTTTCATGAAGTTTTTTAAAAGTTAAATTTTTTGATTAATTTAAACTATTTTTCAGAGCCTGCTTCATATTACAATGATTGATTTTGAAAGATTTTTAAAAAGCAATCTTCCAACGATCGCCGGAATGAGCGAAGGAAGATTTTGAAATTTTTTTGAATCGCGAATTCATCCCTTGGGAGATCAAAAAGCTATCCATCTTCCAACGATCGCCAGAATGAGCGAAGGAAGATTTCGAAATTTCGCGCATTAATCGTTTCGGCGATCGAAAAGCGATCAATCTTCCAAAGAACTCTTAGGCGAATCGCTAGCGCGTCGCCAAATGATCTAATCTTCCAATCGTCTTCCAAATGTTTGCAGGGTTAATTTTAGAAAAAGTAAAGTTGTGTTTATGTTTAAAAAACTACGAAAAAAAACAAATTGAAAACAAATTGAACGATTTTGCAGAAAATTCTAACGATTATTTTTGTAGCGATTATTTTGCAACACAACAGATTTTTCTCAAATTCAGATATTGAGTTTGCTTTTTGGCTGAATTTTTTACATATATATAAAGCATTTTCAAGTTGGTATCATGCTACTCAGGACAACTCATATGGAATTATTATCAACAAGTGCTCAAGTAGTTTAAAAGATTTTGCATCAATCCGAATCGAGTTGAAATAAACATTCTTTGATATAATAATCCTAATAGTTCCTTAAAATTTATTAAAGTTATATTAAGCAACTTACTTTTCTTAACCGTGCTAGCGATCTTATCCAGCGTAGCGTTCTCAATGACATTGACTTTCAACTTGAACTCTTCAAATGTTTTACGCAGTTGTTTAACATCTATAGAGCTGCCGACACGATACTCATTCGAAGGATTATCGAAGACTTCATTGTTGAAAATGTAAGCATAACCAGGTTGTAATTTTGATTTTTTCTTAGAACTAACAGTACTTGAGGCGAATACAGCTGGTTTAATCACAGATGGTTGTTGAACTTTGTTGTTTGCTGGCAACTTGGAAGCTGAGGGTGTGGATGAGAGCAAGTAGCTGTGACTAGTGCTGCCTACATTGGAAGTTGGTGCGGCAACTGAGATCGTTGGTGGATTTAACCAATTTAGTTTAGTATTTGTTGTTATCTTGGCTGAGCCAGTTGGCAGTGGTCGTGTTGAGGCAGTTGTGTTGGGTGATTTTGTAGAGCTAGGAGATGTTGTTGTTGTTGATGTAATAATTGTGCGCTTCAAATAGGGCGATTGATAGACGCTGCTACCACCACCAAAAGCTGTGCTGCCATTGCTAGTTGGTAAAAGTTTTGTTGTTAGTGGTGAGTTTGGTGAAGACAGAACAAAAGGTTTAGCATCTGGCATGAGCCGCATATCGTCAAACTTGGTTGTCATGTTATTGGTGAGCGCAGGCAAACGTCTTGTGGTCTGAGGTGTTGAAAAATTAAACGCTTTTGAGGCACCACCACTACTAACACCTAACTTGACACGCTGTTGTTCTAACGTCGAAGTCATTGTGCGGCCTTCTTTTTGCGTTACAACCGTTTTTTGCACTTTACCGATCGTCGGTGTGGTGGGTTTGCCATAGCCTCCCGATGTCGTTGTTTTCGTTGAGCTTGAATATGCTCGTGGTGAGTCATCGTAGCTAAATATTAGTGGCGATTTCGGACTCTTATTGACTGCGCCGACACCATATGAATAACTTTTATAATCAATAGCTGGCAGCTTAGCGGGTTTTCCCCTGCTGCTGCTACTGGTGGTTGTCGTTTCGCTTTTGCTAAAGATCTCTGCACGCATTTCAGCCAACTCTTCCGGTGTGGGTGTATAACGTTTGCATATTTCCGTTATGCGTGCCTGTTGTTGATGCGTTATTGTCTGTGTGGTGGTTCTGAAAGCAACCGTATTGTTGTTGCTATTAAAGATGGTATCATTTTGCACGGATCTTGAGGTCGTTTCCGATTGTGCTGTCGATGTTTTAACCGTTGTACGCGGATCTTGTCGAACGATCGCGGTCGAATAAGAATCTTTTTTCGGTTTGGAATTATTCCAGAACATTTTAAGCACGCTTTGCACTATTCACTATTGCCGCAAGAACTGTTTGGCAAAAAGCTCTTCGGTTTGGCAAAACACTTCTAAGCTATAAGTTTAACATGCAAGTTATGATAAGATAAGATAAGCAAACTTTTTATAGTGCTATCAGGGCTGCCGTGAGAAACTGTTTTCTTTTTGTTAGCTCAATTTGAGGTTTTTAGTAGCAGATGCTAGTATAGATACAAAAGTTATAGGTTTTATTTGGCTTAGTAGTCGTCGATTGAGATATGGGCAATACCCATATGAACACGGATGGCACATTCGCACATATATAAGATAAAGATATAATGTGCGATGATTTAAATTTAATTTTGGTTGATATATAACACGTTGACGGACGACAGCACTTTATAATTAAGTTCAGGATGTCCAAGTGGGCCAAGTAAAAAAATGCTAGCAATTTGGTAGGTACATTTACTCCAAAGCAGCTGCCATGAAAGCCACGACTCATCGCTGTTAATAAAAAACTGGTTTTATATATGTTTAATTCTGTCTTTTGAGCTTTCAATTTGTTCTGACTGTTGCTCTCAAGAACATCAAGAGCTTTTATCTGACAACAAACAGCTGTTGTTGTTAATACTTAACAGTCGCGAACGAAGGGGCATTTTGGGGCTTAAAACCTTATAAACTTATAGAAAATAAAATGTGTGAGCGGTTAAAAATTAAAAGATTTGAGTAAAAAACTTCTTATGAAAACTATTAATAATAATAAAAATAAAAGGATCTTAAAACACTGGATTCAATACTCTTCATAAAGAATTCCAGTCTAAAATTAAATGAAAGACAAATAAAATTTAGTATTTTTTAGTATTTAGTATTTTTATTTAAAAAAATAAGTTGTTGGCATATAAGAATAATTCTTTTGCATGCCGACTTTACAATGGATATAACAACATGCAAAGTGAAAGTCAAAATTAAAGATAAATATCAAAAAGAAAATAGCTAAGAAAAATGTTTGAAGATTAAATGCTTAAAGTTACTTTTATTATACCTCTTTTTCACACGGCCTGGGGCGAAACTAATAGGGGGGTAAGCTACCTCCCTAACTTTTTTAAAGTCGGCCAAATTATTATTTTTTACTGAAATTGGTTTAAAATGTTGATTTTTATTTACAACAAGCTGACCCCGCAAACTTCGTTTTGCCCAAAATAAATTTTTTGATTGAATTAATATCGAGCATTTAGGATTCCACCTGAAATTTTTTGTGTCAAAAATTAGTAACGAAACAGATGACACAATAGTATAATTTCAATTATATATTGAGTAAAACACTTTTGAATTCAATTCTTATATTCGTCCGTCTTATAATCGTCCGGACAAATATTTGGAGAAAATAGAATAAATCAAGTAGGTTATGGTTTCATTGAATTCTGTTTGAATTCTATTTCGTTTCATTGAATTGTAACAAAAAAGAATGGAAAAATACACAACATTTTTGTTTTCTGCTCCGGAGCGTAAATGAATAATAATGATGGTTTCCCTACTCAGAAACACGCCACTTAAAGCTGGCTGTGTGAAAAGCATGACATAATCAGAATTATGCCACACACTTTCAACTACCGCCCTTGTGACTTATTTATGGTCATTGCAGAATGAAGTCAAAAGAATTGGCGGAATTTGGCATTCTTCTCCCTTGAACGGCCCTTTCAAAATCCTTGCCACTACCAGATTGTTCATTCGTCCCAATTACATCGTCGAGTTCCATTGCACAGTTTCGAGGCATGAATATTTCGTAGCAAAATTATGACAGATCCGACTTTAAGACGCAAATGATGAGATGCCATGCCAGGTAAATCCAAAGAGTTTAAAAATTCTACTGAATAATTGACAACTTCGTCTTCATTTTCTACGTGATCGATCGAATTTTATGACCGCAATTCTACCGGAATTTGATTTTTAATCGTCCAATTCAAGTCATTGACATCCAACCAATCGTAGTTACAATAATTTTGATCAATATTCAAATAAACATTTTTGATGAGTTCTTCTTTCGCTGAAGTGAATTGGAAAATGGCAGGTGGAATCGAAACTAAACCACTCACAGTATGTACTGTAATTTTTTAATTTCCAATTCCCAGTAGTTCTTTTGAGAATGTCATTCTACTACGTACCCCAAAATTGACGTGAGTTTAAAGACTGACATGTTGAAATGATCACAAGAAGAAATTGCACTGCTAGCGTTTGATTCCAGTGATTGTCGTGTTCAAGCAACTGTTTATTTTGACATGCTTCTCAAAAAGTGACACACACCATACCATCCATTGTCCGCAATGACTTAAATGGAGTCGAACCGTGCACATTCACCAAAAGCAACCGGAGGTAGAAGCAATCGTAGTTCTTTGAATGAATTGTATAAATTCGTCCCAATGCATCAGTTGAAAACACACCAGGATATTCATCTACTGGTTGGTCGTGCTTTCTGCGTAACCATTTCTTCGACGATGCATTCCATGTGCACTATCGAGGCATCTCCGAGTAAAGCTATATTCTCACAAACGGATCACTGGCGCAAGTTGAAAAAAACTTGTTAATGTTGTTGCTGTGGTCTTTCCACTTACTGTGCTCCATTCTCTGAGTAGAAATACACTCTTTGACCGCCATATCACTTCCTTTGGTAACGTATATGCATACATACTTAATAGATCGCACTAAACTGCAATACTTAACATTGATATGTAATTAGAATGCCTTACACAATATTGGCGAATATGTCATGATCCATGTGTTTTCAATCACGACATCCGCTCCATTCAATTGAGTGATGAATGCTGTACCATTGTCATCTGGTGAGCGGCTCCGTAGAGTGGATATCCATCGTTTCCAGTATGAGTTTCGCGAATAAAACCACGTGAATAGCGTTTTGTGCACTTATTGTCAAACAGACAAACCGAAGTAGAATTGCGTTGTCAGCATGGTCCGTGGAGCAGATTGGTCTTCTCCACTTCGTGCAACTCTGGATCAATCTCAGCATCAGGAATTTTGCCGGAAACTATGTCACAATTTGATTTGGTGTAATTTTCCATCATCCAAAGATGAAAGTGTGCGTGCGGTAAACTTCTTTTCTGCCACTCAACTGAATATATCCAGTATCGAACAGTACCGTATTAAATTAGGAACAAACCCGCAACCATTTTGGTCCATTCGGTTAAAAGTAGATGTGCGGTAAAAGTAAAATAACGAAATATGCATATACAACGCCACCTGTTGATAATTTTTCGAATTTATTTTTTCCTAAACCTTCGCGTGACAATTACCAACAAACCCGCAAAAGAAAGTATTCAATTTGGCCCAGCCGTTTTCAAGTTTTTAGCAGCCGAACAAACCACGAATCATTTTTATATATATAGAATAACTATGAACTAAGTCGGCCAAATTATTATTTTTTACTGAAATTTGTTTAAAATGTTGATTTTTATTTACAATAACTATGAACGGATCAGAATCAGTCGCACCATTTGTTTCCATATTCACCATACCAAAAACCAACTGTAGACGGCTTTTTCACTTCAAGACATATCCAGAACAATCTTCAGTCAGCCAATTCACTTTCAGTCGTACCTAAAATGAACTTCAGTCGGCCATATTTGCATTTAGCAGTGCGCAAAACCAACTGCATTTAATCTCAAACCCCAAACGTTATTATCAGTCGGTTATTTCTTTAGCAATACCAAATTATTTCAGTAGTACTATTCCTTCAATCTCGTTCAAAGTTATTAATAGCTGCGCTCTATGAAAAATTCTCTAAGAGCAATTCAGTCGGGCAAATCTTTTCTAACGGCTTTTAGTCGTTCCTTGGTAGGTTTGTTTACGACATATAGTCGTGCCTCAAACCAACTTCAGTCAATTTATTTTAATATTTTGCTCGGAATTACATATCGTCAGCCTAACTCAAATAAGACGTTGATTAAAATTATCTAATGCTTAGGAGGCGAAAAAAAACTGTTCATTATATGTATGAAGTTCATACTAGTACTATAATGTATTATTTTAAACGTTCTATAGCCATTTATATCATACAAACGTTAAAAACTAAATAATAGCATAGATGTACCCAATTGTTGAATCTATCCAAATTGCTTTTCAAATCATTTTACCTTATATTTTGAGAAAAATTAAATTTTGCGGACTCTCAAAAAAATTCAAAATCAAAAAGGTATAATTTAAATATAAACAAAAAAGGAACGGTAAAACTTTTATAAATTTTTTTAAGTTAACTAATCAGCTTTAAATACAAAAAAGAAATAAATAAAATCTATTCAAAGATGGCAAAGATATTTGCTTCCCAATTTTGAACATTCAATTTGAGAGAGTTTTTTATCTTTCGTAGCATTTGTTTAAAATAAACTCTAAATTAGTTTATAATTCTTTAAAAACTTATTTTTAGAGCTTGATGCCAAATAATTTATTTGCAGCCAAACAGGTTGCTACAACAACAATGTTGTTGTGCTTGGAAAGAGCAATTGTTACAATCAAGTCGGATTTTGCTTTGACATCTTTTTCGGATACATTGTAGAAAATTCGAAACACAAAAATTAAAAGTAACTTATTATAGTTAAGTTTTATTGTTTAAATCGTTAGCTTTAAAATTTAAAATTGAATTTGAATTGTTTTGAAATTATGAACACACTGGCGTATACACACTTCATACATGTATGCATAAACGTATGTAACCTGAGTATTAAAGTAAGTTTTTAAAGAAATATTTGAATGTTGAAACCACAATTAAACATAATCTCCAAAAACATATTTCATTGTTAGGCTGCTCATTGATGTTATAATTTGCTTATGCGTTCCTATGCTTCTGCAATAAATAATTTTTAAGAGATATTTATTAAATTGTCATCTTTTTCAAAGACATTAGGGGTATTCGTATTTCAGTGCATTTGAAAGTGTAGTTGAGGACTTGAGGACTTGTGCAGTTTAGCAGTTAGGTTTTCGTGAGCACGCTAAAATTTTAATTGATATTATTATTATGATTTTCATTGAGATTATTATTATAATTTGAATGAAATTATTATTAACAAGTAATTGGTACTTTAACTCTTAAATGTTGCATCACTATTTCAAACCTGTCAAATTTTTCAATGTACACAACTGCTCAAGTCCTCAAGTTTAAGGCAATAGAATAAATGTAGTTGTGTAGATTTTTGACGTACGTATATTTTGTTTTTGTAAAGTGCACAAGTCCTCAACTGCACTAGCAACTGCACTGAATCGTGAATTCCCCTGTTGTTCAATACTTACCTGGTTGCTTGTTTAACCTGCAGTTTTACCATGTCCATTACTACTCTGATACATTTAGTGTGACCGTGTTCTTCTAGAACTTTACAGAGAGTTTGTATGAAAACTGTACCAGTTTGCGTATCGCGAAACGAAACATACCCTAGAAGCCATCAATGGTAGTTTATAATAAATATTTTATTTTAATTCTATTTGATATATAAAACACCTACCTTCGAAAGTACCGTAGCCCTTCAAAACCTCACTTGGATCCCCATTCGGATATTCCTTAGGTGGTTTTACTGAGTCCTCTTCCAATCCACCAACTGTTCTGTTACCTTTGCATGCCTGAATGAACATTATTTTTGGCTTATCTGTAAGCGTACCATTTTCAAATATTGGAAAAAGAATGTCGTCATCAATATTGTACATGCCATCTCTAGCCAAAACCTCTTCATGCCGTGTGCCATGACTAAGTATTACAATGACTACGCAAGAAATGCTACTGAAGTCTGTTTTCTGAACTGAAAAAAATTAAAGTTTTATTTATTTGTTTTAGACAAAAGTATGCTTAAGTTTAAAAAATATTTATACATTTAATATTTAATATTTAAATATATATTTGTTAATAACACCATCAAGGGCATTTTTAATATCAACACCGTAAGATCCAACATTTCCTCCTTAACGCTGACATCACCAAAGTGCATTCAGCTGCTTTTAACTGTATTTTGTTATTCATGTGTTGGTTAAACAAAATGAAAAAAAAAACAACATAATTGAAAAGAACGACCAAGAGAAACACAGGGTTCACATTTTATTTTTTTCGTCAAATCGTTGGTGAAACATCAAAATTCGTTGATCTTTATTGTCAAAAACCATAAAATTTTCTGCAGTTTGACCAAATGTTTGAGAAAAAATTTGGTAATGAATAAGTTAAAAAAGAGCCGCACTTTATTTAAGAAAGAGCCGCATTTGCCCACCGTTGTTATATATACTTAAAACTCCAACAAAACAAATTAATCCATTTTAATAAAGTTTTTTCTGATATCACAAATTTTTACATACGTATTTGGTCAATGTACGATTTTTTGTACAGTACATTCCTTTTTGTTGGTGTTGCGAAAAAAAATTTGGTTTTTTAATCTGAGGTCGGGGAGTTGACAATAGCTCACAATCGAAAAATCTTGGAAAAATTTCAACGCTTTCTACTAGTGACAAGAAATAGGTTAAGCAGAATGTTGTAAAATCGAGAAGATTAGACGCAGTGGATCTTCCATTAACAAAACCATGCTGACAAGTTGTTATGACTTCTCCACAATGCATTTTAACACGATCGTACACAATTCGCTCAAAAAGTTTAGGAATCAACGAAAGCTTAGCGGTGTGCCTATAATTATTTACATCATTCCTGCAACCTTTTTTATATATAGGACATGTAATTGATTTTTTCCCAAAAAACTGGAAAATAACTTTCTGTAATTGATAAATAATAAAGAAAGTGGTTGACACAAAACGGAACCGCATTGAGTTCAGCGCCAAAATCCTCATCGATTGTCCCAATATACTTTAAAATATCCTCAGAGGTAAAGGATATAGATTCCAAAGAGACCCTGGGTGAAGAGTTCATGTAGTTAAAGTAACCTTCATCAGGATTAAACGAGTCTGAACAAAAAGATTCCTTGAAAAGATTGCCAAAAAGGCCACAAATTATAGAATTATCATCCGTAAATCCATCAAGAGTTTTGAAGGATGAAGGAAATCCATCAGATTTTTTCTTAGTATTTATGAACCTCCAAAATGTCTTTGGATCAGACAATATTCTCAGCTTAATATTGTCTAAATACTCATTATATAAAATAGCTAAAAGATTTTGAAATTCCAGAAACAAACGCTTGTAGATTTCTAGGTCATTTGAGGTAATTTCAAACTACCAACATATTCTCGAGTTTTTCGCAAATTTGAGGCTATATGGTACAGACTGAGAAACTATAGCAAAGAGTTACAAATAAAAAAATTAATGGATACATCAAGACTATGTTCATTTCTATATTCTAAATTACGTTAAGTTTATTGTTAAGTAAATAATTCAATTTCAAAAAGTCAGCTTTTTTAAAATTGAATTCATAAACTTTGTCCATTGAACTCGAATTAACTATATTCTCCCTATCCGATTTATACCAAATACTCAATGGTGGATGATATACATCAATAGTAGTAAAAGTATGAAAGGCCCACTAAACAATGATATTGTTACTGTCCGTAGTTAAGATAAGCTCAAGAAGTCTTTCCAGACTATTATAAATACAACTCACTTGTTGTAAGTCAGAACATATACTATCAACAAATATATGCTCTCCAAGAATCTTCGCATTAGACCCACAGAAAAATGTATAATCGTCAGACGAATGCCATTTTAAGTCGGGCAGATTAAAATAGTCCAACAATAAAATGTCGTTATTAACGTCAAAAATATTAAGAATATAGTCTATATAATCTGTCAGACTTGTATATACCTCTGCACTACTGTTTGGAGGAACAAATGCATTAATTATGTATACATTTGATCTTCAATGCATATTATTTCATAATTAGAAGCGTAGGGTATATCAACAAAGGAACTGACAAAACAGTTCTTTACAGCTATAAGAAGGAAGAAATATTGCTGGAGTATCTGTCATTTCTAAATACTTGGAAACTTTTGTCAAAAAATTCCAAATTAGTAATGCTTTCATGCAACCACGATTCAGTAAACGCGATAATGTCCTCAGAACTATTCTGAGTAGAAAGAAATAAGTCTCGCGTTTTGGAGCGCAGTCCCTTTCCAACGGGCTTTATAGTTTGAGCTCCTAACCTTGGTTTTAGGTTTTAATTCTGAAACGAGGATACTATCGGCCCGCATATTCGAATTAAGAATAGCTGTAAAAACTTCAGCTGCAACTGTGAGAATAAATGAGGCGTGGACGGGCTTATTGGGGCAATTTTCCTACATGAATGGAAAGCATTTTGGGGTATTAAGTTGCATTGTTCGACAAACGTCAGAATATTATTGATTGATGTGTCGGGTTGTTATCTAGAGAAGTTGGCTCAGTTGAAGGTTGAAGTGCAATGGATGGCGCAGTAACCAAATTATTTATGATAGGAATATCTGCAATTTCAGATACAGCATTATCATTGGTCACAGAAATAACTGACACTTCAGATAAAGGGCAATCAACTGAGGTTCTTCAGCTAACATTATTATCATTATTATTTTCGCTACATTATTATTATTCTTATTATTATTTTCATTATTATTATTATTACATTGTTATTATTGTCATTATTATTATTTTTATTATCATTCGGCGGGAACCGAAATTCGCTTAGCCTGGGGAATAGAAGACAGGTTTTGATTGGCACGTTTGCGCTTTTTCAGCTCATAGCAGAATCATACCAGACCAGTTGCCCTACATGGTGAATACCACTATAGTATTCAAAATGTTCTGGCTTCTGCATTGCCCATTTAATGAACAAGCAGCAAAATTTTCGACTTGAAAATAAGTCATGTTAAAAATTTAATTTCAGAAGAGCAAATATGTTTCTAAAGTGCTTCAAAGGGTTAAAATACAAAGAGCGGACAGCTAAAAGCTAGCAACAATAACACTAGGACTGACCAACAGTTACGGACACCGCACAAAGAAGAAAGCGAAAAATTGCAAAAACAAGCACGTGCGTTGTACAAGTACACACACAAACAAGCAAGTCAAATTATGTTTATTTTTCATTTATTTTTAATTAAAACAACAACTCAGAACTTTCGTTTAAGTTGGATTATTATTATTATTAAAACAACACTAACAACACAAAACTAAACGTTTATATTACACACACCTGACAACGACCAAAGGTGAGATCAACTGGTGTATTGGTGTATTTTCTTTCAACTATCTGGCCACATTTTTTTGTGAAATATTTTTGATCTCTATAAAAATAAATTCTTCATAAACTGAATACGCACACAGCCTTAATTAACATTTTAGATGTCTTCTTAATGCATGTTTTTGGTTGTGCTCTGCAAAGATCTTCTTCCATCTTACTCTACTAATAAATTTTGAAGATATATAAAATACTTAAATATTTATTCTTTGTTTTCTAGAAAACAACAAAAACTGTACTTTAAGAAAACTTACGTCTGCCAACCGTTTCCTTTATTTTGTTAACTGTTGCGTTCTGGATAAGTTCAACTTTCAGCTTGAATTTACTGAAAACTTCGAGCAGTTTGTGTACATCCGCTTCGCTGCCTTCTCGGTCTGGATAACTGATATCGAAAGTATCATTGTTGAAAATATATGCGTTACCGGGCCGCAAATTTGTATTCTTCTTAGAACTAGAACAACTTGGCAGCTCATAGTTGTTGTCATTGGCAGTTTCCTGAGGTCTAGTTGCGGCAATTGTGGTTGATTTTAAGATTGGAGTTCCGTAATTCACGTGTGGCGTGGTTGATCTTGGGATTGGAGTTCCGTGAATCACGTGTGGCGATTGAAAGACGCCGTTATTACTAATTGACAATAGTTTTATTGATCTATTCGGTAAAGACGGATCTTGCGGCACATTATCGCGCGAGTTACCGTTCGTACTAGGTTTGTCATTAGCCCAATACATTTTCTGAGGTCTAGTTGCGGCAGTTGTGGTTGATTTTGGGATTGGAGTTCCGTGAATCACGTGTGGAGATTGAAAGACGCCGTTATTACTAATTGACAATAGTTTTATTGATGTTTTCGGTAAAGACGAGTCTTGCGGCACATTATCGCGCGAGTTACCGTTCTTGCTACGTTTGTTATTAGTCCAATAAATGTTCAATGTCGACAGTACATTCGAACAGCTACATCGAACGACTGCTATGAATGAACGCGGCTGTTTGACTGAGTTATTCGCTGGCTAAACTCAGCAAGCTTATAAATATCTCGCTCTATTCGCTCTCCGCTCTGATTAAAGTGCCATTTGATAAAAAAACCGGTGTGAAGCTGTGTTGCCAGATTGTTTTTGATTCGAATTTTCCACTTGACATACACAGGGAGACAAACCTATGGACTGGCTACGGCTGTGTTTCAAACGAAAACTTTTCACTCGGTTGATGAAATTTTGACAGTGGCAAGAGAATATTTGGCATTTGTGAGAAAGTCAAAAATTCAGGTGGCCCCAAGGGCTAGCATAAATTTTGATAACAGGCAAGAGAATTTTGTGACAGAAGCGAAAATAAACAAGTGTTCAAACATGAAGCAGAAAATAAACAGTTGCAAACAAAAATTTAAAGGATTTTCTTGAAATGGCAACGCTAGTATTAAATCGAATCGAACAATTTTTTGCAACCAATTTCATTTTGAATCCTCATCATTTTTTTAATTATATATATTTATTTATTTGTTCGACAACGGTGCTAACAAGACGTAAGTCTTATGGCAAGCACCGTAGCATGAAGATTATTAGTTATTGACAATTATTTGATAATTAATAAATTGAAAACCTTAAAAGACCTTAAACATAGCATTAATTCAATAAAATATGAAAGCGAAAATAGAAACTAAATATTAAAATTTAAAAAAAAATAAAAATGATAATGGGTATTTAGAACAAAAAACAAATATATATAACACATTTAATTTTAAGATATTCACACAGAAGTTGAACAAGCAAACCGTATTTGCATTTAAGTTTAACGAAGCTATATTAGTGTAGTACAAATGCGAGCAAACCTTTATTTAAATGTAACCAAAAAGTAAATACTTCAGAAACATACAGCTTCATGGACGTGAAAAGTAATTTATTCAGTTATGTTTAAAGTGCGTTGCATTTGTTATTTGCTGAATGTGATGGGTTCGCGAGTTCCAGAGACGAACTGTATCTACAAAAAACTGACGTTCAGACGTAATGCAAGTATATCTCGGTAGGAGATATACTTATACTTAGAGTATACTTAGAGTTAAGTTTTCGTTAAGCGTTACAACGGACAGCGCAATGTCTTTCATCGGGCAGCTAAAGTATAATTGCACATCATCCGCGTACAAGTGAACCTTGCTGTTCCTCAATACTTGCGGTAGATCGTTTACGTATTAGGAAAAAGCAGTGATCCCAGGATTGAGCCTTGTGGTACGCCTCTGTTAAATGGTAAGAAGTTTGAATTGGAATTGTTGATAATTACGGCTTGCGATCTACCTTCGAGAAATGACATCAGAAGCTTAACAGCAGTTGGAGAAAAGTTGAAAAGCTGTTCCAGTTTCTTACGTAATACCTGGTGATCAACTGTGTCGAAAGCCTTGGAATGATCTAGAAGGACAAAAAAGTTACGTTGTTGAAGTCGACGCACAGTGGAGTATTCAGAGCAATTTAGTTGGACAAAATGATTTTATGATTTTAAATTATAGGGAATGCAAAAAACAAGCAAAAATGCAAGTGGGGGTCTATATTGACCCCCTTAGAAAGATATTTTCATGGACTTTCCAACGATGTACATTACTAGTAGAAATTTTAGTGAAAAATATAATTTTTTGTGTGGTCAAATCAGAAAATTTTGGAAAAAATTCAAAATTTTTGAGTTTAATGCTATATCTGTCAAAAAAAAATACTGTGTGAGCCTATATTTATACCCCCACGCGTACTGCGTAAGGGTTATATTATTTTGTCACGACGTGTGTAACGCCCAAAAGGAGGCGTGGTAGGTATAGAAAAGTATATATATTCTTGATCAGCATCACCACCTGAGTTGATTTAGCCATGTCCGTCTGTCTGTCCGTCTGTCGACACGATTACAGCCGTAATTTTCAAGTTATCGTATTGAAATTCGATATTTAAGCTTTTTTCTCAAAAACTAAGATCAAGTTTGAGAATGGGCTAAATCGGATGAAAACCACGCCTACCTCCCATACAACCCCAATAATGAAAACTCCATAAAGAAGCAAATATTTAAGCAACAAATTTTAAATTCGGTATTTGTGTAATTGGTATCAAAACTAAGGTGTGTTATAAAAATGGGCGTCATCCACCCACTAACACGCCCACCTCCCATACAACCCTAAAATTTAAAACTATATAAAGAAGCTTGTGTCGAAGCTACATAAATAAAATTGGATATATATTCAATTTATTTCAAAACTAATGCATGTTCGAAAAATGGGCGTCATCCACCAACGAACACGCCCACCTCCCATATAACCCCAAAATTTAAAACTCTATAAAAAAGAATTTCTTTAAGCTACAGGAAAAAAATTTGATACTTTATATCATACATTTTGGTATTTTATATCAAAAATAAATCGTGAAAGAAAAGTGTGCGTCATACGCCCACGAACACACCCACATCCCACACAGCCCAGAATAGTGAAAATTCTATAAATAGGCTAATATTTAAGTTACAGAACTGAAATTGGGTATTTGTGTATTTTATAACAAAACTAAGGCGTGTTAGGAAAATTGACGTCAACTACACAAGAACACGCCCACCTCCCATACAACCCCAAATTGAAAACTTTATAAAGAGGCTTGTCCTTACTGTGCAGGAAAACAATTTGATATGAATGTATTATAAACGTCACCAAAATAGTAAAATTTTTTAAAATCTCATACAAAAAGAGCTACAATTTAAGATTTTGTACCATTACGAATCGGCCGTGGGGGTATTTTAACTTCGGCCAAGTCGAAGATATGCCTAACTAGTTTTTATTTAAAATTATAATTCCAGTTAAAATATCCTTAAAAAAAATATCATTACAACAATCATTATTATTGAAAAAAGTGTTTAACAGTTGACTGAATATACAAATTAAAGGAATTAAAAAAACAATCGTGATTTAATGAATCAAGCCGGAAAAATGTATTAAGAATTTCCAAAGTTTCCTTAAGAAATAGTTTTGTTTTTTTCTTCGGCATGGTTCTTATTCCAACTAAAAGAGGATCGGAAGTTAAGAGCAATCTATTAAGTACATCAGTCATTTATATGGTAGGTAAGAGTGGTTTTTGTCAGATACTGATAGTTTTTAACATTGACTTTAAAGAAATAAATGTATGTGTCAAGTTTCAAGTCGATATCTTAAAAACTATGGGATTTATAAATTTGTTACCATATTGATGACGTCCCTTTATATGGGAGGTTGGCGCAATTCTTATCCGATTAAATTTGATATTAAAATAGAAGAGATAAAGTTATGTTCCAAGTTTAATGGCGATATCATGAAAACTTTAGTTTTTATGAAGGTTTTACCAGTTTTTTTTTGCACTTTTCGGAATGAAGTGGACAACGAGTTTATATTTTGTAAAAAACACCCATTTTTAAAATACAATTAATAATTTTAAATAAATACAATATCATCCAAACCTTACATTTCTTTTTACATACCTGCATGAGTACAATCCATTTATATTAACTTCTTAGAAAAATTGGGGGAAAAATATGAGTTTTTAAGTATGCACTCCTCTAAACAGCTAGCGATCCAAAGAAAAGTTCAACTAAAAATTACAAAGTTCAGAGAGCTAAAAAATGTAAAAAAGGCAAGGTAAAAAATACTCATTGTACGTTATTCTAACGCTATTCAAGAAACTAAAAATATATATATTTTGTTTTAATCGGTGTTTGAGAAAATTGAATATTGTCCAGCTAAATCGAAGAAATACTCCATAGTGCGACGTTTGATCTTAAGTCCTCAGTTACTTCGAGTAAAGCAGTTACGCAGCGTCCAGGCGCGCACCCAGGAAAAATGTTGGGTGGTTTTATGTTTTTATTTTCAGACCTATTTAAATTTGTTATTAATTATATAATGTTAAGAGAATGTCTATTTTTAATTTATTTTGGACCATAGCACTTGAAATGTTCTCAATATTATTTTCTAGACCCCTACAAACACTTAACAGAGGTAGACCATTTATTAACCCAGTCTTCCCAGTTTTATTAACCCATTTCTGCCTGGAACCAGATCCGCTCACACGATTTTGATAAAATTTCATACACGATTGTATGATCAATTGATTCAAAATGATCAAAAACAAATATTCAGCTCCATACAAAATTATCCAAAATTAAAAACTTACTGCACCAATTTATTTCATGGGAAGCCCCGAAGTCAAGAAGTAAGGGGGTAAGGAGGACCTGTACTTTTGATACAGGTCTTTTTTTAATCACACTTTATCCAGGGAAAAGTTTGGTGAAGCATCCAAAATTTAAACTTACTGCACCAATTTATTTCATGGAAAGTCCCGAAGTCAGGAAGTAGGGAGGTGCAATGCAAGCACTGTCAGCAATAGGGTCACATTGCTAAAAATTGCAATAGATTTTATCGTTGTGCATGAACCCGGCGAGTGTTTTATCCAAGCATGAACCCGGCGAGTGTTCTTTAAATAAAGAGTCTAATACTCAACCACCTTTTTGTATAAATTATGGTAAATCTGGTCATCCTGATAATTGGAGAGGCTGTTTTTTTTACAAGGATTTCATTAAAAATAAAAAAAGGTTAATTTTCTGAAGCTTTATCTAAAAAACAATTAGCTTTTTCCAATATCCAAAAAGCTGTTATTAGTCGTTCGTCGATTGTCAAAGGACAATCTTTCTCTAGTCTTTTAAAGTCCTTGCCTAATCATGATTCATTTTATTCTACTAAAGACTGTTAGGCAGCTTTATGTCGTGATCCTGTTCAAATTTCTCTCTCCAACTCAAAATATCGAAAGTTTTTGAAAAATATCAATAATCTTTCAAAAGATGACCTTATAAAAGAGTGTACTTCTGTCTTGAATGAAGTTTGAGTTAATTATGTGGAGTCACTGATTGACTCCAGTAGAGTTATTGAACTAAACAAAATTCTTGATTCTAATAAAATTGATATTTGCTTCATTCAAGAAACACATTTATCTCATGGGGTACGCTTGAATAATTATAAATTTTTGAGAGATTATAGTTCTCAAGGTGTTGCTATTGCTATAAAGGACAAAAATTAAATTTTCTATTGTTTCTTTTTCTAATGTTCTTTTCCCATATATTTTTAAATATCTGTGTTTCGATTAATAGATTTAAAAAAAAATATTAGTTGGCTCAACTTATATTCCTTGATATTTTTCACCAGATGCATTAGCTGATGGTTTGGTTTCAATTGCTAATCTTGCTTAAAATTATGATGATTTGATAATTGGAGGTGATTTCAATTCCAAACATTTTTCTTGGAACGATAATATTAATAATTTAAATGATAACACTGTTTTTAATTGCCTTCAAAATCATACTCTTGAATTTTCAAGAATTTCTGATGTTTTCCCTTCTTTTCCTAATGGGTCTTCTTATCTTGATCATTTCTTAATTTCTACAAATTTATTAGATAATTGCAATCCAAATTATTCTATTAAAAGTCTTTCTTCCTTTTTTCCGATTATTTTCCACTTTATTTAGAAATTGATTTAAAAGATATCACGTTTGAATTATGTCAGCCAAAAATTTTTGTTTCTTATAAAAATACAAATTGGAAGTTTTTTCGTAATGATTTAACCTTTGTTATTGAAAATAATTTACTTCCTGATAATATAAATTTACAAAATTCTGAAATTGACTCTCAAGACTCTCAATATTAGTTTCCTAACTTCTTCTATTAATTCGGTCAAAGATTCACATAGTGAGTTGGTTGAATGTAAAGTTTTTAATAATACTTCTCTTCCAGATTCAATTAAAAATGTATATAAAATTAAAAACAACGGCAACGTAGACTTAAGAAAATATTTCATTCTTACTTCAATAGAACTTGCAGCTCTTGCAGCTCAAATTTCACATGTTAAAATATTAATCAAAGAACAAGTACAAATATATAGAGCCAAAAAATTGAGTGAGAGATTAAAACTTATAAAACCAAGTCGTACTGCTTATAAAGATATTTTCAAGATAATTAAAAAAAAATAACGGAAAATTCTGTTCAAAAATTTATTACGACTATAATTTTGATACTGCAAATTCAGATAAAGTTCAAATCTTAAACTCTCACTTTAAAAAGTTTATGAAAAAAGAGTTCCTGATAGATAGATAGATAATAATTTTGAGTAAGAGTCTGAAGTTCACAATACTTTGAATTCTTATCCATTTTCTATTTATCTTTTCAGTCCTTCTTTTACTTCATCCTCACCTGCTGATTACTCACATTTCGTTAATTCTGACAAAATTTGTCATTTCACTCAAGATCTTAATGCAAAAAAATTCTCTGGTCCTGATAATATTTCAAATTTTCTTGTTAAAAAATTTTCTATTATTGTTTTTGATTTTCTTGCAATAATTTTCTTCATCTATGAAAGAGTTTGTAAATATCACATCTCTGCTTCGAACGACTTTTCTTGAGTCAGAATCCCAAAGACGGTACGCTTTTGATTCTAAGGAATATCCAATGAAAATACATCTCTTCGATTTTGTACAAAATTTTCTCCTTTCGGTCTTCTTGTTAAGCATAAACGCTATTGTACCAAACTTTTGAAAATAACTGACTACTGCAGCTTTTTCATTCCACAATTGAAATGGTATTTAACCATTCAGAGATCGTGAACTAGAACTATTTCTAGTATGTTCTTTCTTATATGTTCTTTCCTGTTGAAACTGCTTCGGCCCAAAAATTTGCGGAAATTTCGGACTGTATCAAAATGCAATGTGCCATTCCTACGAGTTTACGAATTTTTCTTTCGGCGACGCCATTTTTACAGTAAATTCATGCTTGATCCCTTCTTGTGTAGATACTGTTTCAAATACATAGCTATTGGTGTAATGGCTCCGTACCGTTATCAGATCGCAAGATTTCTATGTCTTTCGGGTTTCTTCTCAACCATACTTTTGTAGTCTTTAAATTTTTCAACCACTTTGCTTTTTACCTTCAAAAAGTAGATTTCACATCATTTGGTTTTGTCATCGATAAACGTTACGAAATAACGTGAACCAATTGTGTCAACGCGCATCGGGTCACATACATCCGTATACAAGTATATATATATAACACCAATCACCTTTCTTTCTCGGATGATGTCCTTCAAATCCTTTTCGCTAAGGTGTCCAAAGCGCTCTGCCAATCTTGAAGTGGTATTAATTGAGCGATTCTCCAATCTTCGTTAGCTTCTTCTATGTAGTAAAGATCCTTGGTTCGATGAGCAACCATAACTTTGTGCCACGTTTCTGTATGTATGATGACTGCTTCGTTTCTGGCAAAGTTTACTTCAAGACCAGATTCGCTGACGAGTTTTGCAACAGACAAAAGATTTGATCGGAGATCTGAAACAAACAAAACTCCTTCTAATTTTGCATTGTAACCCTCTTTAGTTATTAATTTGCCTTTAATTTTGGTTGATTCGTTGTTGGCTAAGTTTTAAACTGCAATTTCTGCAGATTTCAATGAAACTACGAATCTGTACCTTTCTGGGCACATATGGGATGATGAGGATGCCTGATTCAAAACACGTAGACTACTGCATTTTGAGTTGATTCGTTATTTCTTGTTTCGTATTGGTTTGACTTGTTTAAATAATTTGATCTGCAGTCTCTTGCCTTGTGAGACTGCACAAGGCCAGGTAAACTCTCAGCTTTTCACCAGAATATTTGGATTTATTTCCAGACTGTTGATTTTTGCAATAGTATTTAACAAACAAAGCGCCTGGCGTTAACTCATTTGTGTTTCTTCTATGCGCTTCATATTCCTCAAGAAGCTGGACTTTAAAATATGGTAGTTTTCTTCAGTTTCGACAGAAATTCTGACCGATTCGTATTTATATGGGATGCTTTAGAGAAGCAAAATGGTAAGAGCATCTATTATGACGAGATCCATTTATTGAATTTTATCAACGACATCGAAAAAATTTCTTACATGGTCTCTCATGCCTTCTCCATTTTTCATTTTCAGCATTATAAGAGACTTCAGCACCATCGCCTTTCCGGTCGCCACCGGTCCCTTCGACTGATAAATATTTTGCTGCTTATCCCATATGTCCTTTATAGTAATGCAATTTTTAATGTGCCTTAATTCAGTAGGAGCGAATGGTACAATCAAGTCGGATTTTGCTTTGACATCTTCGTCTTCCCATTCAATGATCATTTCTGTAGGCCCCGAGGGCTTTATGCTGTAAGAGCTCACATACTTCCAAGTAAAATTCTTGATGAGCAATGCTTCCACTTGAATTCACCATAGGTCAGAGTTTTCTTTTCCAAGTGGTTCAATTCTTATGCTGCTATTTATTTTTAAAAATTATCCTTTATATACCCACGCTGTAGAAAAGTTCTGGGCACATAACCTATTATGGTTAGGAGATGATTCAAACTGCGTTGTTTCATTAATTTGAATGAATTATGAAAATTTTATTTTCAGATACATTGTAGAAAATTCAAAAATCAAAAATAACTTATAAAAAATGAGTTTTATTGTTTAAATCGTTAGCTTTAAAATTTAACTTAATTTAAATAAAATGAAATTAGAAATTTAATTTAATTTGAATTGTTTTGAAATTATGAACACACTGGCATTTACATACTTCATACATGTGTGCATAGCGTATATAACCTTGTAACCTGAGTATTAAAGTAAGTTTTAAAATAAATATTTGAATGTTGAAACCACAATTAAACATAATCTCCAAAAATATATTCCATTGTTAGGGAGTCCCATGATGATGGAATTTGCTGATACCTACCCATGCTTCTGCAATGAATAAAGCGCAATTTTTTATATATATTTTTAAATTTTCATCTTTTTCAAAGACATTGTTTAATACATACTTGGTTTCTTCTTTAACCTGCAGTTTTACCATGTCCATTATTTTTGCGATATGCTTAGTGGCACCGTGTTCTTCGAGAACTTTACAGAGAGTTTGTATGAAAATAGAACCAGTTTGCGGATTGCGAAACGAAAGATACCCTAGAAGCCATCAATGGTAGTTTAGAATATATATTTTATTTTAATTCTTTTTGATATATAAAATACCTACCTTCGAAAGTACTGTAGCACTTAAAAATCTCACTTGGAGGCCCATTCGGTGGTACTGAGTCCGCTTCCAATCCACCAACTGATCTGTTCCCTTTGCATGCCTGAATGAACATTATTTTTGGCTTATCTGAGAGCGTACGATTTCCCAATATTGGAAAAAGAATGTCGTCATTAATATTGAACATCTCATCTCTAGCCACAACCTCTTCATGCCGTGTGCCATGACTAAGTATTACGATGACTACGCAAGAAATGCTGCTGAAGTCTGTTTGCACAACTGAAAAAAATGAAAGTTTTATTTATTTGTTTTAGATAAAAGTGTGCTTAAGTTTAAAAAATATACCCAATAGCTATATGTAAGTACTGAGTTATAAAATTGTGGCATTTTGATTTGTTAATTTTATTTTTATAAATCTTTAAAAACGTCTTCTTTGTGAATTATATTTTGAGCTTTACGAAATTTTCCTCAGAAGAACCGAGCAGACTAGACCATGGTTTCGTCGGACGCTACTCCGACTCATCAGTAGGCAGTGTTCTGCATAGTGGTTCATGCAGTCCACTAATTTTGAGAAGCTAATTAGTGCAACTGCCGCAAAACCAGAATGGAATTACCCAATGCACTTTTCACTTTATCAAAGCAGTGTTTTTCTACTCTTTTGCAAGTTGCAAAATTTCAAAAAGTTGACTTCTTCTGCGAAGATTTTGTTGTTGCGCTTTTTGTTCAAACTTCTTTATCACGTGTCCATCTAGGTTCCAAAATTGAAGTACTATTGCTAGGTATTAGAACCTGATCCCCTCATTTTACCTTCAGAATTATTATAGAATTCAAATAAATTTTAGGATATGATTTGTAAAGTACTATGCTGCCATATGTATATAAATAAAATGACCAGATGTACAAAAGTACATCAAAAGTTCGTATTTCACATAAAAGGTGATAAACTTGGATTCTTATATTAGGAAAGTCAAATTGTCTTGGTATTTCTGTAATGTTGTTTGATATTTCATCATGAAAACCTGTTGTTTTGCTATAATACCTTGGCCGAGTTATCAGCTCTAAATACACTCTTGTCAGAAATTGATCTTGATTGTGGGTGTGCCAGTGTGCCGCATGGTCTCTACGAATACCTTGCAAATTTGACGGTAGTGCAAACCGGCATTGCATACGGGATTCAGAGGGGTTGTGCTTGTTGGTAGTAGTTTGGACTATGGACGTGCTGAAAAATCTAAATGGAGTTAAATCAGAATGGCAGAGTAACGTACCGGTTGCAACGGGTCAGGAAATCTGTTGATGGTATTCCGGATTTTGGGTTTGCTGTTGCCTGGCCATGTTTTTCTTATAATTTGCATGTGTTGAGCGAGTGCCTTCTTTATGAAGACATTCGGTTACACTGTGCGACCAAAAAAATAATTGATAAGATAAGATAAGATAAGGTAAGACAAGATAATAAGTAATTTTTCTATAAATTTCTCTATAGAAAATTTACTTTAGGGGTTAACAATTGACTTTGTCGATAAGAATACTAGAAAAGAAAAGGCCATGGTCCTAGGCCTGGCCAGGTTTCAAACCTGAGACCCCTACGTTCGGTAAAAAAAAAATTGTTCGTAATTGTCTTGCACAAATGCGTCATATTCACTGGTTTACGACGCACTTTTTTTTTTGAGATACGGTCTAACGTCCATACTTATATAATATATGTTGCAGCATATTAGTAAAGAATATTAAGTCAAAAAGCCAAATTTCGTCGTTCAACTGAAGGTAATTATTTGCTTTATCTTAAAAATATTCTAATAGTATGAGGAAGCACCACAAAATGGCTTAAAACGTTGTAAGCTGACAACCACCGTACAATACACCATAAGTTTAAATCGTTTGGAAATTCATCATTTTCGTTATTTTGCAACTCTTCTAAAAATAATTTAAGCTAACGATGAGTTTTGGCAAATGTTTTGTCCAGATGAAATTCACAATTTTCAAAACAATTGACCAGACATTTTCGAAATTAAATTACTTTGCTATGAAATATTCACGGTGAATTATGCAATGGAAAGAAAAAAAAATTGGAATTCCAGGGTCATTGTTTAAAAGGCCAATGAGGTTTTGTAATTTCCGCTTGTAAATTGTAAAAAACGCTTACAGGTTTATCACGACATAATTCAAATTTGTCAATAACACCATCAAGCGGATTTTTAATATCAACACCGTGAAATGATTCCATAAGAAGCATAAGATCCAACATTTTCTCCTTAACGCTGACATCACCAAAGTGCATTCAGCTGCTTTTAACTGTATTTTGTTTTTCATATTTGGTTAAACAAAATGAAAAAAAAAAACAGTACAACATAATTGAAAAGACCGACCAAGAGAAACACAGGGTTCACATTACACCGAAAAAAATGTGCGGTGTTAATTCAAGTTTTTTCGTGAGTTGAAAGAGTTTTAAAGTAGTTAAATACTTTTTGTCGCAGTAAAACCTAAAATGGATTGTATCAATTGTTTTTTTCTTAATGCAAAGCTTTTTCTGCTTAAAACAATTAATTTTCAAAACTTGAATTAAACCCGCAGCAGCTTCATATTAACTCTGCGTCTTCTCTGAAAATTTGTCATATAAACTCTGTTTAAACTTATTGCAACTATTACCGAAAAAAATGTGCCGAGTTAATTCAAGTTTTTTCGAGATTTAATCAAGTTTTTGCGAGGTAAAATTCGTTTTGTCGCTTTAAAACTTAAAAGGAGTTATACCAATATTTTTATTTGTTAATATAACTCTTTTTCTGCTTAGAACAAATTCATTCTCAAAACTGGAATTAAATTTGAATCAGCTTCAAATCAAATCTTCATATTCTCCATACATTTGTCATCTTAACTCTTTTAAAGCTTATTTCAACCATCTACGAATATCATATTTTGTATTTTAAAGCTAAAACGGAGTTTTGTTGAGCACTAAATAGAGTTCGGTTGAAAAATTTTTACTCAAACATTTCAACATGCAAATCAATTGTGCTGTAAAAATGAAATGTTTGCAATGACAGTTAGTTTTTAATATATCGATGGTTAAACGCACTTAAGTGATAAGTGAGCTTTTGACGAAAATAGGTTTACTGCATTTTTTAATCCATCAATATAATATCTACCTTGTGTAAATTTATTGAAAATGCATAGCCAGTGAATGCGTGTCAGTACACAGTTAAAATTAGTGTTTTGTATTGAGATGTATTGAAATTTTAAAACAAAATCGAAGTTCATGAACATTTGAAGTTTTTCACTTATCACTTTAGTGAGCTTAACCATCGATATAAAAAATTTAAAAAATTTGTGCGTGTTTGGCTATAAAATGGAAAATTTGGCATTTATTATTCAAATTAGGTTTCATCAAAAACCTTTAATTGAATGAAATAAAGCAAAAAAATGTCATTGAAATAGTTCTGTTAACATTAATTTTTCTTTTCATTGTTGTCTTAGTAAGCACAAAATAAGTAAAATAAATTGACTTTAAAAGCGAGTCTTGATTTGACTCTTTTGTGGGTTAATTTTTTTATTTTTGTAAGCTTAATGCTACATTTAAATGAGTTGGCTCAAGTTTTTTCTTGAGTAAAATGAAAACTTTCATAATTCTCAATGCAAGTCTGTTAACCTTAAAACAACTACAAACGGAGTTAGCACGTCTTTCGAACAAAGTAAAATTTCGGAGTAATTTCAACGCACAAACGGAGTTACATACAGTTTTTACAGCTTTAGCTAAATATCATGCACGAAAAGAGTTAAATTGAGCCCAAATATAGCATTTTTTACTCCGTTTTTTTTTTTGGGTGTATATATTTTTTTTTGTCAAATCGTTGGTGAAGCAATAGAAAAACGTGGAAATCCATGAAATTCGTCGAAACATCAAAAGTTGTTGATCTTTTTTATCAAAAACCATAAAATTTTCTGCAGTTTGACCAAAAGTTTTAGAAAAAATTTGGTAACGAATAAGTTAAAAAAGAGCCGCACCGCACATTTGCCCACCGTTTTTATATATACTTAAAACTCCAACAAAACAAATTAATCCATTTTAATAAAGTTTTTTCTGATATCACAAATTTTTACATACGTATTTGGTCAATTTACGATTTTTCGTACAGTACATAACTTTTTGTTGGCGTTGCGAAAAAAATTTTGTTTTTTATTCTGAGGTCGGCGAATTGACAATAGCTCACAATCAAAAAATCTTCGAAAAACTTCAACGCGTTCTTCTAGTGACACGAAATGGGTTAAGCAGAATGCTTTAAAATTGAGAAGATTAGACACAGTGGATTTTCCATTAACAAAACCATTCTGACTTGTTGTTATACTTCTCCACAATGAATTTTAACATGATCGTACACAATTCGCTCAAAAAGTTTGGGAATCGACGAAAGCTTAGTGATAGGCATATAATTATTAACATCATTCCTGAAACCTTTTTTATATATAGGGCTTATAAATAATTTTTTCCCAAAAAAAATGGAAAATAACTTTCTGTCATTGATTTATTAAATAATAAAGAAAGTGTTTGAAACAAAACGAAACCGCATTGAGTTAACACTGCGGCAGGAATTCCATCAGGTTCAGCGCCAAAATTCTCATCGATTGTCCCAATATACTTTAAAATATCATCAGAGGTAAAGGATATAGATTCCAAAAAGACTCTGGGTGAAGAGTTCATGTAGTTAAAGTAACCTTCATCAGGATTAAACGAGTCTGAACAAAAAGATTTATTGAAAAGATTGGCAAAAAGGCCACAAATTATAAAAGGATCGTCCGTAAATCCATTAAGAGTTTTGAAGGATGAAGGAAATTCATTAGATTTTTTCTCAGTATTTGTAAACCTCCAAAATATCTTTGGATCAGACAATATTCTCAGCTTAATATTGTCTTAATATTCATTATATAAAGCAGCTGAAAGATTTTAAAAATCCAGAAACAAACGTTTGTAGATTTCTTGGTCATTTGAGTCCAAACTACCAACATATCTCTTCCATGCCCTATTCCTGAGTTTTTCGCAAATTTGAGGCTTTATGGTACAGACTGAGATATTACAGCAAAGAGTTTCTAGTAAAAAAACAAGTAAAGAAAGTCTTAAGTCGGTCTAGGCCGACTATGAAATACCCTAAACCCACTTTTCAAAAACAAAAAATTTTTATTGTAAATGGGCGTCTCCAAGGGCGGATGAAGCCTATATTTTATATGCATTTAAATGTTGATGAAAAATTTACACATACCAAGTTTTATTCCTGTAGCTCACAGTTAATGCCTTTATTGTGCTTTCGCTATGGGAGTTGGGCGTGTTCATGGACGGATTACTTCCAATTTTTGGACACACCTTAGTTTTGGTATAAAATACATCCATACCAAATTTAATTTCTCTATGACAAACATAACCTTATTTATTGAGTTTAAAACTTTTTGGGTTGTATGGGAGGTGGGCGTGTCCTTGAGCGGATGACGTCCATTTTTCGAAGTCATCTTTGTGTTTGTATAAAACACATACATATCAAATTTTATTGTTGTAGGCTTATTACGAGCTGGGTTATGCCGTTTTCAATTTTCGCGTTGTATGGGAGGTAGGCGTGTCCGTGAGCGGATGATGTCCACTTTTCAAAACCATCTTTGTTTTGTTACACAAAACATATGTGCCAAATTTTAGCTCTGTAGATTAAACAGAGGCTTATTTATTGCGTTCTCAATTTTTGGGTTGTATGGGAGGTGGGCGTGTCCGTGAGCGGATGACGTCCATTTTTCTAAAACATCTTTGTGTTGATATAAAACACATACATACCAAATTTTATTGTTGTAGGCTTATTATGAGCTGAGCTATGCAGTTTTCAATTTTCGCGTTGTATGGGAGGTAGGCGTGTCCGTGGGCGGATGATGTCCACTTTTCAAAATCATCTTTTTTTTGTCACCTGTAGGTCATCTGTAGGTTAAACAGAGGCTTATTTATTGCGTTTTCAATTTTTGGGTTGTACGGGAGGTAGGCGTGTCTGTGGGCGGATTCCAAAAATATTCAATAGTGCAGATCCTTGGGTCCATGTGACCACGTGTACCAAGTTTCATCCAATTATCTCAACTCCTTCTTCTTATCCTGTGTATACGGACAGCACACAGACGGACAGACGGACGGACGGACGGACATGGATAGCTCGACTCACGTGGTGACGCTGATCAAGAATATATATACTTTTCTACACCAGACTCGCTTCGTTCTATGCGTTACAAACGTTTGCACAAAGTTAATATACCCTGACCTTTCAGGTTTAGGGTATAATTAATGGATTTATCAAGATTATGTTTGTTTATATATTATAGTTTACGTTAAGTTTATTGTTATGCAAATAATTAAACTTCAAAAAGTCAGCTTTTTTAAAATTGAATTCATTAACTTTGTCCATTGAACTCGAATTAAATATATTCTCCCTATCCGATTTATACCACATACTCAATGGTAGTAGTAACTCAATGGTAGTAAAACAATGACATTGTTTCTGTCCGTAGTTTAGATCAAGTCAAGAAGTCTTTCCAGACTATTATAAATACAACTCACTTGTTGTAAGTCAGAACATATACTATCAACAAATATATGCTCTCCAAGAATCTTCGCATTAGATGCACAAAAAAATGTATAATCGTCAGAAGAATGCCATTTTAAGTCGGGCAGATTAAAGTCGCCCAACAATAAAATGTCGTCATTACCGTGAAGAATTTTAAAGGGATAGCCTATTTAGTTTTTTGGTTCTAAGCCTTGTTTTTAGGTTTAAATTCTGAAACGAGAATACTATCGGCGCGCATATTCGAATTGAGAACAGCTGTACAAACTTCGGCTGCAACTGTGAGAATAAATGAGGTGTGGACGGGCTTATTGGCAATTTTTTAACATAAACGGAAAGCATTTTTGGGGTATTAAGTTGCATTGTTCGACAAACGTCAGAATATTATTAGTTGATATGTCGGGTTGTAATCTTAAGTATTTGGCTCAGTTGATGGTTGAAGTGCAATGGATGGCGCAGTAACCAAATTATGTATGATAGGAATATCTGCAATTTCAGATACAGCATTATCATTGGTCACAGAAATAACTGACACTTCAGATAAAGAGGCAACTAACTGAGGTACTACATTATTTATTATTTTATTTATTATTTTCATTATTATTATTATTATCATTGTTATTATTATTATTATTAGTTTAGGTGACCACGTAATCTGTGGTCACTGAACACAGCCGCACCCAACCATCTACCCGCCGTTGTGGCAAACAGGGCGCTGCAGTCATTACGGTGGTCGGCTCACTCGGCACCTTCGTGATGAACAAAGGGCCCGAAGCAGAGATAATGCTGAAATCGCAATCAGTGTTGCCGGAGTAAATATATTTTTATATCCAAAATACAAAATAAAAATAGCCAAAATGTAAAAAAATTGCCAAAAGATTTATTAATTGTATTAGAAAAAAAGAAACAAAACTAACATTCATAACTTTTTTAACTAACTTGTTTTTTGTACCGTTTTTTACTGGAAATAGATTTACAAACATGTTTGTTTTTAAGTATGTTATATAAAATTATATATTAAAAATATAAGAGCATGTTTTAAACATATTTAGGGCATATCAAAAAAAAAAAAAAAAAAACAAATTGGCCATTTCAGCCCTTGAAAGGACTTTGACCGAGCTTCTTATGATCAATTGTGTTGTGTGTGTTATTAAATGTTTGCACACAATTGACCGAGAACTGGACCTACATGTTTTATGCCGACTCCGAACGGCTCATGTTCTCAAGAAGCTTTACATGGCATTATTTACTCTCTGAGGTTTGCCATTGTCTGCAGAGAGGTGGTGACCGATCAGAAAAATTTTTATTGAAAAAACTTTTCGCCGCGGCTGGGGATCGAACCCGGGCTCCGAGCATGCTAAGCCACACACTTAACCTGCATGCCACGGTCACCACATATAGGGCATATATCCTTTAAAAAGACGGACCTTTAATATAGAAGGACCTTAGCTCATTTATTTTATACTTGATAAGAGTAGAGAAAACTTCATAAAAGTAAGGTTTGCATTTTCGGAGTATTGAAAGTGAAAAAAAGTATTGCATTTTTTTTTAGCTTCGAACCAAGAATTTCAGGTGTCAAACCTATTCAGTCAAGTCTGCTTTGGTTCAGAAATGGGAGAAAGATAAGTGGGTGAGAAAGTGAAATCAAGTGAAACGAGTGAAGAATTTTTTATGTGTGGCGGAGTGCTCGTCAACTTACTTTTCCATGCTGATTTGCTTAATTTTACTTTTGAAAACAAACCACAATTACTTCCAATGATCAAAGTTATATACATTGTTGCATACTCTTATGTGCTACGTGATTTGAGATGTCACATGTCAAATTATTGGATATTCTTGCGATTGGCTGCACGATTAGCATCACTGGCAGGTCGTGTTCAAATGAAGAGAGAATTCACTCTCAAATTTTAAATCATTTCCCTGCAAACATTTGGAAGACGTTTGGCAGAGAAGTGAATTTTGCGATGCACCAGTAATTCGCCCAAGGGTTTTTGGGAAAATGCATCGCATAAAAAATGAAAAAAAAATTTTCATAAAATTAATGAAAAAGTTGAACTATTATAGTTAGGAAACAACGTCGCATTATATTGAAGCGAAATAAAAACAAATTCACAAAAAAATTCATTGAATTCGGACAGAACAAGAATGCTTTAGAACAAATTGCTGAGGACTCTTAAAAGGACTTCGTTTGCCACCCTTTTCGGCGAATTTCTTATAACTCCTCTCGGCGCACATAGGGGTATTTGGCTCGAAAAACCGCTCAAAAATATTTGTTTGTCCTGAGTAAATTATACTTGTCTAAAAGAACGTGAAAAGGGCTATAAAGCTTGTTTCGACCAAATTAAGGTGTAAATTAAGTTTCTTAAGGAGGGGACATAACATTCCCGGCAGAGAAAACAGACTTTTTTTTTTGATAAATTCATAACTCAGTCAAAAACAAACATTTTCCAAAATTTATTTATATATTATTGTAGAGAATTGAACAAATTACAAAATAAATATTCAAAAAAATATATTTTTCACTCCAACATGATTTTGTAGAGCTCCAAACTGGCGGCAGAGAAAAAAAAACGGGGCCTCGCGGAGTCGCAAAAATTGTTCGATCTGGAAAAAAATTACTTTTTTAAATTTTAACAAAATTTGTTATCGTATGACAGGAGTGTATGATTTTTTTAAATTTTTTTTTCACTATTTGGTGATGTTCCAAATTTGAAAGTGTATTTTTCGAAAAAAATATTGACTAAAAATTCATAAAAATCAAGTTTAAAAAAATACAAAAAAAAAAATCGTCAAAAAATGAACCCGCTAGTGCCGCAACCAGTACGAAAAACAAGGTTTCGAGATAAACGCGTTCAAAGTTTGTGAACAAAGAAAAATGCAAGGAAAAATAAAAATGCGCTCTCACTAATCTGGCTGTAACTTTTGAGCTCGTATTAATTTTTCCATGAAATTTTTTTCTTAGAATTTTAAAAATATTTACTAAAATACAAAATTATAAAAAAAACCGGCCAATGTCATGTACCTTTTCTCTTTCATTTCAAATCAACCTGGGGACAATGAAATCTGGGGGAGGGGGGCGGTTTCGGGCAGCATTTTTTTTTGGTTTTTGCTTTTTGACATCTTTCTTTATTAGCCTTTACCAAAAATGTTACCCAATAACACCAAATAATATAACAAAAGGTACATACTAAAAAAAAAAATTTTAAAAAAATTTCCCATATTCATACCTTCATAACAAATTATATATCTATATAAATAAAGCTTCAATATCCATAAAAAAAGTTGTATTTTAAAGTACATACCTGCAGCAAAATCTTCCATAGCAACAAACTTATTTCACAATATTAATAACAAAAAAAAAATATTTGTTTAGGTGTGATCTTTTTCACTCAAATTAATTCATAACAATGCAAGCTTATGATCGATGACTTTCAACTGATGCTGCGACGAAGTGTGTGCATTAAAATTAAAAAACAAACGGTAACTTATTTAATGAGTATTAACAAAAGCTAGAAAAGAATTTTAATTCTCAACTATACTTTTTGAGAAATTGATTAATGAGCGGTTTTTCGAGCCAAATACCCCTATGTGCGGCGGTTCATTGGCGAATATTCCTGGCGAATCAACCTAAGCAGCTTACAGTCGGTGATACCCGGATGATTCTCAGATGAGCTCAAAGGCAATTGCTTGATCTTCCAAGCGATTCGCTGATAATTCACAGGCAATTGAAAATGTTATATGTAAAATAAAAAATTAATTTTCGCTGGAATGCAAAAACATAGCCGTGTAAAAAAAATAGCCAAATGAAAAATAAAATCGCCAAATAGCCAAAACTGATCACGATCAAAACAAATAGCCACTTTTGGCTATAAATAGCCAAAACGGCAACACTGATCGCAATAATGCGTTTACGAGATGAGCTGTCAGAACGCACGACCTATAACTTTACAAAACTCAATGTTGCGCTGACAGATCGTGCGTCTGTAATTTTGGTGATGCCAATAAAAGCAGCTACACAAAAATGCCCACAAAAGTTGTTTTTCCCCCAATTCTAAATCTAGCTATTTCTATATAAATGTCTAAGATATCGAATCATACAAATAGATTAATCTTATCAAAATTTTCATTTGATTACTTTAAAAGCATGAGTTATTAAAAAACAATATATAAAACATAAATTCCAGCGATTATAAAATAAATCCGACGAAAATCTATATTTGCCAGTGAAACTATAAAACACCCACATTTTAAGCACTTTGAATGAAAATGCAACTCTGCTCTATGAAGAAATGTCAAACGCACGACCGAGTAGAACATTTTTCTACTTATATCGTTAGATCGTGCTTTGGTCGTATTTTATCTCTTCTTCTTGTTGTACGATATAAAGTACGACCAACGCTTGAGGTCTAATTAAGATTTGCACCATAAGAACACGTTGAGCTCTACTCGAGCTGTCAACGCACGACCGACCTAACGCAGTATTGCGATTTAGCCATAATTCTAGGCTGAAGTAAAAGACGGACATCTTAAAACATCAACAAAGAACCCACCCAAAATTAGGAACGAAAGAAAGACATCTAAGAAGAAAACCCACCCAATAAGAAGACATTAACAGAAGACATCACTACCAACAATCAACATCAACATCAACATTAAAATTTAAATAAACTCACATTGTACAAATCACAACAACAGAAAAAAGCCTAAACCAAAAGGTAAAGTCAATAAAATTACATTGTTAAAACTCAAACCCTTATATCTGTCTTTTCCGCATCTCGAACCACCCGCGTTCATATCCGAACATTATTATTTTTTTTATCATTATTATTGTTATTAATATTATTGTTATTATCATTTTAGCTATGAATATTATTATTATTATTACTACACTGAGAAAAAAACACATACCTTGCTCCGGTAAAAAATTTCTCTATTTTCGATATAGAAATTTTCTCTTTTTCAAATAAAATTTTCTTAAATTAGAATAAATTTTCACATTTTCGAAGAAATATTTCTTTATTTCTAAGAAATAGAAATATTTCAATGTCTCTAATAATGATAAGTATTTTTCTCGTACAAAAATTTCTCATTTATAGAGAAAAATTTATTGAAAATGAAAAACTTTTCTTATATTTTGATAAAAAATTCACTAAGAGAAGTATTTTCTTCAATAAAAACAAATCTTTTCTCAAAAATAAAAAGCTTTTTCTCAAAAAACGATATATTTTTCTTTTACATGGAAGCTTTTTACCATTTTTAGAGAATTTTTAGTATCGAAATTAGAGAATAGCATTCTCTGGAGCAAAGTCTATACCATTTTTCTCTAAATATGATGCCTTTTTTATCATATTCCGATAAGCTTTTTTCTGAGTGTATTATTATTATTTGAAAGAATTTCAGAGACATGCGACGAGGAGGCGGGAACTGAAAATCGCTTAGCCTGGGGAATAGAAGACAGGATTTGATTGGCACGTTTGCGCTTATTCAGCTAATAGCAGAATCATACCAAAACAGTTGCCCTACATGGTGAATACCACTATAGTATTCAAAATGTTCTAGCTTCTGCATTGCCCATTTAATGAACAAGCAGCAAAATTTTCGACTTCGAGCAAAGAGCAAATATGTTTCTAAAGTGCTTCAAAGCAGTGTTGCCAGAGAGACAAACTGAAATTTACCACTATTTGGGAAAAAAATTACCACTTTCGGAGAAATTTTAACTTTTTCTAAAAAATTTTTAGATGATTAACAGCCATCATAATTCACTTCACTACTAGCACAATAAAGCACTTCTTTGCTAGCCTTGAACAATTGTTTTTTTCCTATTACTAGCAAAAATTTCAATCCACGATATGTAAGGGACTTCTTATATCCATTTTTCATTCACTTTTTTATCGTTAGAACTGATCATGGCTTTCTATAGAAGATATTCTTTTAAGCATATCACTGGTCAACAAAATCGCAACTTTTTCTTGACCCACAAACTTTGTTAACTTCCGTTTCCCTCGTTATGAAACTGCATTTTTTTTTAGTTGGCCCAGCTTTTTGTGATTTTGGACTTTGTGTTTTTACAACTTTGATCCTGTTTTTATGCTCTGGAATACAAACTACTTAAAGCAGAGCAAAGAGAAAAAAAATTCTCTGATATAAAAATAAACAAGATTTTTAGTGGAGTATTTTTTATTTTTCTGGGTCGTAGTAAAATTTTTTATTTTTTTGTTACAAGAATTTTTTCTTTACAAGATCTTTTTATATTTTAAGCCATATTTAAAAAACTGCACATTTATAGTATTCAATATTGAACTCCCTTAATTTTGATATCAAAAACATAAACATTTGCTACAATCTTTTTTTTACAAAAGGAGATTCAAATAATAATAAACGACAGCTTGTGAGTACGTTCAGTGAGGTTACAGTGCTACTAATAACTTAAATTATTTGGAAATCTAAAAAATAATTGTTATACAAAAATCACCACTTTTAGTCAAAAATTACATTTTTTACCTCTGCCCAAAAAAAAAGAGTCAAAAATTACCTCATTTAGGGAAATTTACCTCAATCTGGCAACAATGCTTCAAAGGGTTAAAATACAAAGAGCGGACAGTTATAAGCTAGCAACAATAACACTAGGACTGACCAACAGTTACGGACACTGCACAAAGAAGAAAGTGAAAAATAGCAAAAACAAGCACGTGCGTTGTACAAGTAAAAACACAAACAAGCAAGTCAAACTATGTTTATTTTTCATTTATTTTTAATAAAAACAAAAAGTAAGCACTTTCGTTTAAGTTTGATTATTATTGTTATTAAAACAACACTAACAACACAAAACTAAATGTTTAAATTACACACAACCGACCACGACCAAGAGACGAGATCAACTAGTGTATTGGTGTATTTTCTTTCAACTATCTGGCCACATTTTTTTGTGATATATTTTTGATCTCTATAAAAATAAATTCTTCATAAATTGAATACGCACACAGCCTTAATAAACATTTTAGATGTCTTCTTAATGCATGCTTTTGGTTGTAGTCTGCAAAGATCTTCTTCCATCTAACTCTACTAATAAATTTTGAAGATATATAAAATACTTTAATATTTATTCTTTGTTTTCTAGAAAACAACAAAAACTGTACTTTAAGAAAACTTACTTCTGTCAACCGTTTCCCTTATTTTGTTTACCGTTGCGTTCTGGATAAGGTCAACTTTCAGCTTGAACTTTTTGAAAACTTTGAGCAGTTTTTTTACATCCGCTTCGCTGCCTTCTCGGTCTGAATAACCCGGAAGATCGAAAGTATCATTGTTGAAAATATATGCGTAACCGGGCTGCGAAATTGTATTCTTCTTAGAACTAGAACAACTTGGCAGCTCATAGTTGTTGTCATTGGCAGTTTCCTGAGGTCTAGTTGCGGCAGTTGTGATTGATCTTGGGAAAGGAGTTTCACTTGAAGTGGCAATTGGCAATTGGAGTGGTGATTGAAAAACGTCGTTACAACTAAGTAAAAATAGTCTTTTTGTTACGTTCAGAAAACTCATATCTTGCGGCATACTATCGCTCGAGTTACCGTCCGTGCTAGGTTCGTCATTAGCCCAAAACATTTTTGAGGTTTAAATGCGGCAGTTGTGGTTGATTTTGGGATTGGAGTTCCGTGAAGCACGTGTGGAGATTGAAAGACGCCGTTATTACTAATTGACAATAGTTATATTGATCTGTTCGGTAAAGACAGATCTTGCGGCACACTATCGCGCGAGTTACCGTTCTTGCTACGTTTGTTATTAGCCCAATAAATGTTCACTGTCGACAGTACATTCGAACAGCTACATTGAACGACTACTTTGAATGAACGCGGCTGTTTGACTGAGTTAGTCGCTGGCTAAACTCAGCAAGCTTATAAATATCTCGCTATATTCTCTCTCCGCTCTGATTAAAGTGCCATTTGATAAAAAAAACCGGTGTGAAGCCGTGTTGCCAGATTGTTTTTGATTCAAATTTTCCACTTAGACATACACAGGGAGACAAAGCTATGGACTGGCTACGGCTGTGTTTCAAACAAAAACTTTTCACTCGGTTGATGAAATTTTGACAGTGGCAAGAGAATATTTTGCATTTGTGAGAAAGTATTGTCAGATATTCAGGTGGCCCCAAAGGCTAGCTTAAATTTTGATAACAGGCAAGAGAATTTTGTGACAGAAGCGAAAATAAATAAGTGTTCAAACATGAAGCAGAAAATAAACAGTTGCAAAATAAAATTGTTAAGGATTTTTTGAGATGGCAACACTAGTATTAAATCGAATCGAACAATTTTTTGCAACGAATTTCATTTTGAATCCTCATTTTTTTTATTTTAATTATTTATTTATTTGTTCGACAACGGTGCTAACAAGACGTAAGTCTGATGGCAAGCACCGTAGCATGTATATGATTAGTGATTGACAATTATTTGATAATTAATAAATTGAAAACCTTAAAAGACCTTTTACATAACATTAATTACATACAATATGAAATCAGAAAAATAGAAACTAAATATTAAAATTAAAAAAAAAGAATAAAAATGATAATGGGTATTTAGAACAAACATTATGTAAAACATTTAGTTTTATGATATTCACACAGAAAGTTAACAAGCAAACCGTATTTTCATTTAAGTATAACGAAGCTATATTATTGTAGTACAAATGCGATCAAACATTTATTTAAATGTAACCAAAAAGTAAATACTTCAGAAACATACAGCTTCATGGACGTGAAAAGTTATCTATTAAGTTATGTTTAAAGTGCATTGCATTTGTTATTTGTTATTGAATGTGATGGGTTACCGAGTTCCAGAGACGAATTGTATGTACAAAAAACTGTACATACAAGTATATCTCGGTGGGACGAGATTATTGCCACGATTAGAGTTAAGTTTTCGTTAAGCGTTACAACGGACAGCGCAATGTCTTTTATCGGGCAGCTAAAGTATAATTGCACATCATCCGCGTACAAGTGTACCTTGCTGTTCCTCAATACTTGCGGTAGATCGTTTACGTATAAGGAAAAAAGCAGTGGCCCCAGGATTAAGCCTTGTGGTACGCCTCTGTTAACTGGTAAGAAGTTTGAATAGGAATTGTTGATAATTACGGCCTGCGATCTACCTTCGAGATATGACATCAAAAGCTTAACAGCAGTTGGAGAAATGTTGAAAAGCTGTTCCAGTTTCTTACGTAACATCCGGTGATCAACTACACGCAGAGAAAAAAAACGTTTATCGCCAGTTTGCTGCAAACGAACTTCGTTTGTCATGCTTCAAATCATTGTTTGTAAACGTTTGAACAGTTGGCATAATAATGGTTAGTTGCGGGAAACACGTTATTTAGTTGCAAGAAATTAATTTTGTTTGTCATAAACGGCAGTGATTTTTAAATTGCAGCAACCGAAAAATTTATTTTTTCCAACTGAAAACTTCGTTTGCAGGAAAAGAAATTAATTTGTTATAAGCGAGTAGTTCTCAACTGACAAAAAAAGTTGCTTGATTTCGGTGATGAAAAGCGTTTAATATTTGCCATCAACGAAAAGGAAGTATTTTAAGAGTGTGAACAAACAGACACACAACTGTGAATCACAGGCGCAGTCACACAACTGCTACACAGCTCGCTTTCGTTGATGACAAATGTAAAATATTTGCCATAAACGAAGAAACAAGAATGTGTTACAGTTTAAGTAAGCGCAGCCACACAAATGGCATCTCGCTTGTACCTTTAAACTTTGTCTTAACAAAAATTTTAGTTGTTGTTTTTATAATAATAGTCAGTTGCGGAAATCGCGTTATTTAATTGCAAGAAATTAATTTCGATTGCCATTAACGTAAGTTAAATTTCGGCAACCGACAAATTTGTTTTGTTCAACTGAAAACTTCATTGGTAGAAAAAAGATCCATTTCTTATGACATACACATTTGTAATCTAAAAAATTCATTCTAGACAATATCTCACAATAGCTCAATGGATGCATGCTAGACTGGCACGCGGGAGACGTGGGTTCGATTCTTGGCTGTGTAAGTATCAAAAATTTTAATTTAAATATTGAAATTGTAATTCTGTTTCATTAACTGCTTGGTCAAAAGGAACCGTCAAAATAAGAATAATAAAAATAATAATAAAAAACATTAATTTAAAAAAAAAAAATATTTGGTGTTCCTGTTGGGAATTGAACCCAGGTCACTCAAGTTCCTAGACTCGAACGCCAGCACGCTCGGCTAAACTTGAACTTCCAAAACAATGATAAAATTTCATCAAGTTCGATGTTTTTTCGTTTCAAGCAAGAATATTTTTAAGTTGATGACAACTGAATACTCGTTTGCAGCAAATACAGTTCGCAAACGAAGTATAGTTGGTGAAATTTTCAGTTACGATAAACGAAAAATTTCTTTGCGTGTATGTCGAAAGCCTTGGAATGATCTTGAATTACAAAAAAGTGACGTTGTTGAAGTCGACGCACAGTGGAGTATTCAGAGCAATTTAGTTGGACAAAATTATTTTATGATTTTAAATTATAGGGAATGCAAAAACAAGCAAAAAAATTTATGCAAGTGGGAGTCTTTATTGATCCCCTGGGCCGCTATGGGTTTGGGGGCCTCGGTAGTCGAGTGGTTAGCGTGCGGAATTATTTCTAACTCGTCCAGCATGACCGACACAAGTGATGGGGAATCGGCCCAAAGGCGTTTCACAAATCTTACGAAAACTACTCAAAGTGAAATCAGAAAAAAAATTTTCGAATCTATTGCGTTCAAAAGATTTTGTCTTAGTATTAAATTTGGTAATTCAATGTGTGACTGCATCATTGAACTAAAATATTATTTGAACAGTGAAAATTTTCGGAAGCAGTTATTAATTCCAAAAAACACAATAATCGAACCAAACATAAATGCTAACCACCTTTCGCTAATGTTTAAAAATAGAAACAATAGTCATATACTTAGCATTGACCTTGGTGACAGTGAAATAAAAAATGCATCTTTAAGTGACCGTGAAATAAAAAATGCATCAGTGGTGACCGTGGCATACAGGTTAAGTGTGTGGCTTAGCATGCTCGGAGCCCGGGTTCGATCGCCAGCCGTGGCGAAAAGTTTTATCAATAAAAAATTTTTCTGATCGGTCACCACCTCTCTGCAGACAATGGCAAACCTCAGAGAGTAAATAATGCCATGTAAAGCTTCTTGAGAACATGAACTTTAGCCGTTCGGAGTCGGCATAAAACATGTAGGTCCAGTTCTCGGTCAATTGTGTGCAAAAATTTAATAACACACACAGCACAATTGATCATAAGAACCTCGGTCAAAGTCCTTTCAAGGGCTGAAATGGCCAATTTGATTTTGTTTTTTTTTTTTTTAAGTGACATTGAAAGTACCTCTATGCCAGAGGTAATACCAAGTGACCTTGAAACTTAAAAATCACAAAATAATACAGCTTGTTCATTAAGCATGGAAGAAAAAATTGATAATCTAATCGAGCAAGTTGGAACTCTTACTAAACTTCTTAAAGAAGAACAGAAAAAGAACCAACAACTTACTGAAAAACTTTTAAAATATGAAGCAGAACAACAGCCGGCAAAATTAAAGAAAACAGAAATGAAAAGAAAAAACCTCGAAGAACGTACTAGTAAATAAAAAACAACACCTTGAACACAACGAACATGATAGCAACGATGCAGAAATGATCGTTAGTGACTCTTCTCCCGAATTAAGTGAGTCTGAATCGTGTACACTGGCCATTAGCAACGAAAACAATGCTAACAAAAGTGGAAAAACATCGAATGATAATGCAAGAAGTCATAGTTTAAACGCTAATACACAAAACAACCTCCAAATTAACATACCTAGTGATAAAAATAAGAGTGAAAAAACGTCCCTCCCGTTTGAGTGAGCGTTTCAGAAATCGGAAAATCTGCTCTAATACAGAATATTACTTCAGGCGAGTAAATAAGTGCAAAATAAAATTCAACTTAGCACTCTTAAACAATATGACGCTATGTTAGAAATGCTTAACGAATTTGGTATAAAATACCACACATATACACCAGCTGAGCGTAAAGAAACACACGTATTGATAAAGCATATTCCGGCATGTTACGACCATGACGATATTGTGACCTATCTCAAAAATGATAACGATTTGTTATCGCTGCGGTTTACAAAATTTGTTACCAAGAAAATGACTGAAATCGTCGTCTTTTCTCTAATTTGACATGCATCGTTTGATCCAAAAAATGATAAAAAGAAAATTTACGCTATCAAACGAATTGGTAACGTTGACGGTATAGTAGTGAAGCAGTTGAAGCATACCTCAATTACACAATGCCGCAGATGCTGGCGATTCGAGCACACATAATTCAATTGCACATACGATGTACGCTGCCCAAACTGCCTCACTTCGCATGAAAAAGGTGAATGTATTTTAGATACGAATGGTGCTTTTAAGCCACCCTGCGTTGACTGTAGGAGTGAATCACATTCTGCTTTTTCTAAGGAATGTCAGGTCTATCAACGCTTCCTCGAAAGAAGGAATTCACCCGGAAATAAGCTACGGAAGGTAGTAAACCCATCACCTAAATTGACAGCACCGAGTCACATTATCTCACCCAATACTCGTGCTACATTTGCAAATATTGTTCGTGGCGCCCAACAACAAACCAAAACAAGTGTGCATACAAGGTCAAACGACAATGTTTTTGCGATTTTAAAACAACTGACAGCTCAACAAACATTGATGAATGAATTATTAAAGAAAATCGCACCCCAGTTGATTAATAACAAAAAACGAGTAACTTCAACAAAATCAAATGTTTCGAGTTGAATGCAAATTCTCTCAAAAGTTAATCGAAACAGCATGAGCTGTTTTGTGAAAAATCATAACCCAGACATCATGCTTATATGTGAAACGAAGTTAAAAGCTACCAACAAGTTTGCTATTCCGAGAAACAACTTTTATAGAAATGATAGGGTATCGGACAATGGAGGAGGAACTGGTATACTCATTAAATCCAAATTTTTTAGTACTCATCTTCAAAACATCGCTTCAATAGTTACAATCGAGTATAGTGCAATCAAAGTTACGTTTGAGAAGGTAACAGAAATAGTTTTTGTGTCCATCCACAAGAAGCCCAGCACTACAATTGACACTAATGAGTTATCGACCATTGTGAATTTGTTTAACCCTTCGATGCGTGAACAGGTCCCTAGGGACCTATTGCGTTTTCAAACGCAATTTACTCCTATTTCGGCCAGGACAACAACCCCCCAAGCTACCATGTATCTCAAGAGAATTTTGTGGAGAATCGTTTAAAAAAAATCAAGGCAATCCGACCAATGGTTTAGGTGCTACACCCTAGGGAGCTTGTACTGAAAATGCAATAAAACACTTATAAATGCATTTGTTCTTCGCTTTATTATAATTTTTTTATTGTTTCAACATATCACAGATGTGTTCTGTGAATTTTTGGTAATTTTTGGATAATTGTTATTGTGTCCTTGAAAGCACAATAATGTGGTAGTTTATTTTTGTACTATTTACATTACGTCCTTCCTTCAAAATATAATAAAGTGGTAGTGTATTTTGGTAATTGCTTTTCGTTGGAAACATAATAAACCAGTTCTTAAACTTTCTACCTATACTTCACTAATCTGTTTTATGTACAAAGAGCAGATGTGCATTATGATCTTATGGAGAGATATATGGATACTGGCCGCACAGTTTATGCAGACAACTTCTTCACAACGTTGGATTTGGCACGTGTTTTGATGAGGAGGAAAACGGGCTACGTTGGAACAGTTCGCGCAAATAAGAGGTTCGTACCGCAGGAGTTCCAGAAAAATCGCCAGCGTCCTGACCTCACCACATTGTTCGGCTTCAACGATGGCGATATAGCACTATCTTCATATGTGCCAAAACGAAACAAAGCTGTTCTTCTTATGTCTACTCAACATTATACTTGCGCTGTCGACGAGGCCAGTGCAAAGCGGAAACCCTACAGCATTCTGGACTACAATGCTAATAAATCTGGCGTAGATGTGATGGACCAAATGCTGGGCAATTACTCGTGCAAACGCTCTACACAACGCTGGCCATTAGCAATGTTTTACAATATGGTAGACGTTGCTGCACTTGCTGCATTCACCACATACAACGAAATGCAGCCTGACCAACGAAGTGATCGACGACGGGCGTTTCTCCAGCTCCTCACCAGGCAGTTGGCAATGCCAAACATTGAGAATCGGGCCCTAAACAACCAAATCACGAAGCATTCAAGGATACGCAATGCGATGGAGACATTTGATGTCAGGGTAAGAAAAAACTGCTCCAATTTCACAACCAGACTACTAATTTTGTTTTTTTTTTATTTTTTTTTATCTTTTCAGATAAGACCAAGACCAGTAGAAGTCAATTCACCAGCATTTGCGCCAAGGACGAACAGGCCGTCATGCCGCCTATGCCATTCTGAGTACGGACGGCAGCGGAAAACGAGGGCCTACTGCTTCAATTGCGACAATGCTGTTTGCGGAGAGCATTCTACAGTCCTCCACCGCTGTCATACTTGCGAACAGGCCATGATGGACCAACAGCAGCAACAACAACAATAGAAAATAAGATGTTTTATATGTAAATTTTATTCACTTTCATATGACTCATGTAAAAAAAAAAACAAAAAAAAAAAAATCTAAATATACAGTTTTGTTCTTTAGACAATAATAAACATAAAAAGAAATTAAAAAATTTTTGCAATTTTTTTTCATAGTAAAATACTTAATAATAAAAAAAGGTCCCTGGGGACCTGTTCACGCATTGAAGGGTAAAAAAATGTTCACGCATCGAAGGGTTAATGGAGCGCCATTTGTCTTAACAGGAGACTTCAATTGTAAACACATATTTTGGGGTTGCAAGGAAAACACCTTCGAGGGTAACAAATTATATAACTGGCTGTGCGATTCGATTGATTTACACAATATTAAAATACTCTTGCCAGAAAGCAGTACTTGCGTTCGAGCTAACTCGGAGTCCGTCTTGGATTTATTCTTTGTTGATGACACCATCCAGTTACACTTCGATACAAACACTAACAAGCTTACCACTCATGACTTTGATTCCGATCATAGAGCAGTAGCTCTCACAATTATTGTAAACAAAAAAATAACTTATGCCGAGATGCAAATGCGCTTCAATTGGAACGAAGCTGATTTTAAGAAAATCAGTGAGTACGTGGATTCCAAACTGGATGAAATTTATTTGCCGATTTCACGAAATATTGAAAATGATCAAATTGATGTAGTCATAGCATATTTGAACAAGACTTTCAAAGAATCAATCGCCAAATTCGTATCATGCCTAAAAGTATATCGAAACTTATTAATCGTGCTGTCAAACCGATCAAGAAAATTACTCCGTGAAAAGAAACTGGCCCGCCGCAGATGGTTCCGAAATAGAAACAGTCAACACTTCGCCGAACTTAAAACCACCATGAAGTTGTTGACTAACATGGCGTACAATTCAATCCTGTCAGACTATAGTTCGTTTTGGGAACATAAATTCAGCGAGCTTAAGCCAACAAAAACATTTTTAAGAATTTTAAACGCTTTTCGAATTATACAAAATACATCGAATTACCCACATTTCCTGACCGACATTGATAAGGCGAACGCTTTTGCTGAACATTTCAAGCGGGCACACAATCTTACGCTGAACACGGGACACAGCGAATTCAACGACAAAGTGCAAACATATATTGCCGAAACATTTAGAGACGAAAGAATCAACGACTTTGCTGTAATCAGCAAAGCTGAAATTTTAGATACCAGTAACAACTTCAATAGCTAATAGCCTGAATAATAGAACACCGTCACATATAGTAGCATTCGATTTTGAAAAAGCATATGACTCTTTATGGATTAAGGGATTCGTTTATAAAATGCACTGTCAATTTGGTATAAGCCTGCCGTTCTGCAGATTTATTTTAAACTATTTAACAAATCGCACAAACAAAGTTGAAGTCAATGGAATATATTCTTACCCATATATAGCACCAGCTGGAACACCTCAAGATTCGGAAATATCTTGCCTACTGTATATTCTTCCCGATACATAATGGCATACTACATATCTCGGCTCTACAATTCGCAGATGATATACTACTTGCGGCTCAAACTAAATTGACTGATCTTGCTGAAGAAGAAATTAACTATTATCTGACTATAATCACTGATTACCTACAGTGAGTCACAGTGAAATTGGTCCACCTGTGTCCAAACACTTTAAAGTGTAAAAAGTGTAAGAAATCAATATAAATCCCAAAAAAATGTGACTAATTCAGTAAGTTTATTTTATTTATATAATAAATACATCAAAAAGTTTAGTAATTCATTTACATTTTGCAAAAAAATTAACAATTAGCAAAAAAAGAGAAAAATTCATGTCACAGTGAAAATGGTCCACCCTAATGAACTACGATATATAACGGAACTTTTTTAGAATCTCTTTTGTTATATTTTTTCTACGTTTTTTTACACTTACAAATTGAAACTAACACGGTTTTGATCGATTCCTTCAGTTGTTAATTGATAAATTTCAAGATGGGTCGCCATACCACGCTCGAGCTGCGAAATTTAATTATTTAGCACTATAAAAATGGAAATAGTCAGAGAGAAATTGCGCAAATTGTTAACAAAGCCCGCACAACAGTTGAAAACATCATTCACCGGTTTATAAACGAAGGGCAAATTTTAAATAAACCAAAAATTAGCCCAAAAAAGTTATTTTGAGAACGTCAAGAAAGGTGGATTATCAACCAAATTAAGATTAATCCACGGCTGAGTGCACCAAAACTACGGGATATGATTGAGAAACACTTCATTATAAGCTGCAACGCCGAGACAATTCGGAGAGTCCTTCAAAAGAATGGATTAAATGGCAGAACTGCACGCAAGAACCTCTTCATAAGCCCAAAAGAAAAAAAAAAACTCGCGTGTAGCAACGTACACGTGGCAGAAGTGAAACTTCTTTAACAGTAAGAAATAAGAGAGATTTTAGTGTGAAATAGAGAGAGAAAGTATGTGAAAAGAAAATCAATCAATACGAAATGGAATAATGATTTGTTGATTCAAAATTTGCATCCAGGGACAGTACCGGCTATGGTTATTGTCGAAAGTGTCACATATTAACTTTTATCTCTTAATTTTTATTTTTTCCGACAAAAATAATAGTTTTTTGTGCCTTATAGTTTTTTTTTGGGCAAAAATAACAGTTATTTTCTGCCGTTTATTTTTCGGTCAAAAATATCAGGTAATTTATATTTTTTCAAGTCATTTTACCGACTAAAAAAAATGTTGATATTATTATTTTCATCTCATCGGTGAGACATTTTACACATGGTGTCAACAGTTCAATCTGTCAAGCGACCTTTAAGAAAGCACAAATTGCTTGATATTTTTGACCGAAAAAATTAAAGTCACAAAATAACTGCTATTTTTGACCGATAAAATAAAAGTCAAAAGTAACCTTTACTTTCCTCGAAATATACTAGGCAAGAAATTAACTTTTAAAGAATCAGTTTCAAATTTAAAAGCGACTTAATATTCGTGAGGCTGAGGACATTTGTAACATAATGTCATATTTGAAAAAGTCTTTCGACAATTTTTTTCATTTGAAAATTGTAAAATAACAGTTATTTTCGGTACTTGTTTTAGTTCAGTTGGTGTTTTAGTTGCTTTCGAATGTCTTCTCAACATTGTTACTTTTTGAATGCTGGATTGCATTTGCATAGTACTCTTTGAAGAGGCCTCCGAAAGCAGAGGCAAATCTTGTTCATTATAACCTCCTGCTTCCTGATCATAATAATTGCTATGTTGATAGAGGGCCTCATAAAGCAGCGAACGTTGATTGTTGAGTGCATCAACTTGGTTGGCTTTAAAATTTAGTTGAGATGCATCAGTGTGTTTTTTGGGATTGGTTCTTTGTAGATTCAACAAAATACACTGATGTTTCGTAAAAATGCATTTTGAAACTCAGCCGTTTTTGCAATCAATCACCTTACCTTCATCATTAGTTGCAGACCCAGCTGCGGCTGTATTCTTAAGAGCTCTAATTCGCTCTCTATATTCACGAACGCGTTCTGCTCCTGTTTTAGCTATTTTTCTATTTTTTTTCCGTGCATACTTGTAGGATGAAAATTAATGTTACGGTTATGTTAATAATGTAATGTTAATGTTAATCTTTAGTTAATGTTAATTATGTTATTTTCATTATGCTACGCGTTCAGTTTTAATTACATTTTGTTTGGCTATTTATCATGTGCCTACGTGGCGTAAACGTATAGATTCCGACTCTTAAGCAACGATGTTCGGGGTTCAATTCTCGGCAGCGGCAATAATTTTTTTAAAATTTTCATATAAATTGAAAACGTTAGCCTAGCGTCACGAATAAGAGACCTTGAAATTTCACTCGCCGCCAAAGAAGTTTCACTTCAAAAAAAATCAGATTGGACTATGCTCAAAGCTACGCTGGCAAGGATATTTCTTTCTGAAAGAACGTTTTATTCACAGATGAGAGTAAATATAACCTTTTTTGGTCAGATGGCAGAGTAAACGTTTGGAGAAAACCCAATCAGGAGATGAATCCTAAGCATTTGCGTTCGACAGTTAAACATGGTGGCGGACATGTGATGGTCTGGGGTGCTTGTTCGGCTGCTGGTGTTAGTAAATTGCACCTTGTTGAAGGGATAATGAAAAAAATGCAATATCTAAACATTTTGAAAAATAATCTTAAGCAAAGTGCTGAAAAACTCGGCATAAAGGACAAATTTTTAAGTATTTATTATTTAACTAAAATAAACTTACTGACTTAGTCACCTTTTCGTTTAATTTATATTGATTTCCTAGACCTAAAAAATAAATAAAAATTTAAAACTTCTGGCATACAAGCAAATAATTAGGCCAATATTTATGTATTCAGCACCAGTATGGCTGCAAGTATCCAGGCCCCAAATTAATAAAATCGCATTAGTAGAAAAAAGAGCATGCACGGGCCTTTACCGGAAGCCGAATTGTGTGAAATGCTATTCTAATAAAGTACTATAAAAAAAAGTAAAATAAATAAAGTTGAAAATGAAATTGTAAATCATGCTTTAAAATTCTTCAGTAAAGAAAAACAAAATGTATCTTCTCGTCTTAGCACTTATCTAGTCCAAGATGAATTGTATTTAAGTTCTTTTAATTACTAAAAAATCAAACCTCTAATTTACACTGAGTACTTGTTTAACTTAAGACAAAATTATTATAACTATGTACCAAAAATTTTATTATTGTTATTACATGTTATTATTTGAATAAAGGAACATTTAAAATTAAATTAAAAATTACTGCGGTATTACTACCGACAGTTTTTAAAAACATTGTTATGCTGTTAATTTTGCTTTGCTGTGTGAATTTTGAAAAGCAAAACAAAAGCAGCAGCATTAAAAAGAATTTATTTTACTGCATAGTGCTACGCAAGCAAAATAAATTATTAAATTATTATATAACACTGGTTTACAGCCAATATGTACTTTGAATGCCACTATCCTTTTCTCATGTAAAATCGGTCGCTAATTCCGAAAAAAAAATTTTTTTTTTTTTGTCACTCCGTTTTCGAGATATTGCCCACTTTAGGGTTTTCAACGAAAAAAAAAATTGGTTCCACTTAATTGCATATATCTCCAGAACCAACAACAGTAATCCAACAAATGATATTTCAAATAAAAGCTAATAAAATTTCTTACAAACAATGCAAATTTCGGGGATTTTTTTATTTTTCAGAAAAATTTCCAAAAAAAGATAAAATAGTTGCAAATTTCGTTAAGAAATCAAAATATTTTGTTACTTTTGATATTTTTTACTAAAAGCCTTTATTTTTCCAAAAAAAAATAAGCTATTGTTGAAGAAAATCTATTGAGAAATGAAAAAGTTGTGTTTAATGGAACGAAATCACGCAAATTGTGTGATTATCAATTTATGCATTTGGACTTATTTTATTGCCATAAAAAAAAATGAGAACTAAAGGTTGTTGTAATAAAATCATATATTCTTCATTTTTATTGTTCTTTTAATAATTTACATTATTTTTACATAATTAAAAATGGTATATAATTATTATTAATAATTTTGATTGTTCCCTTAAATCATTTATATTGTTATTTACATTGTAAATAATTTTTATTTATCATTCAGAAATTCAAAATGATTAGAATTCTTATTTTGTCGTTTATTTAATTTGGGATCGGTTTTTCTGATGAGAAACCAATAATAGTCGCCCATCATTCCTTCTTCCCAAAATCCTTGGTACCGATTCTCAATTGCTTTCATCTGTTGTTGGAATCTTTCCCCATGTTGGTCGCTCTCGTCACCGAGATTCTTCGGAAAAAAATTCAAATGGGAGTGCAGAAAGTGAATTTTCAGAGACATATTTCCGCCCATCTTTTTATAGTTCTTGAGCAACTCGTTGACTATTTTCTCGTAAGATTCACTTTTATTGTTCCCGAGGAAGCTAGAAACAGTCGTCCTAAAAGAATCCCACGCCGCTGCCTCAACTGGTGATAATAGTTCTGCAAATTGAAGATCGTTTAACACCTTCTTTATTTGCGGTCCAACGAAGACACCTTCTTTTATCTTGGCATCAGAAAGATTTGGAAAAATTGTTTTCAAATATGTGAATGCTGCACTTTCTTTGTCTAACGCCTTGACAAAATTTTTCATAAGTCCAAGTTTGATGTGCAGCGGTGGGAGAATTGTGTTTTCTTTTTGAAGAGTGGAACGTTTTTGACGTTGCTCTCTCCAACTTTCGACTCAATTCTTTCTGGGCAGTTCTTTTTGTAATAGTGGTGTTCACGTGCTCGACTATCCCACTTGCAGAGAAAACAGCAGTACTTTGTGTAGCCACTCTGTAAACCACAAAGCATACCAACGACTTTGAAATCAGAACATATTTTCCAGTCGTGTTGTTCATATTTAATACATGTCAATAGCTTCGCCATTGTTTCGTAGGTTTCCTTTGTAATGAGTGCATGTGCGATCGGAATCGATGGCTTTTTGTTGCATGCAATTCCGTTTTTTCCTTTGACAGTTCCAAATCTCTTATCCAATCATTCAGCTGCGCTTGCGATAAAAGGTGAGTTGTGCTTTCAGTTGTATTAGTACTACCACCTGTAGTTCTTTCCGACTCAACTGAATCTACGGATTTTCGATTGTTTTCACGTGTTGAATAGGGACAAGTAGGATATGGAACATCGTCAGAACGAGATACTGGCAATGAAACAGTCGGGAAAGTGGCGTATATCACTCGTTTGTGTTTTCCAACACCAGTCACCAGTCACTGGCCAGACAAAAATAGCAATCGTTTAGGTGGCAAAACGGTTGTCTCCAGATCATCGGAACATCGAATTTCATGTATCGTTTTTTACCCGAGCTCCATTCAGACAATATTAATTTGCACGATTGACACAAAATACTTGGCGTCCATGATTCACCAATGTTCTCAGCCGCAATACCAAAATAATGAAGACATGACATTTGCAGTAAATTCGTAAAACTGACTCGTTTCTTTTCGAAAGTAAATTCACCGCACACGTAGCAGAAAATATCTGGGTCGTTTTTAAACTGGAATTCTAGCAGTCTTTAACTCATTTTATTTTGAAGTATATCTAATTTTTTATTTTTTTTTTTCGTTACAAATTGTGCGTTCGTTTTTTTGCCACGTTTTTTAGTATAATTTTTAGTAAAATAATCTCGAAAGTGCTGCAGATATGGTACAATAAAAGGTAGGTAGGTCCACGACTCAGAGCGCGACCGCCGAAACTGTAAAAAAAACACAAAATAAGTATTCACATGGTATAATAAAATCAGGTAGGCTCTCTTTCTTATAGCCATAAGTGTCGAAATCAGGTGTTTTGCTGTGACGGTTTCGACGGTTGCACTATCAGTCATGAGCCTACCTGTTTGTTCTTATCTTTTCTTTCGCAAAACCCTTGACTTGATTCCTATGAACAATAAAAATGAAAAATAAAAAATTATAGTACAATAACCCAATTTATTTATATGACAATAAAATTTTTAAAAATAACATAACTTGGGTGCTTTCGTTCCATTGAACACAACTTTTTCATTTCTCAATAGATTTTCTTCAACAATACCTTTTTTTGTTTGGAAAATTAAAGGCTTTTAGTAAAAAATATCAAAAGTAACAAAATATTTTGATTACTTTAACGAAATTTTCAACTATTTTGTCTTTTTTTGGCAATTTTTCTGAAAAATAAAAAAAATTCCCGAAATTTGAATTTATTCCGCCAAAACTAACAGCTCAACCAAACAATGATGTTTGCATTGTTTGTAAGAAATTTTATAAGCTTTTATTTGATATATCATTTGTTTATATCAACTGTTTTTGGTTCTGGAGATATATGCAATTAAGTAGAACCAACTTTTTTTTTCGTTGAAAACCCAACAGTGGGCAATATCTCGAAAACGGAGTGACAGAAAAAAAAATTTTTTTTTCGGAATTAGCGACCGATTTTACATGAGACAAGTATAGTGGCATTCAAAGTACATATTGGCTGTACACCAGTGTAATTAACTAGGTCGTAGCAATCGCTTAGCAAGTACCTAAGCTAGCCACATAAATAGGTACGTTGAAGATACAAATTAGTTGGGTCGCTCGCTTTACAAAATTTTTTCTTAAATCTGTAGAAAAAGAGATATTATCTCTTTCGATTATCTTAAACGAAAAAATTAAAATTTTTTAATTTATTCTAGTTTTCTTCCATTTTTATGTTCCAAAGTCACTTGTGAGGTCATTAATATATATAAAACAAACATTACTATATATAAAACTCTAAAACGGCAAACAGTTTTGTTCAAGATTTTGTAAAAATATCTCAAACGGTATAAGATGAAGATGAACGATAAAGTGAAATTTGTGTCAGAAAAAGAGATTGCGAAAAAACGTGCCATTTAGCCATCGTAGTTCTTTGTAAGTGAAAAGTTTATTTTATTTTTAAAATAACAAAAAAAAAAAAAAACTAAAATTCACTTTTTGAGATAAAACCAAATTAAAGTTTTTCAGAAAGTTTGAAATTTTTTTAAATCGCTTTTCTATAGTTTTCTAATGATAGGAATGTTAGGATTTATAAAAATAAGGTAACATAAGATGGAGATATGATTTATTATAAATGACTTCATTTTTAAGATTGTTGCTTTTATAAAAAAATTGGTATCTTCATAATATTTTACAAAATTATGGCGATAAAAAAAACAAATAACTGATATTCTTATAAGTAGAAAAAGAACCTACTAAGAGCATGTGATAAATTTTTGGAAAAAATTTGCCATATATTTTTTTGGTGCTATGAATATGATAATTCAAAACGAAAATAATAATATTTAACAATTTCATAATTTCTCGTTTTCACATAAGTTGACAGACTAACACTTCTATAATTTTTTTCTTACTAAATCTAAAAAATAATTATTTAATATATTTACTTTTGAACACCGAAAGCTTTAGAAATATGCTAAAAAGAAATATTTAAGTCAACACTCAAATCCAAAGATGTTGTGTAAAAACAATTAAAGGCAATAAAAATCCAATTGGATTATATCGGTTTTTTCATACAATAAAAAAAAACAGCGAACGTTCGTTTTTAATCACTTATTCAAAATGAGCGTTTGAATTAAAAATTCAGGAACTTTGTTCACGACCGGCACTTAATTATCTGAATGTTTCTTGCAGATTGATTTCCTTACTTTTCTTTCTTATTTCTTATTGTTTTCATTTCTCCACGGTAACGCAAAAACGAAAACATGTAGAACAGCAACAACGCAAACCGAACCGATGACGCACGCACAACAAAAAAAAATCACTGACGCTGCTAGTAATTTTTTTCTGAACGGACATTCTTTTTAAACCTTAATTTTTAATGAACGGTTGAAACGAACGTTCGTTGATTTTTGAAGTTGTGTGTAAAATTTCTTGAGAAAATACGCAACAGACAAATTTTCCGTGATAAAAAAATGCTTTTTTCTTTCGATCAGACATGCACAACGAAATCAACTGAATTTTTGTCTGTTTCTTTGAGGCAGAAAAATAAATTATCAAAATTATTTCGTTTTTTATATATCGTTAAAAATTTATCAAATCAAATTTCGTTTCGGTGAAAAACGAAAAATTTTCTATTATTTTCTCCTATGCTAAAGCTGGTATGACACTTGCTTTTTTCGCATTTTTAAGATCTTTAAAAAAGCAGCGGGTAAAAGGGAAGAATATACTTTTTAAAAAAGGATAATTAAAGCAGTCCGTTGAATTTAGCATTTTAGTGTTATTTTGAATTTTGTCAAAAATTATGAATTCTTTACATAAAAATGGAAAAAAATTGTTAAAATATTAAAAGTCAAACTTGTAGTTCTTGTGTAAATTTGTGTTTATTTGGTTTTGTATATTCATTATAAATAAACAATAAAAAAAGTATATTGTGAAATGTCAGAATTTAATGTGCCTCTGTCAGATTTTAAGCTGCTAGCGGCTGAAAGAGTAAATATTTTTTAACAGTTTTCAGCCATTGAAAATGACTGTTCTGCATTTTTTTGACTTGCAGCGTACTGCTCACACCAACTAAAAATTATATTGCTTCATTTGGTGTGTTGCTCTTTTTATATTTTTAAGATATTAAAAATGCGAAAAAGCAAGTGTCATACCACCTTAAACAAAAATTTCTTCGGATCCAAAAAAAACGAAATTTTTTGTTGAAATTAACATTATTTTCAACGGTTGATTGGGACAAAACGAAACAATTTTATATCGTTTTCTCCGAAACGAAATAAATATTTTTCGTTTTTGGAATTAACGTTTTTTATTTATTTTGCTTCAATGAAACGAAAAAAATATTTTGGTTATCGTTAAAATTAACGTTCACGTGCATGCCTGCGTTCAATTGCAAACGAAATAAATCTGCTTTTAAATAACTTTAAGAATCATTTAAGAAATTTATTATTAAATATATTTAATGGATTGCTGATGAAAACAAAAGAATAGTAAATTTCTTTTCAAATACTCTGCGACAATTACGCGCTCATTGTTCCTTGCCCACTTAAAATTGTTTAATGTTTTGTAGTTGTAACAGTAAAGAACAAAACTGGATTAACATGTACAAGATTCCTTAGCAGCAACTTATTAGCAGCGCTGAGCTGCAATTTATGGAATTACAAATGTCTGTCAAACAACAACAAATGTTGTTTATGAAAGAAAATAAGCCTAAAATAAGAATTAAAATTGCAAATTTATTTTATTTAACAGGGTTCTCCTACATATGTATGCAAATATAAACAGATTTCATGTTTTGTGTTTTATTTTTTAACTAGCTATTTTCTTTCATAAATAAAATTCGTACTCTTATTTTTTACTATTTATTGATAAATAGCTGTTGCAGCGAAAAACATTCGCCGCAAGATTTTTGCTGTCGTTTCATGTCGTTTGGTTTTTTTATTGACTGATACAACACAAGCATGTTAGAAGAAAACTATTTCAGCGAATAACAACAACAAAACTCACGGAAATATTATTTTCAATTAACTTTTAAACTAAATGGAATTTGAAAAAACTTCCTAAGAAAACAACCTTCGTTAGGAAGCGTAGAACAGTACAGAAAAAGAAATTTTAAGATCGGTCAATCCGTTCGAGAGTTTAAGGTCTCTAAACAGCTTCAAACAACCTGTTCCATGGGAGCTTCGCTCGCTTCGCTCGCTCGCTCCAATAAATTGAAAACCTTAAAAGACCTTTTACATAACATTAATTAAATACAATATGAAATCGGAAAAATAGAAACTAAATATTAAAATTAAAAAAAAAGAATACAAATGATAAGGGGTATTTAGAAGAAAAAACAAACATTATATAAAACATTTAATTTTAAGATATTCACAAAGAAGTTTAACAAGCAAACCGTATTTTCATTAAGTGTAACGAAGCTATATCATTGAAATACAATAGCGATCAAACCTTTATCTAAATGTAACCAAAAAGTTATGTTTAAAGTGCGTTGCATTTGTTATTTGCTGAATGTGATGGATTAGCGAGTTCCAGAGACGAATTGTGTGTACAAAAAACTGACGTTCAGACGTAAGGCAAGTATATCTAAGTAGGACGAGATTATTGCCACGATTAGAGTTAAGTTTTCGTTAAGCGTTACAATGGGCAGCGCAATGTCTTTCATCGGGCAGTTAAAGTATAATTGCACATCATCCGCGTACAAGTGAACCTTGCTGTTCCTCAATACTTGCGGCAGATCGTTTACGTATAAGGAAAAAAGCAGTGGTCCCAGGATTAAGCCTTGTGGTACGCCTCTGTTAACTGATAAGAAGTTTGAATAGGAATTGTTGATAATTACGGCCTGCGATCTACCTTCGAGATATGACATCAGAAGCTTAACAGCAGTTGGAGAAAAGTTGAAAAGCTGTTCCAGTTTCTAACGTAATATCCGGTGATCAACTGTGTCGAAAGCCTTGGAATGATCTAGAAGGACAAAAAAGTTACATTGTGGAAATCAACGCACAATGGAGTATTCAGAGCAATTTAGTTGGACAAAATTATTTTATGATTTAAAATTATAGAGAATGCATAAACAAGACAACAAAAACAAACAAAAACAAAAACAATACCCCCTAGGCAGCTATGGGTTAATTTGTAGGTTAAAGAAGGTTGTTTCACTAAAAATGTTTTAGCAATAAAAGTTTTTGATGCAGATATATTCTTCAAAGATATTTCAGAAAGATATTTTCATGGACTTTCCAACGATATACATTACTAGTAGAAATTTTAGTGAAAAATATAATTTTTTTGTGGTCAAATCAGGAAATTTTGGAAAAAAATTCATAGTTTTTGAGTTAAAAGCCATTATTGTCAAAAAAAAAAAAAAAATACTGTGTGAGCCTATATTTTTTATATAAAATTATAATTCCAGTCAAAATTTCTTTAAAGAAAATATCATTACAACATCATTATTATTGAAAAAAGTGTTTAACAGTTGACTGAATATACAAATTGAAGGAATTAAAAAAACAATCGTGATTTAATGAATCAAGCCGGAAAAAGATAATCAGAATTTCCAAAGTTTCCTTAAGAAATAGTTTTGTTTTTTCTTCGGCATGTTTCTTACATAAATAATATTCTCCGTCCAACTTGTAAGCAACGAAACACTGTGTGTCAACGTCTTTAATTCAAAATCGTTCAATAGCATGCGCTAACATGTTTTTTTGCTGTTGTTCTGGTACCGTTTTTTTTCATTCCCTGGTATTTAACGACAAAACTGCTAGTTGAAATCTGCACCGATTACTTTTAGCGGTGGAGGGCATAAAAAATCAAATCAATTAATTACTTAGTACTTTCTTATTAACAATGCGATCGAGCCAAAGCTGCTGTCGATAAAAATGCAAGATAAAAACTGAATATATCTGTTAAGCTTTGATTTATTTTCTATATTTTCTGCTTTCCACTGCCGCTATTTCCACTACCGGAAAATTACTGATTTTCGTAGACTGGTAACTCTAATCAAATGACAGAATTTCAAGGTTGTACCTTGTAGTCTAAGAAATTTTGATCTATTACCTAATCATCCCCATTAAAAGTATTGCGATATTTCTTACCCAAACTTTTTAGTGATTTTTTAAAATAAATTATTTTCATGAGTATTTTCATGAGTATTTTTCATGAGTATATAATTGCATATGTTTTGAGTCTCTATACGCTCAAGCCTTGTATATTAGGTCAATTTTTGTTATCAAAAAGTCGTAGGCGCGGAAAATGTTCTACGGAAAATTCTGACTATCTTTTCCCAAAAAAACACTAAAAAAATCGATTTCGAGCCTCCGGTTTTTCGACAGAAAGTTTGAATTTGTGTTTTGCTAAAAAATGTGTAGAAATTGAAACAAAGAACCAAAAAAGTACTGTACTTAGGTACAAATTTTAGTGGTTTCGAACTAAAAATTAATATATTAATTGATTTATAAATTGTGCGTGTTAGTTTCATCATGTATCAACAAAAAATTAAAAAATTTTCAGATTTCATTACAACATTAAAAAACTATTTTGAAAATTTATTTAAAATAGAAGAACAACATTTGAAAGCTAAATTTGCTATTATCATTTCATTATTTAATTTTAAATTTCGTGAAATCTATTGTATTATTCTACTTGCTAGAAAATATTTTGTTTTGATGAAAGTTAGTAAATAAATAAAAAATAAGTAAACTTGATCTACAAATTCCATGCCATATGCAAGGAACTGAGAGTAATGCTCAACTTTTGGCCAGTGTTCGACGAGTTGTTGAAAAAATCAACAGTTATAGAGGCAGTTATCGTTGTGACAGTCGATAGTCGAAGAAAAATTCCACGACTTGATAGCAAACATGACTTCCTAAAACAATCATTTCAATTTTATATTGAGTTTAGCTAGATTCTTTTTGTTCTTTTTCAATAAAACTTTTTGTTTTTTTACTTTATTTTTTTGTTTTGTTTATTTTACTATTGTTTTTTTTTATGAATTTATTAATTTATGACATTTTTGTATTTTGTCGCTTTTTATTTGAATTTGAATTATAGAAATTTTTTTTTTATTTAACTTCGGTTTTTCACTAGATTTCTAATATACCCCATTGAAATTTTGATCAAATATGAAAATATAATAAAAGTATATGAAAACTAGGAAGTTTTTACCCTAATACATGTTTTTTGGATGTTTGTATTCATTTTTTCACATACTGAAGTAAAACACAAATTCAAACTTACTCTCAAAAAACCGTTGGCTCGCAATAAATTTTAAACCAAGGGTTACTTGCACAGTAAAAAATATGAGGATAAAGTTTATACTATTTGGTATAAATATAGATCAATTCCAAATATGTTATAAAATGTATACCATAACATCGTATAAACCAAATTTATAAAAGTTGGTATAGATTTTATCCGAAAAAAGTATAAAATGTGTTTACACCAGTTTGGTATACATTTTTATAAGCAAAAGTATAAAATCTTTTTATACCACATTTGGTTACTTTTTATAGCAATATTGTATAAAAATATGTGGCACATATGTAAACATACATTAAATATGTTAATATGTGTTACATTTAAAGTCATAAATCGGGAATCATATTTAGATTTCAATTGATAGATTTCATGATATATTGTTTTATACATTTTCAAAAACAATTTGATAGGAAAAATAAAGAGTAAAAAATTGTACTTAGAAATTCGCATGTTTTATCATGTTGGCAGAGCTTCCAATTCAAGCGCACTATTTTTGTCGTAATGTGTGTGAACAAAAAAATATTCAACGGAACAATTTGCGCATAACATGATTACTGACTGAAGAACAAGCGCAAACTGATTGTCTGATAGCATCGCTGAAGTTCGGTAGCTTCGAAAACTCGACTTGTACGTGAAAGACGAGTGGCTCCGTGAGGTTCTCGTGTGTAGAACTGGAATACATATATGATTTTTATAAATTTATGGTATAAAATTTATACTATTTTGGAGTAAAATAGCTGTTTGAATGGAAATGCAAGTTTTATAATATTGAGTGGGATAAAACTTATAATAAATTTGGAATAAAACGAGTTTATACAACAGAAATGTTATAAAAAAGATAAAATTTATCCTCAAACTTTTTACTGTGTGGGCAAACCTGTTCAGAATATTTCGTAGAATATTTTCCGCATCTACTATTTTTTTAGTTTTTTTTTTTACCCATACAAATTGGCCCGCCCTTTTGTACATACCTGTAAAATCTGATAATGTTGTCGATTTGTCATGTTTTTGGTGAAAAAAAGAGATGGGTGTCATCCTAAAATATCTCTACCATCATAACGACATTCAAAGTCGTATACGTTGATCAATTTTGAATTACAGTTGATTAGAAATGAGGAAAGAATTAAAGAAAAGTTACAGCGTAAGACCATGTCTTGCCCCGGATTCAAACGCGGTACCTGGAATGGTGTCAAACACCATTTTCAATAGACTTCCGAGTTCGTTTTATGTTTTTGATTTAGTGCTTTTTGATTTTGTGGCAATAGTTTTCTAAGAAGTGCTTTCTACAAATATTAAGCTATAATTATCAAAACAATATTAACACAACAAAAATAGCTTAAAATAATACAACTGATATAAAATACTTCATAATATTTATCGTTTTGTTTTACAAATTTTATTTATCTTTCATTTGCTTTAAGAATCTAAAATTTGAAATTCTTTATGAAGAGTATAATACTCTGAGTATTGAATCCTGTGTTTTAAGCTCTGTTACGCGCGGGGCTTAAATGTCGTAAATTGAAAAAAACAATGTTGAAAAAAAAAATTCCTTATATCAATCCGATAAATAAATACGAGGCGGCATGCTGGATGTTCATCGACTAGTTCAACGGTGTGGCGTGGTTCTTGTACCTTTCGAATCGGCGACGCGTAAACATAGCAAAAAAAAAAATAAAATTTCATGCCATATTAAAAAGCCATATCAGAGTAACTTATCAGAAAATATAAAGCTAGTACGAACCTTACGTCCGGCAGCTTCCCCTTGAATGTGAGACTCAGATGTTAAGTCACACAGAGCGTATTGTTCCCACCCACTGAAATATTTAACCAGAACGCCATGGCAATCAGAACCGCTCTCAAATTTGCTATGACTGCCCCTTTATGAAAACCGACTTCCTAACTAATAAACTCTCTCGATTCCTACTAGCATTCCCCTACTAAAATAAACTAGCAATTCATTGTAAATTTAACAATTTATTGGAAAACAAAATAATAATAGGAACCATTTCCCGTTCAATATTTAAGTTGATAACATAGCTAATTTAAGTAATTTTAAGATAACAATTTTAATAAAGCTTAGTAGTATAAAAAGAATTAAGTAGAATAATAGAGTAATATATGTAATTTAATTATTTTTAGTCTTCATTGCATGATTATTTTAAGTTTTGTCGGATTATTTAATATCCTAGTAATTTAAGCAGATCTTATACAGTTACGGTCAAAATAATAGCAGTGCTCTAATATTCAGACATGCTTGAATAAATAATACTAGTCTAAAAATGTAGGATCCGGAAAACCCAATATAATTTCTATATGAGCTTTTAACGCTGATTCCAAATCTGTACTCAATTTTTACTGTTGTGGTAGGATTTTCAAGATACAGGGTGTTTTACACTTTTCACACGTGTCTAGTTTTATTAATCCAGAATCTAAACAACACACCATAAGATAAAAAATTAAATTTTGTATTTTAGAGAAAATATGAAATGTTCCAACGGTATATCAACTACTATCGTGTTATGTGTTGTAGCGGAGCTATAATTAAGAGATCATCAAACGAAATATCGCCAAATTTTGTATCTTTTGTTGCAGCGAAGCTATAATCGGTTTTTTCAATTTTTTTCATTTTTTCTAAAAGTTTGTTAAATTTTCTTTTAAATGCGTTAAAAATTACAGCAAAGTTCTAATCAAAAGTATTTTTAATGAATTTTCTTAATATTGGCGTTAGTTATTTAGCGTGTGTTTCAACCAAATGCCAAGAGAGAGAGAAAAAAACTGTGTCAAATTGAATGTTCTAAATTGGGAAGCCAATATCTCCGCCATCTGTGAATAGATTTTATTTATTTTTTTTTGTATTTAAGTCTTATCAGTTAACTTAAAAAGACTTTTGAAAATAATACCGTTTTTTGTTTGTTTATATTTAAATTATTCCTTTTAATAAAAGACCATAAAATTTGATTTATTCTTAAAATATGGGGTAAAAATGATTTTTGTTGTAAAAAAACAAAAACTCAAAATTGTATTTTTGATTTTATTTCAAAGTCTTTACCGAATTTTAGGTGAATTTATTTTGTCTTGACACTTAATTAATAAACTGTCCGTGCCATCAAAAAATCAAGGATTTCTTTGACAAAATTAAATTTTTTTTAAAGTTTTTTTTTTGTGTTTTTGAACAAAATAATAAAATAAAAAAATAATTTTTTTGAAGAAAATATCTTTATATCTCTAATCAATTAAGAGTTATAGCTTCGAACTTATTTTTATCATCTCGCATATATAATTATAAATAGGCAATCAATAAATTGGTCGAATTTCGACCCCAGGCGATACTAGTTACTATAAATATGTAAAGTTTCAGTTATAGTTCAATTCATAAGTTTTTAGTTCATAGTAGCAAAATCTTTAAGATTTTATCTAGAAATTAAATTATTTAAAAAAAAAACTGATTGCATGAAGTATATATAGTTCGTTGATGAAAACATAAAAAAAAACTTTAGATAATTGAAAAAAAAAACAAAAGGCAAGTTATATAGAAAATAAGAAAAATTACATACGCTTTTATCCATGCTTATAAAGTTTTTACCAATTTTAGAGTTTAATTTGTGTTTTTGATGCAAATGTCTGGTGAATCGGCCGATAAGATGCGCATCGTGTCGGTATTCCTTTCAACTAAAAATATCTGTAAAAAGAACTTAAGATGATCATTATATTATAAAATTAAAAGTAAAAAAAAAGTAAACTTAATAATGAGCATAATATAAAAAATTAATATAAAAAAAATAAGAAAGGAAACTTAGTTGTTGGCTCAGCTACTGCAACACACTGCGGCGGAGTTGACTGATTGACCAGCATGTGCTCTGTTTGGAGACTTTTTGTTGTTGTTTTTTTCGTCTTGGTCGCCACACTGGCCTCCCGCTGACCCTTCGTCAAGATGATCGTCCAAAATGACCTTGGATACACAGCACACGTTTCTCCCGTACGGTGGACAATTTTGCCAACCTTGTTTTTATTTTGTATTGTTTGTAGTTAGTTTAAATGTTGTTTTGTTCTTATTATTTTATAGTTTTTTGGAGTTTACTCCTTTAGAATCGATTTGCATACAAAGAAATTATATTAGGGGGTAAAGTCAAATTTTCAACTATTTTTCGTTACGTTTAAATTTTCAACTATTTTTTGCGTTATGGTTGAATTTTCAACTTTATTTTCGTTACGTTTGAATTTTCAACTATTTTTTGCGTTATGGTTGAATTTTCAACTATTTTTGCGTTATGCTTGGCCAATCGAATGCAATGGAATTAGCAAGGTCACAGGCAGATCATTGGCACTTTAATGGATTCCATGGAGAATTTGGACAAAAGTGGAAGATTCTATGGCCATTCGGATGCAATGGGATTATCAAGGTCACAGGCGGGTCATTAGCACTTTAATGGATTCCATGGAGGTGACAGGGGAGTCATTGGAACTTTTATTGGTTGAAGCAACATTTGGACCAAAATGGATGATTCTATGGCCAATCGGATGCAATGGGATTATCTGAGGTCAGAGATGGGTCATTGGAACTTTTATGGGTTCCATGGAACATTTCTACCAAAATGGATGATTCTATGGCCAATCGGATGCAATGGGATTATCTGAGGTCATAGGCGGGTCATTGGAACTTTTATGGGTTCCATGGAACATTTGGACAAAAATGGGTGATTCTATGGCCAATCGGATCCAATGGGATTATCTGAGGTCATAGGCGGGTCATTGGAACTTTTATGGGTTCCATGGAACATTTGGACCAAAATGGGTGATTCTATGGCCAATCGGATGCAATGGGATTATGTGAGGTCACAGGCGGGTCATTGGAACTTTTATGGGTTCCATGGAACATTTCTACCAAAATGGATGATTCTATGGCCAATCGGATGCAATGGGATTATCTGAGGTCATAGGCGGGTCATTGGAACTTTTAATGGTTCCATGGAACATTTGGACCAAAATGGGTGATTCTATGGCCGATCGGATCCAATGGGATTATCTGAGGTCATAGGCGGGTCATTGGAACTTTTAATGGTCCCATGGAACATTTGGACCAAAATGGGTGATTCTATGGCCAATCGGATGCAATGGGACTATCTGAGGTCATAGGCGGGTCATTGGAACTTTTATGGGTTCCATGGAACATTTGGACCAAAATGGGTGATTCGATGGCCAATCGGATGCAATGGGATTATCTGAGGTCACAGGCGGGTCATTGGAACTTTTAATGGTCCCATGAAACATTTGGATCAAAATGGGTGATTCTATGGCCAATCGGATGCAATGGGATTATCTGAGGTCATAGGCGGGTCATTGGAACTTTTATGGGTTCCATGGAACATTTTGACCAAAATGGGTGATTCTATGGCCAATCGGATGCAATGGGATTATCTGAGGTCATAGGCGGGTCATTGGAACTTTTATGGGTTCCATGGAACATTTGGTCCAAAATGGATGATTCTATGGCCAAACGGATGAAATGGGATTATCTGAGATCAAAGACGGGTCATTGGAACTTTTATGGGTTCCATGGAACATTTGGACCAAAATGGGTGATTCTATGGCCAATCGGATGCAATGGGATTATGTGAGGTCACAGGCGGGTCATTGTGTCTTTTGTAGGTTCCAAGGAACATTTGGACCAAAATGGAGGATTCAATGGCGAATCGGATGCAATGGGATTATCTGAGGTCATAGGCGGGTCACTGGAACTTTTAATGGTCCCATGGAACATTTGGACCAAAATGGATGATTCTATGGCCAATCGGATGCAATGGGATTATCTGAGGTCATAGGCGGGTCATTGGAACTTTTATGGGTTCCATGGAACATTTCTACCAAAATGGATGATTCTATGGCCAATCGGATGCAATGGGATTATCTGAGGTCATAGGCGGGTCATTGGAACTTTTAATGGTCCCATGGAACATTTGGACCAAAAAGGGTGATTCTATGGCCAATCGGATGCAATGGGATTATCTGAGGTCATAGGCGGGTCATTGGAACTTTTATGGGTTCCATGGAACATTTGGACAAAAATGGGTGATTCTATGGCCAATCGGATGCAATGGGATTATCTGAGGTCATAGGCGGGTCATTGGAACTTTTAATGGTCCCATGGAACATTTGGAACAAAATGGGTGATTCTATGGCCAATCGGATGCAATGGGATTATCTGAGGTCATAGGCGGGTCATTGGAACTTTTAATGGTCCCATGGAACATTTGGACCAAAAAGGGTGATTCTATGGCCAATCGGATGCAATGGGATTATCTGAGGTCATAGGCGGGTCATTGGAACTTTTAATGGTCCCATGGAACATTTGGACCAAAATGGGTGATTCTATGGCCAATCGGATGCAATGGGATTATCTGAGGTCATAGACGGGTCATTGGAACTTTTATGGGTTCCATGGAACATTTGGACCAAAATGGGTGATTCTATGGCCAATCGGATGCAATGGGATTATCTGAGGTCATAGGCGGGTCATTGGAACTTTTATGGGTTCCATGGAACATTTGGACCAAAATGGGTGATTCTATGGCCAATCGGATGCAATGGGATTATCTGAGGTCATAGGCGGGTCATTGGAACTTTTATGGGTTCCATGGAACATTTGGACAAAAATGGGTGATTCTATGGCCAATCGGATGCAATGGGATTATCTGAGGTCATAGGCGGGTCATTGGAACTTTTATGGGTTCCATGGAACATTTGGACCAAAATGGGTGATTCTATGGCCAATCGGATGCAATGGGATTATATGAGGTCATAGGCATGTCATTGGAACTTTTATGGGTTCCATGGAACATTTGGACAAAAATGGGTGATTCTATGGCCAATCGGATGCAATGGGATTATCTGAGGTCATAGGCGGGTCATTGGAACTTTTATGGGTTCCATGGAACATTTAGACAAAAATGGGTGATTCTATGGCCAATCGGATGCAATGGGATTATCTGAGGTCATTGGCGGGTCATTGGAACTTTTATGGGTTCCATGGAACATTTGGACCAAAATGGGTGATTCTATGGCCAATCGGATGCAATGGGATTATCTGAGGTCATAGGCGGGTCATTGGAACTTTTAATGGTCCCATAGAACATTTGGACAAAAATGGGTGATTCTATGGCCAATCGGATGCAATGGGATTATCTGAGGTCATAGGCGGGTCATTGGAACTTTTATGGGTTCCATGGAACATTTGGACAAAAATGGGTGATTCTATGGCCAATCGGATGCAATGGGATTATCTGAGGTCATTGGCGGGTCATTGGAACTTTTATGGGTTCCATGGAACATTTGGACAAAAATGGGTGATTCTATGGCCAATCGGATGCAATGGGATTATCTGAGGTCATAGGCGGGTCATTGGAACTTTTATGGGTTCCATGGAACATTTGGACAAAAATGGGTGATTCTATGGCCAATCGGATGCAATGGGATTATCTGAGGTCATTGGCGGGTCATTGGAACTTTTATGGGTTCCATGGAACATTTGGACCAAAATGGGTGATTCTATGGCCAATCGGATGCAATGGGATTATCTGAGGTCATAGGCATGTCATTGGAACTTTTATGGGTTCCATGGAACATTTGGACCAAAATGGGTGATTCTATGGCCAATCGGATGCAATGGGATTATCTGAGGTCATTGGCGGGTCATTGGAACTTTTATGGGTTCCATGGAACATTTGGACCAAAATGTGTGATTCTATGGCCAATCGGATGCAATGGGATTATCTGAGGTCATAGGCATGTCATTGGAACTTTTATGGGTTCCATGGAACATTTGGACAAAAATGGGTGATTCTATGGCCAATCGGATGCAATGGGATTATCTGAGGTCATAGGCATGTCATTGGAACTTTTATGGGTTCCATGGAACATTTGGACCAAAATGGGTGATTCTATGGCCAATCGGATGCAATGGGATTATCTGAGGTCATAGGCGGGTCATTGGAACTTTTATGGGTTCCATGGAACATTTGGACCAAAATGGGTGATTCTATGGCCAATCGGATGCAATGGGATTATCTGAGGTCATAGGCGGGTCATTGGAACTTTTATGGGTTCCATGGGACATTTGGACCAAAATGGGTGATTCTATGGCCAATCGGATGCAATGGGATTATCTGAGGTCATAGGCGGGTCATTGGAACTTTTATGGGTTCCATGGAACATTTGGACAAAAATGGGTGATTCTATGGCCAATCGGATGCAATGGGATTATCTGAGGTCATAGGCGGGTCATTGGAACTTTTATGGGTTCCATGGAACATTTGGACCAAAATGGGTGATTCTATTGCCAATCGGATGCAATGGGATTATCTGAGGTCATAGGCATGTCATTGGAACTTTTATGGGTTCCATGGAACATTTGGACAAAAATGGGTGATTCTATGGCCAATCGGATGCAATGGGATTATCTGAGGTCATAGGCGGGTCATTGGAACTTTTATGGGTTCCATGGAACATTTGGACAAAAATGGGTGATTCTATGGCCAATCGGATGCAATGGGATTATCTGAGGTCATTGGCGGGTCATTGGAACTTTTATGGGTTCCATGGAACATTTGGACCAAAATGGGTGATTCTATGGCCAATCGGATGCAATGGGATTATCTGAGGTCATAGGCGGGTCATTGGAACTTTTAATGGTCCCATAGAACATTTGGACAAAAATGGGTGATTCTATGGCCAATCGGATGCAATGGGATTATCTGAGGTCATAGGCGGGTCATTGGAACTTTTATGGGTTCCATGGAACATTTGGACAAAAATGGGTGATTATATGGCCAATCGGATGCAATGGGATTATCTGAGGTCATTGGCGGGTCATTGGAACTTTTATGGGTTCCATGGAACATTTGGACAAAAATGGGTGATTCTATGGCCAATCGGATGCAATGGGATTATCTGAGGTCATAGGCGGGTCATTGGAACTTTTATGGGTTCCATGGAACATTTGGACCAAAATGGGTGATTCTATGGCCAATCGGATGCAATGGGATTATCTAAGGTCATAGACGGGTCATTGGAACTTTTATAGGTTCCATGGACATTTGGACCAAAATGGGTGATTCTATGGCCAATCGGATGCAATGAGATTATCTAAGGTCATAGACGGGTCATTGGAACTTCTATGGGTTCCATGGAACATTTCTACTAAAATGGATGATTCTATGGCCAAACGGATGCAATGGGATTATCTGAGGTCACAGGCGGGTCATTGTGTCTTTTGTGGGTTCCATGGGACATTTGGACCAAAATGGATGATGCTATGGCCAATCGGATGCAATAGGATTATCTGGTCACAGGCGGGTCATTGGAACTTTTATGGGCTCCATGGGACATTTGGACTAAAATGGATGATTCTATGGCCAAACGGATGCAATGGGATTATCTGAGGTAATTGTCACTTTTATGAATTCTACGAAGCATTTAGACATAAATGGATGATTCTGTGGCCAAGCGGATGTAACTGGACTATCTTAGGTTTAGGCTGGGTCATTGAAACTTTAATGGACTTCATATTAAAATAACATTTTTGAGAGAAAACCTTAATTTATATTTAGTTTTTTGGAAGAACACTGGAAGAACGACATTACATTTTGGTAATGAAATTAATAATGTTTACTGTTAATGCATAATGAGTTTATATATTTAACCACTTTGCCTATTGTACATGATTATATAAAATTCCAAGGCAATCAATAAGAAGTAAACTCCAATCGCGCGTCGTAGCTGACACGCACACTTTTTTTTTTTAAATAGTTCATCAGCCTGTTAATTAAATAAACATTTACTGCACGTTTTATTTTAAAGTTTTTTGATTTCGCATTTGCTTTTTTACTTTATTTTATTTTATTTATGTACTAGCGGATGTAACCCGGTGTTTCTCGGGGTTGTGCCCCGAGCACAGAAAGAGGACGATTTTCAAAATTGCTCTCATTTTTACGTTTTTAAAATAATCAATTCAATTTTAAAATTTTGTAAATTATCGTTTTTTGCTCCCTCCTTCCATCGAAAGTGTTTAGTAAACACTTGATTACTAAACACTGCCAGACATGATTAAAACAAAAAATGACATCTTCAACGTCTCGATCTGACGTCTGGTTTCTGAGGAAAATGGACACCCACACTCAGAAAAAAAACGCATATCTTCCTCCGGTGAAAAATTTCTATATTTTCGATAATAGCAATTTTCTCTTTTCAAATAAACTTTTCTTCAACTAGAATAAATTTTCAGATTTTCGAAGAAATATTTCTTCACTTCTAGGAAATGGAAATATTTCAATGTCTCTTATAATGACAAATCAGGCATGCACGTTAACGTTATTTTTAACGATAACCAAAATATTTTTTTTGTTTCTTTGAAGCGAAATCAAAAAATAACGTTAATTCAAAAAACGAAAAATATTTATTTCGTTTCGGAGAAAACGATAAAAATTGTTTCATTTTTGTGCCCAATCAACAGTTAAAAATAACGTTAATTTCAACAAAAAAATTTCGTTTTTTTTGTATTAGAAGAAATTTGTTTTTAGCATAGGAGAAAATAATAGAATATTATTCGTTTTCAACGAAACGAAATTTGATTTGATATATTTTTAACGTTATTTAAAAAATGAAATAATTTTGATAATTTATTTTTCTGCCTCAACGAAACGAAAATTTTTTGTTGATTTCGTTGTGCATGTCTGTGACAAATATATTTCTCGCACAAAAAAATTCTCATTTATACAGAAAACTGTTTTGAAAATGAAAATTTGTTCGTATATTTTGATAAAAAATTCACTATGAGAAGTATTGTCTTCAATAAAAACAAATGTTTTCTCAAAAATAAAGAGTCTTTTTCTCTAAAATCTATCTATTTTTATATATTTCTCTTTTTCATAGACGGTTTTTATCATTTTTCGAGAATTTTTAGTATCGCATTTAAAGAAAAGCATTCTCTGGAGCAAGGTCAATACCATTTTTCAGTTAATATGATGCCATTTTTATCAAATTCCGAGAAACTTTTTTTCTGAGTGCAGTTTGAAAAGTCATTTCGAGAAAAATGCGTTTTCAGTTTTTCTTAGCCTGCATTTAATATTCAATTTTATCTCAAAAACATTCTAATTTTAAAAAATCCTATAAGCATCGATTCGAGTTTTGGATCGTCTTCGTTCGACTTCGGTTTTGGTCGATACTGTTTGGTTAATTTTTTTTCATCTTTATATAGCTTCTGCTCGTACTCGTTAATTTTATTTTTTTTTTAGTCTTTGGTTCTTGACTTCGTTTGCCTTCGGCTCATTCCTTGATTTTTGTCGAAAGAACTTTTAAAAGCATAGAATCTATTTCAGTAACAGATACAAATGCTTACCAAGTTTCATCAAAATCGGTCCATCCGTTTTGACGTGAATGAGCCAAACATAGTTGATTGAATAAAGCGCCCTCTCATGGAAGTTTTCTGAAATTTAAATAGCTTCAATTCTGTTGCAGGGTCAGGTTATATCACGTACCAAATTTTAGTAAAATCGGTCAAGTCATTTAGGAGTTATTGAGTCTTAAAGCGACCTCTTGCGGAAGTCTTTGGAATTTTTTATAGCCTTTGTAGTCTTGGGCGCAGTCGAACCTTCATACCAAATTTCATTGAAATCGGTCCAGATAATAAGGAGTTTTTAAAAAGTACCACTCCCACATACTTTTGCCCAATTTTTTACCTTTTTTTTATCTTGGGTGCAGTTGAACGTTCATACCAAACTTCATTGAAATCGGTCCAGGTGTTTAGGAGTTATTAAGTCTTAAAAATTCACTACTGAAAGGGCCCTCTTGCGGAAGTATTTGGAACTTTTTATAGCCAACGTTTTATCTTGGGCGCAGTTGAATCTTCATACCAAATTTCATTGAAATAGGTCCAGGCGCTTAGAAGTTACTTTGGAGTGCCACGCCCACAGACTTGCGCAAACTTGTTCAATCGGATAAATGGTACGTGGGCCTATATGGAACAGACAGACAGAAAGTCAGAAGGACAAACATTTGATTTTATATTTTCAATAAAAAAAAAAACAATTGTTTATTTTCCTATGCGGCTAGTTCGAAAATTTTTAAATGGAAGTATTTTTGGTAGAAATTCAGAATTTTTAATACCACAATGAAGAATTCTTTCCGCGGTTCTCATTTATTTCATGGGAAGTCCCGAAGTCAAGAAGTAGGGAGGTGAAATGCAAGCACTGTCAGCAATGGGGTCACATTGCTAAAAATTGCAATAGATTTTATTGTTGTGTAAAATTTGAGTCCAAGCATGAACCCGACGAGTGTTCTTTAAATAAAGATTCTAATACTCAACCCTTTTGTATAAATTGTGGTAAATCTGGTCATCCTGCTAATTGGTGAGGCTGTACTTTTTAAAAGGATTTCATTAAAAATAAAAAAGGTTAATTTTCTGAAGCTAAATCTAAAAACCAATTAGCTTTTTCTAATGTCCAAGAAGCTGTTATTATCGAATATCGAAAGTTTTTGAAAAATATCAATCATATTTCAAAAGATGACTTTATAAAAGAGTGTACTTCACTCTTAAACTAAGTTTTAGTTACATATGGGGAGTCACTGATTGACTCCAGTAGAGTTATTGAACTAAACAAATTCTTGATTCTAAAAAATTGATATCTGTTTCATTCAAGAAACACATTTATCTCATAGGATACGCTTGAATAATTATAATTTTTGAGAGATTATAGTTCTGAAGGTGTTGCGATTCCTATAAAGGACAATATTAAATTTTCTATTGTTTATTTTTCTAATGTTCTTTTCCCCCATATATTTTTAGATATCTGTGTTTCGATTAATTGAGTTAAAAAAATTATTAGTTGGCTCAACTTATATTCCTTGCAATTTTTTACCAGATGCATTAGCTGATGGTTTGGTTTCAATTGCTAATCTTGCTTCAAATTAATATCGTTTTATAATTGGAGGTGATTTTCCAAACATGTTTCTGGGAACGATTATATTAATAATTTAAATGGCAACACTTTTTTTAATTGGCTTCAAAATTATTCTCTTGAACTTTCAAGAATTTGTGATGTTTCTTTTCCTAATCGGTCTTCTTATCTCGATCATTTCTTAATTTCTACAAATTAATTAGATAGTTGCAATCCAAATTATTCTATTAAAAGTCTCTCTTCCTTTTCCGATTATTTTCCACTTGATTTGGAAATTGATTTAAAAGATATCACGTTTGAATTATGTCAGCCAAAAATTTTTGTTTCTTATAAAAATACAAATTGGGATGTTTTTTGTAATGGTTTAACCTTTGTTATTGAAAATAATTTAGCTCCTGATAAAATAAATTTACAAAATTCTGAAATTGACTCTCATATTAGTTTCCCTCTCATTTAAGATTCACTAGTGAGTTGGTTAAATATAAAGTTTTTAATAATACTTCTCTTCCAGATTCAATTAAAAATTTATATAATATTAAAAATCAACGGCAGGGTTGACTATTTGAGAAAATATTTCATTCTTACTTCAATAGAACTTCAGAAGAATATAAACTTCTTGGAGCTCAAATTTCACTTGTTAAAATACACTGGTTTACAAATAACGAAAAGTTGTTTGTACTTTGAATGCCACTATCCTTTTCTCATGTAAAATCGGTCGCTTATTCCGAAAAAAAAATTTTTTTTTTTCTGTCACTCCGTTTTCGAGATATTGCCAACTGTAGGGTTTTCAACGAAAAAAAAGTTGGTTCCACTTAATTGCATATATCTCCAGAACCAACAACAGTAATCAAACAAATGATATATCAAATAAAAGCTTATAAAATTTTGTACAAACAATGCACACATCATTTTTTGATAGAGCTTTTAGTTTTGGCGGAATAAATTCAAATTTCAGGGATTTTTTTTATTTTTCAGAAAAATTTCCAAAAAAAGACAAAATAGTTGCAAATTTCGTTAAGAAATCAAAATATTTTGTTACTTTTGATATTTTTTACTAAAAGCCTTTATTTTTCCAAAAAAAATAAGCTATTGTTGAAGAAAATCTATTGAGAAATGAAAAAGTTGTGTTTAATGGAACGAAAGCACCCAAGTTATGTTTTTTTTACAAATTTTATTGTCATATAAATAAATTGGGTTATTGTACTATAATTTTTTATTTTTCATTTTTATTGTTCATAGGAATCAAATCAAGAGTTTTGCGAAAGATAAGATAAGAACAAACACGCTACAGGCTCACGACTGAGAGTGCAACCGTCGAAACCGTCACAGCAAAACGTCTGATTTCGACACTTATGGCTATAAGAAAGAGAGCCTAACTGTTTTTATTATGCCATGTGAATACTTATTTTGTGTTTTTTTGACAGTTTCGGCGGTCGCGCTCTGAGTCGTGGACCTACCTACCTTTATTGTACCTGCAGCACTTTCGAGATGCATAAAAGCAAAAACATTCATGCATTATACTAAAAAACGTGGCAAACAAAGGGACGCACAATTTGTAACGAAAGGAAAAAATAAGATATACTTCAAAATAAAATGAGTAAAAGACTGCGAGAATTCCAGTGTAAAAACTACCCAGATATTTTCTGCTACCTGTGCGGTGAATTTACTTTCGAAAAGAAACGAGTCAATTTTACGAATTTACTCCAAATGTCATATCTAGGTATTGCGGCTGAGAACATTGGTGAATCATGGACGCCAAGTATTTTGTGTCAATCGTGCAAATTAAAATTGTCTGAATGGAGCTCGGGTAAAAAAGATACATGAAATTCGATGTTCCGATGATCTGGAGACAACCGTTTTGCCACCTAAACGATTGCTTTTTTTGTCCGGCCAAAGTGACTGGTGTTGGAAAACACAAAAGAGTGATATACGCCACTATCCCGCCTGACTGTTTCATTGCCAGTATCTCATTCTGACGATATTCCATATCCTACTTGTCCCGTTCAACATGTGAAAACAATAGAAAATCCGTAGATTCAGTGGAGTCGCAAGGAACCACAGGTGGTAGTACTATTACAACTGAAAGCACAACTCACCTTTTATCGCAAGCGCAGCTGAATGATTGGATAAGAGATTTGGAACTGTCAAAGGAAAAATCGGAATTGCATGCTTCTCGTATGCAACAATTCAACTTTTTGAAACCCGATGTTAAGGTGACATACTGCAGAAATCGTAAAAAACCGTTTGCTATACACTTTACTAAGAATGACAATATCTGCTATTGCGTAGACATTCCTGGCTTATTTAATACCATTTATTGGTCAGCCGTACATTCCCAAAGAGTGGCGTTTTTTTATTGATGGAAGCAAAGTGAGCTTGAAGGCAGTATTAATTCATATAGGAAACAAAAAGTCATCGATTCCGATCGCACATGCAGTCAAGTCAACAAAAAGGAAACGTACGAAACAATGGCGAAGATATTGACATGTATTAAATATGAACAACACGACTGGAAAATATGTTCTGATCTCAAAGTCGTTGGTATGCTTTGTGGTTTACAGAGTGGCTACACAAAGTACTACTGTTTTCTCTGCAAGTGGGATAGTCGAGCACGTGAATACCACTATTACAAAAAGAACTGCCCAGAAAGAATTGAGTCGAAAGTTGGAGAGAGCAACGTCAAAAACGTTCCACTCGTCAAAAAGGAACACATAATTCTCCCACCGCTGCACATCAAACTTGGACTTATGAAAAGCTTTGTCAAGGCGTTAGACAAAGAAAGTGCAGCATTCACATATTTGAAAACGATTTTTCCAAATCTTTCTGATGCCAAGATAAAAGAATGTGTCTTCGTTGGACTGCAAATAAAGAAGGTGTTAAACGATCTTCAATTCGCAGAACTATTATCACCAGTTGAGGCAGCGGTGTGGGATTCTTTTAGGACGACTGTTTCTAGCTTCCTCGGGAACAATAAAAGTGAATCTTACGAGACGAGTTGCTCAAGAACTATAAAAAAATGGGCGTAAATATGTCTCTGAAAATTCACTTTCTGCACTCCCATTTGAATTTTTTTCCGAAGAATCTCGGTGACGAGAGCGATGAACATGGGGAAAGATTCCAACAACAGATGAAAGCAATTGAGAATCGGTACCAAGGATTTTGGGAAGAAGGAATGATGGGCGACTATTGTTGGTTTCTCATCAGAAACACCGATCCCAAATTAAATAAACGACAAAACAAGATTTCTAATCATTTTGAATTTCTGAATGATAAATAAAAATTATTTACAATGTAAATAACAATAAAAATGATTTAAGGGAGCAATTAAAATTATAAATAATAATTATATACCATTTTAAATAATGTACAAATAATGTAAATTATAAAAAGAACAATAAAAATGAAGAATATATGATTTTATTACAACAACCTTTAGTTCCCTTTTTTTTTTTTTAAGGCAATAAAATAAGTCCAAATGTATAAATTGATAATCACACAATTTGGGTGATTTCGTTCCATTAAACACAACTTTTTCATTTCTCAATAGATTTTCTTCAACAATAGCTTATTTTTTTTTGAAAAAATAAAGGCTTTTAGTAAAAAATATCAAAAGTAACAAAATATTTTGATTTCTTAACGAAATTTGCAACTATGTTGTCTTTTTTTGGAAATTTTTCTGAAAAATAAAAAACATCCCTGAAATTTGAATTTATTCCGCCAAAACTAAAAGCTCTACCAAAAAATGATGTGTGCATTGTTTGTAAGAAATTTTATTAGCTTTTATTTGATATATCATTTGTTTGATTACTGTTGTTGGTTCTGGAGATATATGCAATTAAGTGGAACCAACTTTTTTTTTTCATTGAAAACCCTACAGTGGGCAATATCTCGAAAACGGAGTGACAGAAAAAAAAAAAATTTTTTTTCGGAATTAGCGACCGATTTTACATGAGAAAAGGATAGTGGCATTCAAAGTACATATTGGCTGTAAACCAGTGATATTAATCAAAGAACAAGTACAATACATAAAGCCAAAAAATTTAGTGAGAGATAAAAACTTATAAAACCAGGTCCTACTGCTTATAAAGACATTTTCAAGATAATTAAAAATAAAGAACGGAAAATTCTGTTCAAAAATTTATTACGACGATAATTTTTATACTGAAAATTCAGATAAAGTTCAAATCTTAAAATCCCACTTTGAAGAAGTTTATGCAAAAACAGTTCCTGATGGATCTGATATTTTTGAGTAAGAGTCTGAAGTTCACAATACTTATCCATTCTTATCCATTTTCTATTAATCTTTTCAGTCCTTCTGTTACTTCATCCTCACCTTCTGATTAGTCACATTTCGTTAATTCTGACAAAATTTGTCTTTTCATTCAAGATCTTAATGCAAAAAAATTCTCTAGTCCTGATAGTATTTAAAATTTTCTTATTAAAAAAATTTCCTATTATTGTTATTGATTTTCTTGCAATAATTTTCAATAACTATATTAATAACGGTTATTTTCCAGAATCATGGAAAATTGCTCAAATTATTCCTATTAAAAAAAGCCAATTGTTTTGAGGTAAACAATTTTAGACCAATTTCTTTACTCTCTTATATTGGAAAGCTTCTTGGAAGAGTCATACAAGATAAATTAGATACTTATGTTAATTCTCAATATATTCCTGATTTTGCAATTTGGCTTTAAAAAACAACATTCGCGCCTTCTTCGAATCCCGCCTGCTTTATTGATCATACTTTATAATAATTCAACCTAGCCCTATTGAACCAAATTTCAGTTCCCTACCGATATACAGTAGTTTTCTAAAAATGCCACACCATATCTAAAATCCCTCCCACTTTTTGAATGATTCTACCTACCCACCTTGCAAATATAAGTACCCTAGTTTCAATAATTGACAATTGACTGAAATGCAGTGTTTTTCTAATAGTGGCACGCCTCTTTGTTGAATCTATCCTATATTCATGACCGTGTTTTGTTATAAATCTGCCGACTCTTGTATCGTTTTCAGTACCCTAGTACAGAGTCAATCAATATTGACTGAGAGTCAATACAGAGTCAATCAATATTGAGTGACACGCCTCTTTAAATTCCGCCCACTTTATTCATAGTGTTTTCCAATAATTCTACCCATTATTGCAATGAATTTTATCCTAGTGTCAATATTATTCGATACACAGTTTTTTACTAATATTGCCACACCCCTTTGCCGAATAACGCCCATATTCTTGGTAGTAATTTTTTATATTTGTGCCTTCATCTGTACTAAATTTTAGTATCCTTGTGTAAATAGTATTCGAGATACAGTGGTTTTACATATTTACTGAGATACACTGTTTTTCTTATAGCGACACACTCCTTTGTTGAATACCGTACACTTTTATCGACGGCCGGCCACCTTCGTGTTTATGGTCTCTATATGTTGACAAAAAATTACGGCAATCGGGCAAGTACTTTAGGAGTAATCGATGTACATACATTTACAAAAAAAAAAAAAAAAAACAAAGAAACCAACGAACTTGAGACGACCCTCCTCCTTTTTGAAGATGGTTCAAAATTCAGTGAGTCTAAGTCCTTCATCTGGAACGATTTAGACAGCTCCAATTGCAAAGCTTGCAATTTCTGTTCGTTATTCGAAGCGAAAATCGAAATAGTAAGCAAAAGTATATCACTTTCCCTTTTTCCTATATATGTATTCGCAGGGATCTGAATTAAAAGGCTGCAACTCCAATTGCTTTAGTTTTTCATCAAGCTTTTTGTATGATTGTCTGCCTGATTGTTTTAATCCATATAGCGCATTTTGGATTTAACAAACTTTATCTCCAGCGTATTTTTCAAGTTATGAATTATCTAGAATTTCGCTGAACTCATTCGAAATATTCATAAAAATTTCTTCTTCTATGTCACCATTGAGATTAGCACTGACGAAATCTAGCTGATGCAACTTAGGTTCGATTTCTACTCCAAGGGAGTCGAATTCATTCAATTCTTGCTACAGGGGCAAAAGTTTCGTTAACATCGATTCCTGGTTGCTGATCAAAACATTTCGCGACCAATCTCGCTTTTCTTCGTTTGACTGAACCATCTGCTTTGTATGTACTTTGGGTAAAGTACCCACTTCGACCCAATTACTTTTGTACCTTTTGGCCTCATCATCGCTGTTTCACTCTCTTTCACTTCAGGACTAGCAAAAGCTTCTGTGGTGGATTGTGGATCCATTTGCTCAATTAACCTAGCGAAGTTTACTTCTTCTAAGTTGTCTTTGTTCAAAAGTTTTTCATTCTGCTGCAAGATATTGAATAATTTTTGAGGATGTCCTGGTTTTCCATACAGCTCTTTTTTGGGTCGTACCGGTCCTGTTTTCCCACCAGTTGGAGTACTACAGATATACTTCCACATTTCGTTTATAATCCGTCTCTTCAATACTTGCACGGTTTTCGTTACAATTCGATTCTTTCGATTGTGTCTCAAATCCGATATAACATCATGGTGTATTTGTGGCAATTTCTTCATCTATGAATAAGGTTAATTTTTTTTTATGATCGAAAGAGTTTGTAAATATCACATCTCTGCTTCGAACGACTTTTCTTGAGACAGAATTCCAAAGACGGTACGCCTTAGATTCAAAGCAATAACCAATGAAAATAAATATCTTCGATTTTGAACAAAATTTTCCCCTTTCGGTCTTGTTGTTAAGCATAAAAGCTATTGTACCAAACTTTTTGAAATAACTGACTACTGCAGCTTTTTCATTCAACAATTAAAATGGTATTTTACCATTCAGAGATCATGAACTACAACTATTTCGTGTTGTTTGCTGTTGAAACTGCTTCGGGCCAAAAATTTGCGAATAGTTCTGACTGTATCATCATGCAATGTTCTTTCTGCGACGCCATTTTGTTGCGGCGTTTATTATACAGTAAATTCATGCTTGATCGCTTTTTGTGTTAGATACTGTTTCAAATAGCTTTTGGTGTAATGGCTCCGTATCATTATCAGATCGCAATATTTCAATGTCTTTCGGATTTCTTCTCAACCATACTTTTGTATTCTTTGAATTTTTCAACAAAAATTGTGTCAACGCGCATCGGGTCATCCGTATACAAGTATATATACAACACCAATCACCTTTCTTTCTCGGATGATGTCCTTCAAATCCTTTTCGCTAAGGTGTCCAAGGAGCTCATGGCAATTTCGAAGTGGTATTAATTTAGCGATTCTGCAATCTTCGTTAGCTTCTTCTATGTAGTAAAGATCCTTGGTTCGATAAGCAACCATAACTTTGTGCCACGTTTCTGTATGTATGATGACTGCTTCGTTTCTAGTAAAGTTTACTTCAAGACCAGATTCGGTGACGAGTTTTGCAATAGACAAAATATTTGATCGGAGATCGGGAACATACAAAACTCTTTCTAATTTTGCATTGTAACCCTTAAGTTTTTAATTTGCCTTAAATTTCGGTTGATTCGTTGTTGGCTTAGTTTTAAACTTCAATTTCTTCAGAATTCATTGAAACTACGAATCTGCACCTTTCTGGGCACATATGGGATGATGTGCCTGATTTTGAACACGTAGACTTCTGCATTTCGAGTTGATTCGTTATTTCTTTTTCGTATTGCTTCGACTTATTAAAATATTTTGATCTGCAGTCTCTTGCATTCTGACCAATTTATCCGCAGCAGTGACAGGTAAACTTAAGCGCCCTTCTTTCAGCTTTTGACCAAAATATTTGGATTTATTTCCAGACTGTTGATTTTTGCAATAGTTTTTAACAAGAAGTGCCTCAAGAAGCTTGACTTTTAGTGCTTCAGGATCTGGTAGTTTTTCTAGAGTTTCGACTGAAATTCGTATTTATCTGGGATGCTTTAGAGAAGCAAAATGGTAAGAAGATCATCTATGATGGCAGGATCCATTTATTGAATTTTATCAACGATATCGACAAAATTTCTAACATGGTCTCTCATGTCTTCTCCATTTTTCATTTTCAGAAATATAAGAGACTTCAGCACCATCGCCTTTCTCGCAGGTCCCTTGGACTGATAAATATTTTGCAGCTTATCCCATATGTCTTTTGTAGTAATGCAATTTTTAATGTGCCTTAATTCGGTAGGAGCGACTATTACAATCAAGTCGGATTTTTCTTTAACATCTTCTTTGGATACATTGTAGAAAATTCGAAACACAAATATTAAAAGTAACTTATAATAGTTTAGTTTTATTGTTTAAATCGCCCAATTGATATTATTATCAGTGTGTCCAGATTGGGCGATAAAGCGCCAATTGGGCGATCTTTTTTATAATTATGCGCTTATTTTTATTTAAAAAGCGCCTCGCGCTTTTTTGGGCTACTTTTGTCAGAAGATTCATGAAAAAAATTACATATATTCAGTCATTCCATTCATTTCAGAAATGTTTAAACCACTTTAGAAAACCGTTTTCTGAACTTCTTCTTCATTATTTAAGTCAGTTGGAGAGACGTGCAGCAGAGCTAGAATACGATTCGCTATTGGTTATTCCATGGAAAGATATTTTTGAAAAAAACATTCTGTCAGATACCGAAGAATTTTGGTTGAAAGCGAACGATTAAAGAAATGCTGGATACTATTTCTAAGTTAGCACTTATTTTACTATCGCTGCCTCACTCAAACACTTTTGTTGAAAGAGTATTTTCTGTGATGAATGCTTCTAAAACGAACATGAGAAATCGTATGATGTTGGAATCACTTTCGTCTATTATACGAATAAAATGTCTCATGAAAGCCTTAAACGTTTGCTGTAAGACTTTCCGACAACAGAAAATATGATTTCTAAGTGCAACAGCTCTATATATGAAAAAAAAGAAATAGATGAAGAGGAACTTGATGAAAGCGAAAAAGATATTGAATATCTTCTTCAGGAAACTTTTGATATGTTTTAATTTTTTGTGTTTAAAAGAAAAATTTATTTATTTTGTGTAAATTTCTTTGAATTGATTTTTTTTAAAGAAATGTTTAATTTATGTTATATCTTCTTAACACATTGCAAATTTTCAATACATACAAATATAAACAATTTGTTTTAAAAACGAGCTTAAAGGAAAATTTTTGTGATTTATATTGTAAATGTCCCCCAATTTGCGCTTTTTTGGGCTACAAAATATTAAAAACTGAAAAATTGGGCGATTTTTGGGCGATAAAAATTTTATAGTTCGCGCTTTTTCTAAAAACTATCTGGTCACACTGATTATTATGATGATTTTTATTGAGATTATTATTATTATAATTTGAATGAAATTATTATTAACAAGTTATTGGTACTTAAAGTCTTAAATGTTGCATCACTATTTCAAAGCTGTCAAATTTTTCAATGTACACAACTGCTCAAGTCCTCAAGTTTAAGGCAATAGAAGAAATATAGTTGTGTAGATTTTTCACGTACGTATATTTTATTTTTGTAAAGTGCACAAGTCCTCAAGTCCTAAACTACACTAGCAACTGCACTGCATCGTGAATTCCCCTGTTGTTCAATACTTACCTGGTTGCTTGTTTAACCTGCAGTTTTACCATGTCCATTATATTTGCGATATGTTCAGTGTCACCGTGTTCTTCGAGAACTTTACAGAGAGTTTGTATGAAAATAGAACCAGTTAGCGTATGGCGACTCGCAACATACCCTAGAAGCCATCAATGGTAGTTTATAATAAATATTTTATTTTAATTCTATTTGATATATACCTTCGAAAGTACTGTAGCCCTTCAAAACCTCACTTGGATCCCCATTCTGATTTTTCTTAGATGGTTTTACTGTGTCCTTTTCCAATCCACCAACTGTTCTGTTGCCCTTGCATGCCTGAATGAACATTATTTTTGGCTTATCTGTTAGCGTACGATTTTTCAATATTGGAAAAAGAATGACGTCATCAATATTGTACATGCCGTCTCTAGCCATAACCTTTTCATGCCGTCCGCCATGAGTAAGTATTACGATGACTACGCAAGAAATGCTACTGAAGTCTGTTTTCTGAACTGAAAAAAATGAAAGTTCTATTTATTTGTTTTTGATAAAAGTGTGCTTAAGTTTAAAAAATAAACCCAACAAATTTAAGTACTATTGTTAGGTATTAGAATCTTATCCTCTCATTTCATCTTCAGAATAATTATAGAATTCAAATAAATTTTAGGATGTGATTTGTAAAGCGCTAGGCTGCCATATGTATATAAATAAAATGACCAGATGTACAAAAATGCATCAATAGTTCGTATTTCATATAAAGGGTGATACACTTGGATTCTTATTTTAGCAGAGTCAAATTGTCTTGGTAGTTTTGTTGTTTGTTGTTTGATATTTCATCATGAAAACCCCGCCACATGAACAGTTCAACATAAGTAACCTTGATTACGTATTTGATAAAAAGAATAAAATGTAACTGACTCCCTGGAATGATAATTAAGAGGTTACTCTTATCACTAATCACCAAACTATTCAACCAATGGTACTTTGGAATTAGTTCAAATTATTTTTATTAACGAATTATTTTTATTAACAAATATTTAGAATGGATAGATTGGATAGGTTGAACTTCGCGCTCGATGCTAAAGAAGACTGGTTGTCGTTATAATCGGAGCGCGTAGTTAAATAACAAAATCTACGGTAGCATGGCCCAGAGACCATGTCACCATAGCGCGTTGAATAAATACTTTAGTATTATGTCTGCCGTCGCGGTGGCACACATACAGAGACCGACCAACACTGCTTTGTTTGTTTCCATTGTTTCCCAATCAGCCATTTAGAAATAGTGCTTTGTTCGCTCAGCAGGCATAAGGCTTACGGCAACCCAATCAGCCAAACAAGCTTGGAATAAGCTTTAAACAAGCTTACACACGTAAGCCTCAAGCTTGGATAACGCTTTCATTTACTATTGTAGAACGCTTACATGTAATTGTAGGATAAACGAAAGTGAACCCTTGGAATAATATTCCTTACTTCAAGCTTAATCCAAGTGTTGTTTTTACAATTGGATATAAGTGTTTTAATAAGCTTTTTCCAAGTATGCTACATTCAACAAATCAATTAGCACTCGCGAAAAATTTTTATTCCGTGGCTCAGTTGGTAAGCCACTGGTTATTTGATTTGTTGTGATTTGGACATCCAAGGTTCAATTCCCAACCGGAACATTTTTATTTTTATTTATTTTTTATTTTCGTTTGTTAAGACTGAAGCATATATTTATATGAAAAATTGCATGCCTTCAAAAATTTTTGTGTTTGCTACCCCAGGGATCGAACGCGCGAACCACCGCATATGAGTCGGACCCTGGGTGAAGAGTTCATGTAGTTAAAGTAACCTTCATCAGGATTAAACGAGTCTGAACAAAAACTTCCTTGAAAAGATTGGCAAAAAGGACACAAATTATAGAAGGATCGTCCGTAAATCCATCAAGAGTTTTGAAGGATGTAGGAAAATCATCAGATTTTTTTCTTAGTATTTATAAACCTCCAAAATATCTTTGGATCAGACAATATTCTCAGCTTAATATTGTCTAAATATTCATTACATAAAACAGCTGAAAGATATTGAAATTCCAGAAACAAACGCTTGTAGATTTCTAGGTCATTTGAGGTCATTTGAAACTATCAACATATTCCTGAGTTTTTCGCAAATTTGAGGCTTTGAGAGTTCCAAATAAAAAAATTAATGGATTCATCAAGATTATGTTCATTTATTTATTCTAAATTACGTTAAGTTTATTGTTTAGTAAATAATTCAACTTCAAAGTCAGCTTTTTTGAAATTGAATTCATAAACTTTGTCCATTGAACTCAAATTAACTATATTCTCCCTATCCGATTTATACCAAATACTCAATGGTGAATGATATACATCAATAGTAGTAAGAGCATGGAAGGCCCTCAAAACAATGACATTGTTACTGTCCGTAGTTAAGATCAGGTCAAGAAATCTTTCAAGACTATTATAAATACGACTCACTTGTTGTAAGTCAGAACATATACTATCAACAAATATATGCTCTCCAAGAAACTTCGCATTAGATGCACAAAAAAATGTATAATCGTCAGAAGAATGCCATTTTAAGTCGGGCAGATTAAAATCGCCCAAAAATAAAATGTCGTCATTACCGTCAAGAATTTTAAAGGGATAGCCTATTTAGTTTTTTGGTTCCTATCCTTGTTTTTAGGTTTAAATTCTGAAACGAGAATACTATCGGCCCACATATTCGAACTGAGAACAGCTGTAAAAACTTCGGCTGCAACTGTGAGAATAAATGAGGTGGGTGGGCTTATTGCCAATTTTCTTATATGAAAGGAAAGCATTTTGCGGTATTAAGTTACATTGTTCGACAAACGTCAAAATATTATTAGGTAGTTGATGTGTCGGGTTGTAATCTCGAAATGAAAATGTTCTTAGTCCTCGAAACTGCTCTTAGAGTAGTTGGCTCAGTTGAAGGTTGAAGTGAATGAATTCGAAATTTTAGCACACGAAGCATGAAACATTTGCTCACATGGGCCAGAATAATGAAACATAGTATTCAAAATGTTCTGGCTTCTGCATTGCCCATTTAATGAAGAAGCAGCGAAATTTCGACTTGAAAATAAAAAAAAAAAACAAATTGGCCATTTCAGCCCTTGAAAGGACTTTGACCGAGCTTCTTATGATCAATTGTGTTGTATGTGTTATTAAATGTTTGCACACAATTGACCGAGAATTGGACCTACATGTTTTATGCCGACTCCGAACGGCTAAAGTCAATGTTCTCAAGAAGCTTTACATGGCATTGTTTACTCTCTGAGGTTTGCCATTGTCTGCAGAGAGCTGGTGACCGATCAGAAAAATTTTTTATTGAAAAAAACTTTTCGCCGCGGCTGGGGATCGAACCCGGGCTCCGAGCATGCTAGGCCACACACTTAACCTGCATGCCACGGTCACCACACGACTTGAAAATAAGTCATGTTAAAAATTGAATTTCAGAAAAGCAAATATGTTTCTAAAGTGCTTCAAAGGGTTAAAATACAAAGAGTGGACAGTTGAAAGCTAGCAACAATAACACTAGAACTGACCAACAGTTACGGACACCGCACAAAGAAGAAAGCGAAAAATAGCAAAAACAAGCACGTGCGTTGTACAAGTATACACACAAACAAGCAAGTCAAACTATGTTTATTTTTCATTTATTTTTAATAACAACAAAAAGTAAGCACTTTCGTTTAAGTTTGATTACACTGTGCTCGAATCGGACATTTTTTTTTCTCATCAAACGGGGGACCCGGGGGGATAACCTAATTCGAGAATGCTGATTCTAATGGTGCTAAGCATTTTTTTAGGTTAGCTCTTGTTTTCGAGAATTTTGAAAATCAAAATTTTAGACCCACGAAGAAAAAATTTGTAATTCTTGACCATTTATTTAATTGCTCTGTGAATTGTAACGAAAAATTACATCCGTGTACTTAACCAAAATACTCTTTGTAATACCCACCAATCAGATTAAATGAAATAAGTTTTTATTTCAACCCAAACATCCTATTTAGAAGTTTGCATTTGTACCCAAAAATCATGGAGTAAAAACATGAAAATGTTCGAACCTGTTAAGCCATTGGGTTATTTTAAACAATAACGTTGTATATATAACCTAAATTATATTTTTTTGTTCAAATTGTTTAGTTGCTTACCTTATTACAAAAGTGCTGAATCTTAATCAGTACTGTTTATAATATTGCACCATAGTGTGGGGATCAGCCTATTTACCAATTCCCGGAAAAATTCGTGTATGGAAGTTTGGTACACATAATTTAGACGTTTCAGCTCTTTGATATGATAGAAACATTCAAAATCATCAACGAATTAAAACAAGCATTAAGCTAATGTAAACATTAAAGCCCACGCTATCTTTAAAAATGTACTTCCCCTAAACTTTCAAAGCAATGAAATGTTGTCGTTGCTTAAGGGCCCATTAAAGTTTTTTTTTATTTATTTTTTTTTTTGGCGGGAAAATCACTCTTAAATCAACGAACTCGAATAAATATTCTTCAAATTGTTTTTATTTGATGTATGTTTGTCGATACAATGGTATTTCTATCAATTTATATCGATTTAATTTTAATAAATTGTAAAAAATAAAAATAAAATTGCTTCCGTTTTATCCTTAATAGTGATATTTTGTTTTTCGAATAACTCGAAAACTAGAGCTAACTTAAAAAAACGCATAGCACCATTAGGATCAGCGCACTCGAATTATGTTATCCCCCTGGGTCCCCCGTTTGATGGATTTTGCAACTAGCACAGTGTTATTATTATTATTAAAACAACACTAACAACACAAAACTAAACGTTCATATTACATACAACCGACCACGAATTGGTGTATTTTCTTTCAACTATTTGGCCACATTTTTTTGTGAAATATTTTTTACTTCTCTATAAAAATAAATTCGTCATTTAATTGAATACGCACACAGCCTTAATTTATATTTTAGATGTCTTCTCAATGCATGTTTTTGGTTGTACTCTGCAAAGATGTTCCTCCATCTTAATATACTAATAAATTTTGAAGATATATAAAATACTTAAATATTTATTCTTTGTTTTCTAGAAAACAACAAAAACTGTTCTTTAAGAAAACTTACTTCTTTCAACCGTTTCCTTTATTTTTTTTACTGTTGCATCCTCGAAAAGTTCATATTTCAGCTTGAACTTTTTGAAAACTTTGATCAGTTTTTCTACATCTGCGCCGGTTTTTATAAGCTTTCGGATCATCGAAAGTATATTGGTTGAAAATATATGCGTAACCGGGCTGCAAGTTTGTATTCTTCTTAGAACTAGAACAACTTGGCAGCTCATAGTTGTTGTTATTGGCAGTTTCCTGAGGTCTAGTTGAAGCAGTTGTGGTTGATCTTGGGATTGGAGTTCCGTAATTCACGTGTGGCGTGGTTGATCTTGGGATTGGAGTTCCGTGAATCACGTGTGGCGATTGAAAGACGCCGTTGTTACTAATTGACAATATTTTTATTGATCTTTTCGGTACAGGCGGATATTCCGGCTCACTATCGCTCGAGTTACCGTCCGTCCTATGTTTGCCATTAGACGAATGCATTACCTGTGGTCTAGTTGCGGCAGGTGTGGTTGATCTTGGAATTGGAGTTCCGTGAATCACGTGTGGATCTGTTCGGTAAAGACGGATCTTGCGGCACACTATCGCGCGAGTTACCGCCCTTGCTACGTTTGTTATTAACCCAATAAATTTTCAATGTCGACAGTACTTTCGAACAGCTACATTGAACTACTTTCAATGAACGCTGATGTTTGACTGAATCATTTGCTGGCTAGACTCAGCAAGCTTATAAATATTTCGCTCTATTTGCTCTCTACCCTAATGTGCTGCCAGATTGTTTTTGATTCGAATTTTCCACTTAGATATACACAGGGAGACAAACCTATGGACTGGCTACGGCTGTGTTTCAAACGAAATTTTTTCACTCGGCTGATGAAATTTTGACAGTAGCAAGAGAATATTTGGCATTTGTGAGAAAGTATTGTCAAAAATTTAGGTGGCCCGTCATAGATAACGGTTCAACGATTGATAATAATATTAAATATAACGCGCTACAATATGACTCAAGCTGATTGGAGACGGTCATCGGCCCATTGTGACATGCGATACATTGTGAGTCAAGCTGACCGAACTCAAGCTGACCAAACTATGTAATACGTTGTGACTCAAGCTGATCGAACTAGATCAGCAGTTCATTGCACCTGCAGTTCTTTACCCTTATTCATGACACCACCTAGTCAACGAGCTTACAAACGCTTTCGCCGGCTTAGTAATTTAAGCTATAAATAAATGTAAGCTTGTTATTTATTAAGTCAGTTTTGTTCACACGTTTGTACACACGTTTCAAAGCAAAGGCAACTACAATCTACAGTGCGTGCAAATTGATTGACATTTAAGAGAAAAAGAGTAAAAAAAATAATATAAAAACAGAACAACATTCGTTAATAATAAACATGTGGTGAAAAAACTGTTGTGGTTAGGGTTGCTAACTCTAAAAAGTACAAAATCGGGACGGAACCATAAAAAATGCGGGACTTGGCTGAAAAATGCGGGACAACATTAGAATTTTTTATTTTATTAATTATTTCCTTTTATTCTTTGAGAAATAGAGGGTATCAACGGTGCCTTTACACTATCGCTTGGTTCCTTGATATTGTTTAGATCTCTTTCCAACTCTTGCCCAATTCATGAAAAAACCAAAATATAAATCCAAATAATTTTTATAAATAAAATGTATGAAAAATAAATGATATAGCTTGTTTCAAAAGAGAATAACATTTTCGCGCATGTTTGAGAATAAGAAAATAATTTGGAGAGTATTCTTCATTCTGATCAGTGTTGCCGTGTTGGCTATTTATAGCCAAAAGTGGCTATTTTTTTGCTCGTTTTGAGTTTTGGCTATTTGGCGATTTTATTTTTCATTTGGCTATTTTTTTTTTACTCGGCTATGTTTTTGCATTCCGGCGAAAATTAATTTTTTATTTCACATATAAAATTTTCAATTGCCAGAGAATCCCCAAACAATTGCTGGGAAGATCAAGCAATTGCCTTCTATTGTAATCTGCTTAGGCCGATTCGCCGGGAAGATTCGCCAATGAACCGCCTAGAGGAGTAACAATAAATTCGCAAAAAAAGGGTGTCAAACGAAGTCCATTTAAGAGTCCTCAGCAATTTGTTCCAAAGCATCGTTGTTCTGTCCGATTTCAATGAATTTTTTGTGAATTTGTTTTTATTTCTCTTCGATATAATGCGACGTTGCTTGGAAACTATACTAGTTTAATTTTATAATTGATTTTACGATTTTTCAGAGCTTGCTTCATATTTCCATGATAGATTTTGAACATTTTTCAAAAATCCATCTTCCAACAATGGCTGAAATTAGTAAAGAAAGATTTTGAAAATTTTCGTGACTAGCGCATTCATTGCTTGAGCATTTGAAAAGCGATGCATTTTCCCAAAAAACACTTGGGCGAATTACTGGTGCATCGCAAAATCCACTTCTCTGCCAACCGTCTTCCGAATGTTTGCAGGGAAATGATTTAAAATATTCACGTGAGGGTGAATTCTCTCTTCATTTGAACACGACCTGCCAGTGATGCTAATCGTGCAGCCGAGCGCAAGAATATCCAATAATTTGACATCTATAATCATGTGCCACATGAGAGTAGCAACAATGTATATAATTTTGATCATTGCAAGTAATTGTGGTTTGTTTTCAAAAGTAAAATTAAGCAAGTCAGCATGGAAAAGTAAGTTGATGTTGCACTCCGCCACACATAAAACATTCTTCACTTGTTTCACTTGATTTCACTTTCTCACCTTCTTATCTATCTCCCATTTCTAAACCATGGCGGACTTGACTGAATAGGTTTGACACCTAAAATAATTGGTTCGAAGATAAAAAAAAAATGTAATACTTTTCTTACTTCCGAAAATGCAAACCTTATTTTTATAAAGTTTTTTCTACTTATATCAAGTAAAAAATAAATAAGCTAACGTCCTTCTATATTTAAAGTCGTCTATTTAAAGGATATAAATATACCGTTATATACCTATAACGGTACACAATTGCCAATTGCTTTCGCGTCTAGATCCTTTACAAAAGGCGAAAGCAATAAATCCGTGGTCGAACAAGAACTAGCAGCTATTCATTATTCTATAAAATTTTACAGACCATACATATTTGTAAAGAAATTTCTGGTCAAAAGCGACCATAAGCCACTCACATATCTGTTTTCTATTAAAAATCCGTCATCAAAATTAACCAGAATCCAAATAGATCTCGAGGAATTTGATTTTGAAGTTGAATATATCAAAGGAAAAGACAATTGCGGTGCAGACGCTTTATCTCGTATTGATTTTGGGCAAATCAAACGACTTAAAGAAGAAAATTCTGCTGTCATCCCAGTAGTAACAAGATTCAAAGCAAAAAATATACCCCTTTATACCAATACTTACACCAAAGAAAATGTTTGCAAACAAAATGTATATATCTCTATAACGACACACAAAGTAAAAAAGTTACCATGCCTAAAACTTATAACAAAAAGGTGCACCAAAAATGAAAAAAATAACAAAAAATTAAATGATTCTTCTAACATAATTTTATTTCATGGAAAAAAGAAGGTATGTGATATATATATTAAAGATTTTATTGCTTATGGGAAGATTGAACTAGATCAATTTTTGAACAGTAGTAAACCTGAAACAGTAGTAAGTAATGCAAACTTCAAGAATATAAAAATCGCGATTAAAAATAAATTATTTAAATACGTCGACGTCGAGGAATTCAAGAAGATAGGCAACAAGAAATTAAAAAAGGTAACACTCAGATGCATTAGCTGATGGTTTGGTTTCAATTGCTAATCTTGCTTCAAATTATGATGGTTTGATAATTGGAGGTGATTTCAATTCCAAACATGTTTCCTGGAACGATAATATTAATAATGTAAATAATTCTCTTGAACTTTCAAGAACCTGTGATGTTTTCCCTTCTTTTCCTAATGGGTCTTCTTATCTCGATCATTTCTTAATTTCTACAAATTTATTAGATAATTGCAATCCAAATTATTCTAGATTATTTAGAAATTGATTTAAAAGATATCACGTTTGAATTATATCAGGCAAAAATTTTTGTTTCTTATAAAAATACAAATTGGGATGTTTTTCGTAATGATTTAACCTTTGTTATTGAAAATAATTTACCTCCTGATAATATAAATTTACAAAATTCTGAAATTGACTCTCATATTAGTTTCCTAACTTCTTCTATTAATTCGGTCAAAGATTCACATAGTGAGTTGGTTGAATATAAAGTTTTTAATAATACTTCTCTTCCAGATTCAATTAAAAATTTATATAAAATTAAAAATCAACGGAAACGTAGACTTAAGAAAATATTTCATTCTTACTTCAATAGAACTTCAGAAGAATATAAACTTCTTGCAGCTCAAATTTCACTTGTTAAAATATTAATCAAAGAACAAGTACAATACATAAAGTCAAAAAATTTAGTGAGAGATTAAAACTTATAAAACCAGGTTCTACTGCTTATAAAGACATTTTCAAGATATTTAAAAAAAAATAACGGAAAATTATGTTCAAAAATTTATTACGACGATAATTGTTATACTGCAAATTCAGATAAAGTTCAAATCTTAAAATCCCACTTTGATGTCAGTTTATGAAAAAACAGTTCCTGCTAGATCTGATATTTTTGAGTAAGAGTCTGAAGTTCACAAAACTTTGAATTCTTATACATTTTCTATTTATATTTTCAGTCCTTCTTTTACTTCATCCTCACCTGCTGATTACTCACATTTCGTTAATTCTGATAAAATTTGTCCTTTCACTCAAGATCTTAATGCAAAAAAATTCTCTGGTCCTGATAATATTTCAAATTTTCTTATTAAAGAATTTCCTATTATTGTTTTTGATTTTCTCCCAATAATTTTCAATAACTACATTAATAACGGTTATTTCCCAGAATCATGGAAAATTACTAAAATTATTCCTATTAAAAAAAAAGCCAATTGTTTTGAGGTAAACAATTTCCGACCAATTTCTTTACTCTCTTATCTTGGAAAGCTTCTTGGAAGAGTCATACAAGATAAATTAGATACTTATGTTAATGCTCAATATATTCCTGATTTGCAATTTGGTTTTAAAAAACAACATTCGCGCCTTCTTCGAATCCCGCCTGCTTTATTGATCATACTTTATAATAATTCAACCTAGCCCTGTACCAAATTTCAGTTCCCTAGTACCAGTATTAACCGATATACAGTAGTTTTCTAAAAATGCCACACCATATCTAAAATCCCTCCCACTTTTTGAATGATTCTACCTACCCACCTTGCAAATATTAGTACCCTAGTTTCAATAATTGACAATTGACTGAAATGCAGTGTTTTTCTAATAGTGGCACGCCTCTTTGTTGAATCTATCCTATATTCATGACCGTGTTTTGTTATAAATCTGCCGACTCTTGTATCGTTTTCAGTACCCTAGTACAGAGTCAATCAATATTGACTGAGAGTCAATACAGAGTACAGAGTCAATCAATATTGAGTGACACGCCTCTTTAAATTCCGCCCACTTTATTCATAGTGTTTTCCAATAATTCTACCCATTATTGCAATGAATTTTATCCTAGTGTCAATATTATTCGATACACAGTTTTTTTCTAATATTACCACACCCCTTTGCCGAATAACGCCCATATTCTTGGTAGTAATTTTTTATATTTGTGCCTTCATCTGTACTAAATTTTAGTATCCTTGTGTAAATAGTATTCGAGATACAGTGGTTTTACATATTTACTGAGATACACTGTTTTTCTTATAGCGACACACTCCTTTGTTGAATACCGTACACTTTTATCGATGGCCGGCCACCTTCGTGTTTATGGTCTCTATATGTTGACAAAAAATGACGGCAATCGGGCAAGTACTTTAGGAGTAATCGATGTACATACATTTACAAAAAAAAAAAAAACAAACAAAGAAACCAACGAACTTGAGAACCTCCTCCTTTTTGAAGTTGGTTCAAAATTCAGTGAGTCTAAGTCCTTCATCTGGAACGATTTAGACAGCTCCAATTGCAAAGCTTGCAATTTCTGTTCGTTATTTGAAGCGAAAATCGAAATAGTAAGCAAAAGTATATCACTTTCCCTCTTTCCAATATATGTATACGCAGGGATCTGAATTAAAAGGCTGCAACTCCAATTGCTTTAGTTTTTCATCAAGCTTTTTGTATCATTGTCTGCCTGATTGTTTTAATCCATATAGCGCATTTTGGATTAAACAAACTTTATCTCCAGCGTATTTTTCAAGTTATGAATTATCTAGAATTTCGCTGAACTCATTCGAAATATTCATACAAATTTCTTCTTCTATGTCACCATTGAGATTAGCACTGACGAAATCTAGCCGATGCAACTTAACTTCGAGTTCTACTCCAAGGGAGTCGAATTGATTCCATTCTTGCTACAGGGGCAAAAGTTTCGTTAACATCGATTCCTGGTTTCTGAGCAAAACATTTCGCGACCAATCACGCTTTTCGTCGTTTGACTGAACCATCTGCTTTGTGTGTACTTTGTGCAAAGTACCCACTTCGATACAATTACTTTTGTACCTTTTGGCCTCATCATCACTGTTTCACACTCTTTTACTTCAGGACTAGCAAAACCTTCTATGGTGGTTTGTGGATCCATTTGCTTAATTAACCTAGCGAAGTTTACTTCTTCTAAGTTTTCTTTCTTCAAACGATTTTCATTCTGCTGCAAGAATACTTTTCGGGGTTGTCCTGGTTTTCCATACAGCTCCTTTTTGGGTCGTGCCGGTCCTATTTTCCCAACAGTTGGAGTACTACCTACATACTTCCACATCTCGTTTATAATCCCTCTCTTCAATACTTGCACGGTTTTCGTTACAATTCGATTCTTTCGATTGTGTCTCAAATCCGATAGAACATCTTGGTGTATTTGTGGCAATTTCTTCATCTATGAATAAGGTAATTTCTTTTTAGAATTTCGAAGTAGTATTAATTTAGCGATTCTGCAAACTTCGTAAGCGTCTCTTATGTAGTAAAGGTCCTTGGTTCGATGAGCAACCAAAACTTTGTGCCACGTTTCTGTATGTATGATGACTGCTTCGTTTCTGGTAAAGTATAAGACCAGATTCGGTGACGAGTTTTGCAATAGACAAAAGATTTGATCGGAGATCTGAAACATACAAAACATACATACTTCTAATTTTGCATTGTAACCTTCTTTAGTTATTAATTTGCCTTTAATTTCGGTTGATTCTTTGTTGGCTAAGTTTTAAACTGCAATTTCTGCAGATTTCAATGAAACTACGAATCTGCACCTTTCTGGGCACATATGGGATGGTGTGCCTGATTTTAAACACGTAGACTTCTGCATTTCGAGTTGATTCGTTATTTCTTGATTCGTATTGCTTCGACTTGTTAAAATATTTTGATCTGCAGTCTCTTGCCTTGTGATCAATTTTTCCGCAGCAGTGACAGGTAAACTTAAATGCTCTTCTTTCAGCTTTTGACCAGAATATTTGGATTTATTTCCAGACTGTTGATTTTTGCAATATTTTTTAACAAACAAAGCGCCTGGCGTTACCTCATTTGTTTTTCTTCTATGCGCTTCATATTCGTCAAGAAGATTGACTTTTAGAGCTTCAGGATCTGGTAGTTTTTCTTGAGTTTCGACTGAAATTCGTATTTATCTGGGATGTTTTACAGAAGCAAAATGGTAAGAAGATCATCTATGATGGCAGGATCCATTTATTGAATTTTATCAACGATATCGACAAAATTTCTAACATGGTCTCTCATGTCTTCTCCAGTTTTCATTTTCAGCAATATAAGAGACTTCAGCACCATCGCCTTTCTCGCAGGTCCCTTGGAGTGATAAATATTTTGCAGCTTATCCCATGTGTCCTTTGTAGTAATGCAATTTTTAATGTGCCTTAATTCGGTAGGAACGACTGTTACAATCAAGTCGGATTTTGCTTTGACATCTTCGGCTTCCCATTCAATGATCTTTTTTGGAGGCTCTAATGGCTTTATGCTGTAAGAGCTTACATACTTCCAAGTAACATTCTTGATGAGCAATCCTTCCACTTGAATTCGCCATATGTCATAGTTTTCTTTTCCAAGTGGTTCAATTCTTATGCTGCTATTCATCTTTAAAAATTATCCTTTATACACCCGCGCTGTAGAAAAGTTCATTCTAAAATTTATTTGAATGAACTATGAATATTTTATTTTCAGACATATTGAAGAAAATTCGAAACACACATATCAAAAGTAACTTATAACAATTTAGTTTTATTGTTTAAATCGTTAGCTTTAAAATTCAACTTAATTTAAATAAAATTAAATTAGAAATTTAATTAAATTTGAATTGTTTTAATTTACATAATCTCCAAAAATAAATTTCTTTGTTAGGGTGGTCGTTGTTGATGGAATTTGCTGATAATTTTCTTTCTTTTCTTCTGATAATTTTCTGCAATGAATAATGATATTTTTAAATTGCCATCTTTTTCAAAGATATTGTTCAATACTTACTTGGTTTCTTCTTTAACCTGCAGTGTTACCATTTCCATTATATTTGCAATATGTTCAGTGGCACCGTGTTCTTCGAGAACTTTACAGAGAGTTTTTATGAAAATAGAACCAGTTTCCTTATCGCGAAAAGAATAATACCCTAGAAGCCATCAATGGTAGTTTATAATAAATATTTTATTTTAATTCTATTTGATATATAAAACACCTACCTTCGAAAGTACTGTAGCACTTAAAAATCTCACTTGGAGGCCCAATCTGTGGTACTGAGTCCTGTTCCAATCCACCAACTGCTCTGTTACCTTTGCATGCCTGAATGAACATTATTTTAGGCTTATCTGAGAGCGAACTATTTCCCAATATTGGAAAAAGAATGTCGTCATTAATATTGTACATGTCATTTATAGCCCACACCTCTTCATGCCGGAAGCCATGAGTAAGTATTACAATGACTATGCAAGAAATGCTGCTGAAGTCTGTTTGCACAACTGAAAAAAATGAAAGTTTTATTTATTTGTTTTAGACAAAAGTGTGCTTAACTATAAAAAGTATACCCAACAAATTTAAGTACTATTATTAGGTATTAGAATCTTTTCCCTTTATTTCATCTTCAGAATTATTATAGAATTAAAATTAATTTTAGGATGTGATTTGTAAAGAGCTAGGCTGCCATATGTATATAAATAAAATGACCAGATATACAAAAATACACCAAAAGTTCGTATTTCATATAAAGGGTGATACACTTGGATTCTTATTTTAGCAGAGTCAAATTGTCTTGGTAGTTTTGTTAAGTGTTGTTTGATATTTCATCATGAAAACTTCGCCACATGAACAGTTCAACATAAGTAACCTTGATTACGTATTTGATAAAAAGAATAAAATTTTACTGACTCCCTGGAATAATAATAAAAGGGGTTACTCTTATCACTAATCACCAAACTATTCAACCAATGGTACAAAGAACTCGTTACGACAAAACAGTGCAAAAACTGAGCACAATTCAAAAAGCATGAGTCATATCCGAATACAATCACTACATGGGCGGGGTGACAACGCTGTTTCTTATTACCTTATAGATATTCGAAGTTAGAAATGGTGGTGGAATTTGTTTGTCGCAAGTACAGTTCCAAATCAAAGTTACCGAAGATCTTTTGCTTACAAGTAATCAAAGCCAATACAATTTTGAAGAAACTGAGTTACAAAGTTACATGTATAGTAAAACGTCCAACCAATAAGTATTTGCGATGTGGCGTTTGTCATAAAACAACGATTATCATGTGTAACAAATGTAATAAACATTTGCACCCAAAATTCTTCGGTTTATACAAAAATCACGAATAAGAAATACTAAATTATAGATGGCTGTGCTAACTCTTAAAGATGTACCACATGTTTTATTTCTGCCTAAAATCATAATGTTTAATAATCACACAATCAAAAAATCAATCGAAAAATTTCAACGCGTTCTTCTAGTGACACGAAATGGGTAAAGCAGAATTTTGTAAAATTGAGAAGATTAGACACAGTGGATTTTCCATTAACAAAACCATTCTGACTTGTTGTTATACTTCTCCACAATGAATTTGAACACGATCGTACACAATTCGCTGAAAAATTTTGGGAATCAACGAAAGCTTAGCGGTGGGCCTATAATTATTAACATCATTCCTGTAACCTTTTTTTATATATAGGACTTTTAATTGATTTTTTCCCAAAAAAACTGGAAAATAACTTTCTGTTATTGATAAATAATAAAGAAAGTGGTTGACACAAAACGGAACCGCATTGAGTTAACACTGCGGCAGGAATTTCATCAGGTTCAGCGCTTTAAATCCTCATCGATTGTCCCAATATACTTTAAAATATCCTCAAAGGTAAAGGATATAGATTCCAAAGAGACCCTGGGTGAAGAGTTCATGTAGTTAAAGTAACCTTCATCAGGATTAAACGAGTCTGAACAAAAACTTCCTTGAAAAGATTGGCAAAAAGGACACAAATTATAGAAGGATCGTCCGTAAATCCATCAAGAGTTTTGAAGGATGTAGGAAATTCATCAGATTTTTTTCTTAGTATTTATAAACCTCCAAAATATCTTTGGATCAGACAATATTCTCAGCTTAATATTGTCTAAATATTCATTACATAAAACAGCTGAAAGATTTTGAAATTCCAGAAACAAACGCTTGTAGATTTCTAGGTCATTTGAGGTCATTTGAAACTATCAACATATTCCTGAGTTTTTCGCAAATTTGAGGCTTTGAGAGTTCCAAATAAAAAAATTAATGGATTCATCAAGATTATGTTCATTTATTTATTCTAAATTACGTTAAGTTTATTGTTTAGTAAATAATTCAACTTCAAAAAGTCAGCTTTTTTGAAATTGCATTCATAAACTTTGTCCATTGAACTCAAATCAACTATATTCTCCCTATCCGATTTATACCAAATACTCAATGGTGAATGATATACATCAATAGTAGTAAGAGCATGGAAGGCCCTCAAAACAATGACATTGTTACTGTCCGTAGTTAAGATCAGGTCAAGAAATCTTTCAAGACTATTATAAATACGACTCACTTGTTGTAAGTCAGAACATATAATATCAACAAATATATGCTCTCCAAGAATCTTCGCATTAGATGCACAAAAAAATGTATAATCGTCAGAAGAATGCCATTTTAAGTCGGGCAGATTAAAGTCGCCCAACAATGAAATGTTGTCATTACCGTGAAGAATTTTAAAGGGATAGCCTATTTAGTTTTTTGGTTCCTATCCTTGTTTTTAGGTTTAAATTCTGAAACGAGAATACTATCGGCCCACATATTCGAACTGAGAACAGCTGTAAAAACTTCGGCTGCAACTGTGAGAATAAATGAGGCCTGGGTGGGCTTATTGCCAATTTTCTTATATGAAAGGAAAGCATTTTGCGGTATTAAGTTGCATTGTTCGACAAACGTCAAAATATTATTAGGAAGTTGATGTGTCGGGTTGTAATCTCGAAATGAAAATGTTCTTAGTCTTCGAAACTGCTCTTAGAGTAGTTGGCTCAGTTGAAGGTTGAAGTGCAATGGATTGCCACGTTTACGCTTATTATTTTTCCGTTTATTTTAAGAATTATAACTCTGCTTTTGTACTGAAACCTTATTTAGGACTTCGTTTGAGGATATGTTTGCTGAGGTGAGAGTTTCGGACTCCGTCAAAGGAAGGTCAGCACTAGTTGGCGAAAAAATTTTATCCGTTATACTGTAACAGTGGTCAACACTTAATTCACTTAACGACGTCATAATTAATTTATAATTATTATTAAGTGAATTAAAGCTTTTCCCAAAGAGCTTCATTTTTGAATATAATTCAGCTGGGGAAACGACCCTGGACGTAGTACAGTACCAACAAAGTCCTGAGTTTGCCGAAATTTAATCATCTATGCATGAATTCGAAATTTTAGCACACGAAACATGAAACATTTGCTCGCATGGGCCAGAACAATGAAACATAGTATTCAAAATGTTCTGGCTTCTGCATTGCCCATTTAATGAACAAGCAGCGAAATTTTCGACTTGAAAATAAGTCATGTTAAAAATTTAATTTCAGAAAAGCAAATATGTTTCTAAAGTGCTTCAAAGGGTTAAAATACAAAGAGTGGACAGTTGAAAGCTAGCAACAATAACACTAGAACTGACCAACAGTTACGGACACCGCACAAAGAAGAAAGCGAAAAATAGCAAAAACAAGCACGTGCGTTGTACAAGTATACACACAAACAAGCAAGTCAAACTATGTTTATTTTTCATTTATTTTTAATAAAAACAAAAAGTAAGTACTTTCGTTAAAGTTTGATTATTATTATTATTAAAACAACACTATCAACACAAAACTAAACGTTCATATTACACACAACCGACCACTACCAAGGGACGAGATCAAATAGTTTATTGGTGTATTTTCTTTCAACTATCTGGCCACATTTTTTTGTGAAATATTTTTGACATCTCTATAAAAATAAATTAACATTTCAGATGTCTTCCTAATGCATGTTTTTGGTTGTGCTCTGCAAAGATCTTCCTCCATCTTACTCTACTAATAAATTTTAAAGATATATAAAATACTTAAATATTTATTCTTTGTTTTCTATAAAACAACAAAAACTGTTCTTTAAGAAAACTTACTTTTTTTAACCGTTTCCTTTATTTTATTTACTGTTGCATCCTCGAAAAGTTCATATTTCAGCTTGAACTTTTTGAAAACTTTGATCAAATTTTCTACATCTGTACTGCTGCCCTCTCGGTTTACAGGATGGAAAGTATATTGGTTGAAAATATATGCGTAACCGGGCTGCAAATTTGTATTCTTCTTAGAACTAGAACAACTTGGCAGCTCATTGTTGTTTTTATTGGCAGTTTCCTGAGGTAGCTGATATTCCGGCTCATCATCGCTCGAGTAATCGGGGAACTTATCTGCGATTCTTGACACGTCAAAGTTGCTGTATCTGGCCATTTCCTGAGGTCAAGTTGCAGCAGTTGTGGTGTATTTTGGGATTGGAGTTCCGTGAATCACGTGTGGAGATTGAAAGACACCGTTATTACTGATTGACAATAGTTTTATTGATCTGTTCTGAAAAGACGGATCTTGCGGCACACTATCGCGTAAGTTACCGTCCTTGCTACGTTTGTTATGAACCCAATAAATTTTCAATGTCAACAGTACATTCGAACAGCTAGATTGAACGACTACTTTGAATGAACGCGGCTGTTTGACTGAATCATTCGCCGGCAATGCGAAAACTCAGCAAGCTTATAAATATCTCGCTCTATTCGCTCTCTACTCTGATTAAAGTGCCATTTGATAAAAAAACCGGTGTGAAGCTGTGTTGCCAGATTGTTTTTGATTCGAATTTTCCACTTAGACATACACAGGGAGACAAACCTATGGACTGGCTACGGCTGTTTTTCAAACAAAAACTTTTCACTCGTTTGATGAAATTTTGACAGTGGCAAGAGAATATTTGGCATTTGTGAGAAAGTATTGTCAAAAACTCAGGTGGCCCCAAGGGCTAGCATAAATTTTGATAACAGGCAAAAGAATTTTGTGACAGAAGCGAAAATAAATAAGTGTTCAAACATGAAGCAGAAAATAAACAGTTGAAAAAAAAATTGTAAAGGATTTTTTTGAGATGGCAACACTAGTATTAAATCGAATCGAAAAATTGTTTGCAACTAACTTAAGTTTGAATCCTCATCATTAGGCTTTCTGTTTCAGTAAATGCCATTTCGTATGTGTTGTTTTGTAAACAACGTAGTTTTTGTGTGCTCCAAATATATCAACTTTTGTGTCAACAAAACGCAATTTGCGGGAAAGTTAACTTTACTGCTTTCATTTGATGACAAATGCAGCTACAGGTTATCGAATGCTTCAAGAAGCTTACGGGAAACATGCTGCATCGATTTCCACATGTGAGTTTTGGTACAGACGCTTTAGAAGTGCTGATTTGAGTACCAATGACAAAGAAAGCGAAGGACGGCCAGAAAAGTTATAGAATATTGGAATTGGAATTGGATTCTATATTGAATGAAGACTCGTGACATATGCAAGAAAAACTCGCAAAATCATTGGGATTGACTCAACAAGCCATGGGAATGACTCAAAAGGAAGGATATTGAGTGTATTTTTTTTAATACGCCAGTTTTTACTGGTTATGAGAAATGGCTTCACTACGATAACCCCAATAGTAAAAAATCAAACTAGCCACCCGGTCAGACGCCGAAACCCAATGAAGCCGAGCAATGAAGCAAAAACGGCCAAACTACAAAGGCACTCAAGGTAATTTTGTAACATGACATTGCTCGGACACATGTTGCGCAGCCAGTCCAAATATACCTTGAAACGGGAAGTCCTAACCCACCCGCCGTATATCCCAGATATTGCCCCTACTGACTACTATTTGTTTTAGTCGATGACGCATGCCCATGAGGATCAACACTTTCGCTCTTTTGAAGAACTTCAAAATTTAATCGATTCGTGGATTGCATCAAAAGACGCATCGTTATGTCGAGATGATATCTGAAAACTGCCTGAAATATGGACAAAAATAATGGCTAGCGATGGCCAATACTTTGAAAAATTTATTTGTAAGCAATTTTTTACAACAAAGCGGCAAATTTGAAAAGAACCCGTTAAAACTTTGCTGTACACTAAATATAAAAAAAACGCTAATTTTATTTTTATATTTTTATTTTTATTGGGAGACAAGAGGGCAATATTTACATGGTTTCGTGTCTAAATGCATCAACTTGGGAAGGCTAGCATTATTTATGCCGAAATCGTCTCAAGTCAACTCAAACCTCCCGGTGGTGTCACGGTGGGCATGAAATCCACCACATAAAACAAACTTTTCAATAAAACAATTAAGAATTATGAGAAAAATTATGCCCAAATCTGATGACGACTACCGCAAAAGAAAAACTAATAATGATATACGGATATGCACCTGGAATACCTCCGCACCCTTAATTGGGATGATGCTTCTATCCAACTGATCGATATCTTGGAAAATATACAGCTGATATTACTGCAATCCAAGAAATGCAATGGAAGGGACAGGGTTGCTCAAGGCAAGCATCCTGTGATATCTACTACAGCGGCCATGCGGAAGAAATACGAGTTTGGATGCGGATTTGTAGTTGGCAAGATAATACGGCATCCATGTCCTACGATTCACTCCTATGAACGAACGACTTGTCATAATCCGCTTCAAGACAAAATTTTTTAACATGATTCTAATATGTGCGCACGATCCAGCAGAAGATACGAGCGCCTTGAAGATACATAAGAGCGCTGCCTCCGTCATGACATTTAAATCGTGCTTCGTGACTTCAAAGCCAAGGTGGGCAAGGAAAACATATTTGGTCCAAAAGTGGGAATATTAAGCCTACACAACAACACATCTGATAACGAAATGAGATTGATTGACTTCGCCAGAGCACGAAACATGGTCGTTAGTAGCACTGGATTCAAGCATCTCAATATTCATAAGGCCACATGGTTGTCCCCTGATCAATAAACACACAACCAAATTGATCACGTTTTTATTGTTGCACGTACGATCTGTGGTATCAACATATACTTGGATCATTATCTTGTCGCAGCCAAGATCCGCACGCATCTGTGCGCAGCTAAGAATTCTTGCAATCCCACACAGAGAAAGCTGGACATCGATAAGTCTAGTCAAAACGGACAGCATTAGCCTTCGCTACTCGACTCTCACTCCCGCTTCAAGAAAGTATTACTCCTCTGATCGACGATATATGCGCGCAGTAGACATTTAAATATTTAAATCTCACTCTATGCGTACGGCTACCGTAGAGGTGATAGACCATCATAACTCTCGCCGAAACTAGTGACTACACCAGGAGTGTCGCAACGCAACTGCAGATAAGGACGCTGCCTTTAAAGCCACCCTGCATTCAATTGTAACGCGTGCTGCTGAGGAGCGATACCGAAAGAAGAGGAGGGATAAAAGAAGCATTTTCAGGTGAAAAAGCGAGAAGCTGAATAGCGTGAGTGCGCAAAAAATTGAAATGCATGGCGAGAAGAATGAGGCTCGAACATTTTCGAAGAAATAAGACGCCTGTCCGATGGTTTTAAGAACGGAGCCTTTTCATGCAAGAATGAAAATGGGTATCCAGTGACAGATATGAAGAGTACACTAGTGATATGAAAGGAACACTTCTCAAGACTTTTTAATGGCACCGTTGACAACAATCCCGCCAATAAAGATGATATACCGGAAACAACAATAATAAAAACACAATAATGCCGTCATATTGAAGTTGCGCTGCCCGACTATAACTAGGTCTTAACAACTATAGAACGGCTTAAAAAAAAAACAAAGCCACACGAGCCGTTGGCTTACCAGCTGAGCTGTTTAATAACGGAGACAAAGCTTTGTTCAAATGCATTCACAAGCTTCTATGCCAAATATGTTCGGAAGAAAGCATTGGAAACTATTGGAACCTCAATGTCCTCTGTCGAATCCACAAGAAAGGTGATCCCAGCATTAGCGCCAACTACCGTGAGACAAGCCTTCTTAATATCGCATATAAGATCTTATCGAGCATGTTATGTGAAAGACTGAAGCTCATCGTCAACCAACTGATTGGACCTTATCAGTGTTCACCTTCAGACATGGAAAGTCCACCATCGACCAGATCTTTACGTTCCGATAAATCTTGGAAAAGACCCTCGAAAAAAAATCGACACACACCATCTTTTTGTCGATTTCAAAGCCACCTTCGACGGTCCATTGAGGAGTCACCTATACTCCATCATGTCTGAATTTGGTATTCCTGCGAAGCTAATACGTCTTTGCAGGATGACACTGAAGAACACCAGCAGCACAGTGAAAATCGGGAAGGACCTCTTCTCTAAGTGTCGTTTCAGACGAGGTGATTCCTAATCGTGCGATTTTTTTAATACGAATATAGTTATGAAGAAGATCATCCGAGCTGTTGACCTGAGACGCAGCGATAAAATTTTCAGTAATTATTTTTTACTGTGCAGTGAACAGTGTTTTTTTGTCGGCCCGAGTGGTTTCATATCGGACGACCGGTCATAAAACATGCTAGTTGTATCACGAAAGCTGTTTTTGTCTCGACCCGAGTGGTTTCATACCAGCCGGTCTGCTCTAAAAGCATCCAAGTGATTCCATTTTTTTGTTCAAAACAAGCTTGACGACCGAATTTTACATCTGGCTCGAGTGGTTCCCTACCGGACGGCCCATCGTAATTCCAAATACACCGTGTGCAGGCGAACGGACTACGGATTTTGCGGACTCTACTTTGAAGGACTTTGAGGGAAATCGAGAAGCAGCAGGAAATAATCAATGAAATGTGAATTTTTGTGAAAAAAGGAAGATTAAGAGTGATTAAACTTAAAACTATTTTGTATTTTTTTAACTAACACCAGGATATATTTTTGTACGAACCCCGGCTATCCGACGAGCATACTTTGGCTAGAAAGTTCGTTACAAGATGAGGGAAACCGCATCTCCGTTGGAAATACCAGGCGTTGGATAACCGGACGATGCTTTGAGTTTCTAACTGGCGCCAATAAGCGGACGACAAAAGAAGCAGGCGCAAATTCTTAGACGAGGCCAAAACCAACCAACAGTTGTAAGTGCCAGCTAAGTAAGTAAGTAAGTAATAGTTTTCTATATTATTTCTTTTATGATAATAGATAAAACTTATAGATACCACCATAAAGAAAAAATGCGCATTATTTATATTATAACTTAATAATATCGTTTATTTAATTGGCTTAAAGGCAAACTAAAACACAGTTTAAAAATATAAAATTAAAAATTGTACTATTTTACACACAAAAATTAACAGAAAAACATATTTACACAACCAACACTGTGGAGCAAGCGGAGAAGACTAGACGCTGGAGTCTTCTAAGCAGTGCCTTAAAAATTTTCCACCTGTGATGGAGGACCATATTCCGAGGCGGGTGCCGATGGTGGTGGTCCATACTCTGGAGCAGGTTGTTGTTGCTGCTGCTTATATTTGATAAAATAGACCTCTGGTTTGCTGGGTTCAGTTGGTGCCGGTGCTGGCAATACCAGAGGCTGTTGTTCCTCCGGTTTCTTGACCAATACATAAACCAATGTCTTGTGCTCATCCTGCACTGGAGGTGGTAGAACTTGACGCACTGGTGCAGGTGGACTTGGTGCCTTAATAAAGATAATCTTATAGTGCTTCTTAGGCACTGCAGTTTGAATGGGAGCAGCTGCGGGATAGCTAACTGGCTCCTCTGGTGGCACATGCACGTAGACATTCTTGGTGACAATGGCTTCGTTTGGAGGTGGTCCGTAGAATTGTGCTGGAGGTCCGTACTGTGGCAGTGGCTGAGCAGGTGGAGCACCGTAATCCTTTTGTGGCGCTGGTGGTGGTGGTGGTGGGCTATATTGCTGTTGTGGTGCTGGAGGTGGACCATAGCGTGATTTTGGCGCTTCTGGTCTTGCCAGGGCTACGGCTAGCGTACAAGCAAAAACAATGTAGAAGCTCTTCATGCTTTTACAACTTAAAAGCTCGTTAGTGGGCGTAATTATAAAAAAAACTGCTGTTAAACTCTGTGTATAGCTGTAGCTTTAAAGACGTTACAACTTGGAGTGACATCAAAGCCTGGGTCACACTAGGTTTTTATACGGTTGTCATCAATGACTGCAGTCGTTTTAATTTCGTTTTCAATTGAAATATACTTTTGCACAACAAAAATGTCTAAAAATAAAATAAAAATTAAAGCTTCGTACGCGCGACATTAAATTGTAATGTTCAATCAATCGATCAATGTACAAATGCGCGTACGCATGCGCGCACTCTGTCGGCTACGTTTTTCACATACTTAATGAGCTATCAATTGGAAATGTGTTGTTTTTTCCAAAAATTCTGCCGTTTCTTTCAAAAATGTTTTCGAATATTTTTTAGTAAATGTTATTGTAATACTGCTGCTGGTATGGAGTTGTTGTTATTTAATACTATAACACTTTAATTTGAAAATACTATGTACATAAATACATAATTGTCCCGTTGATACATACATATATGGGGCTGCCCGGCTTTTAAGTCGGAGCTATTTGCACATTACATATATAAGTGCCAAAAACGTTATTTTTAGCGTTCACGTAACGCTATTTTAAATGACTTTATTGCATTGCTTGTGCTTACTTATGTGTTGTACTTTTTGTTTTAAAACAATAACAATAATAAAAGTAAAATGTGCAACCACTGTTATATAATATTTTTTTTCATACACTTTGTCAATCTGCCATTCCAGCCCGGTCATGGCTATTACGTGAATATCTTTTGGCACGCTAATGAGTACAATTGTTTTGTTTTGTTTTTTTTTTTTTTTTTTTTTTTTTGTAATGAGCCCGAGTTTTATCGGGCAATTGCTTCCAAAATAAGCCAGACTCATCGGCATTGTATATCTGCTTATTTTTTAAACCTAAATCTGTAATTTTTTCGGTAAGCTTGTCCAAAAATGGTTTTATAGAACCCGTCTTATTCGACAACTTTTCCCCACATATTTTGAGTCTTCGGATTCCATGTCTTTTTTTAAAGTTTTTAGCATATCAGATGTGATTGGTAAGTTCTTGGCTCTTTGATTGGTAAACAATTTGAACAAAGTCTTTTCCATTTTTGGAAATTCCGAAGGTTTAAGCGTCTTTCTTTTCCCGGGGCCGGATTCAGATTGCACCACGAACTTTTTTATTGGGTATTCATTCTTCTTAACACGAGATATTGTTGCTCTATGCACGTTAAAACTTTTAGCTAATGCATTGATGGAAAATCCCGCACCAAGTTTCCTTAAAATGTCAGCTTAATTGTCAGCAAAGAAAACTTTTTCTTTGCCGTTATCGCCGCATCGCGTAAGAGTTAGCTCAAAACTGATTTAATTTCATACATTTCATTACCAGCATAAAATCCTGGTACTTTCCCAATTGTATTCAGTCTAAGAAAACGTTTACAAACTTAGCATGCAAATCGACTTGACAATTAAAATAAAATTCTTTACATTTTTTTCACCAGCATAAAATCGACGGTCCTCTCCCGAACTTTATTAAATCTAAGAAAACGTAAATAGGAACAGCCTATAAGAACAAAAGATGTCGCAAGTATTGAGTTCAAAATTTATAGAAGTCGCAAGTACTGAGTACGCAATGAACAAAATTTGTGTGTAGCAAGCATCAAGGTATCAAGTATCAAGTATGTGCAAGAATCGAGTTACTACTGTAAATGAAAAATCAATTTTTTTTTATAAATCAATAGTTAACATCAAATATTCATTAAAACAACAAAATTTTCTGAAGCCGATTAAGAAGTAGGTAATTTATATCGGGTTTTGAAACAAATACACACTAAAATAATTCCCCATTCCTATAATCTTCCTGTCCATAACTTCGGGGCTGCTTAGACCTTTAATCTGAATCCTAGTAGTGGTAATGGTTTTTATGCCTTGATAAAAAGTTATGGCGAAAATCTCGACGATTTTTACAAAGAAAAATTAATTTTTTTTAAACCAAAACCGCGGACGCAGACAGTCAGAGTGATTTCGAAATCCTTTGGCATTTAAGACCTTGATATTTCCAAATTTACAAAAAAAAATTGTCGAAAAATTGTTCGAACATAATTCAAAAGCATATCAAAACTTAAAAAAAAACAGAAATATATTAAAATTATAAATATATTATATAAAAAGAATACATTATTAGGCTAAATCTTAATTTTCAGTACTTCTTTCAGTTTTCAGGAAGGCGTCAATTTTTTAATTCAAAAAAGTTGCACGATTTCCTGGGCTTATTTTAATTACTTGTTTTTTAAAATTATCATATGTAAAACCTCTAAACCGTTGATAAAAATTTATTTCTTTTTTTATCCTATATTTTAAAATTATAAGCGATGTGAATATTGAAATGCAGTCAGAGGACGCCAGAATTCACATACTTTGATCTAAATTTAAATACTTATTTAGACAAAATTGCCGAAATTTTATTCACACAAAAAATATTGATTTATGTTCTAAGTTCGTTGAATTTATATAATCATATTCCTGTGGAGGATGTTTATTGTGGAACTACAGGCGAAATGTTTTACAAGTCAAAAAACATATCACAATGTGATATTGTTGAGTTTAAGGAAGTTGCACTAAAATTTTATTCTACTTTTTGTACAGACTTCAGAAAAAGAATTGATTTCAATAATGAAGCCTTAAACATGATTCCATATTTTACTCCACAACATGTAGTCTCTGGTGAAACGAATAGCATTTTTTCATTACTTTTACAATTATTGCCAGAAAAATAAATTTTTAAAGCTGAAATAATAAATAATGAATTTAGAGCGTTATCTGAATATCCTACAATATCTAGTATGGAAAATGTCTCAATTTCACAATTTTGGTATAAAGTATTTGAGATTAAAAATGAACTTGATGTTTTGTATTTCAAAATATGAATATACAGAATTGTCCAAGATGCATTGTCCTCGCCACACTCATCCGCTTGCGTGGAGTGAATATTTAGTATCCAAAATCTCATAAAGACAAAGTGTCGCAATAAAATTTATTTGGATACATGCTCTGCTCTTGTTCAAACTAAAAGTTTGTTGAAATCAAACGCTTTGTTGAAATTGATTAAAAAAGTTTGCCAATAGAGGATCCGAAAGATGATGAATTACTGGAATAATAGGCAGAGTTCCGAAATGCGATTTTAGAAAGCATCAGTCTGATTTTCTTTTAGTTGGTACTTAGTAGTATTTAGCCCGATCATGAGAAATTTTTTCCTCGGAATTGGAAAAAGACAGTTTTCATTTTTAATGTAAGACAAAGACGTGCAAAGAAGTAGATGCTTGTAGATTCATGAAAACAGTGCAACTGGATTTTGATGCAAATTGGAAGAACTTTTTTGTTATTATTATTTCTGAACGTTTTTTATTTCACACTACCACTAATATTTTTACAAAAAACTCGATTTTTACAGGTTATGTCAAAACGTTGCAGCTCAGCGATGTCAATCGCTACAGTCGAAATATTTCGGGAACCATCATAACATAAACCAAGGATTATTTTGAGCAACTGTGCCGAACAACTTTTTTTCCTGAGGCGCCTTGAATGAATGAATGAATACAATGAATTATTTTTTATTTAAGTTTAAAAAAGATCTCAAATAAAATTTCAAAAATATGAAAATTGATGATTTTTTGTATCAAATTTGTATCAAGTGTATTTCCATGTAAAGGTGGACATGATGTAAGAACAATTTATCATTATTTTTAACCTGCAACTTTATACAAATAAGTGTTTAGCAAAAGCAACATTGCCATCAAGTATCAAATTTAAGATTTGACATTACACTAAGTTTTTAGTTACAATTTTAGTATATGTGTTTAAGAATCCTGATATTGGGAATAAATATAAGATTTTGAAGGTGATAGTTGTAGTTTTGATGACAATATATCATTATCTGTGTTAAAACGTCAATTTATTGCAAGCGATTTATATTAAAAATTAGTAACATAATTATTTAAATTTTTGTTCATTATAGCCGGAAGTTTATCCTTATTATAACAACATTTTGATTTAGTACTGTGGTTCTTTATTAAATTTTAATTTATGAGCAATATAGCTGGAAAAGGTGCATTAGAGCTCCTTAATTTAATATTAAAATCGAATGTAGTACGAGTTACCAATATCTTGTAACGCGAGTTACCGCCTAATTTTTAGATTATTTTAAATACTTTGATTTATTTTAGCTGTTTTTTTATAAAGATAAACTTATTGAAATCCTGCTGCTTTTATTTAAGCCTAGTGTAAAAAAATCTACTCACAAAATTAGCAGAAAAGTTAAAAAAGCTTAATTTAACTCCATATAATATTCTGAATTTAACGCGAGTTACCAGGGAATTACCCTCAAGATCTTTTTTTTTACTTTTTAAATATATTGCATAGAGTTAAAAGTGTTCGCAAAACCGTTATATAAATGCGAATATGATAACCTTGAAATATGCAATAGAGCGCTCTAGTTTTTTTTTCTGTATATTTTCCTTAAAAATTATAAATTAGAGTTTTGACAGTTTTTTTATGAAATGAGAGCGATATGTTAAAATTCGGCACTATTTTTTTCTAAAAAGCACTATTTTTCTCTCTGATTTGGCACAATCCAAAAAGGTCCAATTCCATCCCTGATGGGAATACAAGTTAAATAAAGCTTGCTGTGCTGTTGTTGCTGTAGAATGATGAGCTGCAAACCAATGTGTGCATATTTGTTTCGCCGCATGCAATTTCTTTACACATATTTTTATTGTAGTTTTCCAATTTTTTAATTCACACTTGAGAAAGAAAGATATTTTAATATTAATATTTTTTAAAATGTGGCATTCACAAGTGTGATAGCATATTTTGTATAGATTAAAGATATATTAATAGTTTGAAAAATGAAGTGTTCGAATTTCCCTTAAACTACAAATAAATGCCTCGACGTAAAACAAGTTTGACAAGGTCATGGTGGAATAACAAGGTGAACGTGACGTTTAAAAAATTTCCCCAGTTTTGCTTGGATTGTCAAAAATTTGCTAGCGAAAGAGAGGAACAGGCGATTAGTGTCGAATCAAGTGTTTTTTTTTGGTTATACAGCAGCAAATGCAAACAAAGATTGAAAATATAAGCGAGTGCAAGTGGTGTAACATAAATTAATTGTTTATATTATAAATAATATAATGAATTTAACACAAAATCGAACAATGAATGTTATAATTAATTTATAAACAACACTACAAAAAGGTTCCAACAAAAAGATAGAGTTGTTTAATGCATGATACACAGTCAGTGTTCGTCCATTTATCTGCTTAGCGATGACGATCTGCATCTATTTTTCCACAATGCATAGCAATTAAATGATTTATTATCACCAAACTACGTTCACATAATCTCTTGCACTTCATAAATTATAGTTTTTTTTTTATTATAAATAAATAATTTAAAAAAATTTAAAAAATAATTTTTCCCCAAAGAGAGGTGAAAAAATCACGCTCACCTTATTATTCCACCATGGCTTGTACAGCATTAGCATGAATTAAAATACATGAATTCTTAAATAGTTTAAGAAAAAGTTTTATAAAAAACGTAGTGCCCTATTTAAATTTCGCTTATCATAGCAATTGAATAGTGAAAAAGTTATAAAAATCTGTTCAGTGGTTATTGAGAACACATCGCACCAAGTCCGTGAGTCTCCTTTTATATAATAGTATAGATGTTTACTTTAGTGATCGACCAAATAAATTTATCCTCTCTTCAAAACAAATTTGGTTTTCACTTGTTCGCCCATTCCAAGCATAACGCAAAACGGGTCCGTCTCATGGATTTCGATTTGTTTTATTTTTGGGCTATAGATTCCTATTAAAATTCTAAGAATATAAGTTCATTTATTTTTTTTTTATCCCCATTCGTTGAAAAGTTATGAACCTCTCAATTCTGCAAATCGTCCGAAAATGCCAGAATCGGTAAATTTTCAATGAATTGTATCCACGTTAGTTTTTTCTCTTTCAATAAAAAAGTTACAATGATCTGTATGGGTTGACAAGTATGGATAGAGCGTCAGAGTAACCATCGTAACTTCTTTGCTTTATGACAGATTTTAAAATTTTTTGCTGCAAAACTAATTAGAATTTAATAATCTCTAATATCGCAATAAAATTTTTTTAATTTTATACGAATACAAGTTAAAAAAATAATTTGTTTTTTTTATTTTTTTTTCGGTTTTTACCAGTTTTCCATACCAAGGTCAAGTGTAAGGTCATCAAAATTTATGAATAAAATTTTGGTTTTAACAAGATAAACCATTTTGCAGAATAAATTTTCGAACATCTTAGCCATTATGAAATTTATAGAGGATGCAGATCATTGCAACTTTTTTATTGAAAGAGCGTCAGAGTAACCATCGTAACTTCTTTGTTTTATGACAGATTTTAAAATTTTTTGAAACAAAACCAATTAGAATTTAAAAATCTCTAATATGGCAATAAACATTTTTTTTTAATTTTATGCGAATACAAGTTAAAAAAATAATTTGTGTTTTTTTTTATTTTTTTTTTTCGGTTTTTACCAGTTTTCTATACCAAGGTCAAGTGTAAGGTCATCAAAATTTATGAATAAAATGTTGGTCTTAACAAGGTTAACCATTTTGCAGAATAAATTTTCGAACATCTTAGCCATTATAAAATTTATAAACGATACAGTGTCTCAAAATGATAAGGTATGTGCACAAAAATTGAAATTGCGAAAAAACATATAAAAGCTCCATCATTAAATTGCTTTTGATGTTAAGGCAACATTCTTCTTCAAATTTAGAAAATAAAAAATCAAAAAAAAATTATGCTTTTTTGAGATATTAGCAAATACATTTTTTTTTTAATTGGTTGGCAACCCTAGCATCCAAAATTTTAAAATTATATATTTTTTCCAAAAAGTTCTTTCCAATACCTTTCCAACGGTACCTTATTTATAAAAATACTGACGTAGATACAATTAATTGAAAATTAACCGATTCTGGCATTTTCGGACGATTTGCAGAATTGAGAGGTCCATAACTTTTCAACGAATGGCGATAAAAAAAAAATAAATGAACTTATATTTTTAGAAATTTAATAGGAATCTATAGCCCAAAAATAAAACAAATAGAAAGCCATGAGGTCAATTTTTGAAAAAAAGTATTGCGTTATGCGTGGAATGGGCGTGTTTCCTATTAATTAATATTTAACACGTATGAAAATATGGCAGCATTAGAAATTATTTGGTAGCACTGAAACAACTGTCAGTTATTTTATAGTAAAATTAAAAAAAAAAAATATTCAAAAATAAAATTTTAAAATGCAACGTGAAGATAAAAGAAAGAGAGGAAAGAATTTCACACGAAAAAAGGGGTGGTGTTGGTGGAATTTGTTGAAGATTTCAAGCGTATACTCGAAAATAAAAAATCAGATGCCGTCACTTGGAAGCAAAAGTAGCAAGCGTGGAAAACAATTGCTGAGCTCTTCGCAGCTACTACAGGTTCTTCACGCGAAAGCAAGACCTTGCGAGATAAGTATGACTGCATCAAAAGAAGGGCGAAAGTGGAGTTGGCTGCTGAAAAAAACGAAACTTATCGCACTGGTGGTGGACCAGCATAAATTGGAGTGAGCAGTGTTTCGCAAAAAATTGCTGCCATGATTGGCGATTTGGCTACCGGGTTGATAAATAGGTTCGACAGCGATAACGGTACGCATAGATTATTAATGTCTACAAAACTTAAGCTTTATCTAATTTTTACAGTGGTATTTGAATCAATGGACTCGACACATGAGAAAGAAGCTGCAACTCCGCCACAAAATAACATTTACAATAGTAGCGATCATGAGAGATTAAGAGCATAATAAATGAAGACTTTTGAAAGTATTAAAACATCAAATTATCCATTTTAGAACATTGAACCCGATCACACTACTCTTACTCAAAATGAAGATGACTGGGAGACTTGGAAACAGTGTTGCCGTTTGGATCCAAATGGATCCATTTGGATACTTTTTTTCTTAAAAAATTGATGGATACTTATTATTTAGCATTAGTGAAAATTTGGATACTTTTATTGAAAAATCAGTTTTATATGAAAATATAGTCATATGAAATCAAAAATGATTATGATGCACCGTATCCAAATATATTTTAATGCAAAATGTTACACTCCTACTACTAAAATCAACGATTTTATTAACAAAACTATCCTGAAAAAATATGGTTTTGTTTTTAATTTAGAAAGTTTTTTGGTTCTTCTGAAAAATTTTTCAAATGATAGATAGGAATTTTTTGATCTTATATGAACCCTGCAAACATTTTCTGAGGCTCTCCAAAAAATGACTCTAAAAAGAGTGTTTTTTATGCATGGTTTTTGATGACTCATTAGAGGACTCATGAAAGAGTCTTTAATATGACTGTGAAATGATTGTTCATAAATAAGACTCTTAAAACAGTCATTATTGTATCTGCTTTATGAGTACTCATAAAAGATACTCATTAAAGAGTCCTAAATATGACGGTAACATGATTGTTCATAAAAAAGACTCATAAAAGGATCATATATTGATTGATATATGCGTAATTAGAAAGAAGACTCATAAAAGAGTCTTCTATGGGAGTGTTGTATGAGAGAATAGAATCGGATTATTTTAAAAGCACCATATCTAATAAATAAATAAGAACTTAATCGAGAATATTTATTTTAATTGTATAAAACTTTGTAACTGTCCGTTATGGACACATGCTATCCTGATGTGGCTTTTCGGAGAATTATTTGTGGCGATATATATGCATTGGAAGTGAACTACAACAAATGTTCGTTTTAAAATGACTTCTGATATGAGTCTTAAAAGAGTATTCAATATGAGTATTAAAAGAGTACTCAATATGAGTCTTAAAAGAGTATTCAATATGAGTAATGAAAGAGTACTCAATATGAGTCTTAAAAGAGTTTTAAATATGAGTCTAAAAACCGTTATTACTATGAGTGCAAAAAGACTCATAAAACAGTCAAAAATATGAATCATATTTTGGAGCCCACAACATACGAAAATGTACTCATAAAAGAGTCTTTTTTGAGCGCATTATGATGATGAACCCTCATTTATATGAGTCTTGAAAGAGTCTTTTAAGAGTCATAATGTTTGCTGGGAAAATATGCTTTTTATTGATAGCATTGCCATTATTTTGTATTTTTGTAATTTTGTAAGCCCGTGGTTAGGGTTACAACCAAGACGTCGAATTGAGTTAGATTTCTCAAGTTTGTTTAGAGCAAATTGTATGTTGGCAGCTCAATAGACTCTTGTTCAACAGACTCTTGCAGCTACTATTTTTAAGTGAAAAATACGATAAAAGATTTTAACAGATAGTACTCAGCTAAATCCAACAAGTTTTGTGGAAATTTCTTGGGTTTAACGAAACTCAACTCAACCCTTGTTTACATGCAGAGCTCACTACGAGTAAGCTCCGAGTTAACTCTGCATGTAAACACAGGCCGCTTCTAATTAAATACTTTTTATGAAAATTGATTGAGATAAGAATCAATAACTACTTTTTTGTGTTTAAAAGTGAATATAATATAGTTTTTTGCAATTTGATACCTGGATACTTATTTTTTTTTAAGTGGATACATTTGGATCCATTTCTGACCTTTTTATGGATACTTTTTTTAGAACCGTTGCGGCAACACTGCTTGGAAACCCTCAAGTTTGCAGCAGCCAAAATCCAAGATATTGTGTGTCGGAGTAAAACGTAAACGTAGTCTGGAAGAAGTTAAAGTGCAGCTAATTCTGAGCCAGAAAAAGTTTTACGATAAGGAAAATCGACGAGCTGAGGGGAAGCACCTAGAAGAGCTAACTCAGATAAGGCTTCGAAATGAGCTACTTAAAATAGATCTTAATAAAAAGCAAAATGAAATAAGCACATACAAAAATAAACTGTGTCTTTCATTAAATAAAATTTTAAATTGAGTATAACTTGTTCATTTCATGGATTACAATTGTGTTACCGAAAATAACCTTTGTTTCTTCGGGTACTTCGGAACGCTTTGCTCAAAAAATAATGGTCCGAACATTGGTTAGCTCTAAAATCTCCGCAATTGCCATCGAATAAACGAACTGCTTTTAATCTTTGTGAGTGAATTCAGATAATTTACACAGATTGAGTAGTTAAATAAAAAAGTACGAAACAATACATACTCTTATTGCAATGATTATTTAAGAATTTGGTATGAATATTGAATTATCTATTGGAGGAGGTGGTTCGTTTTCAAGTATTGCAATATTGTGCAAAACGCCACATGCTACAATAATCGACATTTTTGTATCCATTGCTACTCGCATACCCAATGATAAAATGGGAAAACGTCGTTTCCACACACCAAAGCACCCCTCTATTATATTTCGAGTGCGAATTTGGGACTCGTTGTATAGTTTTTCAGATTCTGTTTGCGTATTAAGCAGTGGAGTCATCATATAATTGCATTGTTTGTATCCGCTGTCACCAACAATTATACCGTTCTCAAACTCTCTATTCTCTAATCGGAATTTTAAACGCGAATTTCGAAAAATATTGCTATCGTGTGCTGATCCAGGCCACCTCGCAACCAAATCTTGGAACATCAATCGGGCATTGCACACAGCTTGAACATTTATTGAAAAGTACCCTTTTCTATTTCGGTAAATTTCTCCATTGCTTCCTCCTGGAGATTGTATTCTAATGTGGGTGCAATCTATTGCTCCCGCTTGCATAAAAGCACAGAGCTACTAGGAGCTTGGTTTTTGCTGAAACAGTATCCTTCCTAAAACTGATTTTGTTACACCTGTTTTTTTTAAATTTCATCATGCAACACAAACCTTCTGCAATCACTTGTGATGTCTTTTCCACAACAGATCTGAGATTTTTTCCACAACAATTGAAAATTTTTCTTTTGACAAACGGAATCTCTTTACAAAATCTCTATTGTTGTATTTTCTTAAATATTCCTTACGCTTTTTCAATCTTCTTCGTGCCATATTCTGCACTTTTGTTTCTTGGAACATGACTTCTATGGCACTGATTTGGAACTCTCGTCTATTATTCATATCGTATATAAATGATTATTTTCAAACTGATTTTTTTAAATATTAAAATATATTTGAATTTATTTTGAAGTTTGTTGACAGTTGTTCTGTGTTTACTTGGACCAAATTGGGAGCACTTAAACTTTTATTCGTGTTATAAATTTTATAACCAGCTTAAACTTCTCGGTAACTTTATCATTTTGGTAACAGTAACGAAGAAAATGAAAAAGTTCCAAAGAGAACTTTAAAGTACGCTTTAACTAAAATTAACTTTATAGATAAGATAAAAAAACGGCCCTTAAACTTTAAATTTTTTTTTTTTTTGTTTCAGATAAGCCAAACACGAGATTTCCTGCACACCGTTTGTTTAAGGCTTTTCTTTACTGCTTTATTTACGCACGTGTGACGTCACGAAAAAAAACAAGAACCATTTTTTTTTTGCTAATTTTAATACCTATGTCAGACAATAAAAATATATTTTCTAAAATATCTTTGACTGCTTTTTTACAATCCTTACTTTAAAAAATCCTAAAATTTCGAAAAATTATTGAAAAAGAAAAAAGTACCTTTAGATTAAAAAATGTGAAAAAATTGTTCTTGACATGTTTGGTTGACTTTTTAAAAATTTAAATTTTTTTCTCAAAATATGCATCCAACCTCATTTTCCCCGTTTTTAAGACTGTTTTAACCGTTTTCAGTTTTAGATCTGATCATCTTTGTTTTCTCCTGTTTTTCTTAATATATTTTGATTTGGTAGAAATTGTCAGGTAAGACAGTGAGAGGTACGCTGTGTGTGTGTGTTTTAGTGCGAGTATCAAAATTCGAATAGCCTAACAAACGAGCAGGCGAAGGCAAAGCCGCCGCTGAGTGAGCAATTTGGATTAATTGGAATTATCACAGGAATTATCAAAGTGCAATCTAAATGGTTTTATGAATTCAATGAATCATTCATATTCAATCACAGTGGCGTAGATAGCTTTTGGTTCTGGGAGGGGTCCAAAAAAGTAATGACCCCTATAATACGCTAAGTCAAGTACAGACATATACTCCGCGTGAGCAGAATAGGTTCGCTGTTTCAATGAAATACAAAAGATTTTTTTTTCCCAAAATGAGCATAGCAGAAAACTTTTTGTGGTTGTTTTCTCTTAAGTGTTTTATTATAAAAAATTAGGTAAAGCGAAATTTTAAGGTGGGACATAACATTTGCGGCAGAGAAAACAGACCTTTTTTTAAAAAATCATAACTCAGTCAAAAACAAACATTTTTCCAAAATTTTATTACTGTAGAGAATTGAACACATTACAAGAAAAAAATTCAAAAAAATATATTTTTCACTCCAACATGGTTTAATAGAGCTCCAAACTGGCAGCAGAGAAAAAAAAGGTTCCTCGTGGTTGCAGCGTTGGGAGTCGCAAAAATCGTCCATCTGGCAACGCTGGGCACAAGGGCTAACCCCGCTCTGCTTAGTAACATGTTGTAGTTGTCTCTGATACAGCGTTGCCAGAATGTAAAAAATTAACCAAAACTGGTAAATTTTTATTTCGATGTGAAAACGTGAAATAAAGTTTCATTTTGGTAAACTTTTGCTGTGAAAACCAATAATTTTTTTATGAAAATTTTTCAAAAACTTAAAGATGGACTGTTTGGTATTACTTTCAAAAATGTATTAAAATTATCGGACTCTCTTAATGTATTGAACTTGTTTGTTACGAAAAAAACTTTGGCTAAGAAATACAGGCTCAACCTAACCTATCGAGTTTTAGCAGTTGAAGCTGTTGCATCATTTTCCTGCCATAAAAGACCATGAGCATCATTATTAAGCGATGCCAAATTTAATTATTTTAGTTGGCATTTTTTTATTTTATTGTATATAATATTTTGTATTTATATTTAGTATGTTATCAAGAAATGTTATACGTTTTGATTCTAATTGCAATCGTCACATTGTTTAATAATCATGTAACTTTCATCATAATGCACAATAACATTAGCGTATAAAATGCAATCGAAAATTCACCTTTATATTTGATTTTGAAATTCTTCTGCAAGTTACAACAATTTCATCTAATGGAATAGAAAATGGTTGAAGTTTGTAGCATACTTTATAATTTAATAAAATTTGTAAACAGGTATTTAAAATACAAAAACGTGATAAAGGCTTAATTCAGAGCTTCTAGTAAGCTCAAAAATGTTTGTTTACGGAAGCTTGGGAAGTTTTAATTTCGAAAGGCTTCGGTTAAAAGAACAAACGAAATTGCTGCCTCTAAGTCTGAAGAAGATTTATTGAAATCTTTAATAGAATCATTATCGAAAGTACCTTCAATTTTGTATGAGTAGCTCTTTAAAGCCTTTGAAATCATATGAATTGAAGTTAAAACCTCTAGGACCGAAAAAACATCGTAATCAAAATTCAAATAAATGAAAAAGTTAAAAGTACAGAAAAATATTGAAAAAATGTACAATGTTTAGGTAAGATAAAAATGCAAGCTACCAATTCATTCGATACTGAAACAGAACCAAAACAAACTAGCTTTTAGTCTTGGCAAACCGATTAATGAAATTATGACAAAATTATTTTTTAAAATTTAATTAAATTCTTTTTGAAACTGACAATAATGAAATGCTAACATTGAATCTACAAAAAAACCTAAATTTTTATATAAAAATAATGAATTATTTATTAAACACCGAGATTGACACCGAGAAAATAACAGAAAACGTTAGAGTTGTTTTGAAAATCGTAGAACCTATCAAAAATTGATTTTCTAAAAGAGGTTTATATACAGACTCGAATAGAAACATATAAGAGGTTTTTACTTCAGTTAGAGATTGAATGGAAAGTTATGACTTTGATTAAGTTTATATTGCCAAACTGTATTATATTTCGTTCATTCTTTTCTTATAAAACTGAAGCTTCTATTCCCAATAAGTTTTGAGAAGTTATGTTATTTAAACTCAAGCCTCTCGTATGTATCATAAAGAAGCTCCTATTTCAGTAAATCAAATAATTTATTTATTTGAAAATTGGACAGTTGCTTTTCGAAGCTACTATTTCCAATAAGTTTGATAAGGTTTGCAGTGGAAACTGAAGCATTTTATATAAAATAGAAATAGGTCGATGGATTACCCTCTGACCTGGCATGCGGTAGGTTACGGGTTCGAATCCCATGAATCCATAAAAACAATTTCGGGAAATTTTTAATTGAAAAAATATAATAACATTAAATTATTTATCTTTAAAATTCAAGTTAAGTAAGGTTTAAATTCAGTAGTTGTTAATTTTAGAGTTTCGGCAAAGCTTATATCCGTCAATTTGGAAATGTTTTATGCAGGTTACTTTTCGAAATATAAGCAAGCACGCACTTATCCTGCGGAAGTTGTTTGCAAAGTTTAATAAAAGTCCCAGAAGCTTCTACAAAAAAATAAAAAGTTCGCCTTTTTTCCGTTATAGAAGTCAATAAAAGTGCTTTCAGAAACTACTTAGTTTTCATAATGAGTTGCTGTAAAGTTTGCTACAATCTTTACAGAAATTAGTGTGCTAGTTCGGATTGCTTGTTTTTGACAATATCGTCACAACAAAAATAAACAGCTTTTGAGAAGAAGAATTCTAAAAAACTAAAAGTATTTGAATTTTTGCTTTGGATGTGAATTTTTTTAATAAATGTGAAATTTTATGTGGGAATTTTGGTAAAAGAAAATTTTTGGATGTGGCAACCCTGCTCTGATACTGAATTTTCTAATTCTGCACACATTGTTGTAGTTGCTGGTTTTGTGTTGCCGGCTGATTTGCAAGTTCATTAGATGACTCGCTATAAGGCAGTTGAGCGACTGAGGGGCTAACCCCAATCTGTTGTTGTTGCTGGTGTAGATGTAGCTGTTGTGTTTTATGTTGGCTTTTCACTTGTTACTGTTCAAATGATCGCTGCTGCAGATTTGCTTGAACTTTACCATCTGACTTCTGAGAATGCTGATGATTAAGCTGCTTGTATTTGTTGTTTTTGTAGTTGATGTTTCTATTGAAGTTGCGACTTAGGACTCAAGTCAGATGATAGCTTAGAGTTGGATGTCATCGGAGGGGCACCCGCAGCGGGACTATCAGCATCAACAGGCGCAGCAGAAGGAATATTCAGCTAAATAAAAATTCCAGCAATTCGAAATTCTTTAAAAAATAGCAACTCATTTATAAGGTTAAATAAAAGTCAAGTCAAAATATTCAAGTTTAATTACCGAAAAACCTATTGAAATTCCATAACAGTATATAATAACAGTTAAGGTCAAAGACTTAACATATACCATTTAAAGTCGAAACATTAAAGCTCTAAAATGGCAAAAAGTTATAAAATTAGATTTATGTGTTACATATAATTTTAAAGCGGACGTGACAAAAAAAAAAAAAAGAAAAAAGAAGTGAACTAACAAAGTAAAAAAACAACAACAAAAATACTGTTATAAAAGTACGAGTTCAATACAAAAGCACAATTTACCGTATTTAGGTTATGGTCAATATCAAATAATTTGTTGATTTTATCTAACATTATAAAGCATATGCTGCTATAATTTTATAGCTAAACACTTTGAATGTTTTAAAAAATTCTTTTTTTTTAAAGTTAACAGTAGCAACTTAATAATTAACTTATGAACAGATGGTAAAGAAATTAATAATTTTTTGCACGAAACTTTGTCTAATAAAAGTAAAACTTTGATAAACTATAAAAATATTTTTTAAGTGTTTCTTTGAAAAACTGCAATAACAAAATTTTATTCGAATAGATCACACCAAAATTTTGAATTTTTATTCAAAAGTGCACAGAACCTAAAAAATATCGAATTCATAGATAATCCACAAAACCCAAAACGTGCGATAAATGACCCACCTAGATCCATAGATTATCCAAACCGTCAAAAATTTATAGATTTTTGTTCTACAAAAAATCTACAAAACATGTCCAATAACCCAACTGGATTCATAGATAATCCTAGTGAAACCTTTTCGTCAAAAATGTATAGATATTTGTTTCAAAAGTCCATAAAACTCAAATCCGCAAAAAATGTAAATTAACCTAGCAAAATTCAGAAATAATCCAAGTGGAATCTATTCGACAAAAATTTAAAGATTTTTGTTCTACAAAAACCCATAAAAAATCAACAAAACCCGAAGCATGTTCAATAACCCACCTGGATAGCTGATCCACAAAACCCAAAACATGTGCTATGACCCCACTAAACCAATAGATAATCCAAGTGGAAACTATTCGTCAAAAATTTATAGATTTTGTTTAACATAAAGCTCAATAAAAAACACAAAACATGTCCAATAACCCACCTGGATTCATAGATAATCCTTGTGGAATCCATTCGTCAAAGTTTATAGATACTTGCCTAAAGAGTACACAAAACCCACAAAAATTTAAATTAAACAAACTAGATTAACAGATAAGTGGAACCTATTCAAAAATTTATAGATTTTTGTCCAAACAGTCCAAAATCCAAAAATATCCCATAATCCACCTAGATCCATAGATAATCATAATATTATAATCTAAGTGGAACCTATTCGTCAAAAATTTATAAATACATAATTCTAGTTGAATCTTTCCGTCAAAAATGTATAGATTTTTGTCCAAAGAGTCCACAATAACAAAAAAATGTCAATCCCAACTAGATCTATAGATAATCACAGTGGAACTTATTTGCCAAAAAACATCGATTTTCTTTCAAAAGAACTCACAAAGAAGTCCCTATTACATCGTACGCTCACAAAGGCACGTAAGCGAATCTTTTCGAACTCTGCTTTTTATACATTTCTGGGAGAATTTTGTAAAAGGGGAATTCTGTAAAGTGGAATTTTGAAACAAGGAATTTTGTAATTGTGAGTTTTAAAAAAAGTTAATTTTTAAATGGGTGAATATGAAAAAGAGAACTTTCTGAAGTAGAGCTTCGACTCGATCTCCGAAAAGTGTTGTGTCAAAATTCCCTTTAAACAAAATTCACTTTCAAAATTCACCTTTCTAAAAAGCTGCTTTACGAAATTCCCACCTTCACAAAAATAATTCTTGTCAAAAATTCTCCTTTACAAAACTGACCTAATAAAAATATTCTACGAAAAAAGAAGCAGTTTCGAAAGTATCCTATGTGTAGACGTAGAATTCCGTTAAGAAGTAAAAGATGCTACAATGCACTCTTGCGTGGAGCAATAAACAACGCCGTCAATTAGTCAGTTCGACGAAAACAACGACGATCAACCTTATGATTGATTTTCTCATATGAAAATGTAAAGTTTTCTTCTTAGGTTTTGATATTTTGTGACTTTAATAAAACATCGACAAAATCCAAAATAAGATATTACTTAAGCTCACAATATACCTGATATTTTAGCATATATATTAGCTTTCAACGATGAGTATTAAAGGCTGCAGTTATACCCTAAAGTGTTACCCAAAAACGTTGCATGTGCTTAAAAAAATTTGTAAAAACGATCCCAAATAAACCACGCTATAAGACGTTTTTCTACGTCAATAAATTAAAAAGAATATGGCGCTACGGGGTGGATTTCGCTAGGAGGAAATTTAGTGAAGAAGAAATTTGGAAAGGGGAATTCTGTAAAGGTGCATTTTAAAAAAAACTGATTTTTGAAAACGATGAATTTTGTAAAGGCGAGTTTTCTGGGGGTGAATTTGAATGCGGGAAATTTTGGAAAGAGGTATTTGGAATCGCTTCGTCGAGAGGGTTGGCGTCAAAATTTTATTTATATAAAATTCCCCCTTTTAAAGTGATCCTGTACCAAATTCCCCTCCACAAAAATCTTAATTTTCAACATTTCCTTACACAAAATTTCCCTTTACAGTACTGACCTGTACAAAATTCGCTGATTGAATGTGCGAGCTTTCTCACTTTTTCAACATTTTACAAGGAGAATTTCGTAAAGAAAATCGGAATTCTGTAAAGTGGAATTTTGTAAAGGCGAATTGTGAAAAAACGGTTTCGTTTAAGGGAATTTTATAAAGGTGAATTTAAAAAGAATTTAATTTTGAAATTGTAAAAGTGAATTTTAAATTTGTACAGGGAATTTTCTGAAGTTGAAAAGAGTTGGTGCAAAAATTCCCCTTATACAAAATCTTTCAAAATCACTTTTTATACATTTTACGACGATAATTTCGTAAATGGGTAAAGAGGATCTGTGGAATTTTGTATAGGAAGATGTAACAAAGCAGAATTTTGTAAAGAAGAATTTCGTTAATTCAACAAAGCTGAATTTCAAAACGGACGAATTTTGAAAAGGGTTTATTTTTGAAGGGGATTTCTCTTAAAATTAATTTCGATTTGTTGGTGTCAAAATTACCCTGATAAAAAATTATCCAATTTCAAAATTTCCCTTTTCATAATGTACTTAAATGCTTCATTATGAAGTACTAAATTGCTCCTTAACAAAATTCTTCATTACAAAAGTAATCTGTATAAATTTTTTTTTTAAATTAAAAGGGTTATTTCTAAACTGGCAAAACTGGCGAAATTTTTCGCTTCTTATACATTTTACAAGGGAGAATTAAAGAAGAATTTCGTAAAAGCGGAATTCCATGGAAATTTGTTAAAGGGGAATTTATGTATAAAGGAGAATTTCATTAATGGTTAATTTTGTGCGAATTTACCCAAAATTTCCCTTTAAAGAATTCTCTTTTACTAAACTGACTTGTACAAAATTCTACGGAAAATAAATTAGGGGAATTTTGTAAAGGTGGATTTAAAAAAAATGAATTTTGAAAAAAAATTAACTCTGTATAGGGACATTTTCTGAAGGTGAATTACAAAACGGGGAATTCTGGAAAGGCGTATTTCGACCCGCTTCCTTCAGAGGGCTGTTTTCAAAATTTCTTTTATACAAAATTCCACTTTTTAAACTGACTTCCTTAAAAAATTCCCCTTCAAAACATCCCCCTTTTCAAAATACCTCTTCACAAAATTTCCCTTTACAAAATTTTTCTTTACAAAGCCAACGTGTACAAAAATCTAATGACACTACAAAAATTGCTTAGTGGAATTGTTAAGTGGATCTATAAAGTGAAATTTTATAAAGGAGGATTTTGTAAAGGTGAATTTTGTAAAGGAGATTTAAAAAGTTTCTCGTTAAAAAATGTTTGAATTTTAAAAAATGCAAATTTTTAAGAGGGTGAATTTTGTAATTTTCTAAAGGCGTATTTCGAAATGTTGGTGTTAAAATTCCCCTGTTATAAATTTCGCTTTCATAATGGACTTTAATGCTTCTTTTTAAAATTCTCCATTCAAAAGAACCTCTTCAAAAATTCCCTTCACTAAATTACAAAATTTTACGAAAAAAAAAAATTTAAAAGGTTATGTCTACACTGGTAAAAATCGAGTGCTTTTCACTTTGTATTCATTTTGCTAGTTATTCTACGTCAATAAATTAAAAAGAATATGGCGCTACGGGGTGGATTTCGCTAGGAGGAAATTTAGTGAAGAAGAAATTTGGAAAGGGGAATTCTGTAAAGGTGCATTTTAAAAAAAACTGATTTTTGAAAACGATGAATTTTGTAAAGGCGAGTTTTCTGGGGGTGAATTTCAATGCGGGAAATTTTGGAAAGAGGTATTTGGACTCGCTTCGTCGAGAGGGTTGGCGTCAAAATTTTATTTATATAAAATTCCCCCTTTTAAAATGATCCTTTACCAAATTCACCTCAACAAAAATCTTAATTTTCAACATTTCCTTACACAGAATTTCCCTTTTCAAAATTCCCTTTACAATACTGACCTGTACAAAATTCGCTGATTAAATGTGCGAGCTTTCTCACTTTTTCAACATTTTACAAGGAAAATTTCGTAAAGAAAATCGGAATTCTGTAAAGTGGAATTTTGTAAAGGCGAATTGTGAAAAAACGTTTTCGTTTAAGGGAATCTTATAAAGGTGAATTTAAAAAGAATTTAATTTTGAAATTGTAAAAGTGAATTTTAAATTTGTACAGGGAATTTTCTGAAGTTGAAAAGAGTTGGTGCAAAAATTCCCCTTATACAAAATCTTTCAAAATCACTTTTTATACATTTTACGACGATAATTTCGTAAATGGGTGTTCGTAAATGGATGTTACAAAGCAGAATTTTGTAAAGAAGAATTTCATTAATTCAACAAAGCTGAATTTCAAAAAGAATGAATTTTGAAAAGGGTTTATTTTTGAAGGGGATTTCTCTTAAAATGAATTTCGATGTGTTGGTGTCAAAATTACCCTGATAAAAAATTCCCCATTTCAAAATTTCCCTTTTCATAATGTACTTAAATGCTTCATTACGAAATACTAAATTGCTCCTTAACAAAATTCTTCATTACAAAAGTAATCTGTACAAATTTTTTTTTTAAATTAAAAGGGTTATTTCTAAACTGGCAAAACTGGCGAAATTTTTTGCTTCTTATACATTTTACAAGGGAGAATTAAAGAAGAATTTCGTAAAAGCGGAATTCTGTGGAAATTTGTTAAAGAGGAATTTATGTATAAAGGAGAATTTCATTAATGGTTAATTTTGTGCGAATTTACACAAAATTTCCCTTTACAGAATTCTCTTTTACTTAACTGACTTGTACAAAATTCTACGGAAAATAAATTAGGGGAATTTTGTAAAGGTGGATTTAAAAAAAATGGAATTTTGAAAAAAATTAACTCTGTATAGGGACATTTTCTGATGGTGAATTACAAAACGGGGAATTCCGGAAAGGCGTATTTCGACCCGCTTCCTTCAGAGGGCTGTTTTCAAAATTTCTTTTATACAAAATTCCACTTTTTAAACTGACTTCCTTAAAAAATTGCCCTTCAAAACATCCCCCTTTTCAAAATACCTCTTCACAAAATTTCCCTTTACAAAATTTTTCTTTACAAAGCCAACGTGTACAAAAATATTATGACACAAAAATTGCTTAGTGGAATTGTTAAGTGGATCTATAAAGTGAAATTTTATAAAGGAGGATTTTGTAAAGGTGAATTTTGTAAAGGAGATTTAAGTTTCTCGTTAAAAAATGTTTGAATTTTAAAAAATGCAAAATTACAAAAAATTTTGTAATTTTCTAAAGGCGCATTTCAAAATGTTGGTGTCAAAATTCCCTGTAAAAATTTCCCTTTCATAATGAACTCTAATGCTTCTTTTTAAAATTCTCCATTCAAAAGAACCTCCTCTTCAAAAATTCCCTTCACTAAATTACAAAATTTTACGAAAAACAAAAATTTAAAAGGGTTATGTCTTCACTGGTAAAAAGCGCGTGCTTTTCACTTTGTATTCATTTTGCTAGGAGAATGTCGCAAAAGGAGGAGGTCAATTCTGCAAATGAGAATTTTCTGAAGGTGTATTTCTATGCGGAGACTTTTGGCAGGGAATTTTGACCAGTTTTCTGGAAAAAGTTGTTGTCCAAGTTCCCTCTTTTAAAGTTCCCATTTTTAAATTCCCCTTTAAAAATTCACCTTTTTTAAAATGCTCCTTTATAAAATTCCCACCTTTACAAAATCTACGAAAGCTTTTTCACTTTGTATATATCTACAACGAGAATTTCGTCAAGGGGAAATTTTGTAAAGTGGAATTTTGTTAAACAGAATTTCGTTAAAGGGAAATTTTTTTTTTTAAGTTGAATTTTATAAAAGAAATTTCTAAAGTTGTATTTTGATAAACGTGAATTTTGTATAGGAGAATTTTCTGAAGGTTTATTTTGATACGTGAAATTTTGAAAAGGAAATTTTTTAATTCAACCCACTCCCAGTAGGCTTGATTCTTTTTTCAAGAATGATATTGTAACTAAAGTTGCTCATTTCACACTTGTAAAGTGAAAAGTTTATTCGTCTTTTTTAATAAATTTCCCTTCTGAAATTAAATAAAAATTCCCTTAGTGAAAAGTTGATTCTCTTCTTAAATAAAAACAACAATTTCTCATAAGTTTTTGTTTTTTAAATAATTATATTAATTTCTGAATTTCTATCTTATATATTAAGCATGTATGTATATTCTACATAGGTATAACTTCATAAAGATAATTTTGCAATCATTTCAAATTTGTTTGTTCGCCAAAAAACAATACATTTATTTAAATCGATTTTAATAACATTTCAGACGCAGGTTTCTTAAAAAGTTGTTATAGAGGAACTTAAAAACTTTTGCCAGTTACAAAAATCTATGAAATTTTGTTCTGTGTAAGGCTTCAAAATATTTGCAAATTACTTATTCAAAAAACCCACGTTTACAACTGCAAGCCAGAATCATACATTATGTTAAAGTTTGTGTTTTGTTTCGTCTTTAATAATTTATATATATTATTTTATAATATTTTTTTTCTGTTTTTAATAAAAATTCATGTAGATGTTTTACAACTCAGTTCTTTGCGCATAAAGTGCTTGTTTTTATATTTTATATTCATAATGTTTTTTTTTGTTTTCAATAATTTATAGTCCATGTTTTTTTATACGTTTACCATATAAAAGGGTTCATATAGAGTACTTTTGCGTGAATTTTTAAAATAAATTTTACGAGAAGAGTGAAGATTTAAAGTTTGATTTTGAGTTGAGTTGTGATGAGTGGAACTGTGTATAAGAGTGATATTTTGAATATTTTGAGCTATGGATTGATTAAGTTTGAGTTAAATAATTGCAGCAACATCTTATATGTATATCGTTCTATAACTTTAGCTATTAGCTTCTTGTATATTTAGCTAGCTATAACTTCATACGTATGTGCTTTATTTTTTAAAAGTTTTTTTTTTTTTTTGCAATTAATGATAGATTTTAAATTAACTACATTTTGACAAATTTATTTAGCTATACATCTATTATGCAAATATTGCATTTTGTTAGGTTGTTGTAATGAATGGTTGAACTTTTTAATTTGTTAATTGCTGACAAAAAATATACTATATATAAATGACAGTTTGTTTTGGTAAAGCTTTCAGTTAAGTTTTTTTTTATATGACTATTTTTATTTGTTAAGTAATACGTTAAAGACTTCCCGAAACAAGTCGAACGCTGTGAATAAAAAAAATAAAATTTTGAAAATTATTTTATGTATTTTGTAATTGAAATTTTCTAACATAAATTTAATCATAAATATCATAAAACATGCATTTTCTAACATAACATAAAAAATACAAAAATTATTTTAAAAAATTAAAATAATTTTTAAATAATAAAAATAATATTTTTTCTTTATTTATTATTATTTTTTATTTACTTATTTTTTTTAAGACAATATTTGAAGTAAAATATAGTTTTTCACTTAAAATCAAACTTAAATACATTATTCAACAAAAAAATGTATTTCTTTCAACTTTTTTGAAATTAAATTCCGCTTCTTGCACTTCAGGTTAAATTTTTTACATTTTAAATTTAACTTCTTGAGTTAAAGAAAACCATGTGAAAAATTCTTCTTTTTAAATTTTACATATTATACTGATTTTTCAATTCAACTTGACTGTTACTCTTTAGATTCAACTTTCAAAACTTTCATGTCATAAAACATTTAAAAAAAAAATAAAGCTTTATTCCTCGAACTTTGAATTATACAAGTTTTTACTTAATATTTTGACCTATGTTTGACCTATGTTAGTTTGAATTTTAAGTGTAGACTTTTTAAGACTTTGAAGCCTAAAAGCCAAAAAAAAAATTATAGTTTTTATAGGTTTGAATGGTCAGTTTAATAGCATACTCTTAGAGATCCACCAGTACTGAGATTCAGCAGCGTAGCAAGAGTGGGGCGGGTTGGTCCGCCCCGGGTGATCGCCAAAATGTGGTGTAAAATTTTGCAAAAGAACTTTTTACCGTATAATTTTTGATTTTTTTAATAAAAAGAACAAATCTCAATAACTGCGGTTTTATGTTTTGAATATCAAGGGTGCAAAAGTGAATGCAAATATTTTTTACCATAACAAGGACTTCGTTTTTATTGTAACAAACTTTAACTTTATATTAAATTTTGTTCAATATAAACGCTCTTACTAAAACCCAAGTCAATTCCATATGTAATTTTTTATTGGTTAGGGGTGCAATTTCTCAACAAATAATATTAAAATTTTCATGATATTAGGATGGATTACAAAAGGAAAAATGTTAAAAACATTTTTTTTATATTCCATAAAGTTTTATAAAAAAGCACTTTTTTACTTCATGTATACATGATAAGAAGTGTTCAAACTTGCTAGCATAGTAGACATTTCAAAAACCATTAAGTTTCGAAAACCTGCATGATTTTCAGAGTATGATGAATAGAGGCGTCAGTTGTTTTGTAAGCAATACATTTCTACAGAACTTTTCAAAAAACGTGTTCATGTCATAAATGTCTAGAATAAAAATATACTTTATGATTTTGTAATTACTAAGTTCTGAGACTATATATCATGAAACAAACCTTATTTACAGCTTGTAAACTGCTAGACCATAATTTTGAATAGTATCTTAAATGTTTTGGGTATACTGTTACATAAAACTACTAATTTCAATATCATTAATCAACTTTTACTTGCTTAAAAAATTTCTAAAATAATTAAATTGATTTAAATTCATTACATTTTTTATTTTGAAGATGTCTATTAAAAACTCTGAATTGGTTTTCTTACTCGATTATTTTACTAAAATAATTATTATTCTGTTCAAATCAATCAACACAATATTAAATATTTAAGAGAATATATTTATTATATATATATTATTTTGTGTTGAAGTTTTAACCAATGTACCAATAAATTCGTTCGCAATTCCCTTTGACACGTAAATGAAATCTAGCGGAAAGAAACATATGGGAATGACTGAATTTTGTTAAAAAAGCCTATCTTTACCCATTTTTAAAGTGTTTTGTAGAAAAAATTCCTAGGTGATGGATTTAAGACACTTGCCTAACTCATTTAAACATTTGCTTTGATAAACATTTCCAAAAACAATTTAAAATTAATGGAATATTTTACAAAAACTCACTTTTTTAAAAAAAATTAAACTCTATAATAAATTTTATTAATTTTATAAAAATGCGGTTTGTTACAATTTCGTTTACGTTGTTGACGCCTCTAAAGAACGCACGAAACTGATCACATGATGACAACAAAACAATAAAAAATATGCGTAAGTTGGTTGACCATGAAATAAAGAACGGTATAAAATTGAAATCAGACGATGTTATGCATAGGCGAGTTAGTAACAGGCCTTACAAATCGATGTACAGTATAGTGTACACCACTCGCCAAAGGGTTAATGACTTACATTATATAAGCTTCAAGATTCATTGAAATTTTCAAAAAAATTCACTTAATTTTGGTCACCTCTAATGCACTAATGCTCAAAGAAAACGGAGCATTAAAAGAAGCAAAAAAATTAATTGTACTTAATTAAGTATCAAAAAGTATGACATTAGCAACAGCGTGCATTTTTTGCTCAAATTAAATTGCTCTCATGCTCTCATCAAACATACCAAACAGAGATGATATTTGTAGTGGATACCCACTTTTTTACCTCCATTCGATTTTAAAAAGTCCCCAACTCCTTTTGACCCAAAAAAAGTACTTTCGGATACACTAACCATCATAAAAAGTAAGCTTCACGCATGATGATTAAGATTTTGCTCTCAGTATTGAGACCGAAATTGTACTCTTAAAATAGATTCACAAAGAGAAGTTTAATAGTATTTATTCGGTTTTTCTGATCAAAAAATATTCAGATTTTTTCTAATTATAGCAAAATCTTCACAATAAGTTGAAGTGATAATGTAATAATGTGCATTAAGGTGGGATGTCCCCTATGGAAAAAAAAGTTCGCCGGGTCCGCCCCTCATTTGAAAACTTTTGTTAAGAGGTTTTTAGTGCCATACAAATTTTTTTTTTAGGTGGACCCAAAATATTAGTTTGTTTTTCTTATGCAATTACTTTTTTCTGGACAAACGACTAGAGTGATTTTGATGAAATTTAATATTAAGATTCAGGAATAGAAGATTGGGTGTTAAATGTTTCGAAAACTTTCGATAACAGGCGCTTAAGGTACTAAAATATTTATGACTCAATAAAACCTTAACTAATGGACCGGTTGTGAAGAAATTTGGTATTAGAAACGAAATTTGGTATTAAAACCGAAGACAAGCGAAGTTTAACTGAAGACTGACGAGCAAAATCAAAGTACGAAGTCATTCAAAAGCAAACGAAACCACACAAACATAAATCGAAGACTTAAGTTAAAAAATTGGAGCAAACTTCACCAAAAAGTTTTTTTTCTGTAACTTTTTTCCTACGAGGTCTTAATGGTTTGAATTTAGTATTATGTTATTTAATGTATCATGCTTTTTATAATTTTACTAGCGGATGTTACCCGTTGTTACTCGGGGTTGTGCCTAAAGCACAGAAAAAGGACAATTTTTAAAACTGTTCTCGTTTTAACATTTTTTAAATTATCAATTAAATTTTTGAATTTTTCAAATTATCGTTTTTAGAGGTTTTGCACCATCCCTCCGTTGAAAGTGTTTAGTGCTTATTTCCGTAAAACAGTACATACCGGACATGATTACAAAAAAATTACATCTTCTACGTCTGACTTCTGGTTTCTGAGGACAATGGTCACACAGCTTCAAAAAGTCATTTCGAGAAAACTGTGAGACTGTTAAAGTTTTTCTTAGCATGCGTTTTATATGCATTTTTATCTCAAAAAAAATCGAATTATATATGTAGTTTCTGTTCGCATTCGTTAAACTGCTTTTTTTTAGTCTTTGGTTCTTGACTTTATTTGTCTTTGGTTAATTGCTTGATTTTTGTCGAAAGAACTTTATTAGCATAGGATCTATATCCGTAACAGATATGAATGCATACCAAGTTTCATCAAAATTGGTTCATCCGTTTTGACGTGAATGAGCCAGATATAGTCGATTATATAAAGCGCCCTCTTACGGAAGTTTTCTGAAATTTCTGTTGCAGGGTCAGCTTATTTCACGTACCAAATTTAAGTAAAATCGGTCAAGTCATTTGAGAGTTATTGAGTCTTAAAAAATGTACTACTTAAAGCGCCCTCTTGTGGAAGTTTTTGCAATTTATTAATTTTATGTTTCATCTTGGGTGCAGTTAAACCTTGATACCAAATTTCATTGAAATCGGTCCAGACGTTTAGGAGTTATTGAGTCTTAAAAATGCACTACTTAAAGCGCCCTCATGCGGAAGTCTTTGGAATTTTTTATATATTTTATGTTTTATCTTGGGTGCAGTTGAATCTTTATACCAAATTTCATTAAAATCGGTACAGGTGTTTAGGAGTTATTATGGAGTGCCACACCCACAGACTTGCGCCCACTTTTTACACCACCAATGATCTTTCTCTTTATCAAACGTACTCGGTGTCCAAATTTCAGCTCAATCGAATAAACGGTGCGCGAGCCTATACGGAACAGACAGACACACAGACAAACAGACAGACAGACAGACAGACAGACAGACAGACAGAGGGACAAACATTTGATTTTATATATTATTTATCATAGACAAACATTATTACTTTTACAAGAATATGAAGAAAATTCTCAAATATTGGTGTTTTGTTTTTTAGGGTTTGAAAATACTTTTTATATTGGTTTTGTTATTTTTTTTATAAAATAAAACTGAAATATATATGTGCCTCAGCAACAAATCAAAAACTTATTTAATCATATTAACAAAAAGTACACTCGCGTTCGGAAAAGTACTTTCAGAAGAGTAAAAAAAGTTCCCTCCACAATTATCAAATATCATCACTGATACCAAATAGAGAAAACTTCATAGATACTAATAAGCTTATATTATTAAATCAATCATGCCCTCGATAAAGCAATTTTACAATTTTTACTCGCATCTTAGCACCAATACTTTGTCCTAATCGTCACAATCTGTAAGTCGAGCTGAGCAAAAAAACGTATGGAAAGGAGGTATATTTTTACACTCTTGAAAGTTACATGGTTAATTGTTATTTTATGACTTTCACTCACATTATTGGGCGTTTTCGTTTATAAGTAAAGAGAAGAGCAGATCACAGATCTAGAGCGCATGGAGTACATTCCAAAAATACTGTACTTTGAGTTATTTAAGAGAACTCTTAATTAATAAAAAATCAAACATCAAATGCCTTAGCTGTCATTTAAGAGTATTTTTTATTCAATTATTATTAAAAATCATATATTTTTGCACAATTTTATATTTTGTATGTTATTTTGATTGTTTTCTTTTATTTTTGTTAAAGATTGTTTGTTTTTATTCATTTCATATAAATGTGGTAAATAGAACTCTGATATACATATGTATGCTCTACGTGCTCGAACGTTTGATAAAGAGCACATAGAGTCGCATCGAGAGTACTCTCGTCAGTGTTGCCAGGTTAGGGGATTTCCCCTAGATTTAGGGGTTTTTCAACTATTTTGAGGAATTTTAAGGGTTTTTAGGGTGATTAAGTGTTTTTTAGGGTTTTTTTATGGGTATTTGGAAAATGCACCTTCGGAAATGATATTTTCTTACTGTTCCTTATAATTTGCAAACAATTTTAAGAAAAATAGTTTTTTCTCCATATTATGCAAAACCCAAGAAAAGAAGTAAACAAGTATGTTTAATTTTCAACTACCTATAAACTATTTTCTTCTTTTTATTATCTCTCATTATTTCTTTGAAAAAACAATCAAAAATTTAAATACAATGAAAACTTTTGAATTTTTTGAATTGGTTTGAAAAATATCGAACATACGATAAAATAATAACTAATTAACTAAATATTAAAATATATCAAATGTAAAATTCATCGAACGGAGTTAACATTCGTAGGTCCCGAGGGTAGCTGTCTGTGCATCTGATGTTAAAAACTCGGTAAAGCTAAAAAAATGGCATCGAAAATATGCTTTAAAATATTTGTTTTAAATTTTAAAATTTTTGTTTTAAATTTGTTTTTCATAACAAAAATATTGTTTTAAAAACAAAAACTTGTGTTTTGAATTTAAATTTAAATACAGTTGTGTTTAATTTTAATGACTTTGTTTCAAGCTCTATTTCAAAAACAAATTCGTTAGATATGAACACAATTTCATTTAATTTTAACACATTTTTCTCTCAGTGTAGCTGCGAATTTTTGCAAGGAAAAATTTTATTAAGTTTTTATCAATTTTATTAAATTAAATTACAGTATAGTCTGGATAGCGTGAGACTTGCAAGGTCTGTTCACATTGAACAGGTTGTTCATACTATAAAGCTTGAAATTAAGTTTAGAAAAATATGAGTTTTATTCATTTAAAATCAGACATGCACAACGAAATCAACAACATTTTTTCGTTTCGTTGAGGCACACTGAGAAAAAAAACATACTTTAAAATTAAACAAAAAATTTTAAAATAGAAATTTAAAGCATTGCGTTTCTACAAACCAAAATTTAAAACAAACGTATTTAAATTTCAACTATCAACTCATTCCTTTTTTTATAATTTTTCTTATGTCTTCGGAATAACAAAAAAATAACTATCTGAAAAATATGACAGTTTTTGAAATTTTGATTTTGTAAATAACGAACATAAGCGATAAAATAATCATTAATTAATTATTTAAATATTTAGAAGTCAAACTACATCGAGTGGAGTTGAAATTCGGTATTCGGAGGGTCCCAGGGGTCGCTGAATACGAATCTCACGTCGAAAACGCAGAAAAACTGAAAAATTGGCATCGAAGACATCAAGCTCTAAACTTTTGTATTAAATATTAAAACTTTTGTTTTAAATTTGTTTTAACATTTAAAAACAATGTTTTAAAAACAAAAACTTTTGTTTTAAATTAAACTTTAAAAACATTTGCGTTTAACTTTAATGAAATTGTTTCAAGCTCTATTTCAAACACGAATTCGTTTGATATTATCACAATTTCATTTAGTTTTAACACATATTTCCCTCAGTGCAGAAAAATAAACACGATTAAAGTAATTTTGAAGCTATCGTACTGAAATTCAATATTTTTTATAGAAAAGAAAGATCAAGATCGAGAATGAGCTAAATCGGATGAAAACCACGCCTACCTCCTATACAGCCCAAATAGTGAAAACTCTTTAAAGAGGCTTATATTTAAGTTACAAAACTGAAATTCGGTATTTAATTATTCTATGTCAAAACTAAACCGTGATAGAAAAATGGGCGTCATCCACTGACTAACACGCCCACCTCCCATACAATCCCAACATTGAAAACTATATAAATAGGCTTCTGTCGAAGCCTATTAATAAGAAGATAAGATATTTAAAATAATAAGAATTAAAATAATAATAAGAAAATAAGATATTTATTAATTTTATATGAAAATAAGCGTGTTGAAAAAATGGGCGTCATCCACCGATACAACCCATACAACACGCCCACTTCCCATACAACCCCAAAATTTAAAACTATATAAATAGGCTTTTGTTTAAGATACAAAAATAAAATAAGAAATTTATTAATTTAAATCAAAAATTAAGCATGTTAGAAAAATGGGCGTCATCCACCAACGACCACGCCCACTTCCCACACAACCCCAAAATTGAAAACTATATAAATAGGCTTCTATCAAAGCTACAAAAATACAATTAGATATTTTGTAATTTTATATTAAAATTAAGGCATGATAGAAAAAAGGGTGTCATCCACCAGCGAACACGCCCACCTCCCATACAACCCCAAATTGAAAAATATATAAATATGCTTCTATCAAAGCTAAAAGAGTAAAATTAGATAAATATTTATTTTTTGTCAAAAATAAAGTGTGTTAGAAAAATGGGCGTCATCCACCAACTAACACGCCCACCTCCCATACAACCCCAAAATTTAAATCTATAGAAAGAGGCTTCTGTCGAAGCTACAAAAATAAAATTAGCTATTAATTAATTTTATATCAAAAATAAGACGTGTTAGAAAACTGGGCGTACACGCCCACCGCCCATAAAACCCCAAATTGAAAACTCAATAAATAGGCTTCACTTTAAACTACAGGCAGAAAATTAGATACGTTTGTATTTTATATCGAAACATAATCGAAAAAAGTGGGCGTCATCTGACTACGGACACACCCACTTCCCATAGATCCCACTAAAGCGAAAAGTCTAAAAAAAGCTAATATTCAAGCTACAAAACTGAAATTCAGCATTTGTATATTTTATATATATAAAATATACAAATTTATATATATTTTATTTATATTAAAACTGAAGTTTGCTGAAGAAATCAGCGACATCAATCCACTAACACGCCCACCTCCCATAGAAGTCATAATAGTGAAAACTTTATAAAGAGGCTAATATTTGAGCTACAAAACTGAAACAACCACAAACACGCCAACCTCCCATGCAAACTCAAAATTGAAAACTTTATAAAAAGGCTTATCTTTAAGATGCAGGTAAACAATTTGATATGTATGTTTTTTTTTAAAAAAAAACAAAACAAATTGGCAATTTCAGCCCTTGAAAGGACTTTCATTGAGCTTCTGATGATCAATTGTGTTGTGTGTGTTATTAAATGTTTGCACACAATTGACCGAGAACTGGACCTACATACCGACTCCGAACGGTTAAAGTTCATGTTCTCAAAAAGCTTTACATGGCATTATTTACTCTCTGAGGTTTGCCATTGTCTGCAGAGAGGTGGTGACCGATCAGAAAAATTTTTTTATTTAAAAAACTTTTCGCCGCGGCTGGGGATCGAACTCGGGCTCCGAGCATGCTAAGCCACACACTTAACCTACATGCCACGGTCACCATATGTATGTATTTTAGACGTCATTAAAATAGTAAAATCTTTTAAAATCTCATACAAAAAGAGCTACAATTTAAGAATGATTTACACTTACGAATTGGCCGTGGGGGATATTTTAACTTCGGCCAAGTGGAAGATATACTTTACTAGTTTATTCTCTCGTAGCAAGTTTTTCGACTACGTGACCTTTGCTTTGCGGTCAAAATTTTTTCATACTTTGTTGTTAGTAAACAAACCTATTATTGTATTTTTTTTTTCGAAAAAAATGTTAAGGGGAATTTTAAGGGGATTTGAAATGCAATCTAGGTGCAAATGGTGGGAGGCATATGGCAGCACTGACTCTAGTGAGTGAAAACAAAAACTCGATAAATCCTCTCTTATCTCTCTGAACAAAATAACAATCACGAACAGGGTTGCCAACTCATTTTTTGGTTTTCCTCGCAGAAGTTCTCAAAATTCCTCGATTTAACATAAAACTTCCCACCAAAAAAAAATTTAATTAATTCATTTATATACTTTTTGAATTGAACACATACGTACACCGAAAAAATACTTAAGTAAAGCTAACAAAAACCTTGTTTTAGTTTACCCTAGGCATTCGACAGGTTGGTGCTTGCTTGAACAAAAACCAACTATTTTAATTTTACTACTGTGTTTTCTTTCGGTATGACAATAATTAAGAATGTTCAAATTTATTAATTTATATTTAAACTGTGAAAAAAAAATTCATTAAAATGGCAATGGCTCGATTCTCAAGTAAGCTAAGTTTATTAAAATTTAACAAAAAAATGTAATAAAAAAATTTAAAAAAATTCAGAGGTCTCCTTGAAAAATTAAGTTCCTCGAATGCAGCCGTCAATTGTGTCAAAGAAAATAAAATCAACTTTTTTATATATATTTCTAATCAATTAATTAAAACAACAAAATTTTAACTTTTCTGTTTATAAATTTACTGATAAATAAAATAAAGATTTTATTTTTATTTTGACTGTATCTGAAAATTTCAAGAAAAATCAAATTCCCCGCATATATCAGATAAAATATTAAATTCCCCGCAAATAATCATTGCAAATTAGATGAATTTTAAAATTCCCCGAATAATGAGCCTATTCCCCGATCAACTTTAAATTCCCCGCAAATCGGGAATCCCACACCAGTTGGCATCCCTGATCACGAACAAGTTTTTTTGACAGTCTTCGCTCAGCTCTTAACAAATAACCGAAGACGCCTCTTATGTCTACAAAGGCATATTTATACAGGTGCTACACCAACAACCGACTAAATGGGAGTATAATTTCAAAAACAGAAATGACAATAAGCAATGTTGCTTCTGTACCAAAAGCAAAACAAAAGGGGATTTTTTTAATTATAAGTAATTTTCACCTTATTTGAAAAGATTAACTTGTTCTCCAAAATATTCGCAAAATATAATTAACACAACAAGCACAAAATTCAACATTTAAAATCTTAAAAAATTGCATACTTACACAAAAGAAAAATTGAAAAAAGCTTGCATAAAGTTTTTCTCTGAAAATCAAAAAATCCCCCAACTGCTTTTGTAAGAGTTTGCATTACTTGATTTTGACATTAGATTCCCATAAGTCGGCAGCGCAGTTGCGTTTTATACTACCTGACTTAATATGCCTTGATGTCAACCAGAATGCATATTCGAAGAGAGAGCTACGACTAAATAAAGTAGCTCACGGAGAACTTTTTCGAAGAGCCGATTTGAAATGCTATAAAATTACCCTTTCGAACGGTGTATCAAAGAACTCACTCAACATATGCATTTCTGAGATGTGCTCATGGTAAGATATACTATCCGGTTGAAACTACATTACTCCAATATAAAATAACTTTTTTACGCACGTACAATGGCCTAAATTTTGCGCTCATAAAATGACATGAATAATATGGTGGCAACTCTTTTCTAGCTGTCACTCATCTCTCATCAGGTGTTATTCTACAAAGTACTCAATTGCAGTTAAGGGTGCTCGCATCAATCAAAAGTACTCAATCTACCCTTACCCAACTACACAAGTCAGTGTGAATACCCCTTATATGTGTCATATCTTGGAGAATGAAGTAAAACAAGAAATTAAAAATTTATTTTTTTCAAGGCCTAGGAAAAAACTGATATTGCAGAAGGTTACGAGTCAGCACGTTATAAATTTCAATTTAAATAAATTATAAAAAAATTTTTTGAAAATATTTTTGTGCATTGAATTTATTATCATTTTAGTATGTTTTTTTAAAAATTTTTGAAGTTTTTTATTGTTTTTGTAAAATAATAGGAAATTGGTTTTATCAAATATGTAATTGAAAACTGTTACTTAGTTTTTAAATTTAAATAATAAATTTTGTGTGTTTAATAGAATTAATAAAATAATATTAAAACGAGTGAAACTTATTTCTGAAAACAATTAATATTTTTATCGGTTCGAGCTTGATTAAATATGCTGTATATTCTAAAATTCTCAGTTTTAACTTGGAATTTTATTCACTTTCATTTTAAAAATTTCCAACTTAGTTAGTTTTCTTTTAAAGTTTTGGTATTTTTTTGAATGTAATTTGTTATGTTGTTTTGACTATAGAGGTTTATACCTTTCTTTTTTATTTTTGTATATTTTTTTATGAAAACTATCTTTGAAAATATATTAAAATGGACCGTTAATTGTGGTAAGTTTTAAGTATTATGACATGAGTTAAAATTTCAAAAACAATTATATCGATTAAGATGTTAAAAGTTTTTAGAATAGGCTGGTAATTTTGATAACGGTATATTTTTTTTATTTTTATACATATTCTTAAAACAAAACCTTCTTTTAAAATATACTAAAATAGACTGTTAATTATGATTACGGAACTTAAGTTTTTATAGTTATGACGTGAATTTTAATTTCCAAAACAATTATATCGATTTTGATAATATCTTAAATACTTAAAACTGTCAAAATATTGTTTTGTTGTTGTTGAAAATAATTTAAAAAATGCTATCAGGAAGAAAAACTCAACCAAAGAAACCTTTTTTGTGATTAAACCAAAATTCCGTATATTAAAATTTTCGTTTTTTTTTTTTTAAATATGTTCTTTTTATGTTTTAATGTTATATGCCTCATTGCGGTATTGGTGGTTTAAGATGTTAATTAAAAATTTTAAATTTTTGTTTGAAAGTTCAATTTGCTTCACAGTGAGCTGTTCCAAGGACATAAGTCAAAAATTGTAGCGTCTCAAAAGTTTGAAATATTGCTATTGACCGACTGATAATTCCATGAAAAAGATAAAAATATATAAAAGTTTGAGGTCTAAAGCTTTTAAGTCAAAGCACTCTCTTCACACCTTTTAAATTATCCATTTTAATCTAAATCAAGTGGGTTGTAAAGGAGTATCAAAGTGTTTTGATGTTTCACCGATAATGATTCTGAGTTCGGTGTTTAAGAATTAAAAATGGCTGTTCAAATTCGGTATTTTTGGGTACGGTGTACACAAATAAATAAATATTCGGTTTTTAGAAAAAATACAATATTAAAAATATATTCGATATTAATCTTAAAACTCTGAACAAAAGGGTAACGCAGCAGCGCTGCATTATGCGACTGAGTTGAAGCACTTAACTGAGTTACTGCGCTGATACAAATGAACGCATAAGCGAAGTGATACAAATTTTTTCCAGTTCATTATTCTTAAGTTTTTTAATGCTTTCAAGTTTTTGAAAGCATTTAAAACTACTCAATTGTGCACAATTGAGTTAGCGAAGTTCTCAGAAATACTAAACTGCGCTGATTATAATCTGCATCATCATATTTGAAACCTTTTCATGGCGCATTCGAGTTAGCGCATTTCGCTGATACACTAAACTGTGCCGTTAATTGTCTGAAATATGGCATTTAAAACTTCTTCATGACGCATTTGAGCCAGCTTATTTTGCTGATCCACTAAACTACGCTGATTAAAGTGTTGATTTCTTTAAGAACCATAGTATTAGAAGAACCCAATGGTGCAATTAAGTTAGCGCATTTCTCAGAAACAGTAAACTGCGGTGTTTATGGTCTGAATCATAGCATTTGAAACTATTTCATGGCTCAGTATTCTTAGATACAATTAGCGCATTTCTTAGATACAATAAACTAAGCTGTTTATAGTCTCAATCAAGGCATTTGAAACTTCTTCATGGCGCAATTGAGTAAGCGCATTTCTCAGACATAGTAAACTGTGCTGTTTATAGTGTGAATCATAGCATTTGAAACTACTTCATAGCGCAATTGAGTTAGCGCATTTCTCAGGCACAGTAAACTGTGCTGTTTATAATCTGAATCATAGCATTTGAAACTACGCCATGGCGCAATTGAGTTAGCGCATTCCGAAGATGCAGAAACTGCGCTGAAGTTGAGCCTTTTTTGCTGCGTTGCCTCTGTGTAGGACTAGAGAGAGTGAGTTAATGTGACTAGTTACAAGACTTATGATAAGTGAGGTAATTTTTTTGAATTTTATCGATATACAATAACTTTTTCTATTCATGTTATACATCGCTTATTTTGAAAACAACTCACTGCGCGCCTTTGTCTAACATATTTTCAAAAATTTTCTTTTAAAATTTTAATTTGTAGTGCGTCGTCAACTCTAAGTTGAAATTCTACATATAAAATATATTTTTGTTTTTTTAAAAAATTAAAACTATAACTACTACAACGAAATCGGTAGCTATAAATACCGATATAAAAGTTACTCTTTTCAAACACATTTGAACTTTAACAAATTTCAAAACGCTAATTTTTTTAATCTATAATTTTGTTTTTGTTTTAGGAAATTTTTTTGCATCCGAAAACTAGCTTGAAATAGTAAAACTGTGTTTCTACAAAAAAACAATTTTGAAAAACAGTTAACTTCAAATCATATCGCTGAAGTTTTCTACAAAAATCAATACCAACTTCAAAGGAAACCGTGTTCATTTAGGAAACGGTGGAATTATCCTCGCTGTCATCTCGCGTGCCCAATATATTGCTATTTTGATATTCCAATAAAGCCCATACCAGCAGCGGTATACAACCCAAAACCATGCAGGTGCCCATGCAGTAGAAGCAAATCTGATAGCTGCCCGAGAGATCGCGCAGAAAACCAGCTAAAGGCGGCACTGAAATGGCGCCAATGCTTTGGAACATGCGCACCAGACCATAGCTAGAGCTGATGCGATCCGTGCCGAAAATGTCAGCCAAGAGCACGGGCATCAGCACATACCAGCTGCCCAAGCAGAGACCATAAAGCGCCGCCGAACAGCCAAGCAAATAGAGAGAATGCTCCGATGGTATGGTGAGCACAGCAATGCCAGCGCCAAGTATGCTATAAGAGAGTAAAGGAAAAAAATCATTAATTGTTCTTGTTGTTTCTTATTGCAGAGCGCTATTAACCACAGAATGTAGGTCTTTCGGCGATCAAAAAGCTGCAAGTCCGACAAATAACCTAGTCCTAGACGTCCACAAAGATCTAGCACAGCGCTTACCGCCACCAAGTAACCAGCCTCGCTCTTATTATAACCTATTGTATTAAAAAAGTTCGATTATTGAAAGCACATCTCTGTGATCTTCCAACTTACCGATAGATATGACGTGTGCTGGCAAATAATACAACATATAGGGACAACCCACCGACATCAGTGTCACGGAGAGACACATCAATATAAATGTCGGATCCTTGAGTAAACTTATATCCAGGTACAGTTTTATGCGATCGCAGCAAGTTCTCACCTCCACATCATCTTCATCATCGTCGTCGTCCTCATCATCACCACGTACAGCAACTACACTAATTGCAGCTTCATCTTTTTTCAAATCATTCAAATTGCTAACTGGTGTTGGTATTTCCATGCTTTTGCTCAAGCCACGTGGCGGTGAGACCACAGCTGGCGGTGAGATCGGCTTCTCAAAGTGTGCCTGTATTTTTGAGATGATCTCATCGTTAGCAAAAACATTGCGTCGACGACGCGAACCACGATTTGAGTCGGTGCCAGAGTGTTTACGATAAACCCAAGTGGAATCCGTGCTTAGATCTTCCACGGAATGCATGATGCCAGAGCTGCGTACCTTTTTCATGGGCTTAATGAAAGTTGTTTCGCCGATGGTGTCCTTGATTTCATCGTCACTGTCTTGCACCGATTGTTGACTCGGCTTGTCGACAGAGTTTCCTGAGAAAAAGAGATATGTGAATTTGTTAGAAGACTATCGTAGATAAAAGCTTTGAGTTGATGGAAAAAATCGTTAATTTACTTTTAAAATAAAAATCATATCAGTCCAAACATGAAGGGTGCTACTTTGCATATTTGATCTAACAAGCAAGGAAGGAATTGCACGTTTCTTGGGTTAAGACCGATCTATCGAGTTAAGCCCAAACGTCTCAGCATTTGGCTTAATCTTAAAATTTCAGTCGATATGTATATGCTTAAAATAAGCAAGACTTCTGGGAGCATGACCGACGATAATGCGGTTAGACATGTGGACATACCCGTTGTTGCATCAACGTTGTTTCCTCCTTCTATGGCTCGCAATATTATCTTAGTTAACCCCCGTTCACACTAATGCCGACCAGACTTAGACTATATGGACTCTTCTATAAGGGAAATGTTGTCACTTATATCCCTTCAAAGAAAAATAATAACCCTTCGGATTGATTGGGAACACGAAAATCAAACCCCATCTACAAACAACCTTGTTTGACTAACGGACATATACAAAATGAATGAAAAACGTGGATTCTTGGACTAATTTTGGCACTATTTAAATCTATTGCACTCGAAAATCTTAGCTCCTAACCAAAATCTAGTGGTGTCGGCTTTTTGAATGCCAGGTGGCTAAGAAGTTTTTGCTTTAATGGAAGCTAGATATTGTGGTGACCGTGGCATGCAGGTTAAGTGTGTGGCTTAGCATGCTCGGAGCCCGGGTTCGATCCCCAGCCGCGGCGAAAAGTTTTTTTCAATAAAAAATTTTTCTGATCGGTCACCACCTCTCTGCAGACAATGGCAAACCTCAGAGAGTAAATAATGCCATGTAAAGCTTCTTGAGAACATGAGCCGTTCGGAGTCGGCATAAAACATGTAGGTCCAGTTCTCGGTCAATTGTGTGCAAACATTTAATAACACACACAACACAATCGATCATAAGAAGCTCGGTCAAAGTCCTTTCAAGGGCTGAAATGGCCAATTTGTTTTTTTTGTTTTTGTTTTTGGAAGCTAGATAAAATTTTACCTGCCAAATTTCAAGCATTTGACTACACCAAAAAGGAATTCTATAGCCTGTTGTGAACAGATAGCAGAAACCTCCTACCATAACTTGGATAAGTGCAAATTTTTAATGAGAGCAAGCGCGAGTACTTCCTACAGCTATGTGATGAACCAGAAGTTAGTCCATGAGGAACCTACAAGTCTACAAGCTAGTAACAAAAAAGCTGAAAGAAAAAACTGTTCAGACAGCCCACTCCTACGGACCCACAACTGCTTGGTATCATAGTAAGAACTCTCTACCTGCGACAACCACCGATTGCGCCCCACCATGCAGACGAAGATCTCCATAAAATAATGATGGCAAAATCGGTGAAGAAAAAAAAGCACAAGGGCCAGATGGTATTTATAACCATTCGTCCGTGCGTCTCCTCATCCAAGAGAAACCTTAAGTATTTTTCCAGCTCTTCAACGCCTACCTAAGGGAGGGCATATTTCTAGCTCAGCGGAAGGTCCAGAGACTGGTGCTCATACGAAAAGGCAGTGTCTACACGGAAGATCCCTCAAGCTACAGAACAATTTACCTGATTGACACAGTAGTGAAAAGCGCGTCTTTGAGCGTCAGTTGTCCAACCGAATAGAAGATGCAATTCAAATAGCGGGAGGGCTATATGTTGCCACTTTTGGCTTCGGAAATTTCACACAACGGCACATGCCATACCTTGTCACCATTACTGCGCAGAAAGCTATCGCAAGCACTCGATAGAGGAAGGATGCAAAACAATATTGCCTTTTAGCAACGCTTAATGTACGCAATGTGCTCAACTCAGCCAACTGGAGCAAGATTCTGAAAACTCTTAGGGAGTTCAGAGTACCAAGCTGCCTCACGAAAGTTAGTGTAAATTATTCGACCGATACCACAGGGATCAGTACTAGAGCTCCTTCTGTGGTACGTCATGTTTGATGGTGTTCTTGGGCTCGAGGTACCTACAGGTGTGAAGATCGTCGCATTTGCGGATGATTTAGCGATTGTAGTAAAAGCTTAGCATCTGGAAGAAGTAGAGGCCTTTAGTACTGCTGCTATTAGCACGACTCACTAAAGTCAGTCGGACTTAGTTTAGCTGAACACAAGACGGAGGCGGTGTTTATTGGTAGCCGAAAAAGTTCACCATGTCTGGATTCCATTATCTATCACCTATATTACACCTTGTCTGAATTTGGTATTCCTTCGAAGCTAATACATCTTTGCAGGATGACACTAGTGAAAACCGAAAATTACATCTCCCCTCCTTTCAATACCAAGCGAGATTTTTAGACGAGGTGATTCGATTTTGTGCGACTTTTTAATTTAGTTATGGAGAAGATCATCCGAGGGGCGCAATATTCTATATGAGTGTATGCTGCTGACGTATACTGATGATATTGATATTATTTGCCTCCGTGAAGTCAGTGCAGCATTCCTCAGGCTAGAAAAAGAGTCGAGTCGAATGCGTCTTGTAGTGAACGGAGATAACACGAAGTATCTTGTGTCAACAAACAAACAGTCCCAGCGTTTTGGAAACCATGTTACTGTAGATAACACCTCCTTTGAGGTTGTGAAGGACTTTGTTTACCTTGGATCTAGCTTAAACTCCTCCTATGATATCAGTAGTGAGATTAAACAAAGAAAAGTCTTGCTAACAGGTATTACTTTGGGCTCAGTTGGCAAATGAGCAGCATAGCTTTCTCGACGAACAAAACTCACGCTCTTTAAGCCAAAAATCATGCCCGTCCTACAATACGCATCACAAACTTGAACGTTGAGCAGCACTGATGAGAGGACTTTGAGAGGAAAATCCTACGTAACATCCTTAGACCAATCTACGTCAATGACGAGTGCCGAATACAATGGAATCACGAGCTATATGAGCTATATGCCGACATCAACATGGTCAAGCGTATTAAAATTGAGCGGCTTCGCTGGCTAGGTCATGGCGAGAGAATGAATGACAACGCTTGACGATTATTCGAAAAAAACCCACTGGCAAAAACCCATTGCAAAACCCCATTGGAAAAACCCATTGGAAAAAACATTGGAAAAACCAGGCATTGGATAACCTGACGATGCTTGGAGTTTCTGACTGTCGCCAGCAAGAACACGACAAAAAATGATGGCTCAAATTCATAGACAAGGCCAAAAACGACCACAGTTGAAAGCGCCAGCTAAGTAAGTAAGTTAATGAAGACTTCGTTTCGTGCGGCGCTTGCAGAAATATCTGATGTTTTCAGATCCGCATTTGTGGCTTTAAAAAACTCTAGATTATATCTATCTTGAAGGAAATATTGGAAGCTTCACCTGCTTGGTCTTCTCCTCCTGCATCTACCTCACCCTGTAACACACTTAAGATAGAACCTTATATTAATCCAGTTGCTGCTCTTCGTTAAATACTTCAGCACTTTAGGGTAACATAGACACTAGCTGATGGTGAAAAATGAATCAAAAAGCCAGCGAATAGGAACAATATTAAGAAGCCTGAATTATTTGTTAAGTGTCTGCCTTTAAGAACAAAAGTTTCCTGGGCTTACAAGCTATTCCAGAAAAAGTAAAAGATCATGATTATGCAAATGAGGATTGCCAGAAAACTCACAAAACGCAGGAAAAACAGGCAGGAATATCCTCCGAGAACTTTTTTCCTATGCGGCGAGTATGTTTCCTCTCTAAGTTTTTATGGGTTATCTGCGGTAAAAAACTTAGTTTTTGGTGCCATACTGATAATATCATAAGTAGAGCTAGCTCATCATTCGATTTCGTCAAACATTGATTAAGAAAGTTGTTCAATACTTACATCAGTAAATCTTCTTATCATATTTAGTCATACTTATCCTCGAATATGCCAGCCAATATGCTTAGCCAGTGGCTATGCTAACAAGCACAACTGCCGTATCTGGGGCTTGGAAAATTCAAAAGTAATCATGGAGAAGTTAATGCATCCACCGCGAGTCACTTTTTGGCACGGTTTATGGGTGAGAGGCATCATTGGGCCGTTTTTTTCGAAGATTAGGACGGACACACCGAAAATATCAATTCTGAGCGGTACCACACTATGTTGGAGGACTATTTTGTGTTGGAGGTTGAAGCTCAAGGTTTGGACGATATAGAGTTTCAACAGGACGGCGCTACACCACACACAACTCGCCTCAATTTGGACATTTTGCGTCGCAAATTGCCGAACCGTGTAATTTCTCGTCAAGATGATGTGAATTGGCCGCCCAGATCATGCGATTTGATGAGCCGTTAGACTTTTTTCAATGAGATTATACGAAGGATAAAGTTTATGAGAATGATCCAAAGACGATTCCAGTCTTAAAAAGCAATACTAATAATAAGAAATACAAATTTATTTTTATAAATTTCGAACCATTTGCGTTTTATTCAAAATCAAAATATCACATGTTTTAATGGAACACTTTTTACCTCCGTATGATGGAAATCAACACCCCTGCACTTTTTCAAATTGTATTCCCCCTTAATACTAACCGACGTAACCTTAGGTCTAGAACTTTTTTTCATCTTATCTTCCACCGCACCGACTTTGGATGTTGTGAACCTATTTCTAGGATGCTTCGTGGGACCAATAATTTGATTAACGAATTCATGTTAGTAGATCTACACCCCGTAATATCCTTCTTCACTAGAACACAACTTCTTCCACCTCCATACTCTATCGTTATTCAAAATTACGAAATCTTTCTAATTTATTTATTTTTATAAAACCTTCCCGGAAAACTATCTATAAGAGCTTATACCGGGATAAAAGCCGAAATCGCTGCTCACCATTGAAAACTTAGACTTAGCAACGACAACTGCAATAATACCAAGGTACCATATCTTAACTTACTTAATATATATGTTACATAGCTTCGATGGAGACTACTTACCTAACTGTCCAATTTTATTGGCCGTGTAGTAGTCATTAAGTCGATTCTTCGACTCCTCCATAAACAAATGCTCGATGTATTTGCTGCTCAAACTCTCATCGCAAGTGTCCAAATACGTTGAGTTCGTCAGTATACCAGTAGTGCTCGGATTGATATCGTTCAAAGGTTTGGCCGACTCTTCGTCTTCCTCATTCATTTTTGCAGCATCGCTGTTGTATTGATCTAGAGGCTTATAGAGCGTTGCGGAGAAGCACACATGGAGCATGCAGCCACCTAAGACCAGAATTGTGCCATGGAAGCCAAAAGCCTCGGCTAAGTGCTTAATAAGCACAGGCAAGATAAAGCTGCCAGCTGCAGTGCCGGAAACGCAGATGCCATTTGCAAGAGCACGATGCTTGTCAAAATACTGAGAAACGATAACGATACCTGGCGTTGTCGAAAGACCACCGCCAATGCCTGAAAAGAAATATGTTTGTAGTTCAAGAATAAGTGACTGCCCATCTGTCTCACCTGTCAGTATGCCAAATGTAAAAAGCAGATGTAGCAAGCTGGTTGCAAAATAGCTAAAAGTCAGACCAAACGCACAAAATAGGCCACCCACAAAAACAACTGAACGACAAGAGAAACGCTGGCACAGTGCGCTAGAGAGCGGAGCCAAAGCCAGACACAAAGCTGACAGTATGGCTGGTATCCAAGAGGCAACAGTAGCCGTTGAGCTTGGAAATGTTTCCATTATCTCCACATACAGCACTCCATACGATTTCACCAGCCCAGCAACCCAGAACTGCACTGAAAATGCGCCGAACACAATTACCCATCCATAGCCGCCATCTGGCGGATCGGCGCTAATTGAAGAGCGTGACGAAGATGCCGCATACTTGGCGGAGGACTCTCGCATTGTGCGTGACGTACCGCTACCAGCCGACGTTGCCTTACCGCGCTGCGGCTGCTTGCCACGCTTGCCTGCTGCTGCCAGCATTTCGGCCGATTGGCGATTGTTGCAAAACTCACGTGATTTGGCGATCAGCGGCTTGGCCGTAATGCTCGAGACAGTCAACAAGTTTTCATTGTCATCCTCTTCGATCTCGGAGATTTGATGCTGCAGCAGGCTGGAGTGCAGCGTGCGACTGCTGGGTGGTGGTGGGTGGTACATTGCATCGATTGGTAGCGTGATCGGACGACGTGGTGGCGGTGGTGCGGCCGTGACAGCATCAATAATTGAATTGCTGGAACAGAGTGTTGTGGTATTGAGCACGGTATTGGCGCTGCCGCCCATCTGCAGACCACATGTGCCGCCTGCGAGCAGTCCATTAAGATTTTCCACTTGCTTGACATCGAGTTCGGCCAATGGTACGGGTGGTGCTGAAGCGACCGAAAAGAGTGAGCCAGTCGACTGTTGATACTCGTTGAGCAGCGATGTTGCAGCTGGCTGGGAGCAGGCGGCAATGGGCAGACCGCATTCGTCATAGCTGGATTTGAGTGTAGTCGGCGGGATGGTGGCTCTGGAGTTGTTAATGCTGTTGATCTCGCCGACGTTGGATGAGCAAATGAACCCTCCCGACTGGTACTGGACTCGACCAATTGGGTCCGGTTCACTCGGGCAGTACAGTGATCCCCGTGAATCCTGAAAGAAATAAAAGTATGGTTTTATAACAAGTTTATTTGATTTAAAAAACAGAAGTACACAAATGAAATATATAAGAAAGGCTACATCATTTCAGCCATTTTTTTCCCCAACATAGTACCCACTGTTAATAATGCACATAAAGTTAAATGTGCTGCATTGTGCCCGATGTATGCTATTAAGTGCTGTATTAAAAAAAAATTTCTTGGTGTGTTGATTTAAAGATGAAAAACATAATATGGAGGCATTATTTTAAAACTTTGCACTCATTTTTTCAGAAATTAAGAAGTTGTGCTGAGATGTGCTCGGTTTGTGTTTCAATGTGCTGCAGAAAAATTTAATTGGACATGGTTTTAGGGTGTGATACGCAAAACGCTTACTTTTTATCAATTCGGGATTTGGGAATTGTGCTGTGATGTGCTGAAGTTGTGCAGCAATATGTACCATGGGTTTTCAGAAATATGTCATGAATGAAGTGGAAATGGATGAAGACAATAAGACGGGGGTCTTATCCTACTTGAAGCGTTCGCATCTCTAGACGTTGTGCTACTAAACGCTGGATCCCAGCATACGTTTAGCAGCGCAAACGAAAGTTCCGTTAGTGATCAAATTTTCTCCAGCAGCAAGCTAAGTAGGCAAGCTGAGTGAAATGTAAGCTTGCAAATCCGATCAAACACTTGTACCGAAAAAAAAACATCGTATAGAGTTGAAATACTAGATGAAGACATCTTTAAAGAAATTATGGTCAACTCACAATTTCTTGGCACACCGTACGATATGGCAAGTTGGGCTATGCATCAAATAAGAAGAGCTTGTGATGCGGTGATGCCTTTGAGCCGACCCAGCAAAATGCACCACAACACGGTCTACTGGTGGACCGCTCAAACTGCCGAAATACGCAGACAATGCTTCCAAGTGAGAAGGAGGTGTTATAGGGCCAGAGGTATAAACAGCTTCGACGAACTCCATGAATCCTACCGAATGCTCAAACAGGCTCTGAAAAAAGGAATCCGCAGCAGAATGCTTCCTGTAACTGTGTGATGAGACAGTAGCTAGCTTTTTGAATCGTGTGTTAAAACTTGCCATCACATCGCAGCCGCATGCTTTTCAGCAGATATACAACTTTACTTATGCCTACTTTAGGGAGTTCTCCCAGCAAAGTGGATGATCTAGAATCTAGTGCTCATACCGAAAGGAAGTGACTCCAAGCACGCCCCCTCAAGACAAGGATACAAGCACAAGATATTCGAGCGAGTGTTGGCAACCACCTGGAAGAAGTGATACAAGCGGAAGAAGGGCTTTCTCCCTTTCAACAGTTTGGATTGCGAAAGTTTCATTCAACAATGAATGCCATAAATTTGGTCACGAGTATTGCGCTTCAATTCTATCACCGTTCCGCGAACCTTGGTTTGACGTACTACCTTGGTTTTGTTCTCCGCTAGACAAAGCCCTACTGTTTTCAACCTGTTCGTGGATAATGCCAATAGTTACAGTACTGAGGGCCTCGACTTAATTCGGCTAAGGAGTTTTGAAGTTCCGCGATATTTAATGAAGGTTAAAGCAAACTATTTCAGCGAAAGAGTCCTGCGCCACAGAACGCCACACAGAAGAGGATACGATGACCTACAACGTCGCCGGTGGTGCTCCACAGGGATCGGTCCTAGACCCACTTCTGTGGAATGTCATCATTTACAATGGCGTTCTTAAGCTTAATGTGCCATCAGGCGTCAAGATCTCTTATTGTGCAGACGACTTATCGGTCGAGGTGACAATAAAGCACCTGGAAGACATTATCAACGATTAGTTGAGAACAAAAGGGTTTTTTCTAGCCGAGCATAAAACTGAGGCAGTACTCATTAGTAGCAGAGAAAAACTGAAAACCGCTGCCATCAGTATTCGCGGGGTGATATAAATACCTTGGAATGATGATCGACTCCTGAATATCATTCAAGCAGCACCTGCGGCATGTTCATAAAAAAGCAGCCAAAGCATTTATTGCTCTATCAAGAATAATGCCGAACACAAGAGGATCTAAACAAGCGCGCAGAACACTGCACCTTAACGTAGTGCGGTCCATTATAATGTACGGTTCAACAGTATGGGCCACAGTGATGAAAACGAAGTCTTACCGACCAGGTGCCGAGTCGGTGTACAGACTTGGAGATTGGAATTTGCGGAAAAATATATTCAGTAGTGTGAACAGTGGTTAAATGTTTTGTTAAGTGAAGGCGAACGTTTTAATTTAGATGGTCTTGATGACTTTTAATATTATTGTCACGAAAAGTTGGTTGAAAAGCAGTCTGCATGAGTCGAGCATCGTCAGGCGGTGACTAATGGTTTGGACCGGTTTTGCCATATGTGGAATGACGGAAATCGCATGGGTTCCTCCAAGAATGAATTCCTCCATCTACTATGAACTCTTGGAAACGATGATGATAGAATGGGCAGAGGAACTTTATAGTTCAGACTTCATTGTTCGGTAAGACAATGCGCTCTAGTGGAACGATGAACTTATTTTGTCAAAAAAATATTAATGTTCTTGAATGGTTCGCCCGAAGTTCAGAGCTGAGCCCTATTGAGAGCATTTGGGAACTCCTAGCTCATGGTGTCAAAGCAAAATGGCGTCGATTTCATTCAGTGAATACCCTAACAACTGTAAAAAAAGATGTCTGGGCTGGCACCCCGACGAAAACTTTGCAAAACCTTATTTTAGCCATACTTAAAAGGTTGATTCAGATTCTTAGACGTTAACGGAAAATGTGCTGTTTATTAAAATAAGTATGTATTTGAAATGTGTTAAGCATGAATTTATTTATCTATTTTAATTTATGAAAATATTTTAAGTTTAATATAAGGTATGTTTCCGTTCTCACACTGTGTATCTTGTGTGTTATTATTTTCTGTTTCCGTACTTTCTGTGCTTAAAATGTGAGAAGTAGAACAAGCATAAATAGTTCTCTCGAGCACAGAAGTTTACCAGAGTATGCTTGAACCCAAGACTGCGAGTAAATTAAGAAGAAGCATCAAGAAGAACAAGCATGTGTCAAATGCACGATAGTTTTAATTGGTAGTATGTACGTAAGACACGTCTGCTGTCAGAATCAGCTGTTTTGTGCTCGAAACTTACTTAGAAGCTGTTTCCGTACTTTTGCCACTATTCTCAAATTTAATTTTACTCTCGCAGCCCGAACCTTACACAGAACTAACACAGTGTAGAGTACGGAAACACACCTATAGTGAGTTTATGTCAATTGCCACTTTCAAACAACAACAAAGTCTCCAGCTAGTTGAGCATAGAGAAAATCAACTACCGATTGAGTTGAGAAAGTTGAGTTGACAAGTTCTTATGTTTTTACTTGGTTTGTGTACGGGATAGAGTAAAATGTCATAGATTGTGCCAAAATGTGATGTGAGTACAAAAACAAAATTAAATTCCTTCAAGCAGTCAACAGTTTTATTTTCAAAATACTTCAAAATGTCTTACGTCGATTGATTTATTGGCAGGTAAAAATTTTTGATTTATTTATTGATGTGGTCGTCATAACAAAAGTGTTGTCCACTATTGAGCAAATAAAAGCAAAATCAGTAGACGTTTTTTTCACAAGCGAGTTGAGCACTGGCGAATCAAACGCAGCTTTTGTTAAAAATGAGAAAAACATTTAAAAAATATGTGGATTCTTCTTTTGAAATCATTATTTTATGAAAAAATAACTTCTTAAATACGTTTATAAAGCCTGAATTATTTTTTTTTAAAATTTAATTTTTAATTGGTTTTTTTTTTAATTTGTATTGAATTTTAAATTTTTTGCAGAAAACTTATGTATTAATGGGAATTGCCAATAGTGTAAAAGCGTGAGACCATGACCTGGCCAGGATTCGAAGCCGATTCCTCTGGGTTGGCAGTCAAGCATGCTTACCACTCGACTCGAGTTGGAAAAAGTGTAAAAAGCGAAAAATATATGAATTTGATTAAACATTCTTCAGCACTTTGGAGCATAACTACAATACTAAATACCACAATTTCTGATAATACAATATCTTCACTTAAATAAAAGTGCACCTCATAAACATTTTAGCTTCAAAAATAATATTCTTTTTAAATGAACATATCTATGCTGTTATATAAAAATGAAACTTAAGAATTCGTTTTGTTTTTGTGTTTGTTAGCAGTAAGCTCAAGAACCACTCCACCCATTTTAATGAAATTTTCACTATTTGAACAATAATTTATTCCAGACTGCTATAGTGTATTCAGAATTTTAGTTTATTGAATAGGGGAGGGGAAGTTTTGCGTCAATAAACTGATGAAAGCCGATGTTTTTCGTCAAATTAAGCGATAAATTTCCATTTGTAGACTATACACTGCAAGATGGGTTAATATGATTTATGAACAAATTGAAGATCTAACCGTTTCTAGCAAGAGCATACAAGAGCAAAAGTTTTATCATAAAATTAATAATTAATAAATTTCTATAATATACTATTTTATGCAACAATTAAAAGCATTGACACATAAATGAAAAAAATATTGCAAGAACGAATATCTAAGTTCGAATTTTATAAGTACTAGTGGACTTGAAGTTATTTGCGCACAAAAGGTACACCCATTTTAAGCATGCCGACGTTGGAGTGATTTCTCTCACCGATTTTCAATTAGCTGCTGGTATGACAGATTTTATTTTAATACAACTTGATTGTATTTTTGTGAAACCGGGCATATTCCGGTTGTTTTTGTTATAAATCAAAAAGTGCTTGACTAATTTTACGCACCACATATAACATCATAATTTTGCTTTAATTTCAGCTCTGTCAAAATTGATGACATTTTATGATATAACGCTTTGCATGTCAATAGCCTGAGTCTACATTAATTTGTCATAAATTTAATTTGTTTATCATTTTCACTAATAAATGCAACAAACTTATTAAGTATGCAGCAAATGGGCACCAAGAAAAAAGAAACAAAAAACCAAAACAATCCAATAATTGGAAATAAACTTAATCATTCCTGTCACGCAAACATGGCAATTGCGCCCAAACATATGCAAAAAATAACAAAAATTATTTTAAAATCAGTCAGCTGTGTACTTGTCTATATATGTGTACAAGTGTATTTATTATGAATATTATATCTCCGCCCAGACATGTATTTGTTTAATCGATTGTAATGTAGCTAATAAACAGCTGCAAGTACGTAGTAAGAACTGTTTACATTGAGTAACCATTGAAGATGACGTATCCAAATTTTCCATCAACATGATGTCGAATGAACAAGTCAATAAAAATGGCTCCTACAAGGTCAAGCACAAGGATTGGCAGGCAGCTGAGCACCTACCATTGCTAAGCTAGCAGTCCTTGAACTTTTAAGTGATGATGATGATGATTATTCTAGCAATATGTGGGCGTACTGTTGATGTTGTATCAACAAAACAAATTGTAGTTAGTTGTACTTAAGTTACAATAAATAAATTGCTTTTCATAATTTCAACTGAATAAAGCCTCATTGATGGCAGGAATGGAAAATTATCAGAATATGAAAAAAGAATAATAATAATTCAACTATGTACAATGTATTGAATGAAGGTGATATGTCGCATTTTTGGATTTTTTTTGTTCTATGTGCATAAAAACAATTTAAGTGCTTAAAACAATCATATTTGTAGCTATTTTAGGAATAAACTACTTGACAAAGTATGATTTAATATAGATTTCAGAACAAATGTTAAACTTTGAACTCAATTTTCTCGAAACTATATTTCTGAGGCATATCACCTTCATACACTCATATCTTATATTATAACTTGAAATCCGTAAAAGATTTCCTGGTGATGGGAGACGGGGGTGTAATTTCTCGTGATAAGATGAGCACAAGTTCAATGGGTGGTTGTGATCGCAAACGCTACCATAGGGAGCTAGGAGTGAGAAATAAAAAAGGCGTCATTAAAATTTTAATTCTTAAGTAACATACATATATGTATCTACAATGATGACAGAACTTAAATATCCTTCAAGTTATTACCACAAAAACTTGCCATAGTGTTACAAAAAAAAAAATGTAACGAGCTCCTAAAGTCAAAAACTATGTTTTTTTTCCTTAAACATTAAATTTTAAAGTTAATTTTTAAAAAGAAAAAACAAAATTTTTAACACACAACTTTTTTTTAAGAGCAGGTATTTTTGAAGAGCCTCCTGCCTTGCATGAGGATGCATCCATTCAGAAACTTTTGACGGTGCAGAATAAAGACGCAAAGATTCAAGACTGAAAGCTATTTAGGTCGTTAAAAAGACACGACAATAAAGGGAAGATCTCTTCTCTTCTCTGTATACGCTGCGACCACAAACTGGCTTAAGGAGCAATCGGACATTCGACCTCGGAACCATTAGGTGAATAGGCTGAACAAGTAATAGCTGAGAGAAGAAGGAAGCTGCAAGTGGTATAAATCAACCTGTAATCGCTGCGAAGCAGTGACTGATGAGTTGATGCTGTGCATGTGCTAGGGTAACGTAGACGTGGTCCTAATGCAGGAACCTTGGATCATCAACAATAAGAGCCAAGAACTGGGGTCGAAACAGTTCAACCTATTTCACTCTATAAAAGAAGGTAAGGTAGAGCTTTACATTATAGCGAAATATTATACCAGCGAAAAAGTCTATTAACATAGTTTTCTCCCTAGATTCAGTATTAGCGATATAGTGGCAGCCAGCGTGGAAGCAGGAGCGACACACCTTATCCTTTGCTCCGCGTTCATACCCTATGAAGAGGCGAACCCACCAGCGCAATCACTCCGCGAGTTGGCTAACCACGCTGACATTAGCAGGACATTCCTGGTAATTACTTGCGACGCTAACGCTCATAACTCACTATGGTACAGTGCCGAAGTCAATAAAAGAGGTGAATCTATTTTCGAATTTATCCTTTCCGCAGATCTTATTCTATGTTATAGGGACAATAGGTTAATCTTTCAGAATAGAATCAGGCAAGAGATAATCGACCTAATTTTAGTGAACAATAGGGAACAGATCATAATTGATAGTTGGGAAATGTGACGAAAGCAGTCGTTTTCCGACCACTTTAAGAAACTCTTTACGAATAATTGCCACCTTCACAAAACGAACTATTTAGGAACCCCGTGAAAACTAACTGGAAAAGTTTTACAGTCTGGATCAACAACAATATTGCAGATTCAGGCACACAATATTTTTCCCACGATGCATCTATTGACAATGCAGTTGAGTTAATCACGAACAAAATTAACAAGACTTTCAAGAAATTTTGCCCCAAGTCTCAATGTGCAAATCTACAGTGCAGGCTGGTGTACAAGCGACCTTAAGTAGACAATAACGGAGGTCAGAAAACTTCACCGGAAAGCCATTCTGAGCAAGCTATAGCAGGACTGAATAAACTTTAGATCAAAGTTAAATGCCTAAAAGACGCATAGAGGATAAAGTGAAGCTGACAGACGTCGAAAGACGCTTTCCAAAGACCCGTTGGTCTCAGGATACCTTAGAAGGTATGACGGATCATGTACAGCAGTCAGCCAAGACACGCTATTGATACTCAGGGAAACTAAGACTAAAATTTTCTAGGTTGCAAAGATCCGGATCTGAACGGAGCTACCAGCCATCTAAAAATTATACATAATATTTACAGATCCTTACCAGAACCCATATAGTTACACCCAAGCATTATCACAAGGTCATCTGCAGAATGGTTGATAGGATCTTTCAAATCTTACAAGTACGCGGTACCATCCGTTCACTAGAAGAAACAAAAAAGATAGCTTCGCACTGCCGTAACTCAATGGAGTAACTCTGAAGCTCACAACTGAAGCTAAATATCTTGGAACTATCTTTTATAACAAGCTCAGTTGAAAATGCAACACAGAGAAAAGAAGGAAAAAAGCACTATTCGGCCTTCATGCTCACCAAAGGACCTTTGATAAGAAATGGGACCTGTCACCCCACATAATTCATTGGATGTATACAGTGATCGTCTGACCTACGGCTCTCTGGTGTGGTGAAGAATTCTGCACAAAAGGAGCTACCGTGACTCGCTAACAGTCTAGAAATTATGCTACACCTTCTTACCATAGAATAGTTCCTTAAGTGTTCGGCAACCAAATGAGCGATTCGTCTTGGTGAGTCTCAAGCCTGGAAAAACAACACTTTCGGTCATGCAGCTATTCTAAATATCAATGAAACTGAGGAATCAAAAGGAACAACCAACTACATCATACACGGTAAGAAATTTTAGCTCAAAACAATCTCAAATCAATTTATTTTGAATGGTTCTGAACTTAGCCATAATATTCTTGAAGCCCTAACGTGATTGTTTATTCAAAAATTAACACGCCCATTTGTGCATAATGTATGTGAATTTTGGATTGTTCATCAAAAAACTAATATGCTCACTTGTGTTCAATTTATGACATTTTGGCATTGATTATATTAAAAAAAACATGCTCATTTGTGTCTAATGCACTTCATTTATGGATCATTTATAACACAAATGTTATGCTGTCATATGCCTCACAAGTGACTCAAGCAACAAAGGAACTGACAAAACAAAAAAACACTTTTGTACTAACAGGAACAAAAACCAACTGAGAATAACGTCATTCGGTTGTTAATTTTTTTATGCGCAAAAACAACAAAATTAATTTTGTTGGATACATGCCCAAGATTACATTTATTTCGCACAAATTTACGTGTTCATCAAGAAATGTTCAAGTCCAATTTCTAGCACAAACTGCGAACGTGAATAGCATGTTTTGAGATGATTTAAGTCCTATTGAGCTAATTTTTTTTCGAACGATTTGAACTTGATTTCAGACCATTTTTTTCTCTCCGTGTACCTAGTGTGAGATTCGGTAGAAAATACACCACCCACATTCATTCCCAGCAAACAGGAATGGGAAGATATGACTGCAGAACTTTATGGTAATTTCCAAAATGGAGTCTTACAAGTTTCCTGATTACTGCAGTGTATTTCAGGCAGTAATCTATGCGATTGAAAAAGTTGCACAGGTGTTTCGCAACAAAAATCCAACCCCCAAAAGGGTACTAATTTTGGTAGATAACCAAGCGAGCATCAAAACGCGGGACAGCAAAACGATAACAGCCCGAACGGTACTTAGTTGTTAACAAGTCCTGAATAGTATCTGCAATACCCACAATGTTATTCTCTGCAGGGTTCCAAAACACAGGCAATGTAGAAGGGAATGACAAAGCAGACAAGCTGGCAAAAAATGGAGTAACAAAAGATTCAAACAGAACCATTACAGACGTGTACATTCCAATACGCGTCGTTAAAAGAAGCATGAACCCTAAAGCCAGACACAATGATAACACAAACTGGGTTTCCAGAAGTGACAGCATTATATTTAGAGTGAACACACTAAACTAAACATATGGAGGTTTACCAAGGAAGTTTACAGGATAGTTTCGGTGAACGAAAATAAAAAGGAATCAGGTTTATTGGGTATCACTACCATTTCGAGTTTTACACTCGACAATGCAAATGTCGCCAACAGGTGCCACTGTAGATGGATCTGATTGAGTCTGCCTAGCAGTCATTTGCATGCTTGGTGTCAAGATATTTACATTTTCCGTGCATACTTTTAGGATGAAAATTAAATGCATGAAAGACATGGTTTGTGTTTGTGGTATACTAGACACGGACAAAACGCGTTCAATATTAATTAAAACTAAATTATTAATTAATTATTAATTAAATTTTGTTTGCATGTTTGACATGGGCATATGTGGCATAATGGTAGCGCTTCCAACTCTTATTCAATGCTCAGTTGCGACAGTCCGGGTTCAAATCCCGCTTGCGGCAAACATTTTATATGGAAATTTGCATATGCATATTTGCTTTTGACATTATTTATAAGCTTCACGAATAAAGCGACCTTGATAATGTTCATATAACTGAAAACGTTACTCAAGCGTCACGAATAAAAGACCTTGAAATTTCACTCGCCACCAAAGAAGTTTCACTTAAAAAAAAAACATAAAAAAAGTTCTTTTAAACATTTTTATTTCTCACAACTTGGCGTTCGACAACAGGGAGCTGCGTCGATTACAAATAAGTGGCGATAAGCTTTAACCAATTTGAGACGTACATATATGAAAACTGGGTCGAAAATTTAAAATTTATATATGATCCATATCAGAACATCACAGTTGACTAGCAAGTCATTACTTTCCGTGAAAGTTGCCGCTTCAAAGTATATATTTCCAGCAAACCCAGATAGTATGGCATCAAAGTGTCGGTAGATGTGGATGCCGACACTGGGTTCTGTTCAAATTATCGAATATATGTGGACTTATCTAATATATAAAATCAAATGTTTGTCCCTCTGTCTGTCTGTCTGTCTGTCTGTCCCGTATAGGCTCGCGCACCGTTTATCCAATTGAACTGAAATTTGGACACCGAGTACGTTTGATAGAGAGAAAGAACATAGGGGTTTTAAAGAAGTGGGCGAAAGTATGTGGGCGTGGCACTCTATAATAACTTCTAAACGCCTCGTCCGATTTCCATGAAATTTGATATGTAGGTTCAACTGCTCCCAAAATAAAACATAGGCCATAAAAATTTCCTCAAGAGGGCGCTTTAAATAGTGCGTTTTAAAGACATAATTACTCAAAACACCTGTTCCGATTTTAATGAAACTTGGTATGAACTTTCAACTCCAACCAAGATAAAACATAAAATATAAAAATTCCAAAAAACTTCCGCAAGAGGGCGCTTTAAAAAGTGCGTTTTTAAGACTTAATAACTCCTAAATGCATGGACCGATTTCAATGAAATTTGGTATGAAGGTTCAACTGCAACCAATATAAAGCATAGGTAAAAAGGTAGGCTGAAGTATGTGAGCGTGGCACTCTATAATAACTCCTAAACACCTGGACCGATTTCAATGAAATTTGGTATGAAGGTTTGACTGCGTCCAAGATAACAAAGGCTATAAGAAATTCCAAAGACTTCCGCAAGATGGCGCTTTAAGTAGTGCATTGTTAAGACTCAATAACTCTTAAATGACTTGACCGATTTTACTACAATTTGGTACGTGATATAATCTGACCCTGCAACAGAATTGAGGCTATTTAAATTTCAGAAAACTTCCGTGAGAGGGTGCTTTATTCCATCAGCTATGTTTGGTTCATTCACGTCAAAACGGATGAACCGATTTTGATGAAACTTGGTAGGCATTTGCATCTATTACTGAAATAGATTCTATGCTTTTAAAAGTTCTTTCGACAAAAATCAAGGAATGAGCCGAAGGCAAACGAAGTCAAGAACCAAAGACTAACGAAAAAAAAGAAGTTTAACCAATACGAGCAAAAGCTATATAAAGATGAAAAAAAAATTAACCGAACAGTATCGACCGTATTTTTGTGCTAGAAAAATAAATATCATTATAAGAGACATTGAAATATTTCCATTTCCTAGAAGTGAAAAAATATTCTTCGAAAATGTGAAAATTTATTCTAATAGAAGAAAATTTTATTTGGAAAAGAATAAAATTGCTATTGTCGAAAATAAAGAAATTTTTCAACATTTTGCTCAGAAACCAGACGTCGGATCAACACGTTGAAGATGTCAATTCTTTTTAATCATGTCTGGCAGGTACAGTTTTATGATTATTTGACTAAACACTTTCGACGAAAGGAGGGGGCAAACACTAAAAAACGATAATTTAAAAAATTTTAAAATTTAATTGATAACTTAAAAAATGTTAAAATGAGAGCAGTTTTTAAAATCGTCCTTTTTCTGTGCTCGAGGCACAACCCCGAGTAACACCGGGTTACATCCGCTAGTACTTAAATAAATTTCTTAAATTTAAGTTTCTTTAAATTTTTCAATATAAAATTAATAAAGTAAGGGTCAATTTTTAACCCGAAATGACACAAGTGTTATTTCTATTCTAGGGATATTTGAGTGTTAATGGGTTAACTATGATGCTGGAAGTGGAAAAAAAATATTGCTCGCCTTCATTTTGTACTATTTTGCGCTAAAAAACTTTAATGCTCGAACAAATTTCTATTCACATAAAACTTTGACATGCAACTTTTAATAAAATCAACGTAAGTAATCTACTAGCTTACTAGTAGAGTATTAAAGTATTAAATCAAATTACTAGAGACTAGCACTGAGTTGATAAATTGATACGTGGGAGATTTCTAGCTTTATTCCAAATGCAACTTTGCCAAGTAATTAAAACTTATAGCCTTTCTTTGTAAAACAAACCTAATCACTATACTTTTTTTTTTTTTTGGTAATTTCACTTTTCTAAGATATGAGACAAAATTTCCAACGAAATATGTTGCCAGACAAAACAAAAAAAAAAAAAACTCAAGAAAAGTAAAGCATGCATTCGTTTTACAAAATAAGGCCATTATATTTATTTCAACACAGCTAAAGTGTTTTGGGCACTTAAACAAGCAAGGACGTGGAATTAATTTTAAGCACATTAATGTGTGAAATACATTCGATGTGCTTTCTGTAAGCTTTTTTCAGGCATACACAGCAAATTTTTCGGCTTTTTTAATCCTAATAATATGACCTTGATATACCTTGTAGCATATATGTTTTATATACATATAAGGTTCTTGCTCTATGCTGATAAGTACTGGGCTTATTATAAGAACTTTCATGAGCATCCAAAATAACATGAAACTCAACTTAAGCACACTCTTGTGTGATAGCTAGTTACATAAATGAATGAGGCTCAAAATTTAAAATCTAAAGTGCAATTATATGTTTGCCCTAGGATAATGGCCTCCAATATTATGTGGGATTTGTATGTAATGTATTTTGCTTGGAAACATCAGCATACCCAGGGAATACATATATATTTGATTATGTGCCGGCTTAACTTGTGTCCTTTTAATAAATAATAAAAGATAATCACTCAACTCAGAGACAATGATGAGAAAAGTTGTTCGCACCACTTGTCTCACACGCAGTGATTGAAATTTATATGTTGAGTGAGGTGACAAAATCAAGCTTTTAATTGAAGCTATTTATATGTTTGCTTAACTGAATTAACATTGTTATTTGCGAAAATAGCATCATTTACGGTTTTTGTAAATAAACTTCCTTAAATGCTGATATTTTGCAATTCTTCGCTGCTTAGTTGAAGTATTAAATAAATAAATGGAAAACAACAACTGACCTAGCGCGCATTATTGCCAAAAGTATAAATGTTCACTGAGCCAGAATATCAAGTTAATTTAAGTTTATTGATTTTCTAGCAGTCTATTTTGCAACCCAGTCAACCAATACTAATTGAATGTTGAGAATGCTTCACATGCCATGAGCTGCACGTTCTTCTCACTCTCGATTGAACTAGCAAGAAAGTGATTGTTTTGTTTTTTTTTCTTCTTTTTTTTTGTTATTATGTTTTTTGCTTTGTATATATTGTATCTTATAAAAGAGCAATGGCAGCAAGTGTATTGAAAGGATCAAAACACAAAACAGCCACTAGAATATGACGCACGAAATAAGTCACTGTAAAGCATTGTTATCATTATTATTAATCTTCTAGCGTATAGAAACAGCGTAAAAGCAAACAAAAGCTATCATAATAATATGAGTACCTATGAAAAATATGTACTTAAGTTCTATCATGACAGCAATATATATTGTATACAGCAAAATATTAAAGAAGCCACAGCAAGTGCTGTTAGTTGCATTGAAAAATACGTATTTACAATAGCTAATGACGACGACAAAAACATGAGAACAACAAAAATAATTATTAAAATGCGCATTTAATAGAAACAGAAAATACTTTTAGACAACCCTTTCATTTTGTATCACAAACAAGCACACCAACGATCAGCGAAACACGACAAGCACGACTTTCTATCATACAAAAATTGATTGCTTCTCGTGTCTTGCTTATCGTTAGAGTGCTTTTTACAGTTAATTATAAATTTCGAAATAATATTACTGAAAAAATGATTACAAAACAAGAAAAAAATGCCAAAATATTCATGAACATAACATAAATTAGATTGAATACGTAGCATATGTTTGATCACTACGCATATGATGTTTCGTCAGAAAATGATTTCTTAAATACATATATCTAAAATTATGTCTTGAATTTAAAAAACAAAATATGAATATAAAACGAATTAAGCATAAACTTTCTGTCATATGGTGTATCGAACTCGGGCTACCATAGTTCCTTGGTTCACACGCCAAACGCTTATCATACACGTTATTATGTACGTATACTTTTCTCTTTACACGCTATTTAATTTGTTAATACCGGATTCATACATTTTATGAACAATGTTCATGTGAACGTGCTCATAATTTTCCTTTCATTCAAAAATATTTTGATAGTTTTCATTTGAATTCATTGAAGAAAAACTTTTGCGAGAAAAAACAAAATTTGAAGTTCCTTTCCAATTTCTATAATAAAAGTACTCTCCTTTTTAAAATCTCTTCTTCTTTCTTCAATAGTCTTAAAATATTATATTGTTCTTTTGTAATTTTCTGTTCTTCCCTAGCAAAGCAGCAGCTGGAATAAATGCAAAAATGTAGACAGCATCGAGATGGTCCAACGCGATAACTGTGATTTAGCTCCGATTCTCGCAATCTTCAAATATCTTCTTACAACTTTGATATGGTACCATTGCAATTTAAGATACTCCCTGTTAATTTTGAGTTTTAGTTTTTAAGTGCTTAAACTACTTGTATTGAGCTTAATCAACAAATAAATAAATAAACACGTTACTTATGGACGACTTTCTAGTTAAAGATGGCTTCAGCACGGTGCTTTCAATGCTTGGGCAAAAGCAACTCGAACAAAATTCTCCATAATTCGAAGCAGTACTCGTGCTTTCTTGATGCATTTGTCTTAGTTATTTATCTTTATAACCCGACTTTACTTTATCCAAACACCACAAAATTACACTGTGAACTTTTGTGGCATCATTTTTATACCCCCACGCGTACTGCGTAAGGGGTATATTAATTTTGTCATGACGTGTATAAGGCCCAAAAGGAGGCGTGGTAGATAAAGAAAAGTATATATATTCTTGATCAGCATCAACACCTGAGTTGATTTAGCCATGTCCGTTTGTCTGTCCGTCTGTCTGCCAACACGATTACAGCCGTAATTTTTAAGTTATCGTAATAAAACTTCATATTCAAGCTTTTTTTAAAACAAACATCAAGTTCGAGAATGGGCTGGATCGGATGAAAATCACGCCTACCTTCCATACAACCCCAATAATGAAAACTCTATAAAGAGACTAATATTTAAGTTAAAAAACTGAAATTCGGTATTTGTGTATTTTATGTCAAAATTAAAGTGTGTTAAAAAAATGGAATTCATCCACACACTAACACGCCCACCTCCCATACAACCCCAAAATTTAAAACTTTATAAAGAGGCTTATCTTTAAGCTGCAGGAAAACAATTCATTCAAAACGTCATCAAAATAGGTAAATATTATAAAATCTCATACAAAAAGACCAACAATTAAAGATTTTTTTTAGCCTTACGAATCGGCCCTGGGGGTATTTTAACTTCGTTCAAGTCGAAGATATACCTTACTAGTTTACTTTGTAGTGATTTTGAAGTAGGTTTTTATTTTGTTAAAAAGTTTTTATCTTTCATAAACAACATTTGTTGTTGTTTGACACATAAACAAGAACACAGGTAGTTTTGACGTTTCTGTCGGCTACTTTAAATTGTCAAAAAATATATCCAAGAAGAGAGCACTCATAAATAAACAACAAAATACAAAGGACACTTTCAGCATACTCAACATTGCCAAGATTTGAGAAAAATTAAATGTTGATAGCGTTCAATAAAACTGTTGAGGCAGCAGTCGTTAAAATATAAGCTATTGTCTCAACTGTTCAGAAATTAAAACATCAACATGGAAACTGTGTTAATTAACTACAAATACATCAATCTCAGGTGGTGGGGAAAAATTTCAAACATGTAATAAAATACTTATAATTTGTATCTGGTTGTCTTTGAGTGCAGTTTAATAATAGATATTATTTAAGTAGGGGAGAGTCGTCCCCGTTGTCTCAAGTACTAGTTGTCACAAGCCAATATCTTTTGATTCAATACGTTATCGAGTTGAATATCAATACCATCTATACGCTTTTGCAATATCTTAAGCAATATAGTTTAAGTACCGTTAGTTTTGTTTCGAAAAAACTAAAAGAGATTTAATTAATAACTAAGTTGGATTTGTGTATTTTTTTATTTTTTTAAAATTTGTGTTTAGACAAAAATAAGTGTGTAATATTCAACTTTTAATAAATTTCTAATACAATTAATATTATATTTTGTAAATAACTATGCATTTTTGAATAAAACTGCATAAATAAATTTACAGAAAATTCAATATTGTTTACATTTTTTTGCAAATGGTACAGGTTGTTTCAGCGCTTGCGGAGCTTGATGTCACATAAAATATCATAGATAAGTTTATATAACTATTTTGAAATTATGTAATGTTTTATTTGAATTTAAATAAATATGCCAAGAAATCGCAAACCGAGGTCGGACATCTTCAGAAATCATGATGCAAGCCGAATACAGCTAATATCGATGAAGGTAACCAGGGGCGCAACCAGGAATTTTTTTTGGGGGGGGTTTTATCAAATGTAGAACTTATATATAAAAACAATTTTACGTAATTACATCGGATGAGTTGTAGCGGTTAGTGCGTTCAATTTTTGCACTAATGGCCAGCACCATATTTTTCTTTTTTTTTAAATTAAAACTGTCACTGTCAGGACATTCTATCCGTACAGAAGATGAACAGCAGTAGTAGCGGTCGTTTTAAAATAAACTGGCTTCAATGTTGTTTAGGATCTGTTCGGCTAAAATATTTTGCAAGCACCAGTTGTAGGCCGTTTAATTGGTTTTTTCATATTTGGCAGTTGTACGAAGGTTATAAGGCTTGAGCTAAAATATTTTCATTTTTACGAGGGTCCCAATAAGGTCAGCAAAAATTCAATATTTTTCTTCCCACACATTCAGAAAAAAATACCTACCTTTCTCCGATAAAAAATTTCTCTATTTTCGATAATTCAATTAGAATAAATTTTTAAATAAATATTTCTTCACTTGTGGGAAATGGAAATATTTCAATGTCTCTAATAATGATAAGTATTTTTCTCGCACAAAAAATTCTCATTTAGAGAGAAAAATTTAAGGAAAATGAAAATGAAAAAATGTTTACTAAATTTTGATAAAAAATTCATTGTGCGAAGTATTTTCTTCAATAAAATGAAATCTTTTTTCAAAAATAAAAAAGTCTTATTCTCTAAAAACGATATATTTTTATATATATCCCTTGTTCATGGAAGCTTTTTATCATTTTTAGGGATTTTTTAGTACCACATTTAGAGAAAAGCATTCTCTGGAGCAAACTCTATAACATATTTGAGTGCAGTGAAAATTTTTCATCCATACATCACTTCGTTGTAAAAATACCCAATTCGCTGGCACTAGCTTTAAAATTTGTCCTTTAGTGAGCACTAATTATGCTCGATTCCGAAAGTAAAAAAAGCTATATTTCTGACACCTTGGGATGAAAAACAAAGAGTCTGAATTTGAAAAAATCGTTTGGTATTACTTGTCCAATGCGCAAATGCTGACGAAATCGAAATAATATATTTTTAACGGTAGGCCTTACCTACACTTTTCCAAAATCGGTTAATATTTGCGCAATTTTGAGGGATTTCCATGAAACTGATTTTGAAAATCTAATGGAAGATTATGAATAAGGCATATAACTATATTATGTCACTGGATGGGCGAACAGAAGAAAAATTAAACCAACATATTTTTACCTTATAATCCATAATTCCTTAATATCGGATAATATTTAAAAATTTAGAGAAATTTTATGACAACGATGGAAACTAAGAAATTGTAAATTTTTTTCTCCCCTTTCGGAAGTCAATCGCAATTATTTTTATAATGAATCACATGACGTCACTATAAACTTAATTCTGTAGAGTTTGTGTTATCCATGCTTAAAAAATGACTTTAAAAAAGGACGAAAAATAGCAATTTGACGGGAAATTTCTTTGATTTTTTCAGTGGCGAGTGATTCAACCGATTTTCCTCAAATTTAGGCTTTTTTACTATGTCTTACTTTTGAATTAATTTGTTTCCAAATATTTCAATTTTCCTCCATGCTAGAAGTTGAAAAGATAACTCAAATCGAAGTATTGCCAACAACGCTTCAAGTGGTCAGAATCCTTTTAATAATAAATTTTTTTCTTCAGAATGCATACCCAATTTAAGCAAAAAACTAAAGATTTTCATGGTACACTAAAAAAATTTTGAAAATTTTTTGTGTTTACAAACTCTATTGAGACCTCAAAAAATCCATATTTTGTCATTTTCGAAAAGAGGTTGTTTTAAAGACGTGTACAATATGTATTTTTCATGATATTCACATGAATTTAAATTTATTGAAAAATTATTGAGCTCTTCTTTCCATTGATATATCGTATGGTGCGGTTTAACCAAAACTAAGTGCCACAATTATATAAAATGTGAGAAACCGATATTCAAAAGCTTCCTTCAGCTCAATTATTATTTAATTGCCATAATTACGGTTTGATTTTGGCAAATTTTGGTGGATATATATATATAAGTGGGTACATATGAATTTTTAGGTACGCAAATCGATTTCTTTTAGCCAGTTTTTAGTTAAATGTGCGCCAGATAGCGCTCCAGTACAAAATTCATGATTTTCAAATATTCATTTTTTTTAACACTTATAAAAAACGCATTTTTCATAGTACTCAGTTTTGATTAAACAACACCATACGATACACCAAAAGAAAGAAGAGCTCAGTACTTTTCTAATAATCTTCAATTCATTTGAATTTCAAGAAAAATAAATTTTTTATAGGTGTTTAAAAAAAATATTTTCTAGTTTTTGAGAGTACTTCTTACTTTTGAGTCGGTGTCCGGCTCACTTTTTTTTCTCCATACAAAATCGATCCGGCTTAATGTGCAGTCTGAAGGAATAAAATATGACTAATTTAGCAAATTATGCATCAACCAGAATCGATTTGAAATATACATTTGGGGTTTTCACTCATTTCATAAAACGTGATTGCTTTTCCTGTGACTCACTTTGATTGAATACTATTTTGCTTGGTACTACAATAATTTTTTTTGGGGGGGGGGGTTTAAACCCCAAAACTCCCCCCTTTGGTTGCGCTTATGAAGGTAACGTGGATTCAATATGTGTAGTATGTTGTTAAGTATTGTCGAGGGTCAAATCCAATAAAAATTGTTGTCAATGTATAAAATGCAAACGTTGTGCACATAATGTATTGAAAGTGATAGTTTGGTAGATTGCTGCTTAAATTGTGCTTCGGATTGCGGAAGCGATCACGATTAAGTAGTGTGACAACGAGGACTACGCATTGGGACAAGTTAAGTTAAAAGATTGAATTTATTTTTAAAAGTTTTGCAGTGCCATTATTGCTTGATTTGTGGGAGTTTCATCGGTTCATTCAAATTTTGTGACAACTAGTACCACTCTGCCTTACTTAAAAGCCAAAAATATGCAAATCTATGAAAAATCTATGACCTATCTATGAAAAATCTATCTACCTTAAAATTAAAAATTAATAGTGTTATAGTATAAATTATATTAAAAGTACAATAGGCTATAAATAAATAGTACATAGCCTTACATTTCATCAATTTGACAACTTTAAAACGCTTCGCATAGCAACCAATTCAGCTTAAACATAGTTCACCTAGGTACGCTGTCACAACAGATGACTGCGCTGAATGCGGCCAGTAACTGTTTTGCTTTGACTGCCATTTTTGACAGCAGCCAGTTCCCTTCGCAAGAGAAACAAGTAAAGAAAGTCTAAAGTCGGTCTAGGCCGACTATGAAATACCCGAAACCCACTTTTCAAAAACAAAAAAAAAATTTTTATTGTAAATGGGCGTGTCCGTTGGTGGATGAAGCCTTTATTTTTTATGCATTTAAATGTTGATGAAAAATTTACATATACCAAGTTTTATTTCTGTAGCTCACAGTTAATGCCTTTATTGTGCTTTCGCTATGGGAGGTGGGCATGTTCACGGACGGATTACTCCCAATTTTTGAACACACCTTAGTTTTGGTATAAAATACATACATACCAAATTTAATTTCTCTATGACAAACATAACCTTATTTATTCAGTTTTCAACTTTTTGGGTTGTATGGTAGGTAGGCGTGTCCGTAGGCGGATGACGTCCATTTTTCAAAACCATATTTTTCTTGTCATAAAAAACGTATGTGCCAAATTTTAGCTCTTTAGGTTAAACACAGGTTTATTTATTGCGTTTTCAATTTTTGGGTGGTATGGGAGGTGGGCGTGTATTTTTGTGTCATGGTTTGACAGACATTTGTTGTTTCATAAATTTCAGCTCAGCGCTGCTAGTGTTTTGCTGCTAAAGAAACTTGCAGCGCTTGCAAATCAATATTTGTTCTATACTGTTACAACTATGAAACATTAAACAATTTTAAGTGGTTAAGGAACAATGAGCGCGTAATTGTCACAGAGTATTTTCAGAAAAACATGGTGTTATTTTGTTGTCATCAACAAGCCCTTTAAGATATTTGATACAAGATTTCTTAAATTATATTTCTAAATGATTCTTAAAGATATTTAAAAGCATTTTTTTATCACTGAAAGTTTATCTAATTCGTATGTTCTCAATAAATTGAACACACAACTACAAAAATTAATAAACGTTCTTTTTAACCGTTCATTAAAAATTAACGTTTGAAGAGAACGACCGTTCTGAAAAACTTTTGTATGCAGCGTTTGACTATCAGCATCAGCATCGTCAAGTAATTTTTTTTTTTTGTTGTGCATGCGTCATCGGTTCGGTTTGCGTTGTTGTTGTTCTACGTTTTTGCGTTATCGTGGAGAAATGAAAACAATAGGGGTATTCTCGCTGTCTTGCAAAACCCTTGCAAGGTGTAAGAATTGCAAAAGTAGCAGAATCTTGCATCCCGTGCAACGACACAACAACAAAATACAAGCGATAAAAGTTTTGCAATTCGTGCAATCTGTGCAACAGTGATACCCATGTTTTGAGTGGACGTGTAACCTTGCACTCTGATTGAGACAAATTTGTTAAGTTTAGTTTGTGTGCGTCAGAGTAAGTATTTAAATTTTTTGTTTTCGCCTGTTCGCGGTATTTCTTTTAATACTCACAATATTTGTGATTTTGTGCGCTCCCGCAGTGTTGCATATTTCAGTATAGCAAGGTTGCATTTTCACAAATTTTGCATCTTTGCTATACTGCGAGAATACCCCTAATAAGAAATAAGAAAGAAAAGTTAGGAAATCAGTCTGGAAGAAACATTTAGATAATTAAGTGCCGACCGTTAACAAAGTTCCTCAATTTTTTATTTAAACACTCATTTTGAATAATTGATTACAAACGAACGTTCGTTGTTCTTTTTTTATTGTGTGACAGAATCGAAATAATCCAATAGAATTTTTATTGCCTTCAAGTGTTTTTTTTTAAAGAACATCTTTGGATTTGAGTGTTCACGTAATTCAATTAAATCTTTTTTTTTAACATCTTTGTAAAGCTTTAAGCAGTTCAAAAGTAAATAAATTAAAGGATTATTTTCTTAGATTTAGTTAAAAAAAATCATAGTAGTGTTAGTCCATCAACTTATGTGAAAACGTGAAATTATGAAATTGTTAAATATTAGTATTTTCGTTTTGAATTTTCACACTCATTGCAGCAAAAAAAAAAATATACGGCCATTCCAATCCTAATGCAAATGTTTTTCCAAAAATGTATCACATCCTCTTAGATTTGCCTGATTTTTTGTCTATAAGCTATTTTTCTACTTATAAGAATATGTTTTTTTTATCGCCATTTTTTTTAAAATTATAGAGATACCAATTTTTTTTATAAAAGTAGCAATATTAAAAATTAAGTCATTTCGAATAAATCATATCTCTGTTATGATAACCTTATTTTTGTAAATGAAGTACCTATCATTAGAAAGCTATAGAAAAGCGATTAAGAAAAAAAATTAAATATTTTTTGAATTCTCATGCTAGAGTTGCCAACTTTTTGAAAAACTTTAATTTGGTTATATCTCAAAAAGTGAATTTTTTTTTTTTTTTGTAATTTTAAAAACAAAATAAACTTTTCACCAACAAAGAACTACGATGGCCAAATGGCACGTTTTATCGAATTAACTTTTTCTGACATATATTTTACTATATCCTTCCTTTGAGATATTTACACAAAATCTTTAACAGAACTGTTTGCCTTTTTAGAGCCAATATTTGTTTTATATAAGTAATGACTTCACACGTGACTTTGGCCCATAAAACTGGAAAAAACTGGTATAAATTAAAAAAATTTGAATTTTTTCGTTTAAGATAATCGGAAGAGATAATATCTTTTTTTAATAGTTTTAAGAAAAATTTTTTAAATTGAGTGACCCCACTAATTTGTATTCTCAACGTACCTATTTATGTGGCCTGCTTAGGCATTTGCTAATCGATTGCTACGACCTAGTAGGATACTAAAATTGTGCCGAAATAAAAAGGCACGTGCATAAAGTGCCGTCTAGTCTTGAAAGTACCGTAAAAAGCACAATTACGCCTAAAATGCCATCCCAGGTCTATACCTCTCTTTCATCTTACCTTTCACCGCACTGAGTATGGATTCAGTGAACCTATAACCAGAATTTTTTAGTAAAAACTAATTTGATCAGTGAATTCGATTTCATATGAGTAGATCTCAACACCGAAATATCTTTCTAAACTTCATCGCTAATTCTTTCCCTCTCTAATGTCTTTTTACATTTAAAATATGGTACTATTGGAATCAACTCGAATTTCTCCATTTCGAATTTCTTCATAACTCGAAGTGTCTCGATTATTTTTTCTTAGTTTTTGATCTCTATAACTCGAATTTTCCGTAACGAAATTTTCAAATTAAAATTCTGAACACTTTGACACTTTAAGTAAGGGAAGTTTCACTATATTTGATAATGTCATTGGCAAAGCCTTTTAATTAAGGCTTTTATTTTAATTAACCTACTATTTGTGAGAAGGAATCACATTTTGAAATTCCGATTTTGAAGTTTTCCAAAATTTTACTTATAACCCATTTTTTGATACCATTTTTTCTCTTTATTTGAAAATTTCAACGTGTTTCACTTAATTTCGGTTGAGGCTTAATCTCGTGGTGACATAGATTTTGCCACTTTATCGAACAGTCTGAACCAAAATTTGTTTTTAAGATATAGTATCAGAAATTACTCAATATCCTTGAAAATTTCTAACAAATTTATTTGAAGTAGTATGTATGCAGGATTAAGTAATTATAACAGATACTAATAAATATGAGCACAAAAAATTAAAGCTTCGTATTAAGAAAGGTTAAGAAGAAAGCTGTAACAAAGCAAAACGCCAATTGTGCGGCCAAATTTTGCTTTGCTACATAGACGCATTGACATACTTTAAGCTAATGCATGCATAAACCATGAACTTTTGACACTCCTTGACTAACGACGATGACGATGATGATGATAATTATGGCGGTGACATGACCAACCAGTGCTAGTTTATGCTCTACTAATTGTTGAAAGCAACTAAATTGATGACACTTCAGCGCAATAAAAGAGTGCATATAACAACAACAACAACAAATGTTGTTGTTTTCTGCTACCATTCTATCGATGATGCGCTGTAATAATTAACAACTACGTTACAAGGAAACAGTTCTCTTTAACTGCTATCTCTGAAAAAAGAAAAAAAAAATAAAACTCAGATGCTCTGAAAATAATTGGTGAGCATGCGCCATTGCAAATGCCAACAATAAGCCAACTCGACGATGAGTAAGAATTCTGAGAATTCATGTTGTTTTTTTTTACTGCGGTTTACTGTTTTTTCGTTTTTTCGCAAGAGCTGCAATCGACACAGAGAATCTTAAGCTAAAGTTCAAGAACATTTAGCGTAAACGCTACAGCTGATAAATTCTGTTTTGCAGTTAAAGGGAATGGCATGAAAGTAGCATATGATGAGGGTACAGTGGGTGCAGCATAAATAATTTTCCGCCTTTTCAATCTTATATTGCTTTTAAGCGGTTTATTTCGTTTTTAGCTACTCGTACTACGCTGGAATAAATTTTTTTTTTTTGGTTTTTTTTTTTTTATATACATATGCTTGCTTCTTGACCTTACTTTAACCCTGAGTATATTTTTGGCAAGAATATGCTTTGGCGTTTTTGATGATGACGCAAAATTTTCGCAGATTTTACGTAGATAAACAACATAAAAAAGCTGTATAAGAACCAATTGACGTTATTATTTATTTTATTGATAAAAGCTACACTTGATGACAAAGCGAAATTCTGCGTATTTAATGTTACGTATACGTCGCGTTGCACTCATTTAATACTAGTTTATTTTCAATGAGATAAATTATTTCTAAAGCATGTTATAAAAGGTACTCAGCTTTTATTTGCTACTCCTTGAGTAGCGCATTTTCTGTGCATCAGCTTTGCATTAGTCCATCTTCCTCTTTGTTGTTACGTAATTCTGTTTACAGCCAACGCGTGTAGGTGTCGTTATATCAAAGTTAATGTGCAGCATAAAGTAAGCAAACAGCTGACGCCATCAAAGCGGTGCTAATTCATCAAACTTAAATATCCTTAAATATTTGCAAAGAGAATTGCGTAGGTTGATGGTTGAAGAAATTTTGCACATATTTGAGCATTAAGAAAGTGTAACTGACACACAGCGTAGTAACGGTGAATTTAATATTTGCATGCTGACGCAAAAGGACATGAATTTGTCATAGCTGCATGCAAATAAAGTAACGCTTGTGTTCAATTCACCGCTGAATTTCAATGTGAATTTTTGTGGAAACAGACTTTAAGTAGAACATGATAAAATTAGAAGGTATGGTAAAAAGTTTCATTCAACACCTATTGGTAATGATAGAACGAAGAATTTTAGCGATGCGACTATAGTTTGTAAAGGACATTTTTATAGAGTACAAAATATAAGGTAGGGACAAAAATTGCTGCATTAAGGTTTGTTTTAAATGAAAAAAATGTACTTTGCCGTATGTCGGTGTTGAGCTGGGATCAGAACTCATAGAATACATAGCTATTCACCTACAGGAATAGTACAAAATTTTCGAAACTAGATCCAAGCACCATGCACAATATCAAGAATCATGCTTGATATATCATGTGAAAAATGGACTTCGTTTATCCTGGCATGCTCCCGAAGTGACATCAGAACATTTATGGACACACTTGGTATGGATAAATTTGGAGGACACACTTGGTATCCTCATGAGTCACTGCATAGTGGTGGCCCACACGAAAAAGCTGGGTATTACCACGGATGACAACTGCTGGAAGTGCAAGAAACGCAGGTATCCAAGAAACCCTGAATCATATTCTTAGCACATGCACTACCTTACGTAAATCTATACTTAAATACTTCTCATCGACTCATCGAAGTTATCGTTATAAAAAGTTGCAGCCAAATTTCCCTAAAATTTCCCTCCTTAGATGTGTGAATTCCACTCGAATCTGTGAGGATTTCCAAAAACTTCTTAAAGACTTTCAGCAACTGGTAACACTAAGAACCGTGTGGTCTATGTGCAGCTCCAAAGAGAAACAGTCGGGTTAACCTAACCTTACCTAACAGATGTCAGTGTTTTTAGTGCAGAATGTCTTCAGAAACGCAAACAGAATTTAAAAGGCTTTTATAACGTTTTGTTTTGAGATATGGAAGCAAGGGTTTTTAGGATTAACGACAATTGTCATAATTTTTTTATGCTACCTTCTTATTATATTACTAGCATAAAAGACAGAGGGTTTGAATCATTTAGAAAAAAATAACAACAAAAAACTTGTACACACATTACTTTAAATACCTTCTAAATTTTCTATGCATACTTTTAGGCAAAATATTTTTTCGCTTAGCATAAGTCAAAAAGTTTGAAAGCTCTGTAGTAGCAAGAAAATAAAGTTTGAGTGATATTAGGTGCGGAACAAGACGCTTATATTTTATGCATTAAGATGATGTCGCATAGTTCTATAAAAGTTCTATAATAGTATAAAGTTCTAAAAATCTATATAAAAGTTACCAGAAAAGTTTTTATATTTTTTCCTTTTATTCTCTTTATTTTTCCATAAAGAAATACGCTATAGAACCATGTTTAACGACTTTTTTCGCTCTCGAATGGAATGAAATAAATGTAGAAGAAATGATATGGACCCAGAAAAGTGATGCTACATGTTATATAGGAAATGAAGCAATCAACTTACTGAAGGAAACATTTGCTGAAAGCATTAATTTGGCGCAATGAACTTTCAAATTGGCCTTTTCTTTATCGACCACAAGTATAGTAAGTGGCTTTTAAATAAAATTTCATTATCATGGGCACACATATTATTTAAACTCTTCGGAGAATTTTTCCTAATAAATAAAGCTTAAGCAACTGCGCTAACCACACACAAATAATCGCTCAATTCTATTGATGAGTTGGTGTAGCAGTCAAGACACAGCGCTGTCTAGTCACGATATTTGATTGCTCTTTACAGATTTGTTGTTGATGTTAGTTGTCTTAAATTAAAGTTCTTGACCTCGAGTTCACAAGAAGTCTCCATAATAAAAAAACAGTGACGCATGCATCCTTGTGCACACTTGCAATAAAACTCATTGATCCCAGAGACATAAATTTTTGAAAATTGGTATCTCAGATTTAAAAAAGATTTATTTATTTATTTCATTTCATCAAACAGTGTATTACTCTAACAGACACTTAAGTACTAAAAAGATAAAAAATTCAAGCTTTGAAGAGAATTATTAAATAATTAATTAACAATTATAAATTGAAAACAAAAGAGATTAGTTCAAGCCATAAGTTCAATCAGCCATAATCTTAATATATAAAAGACAAGCGTCCTGCTCCGTGCTCTATATCGCTCAAACTGTTTATAGTCTGAACCAGAACCTGTTTCGCTATTACAGGGCTTTTTATGTGAAAAAAATTGTTAGCCTAAAAGTATGCACATGAAATTTATTTGATATTTATCCGTAAGGACACACTGACGACAACTGGAACAAAACAACTTAATAATTTTGAATACGACCCGTCGTATGACGAGCTTCTATACTAGTGCATAATAAAAGATTAACTTTAAAAGTATTTTTCGAAATGTTATTAAACAAGTCTGAGGTACATAGAATTTCATTACGGAGCTAATGCTACGAGACGAAGGCATATTATGAGTGTAGTTAGATCTATGAAACGGCTCATGAAAATGCAATTGGTAACGGAGATAACGGGATGAAATATAGAAATCTTATTGAGAAAGAAGTTCAGGGCAGTGAATATTGAGATGAATAAGATCCGAAATAAGCATAATCGAGAATAGTTTGTGGTGTATAGAAAGTAAAGTAAGATGAACTAAGGCACAGTGAGTAGCATGTTGAGGCACTGAGGATAGGTTCTAGTCTAATTTTTACCATATGTTCTTAGTGAAGTTACGTTGAACAGTTTCTAGGTTTTAATTGATGAATAATACGAGTTCCAGATTATTCAGCAGGATTATTTGCCAGGTGCGGTCTCAATAGAGGACAAAAGAGTGTCATAAGAGTATAAAGATCTGAGAAATCCGTTAAATTTCTTTTCAAAAATCCTAACATGGAGTTGACTTTTGCAATTATTAGTTCAATATGATTCCTTAAATTAAGTTTATATACAAGAAGAACTCCAAGTCCGTTTTACAAAACACTGTTTCCAAAGGTATAGTATTAATAGATTAGTTCTGGAGAATAGGTTAGTTAAGGCAGCACCAATTAGTGAACGAGCTTAGATCTAAATGAAGAAGATTGAAATCATTGTCAGATTCAAGTGATCAAAAAAGTTTTAAGTCATCGGCAAAAAGAAGACGGAGAAAAACAAATGTTTTAAAATCAAGCTCAAATAGTTCATAACTCAAAACATGCAATTCTTGTTCACAGCTTATGTCAGAAATTGGGCTTAATATTTTTTTCGATAAACACGTCAATTTGTGCTAAATTCGTGCAATCTTGGGCTTGTTTGTATAAAAATTAGTTTTGTTGTTGTTGTTTTTGCTCATCAAAAAATGAGGAATCAAACGACATAATTCTCTGTTGGTTTTTGTTGCTGTTAGTATAAAAGTGTATAAAAGTGCAGAACATAAATTAAAAAATTATATTCTCCTGTCCGAATTGGTTGAAACATACAGTGGGTCACAACTTATTTGAACCAGTGCTCGATTAAATTTTGAAACTGCCCTATCTTTTTAACTAAAGGAGATAACTATAAAATTTTAATGTGGATTTGTTGATGTCGAAGATCTACGAAGAAATATTTGAAAGAAAATATGTGATAAGTAGCAGATTCACTCTGCAATAGGGAAAACCCCATTGCGCATCAGAAATTGTGCTCACAGCTTATTTAAACCAAACAGTTGCGTCCGGCTGTAGTGTCGAATAACGGTACTTTATTTCTGTCACTTTCTAGTTATGTTCGCTTAAGCTAATTTTTAGTATGATTTCGCTAGTTGAAGTTTCAAAATCAGATTTTTATTTAAAATCGAACTACGTACAACAATTGAGAAGCGTGAAGAATTCCTAAGCCGTTTTAAAAAGGGAAATCCAGCGGGAAAATTGCTGAAATGGTTTATTTAAAGCATCATCATTGTGTAGCACATCATTTCACGGTTTGTGCACGAGAACCAATTGAATGATAACGGCAGAACTGCACTAAACAAAATATTGAACCTTACTGACGAGAGATATAACGTCCAAAAATAAAGGCCAACCCAAAGTTATCGGCTCCAAAACTGGCTACTGAAGTCCACAACGAATTGGGAAAGACGTGTAATGCAGAAACCGTCCGACGCACATAGGGCTATTTGGCTCGAAAAACCGCTCAAAAATATTTGTTTGTCCTAACTAAATGATATTTGTCTAAAATAACTTGAAAAGGGCTATAAAGCTTGTTTCGACCAAATAAAGGTGTAAATTAAGTTTCTTAAGGAGGGACATAACATTCGCGGCAGAGAAAACAGACCTTTTTTTGAAAAATTCATAACTCAGTCAAAAACAAACATTTTCCAAATTTTTTTTTTAATTATTGTAGAGAATTGAACAAATAACAAAAAAAATATTCAAAAAAATATATTTTTCACTCCAACATGATTTTGTAGAGCTCCAAACTGGCGGCAGAGAAAAAAACGGGGCCTCGCGGTTGCAGTGCTGGGAGTCGCAAAAATTGTCCGATCTGGAAAAAAATTACTTTTTTTACATTTTTTTTTTCACTTTTTGGTGATGTTCCAAATTTTAAAGTTTGTTTTTCGAAAAAAACATTGACTTTAAAATTCATAAAAAATCGAAAAAAAAATTAAAAAAAGGCTCATGTCATACGAAAGCGAATCAAGTTTAAAAAAATACAAAAAAAAAATTGTCAAAAAATGAACCCGCTAGTGCCGCAACCAGTACGAAAAACAGGGTTTCGAGATAAACGCGTTCAAAGTTTGTGAACAAAGAAAAATGCAAGGAAAAATAAAAATGCGCTCTCACTAATCCGGCTGTAACTTTTAAGCTCGTAAAAATTTTTCCATGAAATTTTTTTCTTAGAATCTTAAGAATATTTACTAAAATACAAAATTATAAAAATAAACGGTCAATGTCATGTCCCTTTTCTCTTTCATTTCAAATTTTCTCTTTCATCAAACTAGACACCTATCAGGGACAATGAAATCTGGGGGAGGGGGCGGTTTCGGGCAGCATTTTTTTTCGGTTTTTGCTTTTTGACATCTTTCTTCATTAGCCTATACCAAAAATGTTACCCAATAACACCAAATAATATAACAAAAGGTTCATACTAAAAAAAAAAAAATTTAAAAAAAAATTTCCCATTTTCATACCTTCATAACAAATTATATATCTAAATAAATAAAGCTTCAATATCCATAAAAAAAAATGTATTTTAAAGTACATACCAGCAGCAAAATCTTCCATAGCAACAAACTTATTTCACAATATTAATAACAAAAAAAATAAATATTTGTTTAGGTGTGATCTTTTTCACTCAAATTAACTGAATCACAATGCAAGCTTTAGATCGATGACTTTCAACTGATGTTGCGACGAAGTGTGTGCATTAAAAAAAAACAAATGGTAACTTATTTAACGAGTATTAACAAAAGCTAGAAAATAATTTTACTTCTCAACTTTACATTTTGAGAAATTGATTAATGAGCGGTTTTTCGAGCCAAATATCCCTATGTGCGACGTTTGCTTTGCAAGCATGGGTTCAATGGCCGAGTAGCTCGTAAAAAGCCATTTATAAATAAAAAAAATCAACTGAGTCGACTTGCCTTCGCTAGGGATCACATTTGTAAGGACTCCAGCTTCTGGAACACTGTGATATTTGCGGACGAGTCTTAGTTTAAAATCTTTTACTCTGACGGCATGTCGAATGTCTGGTGGAAACCTAATATAAGGCTGCAAAAAGAAAACTTAAAACTAACAATGTAGCATGTCTGTGGCAGCGTCATATTTTGGGGCTAAATGTCCGCATCCGGCGTGGGCTAGTTGAAATTTATTAAGACTTTAATGGACAAAACAGCGTATCTCAACATTTTAAAAAATAATTTGAGCCAAAGTGCCGAGAAACTTACAATTAGGCGTAGCTTTCGCTTCTACCAAGACAATTTTCCCAACCATAAGTCTTGGATTGTGCAGTCGTGGCTTATTTGGAATTGTTCTCACTTGATGGAACCGCCGGCGCTGTCACCTGACCTTAACGTGATCGATAATTTGTTGCCAATTTTGGATCAAAACATCCGCAAACACCAAATTTCGAACAAAAATTATTTGAAAAATGCTATTATTGAAGAATTGGCCAGAATCACGCCACAAGCGAAACACACGTTGGTAGACTCCATGCAAAAACGACTTAAGAGTGTTGTGGACCAAAAGGGAAGCCACACAAAATATTAAAATAACTTAATAGTTAATTATTTTAAGTCTAGCATTAAGTGGTTCAAATAAGCTGTGACTTTAAATGCAACAGTATTTTTAGTGTTTAGTTTGTAAAATTTTATAACATAGATAAATGAAAAAAATAAATGTCATTTCATTTATGTTTACAAATTAACCTAAAAATCTGCATTTAAGTTTAATTGAAATTCCATTTGGTCAAGAAGATAGAGCAGTTTGAAATTTGAAATGGGCACTGGTTCAAATAAGCTGTGAGCCACTGTATCTAATTTAGACAATGAAATATGAGTTATATGAAAATTTATTTTGTATTTTGCTTAATGTCATTTTTATGTTTTGTTTTTTTTTTGTTCTTTATTGCTTGAGCTACTTATAAATTTTGTACAAGGGCATAATTCAGCATTTTAATATTTTTTGTATTTTGTTTTTTTTTATTTATTTTAAAATTTGACATATTTTGATAACAAATAAGAAAATTCCTCAGATTGGGCATATTCATTTTTTTTTACTATCAATCCAAAGTGGAGTCGCATGCATGGTACACAAATGAGCATGTTTTTTGTTTTTATAAACAATACCAAAATTATTTAAATTGGGCACAAGTGAGCATTTTAATTTTTTGATATATGATCCAAACATTACGTAAATTGTGCACGAATGAGCGTGTTAATTTTTTGATAAACAATCACATTTGGGCTTGATATCAAGAAAATTATGGCTTAGCTCAGAATCACTGCCAAAATTAATTGGTTTGGGATTGTTTTCAGTTCAAATTTCTCTTCGTGTATATGAAAAATGCAAAGGTGTTTTTTTTCGCTCCACCAGCATTTTCTAATGGAATGAGGTTAAAAAAAAAATCTGCATCAAAAGTGGATTGGTATCATTAGTAGAAAAAAGCCAGCCGGTTTTCATTAAAAGCATCAAAAAAAGGCTTAATATGGTTTGAAAATAGCTCAAGAACTATTTGCCCTGTAACTTTTTTAAATAAAGTTGGAGGTTCTTCATTTATTTTCAGACAGACAATTTTTCACTTAAGACTTTCAGAGTCATTTTTTGATATTTAAAGGCGTTTTTGATGATCAAACTTAATTTTTTACAAAATTTTTATAATCTTTTTTGGTTCAAGAATTTCCCAAAAATCATAGAAAAATCTGCGAGCTGGTATTGCTACATCATCGTGAAGGGAATTTAATTATTGATATTATCATTATTGATATTTTTTTTTTGGTTTTCTCCGTCTTTTCTTTGCAGGGGTCAACGAATATCAAAAATAAAATTTCGTGTTCGAGTCTTCTGGCATGTACACTCGAAAATAACATTGAGTATTTTTTTTTTCTTTGTTTTTCTCTCACGAAACAAATAAGTTTCAAATCCTGTGTTAATATTAAAAATGATAACATACGATAATTTGCAACGAGTATATATAGTGAAGAGAAGAGTATATATATATTGAAGAGCAGGGGCGCAACCAGGAATTTTTTTGGGGGGAGTTTTATCAAATGTAGAACTTATATATAAAAACAACTTTATGTAACTACAGCGGCTGAGTTGCAGCGGTTAGTGCGTTCAATTTTTGCACTAATGGTTCCTTGTACAAACTTCAGTCATGACCAGCACCATCTTTTTTTTTTTTTAAATTAAAACGGTCACTGTCAGGACATTCTACCCGTACAGAAGGTGAACAGCAGTGGTAGCGGTCGTTTTAAAATAAACTGGCTTCAACGTTGTTTAGGATCTGTTCGGCTAAAATATTTTGCAAGCACCAGTTGTAGGCCGTTTAATTGATTTTATTCTTATTTGGCAGTTTTACGAAGGTTATAAGGCTTGAGCTAAAATAAGGTCAGAAAAAATTCAATATTTTGAATTCAATATATTTCAATATATTCAATATATTTTCTCGCACAAAAAATTCTCATTTATAGACAAAAAACAAGTAAAGAAAGTCTAAAGTCGGTCTAGGCCGACTATGAAATACCCTAAACCCACTTTTCAAAAACAAAAAATTTTTATTGTAAATGGGCGTGTCCGTGGGCGCATGAAGCCTATATTTTATATGCATTTAAATGTTGAAGAAAAATTTACACATACCAAGTTTTATTCCTGTAGCTCACAGTTAATGCCTTTATTATGCTTTCGCTATGGGAGGTGGGCGTGTTCATGGACGGATTACACCCAATTTTGGAACACACCTTAGTTTTGGTATAAAATACATACATACCAAATTTAATTTCTCTATGACCAACATAACCTTATTTATAGAGTTTTAAACTTTTTGGGTTGTATGGGAGGTAGGCGTGTCCGTAGGCGGATGACGTCCATTTTTCAAAAACGTCTTTGTCTTGTCATAAAAACCAATGTACCAAGTTTTAGCTCTGTAGGTTAAACACAGGCTTATTTATTGCGTTTTCAATTTTTGGGTGGTATGGGAGGTGGGCGTGTCCGTGAGCGGACGACACCCATTTTTCGATGACATCTTTGTGTTGATACAAAACACATATATACTAAATTTTATTGTTGTAGGTTAATTAGGAGCTGAGTTATGCAGTTTTAAATTTTTGCGTTGTATGGGAGGTAGGCGTGTCCGTGGGCGGATTCCAAAAATATTCAATAGTGCAGATCCTTGGGTGCTTGTGACCATGTGTACCAAGTTTCATCCAATTATCTCAACTCCTTCTGCTTATCCTGTGTATACGGACAACACACAGACGGACAGACGGACGGACGGACGGACGGACGGACGGACATGAATAGCTCGACTCACGTGGTCACGCTGATCAAGAATATATATACTTTTCTATACCGGACTCGCTTCGTTCTATGCGTTACAAACGTTTGCACAAAGTTAATATACCCTGACCTTTCAGGTTTAGGGTATAATTAAGGAAAATTAAAAATTTTTACTAAATTTTGATAAAAAATTCATTGTGCGAAGTATTTTCTTCAATAAAATTAAATCTTTTTTCAAAAATAAAAAAGTCTTATTCCCTAAAAACGATATATTTTTATATATTACCCTTTTTCATTGAAGATTTTTATCATTTTCAGGGATTTTTAGTACCACATTTAGAGAAAAGCATTCTCTGGAGCAAAATCTATAACATATTTCTATAAATATTATGTCTTTTTACTTATTCCGAGAAACTTTTTACTGTGATTTTTCATCCATACATCACTTCGTTGTAAAAATACCCAATTGGCTGGCACTAGCTTAAAAATTCGTCCTTAAGTGAGCACTAATTATGCTCAATTCTGAAAATAAAAACCGCTAAGTTTCTGACACCTTGGGATGAAAAACAAAGTTTCTGAATTTGAACAAATCGTTTGGTATTACTTGTTCAATGCGCAAATGCTGACGAAATCGAAATAATATATTTTTAACGATAGGTCTTTAATACACTTTTCCAAAATCGGTTAATATTTGCGCAATTTTGAGGGACTTTCATGAAACTGATTTTGAAAACCCAATGGAAGATTATGAATAAGGCGTAAACTATATTATGTCACTGGATGGGCGAACAGAAGAAAAATTAAACCAATATATTTTTACCTAATAAGCCATAATGAATTAATATCGGATAATATTTAAAAATTTAGAGAAATTTTATGAAACGGATTTTTGAAACAACGATGGAAAATAAGAAATTGTAAATTTTTTCTTCACTTTCGGAAGTCAATCGGAATTAATTTTAAAATGAATCACATGACTTCACTATAAACTTAATTCTGTAGAGTTTGTCTTACGATGTTTAAAAAATGACTTTAAAAAAGGACGAAAAATAACAATTTAACGGGAAATTTCTTTGATTTTTTCAGTGGCGAGTGACTCAACCGATTTTCCTCAAATTTAGGCTTTTTTTACTATGTCTTACTTTTGAATTAATTTGTTTCCAAATATTTCAAGTTTCCTCCATGCTAGAAGTTGAAAAGATAACTCGAATCGAAGTATTGCCAACAACCCTTCAAGTGGTCAGAATCAGAATATAACAAAAATTAAACATGTGTGGTAAGCCGGATCGAAATTGAAATTTGGCTAGACAATGACTTAAAAGTTAGAGGGGCTCTTAAAAAAAATTTCTGTATAATTTTGTTTGGATCGCAGAAATCCCCATGGAGCGGTTTTGGTTCTTCTGAACGTCTTTTCTGCAGAAAACGGATTTTTTTGCATAAACTTTTTTCTTCAGAATGCATACCCAAGATTAGCAAAAAACTAAAGAGTTTCATGGTACACTAAAAAAATTTTGGAAATTTTTGTGTTTACAAACTCTATTGAGACCCCAAAAAATCCATATTTTGTCATTTTCGAAAAATGTTTGTTTTGATTAAACAACACCATACGATACACCAAAAGAAAGAAGAGCTCAGTACTTTTTCAATAATCTGAAATGCATTTAAATATCAAGAAAAATTAATTTTTTATAGGTGTTTAAAACAAATATTTTCTAGTTTTTAAGAATACTTCTTACTTTTGAGTTGGCTCACTTTTTTTTCTCCATACAAAATCGATCCGGCTTAATGCATCACTTAATGCAAATTTTACTTTTTCTCACTGCTCACTGAAATAATGTGATTGAAACTGCCGATAAAAACACGTGTCGCGTTAAAAATTTTGACGAATAACGGTGGAATAGTGTGTGAAATAAAAACCGAAAACAGATTTGCCATAACACAATTTTGGAAGAAATGATTTCAGTTCATAAGCGGAATATTAGAAAATTTTTCAGTGCGTGGGTTTTTTTTTTGATGAGTGTACAACATCAATTTATAGCATATTCCGATGAAAAAACGCCAAAAAACCCAAATTATATCGATACGCAGGATAATTAAAACAGATTTGTGGCTACAACTTTTTATTGGCTGGAGCTATAATAAAATTTTCTTCAAATATATTGTTCTTGAAGCTTGTTGAAGATTTTAAAAATATAAAAACAACATTTTAAAAAAATGAAATTTCGTGCTAAAAATCATAGGGGGTAGCCTTGATTTTTCGATGACGCATAGTATTTATAAATTTTTTTGCCATACAAAAACAAATTCGCCTTAAAAAAACTCAATATAATAAAAGAAAATCAAAAATGCAAATTTGAATTTTTTTTTATTTTTACAACAAAAACAATTTGTATACCATTTTTTGAGAAAACATTCAATTAAGTGAACTCTTTTTAAAGGCAATGATTAAAATATAAATAATAAAGTAACGGTAAAAATGTTAAAATTTTTTTTAAGTCAATTAATTGCATTTAAATACAAAAAAGAAATAAATTAAATTTTTTATACACTGATTTCATTTCAGTTCCAAAACTAGCATATTCGCTTCCAAATATAGAACGTTAAATTTCAGAGAGTTTTTTTCTCTGTTTTGGCGTTTGATAAAAATACACGTTAAACAACTACAGGCAATATTAAGAAAATTCATTAAAAATACATCTGGTAAGATAATTACTGTAATTGTCAACACATTTCAAAGAAAATTGAACAAAAATTAAGAAAAAACAAAAAAATTTTGAAAACCGTTAAAATTTGACTGAGTTGTTTGCTTGGAAAGTGGAACTTTTGATTTTGGCACTGCATTTTTCGGACAATTGACATTTGAGGAATGCATAAAAGATAGTTTTGGTTAAAAATTTTTAGTTTTCTAAAAAATTAAAATTCGATCAATTTATAAGCTCTTCTTAAACTAAATTTCAAATTGATTAAATAGCGAATTTTTGTACAAAAATTTTATTTCTGTTTTAAAAGGTTGGGAACCCCCTGAAGTGAAATCACAATTTTTAAAAGTGGTTTGCACAATTTCAGCCAAAACCTGATTAAATGACATCTGAATCGATAAAATCAGTCTATTGGTCTGGGAGGAGTTGAAGTCACAAAAAAAACCTTAGCCTATTAATTATATAGATTTTATCAATATTTTGTACCGGCAAGTTTTCTTTAGGAATCTTGCAGAGTGGAATATCATATTTATCATATTTAACTCTATGAAAGTTAAACCCAAAATATTAATTATGCCAAACTCACCTGTAAATTCCATTCTCGGGGTAAAGACATTTTTTACTAATCGAAAATGTTTTTTGACGTTTTTGGCGTTTAAAACCTAAATGCATTGGTTTAATTCTGCTTTTAATTTCAATTGTAAATAGTTGCGAAAACGTGTTGTTGCTGTTGTGGTTGTTGGTGTTATATGTTGAGCTGCACTTTTTCTTGTTGTTAGTATTGCGAATAATGTTGGCGTCAATTGTAATGCCTTTGTTAGTTATTTCAATATGGAATGCTGGGGCAGCTGCAGCCAACTGCTGCCAAGGCACGCCAACAAAAGCGACGAACTAGCGTCTAGGAACTTCAGACACACACTCACGCACACACACAAACTTTAGTCTATTTATTGGCACTTTTTTATTATTTAGTTTAAGTAGTAATTGTATGAGCACTACACACAGGTAGAGAGAGAGAGAGATAGAGAAGAGACTGCAAATACTTTATAAGCAGTTAAAAAAGAAAAACTCAAAAAAACTGCACAATTTAAAATTCGTACAAAAGTTGTATAGAATTTTATGGCAACATTTTTGTTAGTTTATGTAGAAATGTTGGTGTGCGAATTAATTTGATGTTACTCATACGCCGTGTTGCACCAAGTGTGGTTAATGCTTAAATGCAATACTTATTGGGTTTAATGTAGCTTTTTAAGTGCAGAACTTTTTTTAGTTTAAAGCAGTAATTTTTTAACTTGCTCTTCTTGAAGTTGTAACTCTATTTTTAGGCCAACAGCTGTTAATGCTCTGCTCTTAACTGCTCTCGCTTGTTTTTTTTTTTTTAATTTTAATGGCTCAGCGTTGTACGCTCGCTCTCGTTTTGAGCTGCTAGTGCGCTTGTGTTGTGCCTGTGTGTGTGTATTTTTTTCTGTTATTTTATTGCTGCTGCTTTTGTTCTCTTTGTCTTGTTGCACTATTTCCGCTTTACTCACTTCCGCTGCTGTTGCGAATTGATTGATTTGTATTGTATATTGTTGTTGTTGTTGCTGCTATTACTAGCAACCAATGCACTCGTTTTGCAAAAACAATAAAAAAAAACTAAAATTATGTGCTGCTTGCTCACAGTATTTGCTGAGAAATATGTTGCTATTTTTGCTGTTGTTCTTTTTTTGTGAGTTCCCTTTCCGCTTGCTTTGAACACACCGCTGTCTCTGCGCTTTGATTTGTGTTACAAATCGATATGAAATATTGCTGAAAATATTGATGTTATAAATTTATTTTTTTCCAAATCTTAACTTTTTCAAGTCAAAAAGCTTTAAGGTTTGCTTGCGTTTCCAATTAAATATTTTCTTGTATTTCTATAGATTTGTATAAATTTTCTTGGTTTTTTTTCTCAATTTGAATTTCTTTGGTTTTTTCGAAAATTTATGCAACGTCGTTTTTTTAAAGCTTTCTTAAAAGTGCTCCTTTTAGCCAAATTTGCTTCTTTTATACAAATTTTTAGTATTTTCTGTATACCCTGTATGTGGGCAAGTGTTCTTTTGTGAAAATTATTATATTTTTCTATAATTTCAGTTTTTTCCTTTTTATTGTCTTCAACTACTTATTACTTTCTTTAAAAGCTTTTTTAATTAACCGTTAAATTGAATCTCAATAATTTTTGCTTGCCCTGCAGCAATCTTTTGAAAAATTTTCAACTCTTGTGTAATTGCTTTATGACTGGCTTTTATATATATATATATATCTTCTATATCACTTGATTTTTATTTTATCCGTTTAAGTCAACTGTTTTAGTCAGCATTCAAAACTCAACTGTTGTGCGGAAAATTCTCGCACTCTTATTTGATTAAAATATGTTAGTCCTTAGCAAGTTTTCCGCTACAATTAAATTCAAACCATTTCACCACACTTTAGTTCTACCACGCTAAAAAATCCACCATTTATTTTACAGACATGCGTTGTGCTTTCAGTAAAATTGTTTGCAATTATCGCTCTTTTTTCACTTTATATGACATCCTTTTTATTTTTTTAGTATTCTTACGCTTGTCTTTTTATTTTTGTTTTGCTCAACGCAAACATTTGCGATTGCTTTGGTTTTTTTGCTATTTATTGCTTCTGCTTTTCTCTGCTTTTAAATTCTTCGAGGTCTTTTGTTGTGATTGGGTTGGGCGGTGCTGCGTGTGGTGCGTGTGGCGCTGGCAAAGCAAGAAAATATATTGTTTTGCCGGTGCTTCTGTGGTCAGTGCTTTGATTGAATTAAAAGTCATAGAAGGTTAATGTACTGTACAAATGACCAAGCAGTGGTGAGTTTAAGCTATAAAATAGAATCGAATGGAAATTAAATGGAAATTAATAAATTTGAATCTTGTGTCACGTTAACTGTCGCGGTGATACTTACTTTGTTACAAGTGCGTTTTCGGTTCCCTTCATGGTCCCGTACAGCGGGTTGAGAACTATCAAAAATGTAAATAAATAGAAAATGGATGAGTTTCAGGACAATAAAGGTACTTCTTGGGATTTTTTGAGATATGGTAGAGTATCTTTAGTACTTTAATACCTGTTATCGATACGCTAGTATTTAAAAAAAAAATTTGGGCGACCACCGTACTTTTGTACCTTTTTTTCAACTCCAAATATTATGCCAAATTGAAACTAGTTCATAAGGACTAATTTAGAGACCTTTTCATAACGACTAGTGCAGTGACTACTTCATAAGCACCAGTACAGAAATTAGTTCGTGAGGATAAGTCTAGTGACTAGTTCATAAAACAAATTCTTGAATTTAACCAAATTCCGGGACTTGATGGCAATCCCGTGATACCGAAAACCCAGGATTTTAATTTTTAAATTCTGGGACCGTCAAGACCTGAAAAAGTCCGGGATCTTAGGTCACCACAACGCGCAACAACTCCCAGAACAAACACCCCCAGTTAGCCTTATGGAGTAGGGTCAAACGCAGATAAATGAGAGAGTCATTCAAGCTGAGGAGAGCATGAACCGTGAAGTACTGCGACAGTACAGTACTGTTACATTTCCTAAAAGATAAGCATAATGTGTACCACGAAATCAAGACGATGACTCGGCAGATAAAAGTATCCTTCAAAGAGCTTGAGAGTGGGTTTTTCTAAGCTCGAAAGCAGTGCAACAAGTGCTAACATATTAGAGACCGCCGATGCCCAAGGGAGATCTCAGCAGAAGAAAAAGAGCAAGTAAAGCACTGAAGTGACATTGAACACTGGAGTGGATGAAAACTATGCTTTGGAAAGGGAAAACATTGAGATAGCCAAAATCTCTTCGTAGAAATGACCACGGTTAAGCCTAGGAAGTCAAAAATATCTTACGAAAGCAGTGTTAAAAAGAGGTCCAGAGACTAGTTCATAAGGACTAGTCCAGAAACTAGTTCACAAGGACTAATCCAGAGACTAGTTCATAAGGACTAGTTCAGAGACTAGTTCATAAGGACTAGTTCAGAGACTAGTTGAAAAGGACTAGTCCGGAGACTAGTTAATTAAAACTAGTTCGGAGAATAGTTCATTAGGACAAATCCAGAGACAAGTTCAGAAGGACTAGTACAGAGACTAGTTGATAAGGACTAGTCCAGAGACTAGTTCAGAAGGACTAGTCCAGATACTAGTTCATAAGAACTAGTCCAGAGACTAGTTAATGGGATTAGTCCAGAGACAAGTTTATGAGGACTAGTCCAGAGACAAGTTCATAAGGACTAGCCCGTAAGAACTAGTCCAGAGACTAGTCCAGAGACATAAGGACTAGCCCGTAAGAACTAGTCCAGAGACTAGTTTAAAAGAACTTGTTTAGATACTAGTTTAAAAGAACTAGTCGAAAGACTAGTTAATAAGGACTAATTCGGAGACAAGTTTATTAGGACTAGTCAAGAGACTAGTTCATAAGGACTAGTCCGAAGACTAGTTCATTAGGACTAGTCCGAAGACTAGTTCACTAGGACTAGTCTAAAGACTACTTCATTAGGACTAGTCCGAAGACTAGTTCATTAGGATTAGTCTGAAGACTAGTTCATTAGGACTAGTCCAGAGACTAGTTCATAATAACTAGTCCATAGACTAGTTCATAAGGACTAGTCCGGACACTAGTTCATAAGCACAAGTCCAGAGACTAGTTCATAAGGACTAGCCCGGGCACTAGTTCATAAGTACTAGTCCAGAGACTAGTTGATAGGACTATTCCAGAGACAAGTCCATAAGAACTAGTCCAGAGACAAGTTTAAAAGAACTAGTTTAGATTCTAGTTTAAAAGAACTAGTCTAAAGACTAGTTAATAAGGACTAGTTCGGAGACTAGTTAATTAGGACTTGTCCAGAGACTTGTTCATAAGGACTAGTCTGGAGACTAGTTCATAAGCACTAGTCCAGAGACTCGTTAATAAGGCCTAGTCCAGAGACTAGTTTAAAAGAACTAGTTCAGAGACTTGTTTAAAAGAACTAGTTCAGAGACTAGTTTAAAAGAACTAGTCCTGAGAGATTAGTTTAAAAGAACTAGTTTAAAAGAACTTGTTTAGAGACTAGTTCATTAGGCCTAGTCTAGAGACTAGTTCATAAGAATTAGTCCAGAGACTAGTTCATAAGGATTAGTCCAGAGACTAGTTTATAAAGATTAGTCCAGGTTAAGCCTAGGAAGTCAAAAATATCTTACGAAAGCAGTGTTAAAAAGAGGTCCAGAGACTAGTTCATAAGGACTAGTCCAGAAACTAGTTCACAAGGACTAATCCAGAGACTAGTTCATAAGGACTAGTTCAGAGACTAGTTCATAAGGACTAGTTCAGAGACTAGTTGAAAAGGACTAGTCCGGAGACTAGTTAATTAAAACTAGTTCGAAGAATAGTTCATTAGGACAAATCCAGAGACAAGTTCAGAAGGACTAGTACAGAGACTAGTTGATAAGGACTAGTCCAGAGACTAGTTCAGAAGGACTAGTCCAGATACTAGTTCATAAGAACTAGTCCAGAGACTAGTTAATGGGATTAGTCCAGAGACAAGTTTATGAGGACTAGTCCAGAGACAAGTTCATAAGGACTAGCCCGTAAGAACTAGTCCAGAGACTAGTCCAGAGACATAAGGACTAGCCCGTAAGTACTAGTCCAGAGACTAGTTTAAAAGAACTTGTTTAGATACTAGTTTAAAAGAACTAGTCGAAAGACTAGTTAATAAGGACTAATTCGGAGACTAGTTCACTAGGACTAGTCTAAAGACTACTTCATTAGGACTAGTCCGAAGACTAGTTCATTAGGATTAGTCTGAAGACTAGTTCATTAGGACTAGTCCAGAGACTAGTTCATAATAACTAGTCCATAGACTAGTTCATAAGGACTAGTCCGGACACTAGTTCATAAGCACAAGTCCAGAGACTAGTTCATAAGGACTAGTCCAGAGACAAGTTTATAAGGACTAATTCAGAGACTACTTCAAAAGAACTAATAATAGTAAAACAAGAAAAGAACTAATAGTAGTCCCCCAAATAGTAAAAAAAGAAAATGAAATAAAAATAAAATAATAAGAATTAACCCTCAAATCGAATAAATAAACTCCCAAAAACAAATCGAAATGAAACAAGCCCCAAATAATATTTTTTTGGGAGCTATAAACCCAAGAAGAAAATTAAATATGACCCTAACTTTACGAAAGACCATCCACACATGTGTGGAAATTTTTTAAGGCTTATTTCATTTTTTCATTTTTTTTGGGTTATTTCATTTGTGGCTTATTTTGTGGAGCCGCTCATAAAGACTAGCTCATACCAATTACAAAAACGATTAGTCCAGCCTAGTTCATAAGATCTAGTCCGGGGACAATAATTTTGATACTCGGACTAATAGCCAAGACACATTGACAGCGGCTGCAGCATTGTGTCAAACGTCAAGTTTTTTACATGCTATTCTTATGGAGGTGAATGTGGTGAAAATGTTGCAACGACAATGCGTCATTGCAGCAATGTTGCTGTCGTCGATTAAGAACTTACAAGAGTAAGAGAAAATCGGCATTCGTTAATGTTTTCGTTTAATTTCGTGATTCTTTTGTGTTTTTCATTGTTTGTTCTCATTGTGTTTGTTTTAAGTGTTTGTAGTTGAGTGATAATTCGATTTTTAATAATAAAAATATATGAAAATACGGCTTATCGTGCTGCATCCAAAATAATCAAGTCTTCGACAACATGCCAACATATTCGTTTTCACCCCGTGTTGTTATGTTGCAGCCGTCATCAATGTGTCTAGGTTATAATACACACTGACAGCATACCTCTCACTGTGTTGTGTGACGATTTCTACCAAATCACTCAACCCGCAAGCCAAGTTGAAAATAGTGTACATGTCTGCTTCGACGCACAGAGGTGCAAAAAGTGATTTTTTTGGCATTTGACGATCAAAAAATCTATAACTTCTAAGCGAATGAAAATTTGTTGAAGCAGTTTTCAGCATATGATGTGTCAGCATAAGATGTGTGCTAAGTTTCAAGGCAATATCTCAAAAACTATGGCATTTATGAAGCTTTTACCACATAGATGACGCAACTTTGTGTTCAACAGTGAGAATGGACTTTTTTGTTTTTACGCCGTTCCATACGTTCCTGTTGACGTATGAACCTGAAAATTTGCATGTTTCATAACTAAAGGATGTTTGACAGTCGTGATTGTGAACAGTTAAATGTGAAAAACTATGTTTGACCGCCGAATTTTACCCGTGCACCTCTGTGCGACATATTATACTAAATGTAGTGGCGAACCCGAGACTCTCAGTGTCGAAATTGACTTTTGAAGTTCAAGCTCACTTTGGCAAACAGTGTAGTGTGGAAACTATTCGCCGTGTCTTGCACAAACAGAACTTTTATGGTTGACTAGTACAAATCAAACCGTTTAATAGCCCCAAAGAAGGATATATGCAATAATCTACGTCAAACAACATGCTTTGGACTTTAATAAAAACTTAAACTTAAAAAATAAAATTTATTTTTCTTAAACTTAGGGGACATTCCAGAAAAATTATGATATCATTCATATATAGACATATTGGCTTAGGTACTGCACAATACTGCATATATATACGTCAATTTCAAAAACTAGCTGTTGCTTTAAATTAGTTTCACATTTTACTATAGTATGTTCACGTCAAGTATAACCAATAATTAATTTTGCATCTTGCACTATCAAACTGATGTCAACACCCATATTTTCTTCAATACATAATTTTTGCACTAAAACACTTCATCAAATGTAAAATCGAAATTAAATACGTCTTTTTATGAGTTATGCGAGTAACTAAAAGTTATTTTTTTTGTTTTTAAATGAAACAACATTGAAAAACGATGATTTTTCACATTTTATATTAGTATATATTAGTATATATTAGAGCATCAGTATATATTATTGATGCTCTAAATTTTCAACAAAATTACTTAAAAACTTTATTATTGATGAAAACATTAAAAGTTCTCTTAATTGTTTCATATATATTGTCACTCGTCATTAATTCAAGTTGAAATTTTCATTAGGGGTATTCACGATTCAGTGCACTTGCCAGTGTAGTTGAGGACTTGATTACTTGTGTAGTTGTGCAGTAAAAATTTCGTGAACACACCACACTTTTAAAGGAGAATTTTATTGAAGTATGTGTTATTTGTCATGATCAGCTGTTACCAAATATAAGCATGCCGAAAAAAAAGTGTAAAAAAAAAATTTTTAATTTTTAAATTAATAATGCAATTGGTAAAATATATTGGAATTGGATTCAATGTAAGCACACAATGTAAAATATCAAGTTTTATTATATACAAATAATCAACTTTTAGATCCTAAATGTGATGATGCTGTTGACGAAATTTTTGATGAACTTAACGAGGAGTTAATGGTTGTTCTGGCGAATCGGCGAGGAGCTGAACTGAGTATTCCAAAGTCATTGACTGGCATTCTTCGTCAGTCTACTTTTTCTGCGGTTTTTCACGGGAGCTCTTGCTTTTAAATACTTTGACACTTATGGCGTTTTCGTTTCTACCAAAAAATGTTGCCCTGTCGCAGTGCAAAATGTTTTCAATGTTGCCCGCAACCCTGTAAAAGTGCATGTTTTTGCCTACTCGAAAAATGTCAACTTAAATAAACGAATATAACCATCCTTGTCTAACGCACGCATGTCATAATATTATCGTTTTAAAAACAGCTGATATGCAGGGCAATCATCTACCCTGAGAAAGTTTGCAAGGCAGAAAATGCGCCTTTTTTGCCCTCTGTGAGTGTGACATTTTAAGAAACGAACACAGAATTTACTCACCCGTTTGCACTTATTTTAGAATCGAACACGAAAAAAGGCAAGGGCAATGAAAAGGCAACATTTTTTGGTAGAAACGAAAACGCCATTAGTGATGTGCAATATATTTTGTATAAAGTACCTAGTACCCAATTATATATTTGGCGCATATAATCAATTACAATTTCTATGCATAAAAACAGAATAATTTGTCCGCTTTAAAAGAAATTTTTATAAACTTTTATTAATAAGTACAATAAATTGTCAAATTGAACGTTTTTCGAAATGTGGCTAAATATATTTATCAAGTAATTGGTATAAGAACTCTAAAATATTGCAACACTGTTTCTAAGCTGTCAAATTTTCAAAGTACACAACTGTTCAAGTCCTCAAGCTTAAGGGCACGATTACGATTTCCGGGGCGCCGCGACTTGAAGATGTTTTCTGGTAGAGAACAACAAAAAAACATGATTCGCCGAACAAAAAAATCGATAACTCTATTAGTTATCGAGTTATCGATTTTTAAAAAAATTTTTTTGTTAAAAGATCTGTTCAAAAAAACATCTATGTCTTTGCCGTTACTCAATGGATCTTTAAGATTGATATGACCTTTCAAATATATTTGTTATAAATATCATTGCTACAATATTTTTAATTTTATAAGAGAATTTATTCCAAAGTTGAATTTTTTAATAAAAAGAACCATTATTTTCAAAAAAAATTTACGTTATTCAGTTACTAAAAATATATTTTTTTTGAAAAGCTTACAGTTAGACCTTTTGTTTGACATATAAAAATATACATTTTTTTATTTAATTTCACACTATATTACATAAAATTTAAATTTTCCAAGTGTTTTCTTTGTTAAAAAATCTGTTCACAAAATTTTCTAAATCTTTGCCAATATCCAATGAATCTTAAAGATTGACATACAATTCGAAAGGTAATTAAATGCCTTTTCAACGATACATAATACAAATATAATTTCAAAAAAAGTTTTTAAATTAATAAGCGAATAAATATCGGATTTGAATTTTTTTATTAAAAGAACGGTTTTTTTCTACAAAATTTACATTTTTAAGATACTAAAAATATATATTTTTTAAAAAGCTGAAAATTTTACCTTTTTTTTCGATAGATAAAAATATGTATATTTTTTATTAACTGATCGAATAAAAATTACAAATTTTTTTCACTGACTTGAAAATCCCGTTAATTCATATAAATATTGTAGCTACAATGTTGCCTTAAAAACAATTGTTTATTGTAATGGCGATATTCGTAAATATGGAGTAAGAAAGCAAAACATCTAAGGTAAATATGAGTGAAATAAGCAATTCCACACAAAATCCACACAATACACCACAAAAAGTCAAATAAATTATATATATTATATACCAAATGGAAGATAAATTTTCAAGCTTTAATAATTTACTCTTTATAATTCATAGTAATAACGGCAAAGAAAATAACGGTTTTGTGTAAGAAAACATTTTTTATTGCACAAAAATACCTTTAAAATACAAAGTACTCAACAGATTTCATTAATTTAAAATTTTTCTAAAAGCATTATATATAACCTTTTATATAATACCTTAATCATCAATATCGGATATATATTAAGAATAATATAGCAATAATAAAGAATAATTAAAAATCGATAACTCGAAAACAAATCGATAACACAACATTTCCTATGGCTATTCTTATTTTTATTAAGAGTACTTTTCGAATCCATCGTCAAATCGCGGCGCCCCGGAAATCGTAATCTCCCCAGCTTAAGGCAATAGTAGAAATGTAGTTGTGTAGATTTTTGACGTACGTATATTTTGTTTTTGTTAAGTGCACAAGTCCTCAAGTCCTCAACTACACTGGCAACTGCACTGAATCGTGAATATCCCTATTGCATTTCATAAATTCTTGTACTTTTCCCTTATCAAACACCAATAGACAAAAATTCTCAATGCGCACTGATTTTCGCCATCTTTAATACAATTTCACCAGCGCTTGTTATTCGAATTAATCCACCACACCAAGTGACAGTGCGTACAGCAACAATTTTTAATAAACGTTTTGCTTTCAGATGGTGTCAGTTTTTCGGAAATCCAAGCAATAAAATCGGCAAAAATGTTGTTCTTGCTTAAAAATTACAAGTTATTATCGAAAGTGTACAAATAAATTATGAAGAATGCACAATTGTATGTGAAATTGCATTTGCACTGAATTATATGTAAATGTTTGCCAAATTGTGAAATTGTGTGAGTTGCTCTGCTGCGGGCAACAACAAAAACACGGCAGCCGCGCGCTGTATCTGCAACAAAAAAAAGTGAAGATTTGACATTCCTTCTGCTGTTCTGTATCGTGTCGTTGTTCTCTGCCGCTATCATAGTGCGTTTTATTTGGTTTATCAAATTGACCGATTTCGACTGTCTGCCCCTTGAGTGCCGTCGCGCAAATTTGCTGCTACCGCTAGTGCGTGTTATAATTAAAATACTTTTATTCGCTTTGCTACAATATATTTTTTACAACTTCGATTAGTGTAGTTTTCTGCACTTAAAATCGATCATGTCTTCGTATTTGAAATTATTTCAAGATTTTCTACAAAAAAAGGAGGTAAACGTCAAACGCGCCACTTCATCATCAGCACCCCAGTCGGACGATGACGAGGATTCCGAAGATCGTTCAGAGCAGGAGGTAAGTGGCATTGGACACATTATTATACATAAGTAGAGTAAAAATTAATAAGGTTTTGGTATTTGCATTGAACTTTATAAAAAGTTATAAAGTGCGTGCAATTTGATTTGACAGTTCATGGAGTGGTTTATTTTGTTAATTTGTTTATAAGAATTTTCTTGTGTGTGTGCTTGGTGGTGTGTTTTGTTTCTTTGTGAAATCTATTACAATTATGGTACAGTGCTGGCTTTTTTTTTAGATTTGGTTTGTTTTATAGTTTATGTTTGCAATAAGATTGTCAATATTAGCATCTGAAGATAATTCAGCATATTTAAATCAATTAGTTTTTCACAACTTGAAATAAGCAGTTGTATCGTTGTATTCGTATTTTGGGGAGATTACGATTTCCGGGGCGCCGCGATTTGACGATGGATTCGAAGAGTACTCTTAATAAAAATAAGAATAGCCAAAGGAAATGTTTTGTTATCGATTTGTTTTCGAGTTATCGATTTTTTAAATTTTATTTTTTGCTATAAAGTCTATGAAGTAAATCGGCTAAATTATTCTTAATATATAACCGATATTAATGAATAAGGTGTTATATAAAAGGTTATATACAAGGCTTTTAGAAAAATTTTAAATTAATGAAATCTGTTGAGTATTTTGTATTTTATAGGCATTTTTGTTCAATAAAAAAATATTTTCTTACACAAAACCGTTATTTTCTCAAAAATTACCGTTATTACTATGAATTATAAAAAGTAAATTATTAAAGCTTGAAAGTTTATCTTTCATTTGATATATAATATATATAATTTATTTGACTTTTTGTGGTGTTTTTTAATGATACAATGATTTGCCCTTGTACGGGAAATTGCTTATTTCACTCATTTGTACCTTAGATGTTTTGCTTTCTTACTCCATATTGACGAATATTGCCATTTCAATAAATAATTGTTTTTAAGGCAACATTGTAGCTACAATATTTATATGAATTAACGGGATTTTCAAGTCAGTGAAAAAAATTTGGGGAGATTACGATTTCCGGGGCGCCGCGTTTTGACGATGGATTCGAAGACTACTCTTAATAAAAATAAGAATAGCCAAAGGAAATGTATTGTTATCGATTTGTTTCCGAGTTATCGATTTTTAAAAAACATTTTTTTTCTATAAGGTCTATGAAGAAAATCGGCTGTATTATTCTTAATATATAACCGATATTAATGATTAAGGTAAAATTTAAAAGGTTATATATAAGGCTTTTAGAAAAATTTTAAATTAATGAAATCTGTTGAGTACTTTGTATTTTATAGGTATTTTTATGCAATAAAAGAATATTTTCTTACATAAAACCGTTATTTTCTCAAAAATTACCGTTATTACTATGAATTATAAAGAGTAAATTATTAAAGCTTGAAAATTTATCTTTCATTTGGTATATAATATATATAATTTATTTGACTTTTTGTCGTGTTTTTTATGATACAATGATTTGCCCTTGTACGGAAAATTGCTTATTTCACTCATATTTACCTTAGATGTTTTGCTTTCTTACTCCATATTTACGAATATCGCCAATTCAATACAATATTTATATGAATTAACGGGATTTTCGAGTCAGTTAAAAAAATTTGTATTTTTTGGTCGACCAGTTAATAAAAAAATATAAATTTTTTTATCTATCGAAAAAAAGGTAAAACTTTCAGCTTATCAAAAAGTATATATTTTTAGTATCTTAAAAACGAAAATACTGCAGAAAAAATTTTATTTGTATTATATATTGTTGAAAAGGCATTTAATTACCTTTCGAATAGCATGTCAATCTTTAAGATCCATTGGATATTGGCAAAGATATAGAAAATTATGTGAACAGATTTTTTAACAAAGAAAACACTTGGAAAATTTAAATTTTATGTAATATAGTGTGAAATTAAATAAAAAATGTATATTTTTATATGTCAAACAAAAGGTTGAACTGTTAGCTTTTCAAAAAAAATATATATTTAGTAACTTAATAACGTAAATTTTTTAGAAAATAACGGTTCTTTTTATTAAAAAATTCAACTTTGGAATAAATTCGCTTATAAAATTAAAAACATTGTAGCAATGATATTTATAAGATATATATTTGCAAGGTCATTTAATGACCTTTAAAATGACATATCAATCTTAAGGATCCATTGAGTAACGGCAAAGATATAGATGTTTTTTTGAACAGATCTTTTAACAAAATTTTTTTTTAAGAAATCGATAACTCGATAACTAATAGAGTTATCGATTTTTTGTTCGGCGAATCATGTTTTTTTGTTGTTCTCTACCAAAAAACATCTTCAAATCGCGGCGCCCCGGAAATCGTAATCGTGCCCGTATTTTTGTCGTATTCAAATTGTTTTTGTTCTATAGTTGAAAAATAAATCCAAACATAGGAGCTCAACAAACGTTTGTTTTTTCTTTCACATAGAAAACAAAAACAATTTGAATACGACTTGAATTCGAATACAACGATACAACTTTGGGGGAGATTACGATTTCCGGGGCGCCGCGATTTGACGATGGATTCGAAGAGTACTCTTAATAAAAATAAGAATAGCCAAAGGAAATGTTTTGTTATCGATTTGTTTTCGAGTTATCGATTTTTTAAATTTTATTTTTTGCTATAAAGTCTATGAAGAAAATCGGCTATATTATTCTTAATATATAACCGATATTAATGAATAAGGTGTTATATAAAAGGTTATATATAAGGCTTTTAGAAAAATTTTAAATTAATGAAATCTGTTGAGTACTTTGTATTTTATAGGCATTTTTGTTCAATAAAAAAATATTTTCTTACACAAAACCGTTATTTTCTCAAAAATTACCGTTATTACTATGAATTATAAAAAGTAAATTATTAAAGCTTGAAAATGTATCTTTCATTTGGTATATAATATATATAATTTATTTGACTTTTTGTCGTGTTTTTTATGATACAATGATTTGCCCTTGTACGGAAAATTGCTTATTTCACTCATATTTACCTTAGATGTTTTGCTTTCTTACTCCATATTTACGAATATCGCCATTACAATACAATATTTATATGAATTAACGGGATTTTCGAGTCAGTTAAAAAAATTTGTATTTTTTGGTCGACCAGTTAATAAAAATATATAAATATTTTTATCTATCGAAAAAAAGGTAAAACTTTCAGCTTATCAAAAAGTATATATTTTAAGTACCTTAAAAACGAAAATACTGCAGAAAAAAACGGTTCTTTTAATTAAAAAATTCAAATCTGATATATATTCGCTTATAAATTAAAAAACATTTTTGAAATTTTATTTGTATTATATATTGTTGAAAAGGCATTTAATTACCTTTCGAATAGCATGTCTTTAAGATCCATTGGATATTGGCAAAGATATAGAAAATTTTGTGAACAGATTTTTTAACAAAGAAAACACTTGGAAAATTTTAATTTTATGTAATATAGTGTGAAATTAAACAAAAAATGTATATTTGTATATGTCAAACAAAAGGTTGAACTGTTAGCTTTTCAAAAAAAATATATTTTTAGTAACTAAATAACGTAAATTTTTTAGAAAATAACGGTTCTTTTTATTAAAAAATTCAACTTTGGAATAAATTCGCTTATAAAATTAAAAATATTGTAGCAATGATATTTATAAGATAAACATTTGCAAGGTCATTTAATGACCTTTAAAATGACATATCAATCTTAAGGATCTATTGAGTAACGGCAAAGATATAGATGTTTTTTTGAACAGATCTTTTAACAAAAATTTTTTTTAAGAAATCGATAACTAATAGAGTTATCGATTTTTTGTTCGGCGAATCATGTTTTTTTTTTGTTCTCTACCAGAAAACATCTTCAAATCGCGGCGCCCCGGAAATCGTAATCGTGCCCAACTTTGTATTTCAAGTTGTGAAAAACCTAAATATTTTAATTTGAATATTAATGTTATTTCTACTAGAAGCTTGAAATAGCATTATCCCATAATAGCTGTGTTTTTTACCAAGCGAGTTCTCAAAAACGACAAAGTCGCTTAAGATTATTTTTTTAAAACTTGGAAGCATTTTCTTTGCTAATAAAACTGTTTCATTTATTTTCTTAATTTTTTGAAAGTTTATATTTCAATTTCTAAGCTTGACATAGTGCTGCATAAATTTTTCAAATTTAAAGCACTCGAAAGTTGGTTCAGTAAATATACCCGATACTTCAACAATTTATAAAATTAAACGCTTGAACAACCAACATTTTTTTAAATAATGAGTATATTTAATCTATCTTGTTAGTTAAACTTATTAAGTTTTGGGTTTTTATTGAAATAATGATCAAAAAGAAATTTTGAATATTTTGTTCGGCACAAAAAAATTTTGATTTCGTGAAAAAAAAACTTACAGTTGTCATCTTGATAGGAAATGTACACAATTATTGAAACATAACTTGGAAGCATTTTTTTTCGTTTGGTCGGCAATTTTAAGCGACTAACAGTTTCCTGTGTTATTTAAGCGAGTATTCATATGATAAGCGGTCGTTTTTTTACAACTCGCTTGGTAAAAAACACAGCTAATACTATGTTCACACTGAGTTGAAATTAGGTAATTTCGAGCTTTTATGTAATTTCGACTGAAACGATCTAAGAACTATGGCAATTTCCCATACAATTTGTTGATTTGGAAATTACCTCAAACAAGGTAATTTCGTTTAAATTACTCATGAAATTAGGCAAAAATGTACTGTAACCCTGAAATCTGTATATATTGTGAAATAAACACACCCTTTTTTTGACGTATTAACAATCTTGCTATCCTCTCAACTGAGCCGTCAAAATTATACATGACACATGATAATGGCCACATTCAGATACTTTACTTTTTTGACCCTTCGGGTAGCAACCCATTAAGTGAAACTTGGGTGAGCAATGTTTTCAATGAATTAAAGTTGTAAAATTGATAAGATGTACGGTTATGTTCGAAATAGTTTTGCAAACTTATTTTGAGTATGAATTTTCTATTTTTAATTGAACATTTAAGTTGGCAACTGCTGAGTATGCTGAATGTGGCCAATAACGAATTGACAAAAAAATAAATCAAACGTCAAACGAAATTATCTATAGCCCAGTGTGAACACTTTTGTACAATTTCGAAATTATCTCATGAAATTACCTAATTTGATCAAATTTTAAATTCCAATAATTTGTCAATATGACTAAAGAAAGGTACAACTTTAAAATGAACAGAAATTTAAATTATATTTATTTTTTTATGGATGAATTATTTTGCCGATTACATGTATTAATACCTTCTTAGACTAGTTCCAGAAAAATTTCAGTTCGCTCTTACATAGTTTAGAAATTATTGGGTTATAAATTTAAAGAAATGAGCTTAAAAACTTGTTATTTTATAATTTTTAAAAAAAAGTATGTAGAATGGTTATCATATTCTTAAAAACTCCGTGCATTGCTTTTGAAAATGTTACTGTTTTTGTACTTGGAATATTTGAGGTTGCACTGACTTCGCGCGTATTTTGGCCACCGCGAAGTCAGTGCAGCATTCTCCAGGCTAGAAAAAGAGTCGAGTCGAATGGGTCTTGCAGTGAACGCAGATAAAACGAAGTATCTCGTGTCAACAAACAAACAGTCCCAGCGTCTTGGAAACCACGTCACTGTTGACAACACCTCCTTTGAGGTAGTGCAGGACTTTGTTTACCTGGGATCCAGTATTAACTCCTCCAACGATATCAGTATTGAGATTAAACGAAGGATAACTCTTGCCAACAGGTGTTACTTTGGGCTCAGTAGGCAATTGAGAAGCAGAGCTCTCTCTCGACGAACAAAACTGACGCTCTATAAGTCAATAATCATGCCCGTCCTACTATACGCATCACAAACCTGGACGGAGCAGCTCTGATGAAAGGACTTTGGGAGCGTTCGAGAGAAAAATCCTTCGCAAGATCTATGGTCCAATCTGCGTCAATGGCGAGTACCGAATACGATGGAACCACGAGTTGTATGAGCTATATGCCGACATAGATATAGTCAAGCGTATTAAAATAGAGCGGCTTCGCTGGCTAGGTCATGTCGAGAGAATGAACGACGAAGCTCCAGCGAAAAAAATATTGGATTCGGTACCCAGCGGTGGCCAACGCAGACGAGGAAGACCGCATCTCCGTTGGAAAGACCAGGCATTGGATAACCTGACGACGCTTGGAATTTCCAACTGGCGCCAGCAAGCGCACGACAAAAGAGGCTGGCGCAAATTCTTAGACCAGGCCAAAACCGACCAACGGTTGTAAGCGCCATCTAAGTAAGTAAGTAAGTATATTTGAGGTTGGTTCATAGATGCCAACCAAAATTCACACACGAAATCATTTTATCACGCACCAAATATAAAAAAAATCTTTTGGGTGACACTTTGAGCAAACAAAATCACAGACAAATAAAAAAATTTCGCAAAAATCATACAGAACAGAAAATCACAATTAGGGTGTTCACTTCAACGCTGAAATTTCCGAAATGGCAAATTTCCGACGAGTTGTAGTGAGCGACCGGTTTTAATTTTTTGTATGCTTCTGTCAGCATGAAAGTCGCCATAGCTGGCTTTTATCGAACGCCAACAAAACAATTAATTGTGTCTACCTTGTGTTAAAAAAAATATTGTTTGTCGTCTTAATTATTCTTAATTAAGCATTTAGTTTTTGCACAATAAACTAATTATGATGCTTGATTTAACGAATGTATATGAGAACAGACAAAATGTTTTTCTTCTTATCATATTTTGCATGTTCACAATGATTCAGATCAATCGAACAGTTCTACTAACGACTACTGAACAGATCTTTTCTTCGCAAATTTACGACGATTAATTTTCATCAACTCAATAGATGATTAAATTTAAACAAACTTCGGGAAACCAAATCAACAACAATTGCACTGCAATTTTTGTAAACTTGCGATTTCGGAAATTTCAGCAGTGAAGTGAATACCCTAAATATAAGAAGTGAACATAAAAGAGCATTCTTCCATCAAATTTTGCAAATAATGAAATCTTTTCTGTTGTTTGGTTATTTTAGTAAAAGTTTATTGTTAACAATTTATTAATGTTATTTACTAGATTAACATTAGATTAAAATTTTAAAAAGATTGAAACTTTTTGCTTATAAGATATAATTTAGAACAGCGGAACTAATTTAAATTATCTAAATTTGTAAAATGAACTTAACATTAACTTTTTCAAAGTTTAAAATTTATACCTGCGTACGAAAATTTCAGTTGCTTTGTTGGATTTGTTCGTTTTTATACGCGTTTTCTCATATACTTGCACGCACTCCTCAAAAATAAAGTGTGTGATCAAAAATCAAACATGCGTGAAAAATTACTCGCTTTATTTAAGAAATCACATATTGCCACAAGGCACTTAAAAAATCACGTAAAGTGATTTATCATACGAATCTGGCATCTATGGGTTGGTTATTTCGTTAGACCGTGGACCGTCAAGTGTGCACAATAAGTAAACTGTTATATCTTCAAAAGTAATGCATTAATTTTTATGATTAATACCTTGTTGATGAGGAAAGAGCATAAGCATTATTTTACCCATAATGCTAAGTTTTGTGGAAAGTAAAAAAAATCGCATATTTTTTGCGTTATTTTCCCAACTTTGGACCCCCTATAACTTCAAAACTACTTGAGAGCGGGCTTAATTTTTCCGGAATTAGACTGAGAAGGTCTAATGTTCTTGAAAAATTTAAAAGTTTTTAGAGATGGAAATCATTTCATCAGAAATGGGCTAAAAAAATGTATTAAATATTTTTGTTGGTTATAAATTTGAATATTTCAATGAAAACTAGTAAATTTTCCAGACTTATTCCATCATTGTTTAAATCGTGTGTACATCAACTTATGATTCACTCAAAAGTAATTTGATAATGTTTCCATCTGGCATGCTGTGACATCTAGATTTCATCTGACAATAAAGACATTATTCAGTTGATTTTTTTTATTATGAAGTTTTTTTATTTCGTATAATTAATCCTTCAGTTGTCAAAATTTCAGGAATTGAATTTTACGCACACTTTCAGGGATTGAATTTTACGAGATTTTGTTAAAAATCACAAAACTTGTAAGTCTTCATCTTGTGTGGAAAAGTTCATATATTTCAATGTAGGTTTAACGACGGCTCGCAAAATCGCAAGATTTCGATCAGATGGAAACATGGTATGGTATAACAAAACCATCCAAGTTAATGTTTGGCTCATAAATTTAAAATTTCAACAAGTAAAAATCCTCCAACAACTTCTACGAAATCAGACTGAAGAACACTTTTCATCAAATATCATGTCATTTCAGAATTTCAGAATATGCTTGATTGAGAATAGTTTAGTAAAAACGTTATGCTTTTTATATATTCTTATTATTCTTCTTTTATTATTCTTATTTCCCAAAAACCTTTTCGTACTAATAGGTGAATTCTTAATAAAGTAATGAGAAACCTTAAAAAAATGAAATTGAGAAAGAGTTAACTTCAAAACTATAAAATAAACGAACACTTTTCTGTTGACAAACGGAAAATTGTAAAATTTGTTAAGTTCGCCACTGCTGTGTTGGACAAAGAAGCTGTTGACTTAGTAAAAGCTCTATCTTTACAATTTAAATTGTTTAAAACACAAACCAATTTGCTGCTCTTCATAGTTTCTCGAAGAATACTCAACCAACGATTCTTGTGTGATTATATTTAATATAAATAAATTAAAACAAACTTCAAGGGAAAAATAATTAATTTGATTGTCAAAATGCCATGATATTTATATCATTTGAAAGTTTTCATTTTTTACAACATTAAATTATTCTGGTAAACACTTTAAAAAACTTGAATGGCTCTGAACTGTGATAGAACTAGGATATGTTCTGGCCTATTACGGTTCACAGCAATAAACTGATTGGCTTCTATTGAATATAAACAACTGTTATGAAGACAGGAGTTTCGAGCTATCATGGTTCACAATACCCTGTTGCATTTCTTTTTTCGCATATTTATTATAAAGTGACGCCCGTCAGAGATGTATCCATCTTCTGGATCACTCTAATCCATTGGAAGTATCTGAAGGAACGTAAGCTGGAAATAGTCTTGAATTAGTTTATTTTTAGTAAGTTTGTTCTTCGAATGACAGGTTTGTTCAATTTTCTGTAAGATGTGATTTCAAGCAAGCTGAAGAGATTTCAAATTAGTTCATTTGGTTTAGATGTGAACGTAGTACAAAGCCATTTTTTTCCACACAACCCTATGTCATTACAAATACAATAAATGTTAGTCAAAATATTGGGAATCATGGTCAAGAGTCAATTAAAAATAATAAATTTTAAATAATAAGATTATTCATGCGAATGGGCAATACCCTTATAAATCGTATAAACCGTACAAGTATATCAACCTTATAAATTAAAAGTATGGAGAAACGTGTGCACAAACCAGATATATTTGCTCTACGATTTAGGCGAGCAATCGGTCTGGCAAACTTATACCAATAATCAGCTGTTTATATGCATGCTGAAAGTTAACAAGGTAACAGCTGACATATCTCTACAAATGCATAATCGACTTTAGAGGACGTTCTCATAACCTGCCTGATAAAAATAACCAATTGCTCAAAATATATGCTTGCCGCTGTGCATGAATACCCTTAATATCTTAATTTTCGCAGTTGAATAATTTTCATGTTCAGTATTGGTTGCCATTAATACGGCAACATTGCCATCCTCTTGATTTGCTTATTAAACACAGCTTTGAACAATTCACCACAACTAGGTCTTGACAGTGTAGCCCCCTTTTTTTTGTTTGTAAAAGATTACAAATTATTTATTTGTAAATTCAATTCCAAGCAAAACTGAACAGTTTCTGTTTGTTTTACACTCTTATTTATTATATAGTTCTAAGTTCTCATGTAAACATATTTTTCGATTAAGTATGTCTGAAATGTTAAGAAAGATAGAAACAGTCTCAATAAAATTTAATTTTATTTAATTAAATTTATTAAGTAGTTTAAGTCATGATTTTTTAGGTCATAAACTTCTTTAATTTTGATGATGAAATAAAACGCACGGAATTCACTGAATTTCATCAGTAAGAATGAACTAAAACTCACTTTTGATGTTAGTCTGGCATCACTTCTGCAGCGACGCCATATTTAATATTAGAAATGATGTGAAAACGAGTGCGGAAAATTAGTATGCATTATTTAAGAGTGAAATAGGCAAAAATATTAAAATAAATGAAATCAAAATCGGCATAACGCATAAAGGCAATCGTCAGTAATTAAATGCTAATTAAATTCTAGACAAAAACTAAGTAAAACTAGTGTTTAGTGTTGATTGAAATATTTTCCATTTAAACGCGCCTCTGCAGTGTTGGGCTGTGGTAGAACAAAAAAGTGAACAAGGGCTCGATATAACACAACGATTGGGAAAAAAAATAAAAACTTATTTTTTAAAAACTTAAAATATTGTTTAAAAAATCGTTGTGGCGGGGTATACGTCATTAGGTGGCGGCGGCGGTGCAGTAATGAAGCTAATGTTAGGCACCGTGGAGGCAGCGACGTTGAGTCAAACGACAACGAAATCGATTGCCATAGGAAGACAACCGCAACAACAACAACTTTTAGCTCCCATACCACAAAGGCAGCAACAACAGAACGCATCACCAATAAATGCAACTACTGTCCGGACGACAACTTCTAAAACAACAAGAACACTTAAAATTCTTCAATCACCAAAAGTTCTACGTCCTGCAGTAACAACAACGCTACCACCACCAGCATCGCCACTGAAAAAAAAAACTTGCACTGTTGCAAGCACTTCCGGTGCACCAACAGCAGCAGCAGCCACTGCTTTTGCCAACGTCTCCGCCAAAATCAAGACCAGCGCTCAACATCGAGCCACAGCCGTTGTACAACGACGTCGTCCCTACAAAACAACTTCTGCAGCTAATTGCGTAAATTTTCATTGTTTGACTCTGAATTTTTAGTTCTAAACTCAGAATTAATTTTATGCTAAAGTTTTTTTCTAAGTTGCTTTAATGTAATGGTTACTTTAACACACCCATCCACCCCAAAGTTGCAACTTTTCTTCCCTACTTTTTTTTACTACGCTTCACCCCTCTTTTGAGTAGACTGACGACATCACTTTGCTTCTCATGTCAAAATCTTAAAAAAAATTTTCTTCACTCGTTTGCTGAACATCTTATTTTTCCTCTCCTCTGCTTGTTTAGTTGTTCTTCTCCCACCTCCTTTAAGGTACTTTTAGGATTTCTTTAAAATATAAAAAAATTTAATAGTTATTAAGTTTGTGTAAGTTATTAATTTATAACTAATTGTTGTTTTCTTAAATCTTTTTAGTCGGTTTCGGGTACTGCGGTACTGAAGAGTTCAGCATCATCCTCCCCTGTTGGTGGCGCAGTCATAGGTCGTTGCGTTGCACGTTGCGGCTATAAAATGGAGCACAGCTACATACGCGATTGTGCGCGTCCGAAATATGAACTGGTTACCGGTTTGGCGCCAGCACGCACCATACTGGTGCGGCGGCCACCTCAATGTCCTTATTGCCACACAAATCCGATGGAGGAGAGCGAATTGGAAGATGGAAATCAGGTACCCGTGCCTAGTTTTAATGAAATTGCTGCCAAGGAGGCAATGTGCGAATGTGCGCGCATTGCCAAATATGTCAAAAATAATAATCCGGATGATGACGATTGGGAATCGCGCATTACACAGTAAGGAAAGCTATTTTATTTTTTAAATATTATTTAACCCTTTTGCTCACCTTAGAAACGGCTGGAGTAGCATGCAAAAATCACTATTCACCAAGGTTGTTGGTATATTGGACAATGATCACCTTGGTCGCTTGGCCAATGCTGGGCGGCAAAATGAAGCAATGCAACGTCGCGTTATAGTGGATAAATCGGCAAAACGACTGCGCAAAGCGCTTGCTGCCGTCAGCTGGGACTCACGTCTGACACAATGGCTACACGCTCTGCTCATGGATTGTTTGCCCTCCACCTATATGGCATCATATTTGGACATACTTCAAACGCTCAAATCCAAATTGCCAACTCTTATGGATAAAATGCTCTTTGGCCGTCCAATGAACATAAGCCAAGAGCTATTGGCACCTGTATTGAAGAAAAAGTGGGAACCCATTATTACAACAACAAAATCATGCAAACTCACCCAAAATGCTGTCATCATTGCTTTACCTTCAATGCCCACAAGCGGCCCGATACCACCAAGAATGCTGAAATGGTACCAGCATTTGGCTTCTATAACCCAAGTGGTGCAAGTTAGTCTGCCCATGACAGGTGCGTTGCATTAATTTGTTTGTATGAATATGTCATAAGTGTATAATTGTTTTTTTTAGGCTCTTCTATAGCACGCCAACCATTGGAACAGGTTGCCGAACAGATTGTCTCTTTGACTCGCGTCAAGATTCAGGAAATACGCAATGAGAATCCTTCACGCAACATTGTTTTAATTGGCTTTAATGCTGGCTCTGCGTTGGCATTGCAGGTGGCTCTGTCGGAAGCTGTTAGCTGCGTCATTTGCATGGGTTTCGCTTTCAATACTTTACATGGCACGCGAGGTTCTCCTGACGATCGTTTACTGGATATAAAAATACCCATACTTTTTGTTATCGGACAGAATTCGGCTCGAACAAGGTATGTTCAAAGAATGAAAAAATTGAACATAATATTTAAAGAAAAAAGCATAGAAAAGCTGGGGGTATAAACGCACTTTCTGTGTTATCTCTGTTACAATCACAACTTCAGTTTTTTTTTTATAAACATTTTTTGCAGAGGGGCTTTTTGAGACTAATGGCTGCGTTTCTAAGACAGAAGTAGCGGAAAGTGATACATACAACATGTTTACAACATGTTGTGTGTCTTCTGAACGGTTATTTTCATTTTCTGTAAACACTTCCAAAAATTGACTTATTTGAGCGCGAAAATTTTAATAACTATTGGATATATGAATTTGGACGAGATAATTAATATTTTCATTAAAGAATTATCACTTTTATTTCTGTCAAACTATGTGAATATGTCAAATTGAAAATTACAACATGTTGAGTAAATGTAGCGGAAAAATAAAGCGCTCCCAAAATTCACAACATGTTGTGAGTAGCGGAAACTGATTATTGCCGTTCAGAAGACATTTTACTCAACAGTTGCGAACTGTTGCGAAAAATTTTGTATTAGAAACGCAGCCAATGACTTAACGTCTAATGTTCGATTATAAAAAGACGCGCGTATAATCGAGTTTTTTTTTTTTAGATATGATCTAGTCCTATCAAAAATCGTCCACTTATGCTGTATCGTCATATGACTAATCGCGTTAATTATAATGTTATTCTAGTAGGTCTTGAATCATTGGCACGCTTTTTTTTCGGGATTGGAATTGGCTGAAATGTATGGGTTATTTCGTTCTGTCCTTAGCGATTAAAGTCCCATGGTTAAAAGTTATGGCCATAAAAAGTGCACGCATAAATCTAATAATCCGGTTTGGTTCAATCGTAGGCTATGTAATTTAAAGAATAAATTGAATAAAGCTTATAAAATTTTTAGAATTTCTAAGGATAAACAGTAAATTAATCAGCTTTATTTAACTCGTCTGTATGAATTTAAGACACTTAAATAATTTATTTTATTTATTTATTGATTTAAATCCTATATAATATTTATTTTGTTTGTTCCTTCAAATGTTTGACCTTGGGGTTTTTGTAATTATAGCTTTTTAGACCTTGGTTTAGTGCAAATCAATGCTTGCAAAAACAAACTGAATAAAATTCTGGATATGATATTCATCAGTAATCATTTAAATTTTCATTTGGAGGAATCGACTTTTTACCGACTTTTTACCGCTAATTATAGATCTTGAATTCTATAAATTTTTGATACCACAGCTAATTTATTTTCTACCTCAAATTTTTATTTCAAGGTATGCGTGTAGATTGGAATACTCAATTTCATGCAGTAAGTGTGGTTGATTCATTTAGCCTATTTAACAAAAATTATTTCAGATGTCTGCAATGAGTACATTCCTCGCGTCTGTGAAAATAAATATTTTAAATTACCATGGCACACGCCTGGTGTCAAAAAACTTGAAAATCTTAGGAATAAATTCTATAAAAAGTATGCTATATCAAGTAATATGGAATATTTTTTTGCAGACATAGGCATTTCACGAGGGAGTTTAATTTTTTGAATAAATATCTCTGAGCAATATGTCTCAAAATTTGAAACCGGAATTAAGATCAGACTTTAATGAAGATCGGACGGGTATATTTATAGATAATTGGAAAATATCTTGTATTACTTCGATTCACAAATCGGGTAATAAAAACAACATCCTTAACTACAGACCGATCAGTAAACTCTCCACCATCTCTAATATCTAATATCCACCATCATATTATCTCTCCTTATCAACATGGCTTTGTTCCGGGTCGTTCTACAGTCACTAACCTCATGATTTTTTCTGAATATTCCTTCACAGGTTCAGGTCAGGTTCACGTTATATATACAGACTTTTCAAAAGACTTTGATAAGGTAGCTCATGCTATTCTTATTGATAAGCTGGCTAAATTAGGCTTCCACTCAAATGTTTTAAAATGGTTTGCTTCATACCTCACTGGTAGGATATGATATGTTTGTATTGAAAATGTTAAATCTAAGCCTTTCCTTGTTACATCGGGAGTTCCACAGGGTTCCACATTTTATTCATTGATGACATAACTGATTCCATAAAGTGTTCTCATTTTTTACTATATGCGGGTGTCTTAAAAATATTTTCAAGAGCCCGTCACTCAATTGATGCTGCGAATCTCCAGGCTGATCTATTCTCGGTCAATGGTTGGCAGATTCTTCTAACTTTAAAAGGATCTATTTACATTGAAAACTCTTTTTATTTCCTTGGTCCGTTCGCTATTGGAATATGCCTCTTTTATCTGGAATCCTTTCTATATTATTCATTCAACTCGCATTGAATTTACAAAGTTTGCACACTAGACGATGTTATCTTTCAATGTTATTTGTTTTTGATATTTTTGTAAGAGTAAAGTCGATTTTCCACAACACTTAGAACTAATGCACTTGAATATTCCAACTAGAACACTAAGATATTCTAACTTATTTTTCGTACGTCGTACGTCGTACTAACTATGCGTCGAATTCTCCAATATATAGAGCCTTACCTGAATTAAATTAATTATCAAAATACTGTGACTTTGATTTTGCTTATTCCAAGGATTAAATACTTAATAGTATTTAATTTTAATCTTATTTCCTATTGTTACCTTATATATTTTGAAGGTTATACTAAAATTATTTGTAAAGAGAATTCGTAAAATAAATTAATAAATAAAAAATAATTTTAATCTTGTGTCGTATTATAATTAAGACGTCAGTATTTATACCCCCACGCGTACTGCGTTTGTCACGACATGTGTAACGCCCATAAGGAGGCGTGGTAATTATAGAAAAGTATATATATATATTCTTGATCAGCATCATCACCTTAGTTGATTTAGACATGCCCGCCTGTCTGTGGACACGACAAATTACGGCTCTAAAATTTTAAAGCTATCGTACTGAAATCCAATATGTGAATTTTTTTCTAAAAAACTTAGATCAAGTTCGAAATCGGATGACAACCACGCCTACCTCCCATACAACCCCAATAATGAAAACTCTATAGAATAACCTACCTAATATTTAACCTACAAATCTTAAATTCGTTATTTGTGTATTCTTTGTCAAAACTGAGGTGTGTTAGAAACATGGGCGTCATCCACCCACTAACACGACCACCTCCCATACAAACCCTAAATTGAAAATTACATAAATAGGATTCTGCCAAAGCTACAAAAATAAAATAAGATAATGTTTCATTTTATATCAAAATTAAGGTGTGTTAGAAAAATAGGCGTCATACACTAACGAACACGCCCGCTTTAAGCCACGGGAAAATAATTTGATACATTTGTATTTTATATCAAAACTAAATCGTGGTAGAAAAGTGTGCGTCAAACAGCTACAAACACACCCACATCCCACACAGCCCATAAGAGTTAAAACTCTAAAAATAGTCTAATATTTAGGCTGCAGAACTGAAATTGGGTATTTGTGTATTTTATATCAAAATTTGGGCGTGCTAGAAAAATTGGCGTCGATTACTCAAGAACACGACCACCTCCCATACAACGCCAAAATTGACAGCTTGAAAGAGGCTTGTCTTTACTTTGCAGGAAAACAATTTGATATGCATGTATTTTAGACGTCATCAAAATAGTAAAATTTTTTAAAAATATATCTTATAATATATCGAAAATATATCTTACTAGTTATGTTTAATTCTTGCCATACACTTCTGCTCACATAATTAATTGACTTAGTTATTCAATTTTCTAAATTTTGCTTATAACCTTTATTCTGACATGCAAATATTCCTCTTTACAGCACCGAAGAAGTGGAATCATTGCGTGAGAAAATGCAGTCAGAATCTTCGCTAGTTGTTGTTGGCAGTGCAGATGATGTGCTACGCGTACCCAAAAGTCGCAGAAAAATTGAAAACGTAACCCAGTCGATGGTAGACACAATGATTGTTGTAAGTAAAACATTTTATATACTTTACTCTGTTCGAATGTCTTCTAAATAAATTCTCTTTTATGCCATTAGGATGAAGTGTATGAGTTTATAAAGAAAACTATAAGTAATCCACCAGGACCACGTGCGCCGACAGTTATATCTAGTAGTGGCAGCAATGTTAAACATACCAAGGCCGCTATTAATTCAGATGGACCAAAACCTTTGCCAGTACAGCGTAAACGCAAGCATGATGCAAATTCCACAACAGCTGAGGAGCATTCAACACCAAATAAAGCAAAATGTATGACTAACAGTAAGTTTTAGAAATAATAGGGTAGATTGCTTATTATATGTATAGGTAGATGTGAGCTAATCAACTAAACTGGTTTTAAACTTAACTAACAAAATTTATACTAACATCTTAGCTCTACTCTGCTTATTCATAGTTTGCGATTGTGTTGCATGTTTAAACATATTTTATTTTTCTTTTGCACGAAACTACAATCAAATCAAAACAAACAAAATTATTTCCCATCCAAACATTTTAACAATTCAACAAGAAATTCCCAAAAAACCAAAAGTTCCTGATGTATTTCAAGTTAAACGCAAGGGTAACGGTTATGTTGCTTACTTTTTTATTTTTGTTCATACAATTTAAGAGATATTAAAATGAATTTAAGTTGTTTAAAATAAATTTTAAATTTTTTTTATGTTTTTTAGTCGGTCGTCCACGTACGCGTCCTGTTACAGGAGCAACTCCGTCAACACCCAGTGGTGCTGCCAAAACAACGCAACTTATTACCTCTACACCGCTTGTTATTGGCAAGGTACAAGTCGCCACTCAGCAACACAAATCAAATCTTTCACCCAGTTCCATAACAAATGAGGATTTAAATCTCGCCATACAGTCCATACTCAGTGACTCAAATGAACAGGATTCTAGCTCCACAATGAATACCAGCAGTGATTCCGCTAATAAAATCGTTACCAACTTTGAGTTGGTGGCTCAGTCTAAATCGACGCCACTCAAAACATCTTTAATCAATCCGTTGAAACAACAACTTGTCGCGCCGGGCACTCCAACAATTGGCAGCAAAATAAAAATGATTCCAGCCAATCAATTTGTGCAACTCAAGCCACCCATGCAGTCACAATCGAAGATCTATACCATTAAAACGGCGGCAATGTTGAATAACACGACAATAGCTGGTGTTGCTAGTGGCAGCTCTGCTGCCGGCATAGGCACCATAGTGACAACAGCTCCTACTTCAGCCATAAGCTCGGTACAGCAGCAAATCTTTACGCTTAAGTCTCCCAATGGACAGACGACACAATTTGTTACAGCCGCAGCGCCAGCGCAGCAAAAATATACGGTAGTCAAGCCGGCTGCAACAGTTGGTGGCTTAGATTTGTCCAATATTATAGACATGCCCATCATATTTGCCGATAACGATGGAAATATATCGGATACTGTTGCTGCCACAGATATCTCAAAGAGAACATCAACGCTTCAATGTAAGCTATCAATACAAAATAAACCTCAATTGGTAGAACCTTTTCATAAACTTTTAAAATTTAAATTTTCAGCGAATTCCAATGTCGGTCAACTGATCATCAGTCAACAGATCATCAAAGAAGCCAGCATGAACAGTGTTACTGCAAGCAGCACTGGTGCTGGTACCTATGTCATCAATAACAAACCCTTAACTACCGCTGCCTCGAAACCCAATAAAGTAGTTTTCATCAATCGCAACACCATGAAACCTTGTCCCAACATAATATCACGTTCAAATGTTGCACAACAGCTGCCCAAGTATACCAAAGTTGTTGTTACCAATCCAAAGACATCCGCAACAACACTAGTACAACGTGCCACAACACAATCAACGGGCTCATCTCTTGTCTCTTCAGTACAACAGCTAAATTTACAGACGCTCAAAGGTCCAACTGCAGCTAACTCACCAACCCAAACACTGGCATCTTCTTCCGGCATTATGAGTGGCGCTAAACAAATACAAATTCTCAACACTGCTGGCACGAGTCTGACTCCAACAGATAAACCATCTCAAATACGCAATATTGTAGTGAAACCCGGTGGCCTCAAACAGATACCGCCTCACCTTAAGACACAACTTTTAAATCGTAATTTAACAGTGCGTAAATTAGTCAACATAGTGCCGGCTACTAAGACAACAAATATTACAACTACACTGGGACAGGATATCATAGCATCCTCAGCCAATACTTCATCCATACAAACCTCGCCTAAGATTATCACTCTCAATCCTATTAATCCATCGGCGGTATCAGTTGTTGCCGCTGCTGCGCAACCAAAGTCATCTACGTCAGATTGATTGTTGGGTAGAAAAACATTTTGGAAATTTTCACAAATATAATTTGTGTGTCATTTTCAACATTGTTGTTGTTCTCGTTAGAAATTACTTCTTTATACAAAAGAATGAATCATACAGTTTATTTTTGTTTTAGCTTTAATTTCATGATTATATGATGGAATATACAGAAACATATATATAAATTAGTTTTAAGCTTCGAGTTTTGCGCACTCGTACATTAGATATTTAGTCTAGATTATGATAAAAATAATGATGTAATTATTAAATTTAAATAAATATATTATTAAATTATATATTCAAATAATAAAACAAAAATTGTCCTGAATTTTGCAAAAAAAAAAAGAAAAAAACCGAAAGTCACTGCATCAGTGTTGCAGCTACACAAGTTGCAAGTCTTCTTCAGCGAATTTACAAAATTGTTTCCTAATGTAATCAGCATATCAGCATAACTTCAAGCATTTACCTCTCAGTAAAACGCTTGGTTTTCAAAACTACAACTACAAAGAAGACCTGAGTAGACAAATCAAGGCGAAGAATAATTTACCAACTTGAAACAAATTAAAAAAAAAAAATGCCGTACTCTGTATCCCTGTAAAAATTCGAAAATCAATGCTAGAAAAGATTGCATTGGATGCAGCTACACCCAACAATAAAGCAAACTTATTTTTAGAAAAGTAAGTTTATTGAAATATTTATTTCTTCTTTATTTCATAAGCATTTTAATTTTAGAAACTTATTATTTTAGGCTGCACCAATCCCGAGGTATCAGCCTTATTTCCACCACGTACAAGATTCTTTCGAACGTATTGTGTCAAATATTGAAGCCGCATACCAAAACACTGATTGAATTTTGCCAGTGTTGATTTCGTCCTGGTAAGTCCACCATAGAGCAGATTTTTATACAACACCTTTTCTTTGTTGATTCTAAAGCTGCGTTCCTGTACGAAGTCTGAGTTCGGTATATCTGCAAAGTTGATAAGACTCTCTTCTGACTTCTGCGAAACCTTTAATACTGACCAAGGTTGCAATAAGCTATGATGAGAACTCTTCAATTTTATCATAGAAGGGATTCTACTAAAGCCATATTCTACAAAAGTGTCCAGCTCCTTGCGTACACTGATGATATCGATATTATCGGCCGGACCAAGAGCGACATTATTACTGCTTTCGTCACTATCGAAAAGGATGCAGTCAAAGTGAGTTTGTCGGTGAACGAGGACAAAACAAAGTATATGTTGTCTGCAAACAGGGGAGCGCGGCATTTATGCTCTCATGTTACAGCAGATAAACAAACACTGAAGTAAGTCTCAGGTAGAGATTGCCAAATTGTTGGGTTGCTCACGGCGGGCAGTGTAATGTGCACTCAGGCGATATGCGGATACCAAATCTCACCATATTAAAACAAAAACAGGAAGAAAACTAACGAGCGGGAAAACCGAAAACTTATCCGTAAGTGTCTAAAGAACCGTAAGAAATCCTCTTCTGCCCTCGCCGCTGTCCTGTCGGATGACATTGGGAAAAATATTAGCGCTCCAACAGTCAGGAGAAGACTCATTGAAAGGACGCAAGGCTCGGAAGAAGCCGTAGCTTTCAGAAAAAAAACACAAAAAACTTTTTTGAATGAATAACGAAATTTTACGGCGGAGAAAATTGGTCGAATGTTCTGTGGTCTGATGAATCAAACTTCGAGGTGAGCATAAATACAATATATCCTATTGAATGTACGATAATTTAGAATTTTTATGTTTTATAATGGGATTTTTATTTAATAGAATTTTTTTGACAGACAATTTTAGGGTATACTTAACCTGAAAGGTCAGGGTATATTAACTTTGTGCAAACGTTTGTAACGTATAGAACGAAGCGAGTCCGATATAGAAAAGTATATATATTCTTGATCAGCGTCACCTCGAGAGTCGAGTTATTCATGTCTGTCCATCCGCCTACGGACACACCCACTTCTCATACAATCCAAAATTTGAAAACACAATAAATAAGCCTCTGTTTAACTTACAGAGATAAAATTTGGCACGTATGTTTTTTATGACAAAGCAAAGATGGTTTTGAATAGTGGACACCATCCGCTCACGGACACGCCTACCTCCCATACAACGCAAAAATTGGAAACGCAATAAATATGCCTCTGTCTAACCTATAGAGATAAAATTTCGCACGTATGTTTTTTATGACAAAACAAAGATGGTTTTGAAAAATGGACATCATCCGCCCACGGACACGCCTACCTCCTATACAACGCAAAAATTTAAAGTTCAATAAAAAAGATTATGTTTGTTATAGAGAGATCAAATTTGGTATGTTTGTATTTTATACCAAAACTAAGGTGTGTTCAAAAATTGGGAGTAATCCGTCCATGAACACGCATTAACAGGCATTAACTTTGAGCTACAGGAATAAAACTTGATATGTGTAAATTTTTCATCAACACATGGGCGGACACGCCCATTTTCAATAATATTATTTTGGTTATGGAAAAGTTGGTTTAGGGTATTTCATAGTCGGCCTAGACCGACTTTAGACTTTCTTTACATGTTTAAAATAATGCTGTTCGCATTACGGGAAAAAAACTAAGCTAATTATTTATTTTATTCAAGAATTGCTGATTTTGCATTAAATTTACTTTCTTAATTAATCTTTATTAATCTTGCTTTTGAGTTCAGGTAAGCAATCGATTAATTACGGATTCAGTTGACCTGCTATCGTCTTAGTGCGCTGTCAATAGAGGCGGTTGTGGAAAGTTCACTGTAACGGAAAATATGATAAACAGGATGATAAAATCATCTTGGTACCCTAACTAAAGAAAATATCTGAAATTGATGAGTCGGACCACCAAGATTCACTAGATGAGGATGATACCGACGTAGTTTTTGAACAATAAATTGCAACGCATCTCAAATTTTTTTTTCCTAATTTTTAGAACTTAAGGTTTAAATCAACTTATTGTTTTGAAGTTTATATATATGCTTGAAGTTATTCAACAGCATATTTTTGAGGTAACATTAAAAACTATTAAAAAAATGTGTACGATAATAAACCTCAAAATACAGTAATTTTTATCCCTTTGTTCGGTAATCTAGGATGCCAGGGTTAGCAACACTGCTCGCTTCAAGGAACAGGTTCTTGTCTGTCTCAAAGGGAGCAAAAACTTTTGGGCGTTTTTAAAAGAGTAAAGAATCAGACGTCTTCCTCTATACCAAATCTTTTTAAAGATGACCAAATCTTCACTGATCCGGCTGATAAAGCGAACCTGTTGGCTGGGTTGTTTGGCACAGAACTGCAAATTCCCGGCTAGCAATCAGCCACTGCCTTTTGTTGGGAATAAATCAGCTGCAATGCAGGAGACTTATTTTCGAACAAGATCAGTTAAAATAGTTCTCGTAAGTCTCAATATCAAAAAAGCCTCTGGTACCGATGGCATACCGCCAATTGTACTTTAAACGTGTGCTTTTACGTTTTTTTAATGCAATAACAATAGAGTTCAGCTACTACAGCTTTTTCGCACTTTCTCAGCATTAACCTATTTAAAGCCACAACCCACATCATCAATATAAAAATATAATGATGTGGATAGGAGACGCTCAAAACAAAATTAATGTGGAAAAAATTTAACCACCAAAAGTTTGGGTTGGGCTCAGGGACAACACAGGACGTAACTACTAACCATGCACACATGGATCTAATTACAGAATACCTTTTAGTCTACTTTTGAGTTGACCTTTTGACAAGCTAACATCAATAACGCTACATTTGTTAACAAAGGTACTCATGCGGTTTAAAGGACCAGTTAACATATACTTACATAGTTCGTTCTACTAAAAGGTAAATAAATTAAAGTGTTAGCGTTTCTACTGAACAGGGAGCCATTGCGTAATAATTGGTTCAGCCATTGCGTAATCTCTTCAACATCTCCTACAGGACAGGAGTATTTCCATCTTGTTGGAAGTTTGCGATTGTCCAGCCAATACACAAAAAGGCTGCTGCCACGAAACCTGCACACTATCGATCCATTGCGTGAGTGTAATAAACTTCCACCTGATGAACTATATGGAGCACAACGAAATACTCAGTGACTGTAAGGCTTTCGTAAGGCCCGTTCTACTGGTGACCCAATAGCGTATCTGACAGAGAAGTGAAACCATTGTGTCCACTTTTTTAGTGAGTGTAAGGTTGTCGTTCTGGATATTTCAAAGGCGTTTGACCGGGTGTGGCATAAAACACGCCTGGCAAAACTAATTGCATATGTTGCGGGTAGTAACTTTGCTCGATGGTTCGCATTCAAACAACACGCCATCGATGCAGGAGTACCGCAGGGTTCAGTCCTTTCGCCATCTATGTTCTTGGTTTTAAGCAACAACCTTCTGTCGTTGGCATATAACGCAATTCAGTCGTTTGCGGACTACAGCAGCATTTCTCATTCTTATTCCTTTGAAAAACGCCCGAGCTCTTTGGAGGTTGAGAGAAAGTGGGAGGTTTATAGTGGGAGAATAGAGTCGAGTTAAATATAAGCAACTCCCAATGCTGTTTGTTCACCCACAAGCGAGTGAATTGTCCCTTAGCACCCCTTAATATAAACGGTGTGGATACTACGGATTCAGCAGCTCTTGACGTTCTGGACATATCGATCCAATCCTATCTTCGATGGAATGATCATATTCGATGTGTCGAAAGAAGCGGCCAAGTGCCTAGGTTTTTTAAAAAACTGTACAAGAAATACTTCACTCCAGTTGATCTTCGCACTATCTACACTTCATATATTAGGCCTAAAATGGAGTAGGTTTGGACAGGGGCTTCAAGATCTTATTTGGAGCTTCTGGACTGAATTCAACAACGTGGGATATATTTGATAGGGGATGAAAACATTTCATCTTCTCTCCAACTCTTTTGGACATCGATGCAATATTGGTTGCCTGAGCATTCTGTATAGCCTTCAGTAGAGCCCGTGTATTACCACGCACGGGAAGTGTTCAAGGGAAATACGCGGCCTGACGCCGGCAGCTCGTGTGTTCCCTAGATCCACTAGGGCAGCTCTCCGAGCCCATCCCCATACCATTGCCGTTGTGTTCAATAGAACTTCGCATTTCAGGGATAATTTGTTCTTTGATCGCACTGCAAGATTGTGGGATAACCTCCCTGCGTCTGTGTTTCACGACGGATTCGAGCTGTGCAAATAAAAAACAAATCTTCACCGTTATTACTTCACCCTCTAACCAAACTATCACCTCTTTTCGAAATCAACATAATGCTTGCGCATTAATTGGAGACATCCCCTGAGCGTTGGTTTAGTATAAAAAAAAATTGGTAAAAAACTCGTTAAATAGTTGATGAAAAATCGTGGGAAAGACGTAGAATGTGCCCTTCCTTACTCAACACTTTTCATTCTCCAAAACGTTTAAAGAGTTTGATGTGCCTAGCATAATATTTTTTCCCAACCGTATTTATTTGTATTCAAAACAAAAAGTTGGCATTCCAAACATTTCAATATTTCAGAGACTTTCATCTGGGTATTGTTTGTGGGAATTTTATGATTGGGGTTAGTCAAAACGTTGATTCTGAGTGATTTAGGCATCGTGTTTTTGAGGATAATGTTTTTGGGGTTTTCCATATCATTGGGAATTTCTTGTTTTGTGGATTATGTTTTTGTGAATTTCGGGTTTCTCACCCATAAAGTTATTAAAATTTAAAGGATTACACCGAAATTTTTGGAACAACCACTTTAAATTTTTCTCGAAAACATTTTCAGCGCTGCTCAAAATTCCAGCAAACAAATTTTCGATAAAACTTGCTATCCACAAAAATTGGTGTGACTCAATAGATCGCAAATCAAATATAAAATTAGAGCATGTATTTCAAGTTCTAACTTATTTTTTTAAAAGAAAAATTCAACTGTCTGTTTGTTTTCAGTTTTTTATTTATTTATTTATATTCAATATTTATGATTACAATGATTTTGAATTATTTTAAATTTAAATTCATTTATTCATAAAATTAATAATAATAATAATTATAATAATAATAATACACAATTTATTATTTAAAGAATTAATTAGTTAATAATCATATGAAGAATATACGTAAATAACACAAATATATTTATATATGTATGTACGATTAATATGTGTTTATGATAAAATTATTGTTTATAAAGAAATTTTTAAAAATGAAAAATTTTAAAATAAAATCTGAATGAAGATTACGGCTATAATGCAATCTACAGAAATTAGTTAAAAACTTAAATGCGAAATAATTGTTATTACATTTTTATATATATTGCATATATGTATAACTGTGCAGAATAATAAACTAAAAGACAATAATTACTTTTATGTGAATAATTAAATTTTAATTTAATTTAAATAATTACATTTAAATTTAAATTTTATAATATAATTTGTGACTTATGCATATAAATATTTGTTGGCTTTTTGTTTTGTTGTTTATTTTGAAATTTTTTAATTTTAATGACATCGTGCGGCTCTATTTGCATTTCAGCTAACATATAACGCTATTTTATGCTCTGACGCAGCTGCGGCGGCACTGGCCAGAATTTTTTTTAGCCACAATTTAATACTAATTATTTGTTAAAAGCATTTTTATATTTTGTATTTTTTTTTCTCAAATTTAAACATACTTTTTGCTCTGTTCTTTTCATTGTCTTGCTAAGAAATACTGTCGCTTTTCTAGTTTTTTTATTTCGCTAACTCTTAATTAAATTTGATGTAGATTTTTATTTTGCTTTTCAGCTTTACTTTTTCCTTTTTAATGTTGCCTGCTTTTCGCTTTTTCATAGCAGTAATTTAACTGATTTTATTTGCTAAATTTAATTTTTGCTAATTTTGCTAGCATTTTACTTGCTGGCCTTTCTGTGTTTTTAACAATTTTCATTTTTGTCTGCTTTGCGTTTTAGTCCTGTTTAAGCCTGATGTAAATGCTAGATTTTTTCTTTGATTTTTTGTTTTTTCGAAATAAGTAGCAACAATTTTTTTTTGTCAATAATTTTTATGCATGATTTATGTTTGCTTAATATTTTGCTCTTAAGTTTATGTTTTAATTTTTTTATTTTCTTTTGTTTTCTTAATAATGTCTGAGCCTGTGCATTACTTTCATTTTTTTTTTTTGGTGTGTAAAAATTTTAGTTCTTTCAAAATTTTCAAATAATTTTTGTATAACAAAGTTTTAGATATTCTTGTGCTTCTTACTTTAGCGCTGAATCATGTACTAAGATGCACGTATCATGTGCTAATCTATGTGTTTGTTTGTGTGTATGGGAGAGAGTGTGAGTGTTGAATTAATGTGCTGATAACTATTTCATTGGATGGATACTGAATGATTTTTTTTCAAGAATTATCTTACAGAGAAAAATCAGGCGACTAAATAAGTAAACAAAAAAAAAAAAAAAACAATAAACAAAAAATTAAAAAATAAATAAAAAATTATAAGAATTCAAAACTTTCATATAATTTGAATCAAGTGTCGATTAGCCTTATTCTAGTGATTGACAATTGTTAAGATTATGAAAAGTTCAACTTTTGTGTGCTTTTTCGTACAAGAAGTTGAAGTCAATAATTTTTGTTTTACATAACGTTTTGTTGCTACTGATGTTGACAATTATTTTCAAATAAGTAGCTTTCAATTTCATTTCAGAATAAGTCATTTTAGCGAAAAAGTTATAATTATTCAATTGGCAATAACCAGCATAAGGCATTATAACTCAACTAATGTATTTAAAAGTGTTTGAAAAATACTAAAATGTTGAAGTGAAAGTTTTTATGCATCAAATTTTCATATTTTTTCTAAGGTTTTTACTTAAAATACAAGCTTTTACAGCACAAGTACAACTTTTTACAAAGGAAGTTAAACCTTTTATAATTCAAATTCAACTTCTTATACTTGAAATATAAATTTGAGTGTAACGCTACAAATTCTTCAATAAGTTTTTTGTTTTAATTTTTCAATAAAAGCTTTGGCTCAATATTACTTTCCTAATGAATTTTCCTCCAGTTTTCTCGCTCTGTGGAGAGAGCAATGGAAGCGCCAAAATCATGATAGAATAGAAGCAGGTAACAGTGTTGCCAGTTTGAGCGAAATTTCTCTTTTTGAGAGAATTTTTTCTATCGTTTATTGAGCTAAAAGGAAAACATTTTGCTTCGTAGAATGACCAAATTGAAATTTTTAAATCGATAATTTTGAAATGATGTGGTGACCGTGGCATGCAGGTTAAGTGTGTGGCTTAGCATGCTCGGAGCCCGGGTTCGATCCCCAGCCGCGGCGAAAAGTTTTTTTCAATAAAAAATTTTTCTGATCGGTCACCACCTCTCTGCATACAATGGCAAACCTCAGAGAGTAAATAATGCCATGTAAAAGCTTCTTGAGAACATGAACATTATGAGTCGGCATAAAACATGTAACACACACACAAGACAATTGATCATAGGAAGCTCGGTCAAAGTCCTTTCAAGGGCTGAAATGACCAATTTGTTTTTTAATTTTGAAAGAATAGCATGCAAAAAAGGTAACATTACAAGATCAATAAAAAAATTCAAAATCAATGTATCAAATGTGCTTAAATAAAAAATGATGGCAAAAATTATCTAATTTTCTCTTAAATTTTCGAGAAGAAACTTATATTTTTGAAATAAAATTCGACAAATTTTGTTTTTTCTTTCACACTAAGTAATAAAATAAGTCATGTTTTTTTGCAGAGAATAATATCGCCATAGATAAGTTGATGAACTTGTTCCATTACTTACGTACTTGAAATTTAATTTCATATTTCAGTTGAGTTAGAAAGAAATCTTAGGGATTTTCAATTTTAAAAGGGAAAAAATGGATTTTTTTTGCAGTTATGCTTTTGGGAGAAAACCCTAACAAATACTGGCAACACTAGAAGGCAGATTCATTTTGTACTGCTCTCATTTGGTCATAGCCATAACTGTCAAATCTCAAAGAACTCTTTGAAATTCAGATTTTCTATTTGATGTCAAATTCGTTTTGACAGTTACGGCAGTCTGCTTCCACAATGCATCTACTCAGCAAAAAAAGTATTCCCAATAGAAAGTCAAGTGGAAGGACAAGTTGTGAGTTCCATCCCTTCTACTTTCATACCCAGAAAGCATTCTTTCAACATATGCATGTCATTGGGAGGAATGCTTTCCGTAGTCTTCTTTAGAAGTGCTTCTAAAATTTCTTTAGAAGTGCTTCAATGGTAGAAGATTTCGCGGACTTAGAATGGAAAATTTCTTTGAGGCCTTCAATGAAAGAATTCTTGTAGGTATTTTTCAGGAAATCTTTAAGACAACTTTACGATAAAATGCTTCTAAGAAAATATTTAACCAATACCTTGCAAAGGCCATGACATTCAAATAGCTATTCAAGCAGCCTTTTAGAAGTTTATGAGAATGCCTCCTGAAAGCATTTTTCGATAAGGCTGAGGAGAAGCACAATTGGCTTTAAAGAATTTCTTCTGAATCAAAAATCTTTTAAGAATCTCTTCTGTATCAAAGAATGCATTTCAAGCTTGTATCAAACAATTTGCTGAGTTATCGTCTTTTATTCTACTACGGGCAAAATAAAAATTGAAATAGTCTATTTCGGCGAAATTTCACATTTAAAATTCAATATTTTCCTTGTGTTTTAAAATTTTTATGAATGAATTCAACTTTTTACACTTGAAATATAAATTTTGATCCGGTTGGAATTAAGGTTTGACAATACCTTAAAAGCAGGCCTGAGCTTTTTCTAAGAATATCCAACTCTTCAGATCTGAAATTTGGTATTTCTGTTTTCAAATATTCACATATAACTTCTGGTCTAAACATCATGGTTCATGGTTCTGAATTCAAGAGTTGAATTTCGGAGTTGAATGAGATGAATAATATAGGACAGTTTTTTCGCTTAGCTTGAGGTGAGAATTCGAGTCTGTGTAGATGAGTACTCAATAATATTTTATGCTGATTATTTAAGAAATTCAGTGCATAGTTTTAGGCTGACTAGGAGAAATTTGAGTGAAAAAAGTGAGCGAAACATTTTCTGGGAGTTCTTAATGGCAGTTTTTTTTTCCAAATTTTCGATTTCGAAAAGGAATATCTAGCAAAAATCTCGAGGCATCGATTTTCATTTAAAATTTCACATGAAAATCAACTTTTAAATCTTAAAATCAAATTCTAATAGATTTCAGAACAGTTCTGGAAGCCTATTATAAAATTTTTCTATCGAAATTTTATGGTCCTTACAGTTCTTGAAAGGATCGAGCTGCTTATGATCAATTATGTTGTGTGTGTTATTAAATGTTTGCACACAATTGACTGAGAACTGAACCTATATGTTTTATGACGACTCTGAACGGCTTGAGTTCATGTTTTCAAGAAGCTTGATAAGGCATTGTTTTACTCTCCGAGAATTGCCATTGTCTGCAGAGAGGTAATGGCCGATCACAAAAATTGATTTCTATTGAAAAATGTTCTGTCTCAGATGATGATTCGAACCAGGGTCTGTCGAGATTTGTTGGCTTGCTCGCAAGACTGTCATAAAGTTCCAAAAACTTGAAATAACATTCAAGTAAATTATCGCAATGTTCGCTAGAATTAGTGCTATGTTTTGCTATCAATTCTTTGTTCAATTTCGAATGATATGTATCTAATGAAAAAAAAGAGTTTTGACTGAAAATACATTTTTGATAAATTAAACAAAATTTGATTTTGATTTAATTTTTAGTGAAAACTCAACTTTAATTTTTAAAGTTAATGTTGACATCTCGGTTGCAATGTGAAAAGTTACAAATTAATTTACATGCTCGCATGAATTTTCATGCCAATGAAAATAGATTTTGAAGTAAAGTTCAAAATCATAAAATTATTTGAACTCGAAAGCTTTCTATTCACGGTTGCTAAGTGAACAAAGCCGCTTCATTTAGTTACTTTATTTCACTATTTCGTATGTAGGGCACACGATATGCTCTAGCGAGCTGGAAATTTTTTTAATTTTGAACTATACAAATTTGAGCTAATTTCAAAATTAATATATGTACAAATTAAAACATTAAAAAAGTACAGTTTAAAACATTCAAAAAAATCGCAATTTAAATGTAAATTATGCTATAAAAAAAAATTTGCAGTTCACTTTACTATAACATTTAAATTTTCTGCAATTTTTTTTTCCACTTATACACTGTTTATAAATTTATAATTATAATAATTAAAATATATCACACATATACTATGAATAAATTTATATTAAATTATATATAAGATACCATAAAAGAGACAAATTAACAAATGGCTAAAAATACTAAAAGATATAAATTTGCAATAAAAGCTATTTCTTATAACATAAAAGTATTAGAAATAGACTTAAAATCTAGCATATTATGTTTGCATGCAAATATTTTTTATTAAATAATATTTTCTATGCAAGTTAGTAGCAAAAACGTTTGCTCTCTTTTTTAACTGAGTGAAAATATTGACACATTTATAAATATAATTGTACTAATTTAAATATATTAATAAAAATATAATTATAATAATTATAGAAAAAAAAATAATTATAATTATAATAATAAGTATAATAATAACAGTAAAAATAATAATAAAACAATTATAATCTTACTAAATTACTTAAAATATTTCAATGTAGCACATTTTTGCTTAAACTTTACTATTTTTACTACATATAAAATATAATGAATGTTTATTTCATCATTTTAGTTATAAAGTTCTTATAAATTTTTATATTAGCAATACTTTTGTATGGATGTATATAGAGTTGTATAAATGTGTGTGTGTGTGTGTTTATGTGTGTGCTATTTCAATCAGTTGTTTTAGTTAATAAAAAAGTTGATTTATATAGAAAAAACATTTCATATATCGTATTCTTTTGTTTGTTTTTTTTTATTAAACAGTTCTAAATAGTTAGTTTACAAATATTCTCAGCTAGCATTCATACATATTACATACATATAATAATTAAATTTATTAATAATTAAATAATGCAGATTTTTTTTTTTTAAATAAAACAGAAAAGTACATTTATATATTATTAATACGTTTTATGTAAATTTGCTTTAACATTTTATATTTTTTCATTTTAAATATTTAAGCTAATTGAATTTAAAGCTTTTTGCTTTACTTTAAATTCATTACAATTTTTTCATTTTTTTTTTTTTTTGCTTAAATGCTAAATTTCAGTTTATTTTACTTTTTTTATTCATTTAATAATTGTTGTTAATGCAAAACATGCTGCTAGGGTATGCAAGTACATTTATTTTTTTTTGTTTTTTTTTTTTTGAGTGTGTGTTTGACTATATGACGTTCTAGGCTTCATTCAGTGTTGTAAAGTGTTGCAATCAAAAATCTGTATGAAAAGTTTAAAATATGTTATTAGAATTGCAATATATTTTTATTAAAATTTTAATAAATTTATTAAATTTTAGTAATTCTATGCTAACAATGAGCAACCGAAATAAAAGTAAAGTTGTATACAAAAAGGTAGTTTTAATGTGTGCGAGACAGATAGAGGAAGAGAGATCGAAAGTGAAACTTAGCCACATTCCAAGGTTCATTTATATAAGCTTGCATACATTTTTGACGTTTTCTCATTTTGGCACCCTTATTTTAAAATGAGAGCAATAGAGCGTAGTCATTTTAGCAAAGAACTCACACGGTTGCCTGAATATAAAACTATTTGCTAGTTTTTGCAGTACTATTTTTTAAATTGAATGCTAAAATTTTTGTTTAGTACTTTTATTACTCCTATTTTTGTATCTTTAAATTCGGAAGTCTTGATAAAATTAAGTCATTAAGCTTGATCTACACATAATTTTAATTTTGATTGAAGGATTTCAGTATTATACCCTAAAAAGGTTTAACGAAAGAAAAATAAATTAAGAAATTTGCAAAAGTTACACAAAATAAATATTTTCTGAGTCGAAACTTGAATTGCATTGGACTACGGTGATTGTTAGGACCACTTTTACTTATAATTTTACCAAAAAACAAAATTTCAACACATCTTGATTGAGTCTGTACACAATATAACAGAATTACTACACAGAACCCTGAAAAATACTTTTTTTCCAGCAGCACAAAACCCTACTTTGCAAACGTCAATATATTTTTGTTTACATAAAATAAGGATGCGTCAAAAAAATGTACGCAACCTTATATAAATGAACCTTGGCCACATTCAGCGTACTCAACTAGCTTGGAAGCGTACCTAGGTGAGTTCCCAGTTTTTTCTTGAAACTGTCAGAAAAATTGTAAAGTCCATAAAATACTAGGCAGAGTGTATATCAGTGCTGCCAGCTTTTTTTGGAGAAACGCGAGGGCTTCAAAAAAAATTATCGCCCCAGTAAAAATAAAACCGCCATTTAAATCGTCAATTGGTTGTTTATACTTTTTAAGCTAAATCTATCTATACCTTAGATTTATTAATAGTTTATATAAATAAAATTAAAGTGCAAATCACATGGCTGAAATAAACTCCAAAAGAAATTGGCCGATTTTCATGAAATACATTTTGAAATATCATATAAAGGTTGATACAATACTAGGTCTATTTTTCAACTGGGTATTTTTGACAGCTGTTATGTATCAAATGGCTTCTTCATGTGACGTTTGTGTTCATTATTCAATACGATTAAATCATGCATAGACTTACTCCTGAACAACGTTTATTAATTGTGGAAACTTACTATCAAAATTAGTCATCAGTTAGAGAATGTTATAGAGTTCTTAAACATAATTTTTGTCTTTATGAGCGTTTCACGTTCATTAGAACGAAGAACACGTGGTGATGATATTAATGTCACGCAAGGCAGAAATTCTCTTACATAAAATTTATTTTGGATAGTTCTTAAATGTCCTTAATTTGCCTAATTTAAATCCATTCCCAGCTACCATTTGGAAGATTGTTTCATACGCACGATGCTGTGGATTCTATGGAAAATCTGCGGGGGCTGAACTACAAGCTGCCGAACGGGTCACAGGTTGCGGATAGTGGGTGGTCTCTAGATATAGACTAGATACATACAGCGTCTTGATCGAAAAAATCACATAGTCCGCAACTGGCACTGCCAAGGCGAGTCGGAGCCGCCTCAAAAGCTCCATGTCCAAAACTCCCTTGTCTCCTAAGACCTTAACAATGGAATATGCGTAGGGTTTGGGTCCCTACCAAATAATAACTGTCCAATGAAAACCAAACCAGCCTTGGATATGAACCACTACTACGTTGGCGACGACCGCAAACGAAAAACGGACAATGATTAACGGATATGCACCTGGAATGTCCGGACCTTTTAAAGGAAAGAAGCCTCTATCCAATTGGCGCAAGCCTTCGTAAAAACTAAGACTGACATCACCGCCATAAAGGAGATGCGATGGAAAGGACAAAGCTGCTCTAAGAGAGCAGACTGCGATATCTTCTACAGCTGCCATGTAGAGAAGCGCACATTTGATTGCAGATTCGTTGTAAGCCAGAAACTATACCACCTTGTTTCCCGGTTCACGCTTGTGAACAAAAGTCTGGCCACAATCCGCATCAAAGTGAAATTCTTCAACATAAGCCTTATTTGCGCGCACGCTCCGATGGAGGAAAAAGATGATTTCTACGTGAGCCCCTTAACGTGAAAATATTCCCCCGCGATTTCAACGTTAAGGTCGGAAAAGAAGGCATCTTCAGTTTGGCACCGTCAGTGCAGTCTCCAAGAGACCACTTCGAACAACGCTCTAAGATGGATCAACTTTACCGCGGCATGAAACATGATAGTTATTAGCATCAGATTAAAACACGTCGATATCCACAAGGCCATCTGGCTGTCCCCGGATCAAAAAACGCGCAACCATAATGATCATGTTATGATCAACGGAAGGCACGCTTCAAGCGTGCTGGAAATGCTCATATTTCGGTGGGGACAATATTGACGCCGACCATTATCTTGTTGCAGTCAGGATCCGTTGCATGCGATTGAGCAATGCGAAGAATATACGCAAAGGTATGCAACGAAACCTAGATATCGCTTAGATGCTATCACAACGGACCCGTGAAGCCTAAAGCGCTCAACTCTCGGTTAAGCTCAACCAACATAACTCCTGACTCGATGACGCTAGCGGACTTTGGGCGCATATATGCCACACCATGGGCTCTGCTGAGGAAGTCATTGGTTTCCGGCACCGACAACCTAGGAATCCAAAGTACGACCAGGAGTGTCGCGACAGCAGCAAAACACGTCGCATATCAAAGAAGCTGCAGTCAGTTGCAAGCGAACTATGCGCGAAAACTATCACGAAAAGAGGAAGCAAGAGAGACGTATTTTCAGACGTAAAAAAGGAAGTAAGAGAAGCGTGAGCGTGTGTAAATCGAGGTGTCCTAGATCAGGAAGGATGTTAAAAAATGCTTTCAACCGGTTTAGCATCTAAACCAAGGTTACAAGACCGGAGCATTTACTTGAAGAGATGAAAATGGAGATCTGGTAACATATACGCAGTGCCCACTGAGATTATGAAGGCAGAATTTTTTCAATCTGCTTGCGGGCGATGATCCCAACAAACCCGTCCTTGTAGAATGCAGTACGACCACCAATCGTCGATGATGGAGTGAAAATTTAACCACTAAGTCATGACGTGGTTAAAGTTTGCTATCCAGCAGCTCAAAAACAACAGAACAGCAGGTGCTGTTCTAGACTGTCATAGCAGCTGATTTGCTTAAAACGGGCGATGGTGAATTGATAAGGTGGATGCATCAACTCTTTAAGGAAAAACATGCCCGACGATTGGAATCTCAGTATGCTTTGTCCTATATTAAGAAAGGAGACTCAACAATTTGCGCCAACTACCGAAGTATCAGTCTTATGTCCATCGCGGACAAGGTTCTTTCGAGTGTATTGTGTGAAAGATTGAAGTCGCATATGAATCACTGATTGGACCTTACCAGTGTGGCTTTCGTCCTGCCAAGTCCACCATAGACCAGATTTGAACACTACGCCAAACCCTGGAAAAATCCACGAAAATCAAATCAACACCCACCATCTCTTTGTTGATTACAAAGCTGGGTTCAATACCCCGATTCATGATTGCCTGTACGCAACAATGTCTGAGTTCGGTATACTTGCAAAGTTGACAAGACTCTGCAGGATAATGTAGAGTTATACATGCAAATACGTCATGGTAGGAAACGACCTCTCCGAAACCTATAATACCGAACAAGGGTTTCAGATAACGCGACGCGCTTTCTTTTCAATTTCATAATGGAGGCGATCATACGCAAAAAAGGCGTACATCGCAATGGCACCATATTCTACAAAGCTGTCGAGCTTTTTGTGTACGCTTGTGTAAGCAGTTAGGTTCCAGAGCCCTCTCTCGATCGACAAAACTAACACTCTACAAGGCGCTCATCCTACCTGTGCTTCTCTATGGCGCTGAAGCATGGGTGGTATCACAAACAGATGCAAGCGCTCTTGGAAAAGCGTTTGAGAGGAAAGTTCCTCGCAAAATCTTTGGTCCTGTTTGAGTAAGCGACAACGATCGCATTCGAATGAACCACGAACTGTACGAGCTCTACGACGACATTAACTTAGTTAAGCGTATAACAATTCAGCGACTACGTTGGCTGGGTCGTGTGTTTCGTATGAATGAAGAAGCTCCAGCGAAAAATGTGTTTGATGCGAAGCGGAGTATCGACGATGAAGAGGAAGACCATTTCTCCTATGGATTGATCAGGCCGAGGTAGCCCTAACCGCGCTTGGTGAAAGAGATTGGAGACCCGACAACGAGTTGTCATGGGCACCTAAGTAAGTAAGTAAGTAGACAAGGAGTTTACATACCTTGGCATCGCCGTATATAGCAATAACAATGTCAGCCTTGAGATTAAGCAAAGAATTACAATTCGAGAGCATAGTTCAAGAGGATGTTCGAGAGGATGTTTCGAGAGGATAGTTCTTCGCAAAATCTTTGGTTTTGTTTGAGTTGGCGACGACTATCGCATTCGAATTAATCACGAGCCCGACGAAGAGGAAGACCAATGGCTTGACCAGGCCGAGGAAGCCCTAACCGTGCTAGGTGAAGCAAATTGGAGAAGGCGCGCGCAACAGATGCGCCTGGCGAGAGCTGATGGTCAATAAAAATTTACAAAAAGGTCGACCTTTACGGCCGACCATGGATTATCATGGCCACCTAATGGGCAAATGATTTATGGGCGAATCATTAGCAAATCACGCCCAGTTTTTGTGTACTTCCTAGTTTTAATATAAAAATATCAAATTTTTATTTCTGTAGCTTACATATAACCATTTTAATTTTCAATAAACTTTTTAACTCAAAAGAATTTTGAAATGTTAGCTTCGTGAAGACATAATGTTAGAAACGTAGAACAGTTTAGAAAAGAAATTATTAAAATCGGTCAAACCACAGCAGAGGTATGCGAATCCTAACATTTTGGAAAACAGCTTGTTCCATATGAGCTTTGCTCGCTCGCTTCAACTAAAGATCTAATAAAGACAATTTACTCATTCTCCTTACTTTTATCTGTGTCTACCAAACTTTTTCACTCTCTTTCTCTCGCTTAATTGAATTTGCCAGCAAATATCTATTGCTTAAGATTATTTGCGGTAAATTTTTGTTTTTTTATTTCTTTTTTGTATGTATAAAAAACTCTCTTCTGTACGCTCTTCTGTAGAAAATTATTGAATTTACTCACCATGTGCTCTCTTTTCCTTTTCCCATTAAATTTAATGCAAACGATGATGCGTTGTTTTTGGCACCGCGCCAACGATACGTACACGACTATTTGTCGAGCTCGAATTGTTGCCGCTACTATGTATTATGTGCGAATGCATGGACATGGCCATTGTCTGCTGCTGCTGTTGATGATGGTGTTGCTGTTGCTGTTGAAGATGATGATGATGCTGCTGCTGTGCCTGCTGTTGTTGCATAAGATGTTGCTGTAGCTGTTGATGGTGATGATGCTGCTGCTGTTGCTGTTGTTGCTGCTGTTGTTGTTGTTGTTGATGATGATGATGATGCTGTTGCTGCTGTTGCTGTGCATGTTTCATATCATTGCAATCACAAAATTGTGGCGGTGGAGCCAAGACAATGTTTTCGGCACAGATTTCCATTGAGGTGCGACCACCTGAGTTTGCATTCGATGATATTGCCGAAGAAGACATAGATGACAGCGACATCATCTCGTTGTCACTGTCAGCCTCGAGTGGTGGCGGTAGTTGTACAAGTGAGACAGCGGATGTACGTGTGGCACGCTGCATGGCAATTGCTGCGGCTTGCTTGCGCGTTAATGAATTGTGACGCTGAAATGCTTTGGCTGGTGGCGATGGACTGAGTTCGCCATCATCGTCGGAACGCTGTTCTTGCTCCGATTCGGTGGTTGGTTCGTTGTTGCCATGCTGATGCTGCTGTTGTTGCTGCTGCTGCTGCTGGCGCGCAACAATAGCTGCTGTGGTGCTCGGGCCGAGCGGTGTCTTTGACTTGAGTATCTGTTGCAAGTGTTGTTGATGTGCCAGCTGCTGCTGTTGCATTTGGTGTTGTTGATGCTGTTGTTGTTGCTGCTGCAGCAATATGTGCTGCTGTGTGGCTAATAACTTTTGATTGGGATGCATATGTTGTGCTTGTTGGGGCAGTTGGTGTGAAGGTGGATGTTGTAGCTGGGGCTGTTGCTGCTGCTGTTGATGCACATGCATGATGCGTCCAGCAATATTTGGCTGCGCCTTCGGTCCCATTTGTTGACTTTGTACTAGCAATGTTTTGACTTTTGTTGCTGCCGCCAGCGCTACTTGTGGCTGCTGCAGCTGCTGTTGCTGCTGTTGTATGACAGGTGCGTGTTGTTGTTGCACCATTTGTTTTACCGTTACGGTAGTTGTTGTGGCTTTAGCCTCAAATGCGGCAGCAGTGCAGGCTACAGTTGATGTTGCCGCTGTCGTTTGTGGTGGTGGATTTGTTTGAGCAGCTGTTGCTGTAGTGGTTGTGGAGCTTATTGTTACCACTGTGCCGTGTGCTGTTGTCTTTGTGGTAGTCGTTGTTGTCGTAACAGGTGCCGGAGCTGCAGTTGCTGGCAGTGTTACTGTTGGTGTTGGCAACGTGCTGGCATCCGTTGTATCTTCCGTCTCAACGATATCGGGTATGGTTTTAGGTTCCTCAACAATAGTGACGGTAGGTTTTTTCTTGATGGTATCTGTGGGCTTAGCAGTTGTTGGTACAGCAGCTACCTCCTGATCACTGCTAACACCCGAAGAGCTGTTGTCGTCGGCAACTTCTTCGCCATTGTTATTGTCACTATTTAGGCCGCCATCAAGAAGCTTTTTACTGTGCCTCTGTCCATCGGTGGCAGCATTGTTGCCATTGTTGCTGCCAAATTCGGGCCCATTGCCATTGGTGGGCGACTGTTTCTCGCCCTGCTTCAGCAAGCCATTCGGATAGGATTTCGATGTTTTCAGATTGCTGCGTATGCGTTGTATCTCATCGACCGACAGTGAATGTGAAATGGATGTAGAGCCGGAAGAACTGCTGCCAGCGCTGTAAGAGATCACCAATTAAAATTAGAACTGTTTTAAAGCTCGTCAACAACTTTAGAAAACTTACCTGGTTTGGCTATTACCACTCGTTTCCGGCACATCGATCAAAGCAATCTTCTCATTCAGCTTCGTATTGCGTGCCACGAGTATTGAGTTCTCATCCTCGCCATCCGATTCACTGAGACTATAGTCAGGTTCTGGTATGGGCGGTGCTGGTCCAGCTAGTAAAGCACTGTTGCCGCTGCTGGCTAAATTGTTGTTGTTGCTGCCATTTTGCTGCGACTGCTGTGAGGTTGCATATTGTGCCGTCTGCTGCGGCTGTTTGAGGTTCGAACGCATTGTGGTTGTTGTGTTGGTTATGGTTGTTGTTGTTGTTGGTTGTGCATATTGACTACTTGGTGGCTGCTGTTGTTGTGGCTGCTGCTGCTGCAGCTCTTGCTGTGCTTGTGGTTGTTGTTGTTGTTCCATCGGTGGTGGTGGCGGCGGTATGACCGAGTTAGAAGCTGGTTGTTGCTGTTGACTATTTGACTGTTGCTGCTGCTGCTGCTGTTGTTGCTGCTGTGCTCCATTCTGACGATTCTTTAAAGATAAAAATAAATTTTCTCTTTAGAATTATTCTTTCAAAGAAAAGATCAACTTCTTGGTTTAATTTGTGTATTAAAAAAATTATTTTTTAATTTTTCTTTTGTAACAAAATAAAAATAAAAAAAATTTCTAGCCCAGAACTCTTACTATTCACCAAACCTTCGCTAGTGTTTCAGCGAAAAGTGATTTAAAAAAAAAAATACAAAAAATATTTACCTCTTGTGCCTGCCTGAGCTTCCAGGCCATGACGTTGCGCAGCTCCTGTGGTGATGCGTAAATCTTGGCATTCGCCGAGGGATTAAAACTTGACTGTAGGCCGTCCACAGTTGCAGAGGAAACGCCTTCAGTTTCGGCGCGCTTTTTCAGCTTCTGCTGCAATGTCACGGTGCTTTCGTATTCGGACGTGCTGATGCGTGTCTCAACCTTGACAACTTGACCCACTGTGGGTGGCGGTGGCGGTGGGTGTGAGGGTGGTGGTAAATTTAAACGCTGCATTGAAGCATGCAGCGTGGCTACATCGTCCTGCGAGTGATGCCCTTTGCCGACTGCAGTCCAAATCGATGATGAAGAACCATTTTGCGTCAGGTGCGTGTTTAGATCGGGCGTCGAGTGAAAACGCTTCAAGTCGCGCCCGCCAACTGTGGGTATAGCGCAAGGTTTACCACGCAGAGTGCCATTCTTTGTCTTTGTTTTTCGCTTCATTTCCGAGACGCTGCTGTAGACGAGCGGACCTTTTAGCGGCGAGCCATTGCTAGCTGGTGGCGTGGCAGCACCACTATCGGTGCCCGACTGGAAGCGTGATGTTGTCATCATGGTCGAGTAACGATTGGAAGAGCCTTCTGCGGTTGCCTCACCCTGTTGGCGCTGGAAAAGTTCTTCCAGTTCGGCAGCGGTAATACGACTTGAGGTGGGGCGCGCCTTAATGCTAGCAGTGCGCAGCTGCACTGGTGTGCCTGGATGTGTGGGCGTTGGTGTTACAATGGATTCAACTGAATTGGATTTGGTGTGTGGCACATCGTCGTCATCTTTTTCACCGCCATTTTCCAGACCAGCAACCATCGACTTGGCACGTGCACGACCTACACTGAGCGTTGTTTTTGGATCGCGTCGTGGTGGCATTGGTGCTGGCAGGCGACCACCACTTCCAGGTGGGCCGAGTGACATTTTGCGTGGCAAAGTAGCGCACTGGCGATGTGCTGTCTGTGGCGTGCTTGGTCCACTGGACAAATGGTAGCTGCTGCTGGGAAGATACTGTGGCGCAGCCTGCATCTGATTGGGGAACTGTGGCGAAATGACTGTCATCGAGACGAGCGCTCCAGCGGAACGTATCATTTCTACGACTTTCTCATGCGAGGCGGCGCGGACATCTTCACCGCTAATGGCAAGTAGGAAATCTCCCGGTCGCAGTCCAGCCATGTCGGCTACGCCACCGGGATCGACGTCATCGAGATATTGTAGAGCTGGAAAGCGATCGGACGGTTTAAGCTGCATTAACGGCGAAGAAGCTTTGGCACCACGTAGAATGAAGCCAAAACCACGTTTGGCACGATGCAATACAACTGTGCGAGGATCGTTGAAGGAGCTGTGTGGATAGAAATAGAGATTGAGAGAGAAAGAAAATAAAAATTAAATTCAGATATAGTTATAAAAATAAGGCTTCAAAATAAAAAATTAAATTTATGAGACAAGCTTAAGGACATGATTCCTATTAAGATCAGGATCAGGATAAAGATCAAGATAAAAACCAAGAACAAGCTCAATATCGACACCAAGAACAAGATCAAGATCAAGATCAAGATCAAGATCAAGATCAAGATCAAGATCAAGATCAAGATCAAGATCAAGATCAAGATCAAGATCAAGATCAAGATCAAGATCAAGATCAAGATCAAGATCAAGATCAAGATCAAGATCAAGATAAAGATAAAGATAAAGATAAAGATAAAGATCAAGATCAAGATCAAGATCAAGATCAAGATCAAGATCAAGATCAAGATCAAGATCAAGATCAAGATCAAGATCAAGATCAAGATCAAGATCAAGATCAAGATCAAGATCAAGATCAAGATCAAGATCAAGATCAAGATCAAGATCAAGATCAAGATCAAAATCAAGATCAAGATCAAGATCAAGATCAATTTCAAGATGATGATCGAAACCAAGATCAATACTATATACTAAATACTGAGTACTAAATACTAAATGCCAAAGACTAAATACTTATTACTAATTACTAAATACTTAGTGTTAAATACTAAATACTGAATACTAAATACTTAACACTTAATATTTTAATTAAAAAAGCTCTATTTGCAAATACAAGAACTTACGGTTTCTTCATACGTGGAGCTGTGGCGCTGCTATACTGCTGTATGCCACCCTGATGATGGCCAACCGATGTACCCGCACCATTCAACGCCTGACTGGATCCATTGCTGTGCATCGATAGCGACGGTGACTGTTGATGATGATGTTGCTGAGACATTATTTGACGTGGCAACGTGCCGCCACCGCCAATTCCTGAACTACCTCCAATACTAAGTTGTGGCGAGCCCTGATGTATGGACGAAGCAGCCGATGAGTGCTGCTGGTAGGGCGACTGATTCGGTGCTGCAGTTGAAACATTTGTTATATTCTTCTGTCTTAAATTCACTTCCTGCACACATTCAGCCGGAAAGAAACCCGACTGATTCGAGCCGCGTACATAACCCTCAAGCAAGCCACAATCAGTTGAGCCAACAACTTCAATTACATCACCTGGCTGCAGGCGAATATGGCCCATCGAGTTACCGGTATAGGGCTCCATGCAGACAACTGTGGTGCTGGGATGGCCAATGGAACAAGCTGCCGAATCGGAATTGGTGCCAACACCGGATGAGTCGCTGATAATGTCACTCGTGTCACCGAGACTTTTATCTGTGCGAGGATAATTAAATGTGGAAATGTAGAACGAGATGGAGAAAGGGAAAGAAAGAGATAAAAATAGTTCGTTTCGTTAATATTAGAAATACGAAAAAAAAAATATATATGAAATGTTGAGCTCAGTAGATGATCTTTAGTTGTTATTTTTTTTTTTTTTATATGACCTAAAATATATATTCTGGCTGCTGGCCAAGTTGTTGTGTTTTTTGTTGTTGGTGCACAAGAGACACACTCACGAACTTTTACACAACATTGCAATGGAGAAGCATGCATAGCTAGCTAGCTGGAAGGTACTATAAAGTTGCATCAACGTAGTAGAAACAAACAAAAAAAAAAAACAAGAAAAATTTACAAAATAAATAAATAAATTGGAACATGTAACAACATCATGCAGGCAAGCGGTTACATCTAACGTTAACTTTAAGTATTAAAAGGATGTCAACTGCTGCTAATGTTTGCCTATTATTGGCAACATGCTGCTGCTGCTGCCGTAAAACATACAAAAGCAAACATATGTTTGTGGTAATAAATAATGAAACAATCAAATAGATTACAAAAGATAAATATTTAAATTCTTTCTTCAACACTTGTACAAACCTCAGCTGGGCATTTGCTCAGAGTGGTGAGATGAGGGGAAAGAAATCAAAATTATTGAAAAGAAATAAGGGGGAAAATAGTTTGTTGCATAGTGTTTGTGGTGCTATAGTTATGTGTTTTTTATTTGAGCTTTTAGGGTTGCAGTAAGATATGAGGAGTCAATTTTACTCAATTGAAGTTGATTTGATATGTAAAAATTAATTTTAATATTTATGGAGTACATTGGTTTAAAAAAAATTGGGCCAAAGGATTACTTAATATGAATTTGCGGTTAAGGTCTTCAATTTATGACACTTTTTTATCAACAACGAATACTTAAAAGTGTTTAACCCTTCAGTTGGGAAAATGTTTAATACTGTTTAATACTGGGACGTGGAACTTTATTTCTCTGTATAACTTAAGCCTTAGACAATTGTTTCTTTTTGTATGAAATGAGTAGAAAATTTATTCACAATAGAAACTCAATCTTCTAAATGGGTTAAAACTAATAATAAAATAAGGGATTCTTAATGGACCAAAAGGGCCCCACGGAAGCACCTCAAAGGTGCCCTACCCTTCTTAGCTAATCTTACTCATATTTAAATCCATTATTTCATATTATCAGGACATTATATAAAAATAATCTTAAGAAATTTATAAATTAACAATGTTATAAAAACAAGCAATGATGATCAAGTTATTCGTTTCTAATTTCTAAAGTAAAATAAGTAATCTTCTTTTATAGAATATTGTACCTAGATGTCACTTTAGGAACACAGATATTTCTATCCTGAATAAAACCATATCTTAATAAAAAGGTCTCTTGAGTACCTCATGAACTTAATTTATGGACCTTTTCGTAGTGGTCTGACCTAATAATAGCTTAAAACTTTTCCTATGCTATGAAAGTTACACATCACTTGGCTATATTTTATAGAAAATACCTTATTAGAAAATAAAATATTTTTTGAGGCCAAGCATTCAGACAGGTATTGAAGTTATGCAGAACTTTATCCCCCTGAAAGAGTTCATAAATCCATGATATTATACCTCAAGGAACCAACGTTTTGGGAGCATTGAACCCTTGGAATCGCTCCATATAAAAATAAATTAATCCTGTGGATTTAGCTACTAATTAGCAATAAGTTATTACATAACCTTAAAAATGGAATTTTACCTGAGCCTGACATTCTGTGATTCTTATTTCGAAAAAAGAACTGGAAATCGAAGCCGAAGTAAACTCTAAATAACCATTAATATCACTGTCATACAGATAGACTTTAGTTTTTAAACTCTAGAAATTCACTCAAAAGACATAAAGACATCTAGGAACACAATTTTTTTGGAAAGCCTAGCTACAGCTAAAGCACTCTCTATCAAGATGATCAAACCAAAATAAGTTTAGAGCTGCGTCAAGATCTGCTTAGAATAAGCACATATCCACTTAGTCAATATCTTATGGGTACAAAAACGGGAAAATGAAAAGGCAGACGTTTAGAAGTCTTGGTATCGACTGTGAAGCGGGTTTGACTGTCAACCAAGAGGTCCCCGGTTTGAATCCTGGTGTGGATATGGTTCTAAGCTTTAACCTTCCTTAAGTTCTTTATTTATGTCTTATCAACTGAAATTAAAACTGGTTTTTTTTTCATGATTCCGATTGGGATAGCTTAGAAAAGTGTAGACGATATAGAAATAACGTAATACAGCTTTGAAAGAAAATTTATGTTTCAGAAAAAACATAAATTTTTAAATAAATTTCAAGAATTTTAAGAATGCAAAAGTTTCGAGCACAAAACAGCTGATTCTGACAGCAGACGTGTCAAAAAGCAAAAATATTTCTTTTGAATTTGTAAATTTTGGCAATTTTGAATTGAAAATCAACTTATCGTCGCACAACTTTTGAATTTATTAATAGCAAAACATAAACAAGCGTCAATTTGACATATGCTTGTTCTTCTTGATGCTTCTTCTTTATTTACTCGCAATCTTGTGTTCAAGCACAATCTGGTAAACTTCTGTGCTCGAGAGAGCGATTTATGCTTGTTCTACTTCTCACATTTTAAGCACAGAAAGTACGGAAACAGAAAATAGTAACACACAAGATACACAGTGTGTTACCTATTAGGTCTGTTTCCGTACTCACTTCAAGTAACTTGAAGTTACTCGAAAGCGTTTCCGTACACATTTTTCCAGCTCGAGAGAGAAGAAGAACAAGCAAAATGTCACTTTTTGTGGCTCTCTATTACTCAAACTTTACTTGAAAAATTTCTTCGAGCACGAATCTCGAGCTTCAAACAGCTGATTGTCAAAGTGATAAAATTAAATTATTGCATTGTATTGCGAACAAAATGTATGCAATTGGTTAGAAAATTAATAAAAATAGTTAAAATTACCAAATCAACGCTTACGAAAACGTTTAAAATACAGAAACACAGCAATTAAATTTTATTGTTTTAAAAAAACAGGTGTTGTGCCTGAAACTTACTTGAAAGCGTTTCCGTACTTTTTGACAAATTTTCTCATTTTGACAAATAATCAAATTACTCTCTATTACCCGAACTTTACTCGAACTTTACTTGAAGTGCGTACGGAAACAGACCTAATTACTCCAAGGTAGTATTGACGTTTCTGTTGGAAACGGACGTTTGTCAAAAAATATAACAAGAAAGAGAGCGCTCACAATCCATCATAGCATACAATTTATTTTCACTGGTCACATTCAGCGTACCCAACAGTTGCCAACTGCTAAGTCAAAACTTGATGCACATAAATATGAAGTTGCGCATTAAAATGCATTTAAAAATAGAAAATTTTTAATTTGTCGGTAAAATTTCCATTCGTATTTGATACAAAGCTTGCTATTTCATGAACTTGACAATTTTTCTGAAACTTCAATACCAATAATAGCGTTCCCCGATGTGTTGCTGTCACAACAGTTGACACAGCTGAATGTGGCCAACGAATATAACAACGAACAGCTGTTTTTGACAAGGGTTCGTTTACTTGAAGCTGAGATAATCAACATTTGTCAACACTACCTGGTAAAATTATTCTATCATGGTATTTATAAAATAATTAAATGAAACTTACAGTCTTTTAAACAGGATATCTTTTAATAATTTATTAATAGAGAATATTTCTCAGTATTTTACTATTCAAAGAATATTTTCGTTTCAAGATCTAGACAGATAATACTTAAAGTAATAAGATAGATATTTTCATACTATTTCTTGCATGCACTTATTAACAAAAAAATATATAAAAAAAAATTCCCATTTCAGGCCTTTTTTGTTTTGAATCAAGAATATGAGGTTTCAAACTTATTTAATCAAGCCTGCCTTGGCTCGAAAATGTGTTGAAAGATAAGTAGAAAAGAAAGGAAATGAGGATGGAATTAAAGGCAGGTATCTTTGGTTGGCATGTATCTTTGGGTTTGCAGTCAAGAACGCCTACCACACTACTACCAAAGCAGCCGTAAGCTTGCACATCACACCTTAGCAAGCAGGCACAAAAGTATGGATCTAATTGTTTTTTTTTTTAAAAGCTTCGAGTAGTAATGAATATTGAATCACACATTGATATTAACTGGTCATTCCTAATTATAATGTACCCGATACATGCCCAATAGGTATCTCAAAAGTCAATTGAAATACAACAGTAGTTTGTCTGTATTGTGTCAATAAAGTGCTAAAAAACGAACGACTATTCGGAAAGAATAAACCGACGAGGGTCCAATTAGCTATTCGGTATTGCAGAAGTATTACTTCTTTCAGTGCAGAGGTGGGACATTTACCAACACGGGCCAGACCAGATATTAATCTTTTACTTTATTGGCATAAAATAAGAAATTGCTTCTTGGGAAACCTCCATTTGAAGGCTGTAGGTTTAGTTCAGAGTGTTGAAAAAACGGAGTTGAGAAAACCCTGGAAAAACGATAAAATAATGAAAACCTAAGATATCACATCTTAAACTATTTTCATCTTTTTTCATTTTCACATCGTAACCCAACAAGATTCATTCAAGTTTTTTCGTAAAAACAAAATTAGTTAAAGTGAAATTTGATTGAAAATTAAAGCTTTTTTATCAGACAAACGTCTTATCTCCCATTATCTCCCAAAAAACTGAATTTGATTATTTCAGATGAGATCAAACTTCTGCGTTTTAATATTTTAGAATTGGTTTGGCGTGAGAGTGAAAGTATGCTGAATGCTGAAAAATATAATAAGTTTTCTTCTTCTTCTTCTAATTTGTATTGTCAGTTGACATATTTAAAATATTAGAGCTGAAAAGAATATTCTGAACTACCAAAATGTATATTAATATTACCATAGAAATGTAAATTATTATTAAATTAGTAAATAAAAATTGAATTGAATTGAATAATGAGTGAACGTGTCTATAGATTTGTGTCTACATTTTTCTTACGTTCAAACATGCAATAGCATGGCTTATTGGTTAAGCGATGGATTCTCATGCGATAGCTACGGAAGTCCAGGTTCGATTTTTGTAATGGACAGTTTTGAAACCTAATAATTTTTTGTAAGTATTTAGTTCATTTAACCATAAACAAAGTTAAATATTTGGTTATATTAACCACATTTCTCAGTTTGATGAAGCCACAAAAACAGGCCAAATTGACATCATAAGGTTATTTTAAACTAACGATTCATGTTGAAAAATTTTTACCTGAAATTTGGTTAAAATTTGGTTAAGTTACCTAGATTTTTGACTCTAAATTTGGGTGCTACTGCAGAAAACTTTGCCCTTCGAGATATCAGTTGAAAAACTTGATTTAGCATAAGTGCTTTTTTTAAGAATTCAAAAGAATCGTCTCAACTAAAGAAAATTGGGCTCAGGTTCTTAAATGCAGAGAATATAAGGAGAGAGTTTATTGAAGGCAGTGGATTCAAAATAAGCACGATAACTGTTCGCTTTTTGAGAAATGAATTTATTCTCTCGAAGACCTACCGGAAACCCTCTGTCAAAATCATCTTAAAATGGGCTAAAAAACTCAAAATTTGAACTATAGTTGATTGGAGAAAGACTATTCTTTCAGACGAGTTCAAATTTAATTTCTTCTGATCCGATGGAGTGGCGCATGTGAAGCGAAGGACCAGTGAACGCAAAAGTGATGCATTTGTTGGATGTATAGTAAGGCCGAGAGGTGAACAAATAATACCGGGTTGTTTTTCTTCTCATGATATTTGAATAGCTGGCTCTAACGAACAACAAATTGAACTTCCAACAAGCTATAGGGAGAAAATTTGACCTTATATTTAGATAGACTTGTGCGAAACCCCTTCGAAGCTCATTTGGAGCAATTTAGAAGAAAGCTCTCAAACTAAGCAACCTCGATATTGCTTCTCTCTAAAAAATCTGATGGAATGAAATCTGCTTACTAGTGCTTCGTCGAAAACTTAACAAAGCACCTTAACGGGGACTCGTTCACAAATTTATAGCTTCATTCTCAAATTAAACAGCCTCGATATTGCTTCTTTCACAAGAAACTGCTTGGAAGCTTAGTGGTGCTTCGTTTCAGCTTTTACGCAGAACCTTAACGATGAATCGCTCTCACATGCAATATAGTAACTGCTTGGATGCTTACTTTTGCTTTATCACAATCTTATGGAGTCTGATATCAAGACTAAAAAATTTAAAAACAAAATAAAATTTATGGATTTGTAATATTCATTTTCATTCATTTATATTATTTAATTTTTTTCCTATTTATTATATAGAATACTGCAACAAGCAAGGAATATAAATAAGTTTATTTAAATTTAAATTGTATTTTGCTTACTGGCATATACGCAGTAATATGTACGCAGGCTTCGTCACACTCTGCTCAAATATGATATCCACTAGGCTAATTTATTATAACTATATTCATTGAAATATCATCATCAATCATTCTTCAAAACAGTACTTTGGGGACACTTCTCGCAAAGCAAGCAACACAAATCCGCTCACAAAATGTGAAACTTAAGGTAGAATTATTCTTTCGCTCATAAGTTAAATGATGTTCGAATCTTAATTACTTACGAGGTTATACTCTCAGGACCTCGATATATTAGTTTGCAAAAGCTTAAATCGAAGCACGCAAAGCTAACTCGCTCACAAAATTTGTCTTCACAAGTTTCTTCGAAGTATCATAGAGGTATTTTAATACTTTCGCTCACAAGTTAACGGAAACTCCTTATATGGGGTTCGTATCATAAGTCCTCACGAGGGTAATATGAGATAATTATACTCCTAGGAACTCAATTATTAGTTCGCGAGAGCTTAGTTAATTCGAAGCAAAATCGAGGGAGTAAATTTAGAACATGTATTCACAAGTTTCTTAGAAATAATATCGAGATGAAAACCTCTAAGAATCTTGAAAATCCCGAAATATAACGAGTAGCACTTTTCGCTACTTTTCGCTATCATCGCGCGAAATTGGTACGATTAAATGAGGCGCTCAGAAGCAAAGTGGTTCAACCCACAAACAATTTTTCGATATTAGGCTACCAGACACCATAAGTGAGATTGTATTTTGCATTATGAAAATGAAAAGTGCACTGAGAAAAAAACACATACCTTGCTCCGGTAACAAATTTCTCTATTTTTGATAATAGCAATTTTCTCTTTTTCAAATAAAATTTTCTTCAATTAGAATAAATTTTACCATTTTCGAAGAAATATTTCTTTACTTCTAAGAAATGGAAATATTTCAATGTCTCTAATAATGATAAGTATTTTTCTCGCACAAAAAATTTCTCATTTATAGAGAAATTTTATTGAAAATGAAAAACTTTTCTTATATTTTGATAAAAAATTCACTATGAGAAGTATTTTCTTCAATAAAAACAAATATTTTCTCAAAAAAAAAAGTATTTTTCTCTAAAAACGATATATTTTTCTAATTCATGGAAGGTTTTTATCATTTTTAGAGAATTTTTAGTATCGTAATTAGAGAATAGCATTCTCTGGAGCAAAGTCTATACCATTTTTCTCTAAATATGATGCCTTTTTTAACATATTCCGAGACACTTTTTTCTGAGTGTGGTCATTCAAAAGAGAATTCGATTTAATGTACATAGATATGAAGCAACTATGGCAATTTTTTAAGGTAGTTTTGCTGTTTCTTAAGATCGACTTAAATTCATTAAATTTTTTCAAGTCAATTATTCTCCATTACTTCATTTACATCATTACTTCATTACTTCATATTCCATTTCAAATATTTTTATCATTTTATCTCTTGGATTTTCTTTGCAGGTTAAAAAAATATTTATCGGAAGTGGATAACTTGACGTTGAAATGGTCTGGAAACTACACCATTCTTAATCATTTCGAGAACTTTTGGGATATCATGAATGTTTACATTACAAAAAGGTTAATTCAAACATTGCCTGAATTTAACCACATCATTCAATCTCTTTGGTATAACGGTAATACTGCACAGACTTTTAAAAAAAGACAAAATTTTAATTATTTTATTATGTAAGACTTTTAAGTTTCTAGTATTAATGTTAATATTAGGTTAAGTTAAGATGAAATGAAAATGCAATAAAAGTATATTTTTATGAATATTTTTTGTACCCAACGACCAGAGCGAAACGAACAGATTTTTTCATTTATTTTCTATTTAAGAGAGATAATTTACATATGCACTGATTTTCAGAGTAAAATTTTTCATTCATTAATTCATGTTTTAAAAAGAAACTAAATTTTTAGGTTTACGTAGTAGGTGTTCTACACTGAGAAAAATTATGCATAGCAAAATTATACCTGTCCGTGCATAAATAATGTTTACTTGCATACATAAAATATTTTCCCTACAACACATTGTTTTATGTGATTACATTTAGATTGTAGAACGCACTAGTCTTTTGTATTTTACCTAAATTTTATTCACACTCAAACACGCAATAGCATGGCTCGTTGGTTAGGCGATCGACTCTCATGCGACGGTTACGGGTTCGATGCTTGTTATGGTCGGTTTTGAAGACTAATCATTTTTTATTTTCGTAATTAGTTTTTATGAAGTAGTAAGCACACGTGTAAAAACGTCAAGGACTTCGAAAAAAATCATTGATATATATAAAAATATGTAAAAAAAAGTTCAATAGATAAAACAGTTTTTTATAGTTTGTTATTCATAAAAAAGTTCTTTCAGCATTTTCGTTAAAATAGGAACACTTTTAATGTGAAGTGGGAACAATGCCAAAAATGGTTTGTGAATTTGATAAATTCAATAATTTTCTGTTTATTTGCCACAGTTTAATCAATATTTTTGTCATTCAAACAGACAAAAAAAAAAAAAAAATTAAAATTTTTAAAAATTACTTTCTGCTCTGAAAAAATTGCTACTTATTAGTTATATTTTCAATAGGTCTGTTCGCGTACTTTTTGGAATAAAAATGGTAAAACTGTCAAAAGTCTGAGAGTAAGAAAAAATCTCTCGAAAATAGAGAAAAACACGAAAAAGTACGGGAATGCTTCTCGGACTTAAATCGGCAGTGCAAATGAAATGCTAAAGATTTTTAATAATATTGGAATTAATTCTGATGTTTAGCATTTATATTAGTTGTTACACATTTTCCCATGTTTCTGGTTTCCATTTTAATATTTTCAAAGAAGTTTTGATGTATCGCAATTTCTTTGCTAACTTGTAAACAGTTGATTATAAGCTGTTTGACATTTTACCATTTTTACCCGAAGAAATTTCTCGGACTAAAACTTGCAACTTTTGACAAGGAGGGAAAATGTTTTACTCTCTCGATTGCACTCTCTTTTATAATTTTTTCAAGTACGGGAACGCTTCTCGGACTAAAACTGGTAAAAACTGGTAAATTGGACTAAAACTTTAGAGTACGGGAACAGACCTAATATTGTGAAATTTTTTGAGATGTTTTAAAATTTTTTGAAATAGTTTAAAATATTTTTGACGAAATTTGTGCTCAGATGAGAGTAATAATGTTTAAAATAACTTTATCAAGGGTCTATCAATCATGCCATTTTTTTACTTGTACTTTTTGTAAAACGAACAAAAAAAAAAAAATCTGTTGACATACATATTTCGAGAATACCTTTTTGACTAAAGGGCCTTTTGGTATGGAAAGGGTATGAAAATGGTATGGAAAGGGTAGTGAAAGAGAATGGAAAGGGAAAACACTTTATATCGTCTGAAAAGTGGAATAAATTTTTTTTTCCAGGGACCGTACCGGTTATGGTTTTTATCGAAAAAGTCACATATTAACTGTTATTTTTTAACTTTTATTTTTTCCGACAAAAATAAAAGTTATTGTGTGCCTTATATTTTTTCGGTCAAAAATATCAGGCAATTTGTGTTTTTTCAAAGGCTGTTTTACCGACTAAAAAGCTATTGATACCATTATTTTCGTCTCGTCGGTGAGCACAATTTACATATGGTATCAATAGTTTTTTAATTGGTCAAGCGGCCTTTAAAAAACTACAAAGTGCCTGATATTTTTGTCCGAAAAAATAAAAGGCAAAAAATAACAGTTAATTTTTAACTTTTGTAGAATCAGTCGAAAATTTAAAAGGCACTTGATATTCGTTTAGCTGAGGCCATTTGTATCATAATGGTATATTTGAAAAAGTCCTTCGACAATATTTTCATTGTGTCTTTTTCATTTAAAAACTGTAAAATAACAGTTATTTTCGGTCCCTGTTTTTTTCAGAAGATACAATTTTCCTAAAAGAAGAACGTCTGGTCAGCTAAATTTTCTGAAAAAGTATGTTAAGCATTTACTTTATGGAATACTAGCAATTTTATATGAAAGTTTTTACTTTTGTAAAATGATTGTTGTACGATCATATTATGGTTGGATGACAAAGAATGGCAAATGTCATGGATTAAATCTTAACCCTCAGTTCAGGCATGTACAAACACTGAAGAAAAATAACTTTTAGAAAAACATGACGTGTCATTGAATGTTTTCAAATGAAGTTGTCAGTGATGAATAATTCTGGCATGTCATAGATATGTACTCTGTGTACATTTTTGGAATGAATCGCAAGACTTGGTTAGTTACAAAAGCGCTTGAAAATATCTCCACTACAGTAGAATCATAAAAGAATATAAAGCTCAAACCACTTGAATAGAAAAACAAAATGGAACACATAACTGCCACAAAGACGACACTGACAATGAGACGAATTCATTCAAAAAGTTTTATCAGAAGAGAGCAATAAAAGCAAAAAAATAAATACGCAAAACAAAACTTAAAAGCAACATAATACTTAAACGAGTTAAAAGAGCAAAAATTAAGAAAATATTTTAAGACATTGTAAATAAATAATGATAGAATAAAACATAATAATTTAATACCTGTTACAATGCTGATATCATCCTCGTGCGAACGATGTCCCGACGATCCTTCCGAGAGGCTTGAACTTGCTGAACTGTATGGCATATGCTCCGATGGGCAAGGCGACGGTGGTCCATGATGGCCACACGAGGTGCTGCTGTTGCGCGTAAGTGTGCCCATCAGGCTGCCACCGCCACCAACACCACCGTTGGCATTAAGCCAACCAATGCCCGAGCGACGTTTGGGATTGTAACGTGGCGGTCCGCGAAAGGGCACTACTTGAGCGTGTGTATTGTGGGTGTGTGTGTGTGTGTGTTGGAGTGTGTAGTACGCGTGTGTGTGTTTATGTTGTTGAGTTTGGGAAGAGACGAATAGAGATGAGGTTATATGTAGCTTAGTGTTGCTTTCAGTTAAACAAAGACAAAAAAAAAAACAAAACACATGTTCGTTTCTTTTCATAAACATCGCATGTTTGAAATTCTCTGTTCAAATTTATGTGCTTCTACGTTAAAATTTGGAAAATGGCGTTGCACGTTGTTGCACTTTATGGTGTTATTGTAATTGTTGCTTTTGTTGGTTATTGCTGTTGTTCTTGTTGGATGGAAGAAGTTTTAATGTGATTTGCCCATCATGGCATTTTGTTAAAATTATATATTTTCAACTCTACTCAATCTTTAATTTATTTATTTTCTTTTATCCGTACTTTTATTTCAATCATAATAATAGCAGTTATAGTTAAAAAATAAACATTTAATTGTTAGTATTTTAGAATAACAGAAACAATATGATAACAAACTTATGCTTAGAACACATATTAATGGACAATTTAACACAAATATTTAAAACCAAAAATAAAATAACATCAATTTGACAAATTTATAAAATGCTTTATGCAAAAACAATACCTTTTTTGAGAGGTTTTAAATGTTTTATTATGATTGCTAAATGATTTTGTTTTAAGCGTAGCAATAACGTAGTAATGACAATAATAAATGGAGTTTAAGAGTATATTTTACCTCAATTGTCGAGCTACGGAAAATACCCATAAATTAATGTGGAAAAATAAATAAGAACTCTGTTTTGCCCCTGACTTCCTAACCCCATTCTATAGGTAATAAAATCATAATCGAAAGTAGGATATAGTTTGCATTGAAATCGAATTTGGATGTTGAAAGAAACGCTGCTATTAACAATTATATTGATTTTTTTATTTTTTTTTAATTGTTTTATAAAAATGGCTGCAAATCTTATATATTAATACGTGAACATTAAAGTTTGTCGTACGCTTTTTTGATATTAATTTAAACTCAAAATTAATGAAACTTATATCATTCGAAAGGTTTTGGTTGCCCAGATGTGCAGAATGTATATATAAATGATATATTAAATTTTTCTGCTCTTTGATTGATATGAAATTTGGTTGGAAGAGAGTTCTTAAGTCGCTCGAATTTGAATTTTTTTTAAAAGTAACAATTTTTTAAAAAAATTTAGTTTTATGCATTCATCAATTGTTAAATTTGTAAAAAAATGTGTTTTGAACTCAAAAATTTGACTTTCCATGTGAATATCTTGGTCGGATTTGAACGGTTTTTCAATTTTTTTTCATCTTTTCTAAAATTTTGTTAAATTTTCTTTTAAATGTGTTATAAATTACAGCAAAGTTCTAACCAAAAGTATTTCTAATGAATTTTCTTAATATTGTCGTTAGTTATTTAGCGTGTGTTTCAACCAAATGCCAAGACAGAGAAATAAACTGTCTCAAATTGAATGTTCTAAATTAGGAAGCCAATATCTCCGCCATCTGTGAATAGATTTTATTTATTTCTTTTTTGTATTTAAGTCTTATCAATTAACTTAAAAAAACTTTTGAAAATAATACCGTTTTTTGTTTGTTTATATTTAAATTATTCCTTTCAAAAAAAGACCATAAAATTTGATTTATTCTTAAAATATGGGGTAAAAATGATTTTTGTTGTAAAAAACAAAAACTCAAAATTGCTTTTTTGATTTTCTTTCAAAGTCTATACCGAATTTTAGGTGAATTTATTTTGTCTTGACACTAAATTAATAAACTGTCCGTGCCATCAAAAAATCAAGGCTACCCCCCCTATGATTTCTTTGACAAAATTAAATTTTTTTAAAATGTTGTTTTTCTGTTTTAGAACAAAATAATAAAATAAAAAAATTATTTTTTTTGAAGAAAATAGCTAAATATCTCCAATCAATTAAGAGTTATAGCCTCGAACTTATTTTAATCATCTCGCATATAATTATAAATAAGCAATCAATAAATTGGTCGAATTTCGACCCCAGGCGATACTAGTTTATATAATTTTTCCACAAAAAATTGCTCGAAAATAATTCTTCGATGCTTACAAAAAAAGTTGTTATGAAACAGAAATAAGAATTTGAACAGTTTTAAAAATATGGTTTCGAGAAAAACGCTTTTAAACTTTAAAGTAGCCTTTCAACGCCTGAAAAACTTAGCGCAAGGAGCCGTTAAAGTAGCACAATTGGCCCATAGTTTTTAAGAAATACTTCTGAAAACGCACTACAGAGCTATAGTTGTCGACTGCTAAGACGTATATTATTAATAGATTTTGTTTGTTCCTGCTACTAACTTTAATGGTATTTGGTTTTTATCACCAAGAAAATTAATCGTCATATACGAGGGTTGCCTTTAAAGCAGGGTGCGGAAAAACTCATTCACGAACGATTAAAAATTCAATCTTCTTATGATAATTCATCTTGCGATTGTATTTTACAATGATAAATACTAAAGAAATCGAACGTTTACAAAAACATTGCCATCGTGTTCTGGTATGAGAGTCTAAATTCAATGACTGTTTGCTCCCGCGCTCTAACTAAGAACGATCGCTCCGACAAGAGCACTCATGAGAAATGCGTATTTATAAAATCAATGAATGTTAAATCTCTCTTAAAGTATGAGAGCATGATGAAATAGAGTCGCAAAATGAATTTTTAATCATTCGTGAGCATATTTTCTAAAGTTTATGGGTAAAGCGCAGAAGAAGTCATTAAGCAAGTATGCTTGTTAAGCAAAAAGGTTCACTAAATATACAGAAATGTGGACTTATTTTCTCACCCGCTTACCATGAAAAATTAAGCATCTAGGAAAAACATTCTAAGCACGGCGATTTTATAAAACTACACTGATTTCTTATAAAAATGAAAATAAAAAAATTCTTCAAAATTTCGTTCACTTGACAAGTATTTAGCAAGAAAACTACTAGCAGTAGACAGTTGATATTTTTACCATGGCTTATTCCGACATATTTTTACTTATATCAAAAAAAAAAATTTCAAATCGCAAGAACATTTTTTTGATTTTTTATTCTCTAGAACTGATAAAAGCCACACTGTGCAACGCAGCCATTCACACGGCAAGATATGTGAAGAAGTGCTTCGGAGAGAACAACATAAACGTTTTATATTGGCCATCGTTGTCCCCCGATCTAAACATTATTGAAAATGTTTGGGGCTGACCCGCAAAATTTATAGTGGTGGCAAACAGTTCATAGTTTTCCTCTTAATTTAATTAAAAATTTATATCTAACTATGAATAATAGGTTCTTTGAAGAATGTTGTAACAATAGAGGCCCAACACAGAAAATTAGATTAATACCGTTATTTGAGATGAGAGGTTGCTTCCGTTAGGTGTGAGAAACAATTCAAAAGCAAATAAGAAACAAGATCAAAAGGAAGATATCGATGTACATTTCGATGCATCGAATCACAGAAATACATCGATGTATTTTTCATCGATGTATATAAAAAAAATACACTATGGAAATGCAATAATGGTCTAACTCACATACAATTTTTAGTATGTGGGTTGGTGGGTTGGGTGATAAGGGGGCGATCTTCACATGGCAACGTGTCTGACTGCCTCAACTTGGCGAGGCCAGCATTATCCATGTTGAAATCGTCTCAAGTCGACTCAAACCTCCGCGTGGTGTCTCCTGGAAACGTCAAAAAACTATCATACCGATATACTTTGGCGGCGAATCTGAGCGGCGGGCTTCCTTTGGCCATCAAGCAAAGGTTGTGCGTTGGGTTTGAAGCCCACCATGTAATAAACCATTTCAATGAAAAGTTTAAGAATAAATAAAAGAATGATCCCCAAATCTGATGACGACAACCGCAAACGAAAAACTGATAATGATTTACGGATATGCACCTGGAATGTCCAAACCCTAAATTGGGATGGTGCCTCTATCCAACTGATTGATATATTGGAAAGATATAATTCTGATATCACTGCAATCCAAGAAATGCGATGGAAGGGACAGGGTTGCTTACGGCAAGCATCCTGTGATATCTACTACAGCGGCCATGCGGAGAAGCACGAGTTTGGATGCGGATTTGTAGTTGGCAAGAGAATACGGCATCATGTCCTGCGATTCACTCCTGTGAACGAACGACTTGCCATAATCCGCTTCAAGGCAAAATTTTTTAACATAAGCCTAATATGTGCGCACGCTCCGACAGAAGAAAAAGATGACGAGACCAAAGAAAGTTTTTACGAGTGCCTTGAAGACGCATAAGAGCGCTGCCTCCGTCATGACATAAAAATCGTGCTTGGTGACTTCAACGCCAAGGTGGGTAAGGAAAACATATTTGGTCCAACAGTCGAAAAGTTCAGCCTCCACGACAACACATCCGATAACGGAATGAGGTTGATTGACTTCGCCGCAGCACGAAACATGGTCGTAAGTAGCACTAGATTCAAGCATCTCAATATTCATAAGGCCACTTGGCTGTCCACTGATCGAAAAACATGTAACCAAATTGATCACGTTTTGATTGACGGAAGGCACTCTTCCAGTGTACTAAACGTACGCACGATTCGTGGTGCTAACATAGACTCGGATCATTATCTTGTCGCAGCCAAGATCCGCACACGTCTGTGCGCACCTAAGAATGCTCGCAATCCTACACTAAGAAAGCTAGACGTCGACAAGCTGCAGTCAAAACGGACGGCCGAAGCCTTCGCTACTCGACTCTCACTCCTGCTTCAAGAAAGCACTCCTCCGATCGACGATATATGCGGACAGTGGACCCACATATCCCACTCTATGCGTACGGCTGCCGAAGAGGTGATAGGCTACCATCGCCCTCGCCGAAACCAGTGGCACGACCAGGTGTGTCGCGACGCCACTGCAGAGAAGGACCCCGCCTACAAAGCCACCCTGCAGTCGGTTGTAACGCGTGCTGTTATGGAGCGATACCGAGAGAAGAGGAGGGAAGAGAGACGCATTTTCAGGCGAAAAAAACGAGAGGCGGAAATGCGTGAGTGCGAGAAAATTGAGATGCATGGCAACAGGAATGAGACTCGAAAATTTTTCGAAAAAATAAGACGCCTGGCCGATGGTTTTAAGACCGGAGCCTCTTCCTGCAAGGACGAGAATGGGAATCTAGTGACAGATATCCAGAGAACACTGATGTTATGGAGGGAGCACTTCTCTAGACTTTTAAATGGCGATGCTGACAACAATCCCGCCAGTGGAGATGATATCCCTGAAACCCCAATTATGGACGACAGCGTTGAAGTTCCGCTGCCCGATTATAATGAGGTCTTAACAGCTATAGCTCGGCTTAAAAACAACAAAGCCGCAGGAGCCGATGGCCTACCAGCTGAGCTGTTTAAGACCGGTGTCGAAGCTCTGTTTAAATGCATTCACAGAATTCTATGCAGAATATGGTCGGAAGAATGCATTCCAGATGATTGGAACCTCAGTGTGCTCTGCCCAATCCACAAGAAAGGCGATCCCACCATTTGCGTCAACTACCGTGGGATTAGCCATCTTAATATCGCATATAAGGTCCTGTCGAGCGTATTGTGTGTAAGACTAAAGCCCATCGTCAACCAACTGATTGGACCTTATCAGTGTGGCTTTAGACCTGGAAAGTCCACCATTGACCAGATCTTCACGCTCCGACAAATCTTGGAAAAGACCCTCGAAAAAACAAATCGACACACACCATCTTTTTGTCGATTTCAAAGCCGCCTTCGACAGTCCAATAAGGAGTCACCTTTATGCCATTATGTCTGAATTTGGTATTCCTGCGAGGCTAATACGTCTTTGCAGGATGACACTGAACAACACCAGCAGTGCAATGAAAATCGGGAAGGACCTCTCCCTTCCGTTCGATACCAAGCGAGGTTTTAGACAAGGTGATTCCTTATCGTGCGACTTCTTTAATATAGTAATGGAGAAGATCATCCAGCGGCACAATTTTCTATAAGAGTGTTATGCTGCTGGCGTATGCAGATGATATTGACATCATTGGCCACAATACGCGCGAAGTCAGTGCAGCATTCTCCAGGCTTGAAAAAGAGTCGAGTCGAATGGGTCTTGCAGTGAACGCAGATAAAACGAAGTATATTGTGTCAACAAACAAACAGTACAAGCGTCTTGGAAACCACGTCACTGTTGACAACACCTCCTTTGAGGTAGTGAAGGACTTTGTTTACCTGGGATCCAGTATTAACTCCTCCAACGATATCAGTATTGAGATTAAACGAAGGATAACTCTTGCCAACAGGTGTTACTGTGAGCTCAGTAGGCAATTGAAAAGCAGAGCTCTTTCTCGACAAACAAAACTGACGCTCTATAAGTCAATAATCATGCCCGTCCTACTTTACGCATTACAAACCTGGACGCTGAGCAGCTCTGATGAAAGGACTTTGGGAGCGTTCGAGAGAAAAATCCTTCGCAAGATCTATGGTCCAATCTGCGTCATTGGCGAGTACCGAAAATGATGGAACCACGAGCTGTATGAGCTATATGCCGACATCGATATAGTCAAGCGTATTAAAATAGAGCGGCTTCGCTGGCTAAGTCATGTCGAGAGAATGAACGACGAAGCTCCAGCGAAAAAAATATTGGATTCGGTACCCAGCGGTGGCCAACGCAGACGAGGAAGACCGCATCTCCGTTGGAAAGACCAGGTATTGGATAACCTGACAACGCTTGGAATTTCCAACTGGCGCCAGCAAGCACACGACAAAAGAGGCTGGCGAAAATTCTTAGACGAGGCCAAAACCGAAACTGTTGTAAGAGCCATCTAAGTAAGTAAAGTATTTTTCATCGATGTATATAAAAAAAATACACTATGGAAATGCAATAATGGTCTAACTCATATACAATTTTTAGTATGTGGATTGGTAGTGCTCTTGTTACGGCTATTTAAAGAAGAAGTTTTTACTAAAAGTCAAGTTTTATAAACATTTCGTTTAAAAAAAGTGAAATAACGATTAATTTAAGAATGAGATCACATTTAATTCGGTGACTTATTTTGATATGGAAAGTTCTATAGGTAAAATATCGAATATGTTTTCATGGATAACATCTACAAATATTTTATAAAGCTTTTACAGATGAGCTTGGTTCTGACATTAAACTGTTGAGGCTACCGTGCTGCTCTTTCGTTGCTTGAAAATTTTAAGTCATAAAAATTTGCTGGGATTTATACCGTCCAGTTTTTCATACTTTTTATAAGGCATTGAAAGCATCTGTTGCATCTGATGATTTAAGTATTTTTGGCGATGACAATTTGTATGGTACATTGTAAATGCTTTCTTTTGTAGTCTAATTCTATATTTATTTTTTACTTTTCAGAATCTCTAATATCCTAGGCAGACATATGGTTTCCGTACTACAATGAAAGCTCAAGAAACCACGACCTAGCTTAGTGACAGAAATGTGCTATTGTACTAAGTTGTTCACATGTCAGCTGGTGCAAAGGTTTTTAAATATAAACAAAAAAATGGATGCAATCAAAGTTATAATTGCTCCATGCAACTGGGAATAAAATGTGCCCACCACTCCTAATTGCAGTGTTTCCAATATATTTTTTTAACTATTTCCATTATTTTTTATGTTTATACTGATCAATTGGATATTCTGCTAACTGGTCAATTTGTTTATGCTGTCGGATTGCAGCGAAAACTTATGATTCTGACAAAAGAGCCTTAAAGCTTTGTCTGTGTTCAATGCGATTCATCGGATTGCAGCGAAAACTTATGATTCTGACAAAAGAGCTTAAAGCTTTGGCTGTGTTCAATGCGATTCATCGTAGAACATTTCAGAACACCACTGAATTTCAATGGTTTCTTGGCTGCTATTGTAGTACGGAACTCTAGATGCTTTGGAAAAAAACTTTGGAATACCGATGACACACATATGGTTTCCATATTATACTTCATTTTGTACTACATGTCTATCTAGGATATAACACAATAAAATTTGATTTTTTCAATGTATGGTAAATGGATATCATTCTATTTTATTTTTAAATAAATATATTTGAATTAAAAAAGTATGGTTTTGAGGTTATTATAGTTTTTAAGAAATAAAGAAATTCAAAATAATAAATTGGCTCAACCCACATTTTCATATTAAAATTAATAATTTCGCTTTCGGCAAAGTAGTCCAACCCACAAATTTTTTTTTAAACAACAACAAATAAAAAATTTCAAAAGTCATTTAAAAGTGATTTCGATTTTATTTAGATATAAACCATCTTCGGCTATTTTTAGTCTTAGAAGTTTTCTCTTAGAGCGACGTTAAATAATAATCATGCTGATTTTGGAAAACGGCGGATCAGTTGCGGCGGGAAAATTACTCGATCTCGCTATTTTTGCGATTGTAGAAACCGGCGAGTAAGTTCGTTGCGTATCGATAACGAAGTTGGTGGATGCAGAGTAAAAAAGTGCTATTGTTGAAAACGCAGTCCATCCGCACTTCATACAAATTTTTTCACTTTTCATCCGCAACAAAATCTGTGCGGATTTGATGAAAACTTCTCAAAAAAGAACTGTTTTATATGATTTCAGGGTAATTTGAGGTCGCTGAACTCGAATCTGGTGTTTAAAATATTACTACATTTTTTTTTTAACTCAAAAATAATTTTTGATACATTTTAAAATAAATTAATTTTTATCATAGAAGTTTTCGGATTACAAAGCAAAACAAATTTTTCAGACATTTTTCCAGTTGCTAACTTGATAAGGCTGTATGTACTTTGTGAATTGTACAGCCTTGCATCTTGAAATTTGCAAAATATGATGGCAAATATTTTCAACACACATTTCATAATTTATTGAAATGCATTTGCCCGACTGTATAAAATTTGCACCACTAAAATCCTATTGTCTATGCATCATACCAATGCATGATATGGGCACATAGAATTTAAAAATCGACTTTTTGAATGTATCATATCTGTGTTTATCGATAATTTATGTATTCAATTTTTGACTTCACTACATAACTGTTGAATTACTGTCACTTGCAAAATTTTTATAACGCGTTAAAATCATGGATGTTCCTAAGAAGTAAGCTTAAGGTTTTAAAATAAAATTAACTAAACTTAACGTATTTATATAAACAGCAAACGAACAACAACCCGTGTCCAGTACCAGGCAATGGTCGATAAGATGAAAAAATATCCAGATATAGCTAAAAATTTAACCAAAAGGTCTCCGGAAATTGTTCAACATTTTTGGGAATCTTTAAAAGACGAACTGAATTCTTTAGGGCCTCCAATAAAGGAAATCAGTGAATGGAAAAGGTTGGAAAATTTCTTTATGTTTTAAGTGTACAATGCTTATATATACTGTTCGAAATTTTAGGTTTGGTCTGATCATAAGTCTGCACTTAAGAAGAAACTATCACAAAATAAACTCCAGTACACGGATACGGGTGGCGGAAAAAATAACGAATTTTTTTTTTACTGCGCTGGAAGAAGACGTTATTCAACTAGTGTTTACGTGAGGGCGCAAGCGGTGTAACTGACGCGCAAGATCTATTGGTGCCAAGATAAAGCGAATGGAAAGTGGTCTTGAGAACGTTACCTACGCTTACATTGATGTAACTGTTAACGAAGAGGAAGCAGCATCAGAAACTTCTGGAAAAGAAATTTTAAATCCTCAAAAGGAAGGGAAAGTTTCAAAGCAAATTAAACTTCTGGAGAAACAAATAAATATTCAGACAAACTTATATGAAGAAGTAGAAAAAACAGGCATGCACGTTAACGTTAATTTTAACGGTAACCGAAATATTTTTTTTGTTTCGTTGAAACGAAATAAAAAAATAACGTTAATTCAAAAAACGAAAAATATTTATTTCGTTTCGGAGAAAACGATATAAAATTTTTTCGTTTTTTTCCCAATCAACCGTTGAAAATAACGTTAATTTCAACAAAAAAATTTCGTTTTTTTTTTATATCAGAAGAAATTTTTTTTTGCATAGGAGAAAATTATAGAAAATTTTTCGTTTTTCAACGAAACGAAATTTGCTTTGATAAATTTTTAACGTTATTTAAAAAACGAAATAATTTTGATAATTTATTTTTCGGTTTCAACGAAACGAAAAAATTTTGTTGATTTCGTTGAGCATGTTTGAGAAAAAATGATAACAGTATGCAAGGAACAACAGGAAAACTCAAATAATTATTTTAAAAAAATTTCTCGATCATTGGATCGATTGTCAGATCACGAAAAAAAAACGAAATGCAATACTACAAGCGCATTAAGACGAGACAAAACGCCAGAACGCCTGGATGGAAAAATTATCCTTTTGATAAGAGCAAAATTAAGAAACAGCTACTTGAACTAGAGCTAAATAAAGTTAACAAAAGTCAAAATAATTAAACTTTCACATAAGCCTCCGTAAATTTACAATTATTTTTACCAAAAATATTACTCCTTTTTTTCTATTACCTATAACCTATTTTTATCTTCTACTACTTTTTTTCCAATTATGAAGTTTTGTCTACCATTTAGTTTAATAGTTAAGAAATAATTAATTTTAATTTTAATTTTAAGGAATTTATCGAAATGAATGGAAAATATTTACAGCAATAAAATATTTGAAATTAAACTTGAACAAAGCCTTGCAAAATATCAATTCGAATCCGTATAGCCTCTGCTGCATATCTTGTTGATCTTATGAGTTCAGGTCCACCGTCGGATATTTCTTGAGCACTATTTTCATTAAAGTTGAACTTTTCATCCGTTACATTATAATGAATGCGGACATTATGTAGAGCTACACTAACGTTAATAAATTGTACTGCTCTTCTTGGGGAGTATTGGCAGTATTGGCGTCAAATGTCTTGGTTTCGGTCCAGATGTCTCAGGAGCAACGTAAGCACCATATCAAATGCAAAAAATATCACCACCAACAAAAACGAGTTAGTGCGAGGCGTCCTGACGGCAGCAACGCTGTGCTGCGGTGAAAGGGCCACTCGCCTAGAGCTCCATGTTGCCAGGACAATGTATTTGTGATTTTTAAAATTATTTTATGGTAGAATTACTTTTAAATTGTCTTTTTATTTATATTTTTCACTTTTGTTATAAATATTTTACACTTATAAAAATTCACTCGTTAATTAATTTTGCTTTGACAGCTGAACAGCTGTTTTTCGGAGTTCGGAGTGCGGATCGGTATTGCAGTTCACTCGCACGGTTTCAACAATATGATTTTTTGTTAAAGTGAGGGGAGTGCGTATCAGATGAACTCCCGCCGCAACCAATCCGCCATTTTCCACAATCAGCATGAATATAAATTTCTATCGATAACTTCAGTATGTGGGTTGGACCATTATGACTAGTGTCCGACCGAACGTGAATTTTTTGTCGAAGCCGAAGCCGATTCTTCGGCATAATGGAAATTCGGCCGAAGGCCGAAGCCGAAGCCGAATAAGAAACAAATGTTTTCAAGTAAAAAAATTATAAAATTGATTCTTTGCTTTTGTTAAGGGCCGATGTTGAATGTGAACCACACCTTAACGTCAAGTTTTTCCTGCATTTCATTCAGACTAACTCAATTTGAACCATAGAAAGATACACATTCGAGCCACGCGTTAAAGTTATTCAAGAAATGGCAACAGTGGATGATCAATTTTCGAAGAAAATCATCTTCAGTGATGAGGCACAGTTTCACCTCAGTGGATTCGTCAATAAGCAGAATTGCCGCATTTGGGCGAATGATAATCCAAGAGTGATTGTCGAAAAACCAATGCACCCACAAAGAGTGACTGTTTGGTGCGGTTTATGGGCTGGCGGCATCATTGGGCCGTATTTATTCCAAAATGAGGCCGGTCAGGAGTTACTGTGAATGTTGTTCGCTATCGTGAGATGATAACGAACTTTTTAAGGCCCGTATTTATTCCAAAATGAGGCCGGTCAGGCAGTTACTGTGAATGTTGTTCGCTATCGTGAGATGATAACGAACTTTTTAAGGCCCGAATTAGTAAATATAAATGTGGACAATATGTGGTTTCAACAGGACGGTACCACTTGCCACACAGCTAACGAAACAATGACTCTTTTGCGCGACAAATTCAATGGCCGTATTATCTCACGTGGTGGCGATGTCAATTGGCCGTCAAGATCATGTGATTTGACACCGTTGGATTTCTTTCTTTGAGGTTATTTAAAAGAAAAGGTGTACGTCGATAAGCCAGCAATAATTCAAGAGCTAAAGGATGAGATAATTCGGCACATTAACGGCATAGAACCTCAATTATGCCTCAGCGTCATCGAAAATTTGGACCATCGGATGGAGGTGTGCCGCCGAGGTCGCGGCAGCCGTTTGGCCGATATTTTGTTTCATACATAATTGAACCATACCAATATTATCATAATAAATAGAAATGACAGTAATTTTCTGAATAGTTTGTGTTTTATTCAAAATCAACATCGGCCCTTAAAAATTAACCACCCTTAAATTCATTTCAATACAAAAAAACTTACTGAAATCATTAAATTCGAATTAAACGCAAGAAAAATTGTTTTTCTGCATAATTCGGATTTTTCTGTAATCAAATTATTGACGTCAGGATAAAATAGAAAAAAATTGAATATATTTTCGATACAGTTGAGAAAAGCTACAGAAATGTAATACTAACTGAAATCTGGCAGATAAATTCTAGCGTTAACTCGGTTTTTATATTTCAGTCCATAACAAAAGCAAAAACGTCACAGTCGGACTCGCTCCATTTATCATTTGAATAAAATTTTCAAGGCGTGAACACCAACTCATGAAAGAACAGAATAGAAGAGAAACACAAAACGAACAATGAAAATGATTCAAATGTTTACTGAATAATTCAAAAAAATTCAAAAAACTTATAAAAAAAATTGTTTAGCAAGGCAAAAATATTCGGCAAAAATAAACGGCTATTTCGGCCGAAGCAGAAACCGAAGCCGAAGATCAAAATATTGGCCGATTACCGAAGCCGAATAATCGGTCGGACACTAATTATGACTCTGAGTGCCTCAATTTAGAGTGCCCGAAGTTATAAAAAGTACTCAAGCTACCTATACCCGAACTACCCAAGTTAGTGTGAATACCCCTTCCACTATTATTTGATTCCATTTTTTCACTGAAATACGATTTAAAAACCACCTGTACTATTCGAATCCGATTCTGAAGTCCGAATTTTCGGGTCACCCTAGGTTTCCGAGTTACAGATGAGGCAGAACCCTAACCCCCTACTCTTAATGGAATCAATATGACCGACCCCCATTACTTTTTCAAGAGGAACATTTTTTGCCTTGGAACCCATCCCCTTCGATCCCTCCGTATGGGTGTTTCCATACAAATTTTATGATTTTTGTATATATTTTATATGAAAATTTTATTTAAAAAAAACACAATTTTATTAATATTCATTTATTGGAATACAAAAAATTTCCTTGAAATTAATTTTCTTTTTATTTTTCATATATTTTATTATTAGAACTATTTATTTTTGGTATTTCTTTAATTTAATGCTTAGAATTCTACATTATTATAAATAGGCAAACAGAAAATTTGTCGAGTTTTTTGTTTAAATAAAAAAGTTCACATAAAAATTACAAGAGAATCATCAAATTTGTATGGGAGCCCCCATATGAAGGGGTTGGAGGATGTGGGTTCTACCGCAAAAAATGTTCCTCTTGAAAAAGGAATGGGGTGGGTTATATTGATTTCATTAATAGTAGGGGGTTAGAGTTCTACCTCCCCTGTAGCTCAAAAACCTAGGGTGACCCGAAAATTCTGACTTCAGATTCAGATTCAGCGAACCTAAAACCTTAGGAAACCGTTGTGAAACCTCTTGGGATTTTTAAAAACTTCAGTTTTGTTGTTCAGTGTTATCAATATTCAGGATCTTTTAAAGGTATTTTAAAAGCACATTTCCCAAAACATTTCTTCAGGTCGCCTTTTATAAAAAATAAAATTAATATGATTAAAATTTTCACCAGAGTCATTTCGGGCAACAATATTATGTAATACAAACATTTTGTCGATATTATTATTTTGTATGAAATACACGCAATTATGTTTTAATCAAAAACAATGCATATAAATTTTAAACGAAGAAACTGACATTTTGTTGTAGGCTTGTTATTTAAGTTGAACTGTCAGATAATAATTTTTAGATTGCTAAAATGAAAACGTTTTAATTACGTTGATTAAAACAATAGGTAGTAAAAGGGTTAAACTAATTGTTGTCTAAATAAACCATAAAATATGGAACCCCTTTTAATATTTTTTCGTTAATAACGAAATGTTAGCATAATTTTTATTTGTATTTAAAAAAAAAATTCTAAATAAAATATAAAAACTGTCATTAAATGTAAAACTGTTTTTAAACAAGTTAAAACTTCATAAATAGTTAACTTGAAATTTTTTTTTAACATTTCTCAAATACATAAAAATACATTGAAATTACTTACGTGTATTTGTTTCTTTTAAGTACTAAGGAGCGTTCAGTAAAAACAAACAGAATAGAATTGACCAAAAAAACTAACAACATTCTAGAAATGTTGCATGAAAAAGAAATACACTGCAGGAAAAACTAGTTAAATTTATTTAACATACAAAGAAACATGGAACAACAACGTATAAAACTTATATGTTAGAACTAAATATTTTATGTTAGAATTTATGATATATTCAATGATTTATATTTATAAAGATGTATATTTGAAAAAAAAAAAACGAAACTAGTTGGCAGCCATATGCAAAAAAAGTAACGCAATAACAATTCAACACGCACAATTTAACAAATGCTAAACAACAAACTAGTTGTAAATAGTTGTTGATGGTATAAAAACAGTTGTTTTAACAATTATATATTTTATATATTTAACTTTTATTGTAATTTTTAGTTATAATTAAAAATATGATAATGAGTATGAAAAATTATTCATGTTGTATGAGAACAAACAAAATAAAAAATATAAAGAAACTATTTGAGATGCTATTTATAAAAATGTTTAAACATTCAAGGTAGTAATCGTCATAAGTTTACTAAACTTTAGATAAGCTTAAAAAAAAAATAAATAAATATAGATTGAGTAGAGGATGATGAAAGAAAATTTGTAGGTTTTATAATATTTATGAGTTCAAAATAAAAAAAATATTGAAAAAAATAACTAATAGTAGTAGGCGATTATTCAAAAGGGGCTTCAAGTAGAAAAAAATAGAGTGGTTGGTTGGTTATTTGTATGAATTAATGTGTTTTTGAATAAAAACAAAAATTAAAAAAAAAACGCACAACAAAACAACAAACAATTCAACGTCAAATTCCAAAGGTGAAATGTCATAATCAAAAGCCAAAAACGCTTGGGAGTTATAACAAGCCTTAAAAGGCTAAAAAATTGTTAATCATCGTTAACTATCTTTAAGAAACTTTAATTATATATATTATTATATAAAATATAAAAGTTTTCGTTATTTTTTTGTAATTTTGTAAAAAAATTTAATATTTATTTTTAATATTTATTTAAAAATTTAATATTTTATTTGTCACTTTTATAATTTTAAAATTATAATTTAGGAAAAATTTTTCCTAACTTTTGTCATTTTATACCATAGCGTTTATGACTTTCGATCTTAGTCATATTTTCATAGTGATGAACTTTTTAATGTGATGAACATATTTTGCCAAAATTTTTGAATTTTCACAAAATTCCGCTTTTTGCATTTCAATCTTATGTTTTATGAAATTAATATTCAAGTTGAAAGCGAAATTTGCCATTAATTTTTTTTTTTTTAATTGATTTTTATATATCTTGCAATTGGATTTTTGTGATTTGAAATTAAAATTTAAAAAATAATATTTGAGTGAGAGAATTTTGTGACATGATGAAAGTTATAATGAAAGTTTTTTAGTTTTTTATTCATTATCTACTTACCGACATCATCGGATTTATAGTTCTGTATCATTTCGGCTAATTCCAGATTGCCAGCTATAACAGCCACCTAGATTTGTTGAAAAGCAAATATCAGAATTAGATTTTTTTTTTTATTTAATGTTATCAATTGAGTATAATATTTATATTAGTCACAATTTATGTACAATTTTTTGATTTCAACGAATTTTTCAACTCATATTCAGTTACTGTGAATATTGCTTTCAAAATGCTAGAAAATTAAGTTTATTCGTTAACTTAATAAGAATAAGTACTTAAGTCTATATAAGAACAAGTTCAATTTTAGGTATACAAGTATATGTCAATAGGTCTAAAATGGTTAATGAGTGATCTATGGGATCATTTTCGTTCACGACTTTGAAATAGGCCTGGGAGAGTAGTTAAACTTACGAGTAACTCGGCTCGAGTCGAGTCGAAGAACTCGACTTGAAACCTAAACAAGTCGAATTTTGGTGTAACTCTAAATTATTTGATTAAATTACGTTTAAAAGTCTCAAAACATCTATTATTAGGTGGCAACACTATGGCAGAAAAAAACATAATTTTGATATTCTTACCGATTTTAATTATGCGACCTATTTCTATTTTTTACCTAGTTTTTACCCCGAAGCACCGAATTCATATACATAAAAAAGTTAGGTGGCAACCCTATTCGACATATTTAATTTTAAAATTCTGACATGTTATTTGAATTTATCTATTCGCCATCTTAAATTTTTAAATTCTAACAAGAGATTCGAAATTAGCAATCCTTAAAACAGTTAGGAAACTCTTAAAAATATATTTGTAGCGGGCAACCCATTGGTAGAAAATTAGATTATTTTGAAGTTCTGAAAACAGATTCCAACTCAACGATTTATTTTTACCTAGTGTTTGCCTAAGTATTTCTAAAAATAAAAAAATAAGATGGCAACCCTATACGCCATCTCAATTTTTAAAATTCTGACATCAGTTTCGTAGTTAGTGAGCCCCTAAAACGGCTAGATGATGCTTAAAACTCTAAAAAAACATATTTGAAGGTGGCAACGGTTTGGTAAAAAATATTATTTAAAATATTTAATATTAAAATTAAAATTATTTTGAAGTTCTGACAACACGTATGAACGCCACGATTTATTTTTACCTAGTGTTCGTCCAAGCATTCGCCAAGTTAAAAAAAATTGAGGTGGCCACTCTATCCGCCATTTTTATTTCAAAATTCGAACATCAGATTCGAAATTAGTGACCTCTTTAAAACTGTTAGATAATTTTTAAAACTCTTAAAAAACATGTGTTTAGGCGGCAACCCTATGGTAGAAATTACACAATTTAAAAATTCTGTCTATAGATTTGGATTCAGTGACCTATTTTTAAAAAGTGTTCGCCTAAGCACCGTATTCGTGAAAATTAAAAATAAAATAAGGTGGCAACCCTATGCCATTTACAATTTTATAATTTATGACTTCAGATTCGATATCAACAACTTATCTGTTAGGCCTTAATTCCTACTGGGTATGTATTTTCCAGAGAGAGTTGAAAAAGAAGTTGAGAACATGGGAGAGCAAAATTCAAGTTACACGATAATTTCTCGAGTTGTTCGTAATTTTGATTTACGTACCAACTCAATTTGAAAATAAAATGGAGTTTCCAACTCGACTCAACTTGCGCTGGAAGTAACTTGAGTTATAATTAATTAGAATCTTGAGTAGTACACTGCAAAAAATAAAACAAAAAATTTAATTTTTTTAAATTTGCAACCTACACTTTACCTTAGGCTTTAGTAAAAACGACTAATGAAAAAATTGTTCCTTGGCTTGTAAAAGATTTCTATAAATATTTAGTAAAAGCATTATCGAAGTTACGTTGAACTTTTCCATGTTGAAGTATTTCCATCTCAGGCAGCCGGTATGTTCACATAGAAATAATGGCTTATTTTTCCCACAAATTTTTTGCGTAATCATGTCTGCTATGATAACTTCGATAAATTTCCTCAGAAGGCTTGTTTGGAACCACTAAAGTAGCATTGCTATTAAGAAAGGCTACAGTCGGCATTGCCATAAAATTAAAAAATTATGTGTTTGTAAAGAAATCTTTCTCTTAACGAGAAAACGACGTTACTTTATGTTTTTATCTTTATTTTATCTTTCTCTTGACGAGAAAACTACTTTACTTTATGTTTTTGTGGTCGAAAGACACAATTACGATGGCAAAGAATTAATTTGAAACCCGTTAATTGTCAAAACTTAAAAATTTGAAAAAATTTCGTAAACAAGAGACATATTTTATCAAGTTCATTATCATAAAGCTGACTAGGAATTCGTGTCAGATTTACAAAATTCCAAAATAATGGAAATTTAAAAATGGTAAAAAATATAAAGAAACTATCTACAACAATGTCCACTACTTACAGGAGAACGGAGGCATTTCAATTTTGAAAACAGTCCATGAGTAAAAAATTACATCTCAAAATGTTGCTTTAGGCTGTGTCGCTTTAGGCTGTGTTCATAGTGAACGCCGATTCAGACAGGCAGGCAGACAGAGTGTGTGAACAAGCGAGATAGGTAGGTATTTGTGTCTCGTTTGTTCACACAGATTTCAACCTGACTGCCTGCCTGCCTGTCTGAATCGGCGTCCACTATGAACGCCGCCTTAGACGAGAAAAATTATTTTGTGGGCGAGAGATAAGCCTTTTTTATATCGCATATAAGTTCCTGTTAAGTGTATTTTGTAAAAGACTGAATACCATCGTAAGTCAACTGATTGAACCTAATCAGCATGGCATCAGATCTGGAAAGTCCACTTTCGACCAGATATTTACGCTCGAACAAATCTTGTAAAATACCCTAGCAAACAAATCGACACACTTCTTTTTGTCGATTTCAAAGCCGCCTTTGAAAGTCCAATAAGGAATCACCTATACTCCACAATGTTTGAATTTGGTATTCCTGCAAAACTAATTTGTCTCTGCAATGCGATATTGAATATCACCAGTAAAGCAGTGAAAATCACGAAGGACATCTCCCCTTCGTTTGATATCGAATAATATAACAGACAAAGTGGTGTCTAATCTTGAGACTTTTTTAATCAAATAATGAAGGCGCAGTGGAGCAATATTCCATTTTCATCCCTTAAGGGGGGAAGTTATAAAGGAAAATCTAAATTTTTCATATTTCGAATAAATAGCATGTTAAAAATATACTATCAGAAGGAAAAAGCGAAATATTGAATAATATTTTCGGAGTAATGTTCAGAAACGTCCGAGTCCGTAATCGTGACTTTTCAGGTAGTCGGTGTGCTTGGGGCAGAGCAGTGATTCTTTATCAATAGATTGTAAATTCTTTTGTTTCGTTATTCTGGGAAGGCTTGTTACATATAAATATATACAACTATGGGCAAAAAAGATCGGGAATTTGTTTATAAAAAAAAAATCTTTCTTAATTCCGCCTCCGGAAGCAATTCAAAGACTACTGGAAAGTCCTTTTCCGGTATAGTCTTTACGGTGGTTGCGGAACGATATGGGCAGACTTTTAGACGAAATGATCACGAATTACGAGTGAAGTGTGAGATGATGCATTATCGTAATGCAAAACCTAAAAATTAAGAATACCCATGTTGTATTCTTTGTTGATAGTTTGGGCAGTTGAAGGGAATTCATAATGCACTATACCACGATAATCGAAGAAAACTGTCAACATGACATTGATTTTTGACTTGCTTTGACGTAGTTTTTTCAGTGTCGGCTCATCTTTGGCACGGTATTCACCTGATTGATCGGCTGCTTCTTGGTCGTAAGACTCAAGTCTCATCTCCAGTTATGATGCGTTTCATTTGGTCTTGATAGCCAGAAAGCATTCTTACCCACACATAAACGCGGCGCTGTTCTTCCCATGAAATTGAGCGTTTTTGGTACCAATCGAAATGTCACTTTTCTGCGGCTGAAAGGGTTTCTCAAAATGATTTTCACTGATCCTTCCGATATTCCAACAAGGGCAGAAAGTTATCGCACTGTCAATCGACGATTTTGAAACACCAATTCTTTGATTTTGTGGACTTGTAGCTCATCAGTTGATGTTGATGGTCGTTCTGGCCGTGACTCATCTTCAATGCTTTCTTGACCCACTTTGAATATTTTGTACTACTTGTACTTCTTGTTTTCGATAGAACTTGCTCACTGAAGGGTTTTTGCATTTTTAACGTTTCGGCATCAGAAATTTCATTCCACTTGCAAAATTTAATATGGTATTTAAAGATAATCAGCTTTTCGAGAAGCCCAAACATTATTGTATAGACCCGGAATTGCAGATTGACCCTTAAGTCACTTAAACGTTTAGTTGTATCGTATGGAAACTTTTGACGTGATTTTCTTCAAACTACTTTTTCAAAAAATGCTCGAGCGTTACTCAAAAAGTTGTTGACCGATCAGGCAGAAATATTGATAGAATTTTCTTTATAGTTATACTGGAAGGATGAAGCTATAAGTTTAAAAATGCCGTGTGAACAATTAATTTTTTTGGTATCAGAAATGTTGAAAAAAATACTCGGAAACCTGAACATTCGATTAAACAGCCGATATAAATTTAAAGTTTTAACCTGTTTATTATTTTACAGATTTATTCTTCCTTTTAACATATCAGTTATCGAATAAAAACCTCTTTTTTAACCGAGGAGATGGCAAGGTTATGTTAGAAGAGTCGTGCACCTATGAGATGCTTTTGTGGGGGCCTATTGCTCCATTACGAATTTCTTATTCTTAACCCCTTTAGGTTGTGGTACCCAATAAACCAAGTTCATTTTTACTCCTGTTCAGCTAAACCATCCTGTGCTTTTTGTGAACCTCCATATGGGCATCTCCCAGTGGCACGGACGCGACATTCGCACGGTTTTAATTACTCGAAAAGCAAGAAAGAAACAAAATGAGCCGATATGTATTTAAGTGTTCTAACGCGACGAAAGAGTGCTACATTTTATAAAAATATTGGCGAGATTTAGTACAAATTAGTACAAAGTAATAAGCAATCATTCAATGGAACGGACGCGACAAAAAACAGAAGTTTTTTTAAGCTCGTATAGAAATATGCAAAATTAAGCTAATTTTGAGAACTTTTTTTTATTTATAATATACATATTAATGGAGGTCAAAGTATAACTATTATTCGTAGACTTATGAAATAAAATAATTATCTCTTATCTTTTTTTAAATAGATATAGCACGAATACGGACGCGACATCATGGACGCGACAAATTTTTCCACAGTAGTAAAATACAGTAAAGATGTTCATTAAAAATTTTAATAAAAAAACATCATAATAAGTTCAATTCAAGTTACATAGCAGAAATACTAATAAAAAAAAAAAAAAAATAAAGTTAAAAGCTGTTAGAGTGCTTTATTTTAATGTTTTTCTTCACTTTTGGTGGACCTATTTTGGGAGATGCCCATATGTCTAGCAGTGGTGTGTTCACGATCTGCTCCAAATTTTTAGAAAATCTGTCTTCTATATATCGGAGTCGACGATTCTGTAGATTTGGGCATTCACACAGAAAGTGATCTCACCTGAGGAGATACACTGCAGAGCCACCATTTTGTAAAAGAAAAAAAAAGAGAAAATTACAATTTTTTTTACAGTTCAAAGGTGAACTTAAAAGAAAGGTGAAGGGAAAATTAAAAAAATTATCCAATTGTGTTATCAACTTGAAGAAAAATTCATTAAAAATTACTTAATTCACCGTGTCTATAGATATCTCCTCTTTAAGTTCCGCGCATATTCTTCATTCAAGAAGAGCTTCCCATCTAATGTTAAGTACTGTGTTCTAAATGCTTTTGAAAACAAATTTTCTTTCTTTAAATTTTTATGCTTAAAGAGAGGAAGAGTGAGATAGAGAGAGGGAGAGAGAAATAAGTTTGCAAAAAGTGCAGGCAAATAGAGTGAGAGCGTGTATTTCTGCAGAGTCTCAGGCGCTCTTAATATGTTTCAAATAATAATGTGTTGCCAGCAAAATTTGATTGGATAAGCGTTATAACTTTTGGTAAAGCGTGAAGAAAAGAAAATTTTTGATATTAAACTTGGCTTGATTTTTCAAAAACTTCCTTGTTTATCAATATATAAGACAATTTATCTGAACCTGATTTTATGAAATAATTGTTTGCAAATGACAACCAACATTTCATATGGCTTAAGTTTTTAAAAATCAAGTCTCAAAAACTGGTTTTAAAAAAAAAATCACACAATATCAGGAAATGAGTTGAAAGAATTCGTTTCTATCAAAAAATCATAAAAATAAGTTTTAAAATTTGTATTTTACACACAAAAAATAACAGTTATATACAAAGTAGTTACCAATTTTAGACAATTCATTAATAATAAAAAAATATCTTTAGCATAATAAAATAAAAAATGTAATGTTTTATAGAAACTACTAAATACTTTTAGACAAAACGACCATAGTAATAAAAAGAAAAAGAAATTAAGAAACTTAAATACACAGGGAAGTATTTATAGCACTAGAAAACCAAAAACACACATACAAACACACATATATATATATATATATAATATATGCAATTTTAAAGAGTTAAATACCTGGTAGGGAGTTTGATTGGCATAATTGAGGGCTCCACGCTGGGCGCCACGAAATAGAAGCATTCTAGCACAAGCCTCTTGGTTGTTAACAGCGCATACATGCAACGGTGTATTACCGGAAGCGTTACGGCCATCCATGTCCGCACCATAAAACAATAAATGTTCCAAATGGTGTACCAGACCATGACGGCAAGCCTAATTGTGTTAAGTTTATATAGTTTGATTTTAAAGGTTATAATAATAAGTAAAAAAGGATTGTTTGTTTTTTTTTTTGTTTGTTTTTAAGAAAAAGAAAAGTAAAAATAAAAACAGAGCTTACAGAGGAATAAATAATTAACTATATGTTGATAAAAATACATAAATTATGTAGAGCAAATTTCAAAAACTACAGAGGTTTCTTGATCAATAAAAATGTAAGAAAACCATAACCAGCACCACTCTAAGGAAACCAATTTTTTAAAGAAATTTTTTATATATTACTTATATAAACTCAAATAACCGAGCAAGTTTACTTTTAAAGAAACAGCTCTGAAATGTTGTTGTTCGTTAAAGCATTATTTGTTTTTAATAAAAAAACCATCACTGCCGCTGGTCACCTTAAAATTTTACAAACAACAAGCTTTTTTTTTTTGAGCTGAAACCGTTATTTAAACTAACGAATTGTTTGTTTATCGTTTATTTGAAATAAATATTCCTTGGCAACTCTGTTCCTTGTGTTACAAATGTTAAAAAAACGTAACGTTTCTGTTAGAATTGCAGCGTTGATGCAGCAAACTTACCTGATGCACTTCCTGCCAACCTTGATTGTCCTGTATGCCTAGCGCTGCATGATCGTGTAATAAACTTTCGGTTATTTTCGGATCACATTTGCGTGTTATGGAAATGTAGAGCGGTGTTATGCCGCGACCATCTTTGTAGTTCGGTGAGGCACCGAGTTCCAAAAGAGTGCTAAAAAGTAAAAATTTCAAGAGTTTTAATGATAGCTTTTTACTTAAAAGCTCAAGAGCAATAAATATATAAATAAATATAAAAATACAAGTCATACTTGAATAATAAAACGCGAATATATGCACTGAAGTCAACTGACTATTAAAAAAAGATTTCCTTTTCTGAACAACTCAACAACATAAATTGAGGAGGTCAGTGGCGTACCGAGAGTCTAAGCCGCCCGGTGCGGATTCCCAATTTGCCGCCCCTCTCATATGCAATACAAAAAAAAAACATATTTGATGTTAATATAGGGTTTTGTATGCAAAGTTTTCACTTTAGAGTGTGATCTTTCATTGTTCTCAATTATATATAAAAAAAAAATAGATAATAATAGAAAATAGGCGTAGATAGCTTTTTGTTCTGGGGGGTTAAAAATTCTTTTGAGATAACCCTCCCCACTAAATTTTGTAGAGAATGGGTGCTACAAATTAGATCTGTAAAATGAACTTGATCTGCATCTCTAATGGTAAAAGCTAGTCGATTTTGAGTTTTATCCTAAAAATGACTAAAAAAATTTTCTCAAAAACTCTTAGAACATAATTGCCTAATAACTTTTAAAATACCTGTAAAAGGAGAATGTCACTTTTTCTTTTCATCATGTCGGCGTTTCATTGTCAACGCGTTTCATCGTTTCAAAATTTTTGACTTGTCTACAATTTTAACCAATCAAAGCAGAAATGTCATTAACGACAGAATTATAGTCTTAGTCGACATTGACGATCAATTAACGACATTGTAAACTCGATTGACGACATTGTGTCGTCAGTTAAAAAAAATATGTAGTGGTAAAACACGGGTTTTCAAACCGAATCGCATTTTGTTTTTTTATTAAATCAATCTATCGGTTAGAATTGCTTATAATAAGCGTCGACATTTTAAAGAAAAGCAATTGTAACTATAGTTACTCCGTATAACACTGTGCCATAACTTGAGTTATTTGTATACCAAGTTTTTTCTTATCACAAAATTCTTTCGATCTTTTAACTTAATAGAATTAATTGACAACAACTTTAATATTTAGTAATGTTTTTATTGCTCTGGGGGGGTCCGAACCATACACCCTACACTTATACCCTACAGTAGAAAATAAGATTTATTCATGATATATAAATTGGTGAACAAATAATATAAAATGCAAAAAAAAAAACATAGAATTACAAAGATATCGTTACACTTAACGATTTTCAGAATCTTAAGTGTCCTTTCACACTCAAAAAAGGAACAGTCTAAGTATATTAAAACTGATGTGCGTGTGTGTGTGTGTTAGTTATAGACTACGAAACCGCTAAACCAATTGACATAGCTGTCGCAAGGTCTTGAAAGTGTTGCTGTGAAGTTTGGAAAGAATCGATAAAAGAAGTGTGGCACCTCCTGTGTAACCCAATTTGCAATACCGCTTAGCTTTGAAATTACAGGTCGTACAATCTCATAATTAGGAATTTAATCTCAATTTACACGTGCAGCTCCATTGGTAACATTTTGTAAGCTTTATACAAGAGGCGTGTCACTTTTTGATCAGCTCAAATTTTAGGTATAGTTTTAGAACTATAGGTATGTACACATCAATGAAACTTTAAGCCCCATACTATTTAGTCGTGTCCTTTGACTGGCAAAAGTGAGCAAGCAGTGGTCAGATGGGCATGTCACCGCCCATACAATAAAAAATATTCATATAAAAAAGCTTTGGAACAAAATGTTGGATGATAACAAGACTCAGTATGGAGTAAATAATTGATCAAGTTTTTATACTGGAAAACTGGGACGAACATTGGAAAACTGGGCGTGGCTTCGTCAGTGTTAGTCAAAGTTTTGAAACAGATTATCTATGAAAGTAAAATAAGATCACTCATATTTATGATAATTGCCAAAGATCTCTAAACAGTGCAACAGTTTTTAAACTTTTTAGTGCTGATGCTTTACTTTAACATAAAATTAAGAATTCTGTATAGCTTTATTGGTTAAATCTATATTATTTAAAATTGTTAATTAAAAAAAACTAAAAAAGTATTTTAAGGCTTTTAAATAAAAAAAATAACAAAAAAGGTTGAAGCAAGTAGCAAACAGATTTGGTATCATTTTTTTTATAAAGCTTTATATTTTCATATGTATTGTTTTGATCATTACCCGCGATTACCTGTGGAAGTTGCATTTGAAAGAAAATTTATTATTTTTTTATATTTTTTTAAAATTTATGCTATTTCAAGGAAGTACATCTCATTATTTTGTCACAGGACCAAACTTTTAGGCATACAAATTTAAAGCCACTAGGCTTTATTTAAAATTGTTAGTTTTTTGTGATTTATTGTTGAAAATTGCATTTATTTTGATTTAATTTTAAAGTTTTTATGAGAATTTTAGTAAGGTGATACGTTTAGTGAAATTTTTGATTAAATATTTTTGAAGTTAGGCATGACTTTGGAGGTCCAATTAAAAAAAGTGGTAAGGTTTATGACCTTAAAAAAAGGATTTCTATCATTAAACATATCCAAAATCATTAAATCATTGTAAAAAACCAAGAAAAACAGTCGAGATGTCATCGTAATGCGCGCGTTTTGCCTAATTTTTAAAAATTATCTACTGTTGAAGAGGCAAAGAAAACTAATATCAAATGTATTTAAATATGTGTTCAAGCATTAAAAATTAAAAAAGACAAAAATGTAGTTTTGACCAATCTACCTTAAACGTTAATAATCGCTATTATTCCAAATGTTGACTTACGTCATATTAGAATTAGGCCAACTATAAAAAAAGTTTATTCTTTAATGACACCGAACGAAAAATTTATACAAATACAATTTTTTTTTCATTTAATATTTTATTAAATTGTTATTTTTTTGCTTTTTTATTAGCAAAATTGTAAATTATATAATCAAAGTCTATTTCATTACTTAACTTGTATTCTATAGATAATATGGCAAGATTTGTAGGCGAGACGTACTCATTGTAGTTCTAATGTAGGTTTTTATGAGTTTTAACTTAAAGAAGCTCCTCTCTCAATTGGCAACACTAACTGCAATGGTTAGAAAGATGCGTTAAAGTCTTACAATGTTTGGAACTGCGTTTTCTAGACTTAAGTTTCTATGTGCGCAATAGAAACAAAGTTCTGAAGTATTTTTCTCTCAATGAGAACCTGTTCCTTGTCAATATTTTCGTGACAGAATTTAATCAGTTTACATTCCAACTTATCATTCAGGAGAATCAAAGGAGTACAAATTGTGGTACCTTGTGGTCATTTCTCAAAATTAGTTCTTCAAAATAAATAATTAAATTATTAAATTAGAAACTGACCCAAACAGTATAGACCACGCCTAACTCCCTTCCAAAGCGATTTTATTATAACAGTAAAATCCCTTAAAAAATAACAAAAAATTTTAATAGAAAAAAATTATGTCTTTTTTTATTTCATCGGTAACTAATTTCGAGACTCGAAAAACGATTTTATATTTTGGTTGTGCTCAATACGAAGCTCATATATATAGTTATATTTACAGTGGTGATTACAGTAAGTTTAGTTCTTTCTTTTGTTTGTACCTTAAAATGATATTGTACAAATATTTTTTTTGTAAAAGGCTTAATTTAGCTTCAGTGCCGCCCCTAAAATAATGCCGCCCGGGGCGGACCGCCCCCCTCGCCCCCCCCCACGGTACGCGGCTGGAGGAGGTCCATTACAAAACACAATTATTACACCATAACACATTTTTGAATAAACGACAAAATATAATTAAAGCCAGTAGGATATATATTGGAATTGTTGCATTTTGATCGCAACCATAATTTTTGGTATTGAATAACGGTAAAAATATTGACCCTTGGCATGTTAAATAACAATGGCTACATAGATTTTAATATGTTGAATTGGATTCATTAAAAAAATCAAAAAACTTAAAAAGTTTAATTATTGCGTTTTGTTTTGGATCTCCTCAATTGTTTTAAGCTTTTAGGAATGGGCGAAATCATCTAAAAGCTTTCATAAGCTTTCATTTTGTTGAGCTTTCATATTCAACAAAAAATTGTTACAAATTATAAAAAAATATTTCTTGAAAAGCGTTAACGAACTCGAAAAACTTACAAGGAAAAAGCACAAAGAGTGAATAAAAAAAGTGAGAGAGAAAATGTAGATACAAGTTTCTGCCAGCGCTGCTGAAAGTACTACTAAAGTAGTATACTAGCGGATGTAACCCGGTGTTACTCGGGGTTGTGCCTCGAACATAGCAAAAGGACGATTTTCAAATCTGCTCTCATTTTAATATATTTTAAATTATCAATTAAATTTTAAAATTTTTTAAATTATAAGTTTTTGGGGTTTTCCCCCCTCTTTCCATCGAAAGTGTTTAATCAAATTTCCGTAAAACTGTACCTGTCAGAGATGATTAAAACAAAATGACATCTTTAACGTCTCGATTTGATGTCTGGTTTTTGAGGAAAATGGTCACCCAGTTTAAAAAATACATTTCGAGAAAAATGTATATAAAGTTTTTCTAAATTTTTCTTATTTAAAAAAAAAATTCCAATTTTAAAAAATCCTTTTGGGATCGATTCAATTTTTGGATTCTTTTCGTTTAACTTCGGTTTTGGTCGATACTGTTCGGTTAATTTTTTTTCATCTTTATATAGCTTCTGCTCGTATACGTTTGACTTTTTTTTATTCGTTAGTCTTTGGTTCTTGACTTCGTTTGACTTCGGCTCATTACTTGTTTTTTGTCGAAATTAACTTTTAAAAGCATGGGATCTATTTCATTAACAGATACAAATGCTTACCAAGTTTCATCAAAATCGGTTCATCCGTTTTGACGTGAATGAGCCAGACATTGTTGATTGAATAAAGCGCCCTCTCACGGAAGTTTTCTGAAATTTAAATAGCCTCAATTCTGTTGCAGGATCAGATTATTTCACGTACCAAATTTTAGTAAAATCGGTCAAGTCATTTAGGAGTTACTGAGTCTTAACAAAAAACTACTTAAAGCGCCCTCTTGCATAGGTCTTTGGAATTTTTTATGTTTGATTTTGGATGCAGTTGAAGTCTATACCAAATTTCATTGAAATCGGTCAAGGAGTTTAGGAGTTATTGCGTCTTTAAAACGCACTACTAAAAGCGCCCTCTAACGGAAGGCTTTGGAAGTTTTTATAGCCTATGTTATCTTGGGCGCAGTCCAACCTTCATACCAACTTTCATTGAAATTGGTCCAGGTGTTTAGGAGTTATAAAATAGTGCCACGCCCACATACTTCCGCCCACTTTTTTACCTATACCTTATATTGGGAGCAGTTAAACCTTCATACCAAATTTCATTGAAATCGGTCTTAAATGAAATCGGAATCATTAAAATCGGACTTAAAGCGCCCTCTTGCGGAATTCCTTGGAATTTTTTATATTTTATGTTGAACGTTGAACGTTCATACCAAATTTCATTAAAATTGGTACAGGTGTTTAGGAGTTATTATGACTTTAAAATGCACTACTTAAAGTGCAATCTTGCGGAAGTCTTTGGAATTTTTTATAGCCTATATTTTATTTTGGGAGCAGTGGAACCTTCATACCAAATTTCATGGAAATCGGTCCAGGCGTTTAGAAGCTATTACAGAGTGCCACGCCCACATACCTTCGGCCACGTTTTTACACCCCCTATGTTTTTTCTCTTTATCAAACGTACAAAAACAAAAAACAAATTGGCCATTTCAGCCCTTGAAAGGACTTCGACCGAGCTACTTGTGATCAATTGTGGTGTGTGTGTTATTAAATGTTTGCACACAATTGACCGAGAACTGGACCTACATGTTTTATGCCGACTCCGAACGGCTAAAGTTCATGTTCTCAAGAAGCTTTACATGGCATTGTTTACTCTCTGAGGTTTGCCATTGTCTGCAGAGAGGTGGTGACCGATCAGAAAAATTTTTTATTGAAAAAAAACTTTTTGCCGCTGCTGGGGATCGAACCCGGGCTCCAAACATGCTAAGCCACACACTTAACCTGCATGCTACGGTCACCACGTTTACATGAAAATAACATAAATTAGATTGAATACGTAGCATATGTTTGATCCCAACTCATATGATGTTTCGTCAGACACATCTTAAATACATCTTCTTAAATACATATATCTAAAATTATATCTTACATTTCAAAAACAATATATGATAATAAAATGAATTAACCATAAACTTATCAAACGTACTCGGTGTCTTAATTTCAGCTCAATCGGATAAACGGTGCGCGAGCCTTTACGGAACAGACAGACAGACAGAGGACAGAGACAGAATTACTCTTATTGACTTTTGAGTACTTCTATACCAGTGGTCGGCACCCATGAAGCACATGCTTTGCCAAAACTCTCACGTATTTTCATGCTCTTTCACTCACTCGACAAACAATTATTGCCGAAGCAGCATTGTTTTCAACGATATGCAACTTTTTTGTCTCATTTTCACTTACAGTCTCATTTTTAATTTTGCCGACCACTGCTCTATACCCTCTAAATCAGGGATGCGCAAACTTATACATACAAAGTTTTGTGTTTGTATTGCAAAGCTTCTGTTTTTCAAGTTAACACTGAACGAAAAGCAGGGGTTAGTTCAATGTTACAATCACAACATACGTTCAGCCGCTGTTTGAACTTCATGCTGAAAGGTTGAGGTTGCTTGCTACGAAAAAATGCAGACAGTGAAAAAGCTTTTTGAAACTTTAAGCATTTATAAGCTCTTTTAACTTTTAATTGTTTTAAGTTTAGTGAAACCAATCAATATTTTTGAAAATCTGTTTGAAACTATTATCTAAAAAAAAAATCCTACTAACGCGAAAGCTTTTCAGCCAAAGAATTCAATTTTTCATTAATTCTGAAAGAGCGCTAACTTTTTATTTGAAGTCTTAAATATTTTTTTATATTGTATTGCTTGAAGCTTACTGAGAGCTTTTAAATATATTTTTCAATAAAGGTGATTTTAACAGTGGGTAAGCTTTTTATTTAAAATTAAAATTATATTGTTATTTTATGTAAGAAACTAAAGATGTGTGTGAGCTCTTGACACCAAAATTTTGCCATAATGTTAAGACCACTGACGGCCAGTTTTCAACTGACTTGGCTTAGCATTTGTGAGGTTAAAAAATACTAATACATTGCAGTGAAAACAAGATGAGGCCATGAGTAAAATAAAAATAAGCAATTCATTGAAATTTCACTTATATTTCTCTTAGATTTTTTTTATACATTTCTTTGTTATTTGAATTTTTTTATATTTAGTTTAACATATCTGTATATTAATAAAAAGTGACTTATACCACTTTCAACATAAAGAGCTCATATATGTGTTTCAGCTAGAAATACAGCTTTTAGAATGAACAAAGCTTTGAAGGTTAAAATAAGACATTAATTCAGCTATCAAATTTATAACACCTTTTCACTAACAATGAAAAGCTTTTATTCTCATCAAAAATTATAAAACTTAGATTTGAATCCAATTTAGATAGTTCGAGAAAAAGGGCCAATTCAAAGCTCTTTTGTAAAAAATTATCTTAAAGTAAAGCTTTATATATAAAATATTTATTTGAAATCAAATAATACGCTTTCTTCGAAAAAAGTGCTTTCGAAAGCTTTCATAATGCTTTAATAAGATTTACGAATTATTTGCCACTTACGTTACTGCCTCCAGTGAATCCTTCTCCACTGCCTTATGCAAAGCCGTAGCACCATCCTTAGTGCGATAGTCCAGCAGAGCGCCACCATTGACCAGTGCGATCAAAAGCTTATTTGGTTTTTTAGCTCCAGTTGCCACCGTAAGTGGCGTATCGCCACTGTCGGGACAATGAAAATTTGGGTCCAGCCCTTTAGCACACATTTTGGCAATTTTTTCCACATGTCCGCCATTGATGCACTCAAGAAAGCGTCGCAGATTGGCGCGTGTGTGCAAAGCTTTCAATTGACGTTCATCCAAATTTAACATTTTGTAAACACGGCGTTTATATTTTAACTAAAAAAAAAAAAAATGGTGAATGAGTTGAAATAAAAACAATTGTTTTTTGCAAAACTAAAACTTACCTCTAGATAACCAACTGGACCATTGAAAGGATAATCGCCCAGACGCCGCTCTTCGTCGAGAAATTTGCCAGCTTTGCCATTCGATGGTGGACAGAAGAGACCATAATTGAAGCTTTCCTTAAGTTCCTAAAAAGGAAATAGAGAAAAAAAAAATTGTTTATATAATATACATATAAAAATTAACTTTTTAAAAAAGTTAATAAAGTTTAAAGTTAATAATTTTATTTAAAAAAAAAAAACAAAAAAAACAAATTGGCCATTTCAGCCCTTGAAAGGACTTTGACCGAGCTTCTTATGATCAATTATGGTGTGTGTGTTATTAAATGTTTGCACATAATTGACCGAGAACTGGACCTACATGTTTTATGCCTACTCCGAACGGCTTAAATTCATGTTCTCAAGAAGCTTTACATGGCATTATTTACTCTCTGAGGTTTGCCATTGTCTGCAGAGAGGTGGTGACCGATCAGAAAAATTTGTTTTATTGAAAAAAACTTTTCGCCGCGGCTGGGGATCGAACCCGGGCTCCAAGCATGCTAAGCCACACACTTAACCTGCATGCCACGGTCACCACATTTTATGTAAATTTTTAACATAAATTTTTATGCTCTTGAAATTGAAAATTTAATTTAAAAAGAAATTTTTTTTTAAATTATTATTAAAATAAGTACTAAAATAATTATTTTTAGCAACTAGTTTTATTTAATAAATAATCACAATAAGATTTAATTAAATAAATAATTTTTTAAATTTCTGCACTTCTTAATTTGTATGACTTCTTTATGTTTTTTTCAGTGCTTAGCTCTAAGTTTCGTTTAAAATTAACTGCATCAGCTTAAAATTCGAACTCTATAAATCTTTTTGCAACTCATGCGAAGCAGTCATATTTTTGTATGTCAAGTGCTCAAACTTGAGAGCTTATCAATAGCACAGATACTCTCTGAGGACAGAACATGCACCCAGCCAATGCAAATTGAAGTAGAGACGTTATTCAAAAACATTGCACAGCCAATGTAGAAATTTTGCCTAAAGTGCACTTAAGAACTGCTGCGTTAGCAAACTTATTTTCAGGCTAATGGATAACAGTTATGTTGGATTGCATGAGTTCATTGTTGTTGTTTTGAAATTTCTTCAAAATGTGTAACATATAAGATTCACAAAAAATTTTACCAAATTCTAAAGTCAAGTCAAGTATAAAAATGTTTTTTTTTTGTTTCTTTTACAAAAATCGAATCAAGTATTTACACCGACTTTTCAAAATTGGAAATAAGACCAACTTGAGTTTTAACTTGATTACAAAAAAAAATTTAAAAATATAATAAAAATATTTCGCATTAGTTTACAGCCTTGGTAAAAATCTGCAATTGTTCAAATTTTTTTAAGTGAATATTGATTTTAATAAATTTATAAAAATCTCGTGTCACGGTGTATGTGTTTGAACTCCTTCGAAACGGCTGGATCGATTTTAAAGAAAGTTTTTTTTGTATATTAATAAGGTATGAGAATAGATCGTAAAGTATTTTTGACCTTCTTTTCCGCGAATTTTGCTTTTATTTTCGTCTATAAAGCGCACACCAATGAAACTCGGTACAAACTTACTATTAAGACATACCCTTCGATTGTTAAATTCGAGTGATCTTTGAAAAGGGGGGCATGGCACCGCCCATACAATTCAACTTTTTTATATCGAATGGATTTAAAACGAAATGTCGTAAACAATGAAGCTCAGTATTAAATAACTATAAAACAGATACGGGCATTAAGAAACGGAGCGTAGCTCCGACAATACATCTCAAATTTTCGATACACAATAGCTATGGATGTAAAAGTCACAGAATATTTTAAATCAGAATGAAGTTACTATGTGTTGGTGTTCTGTAACTGGAAAATTAGAATGAGCATTATACAAGGGAAGTGGTTCCGCCGTTTGGAATCGTCGTTTGGAATCGTTTTGGAAATAATAATCACAGATCAAAGAAACTCGGTTTCGAGTAACTATTTGGTGATATCTTTCTACTAAAAAATACTTGCAAACTGAAATGGCTATTGGACAAGGGGTGTGGCTTCGCCAATAAAATACAATTTTTTATATATATAATAGCTTTGGTCAAAGAAAGAATATTGCGACTCAGAGTGGAGTTACTATTTGCCTTTTATTAGCAAACTGGAACAGGCATTGGACAAGGATGGAAGCAACGCGCCGGGTTTACTAGCTAAATTTTTATAACTTTTATTTTTTACATCTTTGTATTCCAGGAATTTTTTTTCAAGTAAATAACGATTTGTTTAACCTTAAAATTGTAAGTTATTTCGATCAATACTAAAGAATTCAAATAAAAAACAGATTCACAAAGGATTGTTAATGATCTTATCTTTTTCTTTTTGGTAGAATAGAGGCTATTTTTACAAGAAACACGAGGTAGCCAAAGGAGTTAATGCATCACAAAATTGTTGTGTGTGGCACATGAGTCTTATGCACTCTTACCTTATGAACCATGAACCATGAACCATGACTCTTACCTTGTGAACCATTCTTGCTGCCCTTGTTTTTGTACATGAATTACATGAATTTTGGTCACTAAACTTACAAAGCAGTTTACTTTGCCCATGTATATGTACATGAAATTCATGCATTTTTATCGCTTATCGCATGAACTGTTCTTGTTTTCTCGTATTTGTACATGCAATTTATGAATATTATTCACAAAAATTATGAGTGATACATGTTCCCCTTGTATTTTTCATGCCATTTACGAAATTTTTCAGTGGTTCACGTATCGTGTACACACAATTTATAAACATTAAGCACAAGGCTTGGCAAATATTTTTGTTGTCGAATTTTTTCTTTTGTGTATTTTGCACATTGGTATAATGAATAGCTCATGTGACTCATGTAATTAGTTACTGAACCAAAATTCATGAATGCGATTCATGAAGATCATGTTAAAATTCATAATTAGTGTGTGCTTTATTACTTTTAGTGTGTGCTTCGAGTGCCTCTCGAGAACTTTCATTTGACACACGTATTTAACAATCCGCACAAGTTTTTCTAAAAAAATGTTTAGGACAACACTAATTTTTTGAATATGACCGTTTGTTTTCAATTTTGTTGCTATAACTTTTGTATTAGTCATAGTTTTGAGCCTTCGTGAAAGAAGGTGTGGCCATGTTCACATGAGAGCAGCGCCCAGTTTTTCACATGGCATAGCTTGAATGCTTTACCAGAATACAATTGCTTTTCTTTAGCTTGAATAAAATCTATTTAAGGCCACGCACAGTGAGAGGACTTCATACAAGTTTTGGCCATAAATAGTAAAAATAAGCCAAGTGTTTTGAAATTTGGTATGAATGCTTTGTATAGTTAAATTTGAAATATATATAAGTTTGAATCAAATTCGCGCACAAACACGCCCAAAAACTCTCATACGAATTTTTTTGTAAGAAATATTAAAAATAAACTTAGAGGTTTGAAATTTGGTATGAGACCTTTTTACAATTAAACATGAAATAAACACAAGTTTGCATCAAATCCGGTCACAGACACGCCCACCTTCCATACGAATTTTTTTGTAAGAAGTAGTAAAAATAAACTTAAAGGTTTTAAATTTGATATGAGACCTTTTTACAATTAAATATGTAATATATATAAGTTCGGATCCAATCCGTCTACGGACACGCGTAATTGAATTGTAATTTTGAAGTGAGCCTTTACAATATATGCACATATTATGTATTGGCAATATAGTTTTATTTCCAATTTGAGCAAAATTTTCTGACAGGTACGCCCACTTTTAATCCTAATCTTCTTTCTTTCCATATAATATTTATTAAGCTGTTGGTATACAATTTGAATTCTATGGATTTTAACATTTTTCTGAAGCATAAGCCGTACGAAGTCGACATAAAATTTAAAAAGTAAGTTTATAATTTTAAAAATATTTTTTATTGCTCATAAAGCTAATTTTTTATTAACTCTCTAGCTTCAACTGACAGCTCGTTGTATTTTTTATCTTTCTTTAATCGCAAATGGCTGACAAGAGGATCGGAAGATATAAGAAGATGGTGCAAAATGTCTTCATTTTTAGCAGTCCTTGAACAGGTTCTGCTATTATGTAGACGTGCGTTTTTAAATATTTTGTTGGATGCCTCTTGTGTTTCTTCCGACAAGCGTCCTATTGAAACGCCTGGCTGCTTTATAATTTCGCTTCCATGGATTAGTTCTCTGTGCATAGTTGGAGGCATATTATACCATCCGTAACACGTAAATCCACTCCACGCTTTTATTTTAACTTTTAGCTTCGGCCCAGTCGAAAACATTCCTTACTAGTTCCTTACTAGTAATTTGAGGACTACATTTCATAAGATCAATTCATACACTTTTTCATTTACATCACTTTTTGTTACTTTTAATATAGTTTTTATTTTTAAGATACGCTGAAAATAATAAAATAATTTTTTTTTAAATGATACTTAAGGGGGTCTCCTCATTGAGCAACTTTTTTTTCGACTTTTTTTTTTGCATTTACTTATAGCTTGGGTAGTTGTGAATATGTCCCTAAAAGGATTTTTAGAAATTCGAAATACTTTAGAAGATACAGCCTTTTTTGTGAAGCAAGGTCTTCGTCAAAATGAGCTATTTTTTTCGCCTCATTTTCGAACGAAGCGGCATAAAGTAACCACCGAATTCTGTTGAAAATGTTTATTGTTAGGTAAAAACGTGTTTGCACACATATTCATACAAACATACGAATACACATTTCTGCTTATTTTAGGGGTAGAAGCATTTTTTGAGTCCAGGTGTTCAACTGAAAGCATCATTACTTCAAACTTTAAACGCGTTTATCTCGAAACCACGTTTTTCGAACTGGCGGCCATGATATCTCCAGTTCAACTGAACCGATTTACATGAAACAAAGTGGAATCGACGCAGAATTGCCACCATTCTCGGGTGAACCTTGACCATAATTTTAAAAAATTTTTTACTATTTTTTTTTTACACTAAACTACAAAAAAAAAGCCCGAAATTGAATTTCTTTTTTTGAATGGCCGCCATTTTGTCAAAAAAAATCACAAAATTAAGCTTGATTTTTTAAGCCGTTTTTTTTTTCATTTCAGACGCTTCGGAGACCCGGAATCGTGGCCGCCGTGACGACACCTTTTTTTTCACCACCAACTTTGAAGTCTCATTACTTTTTGAACAGCCCACGTATCGAGGCAAAAAAAATTTTTTTATTTACTTTGAAACTTTTGTAATACAATATATAAAAAAAGTTTTCAATTATTCTTTGCGTTTTCAAATAAGAATTTTTTTAAAAGGGTCCAAAAAACGGGTTTTGAATGAGAAAACCGCCTTAACACGAAAAAATCACTTTAAACCCATTTGGGGCAAGTTCGGGCAGCGAGAACTATATTTTTCTATAATGATATATATTTTTGGATGGTATTTTGAAAAAATTAGATAGATGATTTTTGAAATTTTTTTTTTTAACTGTTGAAGTTCCAAATTGTTTGCTTTTTGCATTAAAAATGCTTATTTTTGAAAAATCACAAAAATTATATTTATTTTAAAAACAACAAAAAAACACAGTTAAAGAAACACTAAATATCATATTTTTATTATTTTTTCATTTCACTTCCATTTTCTTAAAAACAAAAAAAAGTGAAACACTTACGACTGCAAGTAGTAGAAACAAGTGATATTCTCAATTTTTATACCCTAAACCTGAAAGGTCAGGTTATATTAACTTTGTGCAACGTTTGTAACGCATAGAACGAAGAGAGTCCGGTATAGAAAAATATATATATTCTGATCAGAGTTATCTCGCGAGTCGAGCTGTTCATGTCCGTCCGTCTGTGTGTTGTCCGTAAACTCAGGATAAGAAGAAGGAGTTGAGATACTTGGATGAAACTTAGTACACATGATCTTGATGATGATACTTCTCGCACAACGCAAAAATTGAAAACTGCATAAATAAGCTCATAATCAGCCTAAAACAAAAAAATTTGGTATGTATGTGTTTTACAATAAATAAGTCTCTGTTTAACTAACAGAGATATAATTTTGCACGTACAGTTGTTATAACAAAACAAAGATGGTCTTGTAAAATTGACATCATCCGCCCGCGGATACGCCTACCTCCCATACAACCCAAAAATTGAAAACGCAATAAATAAGCGTCTGTTTTACCTACAGAGACAAAATTTGGAACGTATGTTTTTTATAATAAAACAAACATGGTTTTGAAAAATGGACATCATCCGCCCACGGACACTCTCACCTCTCATACAACGGAAAAATTCAAAACTGCATAAATAAGCTTATAATTAGCTACAACAATAAAATTTGGCACGTATGTTTTTTATAACAAAACAAAGATGGTTTTGAAAAATGGACATCATCCGCCCACGGACACGCCTACCTCCCATACAACCCAAAAAGTTTAAAACTCAATAAATAAGATTATGTTTGTCATAGCGGGATGAAATTTGGTATGTATGTATTTTATACCAGAACTAAGAGGTTTTCAAAAATTGGGAGCAATCCGTCCATGAACACGCCCACCTCCTATATTGAAAGCACAATAAAGGCATTAACTGTGAGCTACAGGAATAAAACTTGGTATGTGTAAATTTTTCATCAACATTTAAATGCATATAAAATATAGGCTTCATCCGCCCACGGACACACCCATTTTCAATAATATTATTTTTTTTTGGAAAAGTAAGTTCGGGGTATTTTACAGTCGGCCTTGACCGACTTTAAACTTTCTTAACTTGTTTTAATTTAGGACTCAACTAAAAATGTAAAAAAATTATTTTGATATTAGAAAGTAATTAAAAAAATACAAAAAAAAAAAAAAAAATAAAAATGCAATCATTCAAAGTAATCCGCTTTTTTTACTCAAAGTAATGAAACTGGGTGTTCACTGAATGGGCGCGAAATAAAAAAAAATAACCTTTTATAAACCAGCCAATAGCTCAAGCTTTATAAAAAAAAATTTTATTAAACAAATATTTCAACCCATGACTTATGAAAATTAAAGAAATAAAAGGAAATCACGCGTTATCCTTAAAATTTCTCCTAGCAAAGGGTACTTAATTATATAAATTTATGCAATATCACAAACATAACTGATTACAAGAAAAGCAAAAAAACATAAAAGTAGCATCACAAAGGCACGCACAGACGCACTCTTGAGACCATGTTGAAGAGTTTTATGGGCGTGTTATATCGCATAATGTGCCAACACATCTCTCTACAAACATCAAATGAACAAATGCACGAATAATTATTTGAAAAAATTACTGCCACTTTCGAATGTGGGTGTTGTTTGTGACAAAATTAAAAAAGGGTGTAATGCAGCACTTATGCAGCCAATCCCGAAGTTTAAGTCAAAGACAAACAAGCACTTTCTTAACAGAGACAAGACAAATATGTGCTTTATGAAAATTGAGTAAAAAGCACATTACAAAAGGAAGTGAAGATTCCTGTTTTGACTTTTGCTAATAAAATTTTTACTTCGTTTTAACAAAAAGAAAAAAAAAATAAAAGCTATTTTAAACGCATTCTCAGAGTTAAAAGCAAAGGCATCAAAATTTAACTTTTTTAGCCCTGCTCAACCTCATCACCCTTAAAGCTTCTCATTTTATCACCGCAATGAGGGTGCATTCTCATACACACACACACACACACATGTAGCTAATTTTATAAAAATGACAACAACAAACAAAGCATGCTGCATGCAATAATGAGATAATATGAATGCAGACCCACCCATCTACCAACCTTACCGTACATAGCAACTTTCTAGTCTCCAGCCCGTTGCTTTGACTTTTAATATAGGTGGTGGTGGGTGGTGGGTGGTTGGCTTATGGAGTAACATTCAAACTGCTAGTGGCAACACTTAACAAAAAAGGCTCTGCTTCCGTTTTTGAGATGGTGGGTTGTGCGTGTTCTATGACGTTGCCCGGTAATTTCATTCGAAATTGGACTCTTGTGCATTCATCTAAAAATAATCACTTAAGCACGTGCACACTTTGGTCACTAAGTTGGGTTGTGGAATGGCTGGGTCTTTGGTTGATAATGTGTTTGTTTGTGCATAGGTAGATGTGACATCATAGGCTGGTCTGTTGGACGGGGTATCTGCCTAATGTGTGCCTGATTTTAATATGGATGAGTAGTTTTTTAAGAAAATTCCATGGGACATAGGATAAAAATTTAAGTGTGGAATAAAGATATGCTTTATGACTTTATGTTTAGCAGAGATTGTTAGAGTTTTGGGTTTTTTTGTGTCTGATGTCAAAAGTCAATTTGTTACGGTAGTCAAGTATACACAAAGAAACAACTAAACAACAAATAGCTATTGGGTAGTTAAGTGGAGAATTTTGGCAGTTTTCACAAGAAAAGCTATACGTTTATATAAAAATAATAAAATATGACAACGAAAATTATGTAAATTTGTAAAAAATATTTTTTAAGAATTATATTTAGAGCTTTAGCCAAAGAATTGCGACAACAGCAAAGTTCTTTGCGGAACAAACCGAGCAGACAAGACCATAGTTTCGTCGAATACAACACCAACGGACGCATCAGTCTGTGTACGCGATTCAAAAGTTAAATTGTTCGAATTCGGTAATATGATAGAGAGATGAGCACGTGAGTGATTTTGACTCACGATCATGCACGCTCACGATGTTAGTTCTTCTAATTACACACGCTCACAATTAAAAGTTTTTTTTTGGCTCACGATCACGATGTCATTTTTACTCACGAGTCCTCACGAATACGTTTTACAGGAAGAAGAATACACATAAGTTTTTAATAAAAGTTTATTTAGTGCTTTTAAAATAAGAAACGTAAATTTAATTCATATCTTATGTCGTTACATCATATATATTTAAATTATTTGAATATATAAATTAGTTCAGAGCAAAATGATTATTATTTAGATGGAAACATCAGGCCATCATTATAGTTGAAGTTAAAACTAATGAAACATTAAAATCTGTTGAATTCGGTAATATGATAGAGAGATGAGCGCGTGAGTGATTTTGACTCACGATCATGCACGCTCACGATGTTAGTTCTTCTAATTACACACGCTCACGATTAAAATTTTTTTTTTGGCTCACGATCACTATGTCATTTTTACTCACGAGTCCTCACGAATACGTTTTACAGGAAGAAGAATACACATAAGTTTTTAATAAAAGTTTATTTAGTGCTTTTAAAATAAGAAACGTAAATTTAATTCATATCTTATGTCGTTACATCATATATATTTAAATTATTTGAATATATAAATTAGTTCAGAGCAAAATGATTATTATTTAGATGGAAACATCAGGCCATCATTATAGTTGAAGTTAAAACTAATGAAACATTAAAATCTGTTGAATTCCGTAATATGATAGAGAGATGAGCGCGTGAGTGATTTTGACTCACGATCATGCACGCTCACGATGTTAGTTCTTCTAATTACACACGCTCACGATTAAAATTTTTTTTTTGGCTCACGATCACTATGTCATTTTTACTCACGAGTCCTCACGAATACGTTTTACAGGAAGAAGAATACACATAAGTTTTTAATAAAAGTTTATTTAGTGCTTTTAAAATAAGAAACGTAAATTTAATTCATATCTTATGTCGATACATCCTATACATATATTTAAATTATTTGAATATATAAATTAGTTCAGAACAAAATGATTATTCTTAAGATGGAAACATCAGGCCATCATTACAGTTGAAGTTAAAACTAATGAAACATTAAAATCTGTTGAATTTGGTAAACAAGTCGTGGCACAAAAAATTTTAAGTCACGCACGTGGAAAATTCAATCACGCACGCTGCCGAATATTTCGTGATTTTTTATCGGTTCGCTCACAATCACGACATGATTCGTAGTGATACACCGTGTCACGCATAAATTCGTGAGACGCTCCCATCTCTAATATGATACTCTTCAATTCGACTTTTGCATGATATAATGACCAGGTAGTATAAATCGCGAGGGCTCAACTGTCATTGGAGGCATAGAATGTCAAAATGACGATTTGACGCCAAAAAATGATGCTTCTTGTACAATAATAAATGAAAACAGGGATATTTTTATTTATGTGTTTTCCTTGAAGTTGGAAATATTTTGCATTATATATTATATTTTTGCGTAAATTGTATCATTATATTATATTATTATCTCTTGTGAAATATTTTTTCCTAATACTCCTAATAATTCTAAAATAAAAGCGGAGTTGTTTTAAAATAACGACAAACAAACTTTACTTGCTTACTCTAGTTGGAAAATGTCGCTGTTTACCTAATATATAAGTGTTTACCTTTTATAAAATGTTAAAAATGTGCCAGTGAAACAACAGAAAAATCCCTTTCTTTTAGTGCAAAAGTAATAAGAAAGTGCAAGACCAAAGAAAAAAAAGTCCCTGTTTACTTCTTCTTATGATAACACTACTTGTATTTGACACATCATGCCTCCGTCTTGGCAGCGCAGTCGCTTTTTATAATACCTGGTTTTTATATCATGGACTTTTGCATTAAATATTTTGACATACCTTTTGTTTCTTCACACTGATTTTTGACGTTATAAAGTTATGGCTTTTTCGTTTCTCCCAAAAAATGTTGCCTTGTCGCGGTGCAAAATGTTTTCAATATTGCTCGCAATCCTGTAAAAGTGCATGTTTTTTCCTACTCAGGAAATTTCAACAAATAATAAACGAATGTAACCATCCTTGTCTAACGCACACCATGTCTAACGGCATTCATAATATTGCCGTTTTAAGAACAGCCGATATGCAGGGCAACATTCTATCCTGAGAAAGCTTCGCAGGGTAGAAAATGCGCCTTTTTTGCCCTGTGTGAGTGCGACATTTTAAGAAACGAACACAGAATTTACTCACCTGTTTGCTCTTATTTTAGAATCGAATACGAAAAAAGGTAAGGGCAGTGAAATAGCAATAGCAATAGCAGTAGCAGTGGAATATTTTTCCTGCTAAAAATCAAAAAAATTTTTTTTTAAAAATATATGAGAAAATGCATTCCATTTCTTTTGCATATCGTAAAAATGTCCAAAGTTGGTACTTTGGATGATTAAAAGTATTATTTACTGGTGCGATGAGACTTACAAGAAAAAAGCACACATTTTGTATGGACGCCCTATGAAATGAAAAATAAATACATTTCAATAAAACAAAAATTTTATTATAAACAGTAAGAAATTTAAAAAAAGAAAAAACAAGGTAAATTTACAAATTGCCTGAAGTCCAAAATAAATTAATATGAAATAATTGTGTCAACAAATACTCTTTGATATCGACTAAACATTACTTAAAATTACAACAACTTAAAATTACAACAAAATTTTCTTATGAAAAATTGATGACATCGTGTGTGATTTTGTAAGAGCTTTCGTTTGGCACCAAATTTGTAAATGTTTCCATGGAAAATAGCGAAATTATAGCAAAAAAACGAAATTTTTGCTGAATTTTGAACGCGAGTTTGGAACCCTAAACCATCGATTGAGCACGTATAAAAAAATACGTCAACCTTAGATTTTTGTCTTCTATCACATATCCGAAAATCATTCAAATCGGAGACTGTCACCAGGGGACCTTTCCTTATAAGTACTTGTTATATTTTATTTGGTAATGCTCTAAAAAGTTGCATACAGTATAGGTTATACCTTTGTTTAGATACATTAAAGAAGTTATTTTGAGAAAATTATGCAGGTGTGGAGGATTTTTAGAAGCAATAAATACTTTTTTAAGAGTACATTTTTACTGTTCTCAAATGTTACCCTGTGTGTGCCAAACAGATTCCGTAACTTGAACGCTCGCTTTCTCGAACACATACAAGCCGCCATGTTGTTTGCCATACGAGTTCAGCAAGGTAACTTAATTTTTGTCAATTTAGGCCTTACATTTCCCTTTGACAGTGGGCCCATCTGCACAGTGGGCCCCGACGAACATCAACCCACCCTGCAACATATGAACCGCCCCTGTTCATAAACACGCAGCTGTGCGACCCGGAATCAAACAATAACAAAACATACAGCAGGCCAGTGGCATGATCACAGTAGCACAACAACAAAACAACATAACGAAGTCGCATAAAGCAAAACCAGCAAAACATACAAACTACATGCATTCTATGCATCCACAAGTGGCAATAACAAAATACTAGAGGTCAATAAACTGCGACTTTGACAACAAAAACACGTAGGGCAAAATGTTGCTGCCAGCTTTAGGCAACGAGATTCAAGGTCGAGATCAGATAGAAATTTTATGACACAAACAAGGTCCCTTTTTGGTCATAAAAGGAGTCAGCGAACCAACGTTGGCTCTATTTTCAAGTCAAAACGCAAGCAGCGCACATCGGTGAGTCAAGTGAACAAGTGAACAAGTGACCAAAGACAAGAAGTGAACCAGTGACAGTGAATAAGATAGTGACCAAGTACGTCAGCGTACCAAGGACAACAGTGAACAGTGTTTTCTTGTCGGCCCGAGTGGTTTCATATCGGACGGCCGGCCATAAAACATCCTAGTGGTATCACGAAAGCTGTTTTTTCTGTCGACCCGAGTGGTCGACCGGACCGGATGGTCTGCTCTAAAAGCATCCAAGTGATTCCATTTTTATTTAAAATAAGCTAGACGACATATACGATCGAATTTTACATCTGGCCCGAGTGGTTCCATACCTGACGGCTCATCGTAATTTCAAATACACCGTGGGCTGGCGAAAGGACAACGGATTTCACGGACCCTAATTTGAAAGACTTCGAGGAAAATCGAGAAGGAGCAGAAAATAATCAATGAAATGTGAATTTTGTGAAAAAAGGAACAAAATAAAAAGATTTTAAGAGTGAATTTAATTTAAGTAATTTAAATTTAATTTTAATTTAATTTAACATTTCGGGGTACAATAAGACTTAGTCTTTAAAAAACTATTTATTTTTTTCTATAAAAACTATTCTTTTATTTAAAAGAAACTATTTTGTTATTTTTTAATTAACACCAGGAAATATTTTGGTACGAACCCCGGCTATTCGATGAGTTAAACCCGGCTAGAAAGATCGTTTCAGTTCACAGATGTGAACGCCACATAAAGGGGGCATTCCCTGAGCCATCTCCTGCGCCAACGTTCAGTCTACAAAAATACATACATGTTGCAAAAAGCAGAAAATCACTAAAAGATGTCCATAAATCAAAACATTAACTTCAAATATAAGTTAAGTAATACTCACAATACTGACAACTTAATAAATAGCCACCCCATTTTTCAAATAAAACTATTTAAAATTGTTTTTGCATTATTAAAATCTACTTACAAGATTTATAACCTTTCAATATTGCGTTATTTACTTCAAATTAGAAAAATTTAAATTGAAAATATTTAAAATTAAAAACTGTCAACTCCACCAAGTCATAAAAACAACCCCCTCAAAGTATGCAATAACAAATTTTAATTTTGTTTGCAACATAAATAAAACGTATCGGTCATACAAAAAAGAAAGAGAGGCAGAAGGAGAGAGAGAGTTTATGCATAATCAAGAATTCTAGCACGTTTTTCATATAATTTTGCAATATAACTAAACATCAATGGGCGTTGAGAGTGAAGAGGGGCAGCAGTTTTATAGAAAGTAAGCATTAAAGTTAGACAACCCACGAAGTTGGCTTTATATAAGCTCAGAGAAGTCGAACAATTAAATCCATTTCAAATTCCACAAAAAATCAACCCAAACATGAATTCAAAATATTTGCATTTCGCCCATTTGATAACACCCACAACGACAATGACATTCATAAAAGTGACAACAACACGCAACAAGCACAAAATTGCAACACTGTTTTTTCTACAAATTATAAACTTTGAATCTTGAGGGAGCGCAACACTGACAGCAGCAAGAACAACCACCAAAAAAAGCAAAACAAATCGAAAAATGTACTAAAAGGTAGCAAGTGTGCAGAGCAGTAAATGTGTAAAACAGTGTTTCTCATCAGTGCGCCCGCGGGCAACGTATCAGTGTTAGTGACCGTATGCATGTGCAGCCGAAGCTAAAAAACGAACATCAGTCTTATGCCAACTGTCCACACAGAAGGTTCACGTCACATGCTTGCTTGAATTTGATTTTTTTTTCAGATAATTTGCGAGTTTATTTTAATTGATTGCAACAACTACTATGCTTACACTCTAAGAAAAACACACAAGCCGTTTGTTGTTTATTTAACACACATTGTTGTTTATGAGTACATTTACAGGTCAGAATTTGTTTTTGTTGTTGTTTTGTTTTATTTTTTTAACAAACTTATAGTTTTCTAAATCATAATTACACTCAGAAAAAAGTGTCTCGGAATATGATAAAAAAGGCATCATATTTAGAGAAAAATGGTATAGACTTTGCTCCAGAGAATGCTATTCTGTAATTGCGATACTAAAAATTCTCTAAAAATGATAAAAAGCTACCATGAAATAGAAAAATATATCATTTTTAGAGAAAAATACTTTTTTTTTGAGAAAATATTTGTTTTTATTGAAGAAAATACTTCTCATAGTGAATTTTTTATCAAAATATAAGAAAAGTTTCTCATTTTCAATAAAATTTCTCTATAAATGAGAATTTTTTTGTGCGAGAAAAATACTTATCATTATTAGAGACATTGAAATGTTTCCATTTCCTAGAAGTAAAGAAATATTTCTACGAAAATGTGAAAATTTATTCTAATTGAAGAAAATTTTATTTGAAAAAGTGAAAATTGCTATTATCAATAATAGAGAAATTTTTTACCGGAGCAAGGTATGTGTTTTTTTCTCAGTGTATTATAAATAATTATCCTTGAAAACATAAATAAACAAACAAATATTTTATTTTGATTTCTGTGCATAGCTGCCAACCCATATTCCCACAGAAAATACCTTTTTCCCATAAGCAAATTAAAAAATTACCACACAACTGCCTAACTCCCCACGGTACTTTTTTCATTAAAAAATACCACAGCAATTAAAAAATACCACAAAATTTTCCACAGCCATTAAAAACTACCTCAAAATTCCCACAAATATTAAAAATTCCCACAATAATTAAAAAATACCACAAAAAGTCTCACAAAGAATAAACGGAATTTTCAATATGTTAATTATTATTTTCTTTTTCATTAAAAAATACTACAGCAATTAAAAAATATCCCAAAAACTCCCACAGCCATTAAAATATACTTCCAAATTCCCACACAAATTAAAAAATAACCCCGCTGAATTAAAAAATATCACGGGAATTCCCTTTTCCCACAGCAATTAAAAATTACCACAAAAGAAATTTTTCCTAAAAGTTGGCAGCTATATTTCTGTGTACTTTTATGCGTTTGACGTTTTGCCGAAACAGCTGATGTTAAATTGTTTGACCAAGTGCTATGTTAAGTACTCAACGTTGTTTGAACGTTTCTTCATCGTTTTGTTTTTAATGTTGAAATTGGCTCAGTGTATGCACATCGTTACATTAAGATACGAAGCATGATATCGTTGTGTGCGTTTGGCAATCACTGGTGTAAAATAACATAGTTGTTGTTGTTGTTGTAGTTGTTTTTGTTGTTGTTGTTGTTTTTGTATATTAAATGTGATGTTGCTAACACTCATTGTTGCAAAAGTTGCAACAAAGTGTCGATATAACAGTTCAGCAACGTAATAATATGCAAAAAGCTATAAATTTGAAAAAGTCCCTTCTATCTCTCTCTCTCTCTCTTTCTCTCTGTATGCTTATGCTTGTGCAAAAATTTTTAAAAATTCAACGCGAAGGTATCAAAAAAGTTGCAAGCAAAAACTTTTGTGCAACTAAGCTTTTAATGTAATTTAAAGCATATTTGTAACAGCAACTTTTATTGCAAGGCTTAAGTTTTGATAAAGTGCCAGGAATGAAATGCATAAAGATAAACAGGGATGCATTGGTGCATTTTGTGTAAAAACCACCATAAGCTGGCATACATTTTAAAGTTAAATTTGATAATGAAAACTATTTTTTAATGTCGTTGTTAAAAATTTAATTAAATTATAAAAGAGTAAATCTGAAGGGAAATAAATATATGACCAGCACGTGGTAGAAATAAATTTGAAACGGCCAACTTTTATGATCATTATCCCCATGATAAATGCTTTCTTAAGTTAAGCCAAACTGAAGTTAACTAAAATGCTGGATAAAGTTTTTATTCGGGCACTTTTATTTTTATTATACTAACTTTAACTATTCACCTTAATTACATGCACTGTAGCATAAGCATATTTTCTATCTTTTTTTATTCTGTTGTCTACTAAATTTCGAAAACTTTATAGAGTTTGGCAATGGGTGACATCATTAAAAGCTCGTTTTCAGCTTCAATGGCTGAATATTTAATCATTATGTCAATCATGCCAGAAATTTACTCATGGTTGCCAGTAAGAATTGGCGACACTTTGGGCAGGTGTTGAACATGTCTTCAGAGCGATGTTATAGTTATTTTTAATGACAATTGTTTTGAAAAGTTTCTCGCAGTAAGTTTGAGCAAAGAATGTTTTAAAGCAGGTTTAGATAACTTTTAATCATAAAGAACGAAGTTTCAGAAATAATCAAGCGGTGAGGTAAGAGTAATTAAAAATAATCAAAAGTTATGACAATAACAATGACAATGATAATGAGAATGAGAATGAGAATGAGAATGAGAATGAGAATGAAAATGAGAATGAGAATGAGAAAGAGAATGAGAAAGAGAATGAGAATGAGAATGACAATGACAATGACAATGACAATGATAATGATAATGAGAATGAGAATGAGAATGATAATGAGAATGAAAATGAGAATGAGAATGAGAATGAGAATGAGAATGAGAATGACAATGACAATGACAATGATAATGAGAATAAGAATGAGAATGAGAATGAGAATGAGAATGAGAAAGAGAATGAGAATGAGAATGACAATGACAATGACAATGACAATGACAATGACAATGATAATGAGAATGAGAATAAGAATGAGAATGAGAACGATAATGAGAATGAGAATGAGAATGAGAATGAGAATGAGAATGAGAATGAGAATGAGAATGAGAATGAGAAAGAGAATGAGAATGAGAATGACAATGACAATGACAATGATAATGATAATGAGAATGAGAATGAGAATGAGAAAGAGAAAGAGAATGAGAATGAGAATGACAATGACAATGACAATGACAATGACAATGACAATGACAATGACAATGACAATGACAATGACAATGAAAATGAAAATGACAATGATAATGATAATGAGAATGAAAATGAGAATGAGAATGAGATTGAGAATGACAATGACAATGACAATGACAATGACAATGATAATGAGAATGAGAATGAGAATGAGAATGAGAATGAGAATGAGAATGAGAATGAGAATGAGAATGAGAATGAGAATGAGAATGAGAAAGAGAATGACAATGACAATGACAATGACAATGATAATGATAATGATAATGATAATGAGAATGAGAATGAGAAAGAGAATAAGAATGACAATGACAATGACAATGACAATGACAATGACAATGACAATGACAATGATAATGACAATGACAATGACAATGACAATGACAATGACAATGACAATGACAATGACAATGACAATGACAATGACAATGACAATGACAATGACAATGACAATGACAATGACAATGACAATGACAATGACAATGACAATGACAATGACAATGACAATGACAATGACAATGACAATGACAATGTCAATGACAATGACAATGACAATGACAATGACAATGACAATGACAATGACAATGACAATGACAATGACAATGACAATGACAATGACAATGACAATGACAATGACAATGACAATGACAATGACAATTACAATGACAATGACAATGACAATGACAATGACAATGACAATGACAATGACAATGACAATGACAATGACAATGACAATGATAATGACAATGACAATGACAATGACAATGACAATGACAATGACAATGACAATGACAATGACAATGACAATGACAATGACAATGACAATGACAATGACAATGACAATGACAATGACAATGACAATGACAATGACAATGACAATGACAATGACAATGACAATGACAATGTCAATGACAATGACAATGACAATGACAATGACAATGACAATGACAATGACAATGACAATGACAATGACAATGACAATGACAATGACAATGACAATGACAATGACAATGATAATGATAATGAGAATGAGAATGAGAATGAGAATGAGAATGAGAATGAGAATGAGAATGAGAATGAGAATGAGAATGAGAATGAGAATGAGAATGAGAATGAGAATGAGAATAAGAATAAGAATGAGAATGAGAATGAGAATGAGAATGAGAATGAGAATGAGAATGAGAATGAGAATGAGAATTAGAATGAGAATGAGAATGAGAATGAGAATGAGAATGAGAATGAGAAGGAGAATGAGAATGAAAATGAGAATGAGAATGAGAATGGGAATGAAAATGAGAGTGAGAGTGAAAATGAGAACGAGAATAAGAATGAGAATGAGAATGAGAATGAAAATGAGAATGAGAATGAGAATGGCAATGAGAATATAAGAATATAAGAATAAGGATAAGGATAATGATAAGAATATGACGATATTTTAGGACTTGAAGACAAATATTGGGACAGGTATTAGAACAAGGATTTATATGAAAATTAGAGCAATCAAGGGGCACGAGTTAGGACAAAATTGAGTATAAATATTTGAACAAAGGTTAGATAAGGTTATTTTGGATGTCTCTGTTTAGAGTCTCACTCAGACTATACGGTCCTTAGTAGTGCCACTTTCTGAAAGCCTTTAAGAAATAACTGAAAAACCTCAAAGATTTGCGTATCCTCTTCTTAATTCGCAATTATTTGGCGTAACTCTAGAAGAATTTTGGCTGCATATTTTAAAGACGATAACATCGGTGAGCACAAGTGCTTAAGTCTAGATCTTAGTAAGGTGGGATATGCGCAAAGAAGGTGCTCCAGGGTTTTTTGGATACCAGGTCAATTTCACTGCCTGCAGTTGTTATTCTTGGTAATACCGAGATTTTTTGCTTGGGCAGGCAATACTAATGATCCCAGAGATAATATGAAAATAGGATATTGGAAAAGTTACATGGCTGTCTGGATTGCCCACCACCGTTGTCCTACCTAAATCGAGAACTTGTGGAACATATTGAAGAACAAAAATTTCATTGAGCAATCCATCGCCGAATAAGGTTGATAAGCTCAGGATGGTTGCTACTATGGAAAGGTCAAAATGTAAGTGCTCAATTTTTGAAAATCTTTATAAATATTATACCAGAATAAATATTTGTTCAAGCATAAGGACAAAAAATTGGACCACCATAAGGTAAAGTCATCAGGACAGGGTATAACCGGAATTCCAGAGAGTCTTAAGAAAGACATACCTACGTCTATATTGTAATAGAAAAGTCGTTAGTACGATAATCTGTCAAGCATGGCTAATCAATTAACAAATAAAGGAGCATCTTTTAAATAAATTACACATTGATTCATTAAAATTAATTTAATTTTATGTGACAGTTAATCTTGTTGAAGAATTCATGTCATAATTCATGGCCATTTATAACAAAGTTTTTTTTTTAATTTTAAAAATTTTGTCTTATATCTTACCAATACTATTCGCTTAGCATAACCAAACAAGATTAGAAAAGCCGACATCATAGCAAGCATGTTTAACAGCAATATTAATTTCAAAAACAACAACAATAGCAACTACATCGTCAACAACAGCCAACATAATCAGCAAAGACAACTACTATTAATGAAGCAGGCATTAATAATTGATTGGTTTTGTGCTGACCTGAAATAACTCATTAAATTAAAAAGCGACATTGTAACGGTTAACAAAATCAATGTCATGTTAACAACAACCAAAGGATGTAAGCTTAAAGCAGGTACTATAATAATTCGTCAAGATTAAAAAAGCATAGCAAATAGTTATAAAACTTTGGGTTAGAACTAAATAATAAAGCATGACAATATAAAGGTAGAACAAAAAATACACACAGCGGGTTATCAAAACACCGTTTAACATTATTTTATGCTAGAATTATGAGACAAAAAAGTTTGTATTAAAAAAAAAAAAAAACAAAAAACTTAACAACAACGCTTTATTTAATAAGCAATGATGAAAAGTCATAACAACAAGATATCATAGTTAAACTTCCGGCTGCAGCAAGACATGAGAACAATTTAAGTTGTTGTTAACAAGAACAACGGAACATAGCGACATCTAGTGGATTGGATGACAAACGCAATTTATTGTTCTAGAAAGCGTCACAGCGCGTTATAGCGATAGACGAGGCAGCGAACAACGAAACAAAACTCGAAAGACACATGCAAGAAGTTGGAGGCACGTTAGAGCAGTAAGTCAGTCAGTTTTTAGCAAGGTATTAAAATTCAACAAGCAAGCATATCGAACCAGGCTATCACTTTACTACTACTTATATGCTACTAATATTTTTTCTTTCTTCTCTGCTGTTTCCGATAAACATCGCTAAACAGTCAACAATCACTGCAACTATGGCAAGTTCTTGGTTTTATAGTACACTGCATATGAGATAGAGACTGTTTAAAGAAATTGTTTTTATTTGTTTATTTTTTTTTGTAGTTATTGGCAATGTCTTCACTTACGAGTAACGGGTCATAGTGGGCCATCGGTGTTTTTATGCTATGGATTATTTTTTCAAGTGATTTAAAGTGATTGTATTGATTGGCTTATCAGATAGCTATTAAATTAAAAGATTTATGATGTTAGAGATGAAATATGTAGTGGGAATTCAAATTAAATTATATTTGCAATTTCAAAACTATAAGAGTTTTCTAGAAATTCTTCAGGTTTCTGTGAACAACTTTAGTTTTATATTCATGTATTTACTTTATATTTATCACTGATAACAGAGATCTGTTCTGAAGTCATTGTGATGTTATTTAATACATACAAACTTTTACATCATAAAAAGGGGCTGCCATTTTCCAAAAAGCTTATTTGAAACAAAACTTCCAGAACCAATGTTATAATGCTCCTCAAGGGTACTTCAAAGGATTCTTAAGATCGTACAGCTGTTTCAGACAGTCCGTAAAGGGCTAAAATGATTTTTCAAATGAATTCAAGGCCAGTTCGATTTAGAAATTTAGTCTTTAACTTCAAAGTTCCCAGAAACTGAGTCTCTTATTCGACAAAAGTCAATACTTTGTTAAAACTTTGTGTAAATTTAATATCAAGCTCAGCTCGTCATTTATAACGAACAAATTTTAAGAAAATCACATGATATTTCAATCTTATTATCAATACGTGAACATTAAAGTTTGTCGTACGCTTTTTTGGTATTAATTAAAAATCAAAACAATTGAAACTTATATCATTTGAAAGGTTTTGTTGTCCAGATGTGCAGAATGTATATATAAATGATATATCTGATAGAGGGGCTCCCAACCTTCTAAGAGAGAAATTAAATTAAATTAAAAAAACTTAAAAAAAAAAAAAAAAACTTAAATAATACCGTTTTTTGTATGTTTATATTTAAATTATTCATTTTAAAAAAAGACCATAAAATTTGATTTATTCTAAAAATATGGGGTAAAAATGATTTTTGTTGTAAAAAAACCAAAAACTCAAAATTGCATTTTTGATTTTCTTTCAAAGTCTATACCGAATTTACGGTGAATTTATTTTGTCTTGACACTAAATTAATAAACTGTCTGTGCCATCAAAAAATCAAGGCTACCCCCTATAATTTTTTTGACAAAATTAATTTTTTTTTAAATTTTTTTCTGTTTTTGAAAGAAATAATTAAATAAATAAATAAATAATTTTTCTGAAGAAAATAGCTTAATATCTCCAATCAATGAAAAGTTATAGCCTCGAACTTATTTTAATCATCTCGAATATATTTATAAATAGGCAATCAATAAATTGGTCGAATTTCACCCCAGGCGATACTAGTTATGATAAATATGCATTCTATTCTAGTAAAAATTCAGTTTTTTTAAAAGAGGACCCCATAAAGGGATGGTGCTAGAAGGTAACTATGTTCTATAGAAATTTGAGGATTTAAAATTAATGGAGACTACTAATACATTTAATGTACTTTTAAAGTGACTCCTGAGGAGTTACTAGCGTGTTTCAGCAGAGAAAACAGACCTTTTTTTAAAAATTCATAACTCAGTCAAAAACAAACATTGTTCCACCAAAATTTTTTTTATTATTGTTGAGAATTAAACAAATTACAAGAAATCAAATTCAAAAAAAATATATTTTTCACTCCAACATGTTTTTATAGAGCTCCAAACTGCCGGCAGAGAAAAAAACGGGGCCTCGTGGTTGCTGGGAGTCGCAGAAATTGTCCGATCTGGAAAAAATGACTTTTTTAAATCTTAACAAAATTCGTATGACAGGAGCTTTTTTTTAATTTTTTTTTTTTCAATTTTTGGTGATGTTCCAAATTTGAAAGTGTGTTTTTTCGAAAAAATATTGACTTTCAAAAGTTGTGAACAAAGAAAAATAAAAATGCGCTCTCACTAATCCGGCTGTAACTTGTGAACCCGTAGGAATTTTTCCATGTCATTTTTCTTAGAATCTTCCATATATTTACTAAAATACAAAATACAAAATTATAAAAAAAAGTTGATTTCAAAAAACCCCCATTAAGATCGGTCAATTTTGTCATGTACCTTCCATGGATAAAAAACTTGCGTGTAGCAACGTATACGTGACAGAAGTGAAACTTCTTTAACAGTAAGAAATAAGAGAGATTGTAGTGTGAAATAGAGAGAGAAAGTATCTGAAAAGAAATTTAATTAATACGAAATGGAATAATAATCTGTTGATTCAATATTTGCATTCAGGGACCGTACCGGCTATAGTTTTTGTCGAAAGTGTCACATATTAACTTTTATCTCTTCATTTTTATTTTTTCCGACAAAAATAAAAGTTATTTTGTGCCTTATAGTTGTTTTTGAGCAAAAATAACAGTTATTTTTTACTTTCATTTTATTGGTAAAAAATAACAGTTATTTTCTGCCGTTTATTTTTTTGGTTAAAAATATCAGGTAATTTATATTTGTTCAAGTCATTTTACCGACTAAAAAAATTTTGATGCCATTATTTTCACTCATCGGTGAAACATTTATCACATGGCGTCAACAGTTCAATCCGTCAAGTGGCCTTTAAAGTCACAAAATTTGAAAAAGTTTTTCAACAATTTTTTTCATTTAAAAATTGTAAAATAACAGTTATTTTCGGTTCTTGTTTTAGTTCAGTTGGTGTTTTAGTTGCTTTAAATATCTTCTCAACATTGTCACTTTTTGAATGCTAGATTGCATTTGCATAGTACTCGTTGAAGAAGCCTCCGAAAGCAGAGGCAAATCTTGTTGTTATTACCTCCTGCTTCCTGATCATAATAATTGTTATGTTGAGTGAGGGCCTCGTAAGGCAACATTGATTGTTGAGTGTATCAACTTGGTTGGCTATAAGATTTTGTTGATAAGATATTATCATATTGAATGAACTGTTTTTTGTATGTTGTCAATCATCTGTCAAGTTTTTGATCACAACCAAAGAACCAAATTAAGCTTTAAGCTCATTATGTGTTGAACAGGCAGTACAATTTTTTCCCGCTGGATGTATCTCTAGGCCTAAATATTTACGTTTGAAGCTTAAAGAAATAAATTTTCCGTGCATACTTTTCGGATGAAAATTAATGTTACTGACAGAATGTTACGCGTTCAGTTTTAATTACATTTTGTTTGCCTGTTTATCATGTGCCTACGTGGCGTAAGGTATAGATTCCGACTCTTGAGCAACGATGGTCAGGGTTCAATTCTCGCTAGCGGCTATCATTTTTTGAAAATTTTCATATGAATTGAAAACGTTAGCCTAGCGTCACGAATAAGAGACCTTAAAATTTTACTCGCCGCCAAAGAAGCTTCACTTCAAAAATCATATAAAAAATTATTATGGGTTCAGGGGAGTAACCATTTCTGTTGTTTTAAAAATGTTTATTATAATTCACAGTAAAGTTTTAAAATTATTTTTTTCTGGCTAATTTCAGAGTTTTTCGTGTATTTAAAAAAACACTGCCACCACAAGAATTGCATCGTCTAACAGATTCTTATCAAATAAGAATTGTTATTGAAGTTCACTAAAGAGCTTTTAACATATAAACATATACAAGGCGAAATCAAAGAAAGCAATCATTGTAACAAAGCAATAATCGCAATTTCAACTGAAAACTTCTAAAATTGAAACAAAATTGAACAAAGCTTGTATTGGAGTGGAATGTAGCAAAACATAAGTAAAAAGAAAACAAAAGCTTACAAAATTTGCGGCTTCTTTTTAAAACAATTTACTTGAAAGTATGTGTGCTCCATTTTATTGATGAACGTCTAGAACACAAGATATGTTTGGAGTACTAAAAGAAATAAGAAAAAAGCAAATAAAAAAAAAACACGCACGGACACTTAAGCAATACTTAAAGAAGCAACTTCTAACAGCAACAACAAAATAGTAACAATTTTAACTAGTACAATAGTACAAGATAAAAAAATAAAAAATTCGTTAGAGTTGTGCTGCTACACTTAAGCTGCATAGTTGCAAGACAAAGAAAAAAAAATTGTGGTAGAAAAAAAAAAACAAAACACAAAAATGTTGTAGAAACGCGTCCGGCCTGCGGCACTTATTTGTCTATTGAGGCTATGTAGCACTGCTGCATCTTCATCAGAAGCTGCTTTGAGCTGCTTTGGTGTTATTTTTCTCTTTGTTTATGTTTTCTGGATGACTTTGTGAAGACTGCAGAAGTAGGCGAGTGCATGTGTGAGTGTGTGGTTCTAACATGCTAGCAGAAATTGTTAACTTCAGTGATATGAAGAGAAAAATGTGTGGTAGCTATGCTTTGCGTTCTAACTAACTTGCACATAACGAGCATTTTAAAGCTTTAAAAGTTCTAGAAAAGTATGCTGAATTATTGGCTGTGCGCCTAAAATTTTCTAAAAAAATCTTTTACGAAACATATAAAAACATATTTCGCTCATTCCAAATAAGGCATTGGGACATTTGGAGTACATATTTTGAAATGAAAATACATTTTAGTGAAGAAATATTTGTGGAATAATTTTTTTAATTTTTTCTACAATAGTACTACTTATGTCCTTACCAAATACACTTATATCAAAGTTAAATATGCAACTCCTTTCGAGAATAATGCATTCAGAAAACGTCAGGCACCGGGACACGGACAACTTTTTTTTTGTGAGATGAAATTTTGCAACCGAAATTTCTGCATTTTGGATACATTTAGAAAAAAAAGTTTTCCCACGAATTTTTTGTAAAGCATTACCCCTTCATAATATACCTTTATAATCTTAAGAGGTAATTTCAATAAAATAATATCTTTTTTTTATCTCGTATGGCATTGGGACATAGATTGTAAGGCATTGTGACTTTTCCGTTTTTCATGAAAAATTTCAAATTATTTATTAGAAAATACATTTTTAAATTATATATCACTTCATTTCATAAACATATCAAAGTTTAATATAAGAAAAATTAAAGAGTTTAAACATAAAAACAATAAAAATTAATTAAAAATAAATTAAATTATTTTAATTATTTTCTTTTGCGAGTTAGATGTTAAGCCACCGACTAAATCTGATGAATTGGTTGCTGTAAAATAGTGTAAGGATGCAATACCTTTAATCGATTGGCAGTTTTCCCATCTTTTAGTCAATCTTTCTTTGCAACACTGAACTTTGACTTTCGGTACCATAATTATAGAAATGCCTTTAACTTTATTTGATGCACAGTGATAGAAATCTTGAGCAGAGAAGACGTTAAATGCTCTTGCCTTGACTTGTGTGCTAACCACTCGTTTAACAGTGCCCCCGATACCGTCCACTGCCCCTTTTCCATGACACGAGGCGAAAAAATTCCATGTTAAATTGACTCCAAAATCTTGTTCAGCGTACAGTAAATTGGATAAATTAAATTTATTCTTAAACTGGCCAATGCAACCGTCGGAGAATATTTCTACCATTTTTACATTTGGATTTCTTAATTTTAAATCTTTCAGAATGCTTTCTAAAAATGTCCAAACGGTGTATTTATCGTGTGACAATTCATCACTTATTATTGCGCAAGATGATGTACCTTGCATCGTCCAGCAACAGGCTGTAAAAACTGTTACTTGCTGATAGCTCCAATGAGCAGCTTGGATCTCGTCTTGGTGAATCGTATGGTAGTTTTCTGAAAAATCAATCTGCAATACAGCGTTGTCCTCTGTCAAACTATCCTTCCTATTTTCAAAATAATTATACTGTACTTTACGAATGTATGCATGTTTCTTAAACTTCAAGAATTTTGCCTGTGCATTATCTATTAGTTCATCAATCGTGCCGTTGTAAGTAACAAGACGCATTTTGTTATCTTCAATGTTCCATTGCTTCCATGAAACATCGTTCAAATCATATGATAAAGGTATAATATCCCGAATGTCGTTAAAACAGGATTGACAACATCCGGTCATACAATGCTCATTCAATGTATCGCAGCATGTTGTTTCGAGGACATTTTTATAAGTTTTTGGAAATCCAGGAATAGCTTTGTTCAATGCAGTTACTAAAAATTCGAAATTGCAATGATGTGGGCAAACGCACATGTTGTGGGGAGTTTTGGATATCGGCAATACCTCTTTTGGGCGTAAATTAAAAAATGTAGACTTACTTACTCTTATATCTGGATATTTAGTGCAAAAATTTTCATACGCCTCGGATACTGTCATTAGCATGTACCGAATAGTTTTCAGTTGTCGTTTTTTTGTCTCAGCATTTTTAACTGATTTTACGTCATTTTTCCCAGGAGCGATACGACTTATTTCGTCCCTTCGGTAGTAAGAATCAACTTTACGGATTCTTTCTCAAATTTTTCTTTCTTTCTAAAATTGTATTATCAAACTACTGTTTTATTGAATATTTTATGTCCCAATACCTGACGCTTTTTATACTAAGAGAAATTTGCAAAAATATAAAAGGGTAATGTAATTATAGCATAATTGAATGTATTAAATTTTTTTAAATTTTTATAGAACCAAAAATAAAATTAAGCTTAAAAATTTAAAAAATCTTGTTTTTTGTCAAGCATTGGGACATGCTGTGACACATTAGAAAAAGTTTTTAAAAAAATGGGTTTGATACATACCGTTAATGAATTATATTGATATATTTAATGCTCAAGGTCACAACAATCGTACAAAAATTTTTAAGCGATCTGCCTTCATTCATATGCTCTCACGGACTGATTCCAATTTTACCTATACATGACCTACTCAGCAAACAATAAAACATAGAAGATTGCTTTGAGTGTTCAAGCATGATTGAGCTTGTTTTTGACAAGTGTTAATTTTTTTTTGTAACACTTACATATTGCACTTAGCATATACCATACATATATATATAAAATATGAATTCTAAAATTCGGCTGTGTGGTTGACTTTTTTTTGGAATGAGCGATTTACATAAAATAAAACTCTATATAGCATCAGAATAAGATATTGGTTTGGCCTAAGTTTGAAAATTTGTTAGTTTTGTTACAAAATAATCAATATGACGGTTTTTTGAAATTTGTAAACAAAATAAAGTGAATAAAATCAATAATTTGGCCTATTTTTGAGCACTGCATGCTTTCAAAATAAGAACTGCATAAATTCCACGATCAGAATATTGAATTTTACAGTGTTTGCTTAGGACATAACTTTTGCAACACAACTTTTGGCTGACAAAAGCCTAGGAAAATCAATAATTTGCACTATTTTTGAGCACTTTATGCGTTAAAACTAAAATTTGCATAAATTCCACCATTAGGAAATTTAATTTTATAGTGTTTACCAAGAATATAACAATTGCAACACAATTTTTGGCTGACAAAAATTATATTTTGATACAATTTTTTATGCAACTTTAAATTATTACATAAAGTTTTGCAAAATAAATAATATGATGGTATTTTCTAAATTTGAAAACAAAATAAATTTAATAAAATCAATAGTTTGCACTAATTTTGAGCATTGCATGCTTTCAAAATAATATCTGCATGAATTCCACAATCAGAAAATGTAACTTTTTAGTGTTTACTAAGGATATAACGTTTGTAACACAACTTGGCGGTGAAAAAATTTGAAGAGATCAATAATTTGCACTATTTTTGAGCACGTCATGCATTCAAAATAAGATCTACATAAATTTCACCATCAGAAAAAATGATTTAATAGTAGTTTAAACTTTGCACCACAACGTTGGGGTGACAAAAAATGTATTTTGTTACAAATTATTGAACAAAATTTAACCAATACATAATTTCTTCTGATCTTATTGCTAAAATTCTTCAAATATATGAATGATTCTTGTTTATTCAACTTTTGCAAAACAAATATATATAATAAGTAGAAGAAAAATCAAGAATTTTAACTTTTTTGAGCACAGAGTTTAGTTGAAGACATATTTTCACAACTTTCACGATTAGGAAATAAAAATATTAAGTTTTAACTAAGGATATAATCTTTTCAACAAAGCTTTTGGGTGTTAAAAACTGTATTTTGGCAATATTTTATTGCAAAAACTCTTAGCATTGACATCAGTTCTTCCAAACTAACTTCTAAGATTCTTCGGAATATTGAAAATAATCGTTATCTGTATTATTAAGTAAAATAATTTGAAGAAAATTACAAATTTGCATGGTTTTTAAGCACTGCATGTATTCAAAATAAAATCTTCATGTAATCCAGGATCAGGAACTAAATTTTATGGCGTTGACTTAGGATATAACCCTTGTATCACAGCTTTTGGGTGATAAGAAATTTGAAAACGTGTTCTATTTAAAATTTTAAGCATAGCACAGACTGTTTTGAACTAATTTCTAAAGTTTTTCGGATATATTCACAACAAATTTTTTATTTTTGTTCACCGAACTATTAAAACAAAATAATTTCAAAAAAATAAATAATTTTAACTATTTTTGAGCACTTTATGTATTATAAATATCATCTTCATAATATCCACGATTAGGAAATACATTATTATAATACTTACTAAGGATATTACCTTTAAAACAGCTCCGTACAGTGCTAAAACTTTCTTTATGATAAAGAATTTTTCAAAACTTTTAATCATAACATAACTTTTTAGACGAACTTCTATAATTTTTTTGTTTTTTTTTTCAATTTTTGTTAACTGATCTTCAGAGCAATTCAAATAATACGTGTGAATTTTGAAAATAACGCTTAGTTTAAGTTGCTGCATACTTTTTGACAAATTCGACAACAATAATAAATGAAAAATTCCGTGGCGCTACAACAACAACAATAGCAATAACAACAGCAAACGGCAGCATATTTATTTTTTATAAGGAAGTTGGCAACAAAAAACAATATATAAATAAGTCTTTTTCATCAGGTATTGCTTTATATTCTTCGGCAATTTCTTCCGCATAGCAGCCTGATAGCGTTTAGCCTTAGCAGATGCGCAAGTAAAGTGCACCATATAAGCCACGAGTTGCCTGAAGAAGGCAAAAGATCATAATGATCTTTGGTAGCCATCAGAGCATTAGAAACATTGCCAGCAACAGATTAAACAATACAAAACTCCAACAACAATATTAAAACAGCAATCAACAGAGCACATTCCACATTAAAATAGTCATGATCTTCTTCATCATCATCTTCTTCATCATCATCATCATCATCATCATCATCATCATCTCCACCATCCTCAGCATCTTCACAATCTACACTGGCATCATTTTGCATCATCTTGTTTAACATCGACATTCTATATATAATCATCCTTTACCTCAAACTTGACTCACTGATCGTGAACTTTGTCATAATAAGCTTGACTACCAACGAACCAGCTCAACTTGCCTGCTATGCTTAAGCCTGCTTTTAACAAGCCTAGCAAGAGATAAGCTGAATTATTTTTTTTACTTCTGCCAACATTGCTGTTCTTATCCAGTTATAGGGTTCAGTTAGTTCCGCACTCGTTGCAATGGAAATTAATGCCAAGTAAATCAATCTTTTATGCATGACGCAGATCTACATTTAGCTGGAAGTGTTCTAAAAACAGCACAACAAAGCAGCGAGAGAAGCTTTGCTATTTTCTGTTAGCTGTAGGGCTAACTCTAAACCTGCCTTAGAAGTTGTTAAAATTTAGTTGTAAGATCCTAGAAGAAATTTTTTTGCACAAATTGTGTTATAACGCAGATGTACTCTTCAATTATCAAAGCATAATTTTTTCTAAAGCCATATATTTAGAAAAAAATTCTATAAAGTGCTTTTCAAGCATTAATCTTGAACCTGAACTGAGATAAAGTACATAAGTGTGAGAAAATTTGCAATTTTTCATATTTTTTATATTATCAAATCGCTAGCAAACAGTATCGTTGCTGTTATGTTAATTTGTATCTAAGACCCTTGCATTCAGGCTTAATTCAATTTTACGGGCATCACTTTTTCTGTCGAATTAATTAATCTTCATTATTCAATGACTTCCACGTTATCCACGTTATCCAACATTGGTTCAAGTCCAAACTAACAGACATAACGAATTAAAAGAGATCTAACGAACTTATCCATTAAGGTTTGAGTCCATAATATTTTTAAATTAAATTTCTTTAGTCCAGTAGTATACAGTAAGACTGCGTGCAGAGTAAACGCCGATTCAGACAGGCAGGCAGACAGACAGGCTGAAATCTGTGTGAACAATCGAGATATAAATAGCTATCTATCGCTATCTTCTTCGCACTGCCTGCCTGTCTGAATCGGCTATTACTCTGCACGCAACTTAATACGGTGAATTGAAACGGGGAGTAAAACCTTACTAAATGGTTTTAAACCTCGGAAGGTTTAGCTTTTCTGCTTGTATTGTAAGAAAAAAGTTCAACGGCAACCCTCAACATTTCTGTGTCGACAAGCAATAACAACTAAACTCATTTTCAAAATTTCATAAGACCATTTTTCAGATGAAAATTACTCCCTTATAAAATGGTACCCTGACTTTTGTTGTTAAGGTTTGATGGCCTCAAACATTTAATTTTCAAGGTACATCCAAAAAATTTGCGTACTAGTGTTTTTCGTTGCGAAAAAAGCAATGAAAGTAATAATTTCATTTTGTCCTAACTCGACTTTAGTGGTTATTCCTTGTTGACACAGATTTGTCTAAATATACAACTTGAGTCTTGAGAGTGTTACTGTGAAGGTTGGTACGATAAAGAATGGGGGCGTGGCATCTCCCATGTAACCAGAATTTTTACCTCCCATGCAATACTCTATGCAGCATAGATTTCGGAAAAATTCGGTACTCCAGCTTAATTTGCACGTGCTTTTCCACTGGTTACATTTAGTAGCCATTATACAAGGGGCGTGGCAATTTTAAAGCATTCAAACTCTCCGGTATAACTTTCGAAACATAAGTGACATATATATGAAACTCGGAATTAATAGAATATTAAGTCATGTCTTTCCACTAGAAAAACTAAGCGATCTTTAGAGAAGGGGGCGTGGGACCACCCGTTCAATTCAAATGCTTAATACTGATTAGCTTTGTTACTAACCCCATCTTGCTGTATTATGAAAAAGCACACCAATGATAAGCAAGACACATGAAGCAATAGATTTTTGTATGGAATAAAGTAGTGCTTCTCGTGACTTGCTTATCGTCGCATAACATTGAAACTCAGTATAATCTTACTTATTCGCCATGTCTTACTAGCCGAAAATTGGAACGGGCATTGGAAAATGGGGAGTGACACCACCCATACAAGGCATAATTCAGGTACTGAATAGCTATGGAAGTAAAAGTCACAGATAATTTCAACATAGAAAGGAGTTACTACTTAGTGTGTTAGTCTTCTACTTGAAAACTGAGACGGTCGTTAGAAAAGGGACTGTGGCTCTCCCCATAAAAGCCAAAATTTTTGATATCAAATAGCTTTGGAAGTAAAAGTGAGTTTGGAGTATTGAAACTCAGAATGGAGGTAGCACTTGGTAATGCCCTTCTACTAGAAAATTGGATAGTTCTTTGGACAAGTTAAAGCTTATTTTTTATAGAATCGATTTGAAAGTCACTGATGAAGTACATTTGTTTGTTGTAGGCGTCGCAATGATAGCCGAGTTCCGTTTTTGTTCGATATTTTTCATAAAAACTATTTCTTAAAAACTAAAAACAACAAAAAATAAATAAAAAAAAAAGGAAAACACATTATTTTTGGCAATTCTATGCAAAATATAAAATTTATTGTGAGCAGTCATGTCAAAAAGTGTCCGATTTCAAATGGAATCTATAATTTATATAATTATATAGCGATATATAATTTACTTAGTTTGCTTAAATTTTGGTAAAGTTAAAGTTATCAAAATATGCAAAACCGGAAAATAAAATAACAAAATTATCTCTAGATATCAATTTCTCAAAGCAATTTCTTTCCTACTTCAATGGTCTAGCCTTTAAAGCCTACCTCCTCAGCCTTTTTCCTACATCAATGGTCTAGCCTTTAAAGCCTTAAACTAGAGGTGAAAAAACTGATAATGTTCCATATAAACCGTACAGTGCAAATATAAAACGAACAAGTAAGGAAACTCTAAAGTCGGTCTAGCTCGACTATTGAATACCCTAAACCTTCTATCTTAATAAAATATAAAAAACAAAAAAAAAAAACAAAAAAACAAATTGGCCATTTCAGCCCTTGAAAAGACTTTGACCGAGCTTCTTATGATCAATTGTGTTGTGTGTGTTATTAAATTTTTGCACACAATTGACCGAGAACTGGACCTACATGTTTTATGCCGACTCCGAACGGCTCATATTCTCAAGAAGCTTTACATGGCATTATTTACTCTCTGAGGTTTGCCATTGTCTGCAGAGAGGTGGTGACCGATCAGAAAAATTTTTTATTGAAAAAACTTTTCGCCACGGCTGGGGATCGAACCCGGGCTCCGAGCATGCTAAGCCACACACTTAACCTGCATGCCACGGTCACCACGAATACTTAATAAAATATATATTGATATAATTGAACAAATATAAATAACTTCTTATTTTTTTCAAAATACATGTATTCCTTTACAGTTTTTAACAGGTTTCACTAGTGTGTGTTGTATGGGAGTTGGGCTTGTTAGTGGACGGGCGAGGCCCATTTTGTGTGCACACCTTAGTTTTGATATAAAATCCTCACATACCAAGTTTAATCCTTGCAGGTCATATATAAACCTTTTTATGGTATTTTCAATAATGTGGGTTAAATGGGAGGTGGGCGTGTTAGTGGGCAGGTGACACCCATTTTATGTGTACAGCTAAGTTTTGATATAAAATTAAAAATTTGATATAAAAATAAAAAATTTGATATAAAATAATTTTTATGGTATTTTCAATAATGTGGATAGTATGGGAGGTGGGCATGTTAATGGGCGGTTGACGTCCATTTTGCGTGCACTCCTTAGTTTTGATATAAAACTTTGCCATACCAAGTTTAACCTCTTAAGGACAAAACTTAAAAACTTAAAAACTTTCTATGGCATTTTCAATATTGCGGGTTGTATGGGAGGTGGGCGTGTTTGTGAGCGTGTCACTGCTATTTTTTTAACATGCTTTATTTTTTTTACAAAATCCATACATATCAAATTTCAATTCTGTAGCTTTAATAAAACTATCTATACAGTGAATTAAATTTTTTTGGTTGTATTGGAGGTAGGCGTGTCCATAGACGGATTCCAAAAATATTCAATAGTGCAGATGGTTCCGTCGATGTCAACATGTGGACTTAGTTTCATGCAATTATCTCAACATCTTCTTCTTATCCTGTATTTACGGACAACACACAGACGGGTAAATGGATGGACTTACAGACAGACAGGACTAAATCGACTCACGAGCTGACTCTGATCAAGAATATTTTCTATACCGGACTCGCTTATTTCTAGGTGTTACAAACGTTTGCACAAAGTTAATATACCCTGACCTTTTAGGTTTAGAGTCTTAAAACTTAGACTTATTGGACTATAACACTGTTAAGATGGTGATGATGTTTAGACCATTAACCCCTTGAGACCGAAGCCTACACCGTTAAAGATATTTTAAAAAATATTTCGAAACTGTACATTATTAAATCCAAAATTCTCATATTTTCTTCATTTTTGTAATCACAAAATCGCGATACAAATCATTATTCTCTGCTGGAAAGTTCGAGAACTCGTTACAAAATCCACTGTTTCTTATGAACATGTTTAAATCGTCATATAGTCATGGTAAAAGCAGCTCTGTACTGCTTTACTGAGTCAAAACATTTAACTGCGTTACTGCGCTGATACATTTAGTTTTATAAAATAAGCGCAATTGTATGAATTATAACTCATTCTTCTTTCTTTGTACAGTCAAAAATGTGGTGGACCCAAAATAATATAATATTTTGGTAATGAATAAACATCTTGATGATTATCATAGCATATTTTACTGCGCCATAACTCAATTGACTTAGCGCATTTCGCTGCAATTAATTAACTTAAATATATAAACAACTTGTTGATATAGGTATCATAGCATATTACTGTGCGCCATAGCGCAATTGAGTGAGCAGCGCTGCAATAAATTAATTAGAATAAATAAACATCTTGTTGATAGAGATATCATTGCTTAATAAACTGCGCTATAGCGCAATTTAGTTAACGCATTTTGTTGCAATAAATAAACTGTTTTAAATAAAAATCTTTTTTATAGAATTATCATAGCATATTCAACTGCGCCATAGCGCAATTGAGTTAGCGCAATTTACTACAATATTAAACTACGTTTTTATTGGTGTATCAGCGCAGAAAAAAATGCTAATTTTAAGCATATTAAGTCTTCAAACTAATATAAAATTATAAGTTTTGGTACGGCCAACGATATTTTAAACCAACGTTTTTACAGAAAATTTATAATAAGACAAATATCTTTGAGAATTTTATTAACAAAAATACAAAATCATTAATTACATTCGATAATAAAATGTAGAAACTTCTTGTGAATGCCATTGATCAATTTGTCTTTTACCTCTCAATTTATGGCTTTAGTCAGTTGTTATCTACTTAACATAGATCAGTGATCATAAAACAAATATTTTACAGTTATTTTTACAAATGATTTGTTGATTTAGTCTACTGCTTAAGTGTAAGCTTAATGAATGCTAGATGATTTTATCACGGAAGTTAAATAAGCTTTAAGCTGCTATTAAATACCTTAGATTTGTCTTAACTTAAATAGTGTAAGATTTGTCTTAACTGCCCAAATGTCAAAAATGCTTCTAAATAATTGTTATTGGTTTTGTACAAGAGTTCAATAAACACTTAAATGTACTTTTAAATTTTTCCAATAACCCATTTAAGCAGTTTGTGAACTTCAGGTGAATGACACAAAATAAAAAATGTTATCTCTTGATTGAAATAATTGATATAAATTGCTTAAAATAAATACAATAATGTATGTCATTATTAAAGCCTCAATGACTGGACAAACACTTAAGCTACTCGAGACAAGCTTAATGTTTTTTGAGTGCTTGGCGGCAACAACAATTGCTGTTACTGTTGCTGCTACTACAACTCAAACACTATCACTGACCCACATACTTCATCGCATAATACAAAACGTAGCTAAAACCGGAAAAGAAATTATGAAATAATATACAAGAAAATAGCAGCCAAATGGTGATGATGTTTAGTGGACCGACAGCTAAACGGGTGAAAGAAGTGGTGGCTGCCACATGTTGTACGCTTGCCACAATTAACAACTATCATATGTGGTCAAATAAAACAAAAAATAAACTAAAATCTTTTTGTGCCAACAATAATATCTAACGATAAAAGCTACCAATCTGACAATCTGGCACTTAAACACCACTTGCCTGACTTTAGCTAGACATGGTTTATTAACAATTTTTTTTTTTGTTTTACCAAAGCAGCTGCTAACATCCTGGCCATAAATGCAACTCATGCATTAATCAAGCTGCTAATCAAGGTGAATGTTAGTTGAAACGAAAAATACATATATGGCAAATGTTGTCTTACAAATTAACATTCGTCCAATGTGGCGTTAGAAACTTGTTACGCGCATTGATTTAATACATTTGTCTACTTTCTGCTTATGTTCAACTAACGTATAGCTCCAACTAAAGCTTAATATATGTTATTACATCATTATGTTTTTGGCTAATAATTTGCTAATGACAGTCTATATATAAGTGTGTGTGTGTGTGTGTGTGTGTATGCGTGTCTGTGTGTTTGCGTTATAGTGTGCTTTTGCTGAATAGAAAATCTGTGGCTGCGTTAAAGCGCTTAATTGCAGAGTATTTTAAGATTGATATGAATTAATGTTACTCATACGCAATGTAGCACAATTAAAACTAGGTGCTTTTTGAGTAGTTTATAGCAAAGTTATATGATTTTTTTTAATTTTTATATAAAAATGTAAATTCAAAAAATATTCTTACGTAAGAATTTGCAGTAATATTTTGATTTTTATGCACAAACTAAGGTGTGTTTTGCACTAACTTAGACCCATTTAAAAATTTTTTTTTTGTTTTATTTTAACTACGCATTAAAGTCATTTATTACGAAATTTTCTAAATGATTTTGGCCTAATGCAAACAAATATATTAGCAACTGCCTAAAATATAAAACATTAGTAAACGACAAACTTAATGTTGCCGCCATAAACACGCCTTAGCAGCAATGTGCAAAATAGACCATAAAACCAGTTGTCTACAGCTGAAAAACTCAAGGAAATACGTTGAATTGTCAAAAGAAACACGTGTGCGCAGTGCTTGATTTTATTTTATTTATTTTTTTTTTTTGTATTGGCAAGGCAGCTCTTGGCGAAAATCTTAGTACAGCTCTTTAGTGTTAAAGTCTCAGGCTCAAGCGACCATTGATATAAAAAGGAATAATTTAGACGACTTTTTATATATTTTGACAAACAGGTGTTTCAGGCACGTTTCAGCATGAACTTTGATCACAAAATATATGTTTAAGAAAACATTTTTTTTAAGAAAATTTAATTTTGCAGTAGAAAATATGTAAGGTCTGTAGCACTGAAACTGCTTAAGTTTAAATAACAAAGTTAAAATTCCTTGAAAATACAATCAAATATTAACATATTTTACAAAATATTTATAGCTACTCTCATTAAAATAATTCTGCACAAATCATATGCTACTTTATCTCCACCTCAAGCTTGCTGCTTTTCCAGAGTTAATATTTTAGCTCTATTAAAACATAAAGCTAAATTATTTTAATACTCAATTCACTGCTACCACTAGCAAAACTAAGGCAGCTTTAAGGCAGTCTTAAATTTAAATCCCACATTTTAATCAATTATCGTTATCGTTTTGCCCAAACTATTAATAAAATAAAGAAAAAACAAAACAAAACTATATTAAAAGCTTTGCCATAAATTTTCCTGCAGGCTCACAAATTTTTCGCATTACCTTCTAAATTATCTCACACTTGTCTAGCTTAAGAATATTGATCACAATTCATTGCAAACAACTTGAATGTGGCCAGCCAATTACCCAGCAGCAAAACACAGCAGCAGCAGCAGCAGCTACCACCAAAACAATGCAGCAGCAGCAACAAGCCAGCAAAAACAGCCCAGAAAAATAAAAACCAAAAAGTCCACATCAAATAAAAATGCGTTCGTTGTCCTAAAAATGTGCTATACAACACAAAAAATTCTGACACCGGGTGTGCCTGATGGTCAAACCAAGATTCGAAAACTCTAATAATATTAATAAAAAAAAAAAAAAAAAAAAAACAAATCTCGTCTAACAACAATAAAAATATCAAGAAAATAACTTGCTATGCAGCATATTTTTCAGTTATTAAAGCTATAAACATTGTTTTTGCAGGAATTTTCTAGCAAATATTGTGGCATTAAGTTGGGCGAAAAAAAAAGTAAGAGTTGCAATCAAAGTAAAGCAGTTGTTTTGGTCATCGAGACAAGGCTAAAGTTTTTTAATCAGACTAAAAAAATGATGGCAACATATTGCAAGAAAATTTACTTTTCTCAGCTAACAAATGATTTTTAATTAAAGAAACTAAAATATTAAATCATTTTTAAATATTAAAATTCGAAATGCTTCACAGTGTTTCATCCAGAACAAGCTAGCTGCACAAAATTCATGTTACCAAATACTAAAAAGAGGTATGCAATTTTGTCAAAAAATGACCCAAAAAAGCAAAACACGAAGAATTAGTTTGAAAATACCCGTTACTTTTGAGAAATTAAGCACTTATTTGTGGCTGCTGATTGTTTTTGACAGTCGGTGTTAGCACGTGTTTTTATAAAAAAAAAACTAAACATGAAATACACAGTAGAAAATGAGAATTTTTAATTTTATTAAAAATTTAAAGCAATTATTTGTTGTTCTTGTATTTGGCTGTTTTTAAAATGAGTAAATTTTACATGTTAAAAAAAACAATGTTTTTGATATTTGGTGGAGCGCAACTTTAATTTCAGCAAGTTTTTATTATTTTGTATAATTTTTTTATTAATTTTAATTATTATTTATATTTTTCGCATTATTTAATTACTGTTTTTTATTTATTTGAAAAAAATTAAATTTTTTCTAATTTTCCTAGCAAAGATAGTAGCGACCTGGGTTCAAATCCCACGCTCGAACAATTTTTGTGGCAATATTTTATTATTTTTATCAATTTTTATACTTGTTGATATTTTTCAATTTATTTTCTCATTGGTTTTTATTTATTTTTATGAATTAAAAGCTACATTGGATCAACCAAAACCCAAAAAAAGTTATAAATCTTCTTCAAAATATAACAAAAGCATTAAAAGTTTTTTAAGCTTTTTCTTCATAAAAGTAAACACAAAAAAATAAGCAAATATATTGAAAAATATAAATAATAATTCAAATTGATAAAAATAATAAACAAATTGCACAAACAAATAATTGTCGGTCGTGGCATACAAGTCAACTCCACCACGAACGCTGGCTGATCTGGAGACATTCAGTACATTAAATGCGAGTGCAACGCGGCAAGATTCCGTCAAAAATCTCCCGCATCACACTTTCGCAGTACTGCACATCGGCTAAAAATCTAGGCTTTATATTTTTTTTTTACAAAAACTACATGAGAATTATATCAAACCGGTAGTATTCAACGACAAGAAAGAATCTTTTCGAATCGTTAAAATAACATTGATAAAGAACAGAGTACTATTTTGTTGCTGCTTTTTGGCTATTTAAGCTGTTTGGAATTTTCTCAAGAAATTTTACACACAACTACAAAAATCAACGAACGTTCGTTTTAACCGTTTATTAAAAATGAACATTTGAAGAGAAATTTCGTTCTGAACTTTTGTATGCAGCGCTCGACTATCAGCATCGTAAAGAATTGTTTTTTTGTTGTGCATGCGTCATTTGTTCGTTTTGCGTTATTGTCGTAATCGTGGACAAATGAAAACAATAAGAAATGAAAAAAAGTTAGGAAATCGGTCTGGAAGAAATATTTAAATAATTAAGTGCCGGTCGTGATCAAAGTTTCTGAATTTTTAATTCAAACGTTCATTTGAAATAAGTGATTACAAATGAACGTTCGTTGCATTTTTTTTGATTGTGTGAAAAAAATCATAATAATCCAATTGGAATTTTATTGCCTTTTAGTGTTTTTAACACAATATTTTTGTATTTGAGTGTTCACTTAAATAATATCTTTTTAAAACTTTGACCAGTTATATAGAAAAATAAATTAAAGTTCCTACTTTTTTTTACTTAGTTTAAGTGTTAGCCTATCAACTTGTGTGAAAAAGTGAAATTATGAAATTTTTAAATATTAGTATTTATGTTTTAAATTATCATATTCATTGCAGCAAAAAATATACTGCCATTCCAAGCCTAATGCAAGTTTTTTTCCAAAAATTTATCACATGCTCTTAGATTTATTTGAAATTTTGTCTATAGGTTCCATTTCTACTTATAAGAATATAAGTTATTTGTTTTTATTAACGCCATTTTTTTTTTAAATTATGTTGTATTACCTACCAAATGTTAATAAAAGTAGCAAACTTAGAAATGAAGTCATTTCAAATAAATCATATCTCCGGCATCTGTTACCCTTTATTTGTAAATGAAGTATCATTTGGAAGCTAGTAAAAAGCAAGTTTGAAAAAAAATTTTATATTTTTGGTATTTTTAAGCTAGAGTTGCCACTTTTTGCAAAAACTTTAATTTGCTTATATCTCAAAATTGTACTTAATTTTTTTTTTTTTGTAATTTTAAAAATAAAATAAACTTTTCACCAACATAGAATCACGATGGCCAAATGACACATTCTTTTCCAATATCTTTTTCTGACAAACATTTCACTTTATCGTTCATAACTTCTATACCGTTTGAGATATTTATACAAAATCTTTTACAAAACTGTTTGCCTTTTTAGAGCCATTATTTTGTTTTATATTTTTTAAAAAAAAAATTTTCTGATCGTTCACCACCTCTCTGCAGACAATGGCAAACCTCAGAGAGTGAATAATGCCATGTAAAGCTTCTTGAGAACATGAACTTTAGCTGTTCGGAGTCGGCATAAAACATGTAGGTCCAGTTCACGGTCAATTGTGTGCAAACATTTAATAACACACACAACACAATTGTTCATAAGAAGCTCGGTCAAAGCCCTTTCAAGGGCTGAAATGGCAAATTTATTTTGTTTGACTTTGGCCCAAACAACTGGAATAAATTAAAAAATTTGAATTTCGTCGTTTAAGATAATCGGAATACATAATAGCTTTTCTTTTATGGTTTTAAGAAAATATTTTTTTAAAGTAAGCGACCCAACTTATTTGTATCCTCAACGTACCCAATTATTTGGCCAGCTTATGCATTTGCTAAGCGATTGCTACGACCCAGTATCTTTGTATTTCAATACTATAACTCGATTTAAAGTAGCTTATGTTCATTCAGCAAGGTCAAAGTTTCAGTTTCTGAAATTCTCATCGAAATCTATTCAGTGGTTAAAGAGTTTACCCTTCACATGCCTACAAACTTTTGCTCCTTTATTTAATATCATAGATATAGATAAAGATAGATATTTGGAAGTTAAAAAAAAATTAAAATTAATTTAAACAAATGAATACATTTATTTATGCATCAGAATACATCAGAATATTTTTGGTTACACATATTAGTCAATATTTCAAGAGCATACAATTTTTTTAGGGATATGTAAAATTTTGGCCATTAAATGAAAAAAAAATACCATTAATTTTTGTTTTTTTTTTTTTTAGGTCATGACATATTTTTATGCAAATATATGTAATAAACTCAAAACACTGGAAGAATGGTTTTTATTCGTTAAAGAATTTAAAGTTTTTAAATGAAAATAAAGTCATGGGAATAATTTTGAGAAAATGCTTTAAATACATTTAATTTTAGTTTTATCAACAAAACATATGTTGATAAAGTTCTTATTGTTGTGAATGCACTCTTTTAATGTTTTTCTTTTTATTTGCCAAGAAAGGCATTCAATATAATTTCAGCTTATTTGATTACAGGTAAAATCACAGGACCATTAAGCTGACCGAAATTCGAACACGGAACCTCTGAATTGGTAGTCAAGCATGTTAACCACTCGAATACCTAGACGCTATTTGATGTTTTTTTTTTAAATTTTTAAATTTTATTTGACATGTCACGTATAAATAGATAACATCGAAATCCAGTACAAAAAATTCTAAAATAATATTTATGCTGCAAAAGTTTAAATTAGCTTAAGGAGGGACATAACATTCGAGGCAGAGAAAACAGACCTTTGTTAAAAAATTCATAACTCAGTCAAAAACAAACATTTTTCCAAATTTTTTTTTTTATTTTAGTAGAAAATTTAATAAATTACAGGAAAAAAATAAATTAAAAATAATATATTTTTCACGCCAACATGGTTTTAAAGAGCTCCAAACTGGCGGCAGAACAAAAAAACGGGGTCTTGTGGTTGCAGCGCTGGGAACCGCAAAAATTGTCCGATCTGGAAAAAAATGACTTTTTTAAATCTTAACAAAATTGATGTTCGTATGACAGGAGCTCTTTTAAAAAATTTTTTTAAGTTTTGGTGATGTGCCAAATTTGAAAGTGTGTTTTTTCGAAGCAAATATTGACTTAAAAAATTCATACAAAATCGAAAAAAATTGAAAAAAAAGCTCGTGTCATGCGAAAGCGAATTAAGTTAAGAAATGAAAAACGAAAAAAAATGAACCCGCTAGTGCCGCAACCAGTACGAAAAACATGGTTTCGAGCTAAACGCTTGTGAACAAAGACAAAAAAGGGCGAAAATTAAAAAAGCGCTCTCATTAATCCGGCTGTAACTTTTGAACCCGTAAGAATTTTTCCATGAAATTGTTTTTCTTAGAAATTTACTAAAATACAAAATTATAAATTATAGCCAATTTCAAAAAACGGTCAATGTCATGTCCCCCGTTAATACATCGCAATTTTTTGTTCAAATTTCAAATTAAAAAGTTATTTTATTGAATATTGAGCTTAAAATAATTTTAGCAAAAATTCTCAAAATTTTACTAATTTTCTTCCAAACTATGTAATTTAAGGAAAAAATATTCCATTTTCTAAAAAGCAATTCAAAACTGCCAAAGAAACAAAAGCAATTGAATTGCAACAAATTGTGTTTCCTGCAAAAGAGCCGTAAGACAAAAAAAATAAAAAAAAAACCAAAAACAAAAATGCCAGTGTTGCCATGTTCATTTAAATTGCTGTTACTGCTACCGTTGTTGTTGGTGGTGCAGAACAAAGCAACATTTCCGCACGTGTTCCGCCAACAGGAAGTTGAAAGCTAACGTTGACTGTTGACTGGCGAACTGTGCTGGTAAGTAAACAAAAGAAAAAAAAACAAAAATTTCCATGTGAGCATAAAATGCATGCACGCATACAGTTGCAGCAAATACAGCCATATTTACAAAAAAAAAAAAAACAAAACGAAGGGCTTGTGTAAAGGTGTTTTGTTGACGTACGCATTGAACGCTGGAAATTGTTTAATGAACAAATGATTATGGTATGAGTGAAAAGCGCGTGCTTGAGCGCCAGTGTGTTTGTGCGTGTGTCTGTATGTGTTGTCGACATAAGTGAGCAACATATTGAAATTTTCACTAGCAAACAGAGCACACATTCACACACAATAAAGGTAAAATACGATATTCTGCAAAGTTGCTGTTTGATTTGTTTTATGTTTACACTCAATGTTGCCAGATTGAGATTAATTTTGACAAAGTCAATAAAAGGTGAGAAAATGTTGCATGTATTTTAGACAATTAACAGGTGTATGTTTACGTGGCAATATTTATACTTGACAAACAGTTGCAATTTTTCAAATAAGGCTAAACTTGAAATAAAATGAATATTTTTGTTAAAATTTCGTTTAATTATGCAATTTTACAAAAAAAAGAGAAAATAAATTTTATATAATTTTTGTAAATTTTACAAAATTCGATAAATTTAACAAAATTTTTATATATTATTAACAAAATTTGTATAAACTTAACAAACTTTGTATAAATTTCTAACAAAATTTTTAAATTGTTGTACAAAAAATTTTTACAAAATTTATTTAAAATGTGTACAAATTTTAAAAAATATTTTTATGTTATAAAAGTTATTTCAGATAAAGAAAACTAGCTCGTCGTTCGTTATTAACGCTCAAAAGAAAAATCAACGAAAAAGACATTAAAAAAATCAAAACTTAAAAGCAATTTCAAAAAATTGAAAGCAATGCAAATTATTTAGCACAGGTGTGAAAATTGCACACTTGCATTATTGTTGTATAAAAAAAAAAAACACCAAAGCAACAAGCAACAACAATGAGTGATTTATATATTGTCGACAGTTCAAAGTTGGATACACAAAATAGTTGCCGCGCAAAAAATAGCTTAAATAATCAAGCCATTACCAAGCTGTAGACAGAGCAAAAACAACAACAACAATAAAAACATTAAAAAACCGAATGTGCAAAAATAAATTTTTAATGTAACAAGAAAATTATTAATGTATGCGACGAAATTGCAAGATATATTGCTGTGTAAGCAAACAGCTAAACAAAATCATAACAACACCAACAACAAAAACAACAACAACACATGTAGTAGCAGCATCAATGGCAAAATAACTATAACAATAACAGATAAAAGTAAAAGCAACACATTTCCATATCTTACCACCACCAACAATTGCAAACAAAAATGCATCGACCGACATATGTATGTCTGACAGCACGCTATTATATTTCTATATTTTCGACAGTCAAATTGTGGAATTTAAGTGGTGGCGGCAACTAAACACTTGGAAAATCGAAATATGCTGACCATGCAATGTATGCGCTGTGAAGCATTATATAGAGTTGGAACTGCCATAATGAAGATGTGGGTAAAGAAGTTCGTTAGGTTGAGACATTTTTAGTATTATAAGAAAAAACAATTTTCTGAACTAAAAATGTAGCACGTAAATGCCTTTGTTTTTGTGAAAATTAAATAATTTTCAGTTGCTGATCACGATAATGAAATAAACATTTTTCTATCAGGTCAGGATTTTCAGATAATATGGATCAAGGTCATAGCAAATTGGCCTAAGAAAATCAATCAAATAGTATCATTATCATAGATAATGGTGTTTGACATTCAAAGTGAAATTACCATTGACATATCTGATAGCTTTTTGATGGATGGCAGTCGAAATTTGTAACACTTAAATGGCATAGTTTTTGTGAAAACCAAGTAATTTTCAGTCGATTCACGATAATTTTATCAAAATTTTTCTATCATGTCAGCACTTTCAAATAATTTGGATCAAGGTCATAAAAATTGGCCTAAGAAACTCAATGAAATAGTATTATCATGTAATATCATGTTTAACATTCAAAGTGAAATTACCATTGACATCGCTGATAGCTATTCAATACAAGGCAGTCAAAATTTGTGGTATTATAAGGAAAAACAATTTTCTGAACTAAAAATGGAACACTTAAATGGCATAGTTTTGTGAAAACTTAGTAAATTTGAGTCGCTGATCATGATAATGTCATCAAAATATTTCTATCATATCAGGATTTTCAGATAATTTGGATCAAGGTCATGCAAAATTGGTCTTTGAAAATCAATTAAATAGTATTAATACCATAAATAATAATATTTTCAATTCAAAGTGAAATTATGAATATACAGATGGCAGTCAAAATTTGAGGTATTATAAGGGAAAACCTGTTCTAAAAATGTAAAACGTAAACGACGTAGTTTTAGTGAAAACTGAGTCATTTTGAGCAGCTGACCACGATAATGTCATTAACTTTTATCTCTCATGTCAGGGTTTTCAGATATTATGGATCAAGGTCATACAAAATTAGCCTTAGAAAATCAATCAAACTGTATTATCGTAGATAATGATGTAAACCATTCAAAGTGAATTATCCAATGACATCTCTGATTGAAATTTGTAGTATTATAAAGAAAAAACAGTTTTCTGAACTAAAAATGTAGCACGTAAATGACTTTGTTTTTGTGAAAATAAAATAATTTTGAGTTGCTGATCACGATAATGAAATAAAAATTTTTCTATCAGGTCAGGATTTTCAGATAATATGGATCAAGGTCATAGAAAATTGGCCTAAGAAAATCAATCAAATAGTATCATTATCATAGATAATGGTGTTTGACATTCAAAGTGAAATTACCATTGACATATTTGATAGCTTTTTGGTAAATGACAGTCAAAATTTGAGGTATTATAAGGAAAAACAATTTTCTGAACTAAAAATGTAACACTTAAATGACATAGTTTTTGTAAAAACTAAGTAATTTTGAGTTGCTGATCATGAAGCTGTCATCAAAATTTTTGGATTTGGATTTGGATGACAAAAATGTCAGGATTTTCAGATAATTTGGACCACGTTCCTACAAAATTAGCCTTAGATAACACTACTCCACAAATTTTCGAAAAGTTTCACCACAACGAATTGCGATACCATTTTCAATAGTAGAATTTTCCATAGAATCCGAATATCGTAATGATTTTTTTTTGATTAGCCCCCATTTTTTATGTAAATGGCAAAATTAAAAATGGATTCTATGGAAAATTCTACTATTGAAAATGTTATCGCAATTCGTTGTGGGAAACCTTGTTGAGGATTATAATCAATTAAATAGTATTAACATAGATAATAATGTTTGACATTCAAAGTGAAGTAGTAAAATAATTTTTTTTTATATAAACGATTTAGTTTTTTAATCAATTTGAAGCATCAATTTTGAAGCTATAAAAAATACTCAAAACTTATAAAACCATGACTCTTACCCACAAGCTTGATAATTTTCTTGATGAAGTCCTGAAATAACATATAGGCTGGTCAAAATACAGACAGCTATTTGAACCGCACAGAGAAAAAACACCAGTTCTGAAGCAATCACATCATAGGTTCCCAAGGAATAGTAGTGACTGTTCCAATTCTAGCAGCAACATATGAAACCAACCGGTTACTTTTATAAAGCATTGCCATTGGAATCAAACTGCCTGCTGTATCACCTTTAAACCTAACCGGTCTATAGAACAGGGTACACGTGTAAATCCGTTACATACAGATGAAATAACCGGAATAACACACACAACACAATTGATCATAAGAAGCTCGGTCAAACTACTTTCAAGCACTGAAATGGCCAATTTGTTTTGACGTAGAATAACGTCTTACAGCGTGGTTTATATGGGATTGTTTTAACAAATTTTATCAAGGCCATGAAACGTTTTTGACCAATACTTTAGGGTATACCTATAGTCTTTAATACTTATCGTTCAAAGATAATATATATACTAAAATATCAGATATATCATGCGCTGAACGAATAAGTAATTTTTGATTTCGTCACTCTTATATGAAAGGCTCAAATTGGCAAAATCTAAGAAGAAAAATTTATATTCTTGTGTAAAAAAATCAATCATTAGCTGCTCATGTTGTGCCAGCTGCTTTCTTTGTTTTTGTTTTGTTGTTTTGCTTATGTTGTTTTTGTTTTGTACGAACTGATTCGCAGCATTGGTTCTCATTTCCACGTTAAGAGGGTGCATTGCGTTTTTGTATGTTCTACTTATTTAGTGAACATACAGTTTAGTTAATCACAACTTTTTTTTAACTCAGTCAATGAACTCAACCTTTCAAACTTTATGAAATGATCGAAAGTATTTTACATTTTGCTTAAAGCCGCTTTAGACTATCTGATTAATCTTAAAACTTCTCATAAGATCTGTGAAATAATGAAGCTCAGATAACGTGAACACATTTTTATCTCTTGTTAGAGTTCTCAAACAAGAAAACAAACGATTTTTTTGACATTAAGATTGTTAAAGCCGCTTTAGACTATCTGATTAATCTTAAAACTTCTCATAAGATCTGTGAAATAATGAAGCTCAGATAATGTGAACACATTTTTATCTCTTGTTAGAGTTTCTCAAACAAGAAAACAAACGATTTTTTTGACATTAGGTTTGTTTCTATTTCCATCAGAGAAATCAAACCAAAATTGTTAACTTATTATTTAACACTTTCGAACACTTTCAAATGATAGAAAATCACAAGAAAAGGGAAATGAAATTGTTTAAATAAATAACTTGCATGAGTTATGCAATTATTTAGTTCTATTTTCCAAAGATAGTTTTTTTCTCTTATAGAAAGTCTCGGATAGGGGGCATATAATTATCAAAAAATGTTACGATCTGTCAGATGTTTTGAGAGTTCTGGCAAAAAAGCATACAAAAAGTTGTTTGATTTATCAGATAGTCTGAAACGGCTTTCATTTCTTATTGCTTGTTTTATTTATCATTATTATGCTTACTTTTAACTTATTCTGTGTTTTGGTCTTGACAAGAAGCCCCTAACTTAGTGCTATTAATTTATTTGTTAATCTTCGGGAGATAAATAAAATAAAAATGTGCAAAATGGTCAAAACAATCGAACCAAAGAGGCAAATTTAAAAAAATACTACTTAAACGGAATTCTACGTCTATGCATACGGTACTATCGAAACTGTTTCTTATTTTTCAGTAGTCAGGATACGAACCCACATCTTTTGTATTTCAGTCAAGCACACTTCCGTAAGATTTTTCTCAAAGATAAGATACTTATAGCAAAATTAATTTAAAAACTATTCGTCCCGTGCTGAGTTAAATGAAATTTGTCTGGTGACGACCTGTCCTGTGGTAAGTGAAAAATGAGCTATCAATGGACCACATAAGAGCAACTGACTCTGTTGTCTCCATAGGGTAATGATGCAGCTTAACTCCCTTTCGGCATGCTCGCTATGGAAGTTGACTTTAGCGTGTTTGTACATGCATTTTATTCACAAAAATTTTGAATGATTCGTGTTGCTCTTGTATTTTTCATGGCATTTATGAAACTTTTTACATGTTCATTTATCTTGTACACACACTTTATGAACTTTAAACACTAGGCTTATGAAATATCATGAATAGTTCATGTGACTCATGAAAATAGTTACTGGATCAAAATTCATGCAGATCATGTAAAAATTCATAAATTCATAATAATTGTGTATTTTTTTTGTCAAGTGTAATTTTTTATAAATACCTAATATTTATGTTTTCTGGATTGGACCTTAAATTAAGTATAATCCCTACGGTGAAGCAGGGTCAATTGCCCTAAAGTGACCGGTCCTGTGATAGTTCTAATTTAACCTATCACAGGACATGTTCGATATAACTCAGAATGGAACTAAAAGCTTTTGAATGTGTTTTTCTATATTTAATTTATCATTACCAATAGCTCAGTGGTAGTGCGCTAGACTGTCACGCGGTGGACGTGGGTTCGTATCCTGGCTGTGTAAGTATCAACAATTTGAATTTAAAAATGTGTAAATTTCGTTTTTTATTTAAAAAAAAAAAATATTTTAATAAAAAAAAAAATTTTTTGGTTTTGTCGGGTATTGAACCCAGGTCAGTTGAGTACTAAACGTGAATGCTAGCAAGCTCGGCTAAACATGAATTTCCAAAACATTGCTTCAATTTCATTAACATCGTGCGCATAAGTGTACCGTATCTATGAGGTGGCAATTGACACTTTCCGATATATTTTTGAACCGGTTTTAAGATTGGTCCGAAGGTATCTAGCTGGTGTCAATTTACCCCTGTCAATGACAACGCCGTGTAAAAGGTGCCGGTTGGTTTCATATGTTGGTGTCAGAATTGGGACCGGTCACTATCACTTTGGAACTATCACTTTGATCACGTGATAAGTTTTGAACCGGTTCTTTTGTCCGTTAGGATATCTTAAAGACTTCAACCGATAATGAAATACGAGTATAACTACCGCCGAAAACTTTTAGCAAAATTAAAATTAACTTGACAAATTATTGAAATTCTTAACAATTTTTTAACAAAATGTACGCCCATTTGTTGATTATATAAATTCTAAAATGCGACAAGTCGTTCTAGTTTCGTTGAAAATTTCATGCAAAGTTCATGTGGCTCATGTAAATGGTTATTGGATAAAAATTCATGCATACAATTCATGGAGATCATGTAAAAATTCATAAATATTGTGTACATTTTAGGTGCAGTGCATACGACCTGAGCTAAAAATTTTCTGTGTGACTCGGGAAGTTATTTGAAGTTGCATGAAAATAACATTTGTATGTAGAAAATGTGAAAAATATTGAAATAATTACAAGAAGTAGAATAGAGAAAAAAGAAAACTTTAACCATAATCAAATCAAAAATATTTACTTCGGAAATCAATTAGTAAAATAACTTTAAAATACATGAATAAATTTTTGTGAATTTTTTAATTTTGAATTTCTAATGAATCTTAAAATAACAAAGAGAAAAGTGCTGTTACCGACAGCTGTAACTTTTAACATCAAACAAGAATCGCAATTTATTATACACTGAGAGTACCATAACTCATCATTGACTCTTGCATATCAATTTCCTGTCTAGGGCAAATATAATCTAAATGACGCCCACAACAACTCAACTCATGTAAAAACAACAACATGCTTTATGTCTGTAATCATACCAATATTTTTGAAAATCAAAACCATGTAAAATGTCTGCGGTTTTGCAAAAACAAAAAAAAAAAAATAATAAAAGAAACTTTTAATTCATTTATGAGTACTTCAAAAAAATGTCTGGAATGTTCGTAAAGGCAATGACAACAACAACATTAAAGTAAAAACAAAAACAAACAAGATTATTAGAAGAACACCACCACAATTCTGTCCTAACCGTTACCATAAAAATTATGACAAAAAAAAAAAGAAAGAATACAAAACCTAGACAAAAAGCAGACAAGCTGCAGCTTATGTTGCTATCTTAACTCACCACAAGATTAAGCCAGCGCAGAATAACTTACCAGCCTGCAAATTTTGTTTTTGTCTTAACAAATGTTAATTTTTAAAAACATCTACAAATGAGACAGAGTGACAGACAGACATACAAAGCAGCATGCTGTTAACCTGTGTGTACATTGGCAAAGATGACAAAAATTAACTCACCAGCCACCGAGGTCGAGCTTGTAAAATACCATACATATACTACATAATCTCTGCAAGGATTTCAATTTTCACCAGCATATCGCTCATATTAAAATAAAAGAAAGAAATCTTAACTTCCGGTATAAGTTTATGTGCATGAATATTAGTGTTTGTGTCTCTTAGAGATTTTCAGCTTAAGAGCCAACCCTTAGGTACACAAAAAAAAAAAAAAAAAATACAAATCATAAAATAAGGTAGACAGCAGCAGCAAATGCTTTGAGTGAGTAGCATAGCACAAGTCACAAAAGCAGCTTGAGTGGGTGTCAAAGAAAATGAGACAAAATAAAAGGGGTGGCAGGCAAACAGTTAAGAAAGGATATACGAGCACTTTGAGTGCTTAAGAAATAAAAGGTAGTTTGTATGCTGCACTAACATACAACACATTGTCAACAACACAACATAAGGGTGCTGATGATGAGTTGGGGTGTTGTGCTCATTCACTTTTCATAAAAAACAAGGGTTGTCCTGCTGTATAGTAGTTGTATTCCACAAACAAGTTTCATTCAACTTTTCTATTTTAAGCACAGCTACTTTTGTCTACCACAAGCGATAAAAAAAGAAAAACACAGAAAATTATGAGAAAAACAAAACACACTGACGCAGAATCAGCGCAAGTACCTTGTTTACAACCCCAAAGGTATGCAATGAAAAATAACGTTGCTTGTTTGTAATGATGCTTTTCTCCTTAAAGCTATGTCGCGTCGGTCGTCTGGCTTCTCATTTCAGCGCCCACGTGTTGTGTGGTCTTAAATATTGACAGCTGTAGCTATTGTCGTTGCGCGTCGTATCCACCCACCTCAACAACTGCTCACGCTGCTACAAATGCCTGTGTTGACTACATTTTGTATCATAACGACAGCAACTCATATTTAAGTGTATCACCATTAAAGACAAAGCATTCAACGCCTGAAAACCGCTCTTTAAGCATATTTTTTGGGTTGCTGTAGCTGTTTTCTTCAGGGCTTCCTTTAGATGTCATTGATTTTTCAACAGCCCAAAAGATGCAGTTATTTATTGTAGTCCAAAAGTATTTCTCAACAATTAATCTTGTGATTAATGAGTGAGGGTTGGCAGCAGCTAGCAAACGTATAGCTGTGGTTAATTGATAAAGTTTCGGTTAAATGGTCGCTTAGCAGCAGGACATCGTTGAGCGTCGAAACGTTGTTGTTAAGTTAAATTTGGGGAAGGGAAAATTAATAAATGTCCCAAATTATATGAAACAAAATATATCATATAAACTTCTGAATAGAACAAAGAAATAAGGGAGCAAATTTCAGTGATAAGCAGCGTGTTAAATTGTTAAAAGTATTAAGAATTTGTGTCAACCATAGGTTTTGTCTTTAACCCTTTAATGTCAAATGTTGCTTATAGGCAACATTGTATATTTTCGGTCATAGTTATTACAGTTTTTGATATTTTTGCTAACGGTTTTTCTCCAACTAAAATTAACACGTGTGAGCATTTGTTTATGATGTTACATTTTAAAAATCATTACAAGTGTTAATTTGAGAGCGAGTTGAAGTGGGGTTCAGACGTGTGCAAAACAAAGTCGAAAAAGTTGTTTTACAAAAAATCAAATAAAATCTAAATACGCAAGAATTTTTTTATAAAAAGTGAATTTTATTATAAATAACAGGTAAGAAAATAGAATAAAGTTTGAAAAACTTAAAAAAAGTTATTATTGTTATGGCAGGAATTTCATGAACAGAATGTTGCTTATAGGCAACATTTGTCCATTGTAGCAATAATTTTAGTTTTGTTTTTTGTTTAGAAATGCGCCCAAAAGGTCTCACAGAAACAGAAATAAAACGAATTTTCGATTTCGACTGGAATAATTCTGATGATGAAGAAGGTGAAGAAGAAGAAGAGTTATATGATGCCAATTTGGAAAGAGTCATTGAAGAAACAATTGATCAGGTAAGTGTTATTATATTTTAGTTAGTTATATATTTAGTTATATTGATCTAATAAAATACCGTACAGGTAAAGAAAAGAGGAGAAAACGTTGAAATAAATTTGATTACTAGAATTATTGAAGAAGATGGACATGCTGATGAAGAAGTTGAAAATGAAGGGGATTTAGAAAACATCGTCACGGAAATTTTTGAAAAAATCAATCTGGAGGGTTTGAGATGGAGGAGCACAAGCCTACCCGATTGCGAAACTGCTTGGAAAGAAGAAACAGTTTGTGGAGAAGTCAAAGATCCAATAAAATATTTCAGTGAGTTCTTCGATGATGAAATTATAAACAAGATTTGCAACGAAACAAATCTATATTCGATGCAAACGAAAGGTGTAGAGCTAAATTGTTTACCATTCGAGATCAGACGATTCTTCGGTGTGCTTCTTTATTTAGGAGTAATACAAGTTCCAAATTTACGAATGGCTTGGATGCCAAACTTCAGATTATCAGCTGTTGCAGATTCTTTATCAAGAGCACGCTTTGAGAAAATCAAAGAATCTTTTCACATAAATGATAATACTCAACAGCCGGAACGTGGATCACCTAATTACGACAAACTTTATAAAATACGACCATTACTGGATAAAATGAAAGAGAAATGCAACAAAATAGACCAGGAGGAGCACCAGAGCATTGATGAACAAATGATTAAATATAAAGGACGTCACAATCTAAAACAATACCTACCAATGAAGCCCAATAAGTGGGGTTTTAAAATGTTTACAAGAGCTGGAGTTTCAGGTATCGTATACGATTTTGCTCTCTATGTAGGAGAAGGAACGTGTCCCCCTTTTGGATTAGGGATCTCATCAGATATTGTGTTGCACTTAGCTTCTAATGTTCCACAAAACAAAAATTATAAATTATTTTTCGATAATTGGTTCACTTCCATAAATCTGATGATTGCGCTAAAGGAAAAAGGTATTTTAGCAGCAGGTACAATTCGAAGCAATCGAATGAAACACTGTAGCCTTATGAATGAAAAGGAGCTCATGCAAAAAGGTCGTGGATCGTATGATTTTAAATTTGAGGCAGCATACAATTTAGTTGTCTGTCGCTGGTACGACAACAAGAGCGTTCAACTAGTCTCAAATTATATAGCTGAAGATCCAGTTTCAGAATGCAAACGTTGGTGTCGTAAACAAAAGAAGTATATAAATATACCTAGACCTGCTATTGTTGAGTGTTATAACAAGCATATGGGAGGCGTAGACCTGGCTGACATGTTGTCAGAGTTGTATAAAATCAACCACCGTTCGAAGAAATGGTATATGCGTATTGTATACTGGTGCCTCAGCACAGCAGTAGTCAATAGCTGGTTGTTGTATAGAAGAGACCTCAAAGATCAAGACGGAAGAACGAAACATATGTCATTGTTGGATTTTCAATTGAGTATAGCAAACGAGCTTCTACACGCGTCTGATATAGCGCCTGTAAACCATCGCAAAAGAGGACGACCATCGGCAATCCTTCCAAGCATGCAATCTGATTCACCGTCTCCAGCACCATCTGACATTTCAAACGTTTCGTCACAAAGTTCATCGTCGTCAGCAAAGCGATCATACATATCGGAACCTCCAAAATCCATGCGTCTTGATCAAGTTGGTCATTGGGTTGAATGGGGAGCAAAAGGAAGGTGTAGATTATGCCAAACCGGTATTCCAAAATCAAAATGTTCAAAATGTAAGGTATACTTATGTTGTAATCCACAAAAAAATTGTTTTGTATCATATCACACATGAAATGTATAAAAAATTAATAAAAATAACATAAAATATTAATGTATCTATGTGTTTTAAAATGTACCACCAATGCTCAATGTTGCTTATAAGCAACATCTCATAACGGTAAAACCAGAAGTAGTAGAGGCTTGAAATTAATATCAGTTCATATTCAAGGCTCAAACAATAGCCTAATATATTCAAAATATTTTTAACCACGCCCACTTTAATTCTGACATGAAAGGGTTAACGTAAGGCACATATAAAATGGCACCCTTTAAGTTTTTAGCACAGTACTTAACATTTCATATTTTTATTAAATTCACCAAAGTATAACCACGCCCACTGGCATTTGTAAAACATACCTTATAACACTCATTATAGCTTCTACTGGAAATCTTATTCTATTAAGGGGGACATGACATTGAACGTTTTTTTAAATCGACCTTTTTGTATAATTTTGTATTTTAGTAAATTATCTTAAGATTCTAAGAAAAAAATTTCATGGAAAAATTCTTACGGGTTCAAAAGTTACAGCCGGATTAGTGCGAGCGCATTTTTAATTTTCACCTTTTTATACCCTAAACCTGAAAGGTCAGGGTATATTAACTTTGTGCAAACGTTTGTAACGCATAGAACGAAGCGAGTCCGGTATAGAAAAGTATATATTTTCTTGATCAGCGTCACCACGTGAGTCGAGCTATTCATGTTCGTCCGTCCGTCCGTCCGTCCGTTCGTCCGTCCGTCCGTTCGTCCGTCTGTGTGTTGTCCGTATACACAGGATAAGAAGAAGGAGTAGAGATAATTGAATGAAACTTGGGTACACATGGTCACATGTATCCAAGGATCTGCACTATTGAATATTTTTAGAATCCGCCCACAGACACGCCTACCTCCCATACAACGCAAAAATTTAAAACTGCATAACTCAGCTCATAATAAGCCTACAACCATAAAATTTTATGTGTATGTGTTTGATACCATTACAAAGATGTTTTCGAAAAAAAAACGTCATCCGCTTACGGACACGCCCACCTCCCATACAACCCAAAAATTGAAAACGCAATAAATAAGCCTGTATTTAACCTAAAGAGCTAAAATTTGGCACATATCTTTTTTATGACAAGACAAAGATGGTTTTGAAAAATGGACATCATCCGCCAGCGGAAACGCCTACCTCCCATACAACCCAAAAAGTTTAAAACTCATTAAATAAGGTTATGTTTGTCATAGAGAAATTAAGTTTGGTATGTATGCATTTTATACCAAAACTAAGGTGTGTTAAAAAATTGGGAGTAATCCATGCATGAACTCGCCCACCTCCCATAGCGAAAGCACAATAAAGGCATTAACTGTGAGCTACAGGAATAAAACTTGGTATGTGTAAATTTTTCATCAACATTTAAATGCATATAAAATATAGGCTTCATCGGCCCGCGGACACGCCCATTTACAATAAAAAATTTTTGTTTTTGAAAAGTGGGTTTAGGGTATTTCATAGTCGGCCTAGACCGACTTTAGACTTTCTTTACTTGTTTTTCTTTGCTCACAAACTTTGAACGCGTTTATCTCGAAACCGTTTATCTCGTTTTTCGTACTGGTTGCGGTACTAGCGGGTTCATTTTTTGACGAAATTTTGAATTTTTTTTTCTATTTTTTTTAAACTTGATTCGCTATCGTATGGCTCGTGTCATACACTTATTTTTTAAATTTTTTTTTTTCGATTTTTTATGAATTTTTAAAGTCAATATTTTTTTCGAAAACACACACTTTCAAATTTGGAACATCACCAAAAATTGAAAAAAAATTTAAAAAAAAGCTCTTGTCAGACGAAATTGATTACTTTAATCAAGAAGCTTTACATGGCATTATTTACTCTCTGAGGTTTGCCATTGCCTGCAGAGAGGTGGTGACCAATCAGAAAAATTTTTTTAATGAAAAAAATTTTCGCCTCGACTGGGGATCGAACTCATTCTCCGAGCATGCTAAGCCAAACACTTAACCTGCATGCCAGGGTCACCACAGAGAATGCTTTTCTCTAAATGTGATACTAAAAATTGCCTTAAAATGATAAAAAGCATCCATGAAAAAGAGAAAAATATAAAATATATCGTTTTTTTTAAACAAAAGGAAACCTTTTATTTTTCAGAAAAAATTTCTTTTTATTTAAGAACATACTTCGAAAATAGTAAATTTTTATATTTTTATATTTTTATATTTTTATATTTTTATATTTTTATATATTTTTATATTTTTATATTTTTATATTTTTATATTTTTATATTTTTATATTTTTATATTTTTATATTTTTATATTTTTATATTTTTATATTTTTATATTTTTATATTTTTATATTTTTATATTTTTATATTTTTATATTTTTATATTTTTATATTTTTATATTTTTATATTTTTATATTTTTATATTTTTATATTTTTATATTTTTATATTTTTATATTTTTATATTTTTATATTTTTATATTTTTATATTTTTATATTTTTATATTTTTATATTTTTATATTTTTATATTTTTATATTTTTATATTTTTATATTTTTATATTTTTATATTTTTATATTTTTATATTTTTATATTTTTATATTTTTATATTTTTATATTTTTATATTTTTATATTTTTATATTTTTATATTTTTATATTTTTATATTTTTATATTTTTATATTTTTATATTTTTATATTTTTATATTTTTATATTTTTATATTTTTATATTTTTATATTTTTATATTTTTATATTTTTATATTTTTATATTTTTATATTTTTATATTTTTATATTTTTATATTTTTATATTTTTATATTATTATATTTTTATATTTGTATATTTTTATATTTTTATATTTTTATATTTTTATATTTTTATATTTTTATATTTTTTTATTTTTATATTTTTATATTTTTATATTTTTATATTTTTATATTTTTATATTTTTATATTTTTATATTTTTATATTTTTATATTTTTATATTTTTATATTTTTATATTTTTATATTTTTATATTTTTATATTTTTATATTTTTATATTTTTATATTTTTATATTTGTATATTTTTATATTTTTATATTTTTATACTTTTATATTTTTATATTTTTATATTTTTATATTTTTATATTTTTATATTTTTATATTTTTATATTTTTATATTTTTATATTTTTATATTTTTATATTTTTATATTTTTATATTTTTATATTTTTATATTTTTATATTTTTATATTTTTATATTTTTATATTTTTATATTTTTATATTTTTATATTTTTATATTTTTATATTTTTATATTTTTATATTTTTATATTTTTATATTTTTATATTTTTATATTTTTATATTTTTATATTTTTATATTTTTATATTTTTATATTTTTATATTTTTATATTTTTATATTTTTATATTTTTATATTTTTATATTTTTATATTTTTATATTTTTATATTTTTATATTTTTATATTTTTATATTTTTATATTTTTATATTTTTATATTTTTATATTTTTATATTTTTATATTTTTATATTTTTATATTTTTATATTTTTATATTTTTATATTTTTATATTTTTATATTTTTATATTTTTATATTTTTATATTTTTATATTTTTATATTTATATATTTATATATTTTTATATTTTTATATTTTTATATTTTTATATTTTTATATTTTTATATTTTTATATTTTTATATTTTTATATTTTTATATTTTTATATTTTTATATTTTTATATTTTTATATTTTTATATTTTTATATTTTTATATTTTTATATTTTTATATTTTTATATTTTTATATTTTTATATTTTTATATTTTTATATTTTTATATTTTTATATTTTTATATTTTTATATTTTTATATTTTTATATTTTTATATTTTTATATTTTTATATTTTTATATTTTTATATTTTTATATTTTTATATTTTTATATTTTTATATTTTTATATTTTTATATTTTTATATTTTTATATTTTTATATTTTTATATATTTATATTTTTATATTTTTATATATTTATATTTTTATATTTTTATATTTTTTATATTTTTATATTTTTATATTTTTATATTTTTATATTTTTATATTTTTATATTTTTATATTTTTATATTTTTATATTTTTATATTTTTATATTTTTATATTTTTTTATTTTTATATTTTTATATTTTTATATTTTTATATTTTTATATTTTTATATTTTTATATTTTAATATTTTTATATTTTTATATTTTTATATTTTTATATTTTTATATTTTTATATTTTTATATTTTTATATTTTTATATTTTTATATTTTTATATTTTTATATTTTTATATTTTTATATTTTTATATTTTTATATTTTTATATTTTTATATTTTTATATTTTTATATTTTTATATTTTTATATTTTTATATTTTTATATTTTTATATTTTTATATTTTTATATTTTTATATTTTTATATTTTTATATTTTTATATTTTTATATTTTTATATTTTTATATTTTTATATTTTTATATTTTTATATTTTTATATTTTTATATTTTTATATTTTTATATTTTTATATTTTTATATTTTTATATTTTTATATTTTTATATTTTTATATTTTTATATTTTTATATTTTTATATTTTTATATTTTTATATTTTTATATTTTTATATTTTTATATTTTTATATTTTTATATTTTTATATTTTTATATTTTTATATTTTTATATTTTTATATTTTTATATTTTTATATGTTTATATTTTTATATTTTTATATTTTTATATTTTTATATTTTTATATTTTTATATTTTTATATTTTTATATTTTTATATTTTTATATTTTTATATTTTTATATTTTTATATTTTTATATTTTTATATTTTTATATTTTTATATTTTTATATTTTTATATTTTTATATTTTTATATTTTTATATAAAACACATAGATCAATGGAAAATGGGTGACACAAGCAGTAAAATTATAAATCAAAAATCAAAAGTACTCAAGTACTTTTAGATATTTAGAACATAGATATGTTGAAATATTTATGACTAGAAATATTTATAACAAAAGATCCTTAATTGTTTTGCAAATTTTCAAATAAAAGACAAACGTTATTGTATTTTAAAAGTTGTTGAAAGCTGCGATATAATTATATGGCAAGTCACCGAAGCGTCTTGTCTTTTCAAAATATAAAAAACAATAAAAATTAAAGCAACAAGAAATATATAAAAAAGCAATATCAGCGCAAAATGACTAAAATAATCATGAATTGACATAAATTACGTTCTAGCCATGTTTTTGCGCTGAATTGCAAATAATCAACTAGTAGAAAGCAGAAAACACTAACAACATAGGCACAAATACATAAAAAAAAATTAGAGAAAACAAAAAAAAAAAACACTAAAAGAATCAAATAGAAAATCGATTAAATGTTTTTTGTTTTTGCTTATGTTTTTGTTGTACTTGATTCTAATGTCTTGACGCATGCGCACATGTTTGTTTGCTGTGCTTCAAAAGCCAGTTCTTGCTGCTTTGAGCATGTTGTTCTTGTTGTTTCTGCTGTGGAAATTGTCGATTTGATGCTTGATTCGTGATTTGTACAATTTTAATTTTTTCCTCAAATTCTTTGTAGTTTCTTTAGTCTTTGTATTTCAAGTTTTTTATAATCCGCATGCGCGCGGAGTCACTCAAGCGCTTGCGCACATCTTTCAGTTGCTTGCTTGCTGTGGCTTGAACTGACATGCTGTGGTTTTTCAAGCTTCATTTGGTCTACGTTTTCATCAACAACCATTATTGGTGTTGACCATCATTGTTGTTGGTCGTTCAACCAATGTCTTTGGTGCAAGCTGACAGTTATTTTGGCCCAGAAAAACAATATAAAAAAAAGCAAACGAACGTCAACATATACGTGGAAAAGTACAAACATTTCTTTTCTGACTTACTTTTCTTACTGACTTGAATTGTTTTGTATTGACTTTAAAACAATTACAGCACAAGAATTGGTACAACATTTCAATGTGGAAGCAAGCAATGTTTTTTCAAAGTCGAGGTTTGTTGGCCATGCATGTTTTTAACACTTTTTTTATTGGTTTTTCAGCAGAGTTTCGATTAGCCACGATTGTCAATAAATGTCGGAACGTGGTTGAAATTTTATGTGAAAGTCAATAAAAATATGTGCAAATCAATTTGTAGACTGATGCATGCAAACTGAGCCAACATTAAATTTAATTGTTAAGTGTTGAATAAAAATTGAAGTGACATGATGAGTCATTGAAGTGCTGTTTAATGATGGCTATGAACATCATATCATGATTGATGGTTGTCTTAAAAACAATTTTCTATTCACGCAGAATGCTAGAAAAAGCTTAGATCAGAAATATATTTATATAATATTGTTATTTTTCAATACAAGTTCAATACAACGGCTTCTTAAGCTTTAATAACGTTTTGTTAAATCGAATTATTTGCATGAATTGAACCGAATTAATTTAATGAACTCGTCGGTAAGTGCCTTATACGCCTTTATATATATATTTTGAGGTAGCTAAAAGCTTTTTTTCTGCTTTAAACAAACAACTACTTAAAAGCCTCCAAATTTTCAAAACAATCACAACTAGTTCTATCTCAGCGCACTGTTGCCTAATTTAAAGGCATCGACATGTACAACCTCCAAAAAAACTAGAACTAATTCATGTGGTAAAATCTTAATTCAAACATGCGCTCAAAGGCAATATCAACGGCTGAGTTTTTGTGGCATCAAGATTGATGATAAAACAACTAGACAAAAAACAAAAAAAAAAAAACACCATAACACACAAAATAAGATCAGACCTCCAATTGTAAAGTATGGAAGCTTAAGCAACTAGCCAAAATGCTGCCAGATTTTATAGCTCTATAGTTTAATAGAACTGCAGCCGTTCGAAGTTGTCCGTTCAAGCAAATTAAGTGCAGTTCTAGCACAGCTTGATGCAGTAAAGTACGCTCTGGGTAGTTGACTTAGTTTCAGTAGAAGAAATAAAAAATTTTTAAAAATAAAAATAGCTGTCCGAGTTGATGAAGATTCAAATCAAGTTCACGATACAAATTTAAATTGAAGGGAATTTTAATAAATATTTCACTGTTCTTAGTTTTCAAACTCATAATACAGCTCTTATAGAAAGCACCAAATTCATCATCTAGATGAAACTCAACATGAGCCAATAACTCAAATTCAAAGTGCCTTTAACTAAAACTTAAAAATTTAACTTAAACTTAAAAATCTTCAACTAAATTTTGTATTATAATCTATACTCTGCTGTATGTAATCTTGTACTATATGTATATACGACGATACCGAAATTCTATTAAAATTTAAACATCAAATACTAAAATTAAATTTAAGTCTCGTATGGGTTTTAAATTTAAACCACGTCAAATACTAAAACTAAGTTTTAATCTCGCATGGGCTTAAAATTTAAACCTCTTTCGGTTTAGTTTTTAAATTTCGTAAATATAGTTAGATATAAACTATGTTTTAATCTCGCATGGGTTTAAAATTTAAACCTCTTTTGGTTTAGTTTTTAAATTTCGTAAATATAGATATAAACTATGTTTTAATCTCGCATGGGTTTAAAATTTAAACCTCTTTCGGTTTAGTTTTTCAATTTCGTAAATATTATAGTACACAATAAGCACGCGCAAAAAATTGCATACCATGGCTCAGTTGATCAAGCGATTGTCAATTTGATTTGGTGAATCGTTCGATCCTCAGCCAGACCATTGTTTTTTTTTTGTTATTTTTATAATATAAAAAATTACATTGAGCAACTTTTTTATTTTCAGTTATTTTGTATTAAATTTTAAATATTACGTATTAAAATTTAAATTTTATTCCTAAATTATTAAATTTAAGTACAGCTTTGACTTAAAAAAATTTCTAGTATTTTTAAAAGTATCAATTCTAATAAAAAAATTTATTAAAAAATGCATTATTTTAGTCATTTTTAAAAAATGACTTAAAGATTTTTTTACCGTTTAGTTATTTTGTATTAAATTTAAGACCTGCGGTACTAAGATTCATATTTTATTCCCAATTTATTAAATTTAAGTATAGCCTGGACTAAAAAAATTTCAAGTAATTTGAAAAGTATTCCTTCTAATAAAAAACGGGTTAAAAAATGCATTACTTATAAATATCAAGATTTTTAACGTTGAACTTTTATCCTTTCTGGTAACAGCACTTCTACACTCCTTTGATGGACACCTGGCTGTGTGAGGCTCCAAGTCTTTCATACATTTTGCAAGTGGAATTCAATTTAAACTTATATATAATCTTATCTAATATCTTAATCGCCTCAGATATCTTATGAGGCGCACATCTCATGCAGTTAGATGTATGGTTTTTGAGTTTTTATCAAATGGGGAACTTACCATGCAATTCCTTTCTCGAGTTTTAATTTGAAGCTAATGTTCAAATTTTAAAAAGTTCTATCTTACTTCTATTGGGAGTTCTTAACCCAAAAGAACCCCTGTGGGCTTGTAAAGAGACCTTATTGAAAGATATGAAAATAAATATTTGTTTTTTTTGTTGAAAAATTCTTATTTTGTAAGTCATAAATTAAATGTTGTGTTTATGTTGTCATTTTCTTTGGCCACAAAACTCGAAACATATATTATGGAGGTGTCACCGAGCCCCAACCCGGTAATTGCAAAAATATGGCTCCAGGGCCAAGTTAAACACATGATAGCTCACCGGTGAGCCAGCTGTCAACAAGAGTTAATTCAAATAAGCATAATTTGCTAACTCTAGTTCTAACTTTAACTCTAATTTGAACTTAAATTTTAACTTCAACTTCAACTTCAACTTCAACTTCAACTTCAACTTCAACTTCAACTTCAACTTCAACTTCAACTTCAACTTCAACTTCAACTTCAACTTCAACTTCAACTTCAACTTCAACTTCAACTTCAACTTCAACTTCAACTTCAACTTCAACTTCAACTTCAACTTCAACTTCAACTTCAACTTCAACTTCAACTTCAACTTCAACTTCAACTTCAACTTCAACTTCAACTTCAACTTCAACTTCAACTTCAACTTCAACTTCAACTTCAACTTCAACTTCAACTTCAACTTCAACTTCAACTTCAACTTCAACTTCAACTTCAACTTCAACTTCAACTTCAACTTCAACTTCAACTTCAACTTCAACTTCAACTTCAACTTCAACTTCAACTTCAACTTCAACTTCAACTTCAACTTCAACTTCAACTTCAACTTCAACTTCAACTTCAACTTCAACTTCAATTTCAATTTCGATTTCAACTTCAACTCTAATTTTTACTCTAACTCTAACTCTAATTCTTACTCTAACTCTAACTCTAACTCTAACTCTAACTCTAACTCTAACTCTAACTCTAACTCTAACTCTAACTCTAACTCTAACTCTAACTCTAACTCTAACTCTAACTCTAACTCTAACTCTAACTCTAACTCTAACTCTAACTCTAACTCTAACTCTAACTCTAACTCTAACTCTAACTCTAACTCTAACTCTAACTCTAACTCTAACTCTAACTCTAACTCTAACTCTAACTCTAACTCTAACTCTAACTCTAACTCTAACTCTAACTCTAACTCTAACTCTAACTCTAACTCTAACTCTAACTCTAACTCTAACTCTAACTCTAACTCTAACTCTAACTCTAACTCTAACTCTAACTCTAACTCTAACTCTAACTCTAACTCTAACTCTAACTCTAACTCTAACTCTAACTCTAACTCTAACTCTAACTCTAACTCTAACTCTAACTCTAACTCTAACTCTAACTCTAACTCTAACTCTAACTCTAACTCTAACTCTTACTCTAACTCTAACTCTAACTATAACTCTTAATCAAGACATTTTCATATGACGTCAAAAGTTACCGTCTTCGTCCAGCTGGTCACTCTGCCTCGGCCTAAAAATAATCTTAACTGCCTTAGCGTGAATAAAATTTGCGTTGGACAACGTGCAACTACAACAATTTTTCTAGCAGTTATTGTTGGGTCAATGACTGTGATAGCGTCTATTTTTATTTTTATTTTTATTTTTATTGTTATTATTTTTATTATTCTTTTATTGTTGCTCTTGTTGTATGTAACTTTGTTTCTTGTGCTTGCTTCGTCATTGCATCAACATCAATATTGTTGGTTCTTGTACTGGGCAGTTGCATCCTTTTTCTCGTTGTAGGTTTCACCAAAGTCATCAACATAATCATCATCGTCGTCGCCGTCGTCATTGCCGTTGTCTGTTTTATGTTTGGGCTGCACATGAAACTGCATAAATTTAACCGCACAGACAATCAAGCTGGCTAACAACCTTTGAAGGCTAAAAGCTAGGAGGTTTGAAGTTGCATTGATGTTGATGCGTTGAAAACGTGTTTCTTTGAATTCATGCCTTCGTTGCAAGATTGCCTTAGTTGGGTCCGTTGGTCGCATGGAGACAGATTAGAACAACGTAGCACATTGAGTGCTGAGTTGAGTGAAGTGTGCGGCTGAGTGGCTTTGTTGAGTGCTTTGCATTGAGTGCATCAATGTGGCTTATAAGAGCCTAAAAAAGCACCAAACAAATAAACAAGTTTTGGATTTATTGTGAATTTTTTTAACGGTAAATCATTAAAGATGACACTTTAACGCTGCTCTTTGAGGTCAGTTTTAATTCTAGAGATAAACATGGTGTTGAAAGACTTAATCTGTTAACCTAAGAAGGATTACAGATGACGAGATTTTGTCAAAAGCTTTGCTAAAAGTCAGTACAATTCTTAATCGCTTTCCAAATAACATGAAGTATTTGAAATAAACTATAAAAGTTTGGTGGTAGTCAAGCTCACCAGTACCTGGGATTGTGAGTTACCCATCAATCTGAGTAATAAGGTATGGAGGTGACAGAAAACGGTCGTGAAGAATCAAATGCAGAGCACTACGGCGAGAGCCGTATTTAAAATTCATTATTTTTACTTCTAAATAAAATTTTTTTATCGAAATTCGCAGGTATTAAAAAATTTTAGAAAAATATAAAAAAGCACACATCAAATCGTGATAAAATAAAAGATAAGCTATTGTGAACATTCGAAAAAAATCCCGTAGGAAAAAAAAATTGCCGCGTACCTGAAGTAAATTCTGGCTCTTTCTAATGTGATCAGCGTAACATTCTTCTGAAGACAGTTCTGGGAAGTTGGGAGTGCCATTTTTAGTCTACGTATTTAGTAACAACTTCGTGTCCGTCAATGCACTCTAACAATCATATTTCAGCTAAAAGTTTCCCAGCTTTTTTGAAATTATCCTTTTCCAGGCTAACGTCTACTGTTCTGCCGTTCGAGTCAAAATGTGTCCCAAAAAAGAATGAAGGGGAACATAACAACCAACACTGTTTCTTGCGGATAAAAAATTACGTATTCTTTTCGAGAACCAAGAAACTGGGGAGAAGTATGAGAAGATGGTATAAGAAGATGTAAAGGTATGGAGGTTTTCTTTTTACGAAACGATTGAATTGGTTTTTGAGAATCCTAGAGTATAGTTACGCTGTTCTAAAAAGATATACTGGAAAACGCTTTTCCTCAGTTACATAAACTTTTCGGAAGACTTTCATGGATTTTTAAGCACAATAATGTCACAACCTGTACTGCAAGGATAGTAAAATCCTGAATCGGTAGAACTTTGGTATAGCAACCGTATTCTCCGGACTTCTATATCGAGGAAAACGTTTGAGGGTGATTAACGCGAATAGTCTAAGAAAATATAAGACAACTTAAAGATAAAAAATCCTTGATGGACGTAGCAAGGACAGCGCACAATGCTTCCAAATCGAAATAAGAAGACCAAAACGTCAAGGAGTTGTTAATCTGAGTAAAAATGTAGATAAATATGGGTTTTTGGGGTCGCTAATCAAGAATCTGAACTCAAAAGTTCGAAATTCAAAATGGCGGCTTCAAAATGGCGGTCATGATCATGCTAACTTTTATAATAACTATATAACCCGTTTCAAATTTGATGTCCCGAAAGTTTTCGGGGTCGCTGAATACGAATCTGAAGTCAAAAGTTCAAAATTTAAAATGGCGGCTTAAAAATGGCGGAAATCAACATGTTAACTTTTATAATAATTATATAACGCGTTTCAAATTTAATGCCCCGAAAGTTTTCGGGGTCGCTGAACCCGAATCTGAAGTCAAAGGTTCAAAATTCAAAATGGCGAGTTAAAAATGGCGGAAATCAACATTCTAACTTTTATAATAACTATATAACGGTCTCAATTTAGATGCACCGAAAGTTTTCGGAGTCGCTGAATACGAATCTGAAGACAAAAGTTCGAAATTTAAAATGGCGGCTTCAAAATGGCGAAAATCAACACGCTAATTTTTATAATAACTATATTACGTGTTTCAAATTTGATGCCCCGACCGTTTTCGGGATCGCTGAATACGAATTTGAAGTCAAAAGTTTGAAATTTAAAATGGCGTCATAAAAATGGCGGTAATCAATACGCTAACTTTTATAATAACTATATAACGCATTTCAATTTTGATGCACCGAAAGTTTTCGGAGTCGCTGAATACAAATCTGAAGTAAAAGGTTCAAAATTTATAATGGCGGCTTAAAAATGGCGGAAATCAACACGCTAATTTTTATAATAACTATATTACGTGTTTCAAATTTGATGCCCCGACCGTTTTCGGGATCACTGAATACGAATCTGAAGTCAAAAGTTTGAAATTTAAAATGGCGGCTTCAAAATGGCGAAAATCAACACGCTAATTTTTATAAAAACTATATTATGCATTTCAAATTTGATGCCCCGAAAGTTTTCGGGGTTGCTGAATATAATCTGAAGTCAAAAGTTCGAAATTCAAAATGGCGGCTTAAAAACGGCGCCCATAAACGTGCAAACTTTTGTAATAACTATATTATACACTTCAAATTTGATGCCCCGAAAGTTTTCGGGGTTGCTGGTTACGAATCTAAAGTCAAAAGTTAAAAATTCAAAACGGCGGCTTAAAAAAAACGCTGCCATGAACATACTTACCTTTACAGTCACGTCATAATTCGAATTGGCGGCCATGAACTAAGTTTTGACCAAACTTTTCGTAGACTTTTGTTTTTAAATCTATTGTTAATGTTCTTTATAATGATTCTTTATAAGGAAACGTTAGTATTCAACTTTTTTCACAAAATTTTTTTCAAAATTTCTTTATAACTTAAGGCCCGTTAACTGATCTCCGAAGTTTAAATTCCTTAATCTCAGATTTCGTAAACAGAGTTTAAATTTTAAACTCAGTTAAAATTATCATCGTAACTTATCTCATTTTTATCGGCAGTTTTCTTAAACTCTGTTTAAAAATTTAAACTGAGATTAAAAAACATATTCGAGCGGCACTGTAGTAAAACTTCTACAACTTTGACGTAGAACATCAAAATATTTCAAAAATTTTTGATAAAATAATGCAAATTGTCAGTTTCATTGGAATATTTTTTTTTCAAAACTTAAAATATGTTTGTTTTTTGTTTATTGTTTTGATTTTTTTGAAGTATGATTTTTTTATTTTTTATTTTTTGTTTATGATTGAGAATATTTCCAATGTTCTCAGAGAATTTTTGACAAAATCTAAGTTTAAATTTTTTAAACCTAGAATTTCTGTGTTTAAATTTAAACTTGCCTCACCAAGTTAAACTTAGATTTTTTGAGATGAGGTATCGGCGTTAAAATTTAAACTGAGGTTAAGGAATTTTAAACTTTGTTTAAGCTAAACTTTGTTTAAAATTGAGATCAGGTAACGGGCCTAAGTCTGATTTTATTATTGAGGGACGTTATTTTTAAAATATCTATATTACTTCTGTCTAATTTTTTATTATTTTGATACGTATTGTTTCAAATTTTTCAATTTTGATATTAGTTCCATCGAATTTTTTGTTCGATTTTGGAGTCATAACATTGCCTTGGCTGATGCTATAAGCTTCAAATTATGAAAAGCTGCAAATATGGATAATACTGCCCAACGGCTACAGCTTCCTCGATAACTCAGTTCTGTCAGAAGACGACGATTATTGCTTCTGGGCACAGAAATATTGTTTTTAGAACTTTTTCAGATAAAACCACTTTCTTAACCGAAAAGTGGCCTATATCCATGCTTTCCGTTTTTTCTTTGAATAAGTTTTTTATATCAAAGCATAAGTTTGCTTTCCTTGATAACATTTCCTCGCATTCTTGTCCAACTTAACGCAATTTTATGGGCTACTAAAAAAAGCTAGTCTAAAATAAGCTCAACTAATTTTGTTACCAGTTGATACGAAATCCTGAACTAGTCATTTTTTTTTTTGGTTTCTTTTTTTTGGCTTTAGTCTCATAAAATCTTTTCGTAGGGTTTTTTTTTTCGTGCTCACCAAATCTGTGCAATTTTTTTTAGAACGACATAAAAATCTTGTTGCCAACCTTCACAATCTAACAGGCAGCAACAAACATCACTCTGACAACGCTCTGTAGGTGAATCGTGGTGTGCCATACGGATTCTCCATAAGCATCAATGTGCTTATTGTTCTGCTTGTTTCTTTTGTTGTTGTTATATTATATTGTCCAAGCAAAGCAGTTGTTTTTTTTTAAATATATTGCGGTTAACCACAAGAATCCTACGCTTAAAGAGGCTGTCCTCTGCATGCGTTTTGATATAAGTTTTCTTCTTTTATTTTTTTTTTTTTTTTGTTTTAATGCTTTTATCTACTATTTTTATTTTCTACATATTTTTTGCCTTGTATCAAGTTGCACGTTCCTCAGGCAAGCAACCCAGCAAACCAGTCAACCAATCAAAACCAACCAACGAACGAGCATTCAGCAAGAATTTCAGCTTGTATTGCATGCAGTTTTATTACTGTTGTTGCTTTTGTTGGAAAGCTATCTATCGTTTGGCTTAAGCTTATGCGACCCGCTATACAAGCAAAGCAATCAAGCCAAACTTAACTGACCGCAAGAATTGACGTTTGATTATTTGAGTGCAGAGAAGTGGGCAGAGCAGGATTCCCTATAGAAGGTTATAGCTTAAGCTGTGGGGTTAAGACCGTATTTTTTCCTCATCTTCTAAGAAAGACAGTCCGACAGACAGTGTTGATGCATAAAAATCTGGAGCGACTTTTATGCATAGAATTCTTGAACTTCTTTTTTCTACTACTCTCAAGTGTAGTGTTCACAGTGGTTGTGCAAAAACTTGTGCTGGCTGCCATCACAACATCTTTAAGTATTGCATTTAAGTGTTGGCTTTAATCCTATGAGCTTTCGAATATTTTATGACTTTGAAATATTACAAAAAAAAAAAAATTGAAGTTTATTTTTAAATGTTAATAAAATAAGAGCGTGGAAAGGATTTAGTTAAATGGTAGGTTATAAAAAAATGCACTTATACATATATTAGAGCGGATTTTGAAAATAACTGCATTAAGTTTGTCGTAAATTTGGTTTTAAGTGATTAACTGTGGGATAAACCAAATACAATTTCATAGTTTGAATATAGAATTTTATATTTAATTTTAAGGGGAAATTTGATTCTTTAGCCGATGAAAAATCAAATTTCTATGCATAAGTGGTATTCAAAAGTAGCCTTGTTATCGTATAAAATTTCTGAACTGTGCATATTTTCAACAAAAAAAAATACGATATGTCACGTGCTAGAATTTTAATAATCATGAAATAGTATAAAACAATTCTTGTCAATGTGAAGTTTGGCGGTTTAATTCATTATGAATCTTTATTTATTGTATGGTATGTTCCTAGATGAAAATAAGCATTGAGTATTAAAAGCACACTGAAGCAAAAAGTTCACAATATTTATGCATTTTTTCATGAAATTCTCGAAATAAATAAGTATCGAGTGTTAATAAAAAAGCACGCCGAACCAAAAAGTACACAATAATTATGAAATTTTTATGATCTGCATGCATAGTAATCATGAATTTTGGTCCAGTTACCTAATACATGAGTTATATGAACCATTCATTATATCAATGCACAAATACACAAACGAGAAAAACACGGGGACATGAATACTTCATAAGCCTAAAGTCTAAAGTTCATAAAGTGTGTGTACAATATACATGAACCCATACAAAATTTTGTAAATGTCATGAAAAAATATAGAAAAATTTGAATCATTCATAATTTTATGAATAAAATTCATGTACAAATACGAGCAGCACAAGAACAGTTCATGAAAGAAGTGAAAACTGCATGAATCTCATGATAGGTACGTAAAACTGTCGGAAGGACCACAAAACGATGCAAAGAGGCTGTCTTTTAGTCACGGGAACCAGGCTTAAAAAGTTAAGCGACTTTTGTTGAAGAATGCAAACACTTCGGTGAGTGATACATCGGCAAAAGCGGAACATCGAAATTAACTTTAAAATTAAGCGTATAGTTTAGAATAAAAATTCGCCGGAGTAAGAAGCGCTTTAAAATAGTATCGCCAGAACTTGACAAAATTTTACTGCCTAATCAGGAACGATGAAATGTACTGCAAAGCGGGTTTCAACTTTTGCAAATGTAGCCTTCAATTTTTGATTGATCGTGCTAACAAGACCGTAATTAACACTAGAGAATGTCTGGAGCGGCGTTTGCTGTTTATAACTCAGCACCAAGGTTTATAACTTTTTTGGCCATACATAGCAACAGCTAACTACGCCCATAGAACGACGGATGGGTACCAACCAAATAATGTCATCCTGGTACCATTACGAATGCTTCAAATTGCTACATGTTTCATGCCGACTTTGAACGGCTAAAGTTCATGTTCTCAAGAAACTTTACACGGCAATATTTGCTCTCTGAGGTTTGCAATTGTCTGCTGAGAGGTGAAGGTCGAACAAAAAAATTCATTTCTATTGAAAAAACTTTTTCTCGAGGTGAGGTGTTTCTGTTCATGAGCTGAGTGAACTCATACAATAAGTCTGTGTGTAAAGCACTGCCGTCTTCATGCAACTGTTCATGATCTCAGTCCAATCGTACGTACGGTCATGAATGAACACAAAAAACAAAAACAAATTGGCCATTTCAGCCCTTGAAAGGACTTTGACCGAGCTTCTTAGGATCGATTGTGTTGTGTGTGTTATTAAATTTTTGCACACAATTGACCGAGAACTGGACCTACATGTTTTATGCCGACTCCAAACGGCTAAAGTTCATGTTCTCAAGAAGCTTTACATGGCATTTTTTACTCTCTGAGGTTTGCCATTGTCTGCAGAGAGGTGGTGACCGATCAGAAAAATTTTTTATTGAAAAAACTTTTCGCCACGGCTGGGGATCGAACCCGGGCTCCGAGCATGCTAAGCCACACACTTAACCTGCATGCCACGGTCACCACATGAATGAACACACTATTTATTTATTGAATACGCTTAATAAAAGCAATTTAAAAACTTCAACTAAAAACTTAAAAATTTATAATAAGCAGGGAGTAACTTGATTTGAATGGTACCATATCCTAATAGTAACAACTTCGAAATGACGTTGGAGCAAAGAAGGATATTATGTAGTAGAGATCTGTTCAAATGAAAATTGAATTTTCTGATCAAATTATTGTTTACCCGCAATATTCTGGTTAATAGCTCACTGCAACCATAATTAGCGAGGTAAAAGTTAAGTTAAAAGGGTGGTATAGACCTAAGATTGCGCGCGTTGATATTAAATTGGTTTTGGTTCCGCGTACTAGTTGATAAATGAAGAGAGCATTGATAACTTTCGTTCGTTTTGCAAAAGTTTGTCTGTTAAACAACTTCAGACGGTCGACATAAGGAGGTTAATCTCAAACTGTCAGAACCAGGAAGATCACGAAGAACGAAACGAATGAATCTTCGGTGAACGCCTTTGATTCGCATTGAATGGGTGTTGTAGATGGGAGACAAAACTTGACTGGCATAGTCGAGAATGGCTGTAACAAAGGTAAAGTAGAAAAATTTTGTGACGTGAGGATTGTAGAACTCTCTGGACCAGTGTATCATGAAACCAAGTGCAGATTTGACTCTGTTAATGATGTTATAAATACGAGTTGAAGTTCATTGTTGTAAATAACACATAAGTGACATAAAAGTTTACTGAGGGAACTAACTTGCCGAGAAAGTAATAAGTTAGTTATCGGGAGAGGTTCACGGTTAAAAATTTTGGACTAATTTTTAATCCAAACTTTGGTTTAAAGGAATTTTTAATCCTAAAAGTATTTTTTTTTAATCCATATTTTAGTTTAATTTTTTTTAATCCGAAAAAGTTTAATTTTAAGACTATTGTTGGACTACAAATTTGCATTAAGGTAGTATTTTCAGGAAAAAGTATTTAGGTTATTTAATAGCTGAATTACAATGCAGTAGTGGCAGTGGCAGCAGCTGTGTCAGTGGCAGCGGCAGTGATCAGCTGTTTCGTATTTTACTGCCTGGAAATTACAATCTATCAGTGCCAGCGTCAGTATCAAAAGAAGTGAATGTGGAATTTTTCTTAGTAGTTTAATTATTTGTATGTTGGCAGTGAATTTAGAAATAGGGCTAACCTCGGCAGTACTGCCTACTGCCACTGCTGCTATGTAAGTTTCACCATTGAACAACAGTATTCCTAAAATAACAACTGATCAATGCCACTGCCACTGACGCTGCCACTGCGGCATTGTATTTCAGGTATACACTGTAAAAAGTAAATCTTCATATAAGGTAAAAAACTGTCTTAAAATAAGCTGCAACAGCATTAAGACTGCTTTTGCTGAAATTATTTTTGCCTTTTTATACTGTAAAACAGCATTCAATGATGTCTGACTTAAAGACAGTTAAAATGGTAAATGCAGCCTTGCCTTCGCTGAATTTCAGTCCTTATCGTTAACAAATTGGCTTGTATAGCAATGCAACTTCTCTTAAATTAAGACTGATATGATGAATTGTAGCCATTTTTAATATTAAAACCCATAAATTTGTTTAAATTAAGCTAGCTTGTCTTGAAATCAACTTCCAAAAGCTGACTTCAAACATGCTTCTTTGAGTTTTTAAGCATTTAGAATAGTAAAATGCAAATCATGCTTAAATTGAGGCACAAGTTGATTTAAAGGCAGTCTTTAAAATACGCTTCACTTTTTAGAGTGTAAAATTGAAAACTACTACTACTACTACTACTACGAAATTTAAGCTCAATATAATTCAAAATGTTGTTAAAGCATCCGAAATTTATTTTTAATTAAATGAAACAAATTGTTTATTAAAATCTGAACCAAAATATTATTATATACCTTATTACAGTAAACTGTGTTTAAACCTTTGTGGATTAAATAGTAATCCTTTTCGGATTACAATATTTTAAACTTTTTTGGACTAAAATCTAATCCTTTTTGGATTATAATATTTTAGACTTTCTGTGGATTAGCAATTATTCCTTTTTGGATTAAGAAATTTTAAACTTTTTGCGGATTAAAAATAAATCCTTTTTGGATTGAAAAATTTAAAACTTTTCATTGGATTAAAAAATAATCTTTTTTTGGTCGAGTCCTATATGTAATCCAAAAAAGTTTAAAATTTAGTCCAAGATTTTTAACCGTGTTGGAGTCGCCTACGAGAATATGTTATGGCTTGACATTTGCTAACGTTGAATTCCAGAAGATGTATTTTAACAGCAAGTGGAAAAGCTATAACGTCATATGCTTAACAAAATCTACGAACAGCAACAAACAGCTTTCCAAACCAAAACTCTGCCAACTCAGTTGGTGCAGCACGACAAATACAAACCAAGAACAACACACACACTCCACTGCCAGTAGCATGCAGTCCAATGCATGACAAAGCAGCCAGCGTAGTATGGAACAACAACAATAACAACAACATCACCACAAAGTCTCTACAAGCTATACACACAGTCAAGGCATGACAACATAACCAGCTACAAGCAAATGTTTTTATTTGCCAAACATCTTGCTGCGCTATAATTCTCAACAAGTTCTATGCAAACCAAGCTTAAGACTATTCAGTTTCGCATGTTTGTCTTTTTCATCTTTTACTTAGCAACGAGTAAACAAATTTTTGAAAGCAAAGCAGCGAGATGCGGGTTGCTTAATACATCGCAGTTGGACTCCGTATTTAGTCGTATTTGGTTGGACTTCATAGTCAGTTTCGGTCGGTCGGCTTTTTCCCCGAACACTTAGCATGTCAAAAAGCTACCCATTTGATGAATGATTCATGCTTTTTTTTGTATTTTTTCATGACATTTACTAAATTGTTTCATGTATCTTGTACACACACTTTATGAACTTTAAACACTAGAGTTATGAAATATGCTTATTCTCGTTTTTTTCTTATGTGTATTTTGTACATTTTCTTATGTGTATTTTGTACATTGATGTCATGAATTGTTTATGTGACTCAAGTTATTGGTCATTGGGCCAAAATTCATAATGCGATTCATAGAGATCATGTAAAAATTCATAATTACTGGGTACTTTTTCGGCTCAGTGTTGGTATATTTTATAATATTACTTTAGTTATTAAACAGATGAACTTATTTTTGCTATAGATAGCAAATAGACTTCGTTAAGTTTTTTCAAGATATTTGGAACGGACCAAATTTCTACTTTTTACCACTCAATGAAGATTCGTTTATATTTTTATATTTCAATTTCCAATTTTACTGATTTCTAAGGGCCACTTCTGGTTACAGTTTCGATGGTTTGAAGTGACTTATAGCACTTTTGTACCAAATTGCACCGAAATGCCGGCTTTTTAACGTGCTTGAATTCAAATTGCACAAAATGCCTCAAACCTTCAAATTTCAACTTTCAATGTTTCTTAAGATCGATTCATAAGTTTACAAAACAAAAATTAGTGTTTAAAATCTGTGCACTTGTTTCTGACTCTCTTAATATTTGAATATTTTTTGAATATAATATTTTGACATTTGAAACGCTAATTTCGTGTCATCTTATTTTGAGACACATCCCTGCAACTGTATACCATATTTCCGATCTGATCTAACTTGAGTTCAATGCTCCAATCTATTCCAATTATTTCAACAACTCACAGCCAACACACTCAATTAAATCATTGAATGAACTCTCCCACCCACACGTCTAAATCGATTGAGGTGTTGATCATAATGATCATCAACTGCAAAAGCAACAAAAAACTGAGCAATATACAGTCAGTTATGAAAACAAAAAGAGACAAATAGTGTGGTTGTTAATAAAAGTTGACGAATACAGAGCAGCTGGTTGGACACTTGAAAAAATTTGCGAGCACAAACATCATCGCCTGTAATGCCTGCATGAACGAAACACTTGAACAGCACTGGACAGCAGTTGTTGTAGTGTTCAATTCTCCCGATGTTGAAAAATTCTGATGGCAGACAGAACTAATTTAATTGAAATCAAGAAGGAAATCATAGAAAAGTCGAGCACAATATGCGGCGCGAAAAGTGCTGGAACACCTACAAGTCATCATAAATAATAATAAAGCAAAGAGAAGTACGTCACATCATGATTAGAGGGGTAGGGGAGATGAGGTGAAGTAGGGTGTTTTTGGGTGTAAAGAGTGTGTCTTATGGTAAATGCAAAATAAAAGCAGGAAATGAACGTATAAAGAAGTAGGAAAAAGAGACTTAAAAGTAGGAATTTCATTTTGAAAAGCATGACCAAGTGCAGCTCTAGAAGAAACGTTCAAAAATGTAGCATGTTAAGTGCTGGAAATTATTGTGAGACCCTTGAGGGCACTTTGTGTGAAATTCTTTGGAACTCGTCATGGCAAATGATATGATAGCCATGGACAATGTTCAAGTTGAGTGCTATATGATGACGAAGATGATGATGATGATGGTGATAATGATAATGATGATGATGATGATGATGGCGATGACGATGATGAAGTTGATTATGTGAATGCTGTTAACTGGCTATGGAACTGTTTCACTAAAATTTGAGGCACAGTTGAAGAATTCGTTTCTTAAAGGTAAATATAAAGAACTGTTTTGATTGCTAATTTGTTATATTTTACGCTTTAAATTGTTCCAATTTCTCTATAATTATAATCTTTAACAGCCGTTATGGTGGATTATTGTTGTTTTCATGCAAGTATTCGAAATTAGTTCAAGACTTATTTATATTAATAAAAATTTGTAAAGCAAAAAAGGGAAGAAAAAAAAGAAAAAACTTTATTTGTTGCGAATCTGTTTTCTATTATTTGAAAGTTAATGAAGAAATCTAAAAGATATTAATGAGTTATGCACAAGATTGATAGATATTGTTAATTGTTCTTTTTCACATTCACATTTTTTTCAGAACTTAATGATTAAAATGTAAATAATTTAAAAAAAAGTTATTTTAAGCATTTTTATTTATTACAGCAATTCTTTAAAATTCATTGATTATTTTGTACTTACTTAATAATATCTAATAAAGTAACAGTAATGGTATAGTCTTTCAGATATTGTTTTGCTTACCTGAAAGAAAATGGAAAAAAAAAAAATTAGTAAGAAATTATACAGAATCTTAGTACTAAAATTATGAAAATACGGGCACTTAATAAAAGGTAATGTACGAAATTTTTAATATATGAGAAGTAATTTTAAAATAAAGTCTGTATTAAAAGTTTAAACATCGGAAACTAATATATGTATATGTAATATTTATATTGATAATATAATCAGAATATATGATAATCAATGAAAATATCGTCTGCTCGGATGCTTTATGCGCGTACGTTTCAAAATATTACAAAAAAATTGTTCACGCTCGCGAATACCTTTTATATATGATATGAAATAAAAAATGCTATAAATTTAATTTGAAAATTTTACAGAAGAAGCGAAAACTCTCCAAACTGACAAAACAACAAATTTTTACAACATTTTTTCATGAAAAAAATTTTACAACATCTTTTCATGAACATGTATTTTGATTCGGTCATCATAATCAATCAAAAAAAATCTTTTAATTTTTGGTATTTACAATTAAGCGCTTTTTTTATTTCATTAGACAATATACTAGTACCGATCGGGGTTAAAATTCGACCAATTTTCTGTTTACTTATATCTTGTTATTTATAATTATGTAGAATAAGGAAAAAAAAAAATAAGGAAAAGAGTTAGTTTGAGGCTAAAATTTCCAAGTGGTTAGAGATATAAAGTTATTTCCTTCAAATAAATTTCTTTTTTTTTCAAAAATGTCAAAAAATCATTGGGGTGTAAACCTTGACTTTTTGATAGGTCGAACAGTTTATTATGTTAGTCTCAAGACCATATAAATTCACCTAATTACGCATTACACTTGAAACAATATAAAAAAAAGCAATTTTGATTTTTTTATTTGCAACAAAAATAATTTTTACGCCATATTTTGAGAAAAGATCAAATGGAAGGTGTCAGAATAATACTTTTACTCCAACGACAGTTATATTGAATAAATCCTATGTGATACACGGAGAGAAAAAAAAAATGAGCACCCGAAACGACATAATTCTTAGTTTTTTTTTGTTGCTGTTAGTATAAAAGTGTATAAAAGTGAAGAACATAAATTAAAAAATAATATTTTCCTGTTCAAATTGGATCAAATACATATCTAATTTGGACAATAAAAATATAATTTAAAATTTGCGTCTGGTCATCGTTTTTTTTTATCGGTTCCTTTGATGCCTGAGCCCCTTACATTTTGTCATCTTTTGCCTTGTAATATTAAAATTCATAAAATGTCACATCTCAAAATTTCTAAGATTAGACATATGAGAGCATGTTATCTTGTTTTATTCACAATCCATAAATGATATGCATTGGAAACAAATGAGCATTTTTTTTTTAAAATCAATACCAAAATGTCATAAATTGGACCCAAATGAGCATATTAGTTTTTGACGAACAATCCAAAAATTACATACATTATGCACAAATGAGCGTGTTCTATTTTTAATAAACAATCGCATTAGGGCTTAATATCAAGAATATTACGGCTAAGCTCAGAATCACTCCCAAAATAAATTGTTTTGTGTTTGTTTTCAGCTCAAATTTCTCTGCGAGTACATCTCCTAAATCGCTCCCCTCAATTAACATAATAAGGAAAATAAACTGGCGAGCTTGCAATATGGCCTTAACTAAGAATTTGCCATCAGGCTCGTAAGAAAGGCCAAAATTGGCAGCTGATCTGTATGATCTCGTCGATGTACTCACCAAAGCAATGAAGAGGAAACCTAAACCTTAATGCTGGTGTTCTTAACCAAATGCAGAAGGCTTTTCAATAAAGCGAAAAGCTCGAGAGCTGAACATGACTAAACTGCCTACAAGGTAGCTCTAAAACTTTTTAAAACAGAGTCAAGGTAAGCTAAAAAACCCTCAAGGACGCAATTCTTCGAAGCAAAGATTATGGAAAAAATACTCATTAGTAAAATAAAAGAGCTACACTGAGAAAAAAACGCATACCTTGCTCCGGTAAAAAATTTCTATATTTTTGATAATAGCAATTTTCTCTTTTTCAAATAAAATTTTCTTCAATTAGAATAAATTTTCACATTTTCGAAGAAATATTTCTTTACTTCTAGGAAATGGAAATATTTCAATGTCTCTAATAATGATAAGTATTTTTCTCGCACAAAAAATTTCTCATTTATAGAGAAATTTTATTGAAAATGAAAAACTTTTCTTATATTTTGATAAAAAATTCACTATGAGAAGTATTTTCTTCAATAAAAACAAATATTTTCTCAAAGAAAAAAGTATTTTTCTCTAAAAACGATATATTTTTCTATTTCATGGAACCTTTTTATCATTTTTAGAGAATTTTAAGTATCGCAATTAGAGAATAGCATTCTCTGGAGCAAAGTCTATACCATTTTTCTCTAAATATGATGCCTTTTTTATCATATTCCGAGACACTTTTTTCTGAGTGTACTGAAAAAATATTGTCTCAACAAGAAGAAAAGCGGAAAGCAATTATTTGCAAATACCTGTAAAATCCAAACACCACGTACAAAAATAATCGCTAAGGAAATTGGCGTGTGCGTAAAAACTATCGGAAGAATTATAAAACGATACAAACAGCTTACCCCTTTATCAAAAACGCCAGGATCAGGGAGAAAAAGTGGTCCAGCGAACCAAGCGTTAAGCGGCTGTTTACTCATAATCCAGGCACTTCGTGATATGGCAGGTTCGTGATATGGCAGCACAAGCGGGAATATCGAAATCAAGTGTTCAATGGATTAAACAATTTTGCTACCTAAGGAGCTTTAAAGTACAATAAGTATCTGAAAGGTCAGAAGAAAAGGACGCCGAAACCAAGAGGAGGGCTCGAAAACTGTATTACCTGCCCAAATTTGATTGCGTGATCATGGACGATGAAACGTACTGCAAAGTGGATTTCAAGCAGTTATCTGTACACGGATATTAAACTGCGGTTAGAAGGGGTGAAGCATCTTCTTAATTGACCGCCGAAAAACATACCAAATGTCCAAAGAAATACATGGTGTGGCAGGCCATTTGCAAATGTGGCCTTCAAAGTAAGGAATTTGTGACAGATCGCACATTCAACACCGAAATTTACATCAAATAGTGTCTGGAGTGGCGTTTGCTGCCTTTTATACGTCGGCACCAAGGTTCAGTACTATTTTGGTCTGACCTAGCTACATGTCACTATGCCCAGAGAACGATGGATTGGTACCAAGCCAATACTGTCACTGTGGTACCAAGAGAAGCCAATCCTCCGAAATGCCCCGAACTTCGTCCAATCGAAAGTTATTGGACTTTAATGAAAATAAATCTTAAGAAGATCAACCAAACTGCGAAAAACATTGAAATATTTCGACGTTAATAGCATCGGGCATACACTAAGATCAACGAAAGGTCGGTAAAAAATCTAAAGGAGGACCTTCATCAAAAAGTGCATAATTCTTTTAAAGTTTATTTTTTTCAGTGTAAAAAAAATTTTTATTTATTTTGTAATGTTTACTTAATAATAAACTGAAAAAATTTTTAAAAAAACATCATTGGTTTATCTAATATATAAAATCAAATGTTTGTCTGTCTGTCTGTCTGTTCCGTATAGGCTCGCGTACCGTTTATCCGATTGAGCTGAAGTTTGAACACCGAGTACTTTTTATAGTGAGAAAGAACATAGGGGGTGTAAAAAAGTGGGCGGAAGTATGTGAGCGTGGCACTCTATAATAACTTTTAAACGCCTGGACCGATTTCAATGAAATTTGGTATGAAGGTTCGACTGCGCGCAAGATAAAACATAGGCTATAAAATATTCCAAAGACTTCCGCAGGAGGGCGCTTTAAGTAGTGCATTTTTAAGACCCAATAACTCCTAAACGCCTGGACCGATTTCATTGAAATTTGGTATGAGGGTTCAACTGCAACCAATATAGTCCCAAAATAAAACACAGGCAGTAAAAAATTCCAAAGACTACCGCAAGAGGGCGCTTTAAGTAGTGAGTTTTTAAGACTTTAATATCTCCTAAGCTCCTGGACCGATTTCAATGAAATTTGGTATGAACACGGAGAAAACTGTTGTGCATTATTAATGCACAAGCAGTTCATAACTATAAAATGTTTAGGAACATTTTTGAATATGAAGCTTTGCGCATAAATTATGCCTAATAGTCATAAATTCTGCACAATCTATTAAAATTGTGCATAAGTTATACACAAAAAATGTGCACAGTTTGTGAACATTGTTCATAGCTTAATTATTTGAAAATTAAACTCAATTGATCATAATATATGAACATTGTGCATGAACGACTATTAACACTTATTGTTCATTAGTTATGCCTACTTGTGCAAAGATTTTGCCCAACATTTTGATATGTGTGTATCTTGTTCATAACTTGTGCCCATTTTTGCATATATTATGAACAATGCGTACACATATGGATAATGAGTATGCATTAATTGCAAGTAAGTTTCACTTATGTTCTTTGTGTCAAGAGTGCTGGTTGTGTTAAGAAGCGACAGTAGTATGTTATATATCATTTAATATTATTTAGAAATATATAATTATGTAAATTAAGAAAACCAGAGGTAAGTATTGAGTTATTATCATATATTTATCACTGCAGTTATGACATTTAACGATGGTTTTTTTAATGACGAAATAGTGTACATACATTGAAGTTGTAGAAATCTGCATTGGCACTTAATGCAAAAATGTAAATTTCCTAAACCCTTTGAGCTTCATCCAATATTAAGCACTAGACTATGTTTTATGCTAAGAATTTTATAGAAATGTAAAAAGTCAATGACTTTATAAATTATATAAAATAAACATGTAAATACTGAAGTATATGATTTATTGAATTTTAATATGTATATATATATACTATTAGTTATTAAGCAATTGTACTTTGAAATAAAGACATTTGAAAATAAAATGAAATTTTGTTTCTTTAACATTAGCAGGAGGTGTAAATATTTTTTCCTATTTGTTCACAATCTATGAAAATGTTGTTCATAACCTATGCACAGTTGTTCATAACCTATGCCCAGTTGTTCATAACCTATGCATAGTTGTTAATAACCTATGCATAGTTGTTCATAAACTATGTCCAGTTGTTCATAAAATATGCCCAGTTGTTCAGAATCTATGAAAATGTTGTTCATACGCTATGCACAGTTGTTCATAACCTATGCACAGTTGTTCATAGTCTTTTCCCAGTTGTTCAGAATCTATGAAAATGTTGTTCACAATCTATGCCCAGTTGTTCCTAACCTATTCACAGTTGTTCATAGTCTTTTCCCAGTTGTTCAGAATCTATGAAAATGTTGTTCATAATCTATGCCCAGTTGTTCATAAAACATGCTCATAGTGCTGAATTTAAGTTATGAACAAGTGTGCATAGATTATGAACAACTGTTCTTGGTCATTTTTCGTGAACAATTTTTGCATAAGTTGTGCCCATAGCGCATAATTTCTGCATACAATTCTCTCCGTGAAGGTTCAACTGCACCCAAGATAAAGCAAAGGTAAAAAATTTAGCGAAAGTATGTGGGCGTGGCACTCTTTAATAACTCCTTAACACCTGGACTGATTTCAATTAAATTTGGAATGAAGGTTGCGCCCAAGATAACATTAGGTAAGCAGCTTTAGAAGTGCGTTTTAAAGACTCAATAACTCCTAAACGCCTGAACCGATTTCAATGAAATTTGGTATGAACGTTCAACTGCACCCAAGATAAAACATAAAATATAAAAAATTCCAAAGACTTCCAAAAGAGGGCGCTTTAAGTAGTGCATTGTTAAGACTCAATAACTCCTAAATGATTTGATCGATTTTACTAAAATTTGGTACATGAAATAACTTGACTCTGCAACAGAATTGAGGCTATGTAAATTTCAGAGAACTTCGGTGAGAGGACGCTTTATTCAATCAACTTTGTTCGGCTCATTCAAGTCAAAACGGATGAACCGAGTTTGATGAAACTTGGCAAGCATTTGTATCTGTCACTGAAATAGATCCTATGCTTTCAAAAGTTCTTTCGACAAAAATCAAGACAAAGACGAAAGAAAAAAAAGAAGTTTAACGAATACCAGCAGAAAACCGAAGTTGAACGAAGACAATCCAAAAATCGAATCGATGCTTAAAGGATTTATTAAAATTGGAATTTATTTGAGATAAAATTGCATATTAAATGCATGCTAAGAAAAACTTTAAACGAAATTTTCTCGAAATGACTTTTCAAAATGCACTCAGAAAAAAGTTTCTCGGAATATTTTAAAAATGGAATCATATTTATTGAAAAATGGTATTGACCTTACTTCAGAGAATTTTTTTTCTCTAAATGCGATCCTAAAAATTCTCTGAAAAACCTTCTATAAAGAAAAGAAATATATAAAATAATTTGATTTTAGAGAAAAAGACTCTTTATTTTTGAGAAAAAATTTGTTTTTACAGAAGAAAATAATTCTCATAGTGAATTTATTATCAAAATATGGGAAAAAATTTTCATTTTCAAAAAATTTTTCTGTATAAATGAGAATTTTTTTGTGCGAGAAAAATATTTGTCATTATAAAAGACATTGAAATATTTCCATTTCCTAGAAGTGAAGAAATATTTCTTCGAAATTGTGAAAATTTATTCTAATTGATGAAAATTTTATTTGAAATGAGAAAATTGGTATTATCGAAAATAGAGAAATTTTTGACCGGAGGAAGATATGTGTTTTTTTTCTGAGTTCGGGTGTCCATTTTCCTCAGAAACCAGACGTCAGATCGAGACGTTGAAGATGTCATTTTTTTGTTTTAACCATGTCTGGCAGGTACAGTTTTACGGAAATTTGACTAAACACTTACGACGGAAGGAGGGGGGAAAATCCCAAAAAACGATAATTTAAAAAATTTTAAAATTGATTTGATAATTTTAAAAACTTAAAAATGAGAGCAGTTTTGAAAATCGTCCTCTTTCTGAGCTTGAGGCACAACCCCGAGTAACACCGGGTTACATCCGCTAGTTTACAATAAAAAAACAACCAAAAGGACAGTTATTCCTGGGACAGTCTTTATCTGGGCTGCGCAAAATTCATGCACATCTGGTTATCTTAAAAGGTTGGATGGTATATGGACAATGTCAAGCAAAGAATCCCTCAATCTCCTTCTAGACATACACTTCCTCGGTACTAAGTACACATCTAGTCCGTCCAAGTGCTTACAACAGAATGCCAAGGATATAGTCTATGATAAGAAACAGGCGGTAAACAGTTTGAAGCCCAAAAACAGACATTCCCACGGCCTAGAAAAGTTTTTATATCAAACGCAGGGAAGGTATCACCTACAAGACCTAAAGATTTCCAAAAGCAACTCCAAAAGGTTCAAAGAATTGCATCTATATGCATCAGCTGTGCTCTGACCACGTCATCGACTGTTGCTATGAAGACCATATTTCACCTGTCACCGCTCAACCTGGTTGCTTATCAAATGGCAGCTGGTTCACAAATAGGCTAAGAGAATTTGGGGTAAAAAACTGCCAAGAAACAGGTCATGTATTAATACTGAAGAGCTATAACTTAATTCCAATCCGGACTGACTACTGTAAACATTCTCAATACTTTGAGGGGAGCTATGGTACGCTTATTCCAACCAGGTCATACTGAAAATGCGGTGTCTATATTTCTACACCGACGGGTTAAAACTACAAGATAAAGTAGGCTACAGGGTCTTCTCATGGCTATTAAAGAACGTTATCTCAAAGCGAGAAATTTATATATTTTCCGACAGCCATGCTGGGATCAAATTAGCTGTTTATTTTGAAAGCACAAAAAAACAAAAATCAGCAAATAGAACAATAAGGGCAAGAAATTACTATTCTGGAGAGTTTTTAGATTTAAAAATAATAACCTCACGGTCATCGAAAAATTAAACTAAAGATGTTCTTCTGTTTTGAAACAAGCTAAAATATCGATTTATTTTTATGATTTTTTTCTAATTAATACTTTTTCTCATTATTACCTTTAAGCTCCCCGGCAACGCCTACAAACAGTTAATCAAACTAACAACAACGCCAATTTAATTAATTATATAGAGCATTTTGTACACAACAACTAAACAAAGAACCAAAGCTTTCAGTTACTTGTTATGTTTATACTTAACAACGCACATATTTTTGCAATATTTTATGTTAATGAGGAATTAAATCAATTCTCTTTCTGGCTTTCAATTTATTTAATGGAAGGCTATACATAAAGTCAGAAAGGATTTTGGCTAAATTGATTAAGTCTAAATGGATTAAGACGCATAAAGTAATGAAGTATAAAAAAGAAAGAAAAAAAAAAAGAAGAAAAAACAAAAACAAAAAGTCGTACAACAAGAGCAAATAATGATTTATAATAACAACAATGACGGTTTTGAAGTTCTTATCTCCTGAAGCTTAAAGCTAAATGATTGATTTGTTAGACTTTAATGTGGCACATTGAGTGCTTGAGTGCTTTAAAGTATGTCGTCAAAAGCTTGAACTGATTATTTCAGTGCATTATTTTGTAAAGTTTAAGTGTTGAAAAGTTTGAAAACAAAAAATTGTGCTCTCGGCTTAATTTAAAGTAGTACTACAATACAATGTTGCCGATTTGCCGTTTTGGCGTTTCAACGAACATAGAACTTGCCAGCTTTAAAATATAGCCAATTGGCAACAAAGTTGTTTTGAGCCAAATGCTCAAAAAACCTAAAATAAAAGCAACAACAACAATATATGAAAAACAGGAAAAATATTCCCATAAAACAGCAACGCCATCCAGCCCAGTCGTAATTCAATTAGATTTTTAGACACCCGCCGCCACACATTTTATTTTCTTGCCTATCAGCCATAATAAATAACATAAAAAATATTTGAACTTTTGCGCAATATTTTGTTGTTTTTGCAGTTTGTCGTCGAAGCTGGTTGGTCACAGGCCACATAGCTAGAATTAAGGAACAATTTTATTGTTGTGTTACAAATACCTATTCAAGTGTATTGAATTTCATAAAGTTTTGTTATGTTTTTTTTTTTTTTTTCATTTCTGCTTTCAACTTGACATTTTCGACATTCGTTAAACTTTTTTCAGAGCTGAACAATAAATGGCAAACAACTTGTTAGTTGGCTTATGTGAAATAAAAAAGTTTTACTACAAAAATTTTTGCGATTTCTCTTTTGTAATTTTTCGTAAATATGCTTACAAATTATATTTTTAGGAAACTATGCTAAATTCTTGGTCACAAAATTTCTACCAAGATGCTGTTGATTTCGTTTTGAAGAGATGTTAATAAAAGTTTTTATTATATGTATGTTTTATACTTAAAACCAAGGCCTTATTCAGGGAGGGGGCGTTTCAGGGGTTCGAAATAGTAGTTCAAAAGCTTTCATATATAAAGATCATAATAATTATGTATTTTTTTACATAATTTCTATGTATCACATTCATGATTTTTGGTCCAGTAAGTAATTGCATGAGTAACATGAACTATTCATGAGATCAATGTAATGTACTGTATATTATATACAAAATACATAAAAGAAAAACAAGTAAAGAAAGTCTAAAGTCGGTCTAGGCCGACTATGAAATACCCTAAACCCACTTTTCAAAAACAAAAAAATTTTGATTGTAAATGGGCGTGTCCGTGGGCGCATGAAGCCTATATTTTATGTGCATTTAAATATTGATGAAAAATTTACACATACCGAGTTTTATTCCTGTAGCTCACAGTTAATGCCTTTATTGTGCTTTCGCTATGGGAGGTGGGCGTGTTCATGGACGGATTGCTTCCAATTTTTGAACACACCTTAGTTTTGGTATAAAATACATTCATACCAAATTTAATTTCTCTATAACAAACATAACCTAATTTATTGAGTTTTCAACTTTTTGGGTTGTATGGTAGATAGGCGTGTCCGTAGGCGGATGACGTCCATTTTTCAAAACCATCTGTTTCTTGTTATAAAAAACGTAAGTGCCAAATTTTAGCTCTGTAGGTTAAACACAGGCTTATTTATTGCGTTTAAAATTTTTGGGTTGTATGGGAGGTGGGCGTGTCCGTGAGCGGATGACGTCCATTTTTCGAAGACATCTTTGTGTTGGTATAAAACACATACTTATCAAATTTTATTGTTATAGGTTAATTATGAGCTGAGTTATGCAGTTTTCAATTTTTGCGTTGTATGGAAGGTAGGCGTGTCCGTGGGCGGATTCCAAAAATATTCAATAGTGCAGATCCTTGGGTGCATGTGACCATGTGTACCAAGTTTCATCGAATTATCTCGACTCCTTCTTCTTATCCTGTGTATACGGACAACACACAGACAGACGGACAGACGGACGACGGACGGACGGACATGGATAGCTCAACTCAGGTGGTGACGCTGATCAAGAATATATATACTTTTCTATACCGGACTCGCTTCGTTCTATGCGTTACAAACGTTAGCACAAAATTAATATACCTTGACCTTTCAGGTTTAGGGTATAAATACGAGAACATGAACATAAGCCTAGTGTTTACAGTTCATAAAGTGTGTGTACAAGTTGCATTAAACTATAAAAAATTTTGTAAAATAAGAAAAAATACAAGGAGAATAAGAATCATTCAGAATTTTATGGATTACAATTCATAAAATTCATGTTGGGTCAAAATTCTTGTACGAGGAGTACAAGAACTGTTCATGAGATAATTGAAAAAATTCATGAATTTCATGTACGTACTGTTAAGAGACCGAAACAAATTTTCTCCGTGAACAAATACAAGGGCAGCAAAACTAGTTCATAAGATTAGAGTAAAAAATGCATGAAACTCATGTAAGTACTTACAAAGTGTGATGTTTTAACGTTTGGTTTTTGGAAATTGAACAGACAGTTTGCAAAAGTGAATGAACTCATTATTTAGAGCGATACATCAATGCCTGCAATCACCTGTGGTGACCGGGGCGTGCAGGTTAAGTGTGTGGCTTAGCATGATCGGAGCCCGAGTTCGATCCCCAGTCGCGGCGAAAAGTTTTATCAACAAAAAATTTTTCTGGTTGGTTACCACCCCTCTGCAAACAATGGCAAACCTCAGAGAGTAAATAATGCCATGTAAAGCTTCTTGAGAACATGAGCCGTTTGGAGTCGGCAAAAAACATGTAGGTCAAGATCTCGGTTAATTGTGTGCAAACATTTTATAACACACACAACACAATTGATCATAAGAAGCTCGGTCAAAGTCCTTTCAAGGGCTGAAATGGCCAATTTGTGTTTTGTTTTTTACATCAATGCTTGCTATTTAGTTTTTTCCAGGGACCGTACCGGTTATGGGTTTTATCGAAAAAGTCACATATTAACTCTTATATTTTAACTTTTATATTTTCGACAAAAATAAAAGTTATTTTGTGCCTTATATTTTTTGCGGGCAAATAAAACAGTTATTTTTCAATATTATTTTATCGGTCGAAAATAACTGGTTTTTTTTGCCTTTTACTTTTTTGGTCAAAAAAATCAGGCAATTTGTATTTTTGCAAAGGTCGTTCAACCGACAAAAAAACTATTGATACCATTATTTTCGTCTCGTTAGTGCGCACATTTTACACATGGTATCAATAGTTTTTTAAAACGGTCTTTAAAAAACACAAATTGCCTGATATTTTTGACCGAAAAAATAAAAGTCCCAAAATAACTTATATTTTTGACAAATTAAATTAAAGTCAAAAGTAACCGTTATTTTTGCCGGAAAAAATAACAGGCAAAAAATAACAGTTTAATTTTAACTTTTATAGAATCAGTCGAAAATTTAAAATGCACTTATATTCGTGAAGCTGAGACCATTTTTATCATAATGTTATATTTGAAAAACTCCTTCGACAATTTTTTCATTATGTCTTTTTTATTTGAAAATTAAAAAATAACAGTTATTTTCGGTACATGGTTTTTTCAGATTATTTCATGTAAATGTTGCGAACGGCTACGCCTGAGGTGGTTCATCCGTAATACTTTTTCCAGCATTTCGACCAATATCTCAGCAATGGCAGCTGAAATGTGTCTTTCAAGGCTGCAATTATGTCTGGCTTTTGCCAGTACACGTGAGACTTCACGTAGCTCTACAAAAATAGTCTAGCGGGGACTTTTTATTTGTACTGACAAAAATGTCTATGTCAGATGGTGATTTGAACCTGGGTCTGCCGAGATTCGTAGGATTGCATGCCACAAATTTAACATGTACGACCATGGCCGCCTACAATAATTGACGTACCCAATGAGTTTAAAATGAGCTTCGTCACTGAAGACAATTTTTCGATAAAAAAGTGAATCTTCATCCAACTTTTCGAAGGTTCATTTACCAAAAAAAAAACGACTTTGTGGTCGACAGTTTAAGACAGGAGAGAGAGATAGAGAGAGAGAGAGATAGAGGTGAACACATACTCAGCAACGCTATCAACCAGGGATGCCAACTGGTGGGGAATTCCTCGATTTGCGGGTAATTTCAAGTTGATCGGGTAATGGGCTCATATTTTCGGGGAATTTTATAATTCATTTAATTTTTAATGGTTACTTGCGGGGAATTTGATATTTCATTAAATTTTTTGATGCAATAAAAATAAAAAAAAAATTTTTATGACATAATTTCAATCAGTATATTTATAAACATAAGATTTAAAATTTTGGTGCTTAACATAAACTGATTAGATAATTTAAAATTATTTAGATAATAATAAATAAGTTGATTTTATTTTCCTTGACACAATTCACAGCTCCATTCGAAGAAATAAGTTTTTCAAGAAGACCACTAGTTTTTTAAATTTTTTAATAAAATTTTGTTGTCAAAGTTTAATAAATGTTCGTTTATAATCTTGAACAACAAAATTTGATACAAGAATTAACATTTTAACATCATTAATCTACTAACTCGACTTAACATACTTTAGAAACGGGTCATTGCCATACTGAAGCTTATCAATTTAAATTTTATATTTTTAATATGTTTTAAAATTAAAAAAAGTTGTCTTTTTTTCAACCAGGCACCAAACTGTCAAAGCTAGCATAAGATTTTTGTTATCTTTAAACCAATACCTTACTATGCGTCGTGGTTACGTTCCAAAAACCAGGACACAAATTCAACCGACGCAAAGTGAATGATGATTTTCTCTAGCAAACCACGTAAAGATTGAAAATAGGTTCCAGGGTTACGAAAATACTACATTTTGAAAAGAAAATTGAACAAAGTAAATATTTAAAATACAAAAATTATATAAAATTTTATTACATACACACAAAAAACATAAAAAAAAAATCCAATTTAAACAAAATAATATATTCAATTAATTTATAAAAAACAAAATAAAAATGAATCACTGTCAGATGAGTCCATAGTGGCTGTTGCCGTAAGTCGGCTTTCTTTCAAAAAAATTGATTCAATGTTTGCTGAACAGCTTTTTTTCCACGTAAAAGAAATTTCCTTGCAGCAATTGATATTTGTAGTTACCGCCTGGGACACTTTAAAACTCCTGCCGCTGTCAGGATCGTTTTTTAAGAAAATCTACATAGCTTCGTCATGTGTTTTCAAATCAAACACATTGCTTTGAAATTTTGTTTGAAGGTTAAATTTTATTCTTCGGAGATTTCCATTGAACGGTCACTGTCATCTTCTTCAATAGCAAATTGCAATAGTTCTTTATTAGACAATTCTTGGATAATTCATTTATGTCAGTCTCGTCCATACCATACTACCAGCAGCATCCTTTTCACTCATTTAGTTAAAAAGATTGCAAGTGTATGTAAAAAAAAATAACATAACTCTGCCAATAAATAAATTATACAAATATTTACCTTTTTTGTAACCAGAAACAACACGCAAAAATTTCTAAAAAATTTATTATTCTCTATATTCTTATATTCTTATAATTTATTCTTCTCATTAACAAAACAAAGTGAAAATAAAACTGTATTAAAATTACAATGATTTTCAGTTAGAAAGAGAATCCCCGAGTTTTGCTGGGATGGTGCAATTAGAAACAAAAGTCGTGCTATCTTTTAGAAAAAAAAAAAATTAAAGACTTGAACTCAAAACAACACAACTTCGAAAATCTAACGACGCACAGTGAAAATTAGTACTAATTCAGCAGCGACGCAACTTCGAAAAAACGCAAAACGAAACGATGCATAGCTTAAGTATTTTCTCGATGTACGTATGTGTTAAATAAAAAAAGCATAGAAATGAAATAATTACATTTTTTTTTGTTGACGGGGATTTTTGTGAAAAATCGCGGAATTTTGAGAACTTCTGCGGGGAAAGCTAAAAAAATGAGTTGGCAACCCTGCTATCAATATAAAACTGGTTTCAACACTCGCAGCTAGGAGCGAAGGTATAAAAAGCCAGCCGCTGCATTGAGCGGTCTCTTGTATTTCGTGCAGTCAAAGTGATCGGACGTTCAGAAGTGCTTGGATTACTAATGGTAATTATTAACTTGTGTAGTCACAGTTCTTTTGGCGATTTACGTAGACATATTTTCGGTGATAAGTCTTCTTCCCCGATAATATATTAGGGGTATTCTCGCAGTATAGCAACGATGCAAAATTTGTAAAAGTGCAACCTTGCAATATTGAAACATGCAACACTGCGGGGGCGCGCAAATATTGTGAATATTAAAAGAAATGCCGAGAACAGGCGAAGATAAAAAATTTAAATACTTACTCTAACTCACACGAACTAAAATGAACAAATTTGTCTCAATCAGAGTGCACGGTTGCACGTCCACTCAAAACATGGGTATCACTGTTGCACAGATTGTATGAATTGCAAAACTTTTATCGCTTGTATTTTGTTGTTGTGTCATTGCAAGATTCTGCAAACTTTTGCAATTCTTACACCTTGCAAGGGTTTTGCAAGACAGCGAGAATACCCTTATTGTTTCTACTCAAATTAAACTTCTTCGATAGAATTCAGAGTTCTCTTGTCGATTTATGTAGTCATATTATCGGTGGTGAGTCTACTTTCCCGATATTTTGTTACTACTTATAGGGTCTAGAAGTCTTTTTCTCCAATAACGTAATCAAATTTCCCCAGAGAACGCTCCAATCCCGCCAAAGTAGTACATACCAGTCGACTGCACCAGTTCCACTCCAGGAAAAAACGTGCTAACACCATCGTAAACAATTTTCCACGCACCACCAAGAAGTTTAACTTCGTCTCAACCTTCGCCTCAGCAAGTCAATGTCAACTCAAGGACATAATTAAGATCATCGCCATAAAGTTCATGTCAACTCAAAGATACAACTAAGATCATCGCCAGCAAGTCAATGTCAACTCAAGGACATAATTAAGATCATCGCCAGCAAGTCAATGTCAACTCAAGAACATAACTGTGTATATCCTCAACAAGTCAATGTCAAATCAAGTACATAACTGAGTACATCGCCAGCAAGTCGAGATCAACTCAGGGACATATCTATTTGTATAAATCGATTTCTATTCAAATAAGCCACTAGTAAATTTATTGATAATAATTGAAAAACTAATAAACTAAGAAGAAATATCTGTACACTAGACCGGATCATTCTTGTATGGATAAAAAAAATGTCAGCCGGTCGGGAAGTCAAAAGTTAAAAGAACTTATTAAAATAATTTCTGCATAATTTTTTTTCAAATCGGAGAAAAACCGCCGAAGCAATTTTGATTTTCCTGAAGGTCCTGTTTTTGGTATTTTTAACAAGGTTTTTTTTTTAAAACCGCTGTAAAAGACACATTTTTTATTAGATTTACGTGGAATTGTTATTGTTGGAAATGTATTAAGTTCTTCTTTCGTTCTGTGTATCGCTTTGATGTGTCTTTTGCAGCGGTTTTAAAAAAATGCCTTTTTAAAAATATTAAAAAAATTCAATTTTTGGTGGTCAATAAGAGTTATAATGGAACAAAATTTTAACAATTTTTTCATGCCAAAATATTAATATGAGTAAGAAATGTAACAGTTAAGAAGATGTGGGCATGTATTTTGTGAAAAATTAAAAGTTACAAGCAAAAAACATGTTTTTTAACCAAAAAGGATCTTCAGAAGAATCAAAATTGCTTGTGCGGTTTTTCTCCGATTTAAAAAAAAAGTATGCAGAAATCATTTTAATGAGTTCCTTTAACTTTTGAGACCCCGACTCACAGTGTGAAATATACGGATTCTAGCGGAACTTAATTATACAAATTATGTTGGTCTTCCCTGGAAAAAATTGTTTTTTTCAGCTCTTAATAATCTAAACCGTTTGTTTTTGCATAATATTGCTATGTATTTGCAATATATATTTTGCCACAAGTGATCAAAGTCAAGGTTTACTATCAAAAAAATCAGATACGGATTTTTTTTTATTTCTTGTAACAATTATGGAATAATTTTTTTTCTAATCCATTGCAATTGTGAAAAAAGGTTATAAGTATTTAGAATCTAAAATATTTACACTTTACGCGTTAATAAGTAGATTATATTTTTTTTTCATTTTTTTATACTTTTTCGCTTGTTTCCTTATCAGGTTAAAAAAAAAAAAAATATAAGCATGTTTGCACTTTGGACAGAGTTTTAAAATTGTAGACACGTGTAGACAAGCTCTTTTTTTCATTTCCTGTTTTTTTGAGTATTTTAAAACCAGAACCAAAGGTAATCTCGTGCTTCTTTTTGCCCCTCCGGATATATTTTTTTTAATTTCTGTATTTGAGAAAAATCTTATTAGATAACGATTAAAGTTTATTTAATATACATTAATAATTTTAATATTAAACAATGCAAGTAAAAAACATGAAAAATACAATGTGTGCTGTAAGCAAAGAATACTTAAATCATTAAAAAATATTTAAAACGCTAAAATTTTTGGGAAGAAAGGAAATTTTTGGTATATTCTTTATTCTCTTATATCATCATTTTATAAGGAAATAAAAAACTGAAAATTTGCATTGCTATAACAAAAAAATTATATTTCCTGTCAAATTAGGTAACAGTGGGTGCAGATTAGTAAGATTTGGAATTAAGTTCCACTAGAATGCGAAAATTTCACACTGTGCGACTGGCGGAATCTAAATTTCGATCCGGTCTACTGTACACAAGCAAAAGGATCTCTTATTTTTATAAATTTTCTGCAACGAACCCTGGACACCGCCGAGTATACCCCAACTCTATAGTCCGAAAAACGCAAATTCGTTACAATGTCTACAGAAGATTCGGAAAAATATAATTATACAGTCCGTTTTGAAATTATTTAGAATTCTTGCATTGAAGTGTGCAATTTTCAAGCCAACCATGCCAATATTTCTACAAATTTACAACGTAATATCTCTTTATTTTTATAGCTTTTAAACTGAAGCCAAATTTTGCTCTCACATGCCTTGCACAACTAACGCACATCTTTGCTTCAAACGCCAAATCTTACAGTCAAACATAATTTTTATTTTCACATAAACAGCTCTACAGCTTCATCCTTTTACACGCTAAAATGCTGATCCTGGCTAAGAACAAAAAGTTTTATACATGTGCGTGACTTTTATGCTACAAAGTTTTGGTTTATAGCTTAAAGCAAGCAGCAGTCACTCGTGCTACATGTCTCAATCGGCAAGCAATCTGTCTAGCTATCTATTCATCTCTCTATGGAAGGAAGTGGTTGTGTGTGCCTGTGTGTGAGTATGTCTTTATAGCTTATTGTATGCTTGGTTTGTCTGCCATGCAGTCTACATTTTTATGCATTAATATTATGTAAATTTGTCTTTCTGTTTTTTTTTTTTTATAAATTTAAACATAAATACAAACATTATGTCATGTTTGATAATATTTTGGCATAAACAAGAATATTTTAAGCAGCAAAATCGCTTTTCAAACTGTCATACGCTGCTCTGCTATGATGTCTGTCCAATTATTTGTCTATCTATTTGTTTGGTTTTTGTTTTATGCATCTTATTCCAAAGCGAAATGCTTAAAAAAAACACATCTTAGCAGTAGAGCAAGAATAGAGTTGTCACATACATATCTAAAGTATAAGCAAGCAAAACAAAAAATTCACAGTTTTATGTAAGTTGTGGGGGTAAAATGGGCTGAAAGGCGTTTGAGGTTTAAAACTGACATCGCATAACATCACGTAAAAAAATGTCGATAATGTAATAAAAACTGTCATTTATATGCTAAAATGTGTTTTTTTTTCTTTCTTTATCCTTCTTGCCTTTGTCAAATCGCTATGACAAGGTCTTCAAATTTGAAAGAAAGAAAAAAAAAACTATAAATTTTATGTTGATATTGATGTGGAATAAAAGTTTTTGCAGCACGTTTTAGCTATGATTTATTTGTTGTCAACATTTTTCCACATAATGGTTTTGTAATACTTTGTCATAAAAATGCGTGCCCACAACAGCACATGTACACATTTTCGCATCTACAGCATGTTGCAGTTGTGCATAAATCTTTTATAAAACAAAAAAACTATGCATAATTTAAAGCTCTTCAACTAGAAATTATTTCAAACAAATTTATCTACAAAGCTTGTGCTAATTTGTGGATTTTTTTTAATTTTTTTCTAAAATTTTTCTACATTTTCAGCCACTTAAACTTAATGAAGTGTTAAATATTTGCGTTAATAAGTTTGCTAAATTCTTCTGTACAATTATTTTTTTAATTCAATTGTGAAAGTTATTCAAGTGTTAAAACGAAAAACAAATATATGTAGTATTATAAACGCCAATTTTGTTTGTTGTTCCTCAGAGTCGAAATAGTGAAAAATCTTCTTAAGACAGCTAATCAGCTGTTATGCGCCAAGCTTAGCTCAGCTTAGCAGCATTGAAGCCCCGTGGTCACCAAATAAGTATCTACTAAAAAAAAAATAATTTTGTTTAATGAAAGTTTATGTGATTTTTTTTTTTTTATTTCTATGTGTTTAACAGTCAACACCTTGGGCTGACTAATGAACTATCATTAAAGTTTAGCTAAACGAAGTTTTGTTTTTAATTCTTCCATTATGTTTGTGTAGAACTCTTGGTTACAAACATGATTTTATAGCTCATTGTGTTAAATAGAGGCAAATTCTTTCATTTGCTAACTATTTTTTGTGTTCAATTTGTGCTGAGGTGTGCAGTATATTTCGTTAAATGAGCCAACATTTTTGAGTCATAACTATTTTCAACAGTTTTGAAACAGTTATGATTTAAAATTTGATTTTCTTGCATTCCACATAGTTCTCTGGTAATTTGAATTATAATTGTAATAGAGAAAAAGTCAATTGAAATTTCGAAGTTTCATTTTAAATTCAGAAATTCTGTTTGAAATTCAGAAAAGATCAAAGGAAACTTAGAAATTCCTATTGAAATTCAGAATTCATCAATTGAAATTCAGAAAAGCTAAATTTAAATTCAGAAAAAATCAAATGAAAGTTAGTTAACATTAATTGAAATTCAGAAATTGTATATCAAATGCAGAAAACATCAAATGAAATTCAGAAAAATCAAATGAATTTCAGAAAAATCAAATGAAAGTCAGAAAACATTATTTGAAATTCAGAAATTGTATTTCAAATTCAGAAAAAATGAATAGAAATTCAGAAATTCCATTTAATGTTCAGAAAAGAACAAATAGAATTCAGCAAAAATATTTGAAATTCAGAAGATGTGAATTTAAACTCAGAACTTTAATTTGCAATTACGACAAAATCATTTGAAATTCAAAAATTCTATTTAAAATTCAGAAACCATTATTGAAATTCAGAAATTTTATTTGAAATTTTGAAACGTTAAATTTGAAATTCAGAAATCATCAATTTAAATTCAGAAAAACTCTTATCAAATTCAGATATACTGTTTGAAATACAGAAAAAAAAATAAATTGAAAATCAGAAAGTTCCTTTGCAATTCACAAACAAATCAATTGAAATTCAGAAATTTCATTTGAAATTCAGACAGAGATTAGATCCGCACTCAAATTAGATCCGCACCTACAGGCTGTCTACAATACTCCAAACTCCCGCTAGCGAGTGGGAATGTAATTGAAAAGACTGCATTATGTGTTAAGGGTCTGCCATTAAGAATAAGTGTTTCCCGGGCTTGCAAGCTAGTCCAAAAACAGTACAGCAACGTGATTTCAAATGAGGATTGCCAAATAATTTCGACAATCCGCAGGAAAAAAAATGAGAAATTTCAAAATTAACATCCATTCTAAATCCGCCTGGCTATACTCTCATATATCTAGTTTTTATCACGCTTATGCTGAATTTCAACATTGATTGATAAATCAAGGAGGCTGCGTTAATCACTTCAGTAGCCGATGCCGAGCTTGGCGAACTTTGTTTAAAAAAAAACAATCCATTTCCAAAGAAAGGTTCGAGTACATTCTTGTAGGCACTTTTGCACTTCTCTGATAGCTATATCAACCCGTGATTTTGAGAAGAGTTCGCAAAATCTGCCCAGGAGTAGACTACGGTAAACTAAATGACTGATTTATTCTCCTCACCCTACGTGGCTTTTCGTTTTGCATTTCCAATCACCATCAGAAGAAACTGGAAGTTTAACTGAGGATTCATCAAAATCGAATTTTTCAAAGGATTCAATGTCAACCCATTCAGCTGTATTCTGGTTTAACATGCAAAGAAATTAATTTTGCATTATTGAAAATAACAATTTTTCGTTAAAAATCATTATTTTTCACCATAACTTCTTATGAAGGTGTAATACCTGCCCAAAACTAGTCTGCAAACTAAAAACTTCCGAAGCCCCGAAGTTTTGGATATGAAGATTATAAGAATCGAACATTTTTTTAAAAACAACTGTGCTCAGATTTTGAAAAAAAATTTTGTGTGGGTTTCACAAGCAATGTTATAAATCGTTATTTGTACACCCTAAACCTGAGAGATCAGAGTATATTAACTTTGTGCAAACGTTTGTAATGCATAGAACGAAGCGAGTCCGGTATAGAAAAGTATATATATTTTTGATCAGCGTCACCTCGTGAGTCTAGCTATTAATGTTCGTCAGTCCGCTTGTCCGTCTGTGTGTTGTCGTATACACAGGATACGAAGAAGGAGTTGAGATAATTGAATGAAACTTGATACACTGATCACAAGGATCTGCACTATTGAATTTTTTTAGAATCCGCCCACGGACACGCCTACCTCCAACACAACGCAAAAATTGAAAACTGCATAAATGAGCTTATAGTAAACCTACAACAATAAAATTTGGTATATATATTTCTAATATCAAAACAAAGATGTTTTCGAAAAATTGGATGTCATCAGCTCACGGCCACACCCACCTCCCATACAACCCAAAAATTTAAAACTGCATAAATAAGCTCATAATTAGCCTACAACAATAAAATTTGGTATATATATGTTTTGTATCAACAAAAAGATGTCTTCAAAAAATGGGTATCATCCGCTCACGCACACGACCACCTCCCATACAACCCAAAAATTGAAAACTCAATATATAAGCACATGTTTTACCTACAGAGATAAAATTTGGCACGTATATTTTTTATAACAAAACAAAGATTGTTTTGAAAAATGAACGTCATCCGCCCACGGACATCCGCCCACCCCTACCTCCCATACAACCCAAAAAGTTAAAAACCCAATAAATAAAATTATGTTTGTCAAAGAGAAATCAAATTTGGTATGCATGTATTTTATACCAAAACTAAGATATGTTAAAAAATTGGGAGTTATACGTTCATGAGCACGCCCATCTTCCATAGCGAAAGCAGAATAAAGGCATTAACTGTGAGCTACAGGAATAAAACTTGGTATGTATAAATTTTTCATCAACATTTAAATGCATATAAAATATAGCCTTCATCGGCCCACGGACACGCCCATTTTAAATAATATTATTTTATTTTGGAAAAGTGGGTTAAGGGTATTTCATAGTCGGCCTACACCGACTTTAGACTTTTTTCTATTATATATAATGTCAGTTATTTTACAAAACAGAGTTGAAATCAGTGGGCTTTTGATGGGACGTACACTGAGAAATCTAAATTTCAAAACTAGCATAATCTAATCTAATGTGTGGCAAATAGTTTAAAAATATAAATCAAAAGTTTACAACAAATCTTCTTTAAAACAACTAAATTTTCTTAGATCGATTTAAAAATAGTGGACTTCACACAAAAATTTTGTCACTGTTGCAATAAAATAATTCCCGATTCTTATAATCTGCCTATCCATAACTTCAGGCATCCATATCTTACGGCGAAAAAAACGATGATTTTTTTATGATATGATAACTGGCCTTCTTGATGTTTTAAAATTCAAGTGTTGATAAAATTGTTTCCCGCCTCAACAAAACGAGCCACTTTCGTTTATAATTCAATGTTATATTTTAAGTTTAAGCAGTATTATATTAAAATTCTTAGGTGTTTTAAAAAAACACATAAAAAAACAAAAATATTAAGGTGTCAATTTTTTAAATTTACAAAAAAGTTCCACGATTTCCTCAGTGCTTATGTCAATTTTTGTTTTTTTTTTTAAAGAATCAATATATTTGAAAAAAAATTTGAGAAATGTTTGAAAATTGTAAATTTTGGGGTTCATCACAATGCCAACAATGTCGTTGGCACAAAAAAATGTTGCCCCAATTTGCTTTTGTCTATTCCATCAAACAGCTGAGTAGGCTTTAGCATTTAAGTTCGTTAAAAATATCGTTTGTTTTCAGTACAGTAGTGCTTAATAAACTAGTTCGTACACATAGTTGGTTAAAATCGTTTGATCTTGCAGTTCATTTTGAGAAATTGTTCATGTTGTTGGTTCGTTAGGTATGTTAGTTCGTTGTATCTTTATATGTATAGCATCTTTTCATTCATTTTCTGCTCCACTATTTCAATAAAGTAGCAAAGATGCAAAAATTACGGACTCAAACCATTTTTGATTAGTTCGTTAGGTATTTACTTCGTTAGGTTTCGTTTAAGTTAATTTTGTTCACCACAATTTCAATAAAATAGCAAAGACTTAAAAAGTGCTTGCGTGGACTAAAACAATTGTTAGATAGTTTTTTTCTTTCGTTCATTTTAATCTGATGCCATGTTCACACAGAGAGTTTAGTTTGCGTTTCGTTTGAGTTTAAATGCAGCTGTTCACACAGAGATGCGTCGACAGAATTGAGTTTACGGTGGATTGAAATGATCGCCAATATTGGGAATTTCGCTCAAAACTCAGCTTTTTTCGGCCCATACTGACTTACTGATGAGAAACCCTCATCTTCTAAACTTTCCCAAGTTATTTTATTTGTTTTTTGGCTTATTTTTGTTTATAATAAAATACAAATAAAAACATGCACAATTGAGAATCAGCTGTTGTTGGCATTTTTTATCGTTCAATCGAATCGATCACAGCTAAAATCTAACTGAACGAATGTTTTTATCAAACACTAGCATACTTTTAGGCATGTATCAAATTGAGTTTTGGTAAACGTAGAAAGCAAGTTGTGTTTAGTTGCGTTTTCTTCTGTAAAATTGTACTGGAAACGCCAGCGTTTAAATTGAGTTTAAGGGCAAAACGCAACATTGTACTGGAAACGCAAACTAAACTCTCTGTGTGAACATGGCATGATTCTGCTTTTGCAATTGAACTTAATGAACGAGAGTCAACGAACTAGTTCACATTGTTCACGAGTGAAAATCGTTCAATTGAACTAGTTCGTTTGTGAGTCAATAAAAGTTCGTTTGTGAGTGAGGAATCAATAAAATAACTGAATATAGAAGAAGATATAGAAATAGATTCTATATAAGATATAGAAGAAATGAGTGAAATAAGCGAAGAAGTTAGCCTTTAATTAAGACGGTTTGACATGAAGATGGTAAACATATTATGAAGACGAAAAAGATGAAAAGTTTATAAGTGACGGGGTGTCAATAATTGTAAATCTTTAAAGTTTTTTAAAATTTTTGGTCACGTTACAGCATCTGAAATTTCTTCATTACTTCTCGTAGTAAATTTCAAGACCCCTGTCCATCCAAAACTGGTAACGTAGGTAATGGAGATCTGTAGGTTGTGTGAGGGTCACCCTCGCGTAACTAATGGAGATTTGTTAGTTGTGTGAGAGTCACATTTTTCCTGCTGCTACGCAGGTTCTTTAAATTTCTTCACTTTTATTAAGAGATTATTTAAGAGAAAACAGTGAGAGATTGTTTAATCGATACCGGTAATATTTTTATACCCTAAACCTGAAAGGTCGGTGAATATTAACTTTGAAGTAAAGAAGAGAACGTATAGAACGAAGCGAATCCGGTTTAGAAATGTATATATATTCTTGGTCAGGGTCACCTCGTGAGTCGAGCTATCCATATCCGTCCGTCCGTCTATCCGTCTGTGTGTTGTCCGTAAACACAGGATAAGAAGAAAGAGTTAAAATAAATTGGTGCACATGTTCACATGAACCCAAGGATCTGCACTATTGAATATTTTTGAAATCCGCCCACGGACACGCCTACCTCCCATACGACCATAAAATAAAAATCGCTGCATAGAGAGTGGGATATGAGCTACACAAATGCAATTTGACACGTATATATTATCTATTAAAACGCAGATGTATTCCAAAAATGGGCGTGATCTGCCTATTAACACTTCCACCTCTCATAAAAAAAAAAAACAACAAATTGGCCATTTCAGCCCTTGAAAGGACTTTCACCGAGCTTCTTATGATCAATTGTGTTGTGTGTGTTATTAAATGTTTGCACACAATTGACCGAGAACTGGACCTACATGTTTTATGTCGTCCCCGAACGGCTAAAGTTGATGTTCTCAAGAAGCTTTACATGCACTCAGAAAAAAGTTTATCGGAATGTGATAAAAAAGCCATCATATTTAGAGAAAAATGGTATAGACTTTGCTCCAGAGAATGCTATTCTCTAATTGCGATACTAAAAATTCTCTAAAAATGATAAAAAGCTTCATTGAAAAAGTAAAATATATAAAAATATATCGTTTTTAGAGAAAAATACTTTTTATTTTTGAGAAAAGATTTGTTTTTATTGAAGAAAATACTTCTCATAGTGAATTTTTTATCAAAATATAAGAAAAATTTTTCATTTTCAATAAATTTTTCTCTATAAATGAGAAATTGTTTGTGCGAGAAAAATACTTATCATTATTAGAGACATTGAAATATTTCCGTTTCCTAGAAGTAAAGAAATATTTCTTCGAAAATGTGAAAATTTATTCTAATTGAAGAAAATTTTATTTGAAAAAGAAAAAATTGCTATTATCGAAAATAGAGAAATTTTTTACCGGAGCGAGGTATAAGTTTTTTTCTCAGTGTGGCATTATTTACTCTCTGAGGTTTGCCATTGTCTGCAGAGAGGTGGTGACCGATCAGAACAAATTTTTTTATTGAAAATAACTTTTCGCCGCGGCTGGGGATCGAACCCGGGCTCCAAGCATGCTAAGCCACACACTTAACCTGCATGCCACGGTCACCACTTCCACCTCCCATACAACCCACAGTATTAAAAAGTTAATATTTGACCTAAAAAGATAAAACTTGGTATGGATGCATTTCATATCAAAACTGAAGTATGTACAACAAATGAGCGCCATCTCCTTACCGACACACCCACCTCCCATACAACCCACTTTGGTAAAAAATCTATAAAGGTGTTTATACATGAGCTACAGAGATAAAACTTGGTCTGTGAGAAAACTAAGATGTGTTTACAAAATAGGTGTCATCCGCCCATGAACACGCCCACTTGCCATGCAACCCACAATATTAAAAACACTGTTTCAAGGTTTATATTTGACTAAGAGAGATAAAATTTCGTATGATAGAAAGTCAAATCAAAACTGAGGTGTGAACAAAAAATGGGTGCCATCTTCCCACCAACACGCCCAAATCCCATACAACGCACTATGGGAAAAACTCTATAAAGAGGTTTATATATGAGCTACAAAGATAAAACTTGGTATGTGAGAATAATATGTCAGAAATAAGATGTGTTCACAAAATGGACGTCATCCGCCCATGAACACGCCTACCTTCCATACAACCCACAATATTAAAAATACTATTAAAAGGTTCATATTTGATCTAAGGAGATGAAACTTCGTGTGGGAGCATTTTATTTCATTACTAAGGTGTGCGTAATAAAATAGGCGTAATCTCCCCATCAACATGCCCTCCATCATATAAACCAGATAAGTTAATACTGTATTAATGATATAGGTATAAAGAATAGACGAATTTTTATAGGTAGTTATGTCTACTTGTTTTAGTATTTTAATATATATTTAAATATTAGGAGGAGGTTTAGAGTATTCCATAGTCGGGCTAGACCGACTTTAGACTTTCTGTATTTGTTTTAATTATATATTTTAAAAATTTTCTTAAGCTAGGCTTTTCGAAATATAAAAACTTAAAGGGTATTTCGGGCATATCAAATGAATAGATAAAATATTTTTTTGTTAATCTACTAGTTTTATCTATCAAACTTCTTCAATTCTCTTTGTGAGCTACGGGTTGCCCATGTCATGTTTTAAAAATTGTTGCTTTGTTTAAATGAACAATTAAATATTTTTAATATGTTCGCAATAAAAACTTTGCCAAACAATGAACAATGAAAAGAGTGAAAAAGAAAACAAAATCAAGCAGTCAGCTGCGAAAGTTCAGATTGTTTGCTGTGGCTACTAGTGTGTAAAATTTATAAAGATGAGAGTAAAAGTTAACAGATTAACACGTAAAAGCTGACCATTAATTTTGGTTTTGTTATATTTAATAAAAGAACATTATATTGATAAGAATAAAATAGAGGCAAAAGAATTCAAGTCTTTGTGAAAAACGCGTTTTTAGGTCATAACAGTAAAATTGTTATGCATAGAAATAGCTGACGGTTAAGTTGCTTGTGGTAGTGATTAAATGATAAATGTCAAAAATGTCTTCAGACATGATAGTTTTTTTATGCATTTGAGTTTGACAAAATTTTAAATTAAATTGAAAATTTTTTTATATAAATTCAAGTAACTTGTAAATTTCAAAAGTTTAACTTGAAAATTTAACTTGAAAGGTTTTCAAAAATTTAACCTGCTTAAATTAGAATATTTTGCTAAAAACAACAAAAGAATTAAATTGAATTGAAGCAGAATTTTATTTTTAATGCAGCTAACAGATAAATTAAATTAGAGGTATGACAGACAAGTTATTGCTTCAAATCATAAAGTAACACAATTTTTGTTTAAAAACGATAAAACTGAGACTTGAACCCATGAAACGAACCCAAAATTATTCGAAATTATCACAAAACTTGACACATTACCTATGGAATATAATTTATTGACGTCGAAATTAAATTTGATGCTGAAAAGATTTTATTTTATTGTTAAAGTGGGGGGGGGAGGTTCCTCAATTTATAATAAATTTATAAAAAATAAAGTCAAAGTCACTTAAATAAAATTTAAATTTTATTTAAATTTAAATAAAAAACCAACATAACCTACACCATTCGAAATATATTCCAGTCTAAACGTTGATTTTTTGTTTTTGCATTTGAAGCAAAATGTTGTCATGACATAATTTTTGCTTTAAAAATTTCACTTTTAAGAGATATTATGTGCTTTATTTTGTCAAAAATAATTTTTCGAGCACTTAAAAAAAATCGCATTCAAATATTTTAAATCACCAAACCATGGCGCTCTTTACAACCGACAAATTTTCCGCAATTATTTGAAGTACTTGTCATTATTTTGATGTGTTGTTGTTGTTGTTGTTTTTGTTGTTGTTTTTGTTGTTATATTTGTGGTCGACATTGTTGACTTAATTGTAAATAAAAATAAATCAATTTTCAATAATTGCACTACAACCGGAAGTGGCCTATTGTAAGCTGGCTGACAAGCTTATTCATTGTGAGTGTGTATAAAAGTTGTTGACAACTGGCGAGCAACTGAAAAACGAGCCAACATTTGCTACCACTCACTCCCACGATTGCATCATTTTTAAGTGTTGTTAAATTTTTTTACTCTTATTTTTCTAAATTTTTCAACTCACAACTAAGCATCAATGAAAAAGTCAGAAAATTGGAAAATTGTAACAAAAACAGCAATAAACAAACAACAACAACAACAAAAACAACAATTTGCAATTTCTTCTACTGTTGTGGTTTATTGTGTGATGAATTGCTTTAAAAATTACTGCAATTATTTTGAGTCATGAATGAACGAATGAAAAACTATTGAGACTGAGTCAAAGCCAGAGCCAAAGACATAGAGTCAGCAAAGCTAGAGTCAATCATGTTGTTTGTTTGTGTGTGTGTGTGTGTGTGTGTGTGTGTGTGTGTGTGTGTGTAAATTTGTGTGAGAACATTTTAAAGCATCCCAAAGTCAAGGTTTTAGAGGCTTGGGTGCACGTTTTATGCTATTTATGTATATTTTTTTTTAAATTGGCTGGCGTTTGTCAAGCTTTACGTTATTGAAATTAATTTTTTTTTCTTTTTTTTTTTGTTTGCTATTTTTTTTACGTGATTTAAATAACGTCGAAGTTTATGTCATTATATGCTAGTTAGCTTTAATATTTATAATTATTTTAATTTGCTAAATTAGGTGACAAGTTCACAAATATTTTAGCAAACTGGCAACAATTTTTGAAATTTTATTTAAAGCTTACTTTAAGTGGAAAGCTTTAAGCTAATAAGTTAAGTGCTTTGATAATGATGCGCATTTATTTAGGCCTTAGTGTTAAGAGTTTTAAGATTATTTTTAAGACTGCTTTTTAGCAGAGAGTGCTTTTCATAGCAAATAGACGCTGTTAAGTTTAATGAACAAAAGCGTTTAATTTACATGTATTGTTTTTATTCTTAATAAAATTGAAAATTTATGACGTGCAATTGCACAAAATAAGTTTTTTCAAGTTATCCGAAATTTTATACGTATTATCCGTTTTATCCGAAATCAATTTTTCGGTATTCTGGAAGCCAAAAAGGGCGTAAGCGTACTTACTGAAGCTTAAAAAGCTTTAATTTTGCAAATTTTGTTTTTATTCCTGAGAAAATGACATGAAGTTACTTATAAAAGCTTTTGCAAGTTATCCGGAATTTTATGTGCACTTTACTTTTTATCCGAAATCAATTTTTCGGTATTCTGTGGTCATAATGAGCTCAAGTTAATTGATTGAAGCTTCAAAAAGCTTTAATTTTTTTAAATTTAGTTTTTATTGTCAAGCAAATGGTATGAAATTAATAAAATTAAGTTTTTACAAGTTATTCGGAGTTTTATCCGCATTATCCGTTTTATCCGAAATTAAATTTTTGACATTTTGAGAGCAAAATAAGCCTAAGCTTACTAATTAAAGCTTCTAAAAGCTGACATTTTAAAAAGTTTGTTTTTATTCTTAGGCAAATGATGTGAAATTATTGAAAATAAATCAATTATTCGTTTTTCTGAGATCATAATAAGGTTAACCCTAATAATTGCAGCTTTAGAAAGCTTTAATTTTCTAAATTTAATTTGTATTATAAAGCAAATTATGTAAAATTTCTAGAAACAAGGTCTTGCAAGTTATCTGGAATTTTATTCGTTTTATCCGAAATGCTTTTTTCAGTATTCTCAGATTAAAATCATATTTACTTTCTTAATTTAAGCTTTAAAAAACTTTAATTTTACAAATTTTGTTTTAATTCTCAAGCAAATGTTGTGAAATTACTCAAAATAAATTTTTTTAAAGTTATCCGGAATATTATCCGCATTATCCGTTTGATCCGAAACCAATTTTTCCATGTACTAAGGTTATAATGACCATTAGCTTATATATGGAAGCTTAAAAAAGCTCTTATTTTTCAAAATTTCGTTTTAATTCTAATGTTAATGATAAGCAATAACACAAAAAATGTTTTTTCAAGTTATCCGGCATTTTATCCATATTATCCGTTTTATCCGGAATAAATTTTTTGGTATTCTGAGGTCATAATGAGCTTACACGTTTTAATTGCAGCTTCAAAAAGCTTATATTTTGCAAATTTTGCTTTTATGCTAAGGAAAATGATTTGAAATTACTAAAAACACATTTAATTTAAGTTATCCGGAATTTTTTTTTTTTTATTCCAAAACGAATGATGTGAAATTACTAAAAATAGGCTTTCTTAAAGCTATCTGGAATTTTATCCGCATTATCCGTTAATCCGAAACCAATTTTACGGTATTCTGAGGGCATAATACGCATCAGCTTATTAATTGTAGCTTCAAAAAGCTTTGTTTTTGCAAATTTTGTTTTTATTCTAAAACGAATGATGTGAAATTACTAAAAATAGGCTGTTTTATTTAACAAGAACGTTAAATCATTCATCAAATATCAATAGAAATTACTTCAAATAACATGTTTTAGTCATCCATAGTTTTATCCGCATTATCCGCGATAGGCGAAATAAATTTTTGTATAGTTTTATGAACATTTACAATTTTAGAAATACAATTTTTTTTTTATTCTTTAATTTAATTTTCTCTAAAAACAAAGCTTTTCAAGTTTCGAACTTAAAAATTGTTAAAGACGTGCCATTCAAAGCTTTTAACATAGATTTTTGTGTTTATCTTTTCTTAGTTTAATTTCTATTGAAACATATTCGAGACAGTTAATTTCGAACACGTTTCTTAAGTTATACGAAATTTGATTCGACTTAACCGTACCATCCGAAGTAAATATTTTTGATTATTTTAGTATTTTCTTAAGGTTCTAAGAAAAAAAAAAATTTCATGGAAAAATTCCTACGGGTTCAAAAGTTACAGCCGGATTTTTATTTTTCCTTGCATTTTTCTTTGTTTTTTTCACAAACTTTGAACGCGTTTATCTCGAAACCTTTTTTTTCTTACTGGTTGCGGCACTAGCGGGTTCATTTTTGACGATTTTTTTTTTTTGTATTTTTTTTAAATTTGATTCGCTATCGTATGACAAAAGCTTTTTTAAATTTTTTTTTCGATTTTTTATGAATTTTTAAAGTCAATATTTTTTTCCAAAAAACACACTTTCAAATTTGAAACATCATCATATATGATACCCCCCCTGTCATACGATAACCGATTTTGTTAAGATTTCAAAAAGTCATTTTTTTTCAGATCGAACAATTTTTGCGACTTCCAGCGTTGAAACTACGAGACCCCGTTTTTTTCTCTGCCGCCAGTTTGTAGCTCTATAAAACCATGTTGAAGTGAAAAATATATTTTTTTTAATTTTTGTAATTTGTTCAATTCTCTACAGTTTGTCCCTCCTTAAACTACTGGACATTAAACTGTACATAATTATGTCCTGCTATTACAGTGCTTCTTAAGTCATATTCTACAACTGAACCAGAACCTGTTCAGCCTGGCTCCACACCTAATAACGCACAAACTGTCAGCATTCTTGCTATTAAAAGGATTTTAATATATGAAAAAATTGTCAGCCTGAAAGTATACACACAAAATTTATTTGATATTATTCAGTAAAAACATATTGACGACGACTGCAACATAACAACATTGGCTAATTTCTTCTTCATAAAATTTGTCGAAATATGAATTGAATAAAAATTACAGATAAAACAATATTAAGATAATAAAAATGAATTTTAAAGCCAATATGTTAAAAATTTTAATTAAATTTTTCAGTTTAAGAATAAAAAAAAAATTAAATGACCACCCACCTTGAACCAAAAGGCAACCTGTAATAAAACAGCACATATTTCAGCATAATTATATTGTTTTTTTTAATAAACAATAAAAATTAAATTGGCGCCAGTAACAGCAACAGTAATAAAGAAGATTGAAAACAACATAATTACGAGGTGGCAACATCATGATCCATTAAAAAACATAGCCAACCAATCAAGACATCCATCATGCATTTAATCGGCAACATTGTTATGTTGCAGTAAGTGGCAACATCAGCAACAGCATTCATGACATCATCATCATCATCATCATCATCATCATCACAAAAAACCAACATTGTCAGCAGTAACATCATCATCATATCCATCATTATCACCATTATCAATATCAACATCATCATCGTTGTCGCCAACACCAACATTTGTTATGGCCAAACAGTCGCAGTAGCAACAATGACAGCATCATCAGGATCAGCGTATCAACAGGACAACGCATGATGACCAAAAAGCATTTGCATGTGTTTTTTTTAAAAATTGTTTTTGTGCGTTTTTTGTTTCCATACATTTTAATAATTGTTGTGTTTGTGTGTGCGTGTGTATTTGTATGTGCATTTGTCACGTACATTATTGCAATTGAGTAGTTGTTGTTGGTGTTTGTGTTTTAGTTAAATTAAGCGTTATAGTGGCGCCAAACAACAACAAAGGATTGTCATAGCAGCACATAAAAGAAAAAGAAAAATCGCAGCATTTAATAAAGTTTCAAATGAAAAGCTTTGTATTCTTTTTTTTAATTTTATATACTTTACACGTGCTGAGATGTATGAACGTTGTTAGTGTGCTGTTATTACTCGTTGTCAGACGAAGTGTTAATTAAATATTCCATTAAGCTGCTGTTTTATGTGCGTATATTTCTTGTTTATGATTTAGGAGATAATAAATTAAATGATGTGGATATTTTATACACTTTAATGAAAATTTTCTATTTTTGATTTAATAGTTCACATGCAACGAATGCAATTATTGTCATTAAAAAACAATATTTTTTCGAATTTTTACAATAGTTTGAATGATGAAGTATCAAGAATGAAGTATGTAGTATAAAGAATGATGAATGAAGTATTAAGTATGAAGTATGAAGTATGAAGTATGAAGTATGAAGTATGAAGTATGAAGTATGAAGTATGAAGTATGAAGTATGAAGTATGAAGTATGAAGTATGAAGTATGAAGTATGAAGTATGAAGTATGAAGTATGAAGTATGAAGTATGAAGTATGAAGTATGAAGTATGAAGTATGAAGTATGAAGTATGAAGTATGAAGTATAAAGTATGAAGTATGACGTATGAAGTATGAAGTATGAAGTATGAAGTATGAAGTATGAAGTATGAAGTATGAAGTATGAAGTATGAAGTATGAAGTATGAAGTATGAAGTATGAAGTATGAAGTATGAAGTATGAAGTATGAAGTATGAAGTATGAAGTATGAAGTATGAAGTATGAAGTATGAAGTATGAAGTATGAAGTATGAAGTATGAAGTATGAAGTATGAAGTATGAAGTATGAAGTATGAAGTATGAAGTATGAAGTATGAAGTATGAAGTATGAAGTATGAAGTATGAAGTATGAAGTATGAAGTATGAAGTATGAAGTATGAAGTATGAAGTATGAAGTATGAAGTATGAAGTATGAAGTATGAAGTATGAAGTATGAAGTATGAAGTATGAAGTATGAAGTATGAAGTATGAAGTATGAAGTATGAAGTATGAAGTATGAAGTATGAAGTATGAAGTATGAAGTATGAATTTTAAATTAAAAAATTTTAAATTTTAAATTTTAAATTTTAAATTTTAAATTTTAAATTTTAAATTTTAAATTTTAAATTTTAAATTTTAAATTTTAAATTTTAAATTTTAAATTTTAAATTTTAAATTTTAAATTTTAAATTTTAAATTTTAAATTTTAAATTTTAAATTTTAAATTTTAAATTAAAATTTAAAAGATTTTAAATTTTAAATTTTAAATTTTAAATTTTAAATTTTAAATTTTAAATTTTAAATTTTAAATTTTAAATTTTAAATTTTAAATTTTAAATTAAAATTTTAAAGATTTTAAATTTTAAATTTTAAATTTTAAATTTTAAATTTTAAATTTTAAATTTTAAATTTTAAATTTTAAATTTTAAATTTTAAATTTTAAATTTTAAATTTTAAATTTTAAATTTTAAATTTTAAATTTTAAATTTTAAATTTTAAATTTTAAATTTTAAATTTTAAATTTTAAATTTTAAATTTTAAATTTTAAATTTTAAATTTTAAATTTTAAATTTTAAATTTTAAATTTTAAATTTTAAATTTTAAAATTTTAAATTTTAAATTTTAAATTTTAAATTTTAAATTTTAAATTTTAATTTTAAATTTTAAAGTTTAAATTTTAAATTTTAAGTTTTAAATTTTAAATTTTAAATTTTAAATTTAAAATTTAAATATTTTTTAACGTGAAGCTCTAATACATATATTAATAAAAAAGATTTTATTAAAATATAAAAAAGATAAGATTTAATATAACAGATTTTGTAAAACATAAAGATTCAATAAAACTAACAAAATACTGATGTAAAAATATTAACATAAAACCACTTGCGTAAAAATACTGGTTATAAAACAACTCGCCCACGTGGAAGCACGTTCACACTAGCCTGTTAACAACAAGCATCGTTTAGTGCAAACTCATGCTTATGATTTCTAACTCTATTGCCTCGTATAATGTTCACTTAAACTGTAACGTTTTGTTTTGTGTTAAAAGCATGTTAAACATGCACTTAAATCTACATAACAAATGCAGCGACTAGTGCGATCTACAAGGATTGATATGGTCCGTTGGCTAGGTGGCTGACCAATGGTCGATGTTTAAGTCTTAGTTAAGGCTTAACTCATGTTTGATAGGTTATCACTTTAAGCCAGTGGTGGCCAGCACATTTTGATTATTCATTAAAGCTGATTGAAAGCTTTGCTCTGTTACGCAGAGTCAGTGTGAGATGAGTGGTTGCATCTCTTCGACCATCGATGAGTCTAAATCAGTGGTCGGCAAAATTAAAAAATGAGACTGTAAATGAAAGTGAGACAAAAAAATTGCATATCATTCAAAATAATGCTGCTTCTGCAATAGTTGTTTGTCGAGTGAGTGAAAGAGCATGAAAATACGTGAGATTTTTGGCAAAGCATGTACTTGATGGCTGCCGACCACTGGTCTAAATGTTCAACATGTACAAAGAGCTTAAGGCAATGAACGATGCTGTTTGGACAAAACTGCTTTAGACATTATAATACCGTGTTATAGTTAATTAGTTATTGCATTAAAGAGAATATTTTTATGTCTCAACATAATTTTCGAAATTAAGTGAGGTTTCTAAATTAAATTTTGAACTTTTCATAAAATGTTAAATTTTTATCGATTTGTTCAATAAATCATCACTGAGACAACATGACGAATAATTTATACTGTGCGCTGCGCTCGCTGTCATCAACAATCAAACGCCATAAAGCTTAACTCTTAAGGGTACAAAATTAAAAAAAAAATCGTACAATTGTACAAACTTTTGCTTGTGCAAAAAAACAAACAAAAGTTTTGTTCTTTTTTTGGTTTTTTGGATAGCTGATTTTGACAGCACGTCAACAACGCCCACATTAGATTGCGGCCTTTTTCGAACTTAAGCTAATATAGCGGTAGTAGCAGTACCAGCAACAGCAGCAAAAGCTCTCGAAGCTTCAGTGTTATACTGAGAGCGAAAAGTTTGTCTTTTCATTAAAATTTGACAGCAAAACCGATGTGACCAAAGGCAATAAAACACAACCAGGCCAAGTCAAAGACTGACTGACTCCCTATAGTTACAATCCACAAATCGACTGCTACTCTTTCCAATTTTGCTGTAGCTACCAACAACCAACATCCAGCATTCCACACTCCCAGTCAAGTTGATACCAGGCGTTGCTGTCATGACAATTTTCATCCATTGACATTCAACTTCGATACAACAAATCCTTGTATTTGATAGTTGCTAAATTTGTTGTTGTTGTTGTTGTTGGATTTGTTGCCGTTCGTTCGGGTTTGTTGATCTTTATTGGCTTGCTTGATGGTGGCAAGAAACTTTTGCTCAAAACAAAGGTTCTCCCTGGCATTGGCTGGCTTGTGTTGTGGTTGTTTATTTGCATGCATGCGCGCCATCTATTGACGTTCAACTAAAGTTCATCATTTTGTTGGTTAGCACAAAAGTTGCCTTGCTTGCAACTTGAAGGTTGTTGGTGTTCAAAACTCAGCCCTAAGCTGAGTCTGCGTTTTGGTAAGGCTGTTGCTGTTGTGGCAGTTGTTGCTGCTTTTTTTGGTCTTAATAATCTTTGATCACATGAAAGTCACGTTTTTTGGTGGTTTTGCTTCAGTGCAATATCCAATTTCGTGTCAAATGTCCGTCCTTTCGTCTAGCTATCTGTTCGTCTCTGCAATCATTTGTAGTTTGTTTTGTTTAAATGTTCAGCTGTTGCCACGGCCAAGCTGCTTGTGGTAGTCGTTGGGATTGGATCTTAATGTAGGATTTCGTTGTTTTTTTATTTATTGAAATTCTATTTAATTCAAAGTTGGCCAATTTAAATGGAATTCAATTTGTTTGATCTTAGAAAATTACAAATATTTGGTTAGTTTTGCCTGGCAGGCTTTATTATTTTTGCCATCAGTCATCGTCGTTGGTGTCTGTGAATTGTTGGCACGTGTCAAGATTTAATTTAAAGAATTTACAGTTTTGTTTAGTCTTAATAAATTTGCTTCATTGATTTTGGCTTTATAAAGAATGTCATAACATTTAAGCTGCCGGGCGAATATGTAAGAAGTTTTTATTTATAAAACATATTCATTATTTATAGGATGCTCAGACGAACATGTCTTTAATTTTCAGATACATATAGCAAAAGTTAATTTATTAAAGATGCTTAACCGGAAATTGTTTATTTTTTCAAACTAAGAGATCTAAGAGTATCCTAGTGTATAGTTAAAAGATTTCAATTAAAAGGTACAAATTGAAAGCAAAAATAAAAGAGCTTGTATTGAAAAATCAAAGTCGCCATCTAAAATATTTTTAATTTTTAATTTTAAATTTTAAATTTTAAATTTTAAATTTTAAATTTTAAATTTTAAATTTTAAATTTTAAATTTTAAATTTTAAATTTTAAATTTTAAATTTTAAATTTTAAATTTTAAATTTTAAATTTTAAATTTTAAATTTTAAATTTTAAATTTTAAATTTTAAATTTTAAATTTTAAATTTTAAATTTTAAATTTTAAATTTTAAATTTTAAATTTTAAATTTTAAATTTTAAATTTTAAATTTTAAATTTTAAATTTTTAATTTTTAATTTTTAATTTTTAATTTTTAATTTTTAATTTTTAATTTTTAATTTTTAATTTTTAATTTTTAATTTTTAATTTTTAATTTTTAATTTTTAATTTTTAATTTTTAATTTTTAATTTTTAATTTTTAATTTTTAATTTTTAATTTTTAATTTTTAATTTTTAATTTTTAATTTTTAATTTTTAATTTTTAATTTTTAATTTTTAATTTTTAATTTTTAATTTTTAATTTTTAATTTTTAATTTTTAATTTTTAATTTTTAATTTTTAATTTTTAATTTTTAATTTTTAATTTTTAATTTTTAATTTTTAATTTTTAATTTTTAATTTTTAATTTTTAATTTTTAATTTTTAATTTTTTTGAATATTAATTTGAATTTGAATTTGAATTTGAATTTGAATTTAAATTTCAATTTGAATTTGAATTTGAATTTGAATTTGAATTTGAATTTGAATTTGAATTTGAATTTGAATTTGAATTTGAATTTGAATTTGAATTTAAATTTGAATTTGAATTTTGATAGATTTTAGTCGACCTCTTTATTATTTACTTGTTGCTGTTTTTGTTCGGGCTCAAGGTCCAATTCTTAACAAAAATAAGTTGTTTTTCAGGACAGAACTATAAATAAATTAATTACATACACAATTTGAAACTATTTTCATATACAACTTACATTAAACAAGAACCTTTAACACTTATTTTAACTTGCAAACATTAAACATTCTAAACATCAACAACATTAAACATTAATTAATTGAAATTTAAAACAAAATAACGATACAAAATAAAAACAAGCGCGTCCACCGGCTCCTGTGTTAGACTTCAACTGTGTTTATTTTTTGAATTTGAATTTGAATTTGAATTTGACTTTGAATTTGAATTTGAATTTGAATTTGAATTTGAATTTGAATTTGAATTTGAATTTGAATTTGAATTTGAATTTGAATTTGAATTTGAATTTGAATTTGAATTTGAATTTGAATTTGAATTTGAATTTGAATTTGAATTTGAATTTGAATTTGAATTTGAATTTGAATTTGAATTTGAATTTGAATTTGAATTTGAATTTGAATTTGAATTTGAATTTGAATTTGAATTTGAATTTGAATTTGAATTTGAATTTGAATTTGAATTTGAATTTGAATTTGAATTTGAATTTGAATTTGAATTTGAATTTGAATTTGAATTTGAATTTGAATTTGAATTTGAATTTGAATTTGAATTTGAATTTGAATTTGAATTTGAATTTGAATTTGAATTTGAATTTGAATTTGAATTTGAATTTGAATTTGAATTTGAATTTGAATTTGAATTTGAATTTGAATTTGAATTTGAATTTGAATTTGAATTTGAATTTGAATTTGAATTTGAATTTGAATTTGAATTTGAATTTGAATTTGAATTTGAATTTGAATTTGAATTTGAATTTGAATTTGAGTTTGACTTGGGATGTGAATTTGAATTTGAATTTAATTTTTATTAAATTTAATTTTAAAGTTAAATTTCGAATTTCAAATGCTAACTATTTTTACTCAATAATATTTGCCTCATAACTTTTTATATGTTAAGCTTTTGTCATTAAGTTCTAACAAAAAAAAAAAAGAACCAACTTTAATGTCACAATAAAACTACGCATTAAGTGATTTAATTAATTGTTACCACTTAACAGCTTAAAAACTTCAACACGCACGAAACTCATTGTATCAAAGAGGAAACGATTTTTGCGTCGCAAAAAAATGACAGCTAATTTGTCTCATTGTAAATGAAACCTGCAGACGCATGCAGGCATGTGTAAAGTTCTCAACACACACACACACACGCATGCACGCAATCGTTAGTCAGCCATATTTAATTGCTGACTGTTTCCGCTTTGTTAACTTGTTTCAGCTTTTCACGTTTAATTAAATGACATCTAAACAATTTTAAGATAAGTCTGGCAAAAGCATGAAAGCTTGCTTGCAAACAATTTAAGTGACATTTATTTACCGTTGTCGGCACACCTTTCACGCTTATCGATTGCTCTACACAAATCCTAACTAAGTCCCAACTAAATCGTAACTAAATCTTTTCTAATCCTATTGATTTTTTTTTGTGTGTTTTGTTGGAAGCTATTTACTTGCACCCAGTTTGTGTTTGAGCAAACTTTTGCTATGAGCTTAACCCGCTCTGAGTTGAACATGTGTTTGAATTCTGTTTTCCCATAACTTGACTAGCAAGAAGCATGCAAGCGTGCTCTATAAACACTGTTTATATTGTATACTATGGTTGTGTTTTTTGTCCACCCTTTCATTGTTTCACTTTAGTTTTGCTCTCTTTCGTTAGCTGTAGCAATTACATTGTCTTTACTATTCATTCTTCTGTCACAACACAAGGTCTCCCGGTCTCTTCTATATCCTTATTTTTATGTTTTATTCTCATCACTTTGTTTTTATTTTTGTTTTTTTTTTGCATTACTTCCTTTTACTCTATTTATTGCCGCCGTTGACTTTGCTTGATAAAATTGACCTACAATTTAAGCCATTTCATTTTATTGTATTTGCCTTTTTAGAGTTTTTGCCACTTCGATCACATACTGTGTTGCATGCTACTCTTTTGATGTTTCCTGTTGTTTACTGACCTAGTTTTGCACTTTTAACGATTTTGGTTCTAATTTAATTTTATTCTTCTTTTGCTTATTTTTTTACAATATATCTTTCATAAATTGAATTGCTTGTTCTTTCACATTCTATAGTCAATTTGCATTTTTTTATGAGTCCTTTTGTGGTCTCTTTTATTTTTTCGTCGGTATGAAATATATTTATTTTTTATATACATATTTAAAGCTTTATAATTTAAAGACATTTTATTGGAGGCATCGTTTTGGTTTAAATGAAAAAAAACATTTTGAAAGAAGAGTTCCTTATAATCTTTCTTATAAGAAACTTTAAAGCGAATTCAAATTTTAGTTATTGTAGTATTTAGTAGAAATAAAAAATTTTCCATTTTTCTCTAAAAATATTTAAATCTCTAATTAAAAATATAATTATTACTATAACATAATTCCGTAAAATGTGAGTGCGGAACGCTTGATTTTTTGTTTAAAATTTTTTATTGAAAAAACTTTTTCTCCGCGACTGGGGATCGAACTCGGGCTCCGAGCGCGCTAAGCCACACACTTAACCTGCACGCCACGGTCCCCACAGCCTAAAACTTTGATCTGAGAAAAAAGTTTCTTTGTTCTTTGTTCATCTTCAACTTGGCATCATCTTCATGGCAGGAATTATGTCAAACTTTATACCTATTGTTGATAATGAAGCTCCTTTTTGAAATAGTATCAAAAGTATTTGGTACATGAATTTCAGAACACTTCTTTACGGAACAAATGATTATTCTGTAAGACATCAATGGCTTATATTCTAGTACATTCATAAAGCTTCCGTTATTTGAAACAAGTCAATTATGGTATCTTATTAGATATATCTTCTTCTTCTAATATATAAAATCAAATGTTTGTCTGTCTGTCTGTCTGTCTGTCTGTCTATCTGTTCCGTATAGGCTCACGCACCGTTTATCCGATTGCGCTGAAATTTGGACACCGAGTACCTTTCATAGTGAGAAAGAACATAGAGGGTGTAAAAAAGTGGACGGAAGTATGTGGGCGTGGCACTCTATTATAACTTCTAAACGCCTGGACCGATTTCAATGAAATTTGGTATGAAGGTTCAACTGCTCCCAAAATAAAACATAAGCCATAAAAAATTTCAAAGACTTATGCAAGAGGGCGCTTTAAGTAGTACATTTTTAAGACTCAATAACTCCTAAACACCTATTTCCTTATTGACCGATTTCAATTAAATTTGGAATGAAGGTTTGACTGCGCCCAAGAAAACATAGGCTATAAAAATTCGAAAGAGTTCCGTAAGGGGTCGCTTTAAGTAGTGCGTTTTTAAGACTCAGTAACTCCTAAATGCTTCAACCGATTTCAATGAAATTTGGTATGAACGTTCAACTGCACCCAAGATAAAACATAAAATATAAAAAATTCCAAAGACTTCCAAAAGAGGGCGCTTTAAGTAGTGCATTGTTAAGACTCAATAACTCCTAAATGATTTGATTGATTTTACTAAAATTTGGTACATGAAATAACTTGACTCTGCAACAGAATTGAGGCTATTTAAATTTCAGAAAACTTCCGTTAGAGGGCGCTTTATTCAATCAACTATATTCGGCTCATTCATGTCAAAACGGATGAACCGATTTTGATGAAACTTGGCAAGGATTTGTATCTGTTACTGAAATAGATCCTATGCTTTTAAAAGAACTTTCGACAAAAAACAAGGAATGAGCCGAAGGCAAGAACCAAAGTCAAGAACCAAAGACGAACCAAAAAAAAAGAAGTTTAACGAATACCAGCAGAAGCTATATAAAGATGAAAAAAAATTAACCGAACAGTATCGACCAAAACTGAAGTTGAACGAAAACAATACAAAAATCGAATGGAATATATTTGAGATAAAATTGCATATTAAATGCATGCTTAGAAAAACTTTAAACGCATTTTTCTCGAAATGACTTTTTAAACTGCACTCAGAAGATAGTTTCTCGGAATATGTTAAAAAAGGCATAATATTTAGAGAAAATTGGTATTGACCTTGCTCCAGAGAATGGAGCTTTTCTCTAAATGCGATCCTAAAATTCTCTAAAAATGATAAAAACCTTCTATGAAAAAGAGAAATACATAAAAATAATTCGATTTTAGAGAAAAAGACTCATTAGTTTTGAGAAAAAATTTGTTTTTATTGAAGAAAAAACTTCTCATAGTGAATTTTTTATCAAAATATATGGAAAAATTTTCATTTTCAAAAAATTTTTCTGCATAAATGAGATTGTTTTTGTGAGAGAAAAATATTTGTCATTATAAGAGACATTGAAATATTTTCATTTCCTAGAAGTGAAGAAATATTTTTTCGAAAATGTGAAAATTTATTCTAATTGAAGAAAATTTTATTTGAAAAGACAAAATTGCTTTTATCGAAAATAGAGAAATTTTTCACCGGAGGAAGATATGTGTTTTTTTTCTGAGTGAGGGTGTCCATTTGCCTCAGAAACCAGACGTCAGATCGAGACGTTGAAGATGTCATTTTTTGTTTTAATCATGTCTGGCAGGTACAGTTTTACGGAAATTTGACTAAACACTTTCGACGGAAGTAGGGGCAAAACCGCAAAAAACCATAATTTAAAAAATTTTAAAATTGAATTGATAATTTTAAAAACGCAAAAATGAGAGCAGTTTTGAAAATCGTCCTCTTTCTGTGCTCGAGGCACAACCCCGAGTAACACCGGGTTACATCCGCTACTTAAAAATAAAACTTACAAACGAACCAATTTATAACTCAGCATATTTGTATTTATTTGTATTTATTAGATAAATTGTGTTGACATTTAAGATAAATCTTTTACATGCCGCATGAACGGAGGAAATAACAACTAACATTATTCAGATTTAATATTAAATAAGTAAATAAAGAGAAATAAAAAATAAAAACAATCAGTAAATTAAATAAATAATTAAGAATTACATTGGAAATCAGAAAAATTGGCAATGACAATTTTAAAATGAAACTTAAATCTTAAATAGTATATTATATCAGTAGAAAGAGGCTTACCTATGTAAGGTATAAGAGATTGCAGAATTTTAGAAAAGATAGTAGAGAGTTAAGAGAAATATTCGAAGATTAAATGCTTAAAGTACTTCATATTTGAGACACATTTCAGATAATTAGGTAGCGAATTCCATAGTCTTATCGCACTAACGAAAAACAATCTACTGGAGTTTTTAAAATTGTGCGTCGGAATAACGAGGTTCATGCTTCTGTTAGATCGACAGAATTGTAACTTTTCAAAAAGGTAATTAGGACAACGCGAATGTATGAGTCTATGCAAAAAAATGCAATTTCTTGCATCAAGGTGATTGGGTAGGCTTCGTCCCAATATTTTATTTGAAAATGCTGATATATGATCAAACTTCTTGAGACCGTATATATAACGTACTGCATTATTGAAAGCAACTAAGAGTTTGTGCAAGGATCTCGAGTCGAGTTTGCTATATACAACTTCCGAATATGTGATGATTGGCAATAACAACTGTAAGACGAGTTTCTTTTTAGTTTCGACCGGCACGTATGCTGCAGTTATTCGAAGATTTCGTAAGACATAGTATATCTTGCTCACGCATGAGTTAATGTGATCTTCGCAGGAAAGGGTCGAGTTGATCCGATAACCAAGATTAGTGGCCTTACTTATAAATTTTAACTCAATATTATTGAGAAAAATTGGAGGAACATTATTATTTCTATAAAGAGTCTTAGAAATCGGAAGGACAAAAGACTTAAGAGGGTTGAGCTGAAGCATGTTTGCTCTGGCCCATTCAGCTACCACATGTAGATCTTCGTTTACTTTTGCACATAGCTCTTCAACAAGTCCGGTGGGTCTTGACATATAAAGTTGTAAGTCATCAGCATAGGCATGCATGGTAACGTGACTGCATTTACTGAAAATATCGTTAACAAACATAGTAAACAGAAGAGGCCCAAGCACTGATCCCTGTGGAACTCCACTCATGGTTCTTTTACATAGCGAGAAATTATTCCCAACTTTTACTCTTTGAGATCTACCACCTAAATAGCTTTCCAAGAAACGACATGCTGTATCCGAAAATCTAAAGTATATCTTAAGCTTTCTGAGCAAAATAGCATGATTCACAGAGTCGAATGCCTTAGAGAAATCTAGCAGACATAGTAAGCTTAATTGGCCCATATCATATGGCAGTCTTAAGTCATCCAGAACTTTCACCATAGCAGTTGAACAGCTGTGCCCTTGACGAAAACCAGACTGTAAGTGTGACATAAGCCCGAATGTGCTTATATGGCGAGAAATCTGTTCAGCCATTAGAGACTCACAAATCTTAGAGATTGAGGATAGTATGCTAATAGGTCGAAAATCAGCTACTTCGCAAGCATTCGATTTTTTTGCTATGGGAATTATTGTTGCCACTTTCCAAATCTCAGGATATGTTGAAGTTGTGAAGCAGTGATTTATGATGTGTGCTAGTGGATTGAGTATATATGGCATTATACACTTAAGGAATTTGATAGAAATACCATCTTCCCCGGTAGCATTCGATTTGATCTTTTTCATGCAACGTGCAACATCAAGTTCACAGACTGCATCAAATTGAAATTCAATTGGTATATTTCGAACAGATATAGCGTCGTATTCAAAGATGGATGAAGAAGAATTTATAGAACTAGCAACAAAAAAATCATTTAGTAGGTTGGGATCAATACGGCATGTTTCATGTTCGTCTTTATAAACACTTAAGCTCCTATGTTTGCGCAAACTTTAAGCAGCTTTTTTTCCCGAAAGTGTAACGCTCTTCTTTCAAATAGTTGCAATTCAAAAGCAAAGGCTTAACTTATGACTACTAAAAGTCAATTGAGCACAAATACTATGGCATGTATTTTGAATGCATCAAAAGCTACTTAAAAACAACTGTCAAAGATGACACTTTTAGGTATTCTCTGTGTAAAAGCTGTTTCCACCACACACAGCTCAGTGAAAACAATAAAATTTTAAGTGTCGCTATGGTTTTGAGCTGACACTTACTTCAAAGAGGGTTAAATTGGGTACAGATTTTTGTTTACTTATTAATTTTTAAGGTTTCAAAAAAATATGCGTTACCTTGGCAAGTAAAGCGGTTAAAAGCAGCAAGACGAAATTGTGAAAAAAATATAAAATTTGAGCTACATGCAATTCTAATTAAATTGTTTTACAAAAATCTGTAACTAATTAATATGGTGCATAAAAGTCAATTCGAGTGTACGAATAACAATTAACTGCTAAAACAGTTTAATTGTGAAAAAAAAAACTATTTCAAAAATTTATCGAGCAATTATGTCAAAATAAATTGCTATAAAATATCTTAACAAGTTGTTAAGTAAACGTTAAATAAAAATATTTTTTTATTAAATTTCATAACAATGCAAACAATGGGCTGGGAAAAACAATACAAACAACATTAAAGCTATGCTAAGCAAATTGGTTCAATATTCGGCAGACAATAAAAAAAAAATAAATAAATTTAGCTTCGAGTTCAAAGCAACAATAAAGCAAACTCAACAACAAAGACACACCTTGTTGAAATTTTTAAAATTGTAAAATGCAAGCTCAAAAAGCAATGTAGGGATAGCAATGAAATCTTAATATGCAAAGCTTTATATAATATTAAATACTGTAAGGTTTTAAACTAATACTCCTTTTTCGACCACAGATACAAGATTCTATCTAAAATTTCATTATCGTCAAGCTACGTATATAATGATGATGATGACTCATAGACAGATTCAAGTCTTGAATATCTAAACCTACACTGAGGAAAAAAACACATACCTTGTTCCGGTAAAAAATTTCTCTATTTTCGATAATAGCAATTTTCGCTTATTCAAATAAAATTTTCTTCAATTAGTATAAATTTTCACATGTTCAAAGAAATATTTCTTTATTTGTAGGAACTGGAAATATTTCAATGTCTCTAATAATGATAAGTATTTTTCATAAACTAATGGGCAGAAGAAAAATAACATGGGCTGTTACCACACCTTCCAGCTGTACAAATCTCCAGACCCTGTTTTTTTTTAAGCTTTGAACCAAGGATTTCAGGTCTCAAACCAATGCAGTCAAGTCTTCCTTATAGATAATTATACTTATCTTATGATAGATAAGTAAGAGAGAAAGAGAAATCAAGAGAAACAAGTGTAGAATCCCTGCAGATAAATGGACCAGATTAAGAATAGTTCTAAACTAGTTCCAAAAGGGGCCAGTACTGGTCCCACTTCAATACCCTTTTACATTGAACAAACTGACGCTTTTTACAGGTTGATGTCATAGGAAAAGACAATTGTCCCCATAAAATTCCTTTTTCCCTATATCTGACCTAGTTCCATTATGAATAGTTCTAAACTGGTCCGTTTTGATGTAGTCAAAAAATGGTCAGTTGTAAGCCCTATTATTGGCCTTATTTCGAATACGGGTACATAGTTTTACCTGTATATTTACCACTTAATCATTTTCATCGAAAATGATTGCAAAAGTTCAAAGAAGTGTGGAATCTTAATGAAGAAATGAGCCACAACACGTTTTGAACATGTATATTTTTTTAATTTTGCTTGTGCCTGCTGACAAGAAAAACAAAGAATATAAGAATAAATTCAAACTGTTCTTTTCTGAGCGTCTTTTGTACTAGTTCGAAAATAACTCCAATTTCACTAGAAATAAACTAGTTTGTTTTTCCAATTGTCTCCAAAATAACTGCTGGGATGTTATAGTGTGGTGGAGTGGAGTGGGCTATATCAACATTCGACTTTGAATCTGAGGCAAGTGTTATGCCTTTACCTCAGTCAATTCGAGTTATCAAGTAATCTCATTCCACAAACATCTCTACCACCAACTACAACTTCCAAAGTCGTATATATTGATGAAGTTTTAATTTCAGTTGATTAGAAATGAGGAAAGAATTAAAGAAAGGTAAAAGTGTAGGACCATGGCTAGACCAATTATCCTCTTCTTTTTCTTACTTAAAGCCCTAGAAATCCTTTGAGACTATCACACTCACAACACGTTCAACACGCCTACATCAAGCGTAGATAAACAGACACTGGACTTCACACACTGCTTTCTACAATAAAAAAATCCCTTAAAATTAAGGAGTGCACTTGAGGAAGAGCCTTTAACAATGTTTTACCGGGTACTATCATCTCGGACTTGTCAGATCGGAAGTTCGAAAAACCGTAAGGAATGGAATAATAGACCCCATCTCATAACTGGAGCAATACACATATACACAGACAGCTCAAAACTTGAGGTACAAGTAGAAGTATTGGCAATACAAAAGGCCGTGCTACAACTCGGCCAATAGAGCATCTCATATACAGACGTATTCATCTTTTCAGATACTCACAAAAAAAAACAAACACAAACTAATTGGCCATTTCAGCCCTTGAAAGGACTTTGACCGAGCTTCTTATGATCAGATCAGATACTCAAGCAACACTAAAAGCTATACGCTCATACTTCTGCAATTCTGCAATTCAAATTCGATCGCTACATGCCGCTGGTCTTTTAACAAGATGACTAGTCATGTCAGAACACACATCATTTGGATGCCAGGGCCCCGAGATATCGAAGACAACGATACAGCCGATGAACTAGACAGACTGAACTGGATGAATTGGAATTATATATTTGAAGTAGTGCATTGGAGCTTTCTTATTGAAAGAATTATATTAACATCAAAAATTAAAATCTGAGCTGTTGTAATGATCTGCTTTGGGTTATTTTAAAAATCTTTGCAAGAAAGAGCTTTTCTTCTTTAAAAGTAAGTAAAAGTTAAAGTACGGAATTATTTTTGTCAAAGCTTTTTTGTTAATAAAATATATTTTTCACAGCTTTTCTTAAAAACCTTCATTTTGAGAGACGATCTTATAAAACTTAATTTTAAGCTCTTCTCAGAAAAATTTAAATTTTTGCAAAACTTACTTTTAGAAATAACTTTTGTTAAGGTACTTTTTGAAAAAAAAAAAAAACATTAATTTCAGCAACTAATTAAAAAAGACATTGCAGCTTATTTGCGACATAAGTTTTCATATAAATTATTTAGATTTTATGCCATAAAATTTTTAGAGAACTTTTGTCGTCATTACAAAGTTCGAAGCAAAGCTTTTCTAAAATTAATCATTTTAGGTCAGGGGTGCGCAAACTAATACATACAAAGTTTTGTGTTTGTATTGCAAAGCTTTTGTTTTTCAAGTTAACACTGAACGAAAAGCTTTTTTAAGCAAAATTTTTGAGCAGCTCATAGAAATTTTTCTCGCATGATTTGATAAGAATTCGTCCTAAAATACACTTTTTTACAAAGCTTTTTAAAGAGCTTTTCTGAAAATCAAAGGATTTTGAAAGGCGTTCTTATTACGAGTATTTCTTAGATTAGAGCTTTTCAGAAGTTATTATTATTTTGAGTTGACCTCGAGCTTCAAATTATTATTTGTAGTATTTTGGATTGTTGGTTGTTTTGAAATTTTTAAAACATCTTTGAAAAAGCTGTTCTCAATTATTTACGCAACTCATGAAAGCTTTTATCGAACAAAGTTTCTAAGAACCGTCCAAAGTTGCAGTTTCAGTAAAAACAGTTGATTTTCTATAAAAAAAAAAATGTTTTTTGTAGGAATTTTCTTCAAAAACTCAGTTCGTGTGATCTTTAATAAAAGCTATTTGTGGCGTTCTAAGCTTTTGTACAACAATTAAACTAAAAACATATTTTTCATCACTCTGTACCATTATCGATGTTTTTTCAATAACGAACATCCCTAATTGAAGCTTTTTTCCTATGAGACTTTTTCAAAATGGTACAGGTTTTATCAAAAAAATTATTTCGGCATCAGAAATTGATTGCAGAGCTTTTCGAAAAATATGTTATTTAAGGTCACTGGGTTATTTTGAAATTCGTCATAAACCTTTGCAAAAGTTGTTTTTCATAAAATTATTTAAACTGCTTAAAGCAGTTTTTCTCAAACAAATTATTTCAGATTCAGCAAAATTTGATGTGAGCTTTTAGAAAAAAAATTTTTTTCAGAGGCATTTTAAAAATAAAAAATATTATGCAATAATAATTTCATAAACGGCATACAATTTTCTTCAAGCTTCTTACGTCATACAACTTCAATAACTTTTCTCTATATTATATGTAAGACTATCAGATGCTTTTGTTGAAGAAAATAATTTTATAATTTTATTTTTAATTTTTTTTTTAGTTTTATGCTGAGCTTAACTTCACTATATTCTTAATTATTTAACATTTTTTTCATCTTGGATCTGTAGAAATATTTTGAGCCAGTCTGAATGTTAAAATTTGTTGTCAAAGCATTATATGTAGAAATAAAAAATATATAATAAGAAGACCTGCAAAATCTCAGAAGAGCTTTTTTGGCATGCCAGCGAGAGTTGAAACATGCTTCGTTCCTTGTTCTGTACTTGTTGCCTACTTAAGAACGAAGTTTATTTCAGGTCTCGCTGGCACGCCAAAAAAGCTCTTTAAAGCTGTTTGATGTCTTCGTATTAACAAGAGCAAATATATTTTTATAAGAGCTTTTACCCACAAAAAATTTTTTTTGGGTAATTTTACCCACATTTCGAATTTTTATGTATGATTTTTTTTAAAGAAAACTTAAGTGGAGTTCAGAGTTTTTGAAAATAAATAACTTTAAACATTGACGCATGTGTATATCAAAAAGTAAGCTTTTATACGAAGAAATATTTTTGAGTCTTAGAACACATTTTTGCAAATGTTTTTGTTTCAGATTGACTTTTTGTAAAAAAATCTAATATTGACCATTTCTACAAAAAAAAAAAAAAAAAAACAAAAAAGCAAACAACTCTAATCACACAGATAAGCGGCAGAAATAAGCTTCCATACTTATTTGAAAGCAAGGGCAACGGCGCACTTCTGCAATCAATATCAATTGAATCAAAATAAAATATAAAGCTTTTTAATCATGCTAAATAAATAAAGCTGATTAAGATAAAGACAAAGTTAAACAAATCAAACGAATACAATGAGCAGCAATTCTGTATTTAATATTAAAACCAAAGAGCTTTTATATCGTTGCGCATAGTTCTTATAAAAAATTACGCAAGATTCTTAGAAAAATGGATAAAATTTTGTAAAAATATTATTTCAACTGATTTGCTTTCACTGATAAACGTTTTGTTTACTTTGAGTCAACATAATTTATTTGAACCTTTTTAAATAATTTTTTGTTGATTACAGTTGGACACGCATTTGCAACAAATAAATGTGTTTTCAATAAAATATCATCAAAACCACTTTGAGAGATATATATAATAATGGTTTAACCTGTAAGGATGTTGGTAGAATTTGTTGCGCTGTTCATAGAGTGAAAGACAAAATCACATTCAGTTTGCGTGAAATCATAACTGATTAAATAAATGTACATTAATTTAGAAATGGCGTGTTTGTGTAGCAATACGTTTGGGTCAAAAAATATACGAAGCAAGCTTATGTGTTATGAGCTCAAAAAAATTATAAAGAAAACACCCGCATGAACACTAAGGTTGAAGTTCACATTGCTTGGAAGACTGTATCAAGGTTAGCTTTATTATATTTTATGTAACGGTCAATCAACGATTAACGATTGTATGTGAGGGTAAAAGCACAGCAAATCATTCATACTGGCTGGGTCAGATTTTAATCTCCGCCATTTTTTGCCTGAAAAGCAGAATATTTTATTAACAAAAAATATAAAAATTAAAATAATAATAAAGTTGAACTGTTTTTATGCTTTATTTCTTTAGCTTTGTTTCATTTTTTGTTTTTTTTTAATAAATTTTTTAAATATTTATTAGTTTTTTTGCATTTTTATTAATTTATGTTAACTTTTGTAAAATTTATTGAGTCTCTTTTAAAATTTATTTCTGTCAAATGTTTTTTATTGTATGCTTAAAATAATTTGCCTACGCTTACCTTTGTTTTTATTTTATTTTTATTGCCTTATAGCGTCAATTTCCTAAACTCTCAGCATGTTTGAAACCAAATTTTTAAGTAGGTGTTAGAATTTCTACACACAACAACTCTTGCGTAATTTTATTATCACTTTTGTCTGTTATGGCCAACAGTGCTTCGAGTCTAAAGCTCATCAAAATTATTCAAAAATATTATCAAATATATTAAAAAAAAAACAAAAACTAAAAGTTACAAATATGGTCATTAATTTCCTCAACTTAAGTAGCTTAGATAAATTATGACAGAAAAATGCCAGCTTAAGCATTGAGCAAGCTTTTTTATTTGTATTTTTATTTTGATATTTATTTGACCAGCAATACTGTTGCAGCAATCAATCAAGTAATGAGTTCAAACCTAGGCCATATTTTGACAGCCAACTGTGTGTGGGTTAAGAATGCGTGTGCCTGTCAAGTGTTGTTGTTGTTGTTGTTGTTGCTAGTTTCTTGGCATACAGTAGTTTTTATTGGTGCGAAATAAAAGCTTTACTTAATTTTAATTTTTCTCATTATGTAAAAATGACTTAAATGATTAATTAAAAGAAGCTGGAAAACGAAATCCGAACAACTAGTTGTCGAAATATTTGTTATAAGGCGATGAGCAGCGACCAGACAGTTTCAAATTTTTTAACACACAACGTGATTAATTTTGAATTTAGTTTATTGCATTGAAAACTCAATTTTGGTGTTAAGCTTTTTTATGAAAAAATTTCTCAAAACGAGTATTTATTAAATTGTTATCGATAGTGAAAACTTTATAAAAATTATGCATATCTGCATCTGCATATCTGCATCTGCATCTACATATCTGCATCTGCATATCTGCATATCCGCATCTGCATTTCTGCATCTGCACCTGCATAATTGCATCTTAATCTCCATCTAAATTTCTGTATCTGCATATCTGCATCTGCATATCTGCATCTGCATATCTGCATCTGCATATCTGCATATCTGCATCTGCATATCTGCATCTGCATATCTGCATCTGCATATCTGCATCTGCATCTCCATAGCCAGTCTGAATGTCAAAATTTGGTGACGATATTATGTAGAAATCCAAAAATAGTTTGCATCTGCATCTGCATATCTACATCTGCATGTCTTCATTTGCATATCTGCATCTGCAAATCTACATCAGCATCTTCTTATCTGCGTCTGCATATCTGCTTCTGCATATCTGCAACTGCATCTGCATATCTGCATCTGCATCTGCATATCTGAATCTGCATTTGCATATCTGCATCTCCATTTGCATATCTGCATCTGCATCTGCATAACTGCATCTGCATCTGCATTTCTGCATCTGCATAACTGCATCTGCATCTGCATTTCTGCATCTGCATTTGCATAATTACATCTTAATCTCCATCTGAATTTCTGTATCTGCATCTGCATATCTGCATCTGCATCTGCATCTGCATCTGCATCTGCATCTGCATCTGCATATCTGCATCTGCATATCTGGATCTGCATATCTGCATCTGCATATCTGCATCTGCATATCTGCATCTGCATATCTGCATCTGCATATCTGCATATCTGCATCTGCATATCTGCATATCTGCATATCTGCATATCTGCATCTGCATATCTGCATCTGCATATCTGCATCTCCATATCTGCATCTGCATATCTACATCTGCATCTGCATATCTGCATCTGCATATCTGCATCTGCATCTGCATATCTGCATCTGCATATCTGCATCTGCATCTGCATATCTGCATCTGCATATCTGCATCTGCATATCTGCATCTGCATATCTGCATCTGCATATCTGCATCTGCATATCTGCATCTGCATATCTGCATCTGCATATCTGCATCTGCATATCTGCATCTGCATATCTGCATCTGCATATCTGCATCTGAATATCTGCATCTGCATATCTGCATATCTACATCTGCATATCTGCATCTGCATATCTGCATCTGTATATCTGCATCGACATATCTGCATCGACATATCTGCATCTGCATATCTGTAACTGCATCTGTATCTGTATCTGTATCTGTATCTGTATCTGTATCTGTATCTGTATCTGTATCTGTATCTGTATCTGTATCTGTATCTGTATCTGTATCTGTATCTGTATCTGTATCTGTATCTGTATCTGTATCTGTATCTGTATCTGTATCTGTATCTGTATCTGTATCTGTATCTGTATCTGTATCTGTATCTGTATCTGTATCTGTATCTGTATCTGTATCTGTATCTGTATCTGTATCTGTATCTGTGTCTGTATCTGTATCTGTATCTGTATCTGTATCTGCATCTGTATCTGTATCTGTATCTGTATCTGTATCTGTATCTGTATCTGTATCTGTATCTGTATCTGTATCTGTATCTGTATCTGTATCTGTATCTGTATCTGTATCTGTATCTGTATCTGTATCTGTATCTGTATCTGTATCTGTATCTGTATCTGTATCTGCATCTGTATCTGTATCTGTATCTGTATCTGTGTCTGTATCTGTATCTGTATCTGTATCTGTATCTGTATCTGTATCTGTATCTGTATCTGTATCTGTATCTGTATCTGTATCTGTATCTGTATCTGTATCTGTATCTGTATCTGTATCTGTATCTGTATCTGTATCTGTATCTGTATCTGTATCTGTATCTGTATCTGTATCTGTATCTGTATCTGTATCTGTATCTGTATCTGTATCTGTATCTGTATCTGTATCTGTATCTGTATCTGTATCTGTATCTGTATCTGTATCTGTATCTGTATCTGTATCTGTATCTGTATCTGTATCTGTATCTGTATCTGTATCTGTATCTGTATCTGTATCTGTATCTGTATCTGTATCTGTATCTGTATCTGTATCTGTATCTGTATCTGTATCTGTATCTGTATCTGTATCTGTATCTGTATCTGTATCTGTATCTGTATCTGTATCTGTATCTGTATCTGTATCTGTATCTGTATCTGTATCTGTATCTCTATCTGTATCTGTATCTGTATCTGTATCTGTATCTGTATCTGTATCTGTATCTGTATCTGTATCTGTATCTGTATCTGTATCTGTATCTGTATCGGTCTCTGTATCTGTTTATGTATCTGTATCTGTATCGGTCTCTGTATCTGTATATGTATCTGTATCTGTATCTGTATCTGTATCTGTATCTGTATCTGTATCTGTATCTGTCTCTGTATCTGTATCTGTATCTGTATCTGTATCTGTATCTGTGTCTGTATCTGTCTCTGTATCTGTATTTGTATCTGTATCTGTATCTGTATCTGTATCTGTTTCTGTTTCTGTTTCTGTATCTAGATCTGTATCTGAATCTGTATCTGTAACTGTTTTCCTCAGCGACAATTATTCTAACATATTTCTTGAATCCACACGCAACAATTTCAAAACAGACACATCAATACTGGATTTTTTTAATTTTCCAAAATAAATTTAAAGGTCTTCCCCACTTATTATACTGCACGCACCACAACCTACGTATAGCTCACTAAACGCGAGATGAAACAAAATTTGCTGTTCCACTTGCAATTGCGAAGCGGATGAAATTTAACAAATATGGCGCTAATTGTGTTTCCGTTTTGAATATCATATCAAATTTAGGCATTTGTAACAATACACATAAACAAATAAACAACGACAATAACAACAACAACAAACACAATATCAAGAGCAATATCAACCCGCACATCAAAATTTCCATTTTATTTACATCGTAAAACTAACAAAAAAAACAACAAAACAGCCCCAGATAAAAATGCAATAAAAATATTTGTTCATCCGTTTAATTAACCGGAAATAACAAATTAATTCGCTTGCGGGCAAATAACAAAAATAACCCGCAAATAAAGATACAAAGAATTTTGTGAATTTTTACCATAAACCGTACTGCCACACATTAAATGCCGAAATTCGGCAAAATAGTAGTAAACAAAGTTAACGAAATAGCAAATATAAAAAAAAAAACAATACAACAAAGAGTTGAATTTTAACGCGTATCCATCCATCCACTTGGCATAAAAGAGAACGCCGTAAAAATAGTTGGTTGTAAAAAAGTGGCACGCCCACTACCAAAACAACAATAAAACTGACAATGTTGTATAAAATGCAGCAAAGTGGAAAATTTACAATGAAAATGGTAGTAAAAAATATTAAAGTAGTAAATTTTAGATGTGCATTTAGAGGAATTTTAAAACAGAACATGAACATAAAATATAAAAAAAAAATTGCACATGAAAAGTGATATCAGCAGGACGAAAACTTGGGTATTGAGTGCCGCAAAGCAACTTTTTAAGTTGCTTACCAATGACAACTCGCAAAGCAAATACAACAACTGCACTAAATTACAATGATAATGACGACAACAACAACAACAATAACTAAGAGCAAACTAATTGCATGTTGTGCTCACTAGGAGGCGTGTCGCATGCGACACGCTGCGGTTAAAACGTGCCATTGAAGTAAGTTAAAAGAATTGCTTTTTAAAGCAAAGTAAGGGCTGAGCGTTGAGAGTAAAAAGGGTTGCATATAAATCATGAGCAAAACAAGTGCAACAACAATTAATGCAACATGCCAAGATCTTAAATAAAGCGCCAACAACAAATCACAACTAATGCTGGCAAATAAATGTAACAACGATTTTTTCTATATTCGATTGTGCCGAAAAAAAAAATATATCAACACAATTTTCTATGAAAAAATAAAGATTTTTTTATGCACGAAAAACATGCAGAAAAACCATAGCAATTTGTCGTGCCTAATATGTGAACCGCCACTGTTCACGATATTACATTTGCTGATATATCAAAGCTTGGTCATTTGATATGATGTGATCACAGCGTGATCAATAAATCATCATAGCTATTAGCTAGAAAAATAAAAATAAATATGGCAACAGTTGTATAATTAGGAATAAAAACAACAACAACATCAACAATAATAATTACACTTTATCGCTTGTAATGAAAAAATATGTGATTTTATTTAATTAATTATCTTGCGGCTATTATAAAGAATTTTAAAAACGGAAATGCTGTCACAGAGGCAGTTACTCGTAACTATTCAACTATTAATAAATTTTTCAATACCGTGTTTTAACTGATTTGACTATGCAATGGGAGAGACCACCAAATGTTTGCTGTTAAGTTAAGTTCTGATAGCAAAATTGTCAAAAATTGCAGGATTTTTGATATCGATTCATAACAGAAATTAGATGGGAGGAATACACTTGCTTGTAGCTCAGATCTAATTTCTATACTTGTTTGTTTTTCATGACATTGCAGTCAAGCTCATATCGAGAACAATTTATTAGGCCTACCTCAAATTTTACCTTGTCTACAAGAGTCAGGCTAAAAGCAAGAAAAATTCATAACAGCAAGAAGGTCTAGCTAAAATTTGTACCTATCACTAGGAGTTGTGAAACATATATGCATTTGCATACAATCAGCAGTCTAGTTATCCACTTCAAAAAAATGCATTAAATCTGATTAATTTCAACCTGTCTAAATGTATCTGCCCCCTTTATACTTGAATTGTTTCGTATCTAAAATTTTACAAATCTATCTAATAGTTTTTTATAAGAACGTAGCACTTTGTTATGCAAACTGTTAATGCATAGTTTTACTTTAATATATTTCTCTGATGACTAGTTTTCTTAGATTTTTACATATTCAACTGGAAAAATGGACTATTTTCTGAAAATAAACCATTGTGTGACGTATAGGCCAAAACCTCTTGTCACTTATTATGCCTAACTTCAGAGTTTGTGCGTATTTTCCTTGTAGTACGCATGTATATGTTAAAATCGAAAAAAAATTTGTCACACATAAAACAGTTCTTTTCTTGTTATTGTGTCTGTGTGTTTGTTAACGCTACTCGTACGTGCTTGTGTGCCAAGTTAATTAAAATCTCTTGGTTGTTGATATTAGAACAACAAATATGAGCAAAAAAACTATCTAGCTACTGCTGCTTCGATTGCCAGGAGCAGCATAAAGTTTGCTCTAACTTTTTTCTTGTTTTTTTTTTTTTTTTTTTGTTCAACATTCTAACAACTTTAAATGATGAAAAGATATATGCTTATTTAGTTCTGTTTTTTTTTTTTGTTCTTTTTTGCTTATATTTGCTGTCGTACATACGTTGTGTGTATCTAACAGATACTTACTTACTATGCTGCTAGTTTGTTATTGTTGTGTGCAGCCAGCATTTGTGCTGCTTGCCAACAATTAGCCAACTTCTTGGAGCAGTTGTTGTTGTTGTAGATGTTGTTGTATTAGTTTGTTAACTTGCTGCGATGCTTGAAGTAGATAAATGTTAGTGCTTTGTTTTATTTCAGTATTTTTTTTTTTTTGCCCGTGTTATTGCTTGTTCCTTAAGTCAGCCGCATACCATGAGCAAAAGATGCATAGATAAAAGATACATCATAAATGCGTATCGCACGAATAAATCTTTGGCGCGTAGCCTTTGAGCTGAGTAAATTGCTGGCATACATGTTGTTGCTGCTGCTGCTGTTGAGGATGTGCTGTGCTGTAGAAATGGTGACAAGAAATCACTTGACAAAATGTTGCCTGCCCTCATGTGTAACAGACACACAGCAGCGTTATAAATTGTTAGCTCGTTTATCTCTATTTTTTTCAACATTTTGTTTTCATTATTCATTGTTATAAAGCTGTAGATACGCATGTAAGAAGTTCTTATTCGCTAGATACCGAGATATATGCTTTGGTTTTGCACTCGTTATCGGCATTAATTAATTATTATTAAAATTTAATTTTGTAAGCGTGACTAAGGTCGGCAAAAAAAGGAAAAAAATATTTCTTATGATCTTTATGCTGATTATGAAAAAACATTAATGTACAAGTAATTTATTAAAGTCACTCGCGTGAAAATGGTTTTCAATATATATTATTTAGTTTGGAGCAATTCAATGTTCAAAACCGTCAATTTTAAATTCGACACATTCTATATCGTTGCCTTGTCATTGCTTTTACTCGCAGTTATATTTCATGTGTGGCAAATTCTCTCACTTAAATTCCTGCTTTTATATATTTCAAACGTCTTCTATTTCGAATTAACTGTTTTTTTTTTCATCATCTTTTACGACTTCGACTTAGCACTAGCCAATAACTATTAGTCACATAAAAACGAAAATTCGTTATACATTCAAGTAGTTATAATTTACTGCTGGTCACTCAGCACAGGAACTACTAAAAAAGTTCTACTTAGCAATTTTCTTATAAGCTATAAAAATCTAAATTAGTGCTCATAAAATAGTTTTTTGTAAATAAAAAACAAAAATGCGGTTGTCATAATTCTTTAAAGTCGTTAAATTCTAGGCTTCTTTTGTCAACTTTAAAAGCTTGATGATTCACAGAACAAATTTTCTGGCAAAAAGGTCTGATTTTTTGCTCTGGCATGTTTAAACTTTATTTGAATTTTTATGCCCAGCGCTAAAATTTTTAGTTGTAACTAACACACACAAAACGGTACTATTTTTTATAACTGCACTAAACCAAAGATTTCATTATATTTCATAGCACATGTGCTATTAAAAAAACTGCTTTAGGCTTGTTTACTTATTTGACAAGAGAGTTAGGTTCTGTAAGCATCTATAAATTTTAATATAAAAAGAAAAACAAAGCAAAAAATTAACCAATAAAATTAATTCGTGCACAAAAACGAGGAGAACAAGAACAGTACATGGGATATGTGACAAAAATACATAAATCCCATGTACGTACGAATATACATGGGAGACGTGAACTACTTTGAGTTCAGTGACTAAAATTCATAAATCATGAACAAATACAAGGCCAGCAAGAATTGTTCATAAGATAACAGTTTAAAGTGCATGAAACTCATGTACTTATACAAGGGAAGCGTGAAATATTTAAGGTGGAACATAACATTCGCGGCAGAGAAAACAGATCTTTTTTTTTAATATTTTCTACAAAAATATTTTTTAATTCTCTACAAAAATATTTTATTTTTGTAGAGAATTGAACAAATTACAAGAAAAAAAATTCAAAAAAATATATTTTTCACTCCAACATGTTTTTATAGAGCTCCAAACTGGCGGCAGAGAGAAAAACGGGGCCTCGTGGTTGCAGCGCTTTGAGTCGCAAAAATTGTCCGATCTGGAAAAAAAATACTTTTTTAAATCTACACAATATTGGTTATCGTATGACAGGAGCTTTTTTTTAAAATTTTTTTTTTAATTTTTGGTGATGTTCCAAATTTGAAAGTGTGTTTTTTCGAAAAAAATATTTACATCAAAAATTCATAAAAAATCGAAAAAAATTTAAAAAAAAATGTTCTTGTCATACGATAGCGAATCAAGTTTAAAATAATACAAACAAAATTTCGTCAAAAAATAAACCCGCTGGTGCCGCAACCAGCACGAAAAACATGGTTTCGAGATAAACGCGTTCAAAGTTTGTGAACAAAGAAAAATGCAAAGAAAAATAAAAATGCACTCTCACTGTAACTTTTGAGCCCGTAGGAATTTTTCCATGAAATTTTTCTTAGAATCTTAAAAATATTTACTAAAATACAAAATTATAAAAAAAAGTAAATTTAAAAAAACGACCCATGTCATGTCCCCCCTTAATGCATTAAGTGATTTTAATTCATACATCCAATGAACATAAGGCTCAAAACATTCCTGGCCTCATTTTAATAACATCCACGAAATAATTTTGCAATCCGAGCTAGAGAATTGCAATTATTCTTATTTTTGAGTCTGTGGTTGAGCAACATAGAAAAGAGTATAAGTGGATGCAAGTCAAAGAAGAACTTCCTCTCATATCCACTCATACTCGTTTGTGTGCCGTACACATAGTGAATGAATGAACAAGAATAATTTTTATGTTGATATGAACCGATGCAGTGCTCAGTTCTCTCATTGAGTGCATGTATTTATTTTACTATACCGTGATGACTCACAACCAGTGTTGCCGGAATAAATTTATTTTTATATCCAAAATACAAAATAAAAATAGCCAAATTTAAAAAAAAAATAGCCAAAAGATTAATTAATTGTATTAGAAAAAAGAAACAGGACTAACATTCATACCTTTTTAACTAACTAGTTTTTTGTACAACATAGTACCATTTTTTACTGGAAACAGATTTATAAACATGGTTGTTTTAAAATATGTTATAAAAAATTATATGTTCAAAATATAAGAGCATATTTTAAAAATATTAAGGGGATATATCCTTTAAAGTGGGTGACCGTGGCATGCAGGTTAAGTGTGTGGCTTAGCATGCTCGGAGCCCGGGTTCGATCCCCAGCCGCGGCGAAAAGTTTTTTTCAATAAAAAATTTTTCTGATCGGTCACCACCTCTCTGCAGACAATGGCAAACCTCAGAGAGTAAATAATGCCATGTAAAGCTTCTTGAGAACATGAACTTTAGCCGTTCGGAGTCGGCATAAAACATGTAGGTCCAGTTCTCGGTCAATTGTGTGCAAACATTTAATAACACACACAACACAATTGATCATAAGAAGCTCGGTCAAAGTCCTTTCAAGGGCTGAAATGGCCAATTTGTTTTTTTTTTTTTTTTATATCCTTTAAATAGACGGACCTTTAATATAGAAGGACGTTAGCTCATTTATTTTTTACTTGCTAAAAGTAGAAAAAACTTTATAAAAATAAGGTTTGCATTTTTATCTTCGAACAAACTATTTCAGGTGTCAAACCTATTCAGTCAAGTCTGCCATGGTTTAGAAATGGGAGATAGATAAGAACGTGAGAAAGTTAAATCAAGTGGAACAAGTGGAGAATGTTTTATGTGTGGCGGAGTGCAACATCAACTTACTTTTCCATGCTGACTTGCTTAATTTTACTTTTGAAAACAAACCACAATTACTTTCAATGATCAAAATTATATACATTGTTGCTACTCTCATGTGGCACATGATTATAGATGTCAAATTATTGGATATTCTTGCGCTCGGCTGCACGATTAGCATCACTGGCAAGTCGTGTTCAAATGAAGAGAGAATTCACCCTCACGTGAATATTTTAAATCATTTCCCTGCAAACATTTGGAAGACGATTGGCAGAGAAGTGGATTTTGCGATGCACCAGTAATTCGCCCAAATGTTTTTTGGGAAAATGCATCGCTTTTCAAATGCTCAAGCAATGAATGCGCTAGTCACGAAAATTTTCAAAATCTTCCTTTACTAATTTCAGCGATTGTTGGAAGATGGATTTTTGAAAAATGTTCAAAATCTATCATGGAAAAATGAAGCAGGCTTTGAAAAATCGTAAAATCAATTATAAAGTTGAACTAGTATAGTTTTGAAGCAACGTCACATTATATCGAAGAGAAATAAAAACAAATTCACAAAAAATTCAAAGAAATCGGACAGAACAACGATGCTTTGGAACAAATTGCTGAGGACTCTTAAATGGACTTCGTTTGACACCCTTTTCGGCGAATTTCTTGTTACTCCTCTAGGCGGTTCATTGGCGAATCTTCCCTGCGAATCGGCCTAAGTAGATAACAATAGAAGGCAATTGCTTGATCTTCCCAGCAATTCTTTGGGGATTTTCTGGCAATTGAAAATTTTATATGTGAAATAAAAAATTAATTTTCGCCGGAATGCAAAAACATAGCCGAGTAAAAAAAAATAGCCAAATGAAAAATAAAATCGCCAAATAGCCAAAACTCAAAACGAGCAAAAAAATAGCCACTTTTGGCTATAAATAGCCAAAACGGCAACACTGCTCACAACACCAATAAACACCACGAGTTCAGTGGAATGACTTAAGTACTAAAAGTCATATTTAGTTCAGCTTTCTTGTTATTTCTTACAAATTTGCTTGTAAATGTCCAGCAATACCTGCCAAACCAAAAAGTAACTGTTTTGCAAGAAGCATAACAAAAAGTAATACTCAACTCCTTCATTTTCTCACACAAAAAGTAAACAAAATAGCAAAAATCATCAGCAGGTCATAACACTAAATAACTCAACTCACTCATAGTTCTTATATTCCTCTCTCATGAATAAGTGAGTTACATCAGAATATTAACCAACTTCCAATAAACTCAGAATTTGCAGACACACATGCATGTTAGAGAACTATGAGTATTTTTTGATTTTAGTGGGAAGGAGTCAAAGTATTTTGTTAAGTTGAGGAATAAGTACACATTTGTACCAATAGTTATGGCTCAAGATTTAAGTATACTAATTTCTTTAGTACCCATTGTAGATCTCTGATGCGGGCACTAACATGTACACGGTTAAAAATGTTGGACTAGTTTTTAATCCAAACTTTGGTTTAAAGGAATTTTTAATCCTAAAAGTACTATTTTTTATTCCATATTTTAGTTTAATTTTATTTTAATCCGAAGAAGTTTAAGTTTAAGAAAATTTTTGGACTACAAATTTACATTAAGGTAGTATTTTCAGGAAAAAGTATTTTTGCTACCTAAGATTAAAAACTACTACTACTACGAAATTTACTCTAAATATAATTGTTAATGTTGTTAAAGCATCCGAAGTGTATTTTTAATTAAATGAAACAAATTGTTTATTAAAATCGGAACCAAAATATTTTTATATTAATATGTTATAATGAAAGCAGTGTTTTATAATACATAATAAGGGTATTCATGCAAAGCGGCAAGCTTGTATTTTGGGCAATTAGTTATTTTTATCAGGCAGATTCTGTGAACGTCCCCTAACAGCTGATTGCTGGTTTGTGATATATCTGATTTGTGCAAACGGTTCTCCATACATTTCATTTATAAGGCTGATAAACTTATACGGTTTACATCATTTATGAGGGCATTGCCCATTTGCATGAATACCCTTAATGTTTATATAATGAAGTTCATGGCAATATATTTAATTTTTCAGTTTGCAAACTTCTAAACTATTTGAAGATAAAATTTTGTCTTTTCGGTTTAGACAATGTTAAACTTTGTGGATTTAAAAGTAATCCTTTTCGGATTACAATATTTTAAACTTTTTTTGGTTTAAAATCTAATTATTTTTGGATTATAATATTTTATACTTTCTGTGGATTAAAAATTATTCCTTTTTGGGTTAAAAAATTTTACACTTTTTGCGGATTAAAAATAAATCCTTTTTGGATTGGAAAATTTAAAACTTTTCATTGGATTAAAAAGTAATCTTTTTTTGGTCGTGTCCTATATGTAATCCAAAAAAAGATTAAAATTTAGCCCAAGATTTTTAACCGTGTAAGGCACCTGGACTTTTTTGAAAAAAGTGCCTTTATACCTGTTAGCGTTCAGCTGCATGTGCGCACTGATGTTAACGCGAAAACAAACTAAGTTGTTATGGCTGTCGCTGGTGATTAAAAGCACAGGCTATGAAATTCCCAATCTCGACTTTGCAAGGACATTCACTAGTAAGTTCCTATCCAGAGCGAAATGATGCACCGGGTACCCAGCTTCAGTCTTCGATTTAGCCTTCTATACCGATGGTTCCACGATGGAATGAGAAGTTGTAATTGCTATATACTCAGAGAAATTGGGTGTTGCCAACTCATACCGCCTACAGAACTCAACCATCGTCTTTCAGACAGAACTTTTAGGGATAACAGAGATTTGACGGGCTATAAGTCGAGCCAACACAAAAAACCTAAATGTAGCGATACTGTCATATACTCCAAGCTAAGGAGAAACTGATCAGGCTGAGTCGTCAACTTGATATAACCATTATTTGGTATAGCCCGACCATAACAATATTTATTGGTTATGAGAAAGTGGACGAACTAGTCATTACAACTAGGATAGAACTAGGATTAGAACTAGGCTAATCCCTTGATGTGCAAATAGCGGAACCAGTTCCTCTGAGTTTGGTTAGGAGAAAAGTATTCTCATACTACTTTCATATAGTTAATCGCAGAAGAAGGTTTAAAAACCTGTACGACAGCCAGTCGGCCGACTAAAAGTCTGTAGTGTGAGGCTTTTCTTAATCTCAATACTGATATCGTTGGAGGAGTTAATGTTGGATCCCAGGTAAACAAAGTCCTTCACTACACCTCAAAGGAGGTGTTGTCAACAGTGACGTGGTTTTCAAGACGCTGCGACTGTTTGTTTTTTAACACAAGTTACTTCGTTTTATCTGCGTTCACTGCAAGACCCATTCGGCTCGACTCTTTTTCTAGCCTGGAGAATGCTGCACTGACTTCGCGCATATTATGGCCAATGATGTCAATATCTTCAGCATATCATCTTCTCCATGACTATATTAAAGAAGTCGCACGATAAGGAATCGCCTTGTCTGAAACCTCGCTTGGTATCGAACGGAGGGCAGAGGTCCTTCCTGATTTTCACGATTTTGACGCCTTTACCCTTCAGGCTGACCAAATGAAGTGGACCACGTGCACCTTGCTCCGGTAAAAAATTTCTCTATTTTTGATAATAGCAATTTTCTCTTTTTCAAATAAAATTTTCTTCAATTAGAATAAATTTTAACATTTTCGAAGAAATATTTCTTTACTTCTAGGAAATGGAAATATTTCAATGTCTCTAATAATGATAAGTATTTTTCTCGCACAAAAAATTTCTCATTTATAGAGAAATTTTATTGAAAATGAAAAACTTTTCTTATATTTTGATAAAAAATTCACTATGAGAAGTATTTTCTTCAATAAAAACAAATATTTTCTCAAAAAAAAAGTATTTTTCTCTAAAAACGATATATTTTTCTATTTCATGGAACCTTTTTATCTTTTTTAGAGAATTTTAAGTATCGCAATTAGAGAATAGCATTCTCTGGAGCAAAGTCTATACCATTTTTCTCTAAATTTGATGCCTTTTTTATAAAATTCCGAGACACTTTTTTCTGAGTGTATGTATGGATTGCCACGCACAACATCTATCTCTACTATTTGGTTAACACCGATAACGCACGCCTTCCTTTCTGAGAAATAGCTTTGCCAAAACTTAATTTGAACCACCGGCACCCGACTTACAACAAAGATAGTCAAAAGCGGTTCTAAAACCAATAAAGAGACCCAACAAATATTTGGAACTTCTCCCATTTATGGTGCTTCTTATGTATTGCCAGGCATCTACGTCGCATTTTCCTTTTCGGAAACCGAATTATTTGTCGCAAATCTGCGCACTCCTGGTGCATTCCACCATTACCCTTTCCAGAAGGAGAGCACCGGATGGAGATTGATGCCCTGATAGTACTTAGGATTGCTCCTCAGCCCATCAGATGACTTCAAGAGCACGATTAGCCGCTCCCGTTTCCATTTGTCAGGGAAGAAGGCTTTGCTTAAGCACTCAAGTTTTCCATACAAGGTTTTCAGGCAGAAGTATACTGAGGTTACGACTCGGAATTTTAAATTTTTACGGACAGCAATAAAATCCGTTGAAGCAGGATATTTATCTTTTGGAGAAATTAGACAAGTCATAAGATCTAAACCAAAAAGCAAATTTTTTTATGCTAAAGTTTTAACTTTATGAAGTTCATTCATAATATTTATGAACAAAGAATATTTAAAATTTTTAGTTTTTTGTTTGATTTTTGTTACATTAATAATAATTTTTTTTCACTATCCTCATAATTAAACGCCATAAAAATTGCAGGTTTATAAAAATATTCATTGAAATATTCACTGTCGTTTATGTAATTTTTATAAATTCGAAACTCTTCCGGGATAACGGAGTTCAGATTTTTAAATTCTATTTAATCCCGACAATGATATAATTGTTTTACCTTTTCGCATTGAACTGGCCTAATATACACTTTATTATGTTCATTTTAATTAATTTTTTGTCATTGCGTCTATTTTTTTGTTTATTTTTTTTTTTTTTGTTTTTTTACTTAACGATATGATAGCTAAGCCTTTTTTATTGCTCTATAAATGCAAATGAAGTCAGACCTTATCATTAAAAGTAATCAGTAATTAATCTTTTATTGGTTCGAAGTTGGCTATCAGAAACAATTAATTTGATTTTCAAAACGAACACATTTATCTGGCTAAGTGTTTTATTGAATCGCTGGTTGAATTTCATTATTACATAAATGATCTTAATGATCTAACGCATTTTTTTAATCGATATTTTTTATATAGGTTTTATTTTGGGAAAAATGAGCACATAAAGAAATGTTATGTGAGATGAATAAATCGAAGAAACTAACAGATGAAATGTTTTTTATGCGATTCAAAATAGCAGAAGAGAAAAACTGGTTTGTTTTTGAACGGAATATATTATTAAAATTTGATGTATTTTTTAGTTTTATAACAAGCTGTAAACTTTAACGCTTGAGATAAAAAAAAATGTGTTAAACGAAAAAGAATAGCTTCTTAGTCAATATCTATTTTTATATGTTGATAATTAATCATGACAAATCTATAAAATACACAAGATCGTGTTTGTTGCATTAATTTTGTCAATATGTATGGACAAAAAAAATTGTCTTTAAAAGCTTTAAAAACGAGACATTTTTGGTGCAAGTCTTTTAAGCTTGCTGTTAAGGTTTTAACTGAAAATAAAAGAACGTTTATATCTTGAGATATATTGAATGTTTCATACCGGAATTGCTTATTCCTTGGGTTTATTTTTTCTTAAGGTTTGCTAGACGAATATTAACCATGTTGGTTTAGTACCTGCTTGAAGCTTTTTCCAAAGCAAAAAATCTTGTGAAAGTTACATTAGTTAGAATATGCATATGTGAGTGCAGGAGTGCGTTCACCGCTTAAAGCTACATTTAAAATTATTATTAAATTTCTGTACAATATTTTCTAAGAAATAAGCAATGTAGATGTTAAGTTGATTTACATGATGAATGTTTTTTTTCCTCTTTTTAAATTTTTTTATAGATACAGCGAGCTCATGAAATGAAATCACTAAAATATATATGTATATTTTTTTTATTAAGCTTCTTTGTTCAAATTTACAGCTTAATGAAAAATGACGCAAGCTTCTGGCTAAAATATATTTTTTTTTATATATTTTTTTCTCCTATTCTATACAAACATAAAAATAATGCAATATAACTTTTTGGTAAACTAATGAAACCATTATATAAACAATCATTATGGAAACAGGTGCTCGTACTTACCTTTGGTAATGAGGCCAAAACCTGCTGCTTAACATCCCAAACAAGGCGTTCCGATGGAAATTGTAAACATTTATAGACATTCAACTCGGGAACATGTATGCGCACTAGCAGCCAGCCATCCCGCGGCTCCGGTGGCGGCTCATCATCAAACCCCGGCGTATTGTTGTCCATGCTGGCGGGGTGCTGCTTGACTTTCGGTGTGGGTGGGTGGTAGGTCGTAATTTTGAATGCTTGTTTGCGGTACGTTTGCTAGCGCAGAAAAAGTGTGAAACAAACAAAATGTATGTTTGTTTGTACTTTCTAGATGTGGTTTTGGTTTTTTTTTATTGATTTACCACTGCGAACTCTTGTTCAATTGGTTTTTTTTTGTATATATTTATTTTTGTATTTGTGCGCGTTAAATTATTTTTTAAGTTAACAATAATATTTGTGTAGTGTGGATTTTTATTTAATTTCAATAACAAACGTTTTGTTTAAATCATTTGTCGATGCTTTGTTTAGTGCAAATTGTTGTTGTTGTTGTAGTTGTCTTTGTTGCGCTTGTTGTTGTGGATGATGATGCTGTTCTGGTTGTTGGGCACTCATTTTATGTATGTGTTGTAATTTTCAAGCTGAAATGAAAAGAATTTTGCATACATTTTAATAAAAATAATTTTTTTATTAAATTTTTGTAAAACAATAAATTTTTTTCTATTAAATACAAAACAATAAAATATTTTTTAATATCAACTCAAAATATTTTTCATTCATGAAAGCATTTTAATAGTTCTGACTTATAGAACAAAAATGTTATAAAAGCTCAAAAGCAAATCATTAGCTGAATAAGGAAAAATTTTTTTTTATTGTTTTTTGTATTGTTCAAAATAACTTAAATATTTTTAATGAGTAAATTTATTTTTCAAGCCTTTAAAATTTCAATTACAAAAAAAAATTTTAATTGAAAATTAAAAAATTAAAAATTAAAAATTAAAAATTAAAAATTAAAAATTAAAAATTAAAAATTAAAAATTAAAAATTAAAAATTAAAAATTAAAAATTAAAAATTAAAAATTAAAAATTAAAAATTAAAAATTAAAAATTAAAAATTAAAAATTAAAAATTAAAAATTAAAAATTAAAAATTAAAAATTAAAAATTAAAAATTAAAAATTAAAAATTAAAAATTAAAAATTAAAAATTAAAAATTAAAAACTAAAAATTAAAAATTAAAAATTAAAAATTAAAAATTAAAAATTAAAAATTAAAAATTAAAAATTAAAAATTAAAAATTAAAAATTAAAAATTAAAAATTAAAAATTAAAAATTAAAAATTAAAAATTAAAAATTAAAAATTAAAAATTAAAAATTAAAAATTAAAAATTAAAAATTAAAAATTAAAAATTAAAAATTAAAAATTAAAAATTAAAAATTAAAAATTAAAAATTAAAAATTAAAAATTAAAAATTAAAAATTAAAAATTAAAAATTAAAAATTAAAAATTAAAAATTAAAAATTAAAAATTAAAAATTAAAAATTAAAAATTAAAAATTAAAAATTAAAAATTAAAAATTAAAAATTAAAAATTAAAAATTAAAAATTAAAAATTAAAAATTAAAAATTAAAAATTAAAAATTAAAAATTAAAAATTAAAAATTAAAAATTAAAAATTAAAAATTAAAAATTAAAAATTAAAAATTAAAAATTAAAAATTAAAAATTAAAAATTAAAAATTAAAAATTAAAAATTAAAAATTAAAAATTAAAAATTAAAAATTAAAAATTAAAAATTAAAAATTAAAAATTAAAAATTAAAAATAAAAAATTAAAAATTAAAAATTAAAAATTAAAAATTAAAAATTAAAAATTAAAAATTAAAAATTAAAAATTAAAAATTAAAAATTAAAAATTAAAAATTAAAAATTAAAAATTAAAAATTAAAAATTAAAAATTAAAAATTAAAAATTAAAAATTAAAAATTAAAAATTAAAAATTAAAAATTAAAAATTAAAAATTAAAAATTAAAAATTAAAAATTAAAAATTAAAAATTAAAAATTAAAAATTAAAAATTAAAAATTAAAAATTAAAAATTAAAAATTAAAAATTAAAAATTAAAAATTAAAAATTAAAAATTAAAAATTAAAAATTAAAAATTAAAAATTAAAAATTAAAAATTAAAAATTAAAAATTAAAAATTAAAAATTAAAAATTAAAAATTAAAAATTAAAAATTAAAAATTAAAAATTAAAAATTAAAAATTAAAAATTAAAAATTAAAAATTAAAAATTAAAAATTAAAAATTAAAAATTAAAAATTAAAAATTAAAAATTAAATATTAAATATTAAAAAAGGTTTTTAACGAATAGCTTTTTTTTGAAAGTTGAATTTTTTATATGCTGTTTATCTATTATTTCCGTTTTGAATACAAACGTAGTAATTTTTGTTTAACCCATAAACCTCATATTCTAAATTCATTCATAAATGTCAATAGCTTGTAGTCTCATTGTGAAAACAACAAAAAAAAGTTAAGTTTAAAACAATTATTTTTTAATTTTCTCAACTAATGTCTAACATAACCGCCGAGTGACAGCTGTGCAGCTCTGTAGAATGACATTAGAGAATAATTGCATTTTAGCTTTGACACTAATACGAGCATATATGTGCATTAATACACACACACGCGCACAATAGTTACAATTTAATGTTTATTGCATTAAATGCGTTTGTAACGATTTCTGCTCGTTATAATTTTTTTTTGTAACATTTATGCGTTTTATTTAATTTATTGTTGTTGTTGTTATGGTCATATTAATTGTTTTTGTTGTTTTGGTTTTTAGTTTCACATAATTACAACAATTTTGAACCTTGTATCGTTTGTTTGAGCTCAGATGAACTCATTGACAGTCGATTTAATTAAAAGTTGTTGTTGTTGTTGTTGTTGTTTGCGTTGTTTTTCTGTGGACATTGACTGATCTAGTTTGCTCTTTTGTTTTTTTTTTTTCTGTCATATGTATACTCGCATGTTTTGCTTTTGCTTGTCACGTGATGGTGAAAAATATCTACTTTAAACTTCTTCGATATCTCCACAGTTTACTATGAAATGCTTTGTCTAGGTGTAAATTTGTATGGTTTTTTTTTTCTTTGTAGATTAATATATCAGGTATGTCTTATAAGCAGTAACGACATGAGAAGAACTTATCAATGAAGACCCGAGCTTAAAGAATTTCATAAATTAATAAAGCAACTTAAAATGAGCCTCTAATATTGTAGTTATAGATAACTAAATATTAGCAATAAATTTAATTTTTTTTTTTTTTTTTTTTGCCAACGAAATCAAAACACATTAAGTGGTTTATTATCATTATAAGTTTTGGTATTTTACATATTACTGTAAATGATAACTTCAATAATTGTTTTATTATAAACGTCATTCACTATGTATTGTGAATTGCACATAAATTGTTCAATAAATTTTCAATTGAAATTTTTATATATTTTAATATTATTAGGTACCTAACTACAATTGGAATTTAATTAAATAATTTTTCAGAAAACTCAATTAAATTGATTTTATTTGAAACTTTTAAATTTCAATATTTTTTCATTTATCACCTGCATATTTTTGCATTCAATGTGTACGGGTGTGTGCGCGCACAATATAACCAGTCACAGACACACACTTATGTATGCACGCATAAATATGCATTGATATGTTACAAATTTTAATTTATCAAAAATTCACGCTTCATCAAATAAAAACATAAATTATTCCCGTTGCTTCGATATGTAGGACTGCCATCAAGTGACACTTGAAACGACAAATTGTTTTCAATGCAAGCACGCTGCAGTTTGGTGGAGTGTAAGCCATCAGATTGCGCTATGTATTGCCACAAAAGGTACACTGAAAAAAATTGTAAACGTTTTGCCTAAACGGTTCCAAAGAATTTTCAGCTAAAACTTAGTTCTCACATTTTTGCTATCTAAATATTATTTTGAAAGGATTTATCAAGAATTCTTCAGAAATAAGTGGTCGTGCCTGCAAACTTCCATGACTTGCGTACCAATGAACTGCAGAAGACGAACAAGTTTAAATTCGTTACATCAATATTTCTAAGTTGTATTTCAAGGATCGAGGAAAAAAGTTGAATACTCTTTCACTACCGCGAGAGTGTTAACGAGCCAACAAAATTTATTTGTAGGCAGTTCCTAAAGAACTACAACAATAAAAACTCAAACTTGTAAAACCACCCGGAGTTGACATCTTAGAGCAGTAATGATCTTTAAGATCTTTAAGAATGTGTGTATCATTTGACGATCTTTAACTAAATAACAAAGTCGCCTGTTGTTCAAAATTGAACCGGACTGTGAAAATACAATAAATAGCCGTAATTATTCTTCAATTTTGATTTTATCAAAATTATCACCATCGGATATACATAGGCCTTTTTTAGCATTGAAAGCAGTTTTGGTAGAACGATTTCGGAATGGTCTTTTCCTCCCTCGGAGAATTTTCTTTGATGGCGTCAATCGTCTCAAAATGTTTTCCACAAAGTGACAATTTGAATTGAGAATATGGTGCTTAAATTTTAAATTTTAAATTTTATATTTCATATTTCATATTTCATATTTCATATTTCATATTTCATATTTCATATTTCATATTTCATATTTCATATTTCATATTTCATATTTCATATTTCATATTTCATATTTCATATTTCATATTTCATATTTCATATTTCATATTTCATATTTCATATTTCATATTTCATATTTCATATTTCATATTTCATATTTCATATTTCATATTTCATATTTCATATTTCATATTTCATATTTCATATTTCATATTTCATATTTCATATTTCATATTTCATATTTCATATTTCATATTTCATATTTCATATTTCATATTTCATATTTCATATTTCATATTTCATATTTCATATTTCATATTTCATATTTCATATTTCATATTTCATATTTCATATTTCATATTTCATATTTCATATTTCATATTTCATATTTCATATTTCATATTTCATATTTCATATTTCATATTTCATATTTCATATTTCATATTTCATATTTCATATTTCATATTTCATATTTCATATTTCATATTTCATATTTCATATTTCATATTTCATATTTCATATTTCATATTTCATATTTCATATTTCATATTTCATATTTCATATTTCATATTTCATATTTCATATTTCATATTTCATATTTCATATTTCATATTTCATATTTCATATTTCATATTTCATATTTCATATTTCATATTTCATATTTCATATTTCATATTTCATATTTCATATTTCATATTTCATATTTCATATTTCATATTTCATATTTCATATTTCATATTTCATATTTCATATTTCATATTTCATATTTCATATTTCATATTTCATATTTCATATTTCATATTTCATATTTCATATTTCATATTTCATATTTCATATTTCATATTTCATATTTCATATTTCATATTTCATATTTCATATTTCATATTTCATATTTCATATTTCATATTTCATATTTCATATTTCATATTTCATATTTCATATTTCATATTTCATATTTCATATTTCATATTTCATATTTCATATTTCATATTTCATATTTCATATTTCATATTTCATATTTCATATTTCATATTTCATATTTCATATTTCATATTTCATATTTCATATTTCATATTTCATATTTCATATTTCATATTTCAAACTTTTTGCTTCATGTTTCATACTTAAAATTTAAAAATGATTATTTTTATTTTTAAATTGTTTTCCATTTAAAATGAAACTGTCAAAAGTGGATTTATTAACTCATTCTCACCCTGGTGAAATTTTCTTTTTGTCACCTGCAGCAAAAGTAATTTAAAACATTCAACATTTCTCGCTTACAGCTTCCGATACATGGGGGAATATCTATCTATTCATTGAAATGGAGGGTGGTTGACATTGGTTGCGGTCTGTTTTTATGCTTTTAAGCTAGTTATATTAAGTATTTTTGTGTCAAAATGTTGTGAGAATTTATAATTTCTGTGCTTTTTACTCAAATTCCTCTAAACTTTTTCATTGACAAGCGTGGCTCTCAAAGGTATATTTGTAGTTGTCATTTTGGTTGCTGTTGTTGTTATTGTTTTTAGCTGTTCCTACCCTCAATTGTCGTAGCTGTCACTCTGTCTGACAGTTACATACATTTTGAGCTTAATTTTGCTGATTTCTGTATTTATTTGTTTTGTGTTTTTTTGTTGCATGCTACACCCACTAAATTGTGGAGGCATAATTTGCGTTAAAAGCTTCCCCTATAGAATTGCTTTTGATTATTTCAAAATTGTTTTTCATATTTTTTTTTTTGAAGAGTGGGGGAGGGGTAAACTTAATTTAGTTTAGCTGCATATAATCAAATTTTGTTATTCAACTTGAATAAATTATGTATTTTTTTAGTATTTTATGAAAAAGCACAGAATATATAAAAAAATTTCTCATCATTATGACTTTTTACGGATATCCGGCAGTTAAGCTTTTTTGTATTGTTCCGCACAGGCTTAATAAATATTTTAGTTATTGAAATACTTGTGTGCGCCTGCATAAATAATTTAGAAATTTTGTACTTTGCTGCATGTGTATAAAAAAATATTAACAGTTAAGTGAAAAATTTCGCAAGCTTTCGGTTGACTTATTCAGCAGGCATTGGTTATGGTGAATTTCTCAGGTGGCCTTATTTTGGCTCTGACCTTGCTACCACTTATTAAGCTTTTATCTTTCCATAGCCATTGTAGCAGATGTCAAGGTCAAGCAGTGAATTTTATGCTTGAAATTTTATCGCTAAAAAGAAAACAACCTTATCACAAACCATATGAAAACACTTAAACGGAAGACAAGAAAAAAAACCTGCTGTTACTGCCAACCAACAACTGTCGCCAGTTCATACTTGCAGCTTATCAGCGTGGAACGTGCTGCGAAAATATGCCACAGTAATTCTTGTTATTGTATTTTTTTTTGTTTTTTTGATACGTAGTGACATTTTTTTCATTGCTGCGCATACGTAATAGGCAGAAACTTTTATGTTATCTACATTAAAACTTTGGAATTTCCATGAAGTAGCTCGGCAACATAAATTTTTGCAATTTATGGACATTCCTAATGAGCGGCAAAGAAATTTCCATAAACGATTTATGTTCTCAATCTCAGATGTGAGCGATAATGAGGCAAAGGAAAATTTTAAAAATTTCCCCAAAAATAATAACTAAAGAAAGTCGTTCAAGCCCGACTATGAATTATACTAAACATACTTTTTCAATATATTAATTTCAAATCCATGGCAACACAAACGATATTATCTCATCTGACATAGCGCCACTACATACTACTTTTTTACCCTTGACAATAATTTTACTGCTTAGTTATTTAATGCTTAGAAAATTTTCTACTTCCTTGAGTAGATTGAGTGTAAAAATAAAAATGATTATGCAGTGTCAACTAGTGCCTTGGCTATGCTAAAATTAATTTACTTTGACAACACAGCGGCAGCTACTAAGGTTGCAGCAGCAACACTAACAACAGCAACAACAACAACCAGAAGAAGCAGCAGCAAGTTTAGTAGCACCATCAACAACGCGCCACGAATCCTTGTTTCAAGCTGCCAGCGTTAAGTAAATTTTTATACAACGCTTTTAACTACATACTTCGAATAACAACTACAACAAAAACAACAACAAAACTATAACTAAAACAACAGCAGCGCTTTTAAAATTTAATGCATTTCCAGCAGCTGATAGAATAAAGAATGAAGGAGAAAAAACCGGAAGGAAGTTGTCGGTATATAAATTTAATTTCACTTCATTGCCATGGCATGCTGCTTATTGTTTATGTTGGGTGATGACGCTGTTGTTGTTGTTTTTGTACTAGGATGTTTGTTGCACGGTTTGTTGTTGTTGTAGAGTCTGGGCCAGCAGCTTTTTGCTGTTTCATAGAGCAGCGACTAGCTCTGCAGTTTAATTACTTTATATATATTAAAAAAGGATTGCTTGTCCTTTGATGCAATTAGTGTACTTTATTATGCTTATTGTTTTTGTTGTTGTTGTAAGGAAACTTGACTCTTGCAATACCTTACTTAAGTGTACTACAATTAATTGTATTTTAATGATGTTTTATATTAAAAACAAAGTGTTAATTGAAAGTGAATAGCTAATCAGTTAAAGTAATTATTAATTAACTTGCGCCCAAAACTATGCTGCAGCACGTGCTTTTATCAAAGAAAAAGCAATAGAGATGGTACGTTAGAGTAACATAGAAATTGTTCTAAAATTTATTTGGATACAATTACAATTTTTAATCAGTTTTGAGGACTTTTTTAAATAACTTTCTTGATAGTTTTACATTCACGTTTGAACGTCTAGCTGAGTAAAACTATAAATTTTTTAAACCCATCCATGCAACGTTCGAACAAAGATCAAACAAGCATACGACTTTTAAAAAATAGTCACAAAATTTAAAGAAAATAACACAAATTTCAGAAAAAAACCAAAAAATGACTCTGCAAAGGGCACTTCCAGAACATTTTGGCCGTACAGAGGCAGTAGCATCTTTCCGGCCTTTTTCTTAAATTTTTGCGTAACATAATGTTATATAATGATGTGATGTGATGTGATGTGATGTGATGTGATGTGATGTGATGTGATGTGATGTGATGTGATGTGATGTGATGTGATGTGATGTGATGTGATGTGATGTGATGTGATGTGAAGTGATGTGATGTGATGTGATGTGATGTGATGTGATGTGATGTGATGTGATGTGATGTGATGTGATGTGATGTGATGTGATGTGATGTGATGTGATGTGATGTGATGTGATGTGATGTGATGTGATGTGATGTGATGTGATGTGATGTGATGTGATGTGATGTGATGTGATGTGATGTGATGTGATGTGATGTGATGTGATGTGATGTGATGTGATGTGATGTGATGTGATGTGATGTGATGTGATGTGATGTGATGTGATGTGATGTGATGTGATGTGATGTGATGTGATGTGATGTGATGTGATGTGATGTGATGTGATGTGATGTAATGTGATGTGATGTGATGTGATGTGATGTGATGTGATGTGATGTGATGTGATGTGATGTGATGTGATGTGATGTGATGTGATGTGATGTGATGTGATGTGATGTGATGTGATGTGATGTGATGTGATGTGATGTGATGTGATGTGATGTGATGTGATGTGATGTGATGTGATGTGATGTGATGTGATGTGATGTGATGTGATGTGATGTGATGTGATGTTATGTGATGTGATGTGATGTGATGTGATTATGTTTGATTTTCAATTTTGATCGAAAGAATGATTGTGATGAAAAGAATATAGGTCAATAGTTGGGTACACAGTGCAACACACATTTTCGGGAGTAAGCCAAACCAATCTGAAACGTATTTGTCATCAGCAACAAAAGCCCGTTTTGCCATAACGTCATAATTTTTTGATAGTTGTTTTGAATTTGAAAATTTTTCTCAAAACCCAAATTAAAAAAGTATAAAAAATTATGTGTAAAACTCAACTCAAGGTGGTTCTTGTCTAAAATTAAGAACTCACAAAAGTATTCTCCAGAAAATTTCACTAAGGTTACTCGTAAATATATACTACATCCGGTATGAATGATACGATAATTCAACATCTACATCCATATAAATTTCTTCACCTTCACTCCCGCTACTTTCATGCCTTCCTGCATCTGGTGCTTTATTGCTATATATCATTACACGGTTAAAAATCTTGGGCTAAATTTTAATCGTTTTTGGATTACATATAGGACACGACCAAAAAAAGATTACTTTTTAATCCAATGAAAAGTTTTAAATTTTCAAATCCAAAAAGGATTTATTTTTAATCCGCAAAAAGTGTAAAATTTTTTAACCCAAAAAGGAATAATTTTTAATCCACAGAAAGTATAAAATATTATAATCCAGAAAGAATTAGATTTTAAACCAAAAAAAGTTTAAAATATTGTAATCCGAAAAGGATTACTTTTAAATCCACAAAGTTTAACATTGTCTAAACCGAAAAGACAAAATTTAATCTTCAAATAGTTTAGAAGTTTGCAAACTGAAAAATTAAATATATTGCCATGAACTTCATTATATAAACATTAAGGGTATTCATGCAAATGGGCAATGCCCTCATAAATGATATAAACCGTATAAGTTTATCAGCCTTATAAATGAAATGTATGGAGAACCGTTTGCACAAATCAGATATATCACAAACCAGCAATCATCTGTTAGGGGACGTTCACAGAATCTGCCTGATAAAAATAACTAATTGCCCAAAATACAAGCTTGCCGCTTTGCATGAATACCCTTATTATGTATTATAAAACACTGCTTTCATTATAACATATTAATATAAAAATATTTTGGTTCAGATTTTAATAAACAATTTGTTTCATTTAATTAAAAATACACTTCGGATGCTTTAACAACATTAACAATTATATTTAGAGTAAATTTCGTAGTAGTAGTAGTTTTTAATCTTAGGTAGCAAAAATACTTTTTCCTGAAAATACTACCTTAATGTAAATTTGTAGTCCAAAAATTTTCTTAAACTTAAACTTCTTCGGATTAAAATAAAATTAAACTAAAATATAGAATAAAAAATAGTACTTTTAGGATTAAAAATTCCTTTAAACCAAAGTTTGGATTAAAAACTAGTCCAACATTTTTAACCGTGTATAAGGAAAAAACCCTAAGGTGCAAAAGAGTTAAGTCGTAGGTAAATCTAACGCTAGACTTACCTGATTTCAAACAGCAAGTATAACTGATGATATAGTTCCACTTGCTCATTTGATTCCAAAGCGAGTTGTTTCGACAAATTTTCCAAATGGAAATACAAAAAAAAAAAATAATTTAAAAAAAAAAAACATTCACTCTACGATGCCCGAATACATCTAACATCTCTTTTTCAGCCATTTTATAGGTTATGGAGCGGTTTTTGCCTTGAAGATTACGAATAACCGTTTTTATTATATCCCTGTGGAATCGGAATTATTGAATTAACTTCTGACAGAACAGGATTGTACAAAGAATCGTACTTCTGTTTCAGGTAGAATGGACATGGCTTCGTTAGAAGAAAATTCATCTGGTCTGGGGCATCTTCCAGGAATGTCATCAGAGTGCGGCAATGGAACTTGAGCACTGGGAACACTTTAATATTGATTTTTCATCCTGGTTTTTTTTAGTTAATCCACACACAGTATTCCCCAAACAGTTCAAGGAGTCACGTTAAATAAGTTAAGTTCATACCATAAGAACACCAAGGGACATCGATCTACGTTTGTGATGTAACCACTACAACAAGAAATTTTAGCATTCGTTCGATATTGTTCTTGGTGCCTACGGAACATCGAAAATTAAACTCATGTCTGAAATGATTTTGTTTGCGTTGGGATGGTGTGAAATGGCCACACAAAAAAACATACACAAATATTTGTCTATGTTTCTGAAAATTCTATTGCGAATTTCAATATTGTGAAATAAAGATATATGTCATTTTCACTATCACTATTACCAGTGACGGATTGGAACCTAAAATTTTAACTGGAAAATATAAACACGACCGGCTTTACCAGCTCAGAAAACTCTACGAAGAAAGCAGGGTCAATTGCCTTAACGTGACCGGTCCTGTGATAGTTCTTGTTTACATATCACAGGACAGGTTCGATATATCTCAGAACGGGACCAAAAGTTTTAAAATGTGGTATGCTATATTTATCTTATCGTGGATGTGCGCTGGACTGTCATGCGGTGGACATGGGTTCGTATCCTGGCTGTGTAAGCATCAAAAATTTTAATTTAAATTCTAATTCCGTTTAATAAACTGCTTAATCAAAAAAAGCTTTAAAAAATTGTGCATTTCAATTTTTATTTAAAAAAAAAAATATTTAAAATAAAAAAAAAATTATTTTGGTGGTTTTGCCGGGGATTGAACCAGGTCAGTCGAGTACTAAACGTGAAAGCTAGCAAGCTCGGCTAAACGTGAATTTCCAACACATTGACTTAGTTTCATTGACAACGTGCGTATAAGTGTGCCGTGTTCTATAAATAGACCGGCTACTGATTAAGTTTACCTACCGATATATTTTTGAACCGATACTACGATTGGTCCAAAGGTATCTAGTCGATGTCAATTTACCCAAGTCAATGACAAAGGCATGTTAACGGAACCGGTTGGTTTTATATGTTGGTGGCAGAATTGGTACCGGTCACTATCACTGTGGAACATATCACGTGATAGATTCTGAACTGGTTCTTTTCTCCACAGGGAAGTGCTATCTTCTTAAATCTATTAAAACGCTATTCGTTCTCTTTAAGATCAAACAAAATTTCTGACATATCTAAGAAAATAACATAAGTGATAATGAACTAATGCCAAAAATTTAAAATTCATATTTTTTTTTTCATAAAATAATAGGTCTGTTCCCGTACTCTATAGTTTAGTCCAATTTACCAGTTTTTACCAGTTTTATTCCGAGAAGCGTTCCCGTACTCGAAAAACTGGTAAAAGAGAATGCAATCGAGAGTGTAATACATTTGCTCCCCTTGTCAAAAGTTGTAAGTTTTGGTCCGAAAAATTTCTTCGGCTAAAAATGGTAAAAATGTCAATCAGCTTAAAATCAACTGTTTACAAGTTAGCAAAGAAATTGCGATACATCAAAACTTTTTCGAAACTATTAAAATGAAAACCAGAAACATGGGAAAATGTGTTCAAATTAATATAAATGCTAAATATCAGAATTGATTTCAATATTTTTAAAAATCTCAAGCATTTCGTTTGCACTGATGATGTTCCATATCAAGCCAACGCTGGACAAATATTCTTATTTGACAGTTTTTACAATTTTAGTCCTTAAAGCGTTCCCGTACTTTTTTGTGTTTTTCTCTATTTTCGAGAGATTTTTTCTTACTCTCAGACTTTTGACAGTTTTACCATTTTTAGTCCAAAAAGTACGGGAACAGACCTTATATATACCATATCAGAGATAAGACTACAACTAAAAGAATCCAAGAAACGAAAAATTTCAAAACAATTTCTAACGTCCACCAATTTTTTCAAACCCTGATCTTGACCCTGACGTCAAAATCTTAGTTAACAGTATTGTGTTCAAATCCATGATAAAATTTAAATTAATTTAATGGAACTCTTTTTAGCAAAAATATTATCAGTATTATTTTATTTTATCTTTAACACTTTCTATATAAATTTTTTTGATTTTTTGTCACTTTTATTTATTTACATGCATTCAACTTTTTTCAAATTTCCAATTGTTTTTGTTATTCGAAAATTACTTACTTATTTTCAGTGACCTTTAATGAAATTAACTGAAGAATATTTTTGTGAAAAGTTTTAAGCTCTTGATCTTTCTCCAAGGTTGAATTAAAGTTTTATATAAGTTTTTTCATAAAACGGCCCATAATGACACATATGGGTGGGAGCTAGAGTGTTCCTCATATAAAAAACTCAATCTCTAGCTGCCGAGTAAAACATAAGTTACTATTTTTGGTTACCGTTTCTGATATTGCAATGTTAAATTTCACTAAAATTTAACAATTTATTAGAATTTCTTTCTTTGAAATTTAAAAAAAAAAAAATTTTAAATCAGTTTCTCTTTATTATTATCTCTATTATTTTATGAAAAGTAAAATTTTACAAATCTTAGAAAAAAAAAAATAAAATAATCATTACAAAAAAAAAAAATAATAAGAATCTGCTCATACATTTGCTTTTATACTCAAATAACAGCTCTCAGTAACTTTTCTTACCTGTGACAATACCTGGGAATATAACTTCCGCTATAAGTAATTAAATCCGATAGCTGTTAAAACTGTCAATTTTTAGTTTTAAGTTTTTTGATTTTTTTCTGCTACAAAAGTTAAAACACAAAAAAAAATCAAAATATTTGAACCATAGTAGGCATGCACGACTTCATCTTATTGCTTCAGTAGTTCGCCTTCAGTTGCACAGTCCATACAAACTCTTATCAATTGAAAGCTAAAGCTTTCCTTTGCACAGGAATGTTGTTTTTTTTTTCGTTTCTTATGAATGCTTCTGAGCACACCCTATCTTTTCTATTACAATATAAGACTTTGTTGTCTTCTCCGTTATGTGTGCAACACCTGAAATCATTTTAAATTTTGATTGACATTTTGACGGCGTTATGTCTACAGTGTCAGTTATGATATAAGAGAAAGTGACAGTTATGCGCGCCAATCGGTTTTGTTTTTCAGGCAACTCTTTTCAATTATGTTTAAAATTAAGTGTACCTACATAAAATCAGAATGTCAAAAATATGATAAAGATTAATAAAACTGCATTTTGGTTCACAGTAGAGCTCGCAAACTACCGATGGCACTATCGATAGTTTTGGATGGACAATCGATGGTTTTGATTTTTATACTAAATGTCCCATGGACCGCAGGTTTTGCTTTCGCCCATACTACATGTCGTACGAAATGCAATGTCCATCGGACATGTAGTATAGTTTCAAAGGGCCTATTTATATTTCATTGACAACACTGTTCAGGTCATTGCCTTGCAGTGAAATCTTGACATCATGGTAACATGATGGCTCAGCAAAGCAAAAATATAAAAAATTTAAAATAATTTGAAATATTTTCATGAAAAAAGTGAAATTGAAATCCTTTTTCGTTTAACCTCATATTAATTTTGAAAATAAAACATATTTTCAAATGAAACGGCCATGTATTCATAGCAAACAACTACTTTCGAACACTATCGATAGTCTATAGATAGCTAGTAAAAAACTATCGCACACTATCGATTGTCACAACTATCAATAGTTTGCGAGCTCTAGTTCACACTCAGATCTCATGTACTTTGAATCATATGTATTTTTGACACCAAGAAATTTTTCCAAAAAAGCTCAAAAAGTTTGATAGCCGACATAATGCAAAGTTTGATAAACAAAATGGCGTTCTCATATGTTTTCCATCAGAAATAAAGTTTGTGATATTTCAGTTGGAATATATAAAAATTTCATTCGTTTTGGTATCACAAAGTTTTTATATCTTTTTCGAATATAAAGAATTTATTTTTATAACACTGAACCAAAAAAGTACACAATAGTTATGAATTTTTACATAATCTCCATGAATCGCATTTATGAATTTTACTGCAGTAATCAATTACAAGAGTTAACTGAACTATTCATGATATCAATATACAAAATACACAAAGAAAAAAAACGAGAACATGAATATTTCATAAGCCTAGTGCTTAAAGTTCATAAAGTGTGTGTGCAAGATACATGAAGCAATAAAATATTTTTTAAATACCATGAAAAAAATACAAGGCAAATATGAATCATGCATACTTTTTTTGAATAAAATTCATATACAAATACGTGGAGAACAAGAAGAGTTCATCTGACAAGTGAGAAATTTAAATGAATATCAAGTACATATACAAGGGTAATGTGAATTCATACAGTTGTTTAGTGAACAAAATTCATATGATTCTTGTACAAATACAAGGCAGCAAGAAAAGTTCAAGAAATAAGAGTGAAAAATGTACGAAATTCATTACTTGGAGCTTAAGTACAAGTGCTCATAATCATTCAACACAAAATTCATGTAGGTTTTTTATGAACGTGTACAAACTTTATATTTTTAATGAAAGTTATTTAAAAATTTTCAATTGGATACAACAGAAATTATTGAAGTGAAATTAGATACGTCACCTTGTTAAACGTAGTCTGTTACCAAAACCGTGTTTAAAATAAAACTAATTTATATCAAAATGGATGTTATGTAAACATATTCAAAGTGGTTTTACACGAAATTTGTATGTAATGGAAAAACTGTTTGCTGGCTTATATTGAAAATAAATCAAACTTTTTACTGCACTCAGCTATGCAGTTCTGAAGAAATGTTTATTTCATAAGTCTCTTTTGCAAATGCAATCAACCATTGTATAGTCAATTCAACTCATATCAATAACAGCAAGATACCATCTTTTTATATAAATATGCAGATTTGTTTTTTTCTGTTATGCTGTTTGCATGCGGAATTCTTTTGCATTTCATTACATATGCTACAAAGGTCAACGGCATAAAAATGGTTGGTTCAAAAGTTTGCTGTCACAATTTTGTTAACTCTGACGGAAGGACTCTACAAAGAGCATAAATAATATATTCTCATTTTTTTTTTAACTTCAAACATGCTAGACAATGTTTTATAAAACATTGTTATGAATATTTATTTCGAAAATGTTAAAAGAATTCAAGTGCAATATTCTAATATATTACAACAAATTCAAAATGCATATCTAGCCGAGTATAAAACAGTCTGTTTATAAATGCATGTAATTTAAGTAAAAATATTATAAGCCTGATGCATATGTTTTTCTGTATTCATTACATATTTTTTTTTCTAGAATCTATGCAGCTAAGTGGAAGCTCACTACAAATTGTGCAAAGTTGTGCAAATTGTGCTTCATATCTATAAGATACTGATATAACTATCAATTCAATCATCTCAGTTACTGTTGATTGCAGTACAGAGTGAAATATTTTAGCAATTATTTGCTATTTACGCAAAGAGTTTGTTAACTACTCAATATTGTGTGTGTTTGGTTGCAAGCCATACTTATGTAGATTAATCGACGGAAACTAAGTTATAACATAATTGATTGTTTGGAAGATACATACGAGTTAAGTGAATTACCTTTAAAATCATGATTAAGTTATATTTTCATTCTATATCTTTAAAACAATAATCGTGCTCTGATAAAAAATTGTCTTGTAGATACTGTAAGAATATTAGACTTCTAGATTTCTACTGTCCGTTCATGTTTCTTCAGGTGAAGGAGGGACATGACATTGGCCGGTTTTTGAAATCGTATCTTTTTTTTTTATAATTTTGTATTTTAGTAAATATTCTTAAGATTCTAAGAAAAAAATGGAAAAATTCCTACGGGTTCAAAAGTTACAGCCGGATTAGTTAGAGCGCATTTTTATTTATCTTTGCATTTTTCTTTGTTCACAAACTTTGAACGCGTTTATCTCGAAACCATGTTTTTCGTACTGGTTGCGGCACTACCCAGCAAAATCTTCGCTTACATATAATCGAAAAAGTAATCCAGAAAATTTCATTCATCGCTTACCCCCTCGCTTACAGAACCCATTATCTTTATACAGGCATGTCATTGGAGGTAATCGATGAAGCTTTCGCTTGACATGGGAGTACTTATGTAAGCACAAATTAAACTTGTTGAATAACTTCTTCTCAATAATCACTTATTTATTAACAACTAAGAAGTTATTGAATAAGATGTTCTCTGCACAAATTAGAAAAGCGATTCAAATATTGGAAAAATCAATTTTTTCTCGTACATCTTTTGCTTAACAACACCAATCAAGAGTTAGAGAATTTCTTCTTTAAAATGAGAAAAATACTTTTATTTAATAGATATATGTATGAGTTAATTAATTAATGTAATATATTTACTTTTAACACATTTTTCTGTATTTCATTCATAAATCTGGAATTTTTTTCATATTCAAAATTATAAAATTTGACACTTTTGAAGCAAAAATAAAAGTCAAAACAAAAAATTTCAATTATAAAAAAAACATAACACTCATTTCAAAAGCAAAATAGGCTGACATTACTAACTGCATTACGAGTAATATACAATATAATGCATTATTGGTCACCAACATTTATGCAATGCGTTTTATAATCGAATGCAAATCAAGGCAATACGAAAAATTTTGCTGGGTAGCGGGTTCATTTTTTGACAAATTTTTTTTTTTTTGTATTTTTTTAGACTTGATTCGATATTGTATGACGCGTGCTTTTTTTAAAATTTTTTTTCGATTTTTTATGAATTTTTAAAGTCAATATTTTTTTCGAAAAAACACACTTTTGAAATTTGGAACATCACCAAAAATTAAAAAAAAATTAAAAAAAAGCTCCTGTCTTGTCGATAACCAATTTTGTTCAGATTTAAAAAAATTACTTTTTTTTCCAAATCGAACAATTTTTGCGACTCCCAGCGCTGCAACCACGAGGCCCCGTTTTTTTTCTCTCCCGTCAGTTTGGAGCTCTATAAAACTATGTTGGAGTGAAAAATACATTTTTTTAAATTTTTTTCTTGTAACATGTTCAATTCTCTACTATAATAAAAAATTTTGGAAAAATGTTTGTTTTTGACTGAGCTATGAATTTTTAAAAAAAAGGTATGTTTTTCTCTGCCGCGAATGTTATGTCCCACCTTAAATTAGAATAAAGAATACAGTTGAAAATTCGCTAAATAAACTTTCATATGAACAACAATATAATCTTTGTGAAAATTAATCATACAAAGCAAAATTCCTGATAAAAATCTAATAATAACCAATAACTTGAGTCACAGAAAGAGATTTAAAACTCCGAGAACTTACAGTTACTTCTTAGAAATAACTTCAATTACTGCGTCATGTTACAATTTTGATATTCAATAAATTTATAAGTTGACAAAGATAGTATCATAAACATTTAATCGCATGACAACAAATAAGATAAGAAAGTCCATGCAAGCTCTTAGAATTGCGCTCTACACACTTTTCTTGATGTTGCTTAGGCTTTTTTAGAGTGTAACTCTAGCGTCTTATGTTTAAAGTAAACTGTTTTTTATATCTAAAGCCTCAAATGAAATATTTTTTTATCGTAACACAGAATATGTATGCATTATTTTAATAAAAAAAAAAAAAAAAATTGGCCATTTTAGCCCTTGAAAGGACTTTGAACGAGCTTCTTATGATCAATTGTGTTGTGTGTGTTATTAAATGTTTGCATACAATTGACCGAGAACAGGACCTATATGTTTACAAATAATGCCTTTACATGGCATTATTTACTCGCTGAGGTTTGCCATTGTCTGCAGAGAGGTGGTGACCGATCATAAAAATTTTTTTGAAAAAAACTTTTCGCCGCGGCTGGGGATCGAACCCAGCTCCGAGCATGCTAAGCCACACACTTAACCTGCATGCCACGGTTACCACATTATTTTAATACCATTCCATTTTTGTAGTATAGTTTTAAATAGAAGAAAGCTTTCGATAGGTATAATTTATTGTGGAGGACTGGGTTAATCAATAAAACGTTATATAACCAATTGTTACGTTTGTCTACAAATTTTTTTGTAAAATAAAGTGGTGACCGTGGCATGCAGGTTAATTGTGTGGCTTAGCATGCTCGGAGCCCGAGTTCGATCCCCAGTTGCGGCGAAAAATTTGTTCAATAAGAAAATTTTTCTGATCGGTTACCACCTCTCTGCAGACAATGGCAAACCTCAGAGAGTAAATAATGCCATGTAAGGCTTCTTGAGAACATGAACTTAAGCCGTTCGGAGTCGGCATAAAACATGTAGGTCCAGTTCTCTGTCAATTGTGTGCAAACATTTAGAAACACACATAACGTAATTGATCATTAGAAGTTCGGTCAAATAGTTAAATTTGCTTCTCTATAATACGAATAACTTTTTATACCCTAAACCTGAAAGGTCAGGGTATATTAACTTTGTGCAAACGTTTGTAACGCATAGAACGAAGCGAGTCCGGTATAGGAAAGTATATATATTCTTGATCAGCGTCACCACGTGAGTCGAGCTATCTATGTCCGTCCGTCCGTCTGTGTGTTGTCCGTAAACACAAGATAAGAAGAAGGAGCCGAGATAATTGGATGAAACTTGGTACACATGGTCACATGCACCCAAGGATCTGCACTATTGAATATTTTTGGAATCCGCCTACGGACACGCCTACCTCCCATACAACGCAAAAATTGAAAACTGCATAACTCAGCTCATAATTTACCTACAACAATAAAATTTGGTGTGCATGTATTTTATGTCAACACAAAGATGTTTTCGAAAAATGGACGTCATCCGTTTACGGACACGCCCACCTCCCATACAACCCAAAAATTGAAAACGAAATAAATTAGCATCTGTTTAACCTACAGAGCTAAAATTTGAAACGTATCTTTTTATGACAAGACAAAGATGGTTTTGAAAAATGGATATCATCCGCCAACGAACACGCCTACCTCCCATACAAACCAAAAAGTTTAAAACTCAATAAATAAGGTTATGTTTGTCAAAGAGAAATTAAATTTGGTATGTTTGTATTTTAAACCAAAACTAAGGTCTGTTAAAAAATTGGGAGTCATCCGCCCACGGAAACGCCCATTTACAAATTAATTTTTTTTGTTTTTGAAAAGTAAGTTTAGGGTATTTCATAGTCGGCCTAGACCGACTTTATACTTTCTTTACTTGTTTTCATATAAGCATGCTTGTTTTGACTTCTGTAAAGATAGCCCAAATATTTCTTCAATTCGCCGCAAATCATAGTTATGGTTTGAATTTGTCGACTTCATAAAATTACTTCTTGGATAACATTTTTACAAAACTTTTTAAAAATATAGGAATTAAATTGAAAAATTTTACATTTTTTACTCAGTATCGGTATCAATCGTTCTTGATACCGAAAATTAACTGAAAGGGAAATGGTCAAGTTATGAAAACTGGATGCATGGAAAGAGGACTTCTGTTTTGGTTTTTTTTTTCTTTATTTTTGTAATTTGTATAATTTTTAATTTTGTATATTGAAATCAAATTGTAATTTTTTTTTTGGATATCTGTTACGTGCGGATGCATATTTCGTGATTGCTGAAAAATTTTAGTGGTGTGTGAAAACATGGACAAATTAAAAAAAAAATGTACTCATTTTTACACAAGAAAAAATAAGTGTTATCACAGATTGCGAAAAGATGAAAGTCTTTGCCAGAGAAATCGATGAAGTATGGGTTGCCTAAATTAATTATTTGTGCAATAAAAAAACAAAAACATGAACTCTTAAACACTTCTACAAGCGAAAAATGCAACTTCACAATGAAAAACGACGAGTTTAAAAAAATGGAGGAAGCACTTCATCAATGGTTTTTGGTCCAATGGAAGTCCTACATTTCTGTCAGTGCTGTGCACTTCAAAACTAAAGCTATTAAGTTTCATAAGAAATATAAGGAGAAAAAGTTTTTCGCCAGCGATGGATGGTTTGTCAAGTTCAAGAAGCGTTATAGAGTAAGATTACTAAAACAATCTGGATAAAAATTGTCGTCGTGCAAAGATCTTGTGGCTCCGTTCATAAATAAATTGGATGGTGTCTTGAAAGAATTCAACCTTTCGTGCTGTACAGTATTCAATGCGGATAAAGCTGGCCTCTATCAGAAAATTTTGCCTGGCAAGACCTACGTTCATTCAGGTTCAAGAAACGCACCTGGCCGCAGTTTCAAAGAAAATAAAATGGTCTTAAGTCGAAACATTAACTTCTATTTATTTGTTAAAAAAAAAAAAAAACTGAAAAAAAACGTTCCAGTAATACGAATTTTCGATTTTACGAAAGGGCCTGACATTATATTATTTTATTACTGGACGTCGACTGTATATGTTTACGCATATAATAAACATATGCTTTCAAAAAAAAACCTTCTTCACGCCTTCTATGGTTAAATACCAACAAAAGGTTGGAACCCAGATGGACACGTGATATAGAAGTTAACAAAAAGCGCAACAACAAAATCTTTGCAAAATCAATGCAGTCAATTTTTTGAAATTTTGCTTCTAGCAGAAGAGTAGAAAAACACTGCTCTGATTAAGTGAAAAGTTTCTCTGCAATTCCGTTTTGGTTTTGATGCAATTGAGCTTATTAGCTTTTCAAAGTAAGTGGACTTCATGAACCACAGAGACTAGTGAACTACATGAACTTAAGAAAATATGTTTTTTAAGAATTATTAACTAAAACGAAAAAAAATTAAAATGCCACAATTTTAAAACTCATGAAATTCTGTTCAATTTAGCTGGTATATTTAGCTGGTTGATCTTTCAAGAGAAAATCTAAGATATAAAATCAAATTTTTGTCTGTCTGTCTGTCTGTCTGTCTGTCTGTCTGTTCCGTATAGGCTCGCGCACCGTTTATCCGATTGAGCTGAAATTTGGACACCGAGTACCTTTCATAGTGAGAATGAACATAGGGGGTGTAAAAAAGTGGGCGGAAGTATGTGGGCGTGGCACTCTATAATAACTTCTAAACGCCTGGACGGATTTCAATGAAATTCGCTATGAAGGTTTAACTGCTCCCAAAATAAAACATAAGTCATAAGAAATTCCAAAGACTTCTGCAAGAGGGCGCTTTAAGAAGTGCGTTTTTTTAGACTTAATAACTCCTAAACTCCTGTACCGATTTCAATGAAATTTGGTATGAAGGTTCAACTGCAACCAATATAAAGCATAGGTTTAAAAAGTGGGCGGAAGTATGTGGGCGTGGCAATTTGTAATAACTTCTAAACGCCTGAACCGATGTCCATTAAATTTGGTATGAAGGTTTAACTGCTCCCAAAATAAAACATAAGCCATAAAAAATTTCAGAGACTTACGCAAGAGGGCACTTTTAGAAGTGCGTTTTTAAGACTTAATAACTCCTAAGCTCCTGTACCGATTTCAATGAAATTTGGTATGAAGGTTCAACTGCACCCAAGATAAAGCATTGCTTAAAAAGTGGGCGGAAGTATTTGGGCGTGGCACTTAATAATAGCTCCTCAACACCTGAACCGATTTCAATTAAATTTGGAATGAAGGTTCGACTGCGTCCAAGATAACATAGGCTATAAAAAATTCCAAAGACTTCCGTAAGGGGGCGCTTTGAGTAGTGCGTTTTCAAGACTCAATAACTCTTAAACGCCTCAACCGATTTCAATGAAATTTAGTATGAACGTTCAACTGCGCCCAAGATAAAACTTAAAATATAAAAAATTCCAAGGACTTTTAATTACTCAAGGAAAATTACTCAAGACGGCACTTAAAGTAGTGTATTGTTAAGACTCAATAACTCCTAAATGACTTGATCGATTTTACTAAAATTTGGTACGTGAAATAACTTGACTCTGCAACAGAATTGAGGCTATTTAAATTTCAGAAAACTTCCGTGAAAGAGCGCTTTATGCAATCAACTATGTTTGGCTCATTCATGTCAAAATGGATGAACCGATTTTGATGAAACTTGATAGGCATTTGTATCTGTTACTGAAATAGATTCTATGCTTTTAAAAGTTCTTTCGACAAAAATCAAGGAATGAGACGAAGGCAAACGAAGTCAAGAACCAAAGACTAAAAAAAAAGAAGTTTAACGAATACGAGCAGAATTTATATAGAGATGAAAAAAAAATTAACCAAACAGTATGGACCAAAACCGAAGTTGAACGAAGACAATCCAAAACTCGAATCGATGCAGGATTTTTTAAAATTGGAATGTTTTTGAGATGAAATTGCATATTAAATGCATGCTTTAAACTTAAGAAACTTTAAACTTTAAGAAAAACTTAAAACGCATTTTTACCGAAATGACTTTTCAAACTGCACTTAGAAAAAGTTTCTCGGAATATGATAAAAATGGCATCAATGCTTTTCTCCAAATGCGATCCTAAAAATTCTCTAAAAATGATAAAAACCTTCTATGAAAAAGAGAAATATATAAAAATAATTCGATTTTAGAGAAAAAGACTCTTTTTTTTTGAGAAAACATTTGTTTTTATTGAAAAAAATACTTCTCATAGTGAATTTTTTATCAAAATATACACTCAGAAAAAAGTGTCTCGGAATATGATAAAAAAGGCATAATATTTAGAGAAAAATGGTATAGACTTTGCTCCAGAGAATGCTATTTTCTAATTGCGATACTAAAAATTCTCTAAAAATGATAAAAAGCTTCCATGAAATAGAAAAATATATCGTTTTTAGAGAAAAATATTTATTTTTTTGAGAAAATATTTGTTTTTATTGATGAAAATACTTCTCGTTGTGAATTTTTTATCAAAATATAAGAAAATTTTTTCATTTTCAATAAAATTTCTCTATAAATGAGAAATTTTTTTGTGCGAGAAAAATACTTATCATTATTAGAGACATTGAAATATTTCCATTTCCTAGAAATAAAGAAATATTTCTACGAAAATAAGAAAATTTATTCTAATTGAAGAAAATTTTATTTGAAAAAAGGGAAAATTGTTTTATCAAAAATAGAGAAATTTTTCACCGGAGCAAGGAATGTGTTTTTTTCTCAGTGTAGGAAAACATTTTCATTTTTAAAACATTTTTCTGTATAAATGAGAATTTTTTTGTGCGAGATATATATTTGTCACAATTATGCACAATGAAATCAACAAAAATTTTTCGTTTCGTTGAGGCAGAAAAATAAATTATCAAAATTATTTCGTTTTTTAAATAACGCTAAAAATATATCTAATCAAATTTTGTTTCGTTGAAAAACGAATAATATTCTATTATTTTCTCTTATGCAAAACAAAAAATTTCTTCTGATTTAAAAAATATACGAAATTTTTTTGTTGAAATTAACGTTATTTTTAATAATTGATTGGGCACAAAAACGAAACAAGTTTTATCGTTTTCTCCGAAACGAAATAAATATTTTTCGTTTTTGAATTAACGTTATTTTTTGATTTCGCTTCAACGAAACAAAAAAAAAAATATTTTGGTTATCGTTAAAAATAACGTTAACGTGCATGCCTGATTTGTCATTATAAGAGACATTGAAATATTTCCATTTCCTAGAAGTGAAAAAATATTTCTTCGAAAATGTGAAAATTTATTCTAATTAAAGAAAATTTTATTTGAAAGAGCTATTATCGAAAATAGCGAAATTTTTCACCGGAGGAAGATATGTGTTTTTTTCTGAATGTGGGTGTCCATCCTCAGAAATTAGACGTCAGATCGAGACGTTGAAGATGACATTTTTTGTTTTAATCATCCCGGCAGGTACACTTTTACGGAAATTTGACTAAACACTTTCGATGGAAGGAGGAAGCAAAAAACGATAATTTACGAAATTTTAAATTGATAATTTTAAAAACGTAAAACTTAGAGTAGTTCTGAAAATTGTCCTCTTTCTGTGCTCGAGGCACAACCCAGGCGCGGATACAAGGGGGGGGTAAAGGGGGTAATTACCCCCCCCAAGAACTTTCAAATACTTTTTTTTAATACTTTATTTGGAGAAAATAATTATGCCCACAGCTTAAGAGAACTTTTATGCATACATAAGCGATTCTGAAGGCGTGTTTTGAAAGAATACTAAAAAAAAAATGGTCAGAGACATTGTTAAACTCTAGTTTTTTTATTGATTTCAACAATTATTAAAGTATATAAAAAAAAATTTTGTTTATTTTTGTTTTGTGACGTCATTTGCGTGTAGATGACGTTTTTATGAAGCGATGCGAGAAGAGTATGACCATTTTGCTTGTAGAATCACATGATCTGTAGTCATCTGCAAAAACCAAAATATAATTATATGTAAAGCAAACACTTACGACAAGGTAGTAATTTCGCTTTTTTTTTAAAATGAGCTTGAAAATAAAGTAACAGATCGTTATGTTCTCAAATTTACAGCCATTTTTTAAACAAACAACTTTAAAGACGCGTTATTTTCTTACAAATAAAAAACTTGAAGTCACTACCTCAGCGTAAGTGTTTGCTTTATAATAATTATATTTTTGCAAGACATTAACGATAAGTTTAAAAATGCCATTTATATGAAATCATTGAGCAAGCAACAGGTCTGTTCCCGTACTTTTTGGACTAAAAATGGTAAAACTGTCAAAAGTCTGAGAGTAAGAAAAAATCTCTCGAAAGTAGAGAAAAACACAAAAAAGTACGGGAACGCTTTTTGGACTAACATTGTAAAAACTGTCAAATAGGAATGTTTCTCCAGCTTTGACTTGATATGGAACATCGGTAGTGCAAACGAAATGCTTGAGATTTGTAATAATATTGAAAGTAATTCTGGTGTTTAGCATTTATATTAGTTTTTGCACATTTTCCAATGTTTCTCGTTTCCATTTTAATAGTTTCAAAGAAGTTTTGATGTATCGCAATTTCTTTGCTAACTTGTAAACTGCTGATTTTAAGCTGTTTGACACTTTTACCATTTTTCCCGAAGAAATTTCTCGGACTTAAACTTGCAACTTTTGACAAGGAGGGGAAATGTTTTACTCTCTCCTAGACTTTAGAGTACGGGAACAGACCTAACATTGATTTTGATTTGTTTTGAGCGCAATTAAGATTTTGGCTATGCAGACCAAAGTTGCCACTTAAAATATTTTATTCTTCTAAATTTTTACTGAAAACCTGCCAAACTTTTTTGCAACCTATGTGCCAACGAATTTTACCATAAAAAAACAATACGTGCATTGTACTTTCAGTTTTCACTTTATACATTTTCAAAAAAAAAAAAAAATTCAAACAATGTAAAATCCAATAGTTTGTTTTACTTCAATTATTTCATCAGTTAAATTATTTCTTAGAAATATTTCAGCTATATTCAGTCCTTATGAAAATATGATATACATCTGTAATACTTTTTGTCATATATGATATAAAGGGTGTTTTTTATGAGGTTTTTTTCAATATGGCTTACTCTATTGTCTGACAGTTGTTTTGACAGTTTAAAGTGACGTCTCTACTAGGCCGTAACGATGGAAACCGATTCAATTTGGTTAGCAAAAAAAACTTGCGAATAGATGAAAAAACAATTTTGGACAACTTTTTTTTTTTTTTTTAACCCATACCGACCCACCCCCGTGACCTTTTGTAAACGTAAAAAACTGATTTTTTTGCTATTTTTCACCATAGCTGCCAAAATATTGATTTAGCGTGATTACATTGCACTAAGCATTAAGAGATATTCCAAATACAAACATTTTGCCATATCACTCAGTTATCTGGGACATCCCGTTACCGAGATATATATTTTTTAAGAAAAAATCGAAAAAGTTAAAAAGTTCAATTTTTTTTTAGTTTTTAATTTTTAATAAAAAAACTATACGAGATACGTTATAGTATGTTTCCCGATATTTTTCAGCAATATATGACGCGTATTTTATAACCATTTTTTAGTTCTTCGGTTTTATTTTAGCCCATACCGACCCACCACCGTGACCTTTTGTAAACGTAAAAAATGGATTTTTGTTGCTATTTTTCACCATAGCTGCCAAAATATTGAATAAGCGTGATTATATTGCACTAAGAATTAGGAGATATTCCAAATACAAACATATTGCCATATTACTCAGTTACCTGGGGCATCCAATTACCGAGATATATATTTTTTAAGAAAAAATCGAAAAAGTTAAAAAATTCAATTTTTTTTTTACTTTTTAATAAAAAAACTACTCGAGAAACTAAATTAAATGTTTTAATTTATTTTTAAACGATGTAGAACGCATTTTTTAAATCTTTTTGGCTTTTTTTAACCCATTCCGGCCCAGGTAAGAAACTATATATGAAGAAAACTTATTTATTTTTGCACTACCTTTCTTCGTAATAGTGAAACTAAAACAACGACGTCATTTCATCTCAAGCAAGACAAAATATACATACTTTTTTTCAATGAAATTAATACTGTTATATACTTTGTTGTCTATTTTTTCAAGATAAACTATAAAAAACTTTTTAATACTTACCTTTTAATTTAAAATAGCCAAATTATAAATAAAAAAATAGAAAATATGCTATTTATGGTTTCATTAATTTATTTAATGATAATATTTTAAAGTTTTGGTTGACAAGCAGTGTCGTTTTTGTCGGTTGCAAACTGTTTCTTGGTGGTAAAAGAGGTCATCATGCTTCGATGCCGCAGCTTAGCGATGATATAGCCCTCGCATTGTGATTCACCAGAGACGTGTTTCGAGGCTTCTGTCACTACTTTGACGCACCTCTCCACTGCCTGTGAATGGCATGGTATGCTTTGAACATCTATATCAAACTTCATGTTCGCTCCTGCAGCATTTTTTATGTTGCCTTCGTACCCAGAATCTGTAATTCTGTGCTGCGCCAGTTGCCTAATGTTGTCTTCTGTAATGAGAAGATCTCGCAAAATTGGTGGTGTTTGTTGTTGGGGTGACACTTTTTGCCAGCGGATCATATCTACATAGTCCGTGCATGTAAAATTTAGCATTGGCACCTTGAACTCACGTACGGCCGGATCTTGAGCTGCGGAAAGTGCATTTCGTGCATTTAAAATTCGACGATATGCTAACAAACGAATTGGCTCTCGATCGTCGTTGCACATCGCCAGAAGAATACTTTCTGGATGCGCAAAAAAGCCATTGCGATGAATGCATTTTTCGTATTCCAGCACTGTTTTCAATGGCAAAAGGGGCACAATAAGCCGCGACAACTTGATAAGCCTGTAGAAATGTCGTGCACCACTTACGCAACCTGGCTGCCGCTTGATTCCTATGCTCATTGGCGCGTAGACTTTTAAAATGTAGGTAACCAAAATTTTTAATGCAGCTGAAGGTATCGCGGTTGCGATATACACTCGGCAAATGCAGTTTGCTGTTGTGGTCCAGCGTGAGTGAGACATCTTTCCTATAATAATGATAAAAAAATAGATTTTAAACTCCGAAACGACGTATCATTTAGTGCAATGTTATACCTGGTTCACGATGCTCAAAGTTTTCTGGTACCACGCCTGATGAAATGATTTGACAAATTTCGATTAAATATTTGTTGTCTGTATTTAGTAAAGACGTGTTGAACTCCTTCAAATCCTCGTCGAAAGAAATTTTTGCAAAGTCTGCAATTGGCAACGTTGCACAAATCTTAAGCTTTCCACCAATTGGTCCGAAGAAATTGTTTGGGTCTTTCGTTTCCCCTATGTATTTGCGCATCAGCACCCTCAACGGCAATTCGTTCATGTGCAGTAAGCACACAAGCCATTGCACAGAGAATCCCATTGCCTGTTCAAATAAGCGTACTACACCATGTTCTCTGCCAACATTTACATTTGTGCCATCGCAGCCAATTGCTTTGATTGTTGACAAATCAACATTTTTGTCAACCAATCGATCCTTTATCGTGTTTAGGATAGTGGCTGATGTGCCTTCATCAACTGTGACATGTGATAAGAAAAGCGAACCGGGCTCCTGTAGGATGGAAATATCTTCTTCTTTAACTTTCTTTAGGCAGCCGTTCTCGTATTTTAATGAAAGGTCTTTCCTTCCATCAAAAAAAAAAGCATGGAGCATGGTTGCTGCTTGACTGATGCATTCCACAGTCGTCGTGCGAAGTGATCGCCGAGCCCGATAAACTTTCATTCGATCAACGACGAATTGTTTATCTTGGGACGTGATCAAGCCGGCATCTAAGTAAGCTGCGGATACAATTGCTGCTGTTGCTGTGTTGGACACATCATATCTGTCAGCTGCTTTTGCAACATTAGGGATAGACAACCAATTGATCTGGTCATCTCTATCCAATTTAGTTCCTAGTTCCGATACTTCAGAAGAAGATGATGATGACTCATGTGTCGATAAAATATTGAAGACGTCTGGACGCGCACGCTTAGATGGAATATATCCGGATTCTACAGGCTGGCTCGTGGATCCAGTTGCTTCAGTTGTATCTCTGTTTTGGCGAACCAGCCTTTTTTCCAAAATCTCTGAAGTACGTACGTCAACAGAACCAATCACCATTTTTCTCTTGGTACGCTGGTCGATGAGGAAGGCATGTTCTATGGAATTTACCTTGCTACTTCGCTTGCACATGCACTTCTCCAAGTCTTTACACTTGCAACAACAAATGTCAAATAGTTTGCATGCATCTGACTGAAAAATAATTAACAATTGTTGAATATATTTTCGATAGAAAAAGGTCCACAAAGTTAAAACAACTCACGCGAAATACTATAATTTTTTGTAAAAACTTCTCACTGTTTTTTCTAATTGTATCCGTATTTAATAGTTTAAGGAATGCTTTATTTAAAGCTTGCAGTTTTGCATGTACCCTCCGAGGAGTAGTTGTAGGAATTGTTGCTTTATTCCATATTTCAATAACTTTTGATGCAACACTTTTTTCAGCTTCTTTCCAATTTAAGTTTTCTATATGCTTCGCATATTGAAGTGCTAGAAGCACGTCTTCACCTGTCGGCAAAGTACATATTGGCAATTCGCGAGGATCACTGTTCAATATTTGTATCTTTCGACGGATCATTTTAGTTGTTTTGAATTCACTTCAATATACCTTTAAAATGTGCACAAATTAAAACCTTTGACTTGCCGCAACACAGCATAGAAAACGAATGAAAAACGTTCAACCCAACTTGTACAAAACTAAAACCTCCAATGAAACGCCAACAACTTAACGCAGCAACCCGGAATTTTAAAAAAATATGAAAGTAGTTAACCACTTCTACCTACGCAGGCTATGCAAAAGTTCAAATTCAAATTCAAATATGGCAATATGTTTGTATTTGGAATATCTCCTAATTCTTAGTGCAATATAATCACGCTTATTCAATATTTTGGCAGCTATGGTGAAAAATAGCAACAAAAATCCATTTTTTACGTTTACAAAAGGTCACGGTGGTGGGTCGGTATGGGCTAAAATAAAACCGAAGAACTAAAAAATGGTTATAAAATACGCGTCATATATTGCTGAAAAATATCGGGAAACATACTATAACGTATCTCGTATAGTTTTTTTATTAAAAATTAAAAACTAAAAAAAAATTGAACTTTTTAACTTTTTCGATTTTTTCTTAAAAAATATATATCTCGGTAACGGGATGTCCCAGATAACTGAGTGATATGGCAAAATGTTTGTATTTGGAATATCTCTTAATGCTTAGTGCAATGTAATCACGCTAAATCAATATTTTGGCAGCTATGGTGAAAAAAAAATCAGTTTTTTACGTTTACAAAAGGTCACGGGGGTGGGTCGGTATGGGTTAAAAAAAAAAAAAAAGTTGTCCAAAACTGTTTTTTCATCTATTCGCAAGTTTTTTTTGCTAACCATCTTAGATCCGACACAAAAAGTTCGAGAGCGTTATGCCCTAGTCTCTACTCAGTATTGCTTGGCAAATCATCATGAATAGGTTAACTCCAGAACAACGCTTCCAAATCGTGAAAATTTATTTTCAAAAACAGTGTTCAATTAAAAATGTTTATAGAGCACTTCGCGAATTTTATGGTGCATATAATCGTCCGTCTGAGACCACCATAAAGAACGTAATTACCAAATTTCGGTCTACATTCACTCTTTTGGATTCCAAGCCACCGAGAAGAATGAGAAGAGTGCGTACAGAAGAAAATATTGTTGTCGTTGAGGCCAGTGTCGAAGAAAACGTTAATTTATCGATTTGTCTCTGAAAATGAGGAAGAACGACGCGTTACTGTGAATAGAAATCGATACAGAACCATGATCGATGAGTTTTTGTTGCCAAATCTTCAAGATATGTTGAAATACGCCCTCAAAGACTTTTGGGTCGAAAAGTGGACCTCCAGAATGCCCTTTGTGCAAAATAGTCGTGGTGGCCATATGCCCGAAATTATATTTAAATGTTTAATGCCAAGAAATTATCTACCAAATAAAAATTTTTTTGGCTATTTCATAATTTGGCATGTGTTTTATTTACATTTCAAATCAGCAAGCTCTTAAAAACACCCTTTATAACAGGGTTGTTTTGAAGTGAATTAATGTTAGGTTAAAGTTGCTTAAATTGTATCAACTGCGCAAATAATTTGTTGCATACAATTATTTTTGTTTGAGTTAATTCTAAATTGTTTTGAATTCTGAAATTTTTCAAGCCTACCTTAACTTACTTTTTATATAAATAGGCGCAGGGAAAACAGTTAAGAACCAGTTTCTCCCTTGTTTTTCAACCGATTTTGATAATTCTGTTTTTAAATGAATTAGAGTACGGAGAAGAAGTGCACCGACTTTTTTATACAACTATAAATAAACAAACAAAAATTGTTCGATTTGCGACCCCAGGGCGGTACTAGTAATTATAATTGCAACAAACCAACCAAATTACCACAACCGACTTTCATGAAATAAAACTGCCACTTTTAGTCCACTTTTAGTAAGGAAATCAAATTCAATTATTTCATTAACTTAAAATTTGGCAGTGTAAATAGGAGAGCGAAACTAATGTTAATGATATTAACGCCGTTTTTACTCTTTGCAATAATGACATTTTTCCACTAATTTCTATAACGTTTGCTATTTTTGCCTCGCTTCCTATCAGTGTAGAAACAGCTGATCGAAGTTTTTCTAAACTGCGACGATTAAAAATATGGTTCCTTTCGAATTGAGAACGATTGAATGGACTCGCATTATTGCATATACTTAGAGACATTTAAATAAATATTAACGAAGTTATTGATAATTTTGCGATGATTTTGTAATATAATTTTGTCAGTAACAAAATTAAGCTTTATGAAAGGTGCAGAGATCTCGATAAACAATCCCGAATGAATTTTGGCTGCTGATTTCAAATATGGACTCCATTTTTCTCCATCAGCTCGAGTTTTTGAGTTTTTGAGTCAGGCAAAAACATGATGGTTTTTTTTTTTATAATATTGCTTTATCTATTATATTGATCTACCGATTTGTTTTACTATGACTGATTTCAATTTTCAATTTTTGCACATTCAATAACAATCTATTCGACAGTTTCGAAGATATCGGCGTTCAAAGACGAAAAAATTTCACAATTTTACGTGGGCTGCTCTTGTTAGATTAAGAGTTTTTATTTACTTTTCGCTGAGATATTATTCCAGAAAAAGGGAGAAATAAATAAATACGAATATGTGCGTGTTTGTGTCTGGGAAAAATGCTTCTTAAGCAATTCAATAATTTCAATTCAAAAAAGTACAATTTGTCTATTTGTAAAAAGGCAAAATTTTCTCAAATCGAAAATGTGTGTCTTTGATAATTTACCCCCCCCCAAGATTTTTTCCAGATCCGCCCCTGGCACAACCCCGAGTACAACCGAGTAAAAAGGATAAGTTTTTTATCGCCTAGTTTCATCTGAATATAATATGTTGGTGTACATATTTATGGATACCGCTTAAAGCAGTATCAGGAATTATCAGCAGTTTTATAAAGAGCATTCGTCATTTTATGATTTTTGGGTGTGCTTGATTTTGGGTGCCTTTGTTCAGAGTTTCCTAAAATTCTCAGGTTTTTCTTCTGGCTTATACTATAGCTACTACTAGCACAACACTAAATAATTTGTAATTTTTAATATAAATACTTTATAATATGATTTTTTTATTATCATGTGCTTATTCTGACTCAGTGAGAAATTTAATTTGGGGCTTTACCTTCAAATAATGCCACCACAAGCACACAGTATTCTGCGAATGCATGTTCTATTGAATTTTATGGTTTTTAATTTAATTTATTTTTTTTTTTTATATTAATATAAAAAAATTTAATTTAATTTATTTCCAATTTTGATATCATCGTTTTCTCAGCAAAAATGCTCACATAACTGATATGACATGAAGAGACTGAATTTTTTGTGTCACTCGCAAAGTGGAGATACCTAATAAGGCCATTAATTAAGCTTCTTCTTGTGTTCAGATTTAATGAAGTTAATTAGGATTTTTTGTAAAATAATGGAATTATTACATTGTACACCATCTTATTGGCGTAACCATGTTTAAATTTCAAGGTAAGATACACCATCAGATACACCAAACAGCCAGAAGATCCAATTAAATTGTATATGTCAAAAACCACAAACAATTATGCTGCATCTCTCATCCATGAATAGATAGATATATAGCACTAGAATAAAATAGCAACAACAACAACAACAACAACAACAAATCATCAGGCTTCCCATCAGCAGACAGCATAATTTTCTACAATTGTAAGCTACAAAAAATACCCTCGGGATATTTTTAAGCCATGAAAGAAGTGCTCAACACTGGTCGGTTGGAATGGATATAAAACATGGACGTGTTGCGTGAAGCGTATTTAACGTGCAGCTTTCAAGTAAAACTAATTTTATTTTTCCAACATTTTTGTTTTATTTTTTTCTTTTTCATTTCAATGCTTAGCTTTTCTTGTTTTTCCACACTGGTAGAGTTTATTAGGAAATAGCATTGAATTGCTATAGAATAAAATCAACAAATACTGCCAACTGACAAGATATATATGTACGCTGACGCATGTTTGCGTGTTTGTATTGGAGGGAACGTGTGTTGGCAGCGGTGTTGAGTTTGTTGTCGGTGTAAAAGTTCCTTCAGCAGAAACTTAGTTAAGTAAGTTCTTAGTTGTTTTTGCTGTTGTTATCGCTGCTGCTGCTGCTGCTGCTGCTTCGTTGCTTCAGTTGACTGGCAATGTTGCCACTTGATTGAAAACGAACGTGATCAGAAAAATATATTATTATTGTTATGCCAAGTCTTCTGCTTAAACCACAGTGCTTACTTGTATTATTCTTATTTTCTCTATATGTATTGTTATAAAATTAGGTACGCTTTATGGTGCATGTTGTTGTTGTTTTTTTTTGTAGTTGCAGTTCGTGGGTTAACATGGCTAAGAGATAGTCCAACAACCACATAACATCACACATACAAAAATAGTAGCTAATATTTTATCTTTTCAATCTAAGTATCTTTTCTTAAGAAATTTTATTTTTGTCTTTTTTGTTTGATTTGTATTGAAACTGAAATTGTATTTAATATTGAAGACACACACTTCGATATTCTTTGTAGAAAGTGGTAGCGACATGTTGTGACAACAATAACAATAACAGCAACGACAGTATCAACAATAAATACCAACATGATTCAATTCATTTGGTATTTTATTGAAACGTGTTTTGGTATTGTTTTTGAACTATGGTATGGAACACGATTTTCTACAAAGCAGTTGATTTTTTTTTTTTCTTTTAATCTGTATTTGATGATGATATGTTGCCCTCTGGGTGCATTGGGCTCAAAAAAGAATTGTTTACAGTTGTTGTCAACGAAAACAGAGTTACAGTGTTGATCATAGCAAAAGCACAAAACTAAATAATCGCATGAAAGTGTTTGAATATTTTAGAATTGCAAAGTATGCTATTTATCAAATACTATAACGCGTTTTTACAAAGTCTATGTTCATTCAGAAGGTGTAAAGATTCTGTTTGTGAAATTTTCGTCGCAATCTATGCAGTGGTTTATGAGTTTGCCCTCAACAAACTTTAACTCCTTTATATATTAGTATAGAAAAACAACAAATTTTGAATAAAACGCTCAATTCAAACAAAACTTGTCAATGTTGTTGAACTGCATTTTTTTACTCAAAGGCAAACTGAATTTTGTCAAGTCAAAACTCTGCTTCAACTGCCTTAACTCCACCTACAATTAAAAATAATAATAACAAAGCTTCTTTTGTCAGCAAACCTTCCTTTTGTTAACAAAGCTTTTGTCTGTCTCTTTAGATGTCAAAAAACCCCAAGTTTAAAATATCATTAATATTGATTACTCAGCATCAGTTTTGTTCATTTTGGCAAATTTAATGAATTCAATAAATAAATTCCCAAAATTAAATCTCTTGCTGCTAATTAAAAAGCCAACAAACTTTTCTGCACAACAACTGATAACTGGTTGGCAAACCAGCTTTTTGAGTTAGCATGTTTAAAATACATAAAATGCATTAAGTTGAATGACAAACTCATTGAGTCTTACGAAGTTTAAGACAAAACAAAACAACAGCGAGTTGTTGTTGTTGTTGTTTTATTTCCGACTAAAAATAAATTACATCATTTCGCCTTAAGTCCTTGAATATTTCAGTTAAAATACAAATATTTCAAAATAACTCAAAGCAGCACTCAAATGTATCTAATAAATTGTTGGTAGCTATGTATCTTTGTATTAACTTACCTGCTTTATTTTCAATGATGAATGATGGCATGCGCACATGAGCAAATTTCAAGCTGAAATAAGAAAAGAGAATAAAATTTAGTTGTAGACAAGGAAATATTTTGAGTTTGATAAGTAAATTTATAAGAATAATTGATTTGAGAACAATATTGCATAAAAAAATTTGATTTTGAATCTCAATGCAGACCATTAAACTTAATGATACACAGTAAATAATGAAATACAAATTCAAGATTTTTTGTATTCTTATTATTATTATTATTATTATTATTATTATTATTATTATTATTATTATTATTATTATTATTATTATTATTATTATTATTATTATTATTATTATTATTATTATTATTATTATTATTATTATTATTATTATTATTAGTTACTAGCGGATGTAACCCGGTGTTACTCGGGGTTGTGCCTCGAGCACAGAAAGAGGACGATTTTCAAAACTTTTCTCATTTTTACGTTTTTAAAATTATCAATTCAATTTTAAAATTATTTAAATTATCGTTTTTTGCGGTTTTGCCCCTACTTCCGTCGAAAGTGTTTAGTCAAATTTCCGTAAAACTGTACCTGCCAGACATGATTAAAACAAATAATGACATCTTCAACGTCTCGATCTGATGTCTGGTGTCTGAGGAAAATGGGCACCCGCACTCAGAAAAAAAACACATGTCTTTCTCTGGTGAAAAATTTCTCTATTTTTGATAAATGCAATTTGCTCTTTTCAAATAAAATTTTCTTCAATAAGAATAAATTTTCACATTTTCGAAGAAATATTTCTTAACTTCTAGGAAATGGAAATATTTCAATGTCTCTTATAATGACTAATATTTTTCTCGCACAAAAAAATTCTCATTTATACAGAAAAAATTTTTGAAAATGAAAATTTTTCCATATATTTTGATAATAAATTCACTATGAGAAGTTTTTTCTTCAATAAAAACAAATGTTTTCTCAAAACTAAAGAGTCTTTTTCTCTAAAATCGAATTATTTTTTTAGGTTTTTATTATTTTTAGAGAATTTTAGAATCGCATTTAGAGAAAAGCATTCTCTGGAGCAAGGTCAATACCAATTTTCTCTAAATATGATGGCTTTTTTATCATATTCCGAGAAACTATTTTCTGAGTGCAGTTTGAAAACTCATTTCGAGAAAAATGCGTTTGAAGTTTTACTTAGCATGCATTTAATATGCAATTTTATCTCAAATAAATTCCATTTGATTTTTGGATTGTTTTCGTTCAACTTCTGTTTTGGTCGATACTGTTCGGTTAATTTTTTTATACCAGCAGAAGCATCTTTGCATAGCTTCTGCTGGTATTCGTTAAACTTCTTTTTTTTCGTTCGTCTTTGGTTCTTGACTTCGTTTGCCTTCGGCTCATTCCTTGTTTTTTGTCGAAAGAACTTTTAAAAGCATAGAATCTATTTCAGTAACAGCTACAAATGCCTATCAAGTTTCATCCAAATCGGTTCATCCATTTTGACGTGAATGAGCCGAACATAGTTGATTGAATAAAGCGCCCTCTAACGGAAGTTTTCTGAAATTTAAATAGCTCAATTCTGTTGCGGAGTCAAGTTATTTCACGTACCAAATTTGAGTAAAATCAATCACATCATTTAGGAGTTAATGAGTCTTAACAATGCACTACTTAAAGCGCCGTCTTTTGGAAGTCTTTGGAATTTTTTATACTTTATGTTTTATTTAGGATGCAGTTGAACGTTCATACCAAATTTCATTGAAATTTGTCCAGGCGTTTTTGAGTCTTTACGCGCACTACTTAAAGCGCCCCCTTACGGAATTCTTTGGAATTTTTATAGCCTATGTTATCTTGGGCGCAGTCAAACCTTCATTCCAAATTTAATTGAAATCGGTCCAGATGTTTAGGAGTTATTATGGAGTGCCACGCCCACATAATTCCGCCAAATTTTTACCTTTTCTGTATCTTTGGTGCAGTTGAACCTTCATACTAAATTTCATTGAAATCGGTCCAGGAGTTTAGGAGTTACTATTAGGAGTCTTAAAAAGGCACTACTTAAGGCACTACGACTTACTTGCGTAAGTCTTTGGAATTTTTTATAGCTTATGTTTTATGTTGGGAGCAGTTGAACCTTCATACCAAATGTCATGGAAATCGGTTCATGCGGTTAGAAGTTATTACAGAGTGCCACGCCCACATACTTCCGCCCACTTTTTTAACCTATGCTTTATATTGGTTGCAGTTGAACCTTCATACCAAATTTCATTGCAATAGGTCCAGGCGTTTAGGAGTTATTGAGTCTTAAAAATGTACTACTTAAAGCGCCCTCTTGCGTAAGTCTTTGGAATGATTTATAGCTTATGTTTTATTTTGGGAGCAGTTGAACCTTCATACCAAATTTCATTGAAATAGGTCCAGGCGTTTAGAAGTAGTTATCGAGTGCCACGCCCACATACTTTCGCCCACTTTTTTACACCCTCTATGTTCTTTCTCACTATGAAAGGTACTCGGTGTCCAAGTTTCAGCGTAATCGGATAAACGGTGCGTGAGCCTATACGGAACAGACAAACAGACAGACAGACAGACAGACAGACAGACAGACAGACAGACAGACAAACATTTGATTTTATATATTAGATTTATTACTTGCTTACTTTTTTTTATTTTGTTAATACGATTTCCTTTTAGCAAATACTTAAAACGAAATCACGTCATATCGTCAAATTTACTTTGCCTTCATCACTGAGTATCGAACCCCCGACCCATCGCTGAGAGTTGATTTCTCTACCGGCGCGACGTACCTCTACGCTTGATAATATTTATCAATATCCGAAGCTGGTTTGCTTTCATTGGGAAATAATAATGTAGTGAAGACCCAAACCCCTTAGCACATTCCATTTTTAGGTCTTGTAGAGACCCCGCAGTTTATAATCTAGAGGAGACAGGAAGTTTTGGACATGGAGCTTTTGAGGCGGCTCCGACTCGCCTTGAGAGTGCCAGTTGCAGACTATGTGGTTTTTTCGACAGCGTCTATGCTCCCATGTTACAGCAGAGCTGATGAAATCGGCCGTAACCCGCTCACGAGTTGTCATGGCCACCTTAGTAAGTAAGTAAGTGATATTTATCAATATTTCTTAATAGGGAATAGTGTTGAACAGACGCCAAGTCTGTTAACATTTAATTCAGGAAACGAAACTCTGTTCTCAGTGCTGTTCCAGAGTATTTATATCAATTGCTCTGCTTACAATTGGCATTAGAAAAGCCAAAAGTTATACTGTAAGTAGTTCAGTTGAGGCTCAATAAAGGAGAGAATTAAAGAAAATATGTTTAGGATCATTAGCCGGACCAGACTTAACTCCGTTTCAGGAATTAGTGAATGCTATATCCAACATCTCACAATTCTGCTTAGGTTTTGGAGTGACTTTTCGGTGAATATCGTTATTGAATAACGTACTAAATATGGCGAAGTCAATTGAACTAAAGAGACCTACTGATAAGAGAGATAAGAGCCGTTTTCAGTGACAATGGTACGTATTTGGTCGATTAAAACTATTAAAACTGAAAATTTTGATTTGTCATTTAAGCCTACCATAACAAATGAAAACATTTTCGGTTAAGTCAGAAGGAATATATGTTACCAAAATGGCCGACTGTTTATTTTACAGTTGATATTTTCGGAGTGTAAAGGGTTGTATTTCAGCTACAGAAATAAAATTTGATATGTTTGTATTTTTTATCAAAACTTAGATGTGTTAAAAAAAGGCGTACGCTCAAACACGCACATCTCTTATACAAGCCACAGTATTTCAAATGCCATAAAAGGTTATACAGGTATCTGACGTAAAGAGATAAAACTTGATATGGGAGCATTTGATGTTCACAAAAAAGGGCATCATCTACGCACGTTATTAGCTAAACCTGTATTCTGTATAATTCTATTACTTAGATCCGAAGTAGGAGTTATTTGTATTTGTTTTAGTATTTTAATACATATTTAAATATTAAAGGAGGTTTAGGGTATTCCATTGTCGGGCTAGACCGAATTACGAGTTTCCTTATTTCTTTTTCTTCTTTTTGCAAATTCTTATGGTAAATTGTAATAAGAAACCATGTTAACCTAACATTTAAGCTAAAGTATGTGTTTGGGAGATTTATGTAAAAACTTTGAGGAAAAATTTTGGGTCTGCCTCTAATTTTAAAGCTTTAGACCCAAAACCTGGTATTTTTATGAATAAATTGGTATTTTTTGAAGTGAAACTTCTTTGGTGGCGAGTGAAATTTCAAGGTCCTTTTTCGTGACGCTAGGCTAACGTTTTCAATTCATATGAAAATTAAAAAAAAATTATTGCCGCTGCCGAGAATTGAACTCCGAACATCGTTGCTTATCAGCCGGAATCTATACTCTTACGCCACGTAGGCACATGTTAAAAAGCCAAACAAAATGTAATTAAAACTGAACGCGTAACATACTGAAAATAACATAATTAACATTAACATTAACATTACATTAACATTAACATTATAGTATTAACATAACCGCAACATTAATTTTCATCCTACAAGTATGCACGGAAAAAAAAAATAGAAAAATAGCTAAAACAGGAGCAGAACGCGTTCGTGAATATAGAGAGCGAATTAGAGCTCTTAAGAATACAGCCGCAGTTGGGTCTGCAACTAATGATGAAGGTAAGGTGATTGCAACAACGGCTGAGTTTCAAAATGCATTTTTACGAAACATCAGTGTATTTTGGTGAATCTACAAAGAGACAATCCCCAAAAAACACACTGATGCATCTCAACAAAATTTTAAAGCCAACCAAGTTGATGCACTCAACAATCAACGTTCGCTGCTTTATGAGGCCCTCTATCAACATAGCAATTATTATGATCAGGAACCAGGAGGAAATAATGAACAAGATTTGCCTCTGCTTTCGGAGGCTCCTTCAAAGAGTACTATGCAAATGCAATCCAGCAAAAAGGCTCATTCAAAAAGTAACAATGTTGAGAAAACATTCGAAAGCAACTAAAACACCAACTGAACTAAAACAAGTACCGAAAATAACTGTTAATTTACAATTTTCAAATGAAAAAAATTGTCGAAAGACTTTTTCAAATATATCGTTATGTTACAAATGTCCTCAGCCTCCCGAATATTAAGTCACTTTTAAATTTGAAACTGATTCTTTAAAAGATAATTTCTTGTCTAGTATATTTCGAGGAAAAAAGAAGTTACTTTTGATTTTATTTTATCGGTCAAAAATAGCAGTTATTTTGTGACTTTAATTTTTTCGGTCAAAAATATCAAGCAATTTGTGATTTCTTAAAGGCCGCTTGACAGATTGAACTGTTGACACCATGTGTAAAATGTCTCACCGATGAGATGAAAATAATAATATCAAAATTTTTTATCGGTAAAATGACTTGAACAAATATAAATTACCTTATATTTTTGACCGAAAAATAAACGGCAGAAAATAACTGTTATTTTTGCCCAAAAAAACTATAAGGCACAAAAAACTGTTATTTTTGTCGGAAAAAATAAAAATTAAGAGATAAAACTTAATATGTGACACTTTCGACAAAAAACCTATTCGGTACGGTCCCTGGATGCAAATATTGAATCAACGAATTATTATTCCATTTCGTATTGATTGAATTTCTTTTCAGATACTTTCTCTCTCTATTTCACACTAAAATCTCTCTTATTTCTTACTGTTAAAGAAGTTTCACTTCTGCCACGTGTACGTTGCTACACGCGAGTTTTTTTTTTTTTAATAAATTCATCAGTTTTCAACAGATCGTAAGAGTCTATCGTTGAATAGATTTCAGAAAGTACAGCAATTCGTCCTAAGAACTTTTTTACCTACGATTATATCTTTGACTAGATATATAAATTTTTCTACATATTTCCTCAGTACCTCCAAACTTTAAAAGTTTTTTTTTTTTAAAAATAAAAGTTTATAAAAATTCATTCAACTTTAGTAAAGAAAGTTTTTAATTTCATTAGTAGAAAAAAAAAAGTAACAGCGAATTAAATGTTTTCTTGAAGTTTTTTCTGGATTTTTAACCTAAGCCTTGTTTGTGTGGCTCTGTTTGCCTTTGAATGACTTCGTTTATCTTTGATTTTGTTCGTTAGTCTTCAGTTTATCTTCGTTTGATCTAATAGTTTAGGCTTAATTGAGTCATAAATTTGTCAGTACCTTAAGTGCCCTCTATTGAAAGTTTTGGAAACTTGGCAGCCTATCTTCTATTTCTGAAACATAATATTAAATTTCATCAAAATCGCTTCAATCGTATGGCCAGAAAGCAAAGCAGCAACTTTGATCAGCGCAAGCGAACAAAATATTTTCAAGTTCGAAAAAAAACAAAGTGTTGAACAGTATTATGAATGGTTCTTGTTGCCTTTGTATTTTTTCATGGCATTTACAAAATATTTTATTGTTTCATGTAACAAGTACACACACTTTATGAACTTTTAACACTAGTCTGTCTTATGTAATATTCACGTTCTCGTGTTCTCGTGTTTTGTGTATTTTGTACATTGACATCATGAATAGTTCATGTGACTCATGTAATGGGTACTGGACCAAAATTCATGAATGCGATTAATGAAGATCACGTAAAAATTTATAATTAATGTGACCTTTATTGGTTAATTTCATAAAGTGCTACATGGTTAAAAAAATAAACTCATATCAGTGGGGATTAAGAAAATCAGGATCACAGATAGCACACAGCTAGTATTAGCTGAGGTCAAGTAAATTATTTTCTGATCTTTCAAAATAAATATTCCAATCAAAATTTACTTAAATCAAGTGGAAGAAGTGTTCAAATGCACAGAAAATAGAGCTATTATAATTCAAATTCCAGAAAAAATCGCCCAAATCAAGCCAAAATTTTCTAGGATATATGAGCCGTTCAGATTATATAACAGTATTTTCTCATTTTATGTAGATGGAACATGGAACTCAAAAGAAAAACTATTTAGGTGTTTTACCTTAGCATGGCACTACCATTATTATTTGCAATGCCTTACCTCGAGCAAAATTTGAGACAATAGATACATTTATTTATTTAACATTACAAAAATGTTACATTTCTATATTAAAGAAATGTTCTAGCTGTTGTAAATATAAAAAACGGAGAATACACAGCATTATTTGAACAGAACCAGGAGTTTGTGTTCAGATGGAAAGATAACAACTTCGACTGTATTTTCCAATCATTCGTTTGTGGAAAATAGTAAGAACAGCAACCCTGATATCATCATAGTTGCAATTCAGATCCCAAGTTACTTGAACTCTCTTGTTGTCGTGCAAGTCTGCTTACTATGTGACCCTAGCTTCCGGCACAAGCAGCGCTGAGAGTGTTATTCGGAAAGAGTAATTTTGTTCATTTTGGGTACCAACAATGAAGTGCATTTCATCGAATAGTTGCTTACTTGCTCGTTTAAGAGCGACTCGTCTATTCTAGTTTACCACTTCATATCTTCCTTTTTCAAATAAACTTCTACATAACCTAGTTCAAATCCAAGTTGACTGTATCTGCTGGCACAATAGGTAAACAATTGCCACCTATGTTTCTCATAAACCAATTATTGGTTTTTTTTTAGAGACCAATTTAGCGTAGGTTCCAAAATTTACAAAAAAATTCAATGGGAACGGGTACCGGTCCGAAAATGGGTTGATAAACAAAATTGAAAAGAAAACCTTGAGGATCTCAGCATAGTTGTAAGGTTTAATACTTCTTTAAATGGTAAAGTACAAACAAGGATATCAAGCAAAAACAACTAGAAAAATCAACTTGTTAAGCTTATTTTGGTTAATTTCAGCACTTGCTGATGCCAACTTTGCTTCAATTCCATTATCCCGAAATAAAATTTGCTTTGATCAATTTTCACCACAGGTTGCCGGAAATACAAAAAACAAATAACTAATGAAAATAACATGCCGACAACTTAACACTTTCTTTTAAGAACTGAAATTGAAATGTACAAAATAGAAAATTCTATAAATGAGCACAGAAAAAAAGAAATACACTTCAAAGATTGCCAGGCATGCACAATTTATTTGAGTTTGCAAAGCAAATTTTGCTTTTATCTTAAAAACTATTAATTTTTTATACTTTTTTCTTTTTTTTTTAATTTTTATTTTACTTTACCACAATTGCAAACATAATGGTGGTGGCTGGCGCTACAGGAAGAGTATCTTTTTTTTGTGCTGATGCGCATTTAAACTTTGAACTAACAGGTCACAGTAAATGAAAAAGAAAAATTCGTACAGCATAACAACGTTCATTGCACCTGGCAGCACTGGCATCACGTTATACCTTTGTGCAGCAGAAAAAAAAAAATGAAATAGTATTAAAAAAGAGTGAAAAGTAGCTGATGAAAAAGAGCCGCCGAAGCTGATAACAAAACTAAAATAAAAAGGAAATAAACGTGCTGTAGAAGAAATATTTTTTAATGAAATTTCTGCTAGACCAAATTGAAAATGCCAACAAGTAAACAGTTTAAAATAGCAGTTTTTTGCCATGAATTTGCACAGTTTTTGGCTAGAACTGTTCACTTCTAGTGCAGATGTGCAGTTTGTGGTTCAATAAAGAAGTTCTAGTTCTTTTGGTTTTAAAGTTTGAAAGTTTTTCTTTTAAAATCAATCAAATTATAAAATAACTTTAACTCATTTAAAACTTTTTGCTTTTTCTTCTATCTGTCTGTCTTTTCAGCAAACAATTTGTCTTAATATTTGCTGGCTTTAACAAAAAAATCTGTGCATTTTTATTGAGTTATTTAATTGGCAGACATATATTTATATTTTTGCCAGCTTATAATTTATATAATCTGCCGACATTAACGCTGCCGCCCCACTGACGCCCAAAATCCATTCAATTCACCAACCATACTCCACCCTGCGCGCCGCCTCACACCTCACTCTTCTTTGACATCTATCTCTTATTGTCTGGCTGTTTATTAATGTTGCCATAGCTTTTTCCACAGCTGTATAATTTAAGTGCTACATTTATTAAACACAGCCATGGCAGCTACATAAGTCCGTCTAGTATTGCATTTTCTTCCTTGGGATTAGCTACTTTTAAGTGTGGTGCTGCTAGTCAGTCGTCAGGCAGAGCTTTCTTTGTTGTTGACTGGCGCTCTACGGCTTTCGGTTAGCTTGGGGGCAAGCTTTTATTTAACACCTCATTTGTGTGGTTTGGTTGCCTTCATTTCCTTTTGCTTGTTTGAAATTTATTCGCATTTATTCTGTGTTATAAATTCATGGTAATAAATACAAAGATTTGCTGATCTATCTCTGCGAAACTTGAGAAGTTTAATTATAGGTTCAAATAATATGCTTTAGCGGGTTAATTGAAAATATTTAAAATTGATTGAGCATGAAAATGTTGTATTTAACTTTTGCTTTAGCATGAGGTGGCATGCAATGTTTTTGTTGTAAATTGTAAGTTATAAAGCAGCAGCTAAACAGGTGTTAAAAGAAATAAGGAGTACAGCAATGCCTGTAAAATATACAAAATATGTTATTTAATCGCTTTTTGCTGAAAATGGTTTTCAATTGTGGCATTAAAAATATCTTCATTTACATTTAAGGAAAAATTTTATTTAAAATTAATATAACGGAGGACAAGACATTGGCCATTTTTTTAAATCGACTGTTTTTTACAATTTTGTATTTTAGTAAATATTCTTAAGATTATATTCTATTTTTATTTTTCTTTGCATTTTTATTTGATCACTAGCGGGTTCATTTTTTTACGAATTTTGATTTAGCCATGTCCGTCTCTCTGTCCGTCTGTCCGTCTGTCTGTCGACACGATTACAGCCGTAATTTTGAAGCTATCGTAATGAAATTCGATATATAAGCTTTTTTTAAAAAAACTAAGGTCAAGTTCGAGAATGGACTAAATCGGATGAAAACCACGCTTACCTCCCATACAACCCCAAAATTGAAACCTCTACAAAGAAGCTAATATTAAAGCTACAATACTGAAATTTGGTATATGTGTGTTATATGTCAAAACTGAGATGTGTTAGAAAAAATGGGTGTCATCCACCCACTAACACGCCCACCTCCCATACAACCCCAAAATTGAAAAATCTATAAAGAGTCTAATATTAAAGTTAAAAGACGGAAACTCGGTATTTGTGTATTCAATGTCAAAACTGAAGTGTGTTAGAAAACTGAGCGTCATCCACCTATTAACACGCCCACCTCCCATACAACCCCAAAATTAAAAAATCTATAAAGAGGCTAATATTAAAGTTACAAGATGGAAACTCGGTATTTGTGTATTTAATGTCAAAACTGAGGTGTGTTATAAATTTGGGCGTCATCCACCCATTAACACGCCCACCTCCCATACAACCCCAAAATTTAAAAATCTATAAAGAGGCTAATATTAAAGTTACAAGACAGAAACTCGGTATTTGTGTATTCTATGTAGAAACTGAGGTATGTTAGAAAAATGGGCGTCATACACAATCTAAGACGCCCACCCCCCATACAACCTCAAAATTTAAAACTTTATAAAAAGGCTTATATTTAAGCTGCAAGAAAACAATTTGATATGTATGTATTTTAGACATATAAAAATAATAAAATCTTTCAAAATCTCTTACAAAAAGCTCTCCAATTTAAGATTCTTCTACCCATAAGAATCGGCCGTGAGGGTATTTTAACTTCGGCCAAGTCGAAGATATACCTTACTAGTTTTTTTTTTCTGTCATACGATAACTAATTTTGTTAAGATTTAAAAAAGTCATATTTTTCCAGATCATACACTTTTTGCGACTTCCAGCGCTGCAACTACGAGGCCCCGTTTTTTTATTTCTCAGCCGCCAGGAGCTCTACAAAACAATGTTGAAGTGAAAAATATATATTTTTGAATTTTGTTTTCTTGTAGTTTGTTCAATTCTCTATAATTTGGAAAAAATGTTTATTTTTAAATAAGTTATGAATTTATAAAAAAAAGTCTGTTTTCTCTGCCGCAAATGTTTTGTCCCTCATTAAATAATTAAATTAATTGAATTTATTGAATTAATTGAATTAATTGAATTAATTGAATTAATTGAATTAATTGAATTAATTGAATTAATTGAATTAATTGAATTAATTGAATTAATTGAATTAATTGAATTAATTGAATTAATTGAATTAATTGAATTAATTGAATTAATTGAATTAATTGAATTAATTGAATAATTAATTTAATTAATTTAATTAATTTAATTAATTTAATTAATTTAATTAATTTAATTAATTTAATTAATTTAATTAATTTAATTAATTTAATTAATTTAATTAATTTAATTAATTTAATTAATTTAATTAATTTAGTTAATTTAATTAATTTAATTAATTTAATTTATTTAATTTATTTAATTTATTTAATTTATTTAATTTATTTAATTTATTTAATTTATTTATTTAACTTAATTAATTTAATTAATTTAATTAATTAAATTAATTTGATTTATTTAACTTATTTAATTAATTTAATTAATTTAGTTAATTAATTTAATTAATTTAATTAATTTAATTAATTTAATTAATTTAATTAATTTAATTAATTTAATAAATTTTATTTATTTAATTAATTTAATTAACTTAATTAATTTAAATTTAAAAATTTATCAAATTTCTAAATAAAATGCAATTTAAAACTTGAAATAAATGAATAAATAAATAAATTTAAAATTATATTATTTTCATATAAATATGAAATTTTAAATTTAAAATTTATTTTATTATTTCACATTAAATTTATTTAGATATGATTTAAATATAAAAATTTGAAATTTAAAATTTTAATACATTAAAAATAAATTTTCATGTAATTGTAAATAATATTTTTTTTATTAATTTAATAAATTTTTAAATTTATATTATAAATTATAAACTTTATAAATTTTTTAAATTATATACATTTTTTAAATTTTATAAATTTTACAAATTTTATAACTATTATAAAATTAAAAATTTAAAAAAGTATTCATAAAAAAATACATTTCATTTAATTTACAAAATTTGAAAACTTTATAAAATTTATACAATTTATAAAGTTTTAAAAATTTGTAAAATTAATAAAGTTTATAATTTATAATATAAATTTATTAAATTTATAAATAAAATGAAATTATAAAATTAAAAAATTTATTGAATGTATAAAAATTATCATATTTTTTATTTATGATTCAAATTGAAAAATTTTTGCAAATTTCTAAATAAAATTACATTTAAAACTTTAAATAAGTAAAAAAATAAATAAATAAATTAATAAAAAATAAATTTAAAATTAAATTCTTTAGGTTATTTTTTATTAAACAAATTAAATTTTAAATTTAAAATTTTTTTCATTGTTTAATTATTTAAAATTTAATTTATTTAGTTATTATTTTAATATAAAAATGAAATTTTAACTTTAAAACTATTTCAGTATTTCAAATTAAATTTATTTAATTATAATTTTAATAAAAAAATTTATTTATTTTAATTTAAAATTAATTTCATTATTTAATTATTTAAAATTAAATTTATTTAATAATAAATTAATGTGATAATATTTTAAAATAGAAATTTAAAATTCAAGTAAGTTAAAGTTAAATTTTCATACCCTAAACCTGAAAGGTCAGGGTATATTAATTTTGTGCAAACGTTTGTAACGCATAGAACGAAGCGAGTCCGGTATAGAAAAGTATATATTTTCTTGATCAGCGTCACCTCGTGAGTCAAGCTATTCATGTCCGTCCGTCCGTCCGTACGTCTGTGTGTTGTCCGTAAACACAGAATTAGAAAAAGCAGTTGAGATAATTGGATGAAACTTGGTACACATGGTCAAATGCATCCAAGGATCTGCACTATTGAATAATTTTGGTATCCACCCACGGACACGCCTACCTCCCATACAACGCGAAAATTGAAAACTGCGTAACTCAGCTCATAATAAGCCTTCAAAAATAAAATTTGAGATGTATGTGCTTTATATCAACACAAAGATATCTTCGAAAAATGGGTGTCATCCGCTTACGGACACGCCCACCTCCCATACAACCCAAACATTGAAAACGGAATAAATAAGCCTTTGTTAAACCTTCAGAGATAATATTTGGCGGGTATGTTTCTTATGACTAACCAAATATGGTTTTGAAAAATGAAAGTCATCCGCTTACGGAAACGCCTACCTCCCATACAACCCAAAAAGTTTAAAACTGAATAAATAAGATTATGTTCGTCATAGAGAGATCAAATTTGGTATGTATGTTTTTTATACCAAAACAAAGGTGTGTTCAAAAATTGGGAGTAATCCATCCATGAACACGCCCACCTCCCATAGCGAAAGCACAATAAAAACATTAACTGTGAGCTACAGGAATAAAACTTGGTATGTGTAAATTTTTCATCAACATTTAAATGTATATAAAATATAGGCTTCATCCGCCCACGCACACGCCCATTTTCAATAGTATTATTTATTTTTTGGAAAGTAGGTTTAGGTTTTTTCATAGTCGGCCTAGACCGAATTTAGACTTTCTTTACTTGTTTTTATTTAATTTTATTTATAAATTTAATAAACTTTTAAATTGATATTATATTATATAACTTTCAACAATTTTATATTTTATAAATATAAAATTTATAAAATATATTATAATTATAAAATTTACAAAATTGTTAAAATTTATAATATATAATATAAATCTGAAAATTAATTAAATTAATAAGTAAAATTTAATGAAAATAAACCTTGTCTTATTTAAATTTTAAATTTTTATATTAAAATAATTACTAAATAAATTTGATTTTAAATAATTCAATAATGAAATAAATTTTAAATTTAAAATTTATTTTGTGTATTAAAATTATTGCTTAATAAATTTAATTTGAAATAACGAAATAATTTTAAAGTTAAAATTAAATTTTTATATTAAACAGTGAAAAAAATTTTAAATTTAAAATTTGATTTGCATATTAAAAAAGTTACTAAATTAATTTAATTTTTAAATAATTTTTTTATTTATTTTAAGTTTTAAATTTGATTTTATTTAGAAATTTGATAAATTTTTAAATTTGAATTATAAATAAAAAATTTGATAAATTTTATAAATTTTAAAAATTCAATAAATTTTTGAATGTTATTTATAAATTTAATGAATTTATTTGATAAATTATAAACTTTATTAATCTTACAAAATTTACAAATTTTTTGAACTTTATAAATTGTATAAATCTTATAAATTTTATAAATTGAACTTAATTTAATTTAATTTAAATAAGTTTAAAATTTTTAATTTTAAAACATTTATAAAATTTATAAAATTTATAAAATTTATAAAATTGATAAAATTTATAATTTATAATATTAATTTATAAAATTTATAAAATTTATAAAATTTAAAATTAAATTATAAAATTTGTAAAATATATAAAATTTATGTCATTCATAAAATTTATAATTTATTATATGAATTTATAAATTTATTAAATACTTTAAATTTATAAATAAAATAAAATTTAACATTAAATTATAAAATTTATTATTTATAATTTAAATTTAAAATTTAAATTTAAAAATAAAAATAAAAACGCACTAATTTAAAATTTAAAAAAAAATATATATTTTCATTTACATAAAAAAACTTTTAAGCTCTATATGCTCATTGTTCATTTTGTCCCACTCCATATAATAAAAACAAAAAGCATTGCCAACACCATAACCAAACGTTAATAATAACATTCTGTTAACAACTCTTATTCACACAAAACCAAAATTTTAACAAAAAAAAAAAGGCAAAAAGAAACCTCTTTTGCAAATTTCAACCTACATAATTAATAAAAAGTGAAAAAGTTAACCAGAAAAGCTTTAATACACAACACATGTAAAACACAAGAGTAACATTTTATGGCACATCCCACACAGTAGATGCTTGCTAGCAAAATTTTTTAATTAAACAAAAATAAAAGACCCGTAAGCAAATTTTGTCTAACATTTAAACATTTCTGCTGAAATGGTCATTAATATTAACCTCTTAATCTAGCAGTCAACCAGCCAGCCAGGAGCAACCAGCTGATTTCTGTTGTTTGCTTTTCAAAAAGGCAGATATGTAGGAAATATCTTGTCAACCCATAAACAGCACTTTTTCAATGAGAACTACTTTTAATGTATACATGCTGCAGCTGTTTATGTTAACAGCTTTTCTTTTTTTTTATTTTTACTTCCTTTTTTTTATTTTCAACACCACCTGAGGATGTTTTTGGAACATTTTCCGCCATGCTTGATTAAATTATCAATTTATAGCTTGTAACAATAATTCGTTGATGTGTTTACGTTAACTTATGTAAACTTTAGCGCCAAATAGTCGACTTAAAATAAACTTCAATCCAACTTGAATGGTTAAATGAATATGATTGATGGCCCGTGGGAGTAGCTCTGTAAATTTTTTTTTTTTTTTATGTCATTTCTTGTTTTCTCTAATTTGCAAAGTTATTCAATTTCCTAATGGCTGTATGTGTTGCCTCAAAAGATTTATAGCTTTAAGCTTCTTCGAATAGATTGTTTGAAAAAACAAAATTATAAAAACAATAACAACTGAGCAGTTAAGGAAACAAACATATATTTCAAGCCGTTATTCAATTGAATTATGAAAATTTCATATTCCAAAAAAGAAAATGGGGTGGAAGGAAAAGTTGCAAAATGTTTGATAAACGTTGAAAAAATAAGAGAAAAAATAAAGTTTGAAATAAAAGATTATAAATATTTACATATGTTGTTCTTTAAAGCCAGAAAAAAAAAATGTGTACAATACTATTTTACTTTGCTTTTTGGGCGTGTTGTTGGTTCTTCCCATTGAAAGAAAGAAATGTGACAAAATTAGTAATTTTTAACACTTGATCCATTGGCATATTATTTTCGGATTTTTTAACAAAATTTTTAAAAAAACCAAATTTAATTGAATTCCAACAGGAAATATCACAAATTATTTTTTTTTAGAAATTCAACATATATTATTTGTCTATATATCTGTTTATTAATTTGATAAGCTTTTTCTTGCGGGTTAAGTCAAATATCAAATATGGTTAAGGTGCCATAAAACGGAGAGTACCATATAGATGTGCCATGAATGGTTATAAATCAATTTGTAAGTAACCGTGATTAGAAAAGCGATATTTCTATAAATTGAAAAATAACCGTTAAATTCGCGATTTATTCGGATAATTGGTATCAATAGCATGTAAAGTGGTCGAATCTGTGATTGTTAAAAAATATCACATCGAGTAGCTGGAGGATTTAGATGTTGAAAAAATGTTAGCAAAAAAAACTATTTCAAAAAATTCAATCACAATATTTGAAATGTCAAATGGAGATACTGATGAAGAATTTTACATCCAACTACCAAAATTGTTATAGTAATAATGTGAAATACCTCCCATAGATCTGGCCTCTTTAGTGATAAGAGGCTTTGCTAGGACCATGACTTAGTCACTGCCATTTTCGATTCAAAACAGGCTTGACGAGGAGGATAAAGTTAATCTTGCATAATTTATGGCTCCTGCGATGTACTTTTTCTGTATGCCTCTGTATATGAAACTTCATGTTCAAAGGATTCCCTTAATTTTTTTTTTTATGTAAAAATCTCCACAGGCTGTTCCCTTATTTCAGAAGAATTTCAAAAGCTTCAAAAGGATAACAGAACCTTAAATGCCTTCATGAACAATATGACTTAAGTGCACGTTTAGCTCAATCCTGAGTTTCAGTTTCAGGTTAGTATCAGCGTAATATTATACCCAAACCGAAAGGTGCTCATGTAACAACACAAAAAATATTAACAGAGATAACGCTTATAAACTGAAAATCATTATTATATAACATAATATACTATAATCAATTTCTCAAAATACGATATTAACAGGCGCCCAAGAAATAGACACTGAAGACTCTGATCACTCTAGTTTAGTTAAAACTGTAAGAAAATTAATTTGGATTTGCAGACTAGAGCATAACTTAATGTTATAACCTTTGCATAACACTTCGGGTGGAAAGTAATGTTGTTATGGATTGTTGATATTGTCTACGGTTAGAACAATACCAAATTACCGTTATAACCAAAAATTAATTCTGTGTTAATGCTCGTATGTAAGAGTAAAGATACTTCTAGAGGTAGACTCTCTGATTGAAGTATAGATCAGTGGTGCCTGTGTTCGAATCCACACTTTTCGCAACGTAATTTTTTTTCTCGAGTATTAATGCTTTAAATAATAATTTCGCACTAACATACCAACTTCAGGCCAAAGATGTCGAAAAGTTTGTATACCACAATGAATTTTTTTGAAATTAAATGCTTGAAATGAAATCAAAAATTAAAATGTTCCCAGAATTATAAATGGGCTAATGAAATGAGTCTAATTAAAAGCTTTTTATTATACAAGTAGCATATTTCTGCAAAGAACTAACGGCCAAGCGATTTTCATGAAAATGGTCGTGTGTTAAAATGTGTGTGGAAAGATTTTGCATCAAAGCTTAAAGTATACTTTATTTTTGCGCTCTTCATCCATCAAAATCTTAGGCTGATGTCAGAAATAACGCTACAAGGGAGACAATGCTATAAAGCTTCTTAAAGCTACAAACCTGTGTTTTTCTTTGTAAAAAAGAGTAAAGAGAACCGAGAAAGCACCTAAAAGTCAAACAGATTTGAAGAAATCAATTGTAGGAAAACCACGAATGAAGCAGCAAAAAAATATGACTCCTGAAGATTGCAAAAATCGTGTTGATTGCATGTCAGATCGATCACATTTATTTGGTCTTGTCGAAATGTATAATACTTGTCAAAATTTTTCTCCTCATCCTTGGAGTTGGACTTGGACTTGGACTTGGACTTGGACTTGGACTTGGACTTGGACTTGGACTTGGACTTGGACTTGGACTTGGACTTGGACTTGGACTTGGACTTGGACTTGGACTTGGACTTGGACTTGGACTTGGACTTGGACTTGGACTTGGACTTGGACTTGGACTTGGACTTGGACTTGGACTTGGACTTGGACTTGGACTTGGACTTGGACTTGGACTTGGACTTGGACTTGGACTTGGACTTGGACTTGGACTTGGACTTGGACTTGGACTTGGACTTGGACTTGGACTTGGACTTGGACTTGGACTTGGACTTGGACTTGGACTTGGACTTGGACTTGGACTTGGACTTGGACTTGGACTTGGACTTGGACTTGGACTTGGACTTGGACTTGGACTTGGACTTGGACTTGGACTTGGACTTGGACTTGGACTTGGACTTGGACTTGGACTTGGACTTGGACTTGGACTTGGACTTGGACTTGGACTTGGACTTGGACTTGGACTTGGACTTGGACTTGGACTTGGACTTGGACTTGGACTTGGACTTGGACTTGGACTTGGACTTGGACTTGGACTTGGACTTGGACTTGGACTTGGACTTGGACTTGGACTTGGACTTGGACTTGGACTTGGACTTGGACTTGGACTTGGACTTGGACTTGGACTTGGACTTGGACTTGGACTTGGACTTGGACTTGGACTTGGACTTGGACTTGGACTTGGACTTGGACTTGGACTTGGACTTGGACTTGGACTTGGACTTGGACTTGGACTTGGACTTGGACTTGGACTTGGACTTGGACTTGGACTTGGACTTGGACTTGGACTTGGACTTGGACTTGGACTTGGACTTGGACTTGGACTTGGACTTGGACTTGGACTTGGACTTGGACTTGGACTTGGACTTGGACTTGGACTTGGACTTGGACTTGGACTTGGACTTGGACTTGGACTTGGACTTGGACTTGGACTTGGACTTGGACTTGGACTTGGACTTGGACTTGGACTTGGACTTGGACTTGGACTTGGACTTGGACTTGGACTTGGACTTGGACTTGGACTTGGACTTGGACTTGGACTTGGACTTGGACTTGGACTTGGACTTGGACTTGGACTTGGACTTGGACTTGGACTTGGACTTGGACTTGGACTTGGACTTGGACTTGGACTTGGACTTGGACTTGGACTTGACATTAGTTTTGACTGTCATTTTTGTCTTATTGAGTGCAAATTCAATGAAAAGTCTGTATATTTTGGATATTATTTGGAGATATAATGATTTGTTTGTATATTTTTGCAAGTTTTCTTATAAATCACAAATGTTTAAGGTTAAAATATGTAATCACTGCGATTTTTAATTTTTAAAACAAATGTTTTCAGAAATCTTTTATCTATTATCTTTATGAAAAAAGAATATCATACCGAAAACGTTAGCAAATTTTTGACTTCACGTTAAGCCTCCACTTGTGGAGAAAAAGTTCTGTCCTTAATACTATGCCAAAGTATTTAAAAAAAGTTGAAATTTTCCATCAATCTACTTACCTTAAATCTAGCTACTCATTTATACAAAAATAAAATTACGGTCTTAGATGGTTCAAATTAGAATTTTCGGCCTATGTACGTTAACTTTTGAATATGTACCATTATTCTACAAAGCTTAAAGCCCATATACCTAAATCGTAAACATTCATTAATACTTCCAATTGACTCGAGTAATGATGCTTTTCGTTAACAAACTCAGAAAACGAAACGTGTTAACAAGCAGCTAGCAAATCTTGTGTTTCCACCTTAATGAGCAGACACAGACACAGCAACAGATGCTCGAAAAGTTTAAAACAAAATGCGTTACATGTCAAATAATTATTTTTCGCTCAAATATGACTTAATTTAATTATAAGTTTTTCATATAAAGTATCTAGATACAATCTGAATAAAGTAAATCGCACTGCCTGCAGCAATAGTCAACTATTGTGTGCGTCATTAAATCTGCTTCAATTCGACAACATGTGCGTTGCGCTTCACGCTCGAATGCTTAGTGCAACAAAGCCATTAGCACAGAGTGTTGCCAATTTGATGATATTTTTATTGCTTTCTGTTATCTAGAATTTAGCACAATCGAGCAAAGAAAATTTTGCTGGCAAAAAGTGGAAAGTTTTTTTCATGCGGCGCACATTAAGAAATTTTTCTTTATAATTGTTAACGCAAAATACTGAATTCCATTATTAAAGAGTTTGTTTATGTATGTATGTATGTATGTATGTATGTATGTAGCTTTATGCTACTATTGCAGAATTATTTCTACTTTGTTTTTGTTTTAGAGCACAATTAGCCTCTTTATATAATTTCTTTCTTCATTAAATAACCGCTATTTAACGTTTTAAAATAGGCCATTAAAAATGTATGCGCTGTTATGTTATGTTATGTTGTAAGAAAAACCAATTAAGTCATACTTTATTTTTCCTTGCAATTGCGTAAGCTTAAAGTTGCTGCATGTAAATGCAGTAAAGTTGAACTTCTGCACATAAGTTTCTCTCAACCACTCTGTACTTTCCCTACAGCAGATTACAGAGCTGTAGCCACGTACAAATAGAATATAATTAATGTAAAAATCTCGGTATATAGTCAAAAGTTTACATAATCTTATGCGTTTTACATACATACTCTTTTACACCCACAACAAAATATTCGTAAATCAATTTAAATTTCAGCTATGTAAATTATATTTTGATTACAATGTTTAGTGTTGGTCATAAAATCTTAGTATTTGCCATACCATCCAGTCACCAATCCAATTCGAGCATTTATATTCGTAATGTTTTTTAACTTTATGAAAATCAAAGAATATTAGAAAGAGTATGAAAAATTGCATTTACTTCAAAAGATGGCATAAAGTGCAAGTGTGTCGATATTCCCTTCCCAAAATTCTCCGCATGGAAATTCATCTATGAAAACTCCGTTTACAAAATAATCCTTTTGAAAATGCATTTTTTTTAAAATTCACTTTTACAAAATTCTGGTCAAAATTTCTTAACAAAATTTCTCTGTACAACATTATACTTTACAGAATTACCCTTTGTGCGGGAATTCGACGCACAATACCAGAATTTTGTGAACTATGCAAAAACATGTTTCATTCAAAGTTCCCAGCCATTGATATAATTCTAAGAATCTATCCATTATTAACCCTTGAGAACTGTTGTGAAAAAAAATTCGTTAGTAGCGATATTGCTCTGTGGTACCACGAGCATTTTGTTGTTTAATAAATCTTAATACAATTATTTTTTCATACATATATGTTTAGAAAAATTCAAATAATTTAGTTACATTTACAATAAAAGGACGAAACACAATTTTCATGCTTGAATAAACTAATTTTATTCAAATTTCAAAAACGATCAAATCGATAAAAATTCACTATAAATTTTTTAAGGACCCACAGACCAACAACAGAACGTAAGGTTTAAAAGAGTACCGAAGTAAGTAAGTATTAAGAGTTCCCAAATAAGATGCTAGCAGAAAAGTTTAACTAAAAAGTTCGGCTTGGTCAAGACGTTTAATTGGACTATCTCCGATGGAAAAAAAACAAAAATTCATTCTTCAAATTCAAAAATTCAAAAATTTGCTTACGACATTGATCTTTTTGATCAGTTATTGGACAAAATTTATTGTTGCTTCAGGAAAAAAATTTTTGCTTTTTAGACCACGGAATTGTCTTTCAAAAATACTTCTTCTAATTAGTACTTTGGAGAGAGACATATTCGCGAAATCTAACATGAAGTTCAGTTATAAGGAATTTTGTGACTTTCTTAAAAAAAAACGCCAAAAATGGTGAAAAAGGTTGCTGGTTGTGATTATTGTCATCAAACAAGAAAGAAGAAGAATGAACAATTGAACGAAGAAGAAGAAGGTTCAGATTCACATTTTTTTCCTGTTTTTATTGAAACATTTGAGTTAATGTCTTCGAGTTTTTGACCCAATGTCGACTCAAAGGTCGCAAAAGTGAGATGGCATTCCTTGTACCATATATCTGCATTATCAAAATTTTTATTATTTTTCTTTCATTTTTCGAAACACGTTCAAGTCCAAACTACTTTTTACAGTACTTTGTACCTACGTTTCTACAGGTTTAACTCCAAGTTCGAAGTTATACATTTCAAGTGCAGATTTTGACAAATTTATTTTCATTCTAATCAATATTTCTTGCTTAAATCATGCTTTTATCGAATTATATTGGTTTTCCAATACAAAATTATGCTTTTGCATATCGAATGCAACCTTTTGCAAATCAAATTATTATAAATAATTTGAGTATAAATTATAAATTTTATATAAATTTATATATTTTTTATATAAATTATAAATATAAATTATTTCAAGTTATACCTTAGCTAAGAGAAGAGATATTTTAGGTTTTAGTTAATATTTTAATTTTTAAATCATTAATATTTGCATATTTTCTTAACATTTTTTTTTTCCAAATCTTTGTCTTTCGCCTATAATTCAGAAAAATATTCCGCTAGAGAGAGCGATTTAGGGAATAGAGTTGTACTGCTTGAGTAGCAATATTTGAACCTTTTAACAAAAGTTAAGCATTCAGCGTGTTATTTTCTCTATAAAAACTATCGAGAACTTGACATACGACTCGATAGACTAAAAGTCTCAATAGATAAAAAGACTAATGTTTATTTTTAATATAAGTTTTCATGACATTTTTTAATGAAAGCTAACTCTATAATTATTTAATTAATAATTTTATTCGAATTATTTTGTTTCTTTAAAATATTTTTAAAGTTTTCAACTCAAACTCAAATTAAAATTTTTCGATCTTCGACTTCATATTTCGATCAATTCTTAAATACATATTAAAAAAATGTTTGCGAAATGGGATTTGAACCCATGCTTTTCTGCTATTATTTAACTTTTTCCATAGAGTAGATTATAAAGATCAACTTTATTTAATAGTTTTTAAAAAACTAGCCAATTTTCAATAAAATAAAAACCATTTTATATTTATATTTACATATGGGCATCTCCCAGTGGCACGGACGCGACATTCGCACGGTTTTAATTACTCAAAAAACAAGAAAGACACAAAATGAGCCCATATGTATTTTAAGTGTTCTAACGCGATCAAAGAGTGCTACATTTTATAAAATTATTGGCGGGACTTAGTACAAATTAGTACAAAATAATAAACAATCATTCAATGGAACGGACGCGACAAAAAACAGAAGTTTTTTTAAGTTGGTATAGAAATATGAAAAATTTAACTAATTTTAAGAACTTTTTTGAAGTGATACTTCTTTGGCGGCGAGTGAAATTTCAAGGTCTCTTATTCGTGACGCTAGGCTAACGTTTTTAATTCATATGAAAATTTAAAAAAATTATTGCCGCTGCCAAGAATTGAACCCCGAACATCGTTGCTTATGAGCCGGAATCTATATCATTACGCCATGTAAGCACATGAAAATAATCAAACAAAATGTAATTAAAACTGAACACGTAACATACTGAAAATAACATAATTAACATTAACATTACATTAACATTAGCATAACATTATTAACATAACCGTAACATTTATTTTCATTCTACAAGTATGCACGGAAAAAAAATAGAAAAATAGCTAAAACAGGAGCAGAACGCGTTCGTGAATATAGAGAGCGAATTAGAGATCCTAAGAATGCAGCCGCATCTGGGTCTGCAACTAATGATGAAGGTTAGGTGATCAACATCGGCTGAGTTCCAAAATGCATTTTTACCAAACATCAGTGTATTTTGGTGAATCTACAAAGAACCAATCCCCAAAAAACACACTGATGCTTTGTTAAAATGTATTTTGGAACTCAGACACTCAAAAAAATTTTATAGCCAACCAAGTTGATACACTCAACAATCAACGTTCGCTGCTTTACGAGGCCCTCACTCAACATAGCAATTATTATGATCAGGAAGCAAAACACAATAATCAACAAGATTTGTCTCTGCTTTCGGAGACTCCTTCAACGAGTATTTTGCAAATGCAATCTAACATTAAAAAAGTGACAATGTTGAGAGACATTCGAAAGCAACTAAAACACCAACTGAACTAAAACAAGGAACGAAAATAACTGTTATTTTGCAATTTTCAAATGAAAAAAAATTGTTGAAAGACTTTTCCAAATATACCATTATGTTACAAATATCCTCAGCCTCATGAATATTAAGTTCCTTTTAAATTTAAAACTGATTCTTTAAAAGTTAAAATTTAAGTGTTAGTTTTTGCCTTGTATTTTTCGAGGAAAAATAAAGGTTCTTTTGACTTTTATTTTATCTTTAATTTTTTCGGTCAAAATTATCAAGCAATTTGTGTTTTTTTTAAAGGCCGCTTGACAGATTGAACTGTTGACACCATGTGTAAAATATCTCACCGATGAGATGAAAATAATGGCATCAACATTTTTTTAGTCGGTAAAATGACTTGAACAAATATAAACTACCTGATATTTTTGACCGAAAAGATAAACGGCAGAAAATAGCTGTTATTTTCGACCGATAAAATAAAAGTCAAAAGTAACTGTTATTTTTGCCCAAAAAAACTATAAGGCTCAAAATAACTTTTATTTTTGTCGGAAAAAAAACTAAGAAGTAAAGTTAATATGTGACACTTTCGATAAAAACCATAGCCGATACGGCCCCTGGACGCAAATATTGAATCAATAGATTATAATTCCATTTCGTATTGATTGAATTTCTTTTCAGATAATTTCTCTCTCTATTTCACATTTTTGGTAAATGTTTTAGTCAGAATTTTTTAGTCAGAGAGTACGCAGTATTTTATATAGAAGGGTTTGGAGTTTACCTCAATAGTCAACGTCTTTCATAATAGTTCTGTAGTTGTTATACAAAAATTATAAATTTAAAAGTATATATCTTAAAAATTCATTCTGAAAATGTATCATACTTAAAGGTCAGATTTCGAAAAAATGCAACATTTTTTCTTTTTCATTTCGAATAAATAAAATGTTAGAACTATATGGTCAAGAGAAAAAAGCGAAATATTGAATATTAACAGATTTATGGTAAAAAATCCAAGTCCGTAACCGTTACTTAGACAAAGATTCTGAACTTGACGATTTTTTTACTTGGCGATGAAATAAAAGACATCTTCTACCAATTTAGACTGATTTGTCTTCGGTTGATTTATAAAAAATATGCTATTATTGGAAAGATAACTATTGCATAAATTTGTGTCAAAAAACATTGACGAGGCACGAGTAGCGATATAGAACCGAAAGATATTATCGAATACAAAAACGGCTCGTACAGCTCGAAAACAGCAGCAGCTCTATGATTATCAACTTTTCGAGGAAGCCGAAGGGCTATGCATGTACCCGGAGTTCAAGATTGATAAAACGTCACTTGGACTAATTATCGAAACTTTTTCGAAACTTTAAACGTAATTATATCAAAACGATTTCTTTAAAAAATGCTCGTGATGTAACTCAAAAAGGTGCTGACCAATTAAACTGAAATTTTGACAAACTTTTCTATATAGTAGTGCCAAAAAGATGTGCCTAATGTGTTTATATGTGTTTAAAGATATGGTGTGAATAAATCATATTTTTAGGATAACAAAGTCGACAAGGTTACAATTCGATTACGTAGCCAATATAAATTTTTATTCTTGACTTTTTTATGATTTTACAGATTCAACCTTCCCTTTAACATATCGGTGATCTAAGAAAAACACCTCTTTTGTTTCAAATAAGTGAAACAATTTTGACAGCTGCAGCACTTTAGATGCCTCACAGCAGACGCCCGAGGAAATAATCTGCAGAGACGTAATTTTACAAAAAAAAAAAAAATAAAATATTTTTTACAGTTCAATAAAATGATAGGAAAATAAAAAAATTTTTGAATTATGTTATCAACTTGAAAAAAGTTCATTAAACACAACTAATTTCAACCTGTCACAAGTATTTTCCTACTCAAGGCTTAATTTTTTAAAAAAATTCACTTAAATAGATAATGTTTACTTTCCTTTGACTATCTTTTGAAATGCTAGAACGTTTCAAAGTCACAATTTGTTAAAAATCGGAAATGATTTTATTTGATAGGGTACCATTATAAATAGTCGAATACAATTTTTATCGAAAAGTAACTTCAAAATGACAGATAATAACAACAGCTGAACAGTTGTCATATGAAGTTGATATATATCCAAAATAACGTTATAAGAACTCAATTATATGATTGGAATGCATGCGATTAATCATAAAAACAATGACATGAACTTGAAAATTTTCATAAAAACTAAATGTTATCAAAAATACGACCAGCCCATCAATCAAACAAGTAATTTTTATGTAATATACAAAATACTTGGTACACTCAGAAAAAAACACCTATCTTTCTATATCGATTAAAAATTTCTCTATTTTCGATAAAAATTTTTTTCAATTAGAATAAGTTTTAACATTTTCAATGAAATAATTCTGCAGTATTGAGAAACGGAAATATTTCTATGTCTCTAATAATGTTTATATTTTTCTCGAACAAAAAATTCTCATTTATAAAGAAAATTTTATTGAAAATGAAAAATTTTTCCTATATTTTGATAAAAAGTTTACTATGCGAAGTATTTTCTTCAATAAATACAAATCTTTTCTCAAAAATAAAATATCTTCTCTAAATCTCTAATTAAATAATATATATGTCTAGAAACGATATATTTTCATGTATTTCTCTGTTTCATGGAAGCTTTTTATCATTTTTAGGTAATTTTTAGGATCGCATTTAGAGAAAAGCATTCTCTAAAGCAAAGTCTTTACCATTTTTCTCTAAATATGATGCCTTTTTTATCATATTCCGAGAAATTTTTTTCTGAGTGTAAGAACTGAATAGATAATAAATAATTTTTCAATAAATAAGTGAGTTACAGAATAAAACAAATAATAAATGGAAAGCACATAATACTTAATTTTTTTCATGTTCCAATTTGTACTAATTTTTCATGTTGAGTGTTGCAGAAGCACTCGATCTGCATGCATTTTTAAACAATCACTAACCTAAAAACGAGTAACTCATATTTGCACAAAGAACGTAAGTAAGAAAGAGTCCAACAGATAGACATGAGCTTAAGAGAAAGAGATGAAAAAGTGCACAGCAAAACAAAAACAAAACAAACAAAAAACAACAACAAAACAACCCAAGCTGCTGCTTGAATAATAAAATTCATAAAATTTAAAGCAGCAACAAAGCATAAAACAGATTTAAAGAAGCTGTTGACGCCCTGTGTTCTGAGGGCTTTAAAATAAACTTTAAGTTTGGGTGTCATTTTTCAATTTTTATTTTTTTTTTTGCGTATTTTTTGTTGCTTTTGTTTTTTTTTTACTGATTTTATTTTAGTGAAATTGGAGCAGCACAAGAATGCAAAGGAAAAACTTAACGAAAAAGAGAGAAAAAAAAATTTTAAAAACTTTGTGACAGCAGCCGCAGCAGAAACGAGTAAATTTCTTTTGATATCCTTGGCTGTGTTGGTGGAGTAGCCAAAAGTTATGGCCACAACTAGAACAGCAGCACAGAGCAAAAATGCTGCTCTTACCAATATGAGGATTAAGTCGAAGTAAAAATTGTATAAAAAGTTTTTCTCTCAACATATTTATTATTTAAAGAATTTTTCAGCACATTGTTGAAATTTATAATTTTTTTTTTTTTTGACAAATTAGATATTTTGAGCTTATTTCACAAATACTAAGCAGACAAATTTGTCAAACTTTAGACACACAGGAGACAAATGAACAGGACTAAATTTTTAACAGTTCAAATTAATAATTAAAAATTAAGCTTTTTTACCTATTCATAAAAAAATCTAAGCATTCTGACTTAGCTAAAATTATTATCTTAAAACTGTTATGTATGTTGTAGATACTTTTATATCTTTTGGCTCACATATCTAATAATTTTTGATGGCAATCTTGCTGCACATGCAAATTCCTCAAGCAAGTGTGTCAAGCAAAGTGTAACATTTTACAATAATTAAATTAAATTAAAAACTAGAATGATGTATCTAGCAGATACCAACCGAGGCAACGACCAAGTTCACATACCTACATATGCGGCATAAAAAGAAAATATTTATTATAAAGCAGCACTAAAAAAAAAAATCAACTCGTATAACAAATGATGTTACTTCACATGAAAGCGTGAGTTGCTAAGCAAAATCTAGACACCAGATACACGCCACAAACTGCTAGATACTTCAAGTTAAAGCAATTGTTTATTTATATTTTTCTTCTACAACTTGCTGCACTTTGCTTAGATTTCTTGAAAAAAAAAAAAACGGAAGAAAAACCAGCATAAGTAGATTAATAGTTGATTTTTTCACAAAGCGGAACAGAACAATAGCAAAAACAAAACAGCACAGTTGAGCAGAAAACAATTTATATACTAAGAATGCTTAGGAAGCCAGGCAAAAACGCTTAGAAAACTAGCAGCAGCAAATTAAAAGCAACATCAGCGAGAATACAATCCATAGATACAATTATAATTATGCACATCACAGATGCCAAGACGCATCATAGCTGCATCAGCCGTGCAGATAAAGTATCCGTGAGGTTAGCAGGTGAGCGAGGAAACCTGATGCAAAACAACTAACTATCTGAAGATTGCAGATAGATCTGCAACAAAAACAAATACATTGTGAGAGATGCAAGAAGGAAAAGTTTTTCCAACAATTCGCGCAAATGCAAATTAAATCAATTCTTAAAGATTTTTTGCTGCAAAACTAATTAAATTTGCGCTGCACGTTCTCAACAGTAGCAGCAGCAGCAGCGAAAAAGCAAGATAGTTATGTTTAAGTGCTAGATCAAAAGCGGCAACATGCTCAGCCAGAGTATTTAATCAACAACAGCAACAACCACAACACCAGCAGCCTAAAGACCAACATTTGTGGCAAGAAATCAGAAATTTTGAAGAAATCTTAGTTGGCCTGAAAACTAGTTTCGTTGATTATGAAAGTGGCGGTAATTTTGTAGCCAGCTGCAACACATACAACATATGACATATTTATGCTGGGAAATGGAAAGCAGTTGCACAGTTACCGATACAGATGCAGTTGCCGACCAGACGCTGATGCAGATAAAGATGCAGATACAGATACAGATACAGATATAGATACAGATACAGATACAGGCACAGGCACAGGCACAGATACAGATACAGATACAGATACAGATACAGATACAGATACAGATACAGATACAGATACAGATACAGATACAGGTACAGATACAGATACAGATACAGATACAGATACAGATACAGATACAGATACAGATACAGATACAGATACAGATACAGATACAGATACAGATACAGATACAGATACAGATACAGATACAGATACAGATACAGATACAGATACAGATACAGATACAGATACAGATACAGATACAGATACAGATACAGATACAGATACAGATACAGATACAGATACAGATACAGATACAGATACAGATACAGATACAGATACATATACAGATACAGATACAGATACAGATACAGATACAGATACAGATACAGATACAGATACAGATACAGATACAGATACAGATACAGATACAGATACAGATACAGATACAGATACAGATACAGATACAGATACAGATACAGATACAGATACAGATACAGATACAGATACAGATACAGATACAGATACAGATACAGATACAGATACAGATACAGATACAGATACAGATACAGATACAGATACAGATACAGATACAGATACAGATACAGATACAGATACAGATACAGATACAGATACAGATACAGATACAGATACAGATACAGATACAGATACAGATACAGATACAGATACAGATACAGATACAGATACAGATACAGATACAGATACAGATACAGATACAGATACAGATACAGATACAGATACAGATACAGATACAGATACAGATACAGATACAGATACAGATACAGATACAGATACAGATACAGATACAGATACAGATACAGATACAGATACAGATACAGATACAGATACAGATACAGATACAGATACAGATACAGATACAGATACAGATACAGATACAGATACAGATACAGATACAGATACAGATACAGATACAGATACAGATACAGATACAGATACAGATACAGATACAGATATAGATACAGATACAGATACAGATACAGATACAGATACAGATACAGATACAGATACAGATAAAGATTCAGATACAGATACAGATACAGATAAAGATACTGATACGACCGCAGAGAAGGATTATATTGAGGATATCCTGAGGCCACGAAAGCGATTCACCAGGAAGATTCGCCACCGAAACGTCAAGAGGACTCTTGAGCAATTCGCAGGGAAGAGTCGCGAACAAATCACCGAGTTGTTTTAAGAGAATCGCCACAAATATTCGCCAATGCATCATCAAGAGGAGCCCAAAGAAATTCTATGGGAAGATTCGCGAATAAATTGTCAAGAGGGGTATTAAGCGATTCACCGGGAAGGCTTGCTTAAGCATTACCGAAAGGAGTCTTAAGAAATTCGATGGAAAGACTCGTGAACAAATCACTGTGAAGGGTCTCAAGCAATTTGATGGGAAAAGTTGTGAACAAATCACCGAAGGGTCTTGAAGGATTCGCCGGGAGGATTCGCCAACGCATCGCCGAGAGGAGTCTTCAGCAATTCGATGGAAATAATAGCGAAAAATTCGCCGAGAGGAGTCTTGAGCGATTCTACAGGCAGATTCGCTAATGCATCTCCGAGATGAGTCTTAAGCAATTCGATGGAAAGAGTGGCGGACAAATCGCCGAGAGTTGTCTGAAGCGTTTTGCCAACGCATTGCCGAGAGGAGTTTTAAGCAATTCAACGGGAAGAGTGGCAACCAAGTCACCGAGAGGGGTTTTAAGTGACTTGCCGGGATGATGCGCCAACGCATTGCCGAAAGGAGTCTTAATTAATTCGATGGGATGTGTTCAACAACGAGTACGAACATAAGTTCTGACCAATACGTATTCTTTGTCTGAAAATAAAGAATAAACTCGAAATGTCTTCATCTAAATCGCTGCTGCCCAAACTGTCGATGCGTACAACAAAAGCCCAGCTGACTTAAGATAGTGCTGATAGCAACACTACTAAGAGCCTCCACTTCTTCTAAATGCTTAGCTGTTACCACAACCGCTAAATCATCCGTGAATCCGACGATCTTGACACCTGTATCAGGTCTTAGACTAAGCCTTAGAAGACCATCATACATGGCATTCCACAGAAGGGGCCCTAATACTGACTCCTGTGTACTGAGTATCTGCTATAGCTTTCTGCGCAGTAGTGGTGACAAGGTTTATGGCTTTTGTCGTTGAGAGAAGTTTCCGCAACCCAAACCGGCTATTGGATAGTCCTCCTGCTCTTTGAATCGCCTCTTCAATTCGGTTGCACAACAGTCACTCATAGATCTTCCCTAGTGGGTCACGCAGACAAATTGGTCTGTAGCTGGAGGGAGCATCCGTAGAGGTACTGCATTTTGGTATGAGCACTAGTGTGTCCCAAAAAATAAAAAATTTTTTTGCTCAACCTTTGTTTGAATGCTTATACTGTCAAGTATTTTTGAGAATTTTTTCAGATTTTTTGGAGGACGTTTAGAGGTCGCGCTAATCGGATTTTCCGTAAAAATCAGGTTTTTCTGAGATTTTTCGAATTTCAATCATAAGTTGGTCAATACAGATATCTTGTTAGTGTTCGAGTCATCATTTTGAAAGAAAAATGTCCAAACTTTACTTTACCGTACATAAATTAGAAGTTTTGGTTTTTTTTTTGTAATCTGGATGTCGTACATTCAATTTTTTCGTGAAATTTTCGTAATTTTTTTTAAAAACGCTTAATAACTTTTAAAACTTCTATCAAAATATATTAAAGTAATGATGCAGTTTGAAGTATGGTAAAATTCTAAGCAATTAAAAAACAATACTTCGTTTTACTTGTGCCGTTTCAGAGCTATTACCATTAATGCTGTGTTGCCACTGGTTGAAAATAAAATAATATATAAGTTTTTCGTATTTCTACAAACATATATAAAGACTTTACGAATTCTTATAAGGCATTGGTTTATTTTGGTTACTGGGCCTTATTTTTTTGGGTGATAATTAAGGAACCGGTCATTCAATCAAAAATCTAGGAGCTATTAATAGGGCTCGCTGGATGATGAAAATTATAAGGGCAGTTCACGATCTTATTTGCACCTGATTGCAAAACTATGCAATTGCAAAAATTTGCTATCGATTGTGAACATCTTTTTTTGGATAACTCTGCAACACTTGTTGCAAAACGAAACACAACTGATTTACAAAAGAAATAAAAACAAAAAAAATCTGATCTTTAAATGTTTTAACTTTAATCCATTGCAATATAACAACATTTTTTTCTTTGATTTTGAATTCTTATACATTTTTGACACTTGACTTTGCAACCTAGTGTTGCATGTATGTAGCATTTATATCCTACATGTTTTAGGTGTTGCATATTTGCAACAACGTAGCAAGTGCAAACGTATGTATTTTGTTAGTGTAGTGCAAACTTTTGCAAATGCACTCATGCAAGACCCTTTGCACCAGATCGTGAACTCCACTATATACTCGTTAAAAATATGCATTTTTCAAAACCAGCTGCGATCATTTGTAGGCAATTCAAAGACTGATGCCTTGCTTGAGTTTAGCTCATTCATTTTAAGAGTGTACATAAAAAATTGGTACCTCTGTCAGTGCCCTCGATACGCTCCTCTTAATGACCTCAATTTGTTTATAAAATTGACTAGCTACAAGCACTTAATTGCACACGTTGCAAACGCCACGCTGAAAACTTTTTTGGGGCATCAGTGGTACCTATCCGGGGAAACTAGCTCCCTCAGCTTTATGTGATGAACGCATTAAAACCAAAACTTTGCGTTTGATGGTAAAAAATATTAATACGGCAAATAATAAAACCGAACAAGCCAATATAACACAAAACATGATAAAAAGTATGAAAATTCAAGATTTCATTTCTAAATCCAGTCATACTTTTTTTGAAGCCTGCAACATCTCAATTGCTTTTTTGCAAACCGACCCAGAAGAATAGATAAGCAACGAATCATTCCAGGAAACAAAGCATATTATTCAACAACTGCAAGTGGTAAATGATGTCGCAGAACGTGGTGTGGCCTTGGCAAGCACTTGCATCGGTCTTACAACTTCTGAAACGGACATTCGAAATCTTTTACAGGGCAAAGAGCTACAACGTACGGAATCAAATAAATGATTTTGTACCATGTACAGATTCCTCTTATTTTTATTTGTGTTTTTGTGGATTCGGTGGAAACCAAAATAAACCAATGCCTTATAAGAATTCGTAAAGTCTTTATATAAGGAAAGCATATGTTTGTAGAAATACGAAAAACTTATATTTTATTTTATTTTTAACAATGGCAACACAGCTTTAATGGCTATAACTCTGGAATGGCAAGAGTAAAATCAAGTATTGTTTTTTTAAATTGCTAAGAATTTTTCTATTTTTCAAACTGCATCATTACTTTAATTTGTTTTCATAGAATTTTGAAAAGTTATGAAGCATTTTTAAAAAAAATTACGAAAATTTCATGAAAAAATTTAATAAATCACATCCAGATTACAAAACAAAAAGCCAAAACTTCTAATTTATGTACGGTAAAGTAAATTTTGGACATTTTTCTTTCAAAGTGATGACTCGAATACAAAAAAATGTTTGTAATTGATCAACTTATGATTGAAATTCGAAAAATCTCAGAAAAACCTGATTTTTACGGAAAATCCGATTAGCGCGACCTCTAAACGTCCTCTAAAAATCTGAAAAAATTCTCCAAAATACTTGACAGTATAAGCATTCAAACAAAGGTTGAGCAACTATGAAACTCGAAAAAAAAATTCTTTTTGGGACACCCTAATGAGCACTAGTCTCTGGGCATTCCACTGAGCTGGAAATATGTGTTCCCTTAGACAGGCGTTGAAGAGCTGAACAAATGCTCGAGGATTACCATCTGTCGCTAGAGCCTTTTCGTTCTTCACGAATTTGGTAACAGTCACCACCTCATCCGTGCTTACCATTCTTGTTTGATGGAGATCTTCATGTGCATGATGGGGCAAAAACGTTGGTTGTGGCGGGAAGAGAGTCCTAACTACGATACTTAGCAGTTGAGGGCTTGAAGAAGTGGGCTGTCTGTACTCCTTCAGCTTTTTTGTTACTCGCTTGTAGGCGGTTCGCCAAAGATTAACTTCTGCCTCATCAAATTATGAAAGTCTAATTAAAAACTTTTTTGGATACACAGTAGGATTCGCGAAGAACTTCGAATCTGTCAATACCTCTTGAGCGGTAATAACTTTTTCTAGCTTGAATGCATTCTCTGCGTGCTTCTGCGATGTCTGGAGACCACCAGTAAACTGGGCTGCGTAGTCGTTTGCTTGGTCTTTTAAGGAGCATGGAAGCGTCGCAAGCTCTCCTGACTTGGTCAGTAGTTTTTCTTGCCGTATCGGTTGCTGTGCCGGCGAGGTGTATGTCGGCCATCATAACTCTGAAGATGTCTTCGTCTAGCGAATCTGTTTTATAAGTAGATCTGTTTTCGCTACTATTCCTTCGGCTACGATGTTGCCTACTTAGCGTGTATGTAATGGCATGGTGGTCACTGTGCGTATATATATCCTGTACCATCCACACAGTCTGAATACCAAGTTCACTACTAGCGAAGGTCAGATCAATAAAGGAGCTACCTATTGCACTGCTAAATGTGTGCTGCAATCCGGTATTGAGCAGCACCACACCGCCACGAACGCGGTAAAGGTAGAGGTAGAGATAGAGGTGAGGTAGAGGTAGAGGTAGAGGAAGAGATAGATAGGCAGATAGGTAGATAGGTAGATAGGTAGATAGGAAGATAGGTAGATAGGTAGATAGGTAGATAGGAAGATAGGAAGATAGGAATATAGAAAGATAGGTAGATAGGAAGATAGGAAGATAGTTAAATAAGTAGATAAAGCAGATAAAGTAGATAAGTATGTAGGTAGATAGGTACATAGGTGGATAGGTAGAAAGGTAGATATGTAGATAGGTAGATAGGTAGAAAGGTAGATGGGTAGATAGGTAGATAGGTCGATAGGAAGATAGGAAGATAGGTAGATAGGTAGATAGGTAGATAGGAAGATAGGTAGATAGGTAGATAGGTAGATAGGTAGATAGGTAGAAAGGTAGATATGTAGATATGTAGATAAGTAGATAGGTAGATAGGTAGATAGGTAGATAGGTAGATAGGTAGATAGGTAGATAGGTAGATAGGTAGATAGGTAGATAGGTAGATAGGTAGATAGGTAGATAGGTAGATAGGTAGATAGGTAGATAGGTAGATAGGTAGATAGGTAGATAGGTAGATAGGGAGATAGGTAGATAGGAAGATAGGTAGATAGGTAGATAGGTAGATAGGTAGATAGGTAGATAGGAAGATAGGTAGATAGGTAGATAGGTAGATAGGTAGATAGGTAGATAGGTAGATAGGTAGAAAGGTAGATATGTAGATATGTAGATAAGTAGATAGGTAGATAGGTAGATAGGTAGATAGGTAGATAGGTAGATAGGTAGATAGGTAGATAGGTAGATAGGTAGATAGGTAGATAGGTAGATAGGTAGATAGGTAGATAGGAAGATAGGTAGATAGGTAGATAGGTAGATAGGTAGATAGGTAGAAAGGTAGATAGGTAGATAGGTAGATAGGTAGATAGGTAGATAGGTAGATAGGGAGATAGGTAGATAGGAAGATAGGTAGATAGGTAGATAGGTAGATAGGTAGATAGGAAGATAGGTAGATAGGTAGATAGGTAGATAGGTAGATAGGTAGATAGGTAGATAGGTAGATAGGTAGATAGGTAGATAGGTAGATAGGTAGATAGGTAGATAGGTAGATAGGTAGATAGGTAGATAGGTAAATAGGTAGATAGGTAGATAGGTAGATAGGTAGATAGGTAGAAAGGTAGATAGGTAGATAGGTAGATAGGTAGATAGGTAGATAGGTAGATAGATAGATAGGTTGATAGGTAGATAGGTAGATAGGTAGATAGGTAGATAAAGTAGATAGGCAAATAGGTACATAGATAGATTTGCAGATAGGTAGATAGGCAGCTAAGTAGATAGGTAGATAGGTAGATAAAGTAGATAGGCAAATAGGTACATAGATAGATTTGCAGATAGGTAGATAGGCAGCTAAGTAGATAGGTAGATAGGTAGATAGGTAGATAGGTAGATAGGTAGATAGGTAGATAGGTAGATATGTTGATAAGTAGATAGGTAGATAGGTAGATATGTTGATAAGTAGATAGGTAGATAGGTAGATAGGTAGATAGGTAGATAGGTAGATAGGTAGATAGGTAGATAGGTAGATAGGTAGATAGATAGATAGGTAGATAGGTAGATAGGTAGATAGGCAGATAGGTAGATAGGTAGATAGTTAGATGGGTAGATAGGTAGATAGGTAGATAGGTAGATAGGTAGATAGGTAGATAGGTAGATAGGTAGATAGGTAGATAGGTAGATAGGTAGATAGGTAGATAGGTAGATAGGTAGATAGGTAGATAGGTAGATAGGTAGATAGGTAGATAGGCAGATAGGTAGATAGGTAGATAGGTAGATAGGTAGATAGGTAGATAGCAAAGATAGAAAGAATATGCTTAACTTTTTCTTTGATTTTCAACTAAATAATTTAATTGTTTAGTTGATTTCAAACTAAAACTTTTCTTTTTTTGTAAGACCGCAAACGTTTACTGACTTAAAAACTGGAAAGAACCAAGGGGAAGTATTTTAGTTTTATTTCCTATCCTGACCACACAACTTTGGCCTAGTTTTTATTGTAGACACAAGTAAGAAGTTTTTGTTTTTATAACAAATTCAGGCACAGATAGAACTGTGCAAAAGTAACAGCTATAAAATAATTAATAGAGAAAATCTACAATTTATCTACTAGTTATTCAGTTATTCCAAACAGCAAGAACACAGCTGCGTTTGATTAACGAACTAGCCAAAATATTAACAACCAAAAAAACAACAACAACAATAACAACACTGCCAACTTAAACAACAACAACAACGACAAAATTTAACCAAAAAATTAAGATAAAATAAAACAATTTTATAGACACAAGAAAAATCTAGTTTTGCCTAATTGAATGTTGGTTTTTGGCAAATATTGTTGAACTCAATTAACTTAAACTTGATTAAGCTAGCAGTAGAAAAGGCAAAATTTAAATGTATGGGTAGAGCATAAATCTAAATAAGCTAGCCCACCAAAAAAAAAAGTAATAACAAATAATAGTAACTTAAACTTAATGGTTTCCTGAATTAATTAACAAGAAAAATAGACAATTACTTTGCGTGCAGCTTATATTGTTCTGTGAAAAGATTTTGTGAGAAAAAAATTCGATTTTTAAGCGAGTTAGTTGACTGTTGGGTTAAAGGTTTAAAGGACAATATAGCGGCATGAGTAGTTTATTCAGTTATTTTTGATTTATTACAAAAAAAGATGTGTTCGTAGTGAGCTGGCATATGGTTGCCAATGGCATGATTTTTATTATATTGCCTCATGTTTGATGTGAAGTTAGCACCGCCATTAATTTTTTTCAAATATTAAGAACTTGTGCTGTTATGAACTCGAGCTGAGCTGTAATGTGCCGTAGAGAGATTTAAATTATTATTTTTTTCTTAGTATATGTGTAACAATATTTTATTTTTTAATTTTAGTTCAAACTACAACAGAGCTACTAATAGTTTTGTTCAGATCAGTTTTGTTCAGATCAATTTTGTTCAGGTCAGTTTCGTTCTGGTGCAGTATAGATATGAATAAATATTTTCAAGTTGTTTTAACTTTGTGCAATCAATGTCAAGAGCTACTTAAATGCAAAATTTTCAAAAAGTTCAGTATTTTTCCCACAAATACAAACTTCAAACTTGAAAGCTTTCATTTTTGTTTTTTCTTTTTTTACCAGATTACTGTACGTATGTACTTTTATGGCTTTGACTAATTTTTGTTATCAGAAGTTTTAAATCTTTCAATGCTTGCAACATTCAAGCAAAGCACAACAGCAAAGAAAATGCAGTAGCAACATAGCTGTTGTTGTTGTTGTTGTTGTTTGTTGTTGTTGTTATAGTTTGATGGTTAGCATAAACTAGTTTCTTGACTTCTTCTATCGCTCTTGTTGTTGTTTTTGCTGTTGTTACTTTTATTGTTCCTGTGTTAATGCAGATGTTGTTGATGTTGCTGCTTTAAATATTTAAGTTGGCAATAACTTTGCTGTTGGTTCATTACCAACAAACTTTGTGTGCATTTTTGAGCTTGTTATTGTTGCTTTTAGTCTTGCAATTCTTTTTAGTTTTTTCCTGGGTTTTTCCTAGTTTGCCTTTATTTATTTTTGTTCCTTCTTGTTGTTGATATGAATGTTTTTTTTTGCCTTTGTTTTTAGTTTCTTTTAACGTTGTTCAACAACAGTTCAACACTTTAACAAACAGCTTAAAGCTTAAATTTATTGCCGTTGTGCCATTTCTTGCGCCTACAGCGGAAGCAACATTTTATTTTCTGTGCTTTATACTCTTTAAAATTTGCTTAAATTTTTAAATTTATGCACTTAAGTTTAGCGTGTCAAAAAACACGCCGAAACATCACCCTCACTCACACTTAACTGTCAACTTTTTTGACATTTATGCTCGCGTGCAAACCTTTTAACTTTAATTGTTGCATTTTTTTCGCCATATTGTGTGTTGTTGCCTTTTTTATTTTTATTTTATTTTGCACTTATCTTCTTTTTCTTTTGCTTTTTTTATTTTTAATTGTTGTGTGTGTTGTAGTTTTTATTGTTGCTGTGATTTGTAATTGTTGCACTCTTAGGATTCTATGTCAACCACCAAGGTCAGTTAAGTCAAAACCACCGTAGTAGCTATAAAACCGCAAAAACATCGATTTTTTTTTTTTGTTGTTGTTGTTGATGTTGCTGTGGTAATTTGAGCAACTTTATACTTGCCAGTCACTAAACAACAAATGTTTTCTTGCGTGTTAGGCAATCGTTTGTTGTGATTTGCTGTGTTATTCAAGGCAATAAAAGTATCATCATCAATTAATTTGGAAATTAATTTTGTGTTGCGAAACTGTCATGGCTGTCTTTTAGTATGTGAAAATTTGTGTTAAGACGAAATTAAGTTTATCACATAAATAAAGGCGTTAGATAAGCTGATTAAACTGTGGGAACATTTTCTGTTAAAAATAATAAAGAAAGAAAAAGAAATAAAATAAAAACTAGAAGGAGATAATGTATTTCTGTTTTGATTTTGTTTGTAACGAAAAAAAAATTATAGATAAAACAAAGATTATTTAGGTTGAATTGATTTATTATTATAGCAGTTGTAAGCATCATGTAGAATCCATAATTATGATTTGAAAATTTTCGACCACACTTAAACAAAGAATTACACAATAATTATGAATTTTTACACGAACAACATGAATCGCATTCATAAATTTTTGGCCAGTTACCAATTACATCAGTCACATGAACTATTCATGATACTAATGTATAAATTCCACAAAAGAACATGAATATTTCATAATCCTAGTATTTAAAGTTCATAAAGTGTGTGTACTAAATACATAAACCAATAACAAATTTTGTAAATTTAAAAAAAAAACACAAGAGAACCATTAATTTTTCAAAATTTTTGTGAATAAAATTCATAAAATTCATGTATAAATACGAGCAGATACGATTTGGTGCAGTCACCTGAACTATTCATAATATCAATGTTCAAAATACACAAAAAAACACGAGAACATGCATTCTCATAAGCCTTGTGTTTAAAGCTCATAAAATGTGTGTGCAAGATACAAGAAACAATAAAAAGTTTTGTGTATGCCATGAAAAGATACAAGGAGAATATGAATCATTCATAAGTTTTGGGAATAAAATTAAAAAAATGCATGTACCTTCCCTTCTATCATTACTTAAGCATAAAAGTATGTACATACTAAAGTACTAAAACAAAAATTGCATTTAATTATGAATTTTTACATGATCTCGATGAATCGCATTCATAAATTTTGATTCAGTAACCAATTACATGAGTCACATGAACTATTCCTGATATCAATGTATAAAATACACAAGAGAAAAGTAACGAGAACATGAAATACACAAGAGAAAAGTAACATGAACATGAATATTTGATCAGCCATGTGTTTAAAGTTCATGAAGTTTGTGTACAAAATGCATGAACTAATAAAAACTTTCGTAAATGATATGAAAATATAGAAGGGAAACATGAATCATACATAATTTTTGTGAATTTGTGACGCCAAAAATCGACGTCGCCAATTTTGACGCCAACATTTAAAGCGCCACACTTGGTGGCCACCACCATCATTAGTGAACAAACTTTTTGACAAACACATACATACAATAATAGCAACTCCCCAGCTAGCATTTGGAAGACTGTTTTGCTGACAATCGCCTAAACGACTCTTTTTCGAGTCCACTTGACGATCAACAAAAACAAAATATATGTCCTGGGCGGAAGCATATTTTACTCCGCTCAACGATCAAAAACTGACTGCATTTTTTCAAGGCAACTTTTGGATATTGAACAAAGTGTGTGCAGAAGCATATTTTGATCGTCAAGGCGATAGAAAAGTAACTATTTGTTTTGTGGAAACTAACGGGAAATTGGACAAATTCAAACAATCATATTTTTCACGCCATGTCGCTCAGTTTCGACAGAGCAATCTTGGAGTAAAGTCAACCTTGCTGTTTGTGAAATTGTTAAACAAATTCAAGTAGTTTTCGGTTTTATTAACTTCAAAATACACATAAGATCTCACAATATTAAACATCACTCGTCCCAGCCAGCATTTTATGAAATTTTCGAACATATAAGAGTCGTTTTAGATTTTCCTCCATTGTGCGATAATTTTCTGATCAAAAACGACTCTTTGTTCGGGAGAAATTGGTACCCTACACGCGACTCTCCTTGAAGAGTCATTTTCGAGTCGTATTTTAGTTTTTTTTTGGTATTTTTAAGATAAAAAACGACTCCAAAATGACTCGAAAATGAGTCATATTTTGGTATTTTTAGATCGAAAAATGACTCGAAAATGAATCGTATTTTAATCATTTTTTGAACATATTCAAGATTAAAAATCGACTCGTAAATGACTCTTCAAAAAGAGTCGCGTGTAAGGTACCAATTTCTCCCCAACCAGTGACTGGAAGTCCATTTCTACATATTTTCCCTTATACTACGCGTTCTGTGATGTCAACAATAAAACAGAATCAATGTGACTGCGGAGGTACAGATATATCAGACGTTTTAGACCTTTTCAGGGTCTTTAATAGAAAGGATGTTAGGCTAATTGGCCTGAAATTTTTGGGTGTTGTTTGCGATGCTTTTCCCGCCCTAAAATATAAAAACTATTTTTGTTTTTTACGAAGACAAAGTAGAATTGTAACTAAGTTTCTTGTATTTTGGTGGGGTAAACATTGTCCGGTACTGGATATTTGTAGGGCTTGAAACTGTTTACCGCCCATTTTATTTTCCTATCAAAGACTTTAACCTTAGCATCGTTTTGTAAGCCAGTAGAATTTAGCAGTGTGTACTCAGAGTCGCACAACACTATCTGAGAAGTGTGTGTCTAAAACAAAATTTAAAAAATAGCAGGGACCGAAAATAACTGTTATTTTACAATTTTCGAATGAAAAAGACACAATGAAAAAATTGTCGAAGGACATTTTCAAATATACCATTATGATACAAATGACCTCAGCTTCACGAATATTTAGAGCCTTTTAAATTTTCGACTGATTCTTTAAAAGTTAAAAATTAACTGTTAAAATAAATTTTTTGCCTTTTATTTTTTTATAAAAAAATAACGGTTACCTTAAACTTTTATTTTATCGGTCAAAAATAACAGTTATTTTGTGACTTTTATTTTTTCGGTCAAAAATATCAGGCAAACTGTTTTTTTTTAAAGTTCGCTTGTCCGATAAAAAAACAATTGATACCACATGTAAAACGGGATCATCGTTGAGACCAAAATTATGGTATCGATAGTTTCTTAGTCAGTAAAATGGCCTTTGAAAAAACACAAATTGCCTGATATTTTTGACCGAAAAAATAAAAGGCAGAAAATAACTGTTATTTTTGACCGATAAAATAAAGTAAAAAGTAACTGTTATGTTTGCCCGAAAAAATATAAGGCATAAAACAACTTTTATATTTGTCGGAAAAAATTAAAGTTAAAAAATAACTGTTAATTTTTGACTTTTTTGATAAAAACCATAACCGGTACGGTCCCTGAAAAATAGGTATTTTTGGTCGCCGAAAAACTTCAATAAGCCCTTAAGGTGATTGTTAATGTACTACAGATGTGACAGGTATCTCGCTTGACTTGCTATTTCAGATTATGAAGAAGATTATTTGTAATCCACCCGCAAAAATTCGTTAGTTTTTGATATACATTTGAGAACTTTTTTAAAAATAGATTTTTCAGATAGTGTTAGAATAGAGAAATTTGAGATTTTCGCGTTTGCTTTCATATATTTTTATACCCCCACGCGTACTGCGTAAGGGGTATATTAATTTTGTCACGACGTGTGTAACACCCAAAAGGAGGCGTGGTAGGTATGGAAAAGTATATATATTCTTGATCAGCATCACCACCTGAGTTGATTTAGCCATGTCCGTCTGTCTGTCCGTCTGTCCGTCTGTCTGTCGACACGATTACAGCCGTAATTTTGAAGATATCGTAATGAAATTCGATATTTAAGCTTTTTTAAAAACTACGGTCAAAACCACGCCTACCTCCCATACAACCCCAAAATTGAAAACTCTGCAAAGAGGCTAATTTTAAAGCTACAATACTGAAATTTGGTATATGTATATTCTATTTCAAAAATAAGATGTCATAGAAAAATGGGCGTTATCCACCCACTAACACGCCCACCTCCCATACAACCCCAAAATTGAAATATCTATAAAGAGACTAATATTAAAGTAACAAAACTGAAACTCGGTATTTGTGTGTTCTATGTCAAAACTTAGGTGTGTTAGAAAAATGGGTGTTATCCACCCACTAACACTCCCACCTCCCATACAACCCCAAAATTGAAAAATCTATAAATCTATAATTCTATGTCGAAACTGAGGTATGCTAGAAAAATGGGCGTCATACACAATCTAACACGCCCACCTCCCATAACCCCAAAATTTAAAACTTTATAAAAAGGCCAAAAAGCTCTCCAATTTAAGATTCTTCCAACCTTAAGAATCGGCCGTGGGGGTATTTTTACTTCGGCCAAGTCGAACATATAGCTTACTAGTTTTTTTTTAATTTTGTCTGTAAGATCAGACCGCATATATTAATAAAATTATAGGGTAAATACCTCAAACTAAATTGTAGACTTCTCTTAAAAGGTATATCAAGAAAGCATTTCTAAATTCCACAGTTGCTGTTTACGATGATTTTTCTTTCCTTCAAGTCCTTTCATTTTTTCATCATTGGTATAGAACAAAAGCAAAAATTGCTAATATCGAAACCTGGCTATCAATACTATCAGTACTTATTTAAAGTATTTAAAATAATTATACCAACTTTTATAAACTGCATACGTCTTACATGAAAATATATAAAACTTAGGTGAAGAAAGTTATACTTTTAAGATGAGTTCACGGGTCTAAGAGAAGAATTAGAGAATTGTTCGTTTAAGTTATTAACAAATTTTCATATAAACTTTGATGACATTATATTTAGATCATTTCAAATAACTTGAAAACCTATTAATATCTATATCAAAACCATAATTTTCTTGTTTTCGGTTTAAAAAAAAAACAGAAATCTATAACAGAGTCTCGATTGCATTCAAATTAAATTCAGGTTCAATCAACCAGTTCAATAATAAATTTATTCGTTCAATATGTCAATTTGCATTAAACGCCAATTATTATCGGTCACACACTCGGCAATCTTATCGGCAATTTAAAATCTAAGAAAAACAAAAAAAAAATGAATAATTTCAACTTAATTTTTTTTTAACAAGCATTTATTTAATGGTTTATTTGTTTTGCTTCTTATGACCGTTCAAATTACTTCAACTTGACTTTGAAGTTAAGTGGCAACAACAATATCGCCGCTCCCCCTACTATACATATTGTTGCTGCAAGTCGCACATTATTTTATCCATGCGACTTTATGTTTGTTGTACGTTTTACATTAACCCTGAACTTGACATCCATGACCGACCATGCTGTAGCGGTAGCGCCACAGTAGCGCTTGTTCTCTGTAGCGGAGCGTGTTATGTGGCTAAATGTGGCAGTTCGTGAAGCTATAAAAGCAAATATCATGCGTTCAACATAAAATATAATATAAAAATAAAAATAAAAGAGCGCTGCAAGAACAACAACAATAACAACAACAACACCAACGACAAGTGTTAAAAGGGAAGCGCTATAATTACGGCAACAACAATAAGAAAAATAATTATATAGGTAGTAACAGGTCGCTGCCGTAGCAGTTAAGAGAAACGTCAAAATATTAATTATGGCCACGCGACAAACAAAGCCTGCTTGTGATGTGATGTTTGTAACAAGAAGATGTTGGTTTTTAAGATGTTGGTCTTTGAGAAACACTAAAATTTTGTTAGCTTTTACGTTTTATAGCAAATTAACACCAATGGAAAATTATAGTAAAACTAAGCGGATTGTCGTATTAAATTATATAAAAAAATTCGATTCATCTAAGATTTTATGGCAAATCATTTTGATTTGAAAAAAAAATTCTAAAAATATTTTGTACAGAGCCGTATTTTAAGATCAAAGAAGAGTTCTTAATATATTTTTCGAAATTTTAAAGGAAATGACATCGGATTCAAAATCAACGACCCGAAAATATGTATGAAAACTGATAGCAGATGGTTCCTTGGTATGTTATGGCTTTGACCTTGTAATGATCTATAAATTAACTTAATACTGACAAACTGACTATACCTAGTCGTGCCATAAGTTCTGTTACAAGACTTTCAAAGCAGTATGCAGTTGAAATTTCAAATTAAAAAGTCCCGTTATAATTTTTGGTTGTTAAAATAGTTCATTGAAAGCTTCATTTAGAATTTAGAATTTCTTCGGAAATGTTGTCAAATGTTGTGAATCGTGTTGTTGTTGTCAGATGGGGCTACGTCAAGTCTAAAGTCTACAGAAATAAGCCAGCAACTATTCCAGCTTTGGAAGACAACATTTCCGAAGAAATTCGGGCTATTCCGGCCGAAATGCTCGAAAAAGTTGCCCAAAATTGGACTTTCCGAATGGACCACCTAAGACGCAGCCGCGGTCAACATTTAAATGAAATTATCTTCAAAAAGTAAATGTCATGGACCAATCTAACGTTTCAAATAAAGAACCGATGAGATTTTGCAAATTTTATGCGTTTTTTTTAAAAAAAAAGTTATCAAGCTCTTAAAAAATCACCCTTTATATCGTACCAGAAATTTGTTTTTAGAATGATCTCAAGTAGAGGACAGGGCCAGAAGTGGACGTCCGCGCGTTAAGATAGGAAGCAGAAAACTATGGCTAGAGAGCTAAACATATCTACCAGATCCAGCTCTCAAGTAATTCGTGATGAGCTCCATATGAACGCTTTTCGAAGGAGCACTAGTCATGTTTTAAATCCACGGTTAAAGCAAATAAGGTTGGACAGAAGCAAGAAGCTGTTGCATCGGCATGCAAGCAATGGCCATCAAAATATCCTTTTTAGTGGTGAACAAATTTTTACTTTGGAGCAAGTTTTTAACAAACAAAAGTGACAAAGTCTATGCTAGAACATCTCAGGAAGCAAATTATACAGTACATAAGGTTCAGAGAGCTCATCGTAACATCTCTGTATTTTGTGGAAAAGGTGTAAAAACTGGAGCAAAAGTGTACCATCAAGATGTCTTGGAAGGCGTTGTTAAAAATTTAATAGCTGAACTCTTCAGTGGAGAACACTGTGTCCTTCAACAAGACTCTGCACCAGCTCAAAAAGCTAAAAACAACGCAAGAGTCGTGTTGTGTCAGAATATTACAGCTTTTATTTCCGCTGAATAAAAATGGGCCTTCAGGAAGCCCAAATTTGAATGCTCTTGATTACAAATTATGGTCGGAGCTAGAGAGTATGGTTTGCAAAGTTCACCACCGAAGTCTCAAGCAAGCGCTAATGGCAGCAGCGTCATCAATACCAATCAAAACCATACGTGCCGCTATAGCTCAATGGCCAGACCGTCTAAGAGCCTGCATGAAAGCAAAAGGCAATAATTTTGAATAATTTTTTGAACTCTTAGAAAAATTATTTTTAAATTAAAAAATAAAAATTGCAAAATAATTAAAAAATTAGTTTCTTATATTTGTACATCATCTTAAGTTTTTAACAAAACTTATGGCACAACTATGGCTTCATCAGAAACTTGAACCTCGTATCTCTGTTTTTTTAAATTTTTTCTTGACATGACTTGACATGACTTTAACACAAACAAAGAAATCCCGGATTCGGAATCAACTACGCAAGAACCGTTAAGAAAAAGAAGTAAGTCATCGCCTCTCTGCTTCTTGTCATTTTTACTTTGAATGACATTGAAATGACCACAATACAGACAAGTTAGACATCGTCTCTCTGTGTTTTTTTTTTTCATTTTGACCTTGGAATGACCTTAACATAGACTAACTGACAAACTGACCCCAAAAACCTATAGATGAGGGAATTGGAATTGAACATCTTTGTTCATTTATTGAATTTTGACCTTACAATGACATTAAAATGACCTTTACACAGACAAACTGACCTCGGATTTTGAATCAAAGATCCTAAAAACCTCTTCATAAGAAAGTTGGACATCGTGTCTATGTTTTTTTTCATTTTGACCTTGTAATGACATTACAATGATCTTGACACAAACAAGCTGACCTTGAATTCGGAATCAGAAACCTAAAAAATCTATATATAATAGAGTTGGACAATGTATCCCTGTTTTTTTATTAGTTTTGACATTGCAATGACATTGAAATTACCTTGACACAGACAAACTGACCTCGGATTTGGAAATAGCGACCCAAAACATCCATAGTTAAGGAAGTTGGACATCTTATGTCTGTTTTTTATTTAATTTTGACATTGGAATGACATTGAAATAACCTTAATTCAGACAAACCAACCCCGGTTTCGAAATAAGCGACCCAAAAATCTGTAGATAAAGTAGTAAGACATCGTTTCATGTTTTTTTTTTGTATTTCGACCTTGAAATAACATTGAAATTACCACAATACAAACAAACTGACCTCTAATTTGGAATGAGTGACCCCCAAAAAATCTTTAAATAAGAAAGTTGAACATCGTATTTCTGTTTTTTTTTTAAATTTTGACCTTGGAATTCTATTGACATGACCTTAATACAGACAAACTGACCTCGAATTCGGATTCTGCGAACCAAAACCTATAGATACGGAAATTGTGCATCGTGTCTGTGTTTTTTTTTTCATTTTGACCTTGGAATGACCTTAGAATAACCTTAACAAAGACAACCTGATCTCCAATTCGGAATCAGAGACCCAAAAAACCTAAGTATCAGGGAGTTAGACATTATATATCTCTATTTTTTTTTTTCACTTTGACCTTGATTTTGAAATAAACCCAATACAGACAAACTGAATTCGGAATAACACAGACAAACTGAACTCGGATAAAAAAGTTGGTCATCGTAACTCTGTTTTTTTTTTTCATTTTTACTTCGAAATGTCCTAAATACAAAAAAACTGACCTCAGTTTCGAAATCAGCGACCTAAAAACCTATAGAAAAGGAAGAAAGATGTCCTAAAGAATTTGGACATCGAGTCTCTGTTTTTTTTTTACAATTTGACCTTGGAATGATATTGAATTGACCTTAATACTGACAAATTAAACTTGGTTTTGGATTCAGCGACCCAAAAAACCTAAACATAAGGAAGTTGGACATCATCTATCAGTCTTGTACACCGCTATTACATTGGAATGACTTTGAAATGACTTTAGCGTAAACAAACTGTTCTTGGATTCGAATTCAGCGTCCCAAAAAAACCTATAAGTTGATCAAATCGAATATACCACAACAAAAAGTCCCTTTTCTACCCGAAAAGGCGAGTTTATTTCACGGCATCTTCATAATTTGACGTCGAAATGATCGGAAGAAGGGTCGATCCGTTTGAGGTTGAGCCGACTCTGAATTTATCATAGACAGTAAAAAAACATTCTCAGCGTTTTTTTGACAAAAATAAGGGCGTTACAAAATCAGTCTTATTGACCCTCCTCTTTTATATATATTATATACTTTTGTAATTTTTTTTTTTTAAAAATAACATTAACATATCTTAAGAAATAATGTCTGTTCAGTTTGATCTGATATTGTCACACACAATAATTGAGTTAAATTCATAATAATTTTGAGACAAATTTTGTTACTTTTTGAACCAAAATCCATCGGCCCTGATGATGGATAATTAGAAAAAATTTTGCGAACATAATTCATATCTGTCCTGGGTGAGTCCTTAAAGGGTCACATTTAACACAGAATCCTATTCTTTCTTCGCCTCCAAACTTTTATTCCAACTTATCCATCTCATATCTGACTCTGTGCCGAGTTCCCTCCCATAAAATACACGTTTTTTTTAAATCGGGCTGACCACTTTATCCATTCTTTCGATGGATGGGTCTAATATATCACCTGCCCATATTGAATTTTATTCCTCAAAATGTTTTCTTAACTTATCCATTTAAAACTCATTTGGGGAAAAATATTAAGAAAAGTATTGCAAAATGGTTCATTGCTTCTCAGGAATGGCTCCTCAAAGGGTTGAATGTATGACCAGCTAATATTATTATTTCACTGCCATAATTTTTTCTGAAAAAAACAACTCTCTATCTGACAATCTTGTAAAGGTCCCCCTACGAAAAACTTAAACTCTTTCGAAATCTTAAAACATAAATATTCGAAGAAATTTAAACTGTTATTTCAACTGACATAAAGTAGTTTCATCATTCCAAACCTAGGGAATTTTTTTTTATTATTTTCTCGATAATGTTGCTTTACATAAAACTAATAATATTTGCTTTAAAAAAAATGCAAATATGACGGAACTGTAGGTAAGGAAATGCTAAAAGTTTACAGCATAACGCAAACTTAAATCCACACGAAGAGTGATTATTTTTTCGCGCCTTGCGTTTACCGGTTACCGGTAAGTGTGCAGTTTTGTTTTTTTGCTTCTTCCAATTAGCGCTTGCATAAGTGCGATAATAACTGTTATTATGATAGACTACTTGATAGACCTTGTAAAGGCTGTGGCGGGTATAGTTTTTTCATTTTGCTCATTTGCTCATTATTTTTTTTTTGCTGCTTCATTTTATGATTAATTTTTCACTCTTCCTTTTAGTATTTTTAAATTTTTTATATTATTTTTACCTTTTTAGTTTCATGCTTTTTTTATTTATTTAAAGCCATTTCTATACAGTTGAAGCGTGTAATTCGAGTTTCGGTGTTGTCAGCGTAATTATGGAGGAAAAACCATTATTTTAAATAATATAACTGTATATGAGGCAGGTTTGTGTTATAAGATTCCAGTTTATTTTTGTTGTGTTTGAGAGTTTTTACATTCTTTTTAGGCGTTTATTTGCTATGGTTTTGAAACTTGATTTGTGGTGCATGAAACTTGCAGGTACCAAAGACGAGGAAAACATGCAAAGTGTTTTTTTATCAAATTTTCATTATCTATAAATGAACGTCTGATTTAAAGTATAAATATAAAAATATAAAAATATAAAAATATAAAAATATAAAAATATAAAAATATAAAAATATAAAAATATAAAAATATAAAAATATAAAAATATAAAAATATAAAAATATAAAAATATAAAAATATAAAAATATAAAAATATAAAAATATAAAAATATAAAAATATAAAAATATAAAAATATAAAAATATAAAAATATAAAAATATAAAAATATAAAAATATAAAAATATAAAAATATAAAAATATAAAAATATAAAAATATAAAAATATAAAAATATAAAAATATAAAAATATAAAAATATAAAAATATAAAAATATAAAAATATAAAAATATAAAAATATAAAAATATAAAAATATAAAAATATAAAAATATAAAAATATAAAAATATAAAAATATGAAAATATAAAAATATAAAAATATAAAAATATAAAAATATAAAAATATAAAAATATAAAAATATAAAAATATAAAAATATAAAAATATAAAAATATAAAAATATAAAAATATAAAAATATAAAAATATAAAAATATAAAAATATAAAAATATAAAAATATAAAAATATAAAAATATAAAAATATAAAAATATAAAAATATAAAAATATAAAAATATAAAAATATAAAAATATAAAAATATAAAAATATAAAAATATAAAAATATAAAAATATAAAAATATAAAAATATAAAAATATAAAAATATAAAAATATAAAAATATAAAAATATAAAAATATAAAAATATAAAAATATAAAAATATAAAAATATAAAAATATAAAAATATAAAAATATAAAAATATAAAAATATAAAAATATAAAAATATAAAAATATAAAAATATAAAAATATAAAAATATAAAAATATAAAAATATAAAAATATAAAAATATAAAAATATAAAAATATAAAAATATAAAAATATAAAAATATAAAAATATAAAAATATAAAAATATAAAAATATAAAAATATAAAAATATAAAAATATAAAAATATAAAAATATAAAAATATAAAAATATAAAAATATAAAAATATAAAAATATAAAAATATAAAAATATAAAAATATAAAAATATAAAAATATAAAAATATAAAAATATAAAAATATAAAAATATAAAAATATAAAAATATAAAAATATAAAAATATAAAAATATAAAAATATAAAAATATAAAAATATAAAAATATAAAAATATAAAAATATAAAAATATAAAAATATAAAAATATAAAAATATAAAAATATAAAAATATAAAAATATAAAAATATAAAAATATAAAAATATAAAAATATAAAAATATAAAAACATAAAAATATAAAATTATAAAAATATAAAAATATAAAAATATAAAAATATAAAAATATAAAAATATAAAAATATAAAAATATAAAAATATAAAAATATAAAAATATAAAAATATAAAAATATAAAAATATAAAAATATAAAAATATAAAAATATAAAAATATAAAAATATAAAAATATAAAAATATAAAAATATAAAAATATAAAAATATAAAAATATAAAACTATAAAAATATAAAAATAAAAATATATAAAAATATGAAAATAAAAAGATAAAAAAATTGAGATTTATACATTTTTGTCACTTATTTCATGAACTGTTATTGTTCTTCTCGTATTTGTGCATGCATTTTATGAATTTTTACTCAAACATTATGAATGATTCATTTTCCTCTTGTTTTTTCATGGCCTTTACGATTATTTTTATTGATTCATGTATCTTGTACACACCTTTTATGAACTTTAAGCATTAGGCTTATGAAATATTCATATTCACGTGATTTTTGTTTTTGTATTTTGTGCTTTGATATCGTGAATAGCTCATGTCACTTTTGCTATATGTAACTGTACCGAAAAACGTGATTGCGATGCATGGAGATCATGTAAAAATTCATAATTATTGTGTAATGTGTTGGTACAGAACAGTTTTAAGTATATTTGTGGAAGTTTAGACTTCCCTGATTATAAATTGTTATTTTTAAAAAAAACTACAAGTTTATTATAAAGTGTTGGAAACAAAATATATAGTTTTGTAACCCAACGTTTTTCTTTAAAATTGTGAAGAACTCCCACTTCCGTGAGAAATGACTGTGTTAAAATCAACACACTCTTGTCCAAAGAAAAAAAACACTGAAATGAAGCACATTTCATGCACCGCTCAACAAGACCTCAAAGTGTTAAAACTGACGCAAAGCAAAAAAAACTTTAGTCAAGATACAAAAACTTCCAAATATAATGGTTAATTAAGAGTTGCGAGTTATTTAATTAGACTGCTGAGGCCGACTAAATGAGCGATAAACTCTAATAGGTGCCAGCAGCTATTAAAAGCAAATTTTCAGCAACTATTTAACAAACTGAAATAATTTTAATAGCTGCTGCTTATTCAAAAGTTGACAATAATTGCACAATTGTCATCGAAAGCAGACGAAAACAAAAACTTAATTTAATTGCTGACTTTTTTGCCGCTTAGTATTAAAATGACAGCATTTGAAAAACCGAATGACAAAGACAGACGAAAACGATTCAAAATGTCAAAAATTAAATTATGAGCTCGAGGCAAAGATATTAAAATATTAAAAGAGAGGAAGTTAGGAGGCGTAAGAGAAGGCAAAGAACATAATAACTGAAATTAAAAGTGTGAATAATTTAAAAATTTGCTAGAAAATAGCTTTTTTTATGGGCCAAAAGAGATTCCTGTCCGGTTTAATAATAGGACGTTAAGCCACTTTTTTTTTTTGCAGTCAAAGTTGACTTCTATATAAGATTTATTAACACGACATTGTTATTTTTAGCAGAGGAACAAAAAAAAAAAAAAAAAAACAAACAAGCTAAACAAAGCACAAATAAACTTGTCAAGGTCGTTTTAAAGCAGCTTTTTTGATGAAGCTGCTTTGAAAATATTTAAATATTTAACGGAAGCTATTAAGAATTGATGAGATGTGCTTAGCTGGAGTTAAGCTGAAGCGGGTAAGAAAGGGTTTAATATTGCTTGGATGTTTTTGGTTAGTTACATTTTAATTAAATTAGCTGCTGAAGATTTTTTGTCTTAATGTAATAAAGACCACAAAAGGGCAGTGAGTATTAAGCATTGAGCTAAGGGTTAGAGGTTAAAGGTTACTGTTACTGTTACTGTTACTGTTACTGTTACTGTTACTGTTACTGTTACTGTTACTGTTACTGTTACTGTTACTGTTACTGTTACTGTTACTGTTACTGTTACTGTTACTGTTACTGTTACTGTTACTGTTACTGTTACTGTTACTGTTACTGTTACTGTTACTGTTACTGTTACTGTTACTGTTACTGTTACTGTTACTGTTACTGTTACTGTTACTGTTACTGTTACTGTTACTGTTACTGTTACTGTTACTGTTACTGTTACTGTTACTGTTACTGTTACTGTTACTGTTACTGTTACTGTTACTGTTACTGTTACTGTTACTGTTACTGTTACTGTTACTGTTACTGTTACTGTTACTGTTACTGTTACTGTTACTGTTACTGTTACTGTTACTGTTACTGTTACTGTTACTGTTACTGTTACTGTTACTGTTACTGTTACTGTTACTGTTACTGTTACTGTTACTGTTACTGTTACTGTTACTGTTACTGTTACTGTTACTGTTACTGTTACTGTTACTGTTACTGTTACTGTTACTGTTACTGTTACTGTTACTGTTACTGTTACTGTTACTGTTACTGTTACTGTTACTGTTACTGTTACTGTTACTGTTACTGTTACTGTTACTGTTACTGTTACTGTTACTGTTACTGTTACTGTTACTGTTACTGTTACTGTTACTGTTACTGTTACTGTTACTGTTACTGTTACTGTTACTGTTACTGTTACTGTTACTGTTACTGTTACTGTTACTGTTACTGTTACTGTTACTGTTACTGTTACTGTTACTGTTACTGTTACTGTTACTGTTACTGTTACTGTTACTGTTACTGTTACTGTTACTGTTACTGTTACTGTTACTGTTACTGTTACTGTTACTGTTACTGTTACTGTTACTGTTACTGTTACTGTTACTGTTACTGTTACTGTTACTGTTACTGTTACTGTTACTGTTACTGTTACTGTTACTGTTACTGTTACTGTTACTGTTACTGTTACTGTTACTGTTACTGTTACTGTTACTGTTACTGTTACTGTTACTGTTACTGTTACTGTTACTGTTACTGTTACTGTTACTGTTACTGTTACTGTTACTGTTACTGTTACTGTTACTGTTACTGTTACTGTTACTGTTACTGTTACTGTTACTGTTACTGTTACTGTTACTGTTACTGTTACTGTTACTGTTACTGTTACTGTTACTGTTACTGTTACTGTTACTGTTACTGTTACTGTTACTGTTACTGTTACTGTTACTGTTACTGTTACTGTTACTGTTACTGTTACTGTTACTGTTACTGTTATTGTTACTGTTACTGTTACTGATACTGCGATCATTTTTCTTTCCTTCTTGATATCCGTATCGTATCTACTGACATGTTTGTTATGATAGAGCAAAGTATCTATTAACTTCATATTCAACTCAAACTAAATGTTTTTTAATTTCAAAATTTTTAAAACAAAAAGAAATTCATTCCAAAAAACTTCACGTCAGCCAAAACAACCAAATCAAACCGCTTTATATGAATTTCATTCCGGCTGGGAATCAAAGTAAATAAAGTAAACCGCGTTTTTTTGCCGCTCCTTCAAAGCAAAATAATCATTTAACGAACGTTATGGCTTTAGAGAATTCAGCCATGAGAAGCAGCGAACAACAAATTTTGTCGTGCACAAATATTGCCAACAAATACATGCAATGGCAACCCTGATGGCTGCGCTCACGTGGGAAATTTCAAGTTCAAAACGATTTTCCGGGAAGATTATATTTTGCTCGGTTTACTTTTGTGTAGTTCATTTTAGTTTTCTATTTTCAATAAATAAACGTGCAAAGCAAGCGAACGATTATAATCGCGGATAATCGTGGCTTTGGTAGATAGCAAAAAATAATAAAACTTTTTTAACATTGCGGCACAGAAGCTAAACTTGCGGTTGTTGTTACTCATACATGCGGAAGCTATTGAAAAGGAAGGTGCTGTAGGTACAACAGGAGGTTAAGCTTCAAACAGCAACAACAACAGCAGTAATGCTCAAAATAATAAACGTTATTATAACGGCATGAAATATTAGCCCATAAGAAAAAAAATTTCAAATAAAGCATGTTCCTAGAACGGCATCTTGTAGCTGCTGTAGCTCGTTTAAATATTTGTTGTTTATTAAGGTGGCAACACTATAAGTGGCGCTGTATAACAACAACAACAACAACAAAAATATAGCTATAACTAAACCCAGCAACCAGCAGCAGCAATAATGCCAAATAAATATAATCATCAGCAATTGCTGCTAGTTGCCTTGCAGCATTCTTAATGTTGCATTTCCTCATTAGTTGTCGTCGTAATCTGTGCTGTTGTTGTTGCTGTGCAACCAATAACAGTAGCAATAGCAACAACAGCAGCTGCTGCTCCTGCTGCTACAGCATTTGTTCTAATGTTGGTTGTTATTCTTGCCTAGCATTAGTGCAATCGTGGCTAACGTGAGTCTTTAGGTTTGCCTGCTGTTCAAATACAACTGCAATTAATTGACATTAAATGCTGTCATTCAATCAATCGTTGGATCATGTTTTTTTCTTTCCCCTCTTTTTTTTGTACTTAAGAAAAAACTGCATTTTATTGAACTTTCATGACAGTGAATTTTATGCTATTGCAACGGTTGTCAGTTATGTTAGCGCTTTAAAGCAACAAAATTGCTTTGGGAAGGAAGAACAGATAATTTTGTCTCATCATGATCTTTAGTGAAATTTAATTTTTTCATCATAATTTAGATTATACGCTATTTTGCTTGAAAATAATAGACTTCTTTTAATGGATTCTGGAAGAAGAGAAAAAATGAGAAGCGTGAACTAAAGCATTAAAATTAAGCGTCTAATTATATTTTAATTAAGTGTTTTATATATATTTTATACACTTAAGGAAGCATTTAACTATAAAAATAACTTAAATTTCTAAATTAACTTTGACGAAGTGGTTATGTCACGGACCTATAATAAAATTTAATAAGAATTTTACTTTTGTAAAATATTACTGGATCTCTTTTGACCACTTAAAATCAAAAATTATGTAAATTACTTAAGGTAGAAAAATTTAATAAAAACCATGCTTATCACTAATTATTTATACATGATTTTTTTAAATTCCTCATTATAGGTATACGTTTTTTTATGGTTATGGTTTGTTAATTTGTATCTACAACGAATGGCATTTTAAACTAAAATTAAATAACAATAACTTAACTTTCTTTTTGTATTTATTGGTAGTAATTTTTTGCATTTGTTGCGACACTCCATCTTAAGGTGGTCTTAACAAGTCTTAACAAGTACGATGTACACCACGGCGTATACGTAACCCTTGTTTTCTGCATACCAAGCGTTAGACATGGGTAACGCAGTAAAAATTGCAGCGCTAACACACTAACTCAAGCGCAGCTAACTGTATCAGCGAAATGCGTTAACGCAATTGCGTCATGCCGCTGTTCAAAATGTTATGGTATCTGTATCAACAAGACGCTTATCAGCACGGAAAGTCTTACAGTAAAACATTGCATAGTGCGTTGAGCATGTGGTAAAGAGCTCATAACATCAAAATGGTTGCAGATGGTTGTTTTTTTTTTATCATTAAATCGAGCTTTCGAACAGATACATACACATTTCTGGTGGGAAAAACAAGTTTGAAGTTGGATTTAAGTTTGCTCACACTTTTCAAATCGAACATGTTCAATTTGAAATAAACTCACACATGTGTGCTCAAGCATCATCCAATCATACATGCTCCAAGAATTCATGCTTAACAGCATCTTCCCCACTCTTTTCTATATACTACAAGCTTATTTGATTTTTTTTTATTCAACTTTCTGTCTTTTCCAACTGTGCTCGATGAACCGTACAACTTGAACATTTTCTTACAATGTTTTCGTTGCTGTTTGCTTTGCTTTGAGTGTTGCATTTGTGTTAATGCGCCATTGCGTTACTTTTTTTAAGGTAGTAGTCCGGTGTGATGGGTGAAAAAATCGATTTTTTTACATTTTTTGAAAGAACCACATTTTAAAAATATGCTCTTAAATTTTCAGACCGAAATTTAGAATATTTTCAAAGTTACAGGCAAAACAAGAGAGCGCGCCAGTGGCAGCTGCTCTGACCGTTCCCTCGTTTATTGTCCTTCCAACCTTTATTATTTAAAGATACCCATTAACTGTTAAGAGACCAAAACCTTACGTAGAGCTCTTAAAGCTGCTGCTTATGACGATTTTGAGGAAACAGAAGGAGTGCTGTATGCACCGGGCATAGCTGTTTAAATAATGTAAGTATAAGTTGTTGCCAAAACTTTAAACGCGTTTTTCTCGAAACCATGTTTTTTGAAATTTCGGGGAATCACTGACTTAAAACTATTCAACCGATTTGGCTCAAAATTTAACAAGTTATTCTACATACACATATCTAAATTAACCTAACCTTTAAAACATTTAATTTTTTAATAATAAATTAATTTTTTTAAACATTTTATCAACAAAAAAATTACATTTTGAGAACTTTTTTTTCACAAGTCCGGTATTTTTTTTTTTTTTTATTATGTATATTATTGGTTAGTTCATTAAAATAAGGTCTACACAATAATAGTCATTTTGATTTTTTCATTTCAGATGACTACGGAAGGCTGTGTGCTTCCCCGAAACAGTTCATCATTCTTTCGAGGACTCCACTTTGAAAAATTTTTTGTATCATTTTAAGTACTTAAATAAATATGTAAAAGTTACAAAACGATCATATATTATTTACTTGTCAAAAAAAGATCACGAAAAAAAGTCGAAATTTCGGCCGTCACTTATATCCAAAATTCGCGCTTTTTTCGCCAAACTTATAGAGTAGTTCATTAAATTTATGGTATGCATAATTGTTCATCTCAACAGCTATAACGCAATACTTTGGATAATATTCAACGTAATACGATTCCTGATCACATTTACTCTTTTGGATAATATTCATTCAAATCGAGCCCGTACCGTGCTTACAGAAGAAGCTATCGCCGCTGTGGATGTGAGGGCAGAGACCGTTCTCAGTAAGCCGGTCTCTGCCCGTCTTCCATTTGAATAATTTCGAGGAAAGATCTTAGCCTACATCCATATAAAATTTAACTGGTGCAAGAATTAAAGCCAGCGTTCGCAACGAAAACGACCTGGAAATTTAACCACATTTTTACTGACAAATCATCTTCAGCGATGTGGCTAATATCAGGCTTTACGGTTAAGTAAACAAGCAGAATTATAGTTTTTGGAGTGAACAAAATCCGCATTTGGCTCTTGAGACTCCATTTAATTCCGAAAAAATCACTGTTTGGTACGGTTTACATGCCGGAGGCGTCATCGAACCATTTGCTTAAAATCCGAAAGAGGTGCCAACAGTACCGTGAATGGCGAACGCTACAGGAAGGAAAATTATTAATTTTTTTATTTCTAACGTTATTGAAAATCATTTGGAAGAGAAATAATTGCAACCAGACGGCACAACATGCTTAGCAGCGAGTGAAACCATCACTTTGTTGTTCTGTTGTTGTTCTCCACCAGAAAATCTTCTTAAATTTATTTAAAAAATATATCTTTTTAATTCATTAATTTCTTCTAAAATCAATATTTGCATGAGATTTTTCATAAACAAGGGGCCTGAAAGACGAAATAGGAGAGGTATTTTTTTGAAAATAAATCTTCTTGTTTTTAAGTCTTAAATTTAAATCTTCTTTAATTTAATTTTTAAAGCTTCTTAAATTTATTTAATAAGATATCTTCTTACTTTCTTCTAAAATCCATACTATCAGGTCTTTTCAAAAGCATGAAAGGCAAAAGAGGAGAGTTATTTTTTAAGAAGAAAACTTTTTGTTTTTTCAGCAAAAATCTTCTTAAATATATTACATAAGATATCTTCTTAATTTCATCTAAAATCCATATTTTCAAGGCTGTTTTTTTTCAAGTCCTAAACTAGGGATGGATAGTCGAGTAGTCGAAAAGTCGATTAGTAGATTATTCTATCAAAATTTAGGTTTTTTTGAAGTCGGATTAAAAATCTAAAATCGGTTATTTGAATCGACTATCCGTGCCTAAAAATATGCAGCCAACTTTGAAAAAAAAAACGTTTTTTGTACAACGCAGCCAACTTTGAAAAAGCAAATTTCACTTGCTTTGAATCGCAGCCAAAACCAAATTTTAAAGATGCTTTAGCCCATTTGATACTTTCTTTCTTCAATACTTTCTTTCATTTTTCAATTGGTGTGAAAAGTAGTTTTAAAAAATGCCGAAGTGTCACTTTCCATGGCAGAAAAACTAACAAAATTTTACTTTTTTAGCCGCTAGCACCTTAAAATTTGATAAAGTAAACTTTTTTCAAATAATGTTTTGTGTTTCTTTAGATTTGCTTTACAAATTTTTCATGATGATTTGTTGCTAACATTGTTTTGATAACTGATAAACTATTTCTTGTCTCTTCATCCGAGGTCCAGAAAAAAGCTATATTACATGTGCTTTTGCAATGGTAATGATTAAGAAGGGAGCAAAAAGTCGGAAAAAAATAGACTTCGGAAAAACCGTTTATTTAAAAATAAAAAAAAAAGTCTTAACCGGTTAAGTCAATTCGACTATCCATCCCTATTCTTGAATTTTCTAAAAAAAATCAAGGAGAAAACCTATCTCTTATTTCTTCTTAAACAAAATCAAGAAGAAAATCTAGTAGCTCTAGGAGATTTCTTCTTAAAAAAAAATTAAGAAGTAGTTGTACAAAATTTCTTCTTACACAAAATCAAGTAGAAAACCTAGTAGCTATATGAGATTTTCCTTAAATTAAGTAAAGAAGACAAAACCAATAACTTTAAGAAGAATATCTTCTTGGGTAAAAACTATAGAGAAATCTTCTTAACTTTGTTCTATATTATTAGGTTTTTCTGTGGCAATTTTTCTGTATGTAAAAGATGCAATAGTTTTAAGGCTCTTTTTCTGACCTTTCTGTAAAAATTACTGAATTTGATTTCTGTCTCTTTATGGTGACCTGAATATAGATTTCTCTTCCTTATATGGCCTAGAGGTGACGAATTTCGGTATTGCTACTCGATATATGTATGCAGGATTGTGAGTCTAGCCTGATTGAAGTTTGCTTAAACTCTGATTGTTCTTATGTTATAAAATTTGACCGATTGGATTTCTTGTCAGCTCATAACTTAATGTTCTACAGCTTTAATATTAATATGGTAAGAACGTCTTAGGTCAGTATCTCGTATCGTGACTATACATCAATTGATCTTTCTGCCTTATCTTATGATTTCATTGGTCTGTTATAATGTCTCTGTGGAAGATAAGCTGAGTGTATTCATGAATAAATTGCATGTTCGGTTTTATCGTCATGTTGCTATACGTTCAATTCAAGTGTCCACCACTTAACCACTATTGTCAGTTATAAGAAATAGGAATAAATTCTATTCTAAATGAAAAAATAGAACAATTGAAAACTGGGATAACTACAGAGAAGAGCTCGTAATGCAGCTACTTTATTAGTTAGAGAGGAAAAAACCAAAATTTTATAATTTCAAGCTAAACTCTGACTTAAGCTCTAAGCAAGTTGACTTAAAAAAATAGAGTTTTCACCAAAGAACTTTGTCAGTGCTATTTAGATCCTGATCTGCTTAACAACTTCTTTCGTTGAAATGATTACTTCAAGCAATCAATCAAAATGAAGAAGGCAACGGGAAAAAGTTGAACATAATTGCTCATTTTTAGATATAGTTTAAGCCGGTGTTTCCAATTTTTTTGGAAGTGACTTTTTCTCCATCTGTAAATATGCTAGTGTTCCCGCGTACACTGACGATATTCAGCTGTACCTCTCACGACCTACTGTATTCTTAGAAAACCTAAGCTATAGACTAAAGCATGGCTTATGTTTGCTTAATAAAGCGGCTATTTCGAACCCACTATTAGTAAATTCTTGAAAATCTCAAGTCAAGCTGCTTGTGAGGAATGATTCTTGCTTTGTGAATATTCCACATCAAAGAATAAGAGTTGATAAATTTTATTTTGTGAATAAAGTAAAAAATCTTTGTTTTATTATAAATTAAAATCTTACTTGTACTGAGCACATAATTATAATCTGACTAGATCAAGCAAATCTGATTTCTACAATTATGAAATAATCAATTTTGAAATTCTTTTAAATTTCAAATTCTACAAAATAATCAATTTTGAAATTCTTTTAAATTTCAAATTCTACAAAATAAATCTTAATTTGCTATGCAGTCAAACTATGCAAAATTGTGAATCAACTTGTTTTCTTTAAAACAAAAACATTCAACAATTTGATGGTGCATAACTCAAGGTTTAACTGTTTTAACATAAACATGCAGTTAAATTTTAATCAAAAGAGGTATAAAAGAAACCCAGAGAAAGAACTTATTTCGTCATCAATAACATAAATTTGGTTAATCATCTAGTTAACAAATGCTTTTAGTCATTTAAAACGGTATAAAATAAATGTATGCTCTCCGCCCAACTAAAGAAGCTTCGCTATGCAGCAGCTTAAATTTTATACATATGTTCGTCTTTAATTCCTATTCTAAAGCTTTGTTTTTAAAATAAATGTCAACCATTAGATACGTTGCTGGACAGTTCAATGTCATGCTTTGAAACTGTGTTATGAATATTTAAATATTTTTAATTTTTGGTTAGATATGTTTGTGTCTGCTATGGTGTTCAGCGCCAGTAATTCTGTCAATAAAGTGGTCGCCATGGTGAAAATTATGAATAAAATGATATACAATAAAGATCAGCTACACATGTAGAAACGATAGCAACAGCAATAATAATTATAGCAAATACAAAACGCTGTTATGCATGACAAAATTTAATATATTTCTTTTTAATTTTGTGGTTTAATATTTAGTTCATTGCCAGAGGTCATCATCATTAGTATTACCACAATTAAAGCCATGCCATGTTGCCTCTTTCACTTCATACTTCATACTTCAAACTTCACTAAAGAACACGCAAAATTGACGCAATTTTTGGCTGAAGTTGTTATCGTCGGAGTTTGACCAAAGTTCATTAACATTTTTGAGAGTGAATATTATATACTTAAAATATTATATCATCGTGTTGGAAAAATTACTAAAAAATATATATAATTTGTCAAAATACCTATGCATGCATAAAGCAAATTATGACACCATTTTTCTGTTAGTTATGGGCGTCTGGTAGCTGCTAACTTTGTTGTACACAGTGCCGTTAATACAATGTCAAATACCATTATTTAGTGCAGCTTACCTGAAATGAGAAGAGAAAAAAAATATAAATTTAGTTTCATATGAAATATACAAAGTTTTAGTCAAGCTATTTGAAATAATATAAACAAATATGGTGTCATTGACTTAAAATGTTCTAAAAGATTTTATTTGCATTTTTTAATTTTAATTTTAATTTATGTTTTTTTTTTTAACTAAAATTTGAATACTTTGCTTGTCTCAAAAAATACTTTGTATATTTATTACACTAAGCTTCTTATTAGCCTTCCAAATAGCCGTTATGAACAGGTTAACCAACCATAGGCTAGTTAGAATAATAATAAACAGCTTTTAGTGACACACATTTTGCAAATTCTTATTCTGCTTATTAAGGGGTGAAGAAAAAATTATAAATCGTAAATAATAATTTTGTGCCTTTTTTTTAACTTTATGCTGATATTACAATATGATTCCAGATAAGTTTTCCTTTAAGTTTAGCAGTCAGAGGCCTCTAAAAAAAAATGCTCTAAATAACCGTGCTGAAGTGTCCATTATTAAATATTTTCAAAAAAAAACTTTGTTTTTTAATGCATTAAGTCATGCGACACAAAACCACAAGCTCAAAATTTGTATCGATTTTTTTGACCACTTTTCAAATCAAATTCAAATTCAAATTCACATTCCAAGTCAAATTCAAATTCAAATTCAAATTCAAATTCAAATTCAAATTCAAATTCAAATTCAAATTCAAATTCAAATTCAAATTCAAATTCAAATTCAAATTCAAATTCAAATTCAAATTCAAATTTAAATTCAAATTCAAATTCAAATTCAAATTCAAATTCAAATTCAAATTCAAATTCAAATTCAAATTCAAATTCAAATTCAAATTCAAATTCAAATTCAAATTCAAATTCAAATTCAAATTCAAATTCAAATTCAAATTCAAATTCAAATTCAAATTCAAATTCAAATTCAAATTCAAATTCAAATTCAAATTCAAATTCAAATTCAAATTCAAATTCAAATTCAAATTCAAATTCAAATTCAAATTCAAATTCAAATTCAAATTCAAATTCAAATTCAAATTCAAATTCAAATTCAAATTCAAATTCAAATTCAAATTCAAATTCAAATTCAAATTCAAATTCAAATTCAAATTCAAATTCAAATTCAAATTCAAACTCAAATTCATATTCAAATTCAAATTCAAATTCAAATTCAAATTCAAATTCAAATTCAAATTCAAATTCAAATTCAAATTCAAATTCAAATTCAAATTCAAATTCAAATTCAAATTCAAATTCAAATTCAAATTCAAATTCAAATTCAAATTCAAATTCAAATTCAAATTCAAATTAAAATTCAAATTCAAATTCAAATTCAAATTCAAATTCAAATTCAAATTCAAATTCAAATTCAAATTCAAATTCAAATTCAAATTCAAATTCAAATTCAAATTCAAATTCAAATTCAAATTCAAATTCAAATTCAAATTCAAATTCAAATTCAAATTCAAATTCAAATTCAAATTCAAATTCAAATTCAAATTCAAATTCAAATTCAAATTCAAATTCAAATTCAAATTCAAATTCAAATTCAAATTCAAATTCAAATTCAAATTCAAATTCAAATTCAAATTCAAATTCAAATTCAAATTCAAATTCAAATTCAAATTCAAATTCAAATTCAAATTCAAATTCAAATTCAAATTCAAATTCAAATTCAAATTCAAATTCAAATTCAAATTCAAATTCAAATTCAAATTCAAATTCAAATTCAAATTCAAATTCAAATTCAAATTCAAATTCAAATTCAAATTCAAATTCAAATTCAAATTCAAATTCAAATTCAAATTCAAATTCAAATTCAAATTCAAATTCAAATTCAAATTCAAATTCAAATTCAAATTCAAATTCAAATTCAAATTCAAATTCAAATTCAAATTCAAATTCAAATTCAAATTCAAATTCAAATTCAAATTCAAATTCAAATTGAAATTGAAATTGAAATTCAAATTGAAATTGAAATTGAAATTGAAATTGAAATTGAAATTGAAATTGAAATTGAAATTGAAATTGAAATTGAAATTGAAATTTAAATTTAAATTTAAATTTAAATTGAAATTGAAATTGAAATTGAAATTGAAATTGAAATTGAAATTGAAATTGAAATTGAAATTGAAATTGAAATTGAAATTGAAATTGAAATTGAAATTGAAATTGAAATTGAAATTGAAATTGAAATTGAAATTGAAATTGAAATTGAAATTGAAATTGAAATTGAAATTGAAATTGAAATTGAAATTGAAATTGAAATTGAAATTGAAATTGAAATTGAAATTGAAATTGAAATTGAAATTGAAATTGAAATTGAAATTGAAATTGAAATTGAAATTGAAATTGAAATTGAAATTGAAATTGAAATTGAAATTGAAATTGAAATTCAAATTGAAATTGAAATTGAAATTGAAATTGAAATTGAAATTGAAATTGAAATTCAAATTCAAATTCAAATTCAAGGCTCGCGCATCGTTTATCCGATTGAGCTGAAATTTGGACACCGAGTACGTCTAATAGTGAGAAAGACTATAAGGGGCGGAAAAAAGTTGGCGGAAGTATGTGGGCGTGGCAATTAAAAAGAAAACACAGGCTATAATAAATTCCAAAGACTTCGGCAAGAGAGCGCTTTAAGTAGTGCGTTTTAAAGACATACTAACTCCTAAACACATGTACCAATTTTAATGAATTTGGTATGAAAGATCAACTCCACCCAAGATAAAACATAAAATATAAAAAATTCCAAAGACTTCCGCAAGAGGGAGCTTTAAGTTGCGCATTTTTAAGACTCAATAACTCCTAAACGGCTAGACCGATTTCAATGAAATTTGGTATGAAGGTTCAATTGCAACCAAAATAAAGCATGGGTAGTAAAAATGGGCGGAAGTATTTAGGCGTGGAACTTTATTATACCTCCTTAACACCTTAACCAATTTCAATGAAATTTGGTATGAAGATTCGACTGCGACCAATATAGCATTGTCTAAAAAAATATCCAATGACTTCCGTGAGTGGCCGCTTTATTCAATCAACTATGTCTGGCTCATTCACGTCAGAACGAATGAACCAATTGTGATGAAACTTGGTAAGCATTTGTATCTTGTTAGTGTAACATTAGATACACGGAGAAAATTACTTGCGTGTGATTCATGCATAGTCGACTCATAAATGTAAATGCTCCTCCCATTTTTGAATTCATACGACTTAACACAAAGATTGTTGCTTTAACTCACGTGTGCTGGCATCCTTATGCATCATTCTTGCAAAGCCTGGCACATAAAGTTATGCATGGCACATGGTTACTGTTCGCATACACCATACTCAAAAATTCACGTGTTAAAGTCTTCTTGCTCATGAATTTTGAGAACTATTTCATAAGCCATATTTTTTGTTAAAAATTATATTACATTTTTGTGAGCAACTATTGCATGAATCATGTTTTATATTATTACAAAAATTTTGTTTATAATTCTATATTGAAATAGAAACATCAAAATTCATTGAATTGTTGGTCGAGCGTGCTGAACGTTGAGATTTAAAAATAATGGACGCAGGTTCGAGCCCGGGTTAGACCAACAAATTTTTTTGTAATTATTTTTTTAAACATATATAAATGTCAATATGATTAGTAATAAAAAAATCAATTTTATGGTTAATAGCTATGCTAAAATTATATATGAAATACAGAAACATTAGTGTTTTTGTTTGAATTTTCTGACAGTTTTTGTGATGAGCAGTTCTAAAATATGTTTTGCTACAATTGATTTATAGTTACCAACATCTCAGTGGAAGTGTGATGGGCTGGCATGTGGAGGGACGTAGGTTCGAACTCCGGCTGTGTAAGTATCAAAATTTAAATTTAATTATTAGAATTCCAATTCTATGTCACAATACTTGCTTAATCAGAAATAACATCCGAAATAAGATTGCACTTGCATTCAAAAAATGTGTTGTCTTACATGTAATATTTTATTTTATTTAAAAAAATAATTATTTAAAAAAAAATTTTGCCACCCTCATCCGGGTTTGAACCCAGGCAGTCCAGCGTTTAAAGCAAACATCAGCCATCACGGCTAAACTCGAACTTTGGAAATTGTGATTCAATTTCATTAAGAAGGTGCCCGTTCGTAGCAAAATTATATCATTTTAGAATTTAAGTGCAAGTAACCACGAATCATGCGATCATAAGTCATATACCATGAATTCTGTTTTAAAGCATAGAATCATGGCTAATTTTTGCATGAATTGTGTGCTAAATGCTTTATTCTTGCGCTCAATTCTCTCCGTGTACAGACCAAAATGCGTTCAATATTAATTTCATTTTGTTTGCCTGTTTACCATGTGCCTGTGTGGCAAATGGTAGCGCTTCCGACTGTTATGCAATGATCACTTGCGACAGTCCGGGTTCAATTCCCGCTTGGGGCAATAATTGTTCGATAAATTTCATGTTAATTGAAGCGTCACGAATAAGATACTTTGAAATTTCACTCGCCGCCAAAGAAGTTTTCCTTCAAAAATGTAAAATTTTTATTGATAATTTAAAAAATGTTAAAATAAGAGCAGTTTTAAAATCGTTCTTTTTCTGTGTTCGAGGCACAATCCTGAGTAACACTGGGTCACATCCGCTAGTTTTCAAATAAAATTATATTATAAAGATTGTTTGGATATGAATTGTAATTCGGTTTTTTTTTTAACTATAAATTAAATTTGTTTATAGTTCAAATTAGACTTTACTTGGTAATCACTTGGTAATAGCTTTAAATTGAATTTTTATTTTTTTTAAACGAGCAAGCATTAATTTTTTTGCAATTCAGATTCATATATTTCTAAATAAAATTCAGCTTTTAAGACAACGAATTAAGTATTTCAGCTAGAAAGTCAGTTTTTCATGTATCAAATTTATATTTTTATTTATAAAATAAACTTTTTTCATAACATATTTAACCTTTTCGCATTAAAATCAATTTTTTTTACAATTTTCTTATTTTGTGTAAAAAAAGTATCATTCGCCCACCTTCCATACAACCCATAGCAGTAAAACTTTTAAAGAAATATATATATTTTGTACACAAATAAAAAGTTATTTAAATTTTTTGTAATATTTTAATATTTATTTTAACATGATAGAGGGTTTAGAGTATTCCATAGTTGGGCTAGGCCGGCTTTAGAAAAAAATCTTTTTCAATTTTTTCAAATCAAAATCAAATTTTACTCCTCAAATGTAACTATTTGCATTTCAAACTCACTTTCTTAATGAAATGAATTTGTTTTTTGCACTCAAATTCATATATATTCATATATTCATATATATATATATATTCACATTTTTGTAATCAGTTGGTAATTGCTTATATTTTAATTGATTTATTTTTAATTTTTTTACCCTCAAATTCAAGTTTTTGAGCATCAAAATTCTTTGCACTCAAATTCACATATTTTTAGATCAAATTGAGCTTTTAGAATTGTAAATTCTGCTTTAAAGCTAGAAATTCAAATTTTCACATATACAGTATAACTTTTAGTGCATAGTTTGGTAATCACTTGGTAACAGTTTTTATTTTTATTAATATATTTCGTATTTTTAAAATTTGAATTCAACTTTTTAAATCCCAAAAATGAAATTTTTTACATCAAAATCAACTGGTTACTTCTGAAATTCATTATTTTTTTATTTCAAATGCAGGTTCTAGTATATTTGTTTTAAATTTAATTCAAATTCATGATATATCTCGTTTTTTTCAAATTTATATTCAACTTTTTCAATTCCAAATTCAAACTTTTCGCATTAAAATCAATTTTTATTCCTGAAATTCATTATTTTTGATTTCAAATGCATGTTCTCGTAAATTTATTTCAAATTTAATTCAAATTCATGATATATTTTGTATTTTTAAAATTTATATTTAACTTTTTTAATTCCCAAATTGAAACTTTTCGCATAAAAATCAATTTTTACTTCTGAAATTCATTATTTTTGATTTCAAATTCATGTTTTCGTATATTTATTTTAAGTTTAAGTCAAATTCATGATATTTTTTGTGTTTTTAAAATTTATATTCAACATTTTAAATCCCAAATAGAAATTTTTCGCATTTAAATCAATTTTTACTCTTGAAATTCATTATTTTTGATTTCAAATCCATGTTTTCGTATATTTATTTTAAGTTTAATTCAAATTCATGATATTTTTTGTATTTTATAAAATTTATATTCAACTTTTTAAATCCCAAATTGAAAGTTTTCACATTAAAATCAATTTGTACTTCTGAAATTCATTATTTTTAATTTCAAATGCATGTTCTCGTATATTTATTTCATATTTAATTGACATTCATGATATAATTCATATTTTTAAAATTTATGTTTAACATTTTCAATTCCAAATTCAAACTTTTCGCATCAAAATCAATTTTTACTTCTGAAATTCATTATTTTTGATTTTAAATTCATGTGCTCGTATATTTATTTTAAATTTAATTCAAATTCATGATATATTTCATATTTAAATAATTTATATTCAACTTTTTAAATCCAAAATTCAAACTTTTCGCGTCCAAACCAATTTTTACTTCTGAAATTCATTATTTTTAATTTCAAATGCATTTTCTTTTAAATCAGATCATCTTTTAAAACTCTAAATTCGTATATTTTTTTCAAATGTAATTCAACATTTCATTCTTAGCTTGGTAATGACTTGGTAATCGCTTATTTTATTAAAATTTTCATCAACTTTTTGACAAATTTTTCATAAAATGTTTACTCATTTTACTCTTAGCTTGGTAATCACTTGGTAATCGCTTATAATTTATTCGAATTTTCATCATCTTTTTGACAAATTTTTCATAAAATTTTTTCAGCTTTTTTTATTTATTTATTTCTTCTGAGTGCATGTAACATGTTGACAAGAGACCAACATAAATAAGGAAAAAATAAAAAAAAATGCCCACATCACTGCAACACTGGAAAAAAGAAGAGGGGAAGAGGCTTGCAAATAAATAAAATACCGGCACATGGTGGCTGCACATAAAACTCAGAAGGGAAAGAAAAACAGCATTAAAGGATGCTATTTCTGCATCCTACACAACGAAAACAACAACAACAACACGTTACAGCACTTAAAAATGTTGCACTGTACTTCGTTTGCTCGTTGCTTTGTTGGCTGCTGCAGTTTTTATTTTTGCTTTTGCTGTTGTTGCAATGCTTGCTTTGCTGCAACGTCACCTTTAGTAGACTTTAGCACCACCTCCACGACTGCATGTCTTGTTTTTTCTTGCTGTTGTTTGCTGCACTTTCAGTGTTAATGACCCTTGTAAAAAGGGATTTTTGCCTTTCCTGCATGCAACAACATCTTCTTGTTTACATCCATGCCTTTTTATCAATTTTTCAACTCTGCTCATACATCAACTCAATCGTCATTCTTGTCATCATGATCTTCATTATCATTATCATCATCATCATCATCATCATCATCATCATCATCATTATCAACATCATTTTGCTTTTACATTCTACCTATCAGCACCAACATGGTTACCAACATGTTCAACATCATCACCATCATCTTCATCGTCATCTTCATCATCTTACAGCCTCATCATCGTCATCATCGTCATCGTCAGCGTCTCTATGTTATTTACTGATTATGCTTCGTCGCCCCTTTTTTTGCACTCCCTACTATATCTTCTATACTTTTTGTGCAATTTTTTTTTTCTTCTTTTTCCCTTTTTCAATTTATACGCTGCTGCAGCGTCTGCGTGTTTTCAGTGTTTGTGGCTTTTTATTTTTGCTATTTTTTAATTTTATTTCATCTGGTTTTTTGCTAATTTATAAAAATAAAATTATTTCTCTTAGGGGGAATATAATCTGGGAATCGCGCTTGTAATGATGCTGTCTGTTGCGGCTGGTGTAAAGTTGATGCGATATTCTTATTATTGCTGTTGTTTTTGTTGTTATTGTTGTTGCTTCTTATGTTTAGCTTAGTTAATGGTGATTATGATTAATTTTATTCTGAATGGATTTTTATTACAAAATTACCATCATAACTTGAACTAATTGAAAAAAAAGGGTTTTGCTTTTGCTTAAAAGTTCAAACTAAAATATTATTTTCCTGGGAAAACAAGTAGGTTGTACAACACAGCAGCTTAAGATAATTTTAAATGAAAACGATATAATTAGCAAATTATTTGAATGCGTGAAATTGATTTAACTCATTAATAATTAAAACACAATTATTACATTGAACTTGGCATAGTTAATTGGAACAATTAATAACGGCAATTAACAATTATTTCGTATCTAAAAAGATTTTCATTTTCAAATGAAAAACAGCGGAGTCGAATCTTAGAAGTGTTTGGAAAGAAGAAGCTGTGAGCTGAAAGCATATTTTTTTATATGATTTATAATTTTTTTGGGTGCTGATAAAATGATTTCAGCTCGCATAAATTAGTTATGTTTGATTACTTCGCAGAACTCGAATGTCTGTCAAAACTGTTTTGTTCATTAATGAACAAAACCACTAAAAATCAGAATTTATTTTAAACAAATCTGGTTCTCACTCGTGTCAAAATATATACTTTTGTGAAGATTGCTTTCTTGAAAGTGATTTTTTGACTATCTTATACATGGTGACCCACTACTGAGTGCAACTATTTACGGAGGTGAAAGGTAATGTCGAGTTGAGCAAAAAATCGTATGGAAGGGGGGGTCTATTTTCAGATTCTTAGGAGCTACAGGGTTAATTAATATTTCACGATTTTGATTCAAATTATTGTTTCTAGCACAAAAACTAACTCATAGAAAAATAATTTATTTTGAGAGCTCATCATTGTAAAGGCAATAAAATCATCATTCTAACGGTATATCAACAAACCCCACTGAGTTAACCGTTGCTGAGCTGTGCTTGTCGAAAGATGAAATCAATCGGTGGAAACTACTAAATATCAACTTTGAGTCCAAATTTCTCAGATTTTCACGTAATAACTTGACTTTTTTTCGCAATAAATCTTGTAATTTATTCAATTTTCTTTGCAATGACACTTAAAACATAAACATATCTCTAAAAATAAAAAAGTTGACTGTGCTAAAAAAATGTACGTATTAGAAAACATATGGAAAAACATAGTTATGCAGTTTTAAGGAAGTTATGGAGGTTTTATATGCTGATATGACGTTCCATAATGTTTTGAAAAGGTAATATAGATGGACAAAAGTCGAAATGGAATTCCAAAAAATGTTGTATTCCATTTTTACAAATACTGCAATAAACATGGTGACCGTGGCATGCAGGTTAAGTGTGCGGCCTAGCATGCTCGGAGCCCAAGTTCGATCCCCAGCCGCGGCGAAAAGTTTTTTTCAATAAAAAATTTTTCTGATCGGTCACCACCTCTCTGCAGACAATGGCAAACCACAGAGATTAAATAATGCCATGTAAAGCTTCTTGAGAACATTAACTTTAACCGTTCGGAATCGGCATAAAACATGTAGATCCAGTTCTCGGTCAATTGTGTGCAAATATTTAATAACACACACAACACAATTATCATTAGAAGCTCGGTCAAAGTCCTTTCAAGGGCTGAAATGGCCAATTTGTTTTTTTTTTTTTCAATAAACATAAAACACTTGTCTCTATTATAATTGGCAACACTGAAAATGGAAGAGAGTTTCTAAAAGAACAGTTTTTCGTTAATTATTGAAAAAATAATTCTGCAGTCTGAGAGTCTAAAAAGTCAAATATAAGTCTGAGAACAAAAATTTTAGCAAATTCTTTGTTGTCTTCATTGAAAACACAATTCAAGGTTCCCAATAATGACAGAAAATTAACATATTCATTCTTGCTAGACCTATAAAAAAGAGTTTTGAAACAGAGTCTGATAATGAAGCCAAGAAATATAATCAAAACTAGAAGGACTTAACCAGACAATAATTTCGGGTATACATATCAAAGACAATTTATCATATAATATAATTTTAAGTATCACTTATGTATCACTTTGTATGTGAGGTCAGCTTGGTCGTCATTAGATTTTATTTCAATTTTCAAACTAAGAGTGCCTATTTGAGATTGAAGCTAACGTGAAAAATAGCCAGACATTAAATTCATGTCTATGGAACTAAAAGAGGTTTAACGATTTGAAAAAGTTGCCTTGTATGGAAGGTAAGTGTGGTTTTAATGCGATTTTACTCATTTTTGAAATATCGAATTTCATTACGATAGCTTCAAATTTAGGGCTGTAATCGAAGGGCGACAGATACACATACATGACTAAATGTTTTCAATTGGTAATGCTGATCTATAATTAAAACAATTTTCTTTAACTGCCACGCCTTCTTATTGGCTTTAAAAAGTGACAAGATTAAAACATTCTTTACAAAGTATGTGCGTGGGAGAATATACAGTGGCAGAAAAAATAATAGAAACGTTAATTTTCTTCAACAATTTGTTGTTAACAAAAATTTTGTTTTTATAAATTATTTTAAATAAATCATATAGACAAATTATTTTTTCAAATATTTCATAAATTTAATAAGTATATATTTGCACAAAATTTAAAATAAAAATTCAATTTCAATCATTTTGTAAATTCATCCTTGAAAAATAATAATAAAAAATATTAATACGTGAACATTTAAGTTTGTCGTACGCTTTTTTGGTATTAATTAAAACTCAAAATAAATGAAACTTATATCACTCGAAAGGTTATGTTGCCCAGATGTGCAGAATGTATATATAAATGATATAACTGATAGAAGGGGTTCCCAACCTTCTAAAAGAGAAATTAAATTTTTGAGAAAAAATCCGCTCTTTGATTAATATGAAATTTGGTTGACGGAAAGTTTTTGAGTTGGTCGAATTTGAATTTTTTTTAAAAGTAACAATTTCTGAAAAAAATGTAGTTTTATTCATTCGTCAATTGTAAAATTTGTAAAAAAAATTTGTTTTGAATTAAAAAATTTGACTTTCCATGTTAATATCTTGGTCGGATTTTAGCGGTTTTTCCATATTTTTAAATTTTTCGAAAAGTTTGTTAAATTAATTCTTTCAAATGTGATAAAAATTACAGCAATGTTCTAACCAAAAGTATTTTAATGAATTTTCTTAATATTGTCGTTAATTATTTAGCCAGTGTTTCAACCAAATGCCAAGAGAGAGAAAAAAACTGTCTTAAATTGAATGTTCTAAATTCTGAAGCAAATATCTCCACCATCTGTGAATAAATTTTATTTATTTCTTTTTTGTATTTAAGTCTTATCAGTAAACTTAAAAAAACTTTTGAAAATAATACCGTTTTTTGTTTGTTTATATTTAAATTATTCCTTTTAAAAAAAGACCATAAAATTTGCTTTATTCTTAAAATATGGGGTAAAAATGATTTTTGTTGTAAAAAAACAAAAACTTAAAATTGCATTTTTGATTTTCTTTCAAAGTCTATACCGAATATAAGATGAATTTATTTTGTCTTGACACTAAATTAATAAACTGTCCGTGCCATCAAAACATCAAGGCTACTCCCTATGATTTCTTTGACAAAATTCAATTTTTTTAAAATGTTCTTTTTCTGTTTTTAAACAAAATAATAAAATAAAAAAATAATTTTTTTTAAGAAAATAGCTTTATATCTCTAATTAATTAAGAGTTATAGCCTCGAACTTATTTTTATCATCTCGCATATAATTATAAATAGGCAATTAATAAATTGGTCGAATTTCGACCTCAGGCGATACTAGTAAAAATTAATGCTCTATTTTGGTAATATTTCTGTATATTTTTTTTAATAATTTACTTTTTCCTGAATTCAAAAGCTATGACGTTAGTATTTCACTGTTTCACTTTTAGATTTAATAACTTCATGACATCTCCAATTCATATAATTAACCACATTGCCACAAGAAACCGCCTGTATAAAGGAATATACCACGATTTGATGCCAAAACTCTTCTTTGCTTTTCTGTTTTACATACACCAATTTGATGCTTTAGAACTCCCCACATGTCCTCTTTTTTATTAAGATCCAGAGACTGCGAATGTCATGTTTCGAAAATAAATGTTTTGAAAGTTTTGAGGAAATTTTTGGTTCATAATTCTACAGTTACTTTCATCTTAGAGACATTTCCTGCTTGGCCTGTGACAGCATCACTTTAACCAATATTTTGACATAGTTCACAGCACACATGGTATCTTTAGTCAAGAAAATAGAACCAACCGACTGTTGATTTGAAAGTTTCATTTGTTGGATGGTATTTAACAGTGAAATCAGTTATTTCAACCCATGATTTGTTTGATAAAACAGCATTTTTTCCCTGAGTGTATATTATAATTTTTGATCGTCTTGCACACATGGCGCTATCAGATCCGAAGATATTAACCTTAGTTTCATCTGAACAAACATCTGAGTGGTGACCGTGGCATGCAGGTTAAGTGTGTGGCTTAGCATGCTTGGAGCCCGGGTTCGATCCCCAGCCGCGGCGAAAAGTTTTTTTCAATGAAAAATTTTTCTGATCGGTCACCACCTCTCTGCAGACAATGGCAAACCTCAGAGAGTAAATAATGCCATGTAAAGCTTCTTGAGAACATGAGCCGTTCGGAGTCGGCATAAAACATGTAGGTCCAGTTCTCGGTCAATTGTGTGCAAACATTTAATAACACACACAACACAATCGATCATAAGAAGCTCGGTCAAAGTCCTTTCAAGGGCTGAAATGGCCAATTTGTTTTTTTTTTTTTTTTTTTTCATCTGAACAAAAACGGTTTTGCAAATTATCTAGAAAGACATGTTTGTTCGCAAGAAAACATCTCAGTTTGATGTCTTTGAAGCTCAAATAGAGAAGTTTTCTCGGGCTTCTACCCATTAATACTACTTCCTAGCAAAAAAGTACCTCCAAAAGAAGATAAAGTGAAAGGGAAAGTCGTAAATTCCATCCCTTCTTCTTTCATACCCAGAAGGCATTCTTTTAACACATGAATGCCATTGGGAAGAGTACTTTCCTTGGTCTTCGCTATAAGTGCTTCTAGAACTTTTTAATGGAAGATTTCTTTGATGCCTTCAATGAAACAAAAAAAAAAATTTTAGAAGACATTCGATGGTTCAGAAGACATAAGACAAAATGATTCTAAGAAAATATTTAATCATTGCCTTGCATAAGCCATGTCATGGAAACATACTGGTAAGCTATTCAAATAGCCTTTTAGAAATTTATTAGAATGCCACCTGAAAGCACTTTTCGATAAGGCGGAGGAGAGGAGAAGTACAATTGCATTTTTAGAGTGAGAGTGCATGTCAAGTTTGTGTCATAAGTTTTAATGGGTTTATTTATTCATAATCTTATTATATGGTTCATTGCTTGCGCTTGTAAATCATTTTGGAGTTTTTATTATCGACTCAAGAGGTGACTCTGATCAAGAATATATATACTTTTCTATACCGGACTCGTTTATTTCTTGGTGTTACAAACGTTTTCACAAAATTAATAAACCATGACCTCTCAGGTTTAGGGTATAAAAACGCCTTAATTGTGCTAACCATAACACATATTACACTAAAAGAGGTGCCTATGACTGTGACCTCTAATAATTTCAAATAATTTTATGAAAAAATTTTCACTTTTAATTTTACATATAGGATATACCTATATTACTATGTCCCGCATGGATTATTACTTTGGACTAGTCATTAAAATAGTTGTTAATAAGAGGGAATTTCAGGAATTGCCAAAAAGTCAAAATCAATTCATCTAAAATAAATAAAAACAACAGCTCATCTCTCATACACTCAGAAAAATGTCATTTTAAAACACGGTTAGGTTGCATGATTTGCCTTTAAGTTAACAGTTTTCTGTGTTGAATGAACGTTTCGAAGTATTTTTTTTTTCTGTTAAAATCATCTGTTGAAATATTTTTGTGTTTTTGTTGAAATATCTGTTTTTTCTAAGCAATAGTTTTTAAATATGTTTTGCTATATTTATTTTATCGTCATCAATATCTCAGTGGAAGTGTGCTTGACGGTCACGCGGAGAACGTGGGTTCGAACCCTAGCTATGTTAGTATCAAAATTTTAAGTTTAATTATTGAAATTTTAATTCTAATTCATTAACTGTTTGGTCAAAAATAAACTTCAAAATAAGTTTGCTTATAATCTTGAAAAAATTGCACAATTTATTTTTTATTAAAAAAAAATATTTTAAATAAAAACAAGTAAAGAAAGTCTAAAGTCGGTCTAGGCCAAATATGAAAAACCCTTAACCTACTTTTCCAAAAATAAATAATAGTATTGAAAATGGGCGTGTCCGTGGGCGGATGAAGCCTATATTTTACATGCATTTAAATGTTGATGAAAAATTTACACATACCAAGTTTTATTCCTTTAGCTCACAGTTAAAGCCTTTATTGTGATTTCGCTATGGGAGGTGGGCGTTTTCATAGACGGATTACTTCCAATTTTTGAACACACCTTAGTTTTAGCATAAAATACATACGTACCAAATTTGGTCTCTCTATGACAAACATAACCTTATTTAATGAATTTAAAACTTTTTGGGTTGTATGGGAGGTAGGCGTGTCCGTCAGCGGATGACGTCCATTTTTCAACACCATCTTTTTTTCTCGTAAAAAACATACGTGCCAAATTTTATCTCTAAAGGTTAAACAGAGGTTTACTTATTGCGTTTTCAATTTTTGGGTTGTATGGGAGGTGGGCGTGTCCGTGCGTGGATAATACCCATTTTTCGAAGACATCTCTATGTTTACATAAAACACATATACACCAAATTTTATTGTTGTAGGTTTATTATGAGCTAATTTATCCAGTTTTCAATTTTAGCTTTGTATGGGAGGTAGGCGTGTTCGTGGGCGTATAATGTCCATTTTTCAAAATCATCTTTTTTTTTGTTATAAAAAACATATATGTCAAATTTTATCTCTATAAGTTAAACAGAGGCTTATTTATTGTGTTTTCAATTTTTGCGTTGTATAGGAGGTGGGCGTGTCCGTCAGCGGATGACGTCCAATTTACAAAGACATCTTTGTGTTGATACAAAACACATACGTACCATATTTTATAGGTGTAGGTTAAATATGAGCTGAGTTATGCAGTTTTCAATTTTTGCGTTGTATGGGAGGTAGGCGTGTACGTGGGCGGATTCCAAAAATATTCAATAGTGCAGATTCTTGGCTCCATGTGATCATGTCTACCAAGTTTCATTCAATTATCTCAACTCCATCTTCTTATCCTGTGTTTACGGACAACACACAGACGGACGGACAGACGGACGGACATGAATAGCTCGACTCACGAGGTGACGCTGATCAAGAATATATATACTTTTCTATACCGGACTCGCTTCGTTCTATGCGTTACAAACGTTTGCACAAAATTAATATACCGTAAGCTTTCAGGTTTAGGGTATAAAAAAAAATAGTTGGTCTTGCCGGTATTTGAACCAAGGACAGTAGACCTCTAGACGTACTCAGCTAAACATTAACATTAAAAAAAGTGATAAAATTTCAATAAATACGTTTGTATATGGGTTTCGTATTCTAAAGACCAACAGTTAACCGACTGTTGATTTGAAAGTTTCATTTGTTGGATGGTATTTAATAGTGAAATTTGTTATTTCAACCCATGATTTGTTTGATATAACAGCATTCTTTCCCTGAGTTTATAAAAAACTTAAAAACAAAAAAAAACAAATTGGCCATTTCAGCCCTTGAAAGGACTTTGACCGAGCTTCTTATTATCAAATTGTGTTGTGTGTGTTATTAAATGTTTGCACACAATTGACCGAGAACAGGACCTACATGTTTTATGCCGACTCCAAACGGCTAAAGTTCATGTTCTCAAGAAGCTTTACATGGCCTTATTTACTCTCTGAGGTTTGCCATTGTCTGCAGAGAGGTGGTGACCGATCACAAAAATTTTTTTATTTAAAAAACTTTTCGCTGCGACTGGGGATCGAACTCGGGCTCCGAGCATGCTAAGCCACAGACTTAACCTGCATGCCACGGTCACCACTTCGTGGTTTTTTATAAAAAACTTATCAGATGAAATATTTAAATTTACTTTTAGTAGCAAATTTATACAAAATTGTGAATTTTGGTCACAAAATCATATTCAGACGTCACAAAAATTGCTTTGGTCGAGTGGTTAGCATGGTTAGCATGCTTGACCGGGTTCGAATCCCGCTCTAGCCATGGTCCAACGCTTTTACCTTTCTTTAATTCTTTCTTCATTTCTAATCAACTGAAATTAAAAATTCATCAATACATACGGCTTTGGAAGTAGTAGTTGGTGGTAAAGATCTTTGTAGAATGAAATTACTTAATAATTCGAATTGACTGAGGTAAAGGCATAAATAACACTTGTCTCAGATTCAAATTCGCTTGTTGATATAGCGCTTCGCCACGCATTCTACATTCTACACTTGTTTCGCTTAATTTCACTATCTGTCCTACTTATCTATCTCCCCATTTTCCGAGCCAAGGCAGACTTGACTTGAATAGGTTTGAAATCCTTGGTTCAAAGCCAAAAAAAAAAAAAAGTAAGTTTAAAATTTATAGTTAAGTAAAGTTATATTCCACAGAAACTATATTTTTTATTTTTTATTTAAAGTTCTTTGCAGAATATGAGCTTAAATTTTAAAACATTTTTAAATTTAAAGTTTTCGAAACGAACGTACTATTAGTTCCATTTTTTCGAATCCACAAGCTTACGAAAATTTTTCACTCGAAAAGAGTTGAAAAAAATGTGAAAATTTATTAAAGAATTAATTTTATTTTAGAATATTAAAATTAGATTATTATTAATTTAGATTATTTTTTCTTTTAAAAAAATTTTTTGCCCAAAGTGAGGATTGAACTTGAGACACGTTGGATACATTTAATTTTTTTAAAACAACCAAAACCGAAATTATTTAAGTCTTTCCGGTAATTTCTGCATATATTGCTTTTTTTTATTGAGATACTGAAGAAATATGATTACATAAATTTAAGTATAAAAGATTCATCCTCTGAACCTTAAAAAACCTTATAAAAAATACATAAAACATTACAAATTAATTCGCCCATCAATTCGTCTAAATTGAAAAAAATTTAAAAATTAAAATGGGTGGTTTTTTTGCAAAATAAAAGCATATTTGAAAAATATTACTTTTACCTTAAATTTATTATTTTTTAAATGTATATTTTTATTAATGAAAAAAAAAATAAAAATTTAGTGCCGCTCTTAAAAAAATACTATCTGGTTCTTAGTCGAAATATCACAAATTTTTGTCTCTCGTCCTCAAACAGCACCAACATTTTAACTTAAATATAGATGTGTAACGTTTGTAAAGTTTTACATAAATATTAATACAGTTATTTTGGGGTTTTTTAATTTATTTTTTATATATTATTTTTTTATAAAATAGTCTCTATTTAATTAACAAAATATCGTGACCCAAAAAATTAAGGTTTCCAAATTATAAAATAAACGTGCAAAATTTTTTTTGAGTTAAAAAACTTTTATTCATGGAAAAATTATTTATTTCATTGCCTTAATCGAATTTAAAACACACACACAAAATCTTCATTCATCTATGCTATACCAACAGGACAAAAGAATTCCACAGATACTTGTACTATATGAATAAAACATTGTGCTAAAGCTACTTACTTTACAACATATATAACAAAAAAAAGAAAAAAAAAACTTAACCAACCAAAGCAAAATCTTTCAAGTTAACAACTACTGCTTAATAGCAAAATGATGCTCATGGAATATATTTACAACAATAATGTATCAACTTACATTTGGGAATAGAGCTTTGTTACACGTTCCCAACATTGTTGTAATGTATCTATGTCTGTTAATATGTAAGTATGTTAGTACACGTTGTAAGCATAACAAAAAAAACAAAAAAAAAATAACTCCAAATGCTTGCTTAGCCAAGTGAGTGAGTTTTTATTTTGGCACTAAGAATCGTAAAAAGAAATAAGTAGTAAAAGGTGAAGGAAGTTAGCTACTATTAAAATCAAGCACATTGTTGTTGTGTTGTTTTGTGATGCTTGTTTTTGTTTTTCTTCTCAGTTTGCTCGAACTTGTGTCTGCATGTTTTGACCTTCTAGATTTATGAGCTCGTGTGCAGCGAGTTGTTGGTGAATTCTACAGAGATTCTAGCAAAGCTAGTTTAAGAGTTCTTCGTCTTTTGCTTCGTTTTTTAGCCATACTAGGCGGGGGTTGTACGTGGTTGGCTTAAAAGCGCAGCAGCTTTGAGCTCAAAGTCATTAACAAGGTAAAGTACGAAAAAACAATATGTTATAAAAATAGTATCGAAAACAAAAGAAGTAAGTAACTAGTTTGAGTTGAAGTTGAGGCAGGAAGAATTGCTTGATGTTTGGAAGCAAACAAAAAAAACAAAAAAAAGAACAAAAAATTGAAACGAACTGGTAATAAATTAAAGCGTTGCAAGTTATTTTTAAGCCCACATCTTCAGCTGCTGCTTGGAACTAAAAAGCTGGGCATACCTGAACCATCATTTAAAGTGGGCGTTAGCAAAGGCGGTAGACCCTTTGAGAAGAAAGAACAACACAAAAATTGTAAATTAAAAAAAAGTATCCTGAAGCTTGCTGCTGTTGTCAATCATTTTAATGAGTCCAAAGTACGAGTTGTGTTGTTGTTTTTTTTTGTTTCTACACAAGTAAATGCTTGTAATTAAGTTTAAGCTTTGCTTTCGTTGCAAGAAGTTACTAATTATGTTAACACTTTAGTTAATAAAACAGATAAATTACCAATCATAGATACATCATGCGTGAAAGTTGAGCATTTAAATTTGATAAATAGATAAAATTCGAAGATTTTAAAATTAAAAAAAATAATACTAAAAATAATTATATTACATGGTTTTTGGCTAGTTTTATATGGCTTTAAGCTACACTGAACCAAAACAGTAAAGAATAGTAATGAATTTTTACATGATCTCCAGGAATCGCATTCATGAATTTTGATCCAGTAACCAATTCATGAGTACCATGAACTATTCATGATATCAATGCACAAAATACACAAAACGAAAAAAACCACGAACAAGTATTTCATAAACCTAGTGTTAAAAGTTCATAAAGTGTGTGTACAAGATACATGAAGCAATACAAAATTTCGTAAATGCCATGAAAAAATACAAGACAAACATGAAACATTCACACTTCTTCTGACTAAAATTCTTACACAAATACGAGGAAAACAAGAACAGTTCATGAGATATGTGACAAAAATACTTGAGTTTCATGTCACAAGAAAAAGTGAACTAATTCATAAGCTTAGTGACCGTAATTCATATAACCCGTTTGGAAATACAAGGGCAGCAAGAATAGTTCATAAGATAAGACACAAAAATTCGTGAAACTCATGTACACGGTTAAAAATTTTGGACTAGATTTTAATCCAAACTTTGGTATAGATTAATTTTTAATCCTAAAAGTACTATTTTTTATTCCATATTTTAGTTTAATTTTTTTAATCTGAAAAAGTTTAAGTTTAAGACTATTTTTGGACTACAAATTTGCATTAAGGTATTATTTTCAGGAAAAAGTATTTATGTTAGTTAATAGCTGAATTACAATGCAGCACTGGCAGTGGCAGCAGCTGTGTCCGTGGCAGCGGCAGTGAGAGCTTTTTCGTATTTTACTGCCTGCAAATTACAATATAGCAGTGGTAGCGTCAGCATCAAAAGCAGTGAATGTGGAATTTTTTTTAGTGGTTTAATTATTTGCATGTTGACAGTGAATTTAGAAATAAGGCTAACCTCGGCAGACCTGCTTACTGCCACTGCTGCTATGTAAGTTTCACCATTAAACAACAGTATTCCTAAAATAACAGCTGATCAATGGCACTGCCACTGACGCTGCCACTTCCGCATTGGAATTCAGGTTTAAGATTGGAAACTACTACTAGTACGAAATTTAAGCTAAATATAATTCTGAATGTTGTTAAAGCATCCGAAATTTATTTTTAATTAAATGAAACAAATTGTTTATTAAAATCTGAACCAAAATATTATTATATACATTATTACAGTAAACAGTGTTTAAACTTTTGTGGATTAAATAGTAATCCTTTTCGGATTACAATATTTTAAACTTTTTTGGACTAAAATCTAATCCTATTTGCACTTAAATATTTGAAACTTTCTGAGGATTAACAATTATTCCTTTTTGGATTAAAAAATTTTAAACTTTTTGCGGATTAAAAAGAAATCCTTTTTGGATTGAAAAATTTTTGAAAAAGAGTCTTTTTTTGGTCGTGTCCTATATGTTATCCAAAAAAGTTTAAAATTTAGTCCAAGATTTTTAACCATGTACTTATACAATGGAAGCGTAAACTAACTTGTGCATTTAATGACCAAAATTTATACATCCTATGTACAGTGGTGGAAAAAATAATAGCAACAGTTTCTATTGTAGTACTTAAAATATCATTATTATGTTAATTAACAGTTCATCAAATATATTGAAAAATTGTGTGGAAAAAAATAGGATTTATCTTTAAATAAACGTGTATTTCAACAATATGAACAAAGTAGGAATCAAGTTTATAACTGTCCGACTGTCTACCTTTACACACAGGGAAAAAGTGCTGTTAACTGTCCCAGAAATAAGTGTCCTTTTGTTTTTTTTTTTATTGTGAAAAAAACAATGCTGTTTTTTTAAAAATTCTTTCAGTTTATTATTAAGTGAACATTAAAAAATAAATAAAAATTTTATTTACATTGAAAAAAATACACTTAAAAAAAATTATGCACTTTTTGATTAAGGTCCTTCATTAGGTTTTTTACCGAACTTTCATTGACCTAAGTGTATGTCCGAAGTCATTTACGTCGAAATATTTCAATGTTTTTGCAGTTTGTTTGGTATTCTTAAGATTTATTTTCATTAAAGCCCAATATCTTTTGATTGGACGAAGTTCGGGGCAATTCGGAGGATTGACTTCTCTTGGTACCACAGTGACATTATTGGCTTGGTACCAATCCATCGTTCTCTGGGCGTAGTGACATGTTGCTAGGTCAGACAAAAATAGTACTCAACCTTGGTGCTGATGTATAAAAGGCGGCGTTTGCCAGACACTCTCTGATATAAATTTCGTTGTTGATTGTGCGATCTGTTACAAATTCCTTACTTCGAAGGCCACATTTGCAAATGGTCTGCCATGTATTTCTTTGGAAATTTTGGTATGTTTTTCGATGGTAAATTTAGAGGATGCTCCACCCCTTCTAACCGCAGAGTAATATCCGTGTCGAGATAACTGTTTGAAATCCGCTTTGCAGTACGTTTCATCGTCCATGATCACGCAATCAAATTTGGGCAGGTAATCGCGATACAGTTTTCGAGCCTTCCTCTTGGCTTTGGCGTCCTTTTCTTCTGACCTATCAGGTACTTTTTGTACTTTATAGCTCCTTAGGTTGTAATATTTTTAATCCGTTAAACACTTGACTTCGATGTTCCAGCTTTTGCTGCCATATCACGAACCGAAGTGCCTGGATTCTTAACGTTCTGGGCCACCGCTTGGTTCGCTGGACCACTTTTTCTCCCTGAGCCTTGCGTTTTTGATAAAGGGGTAAGCTGTTTGTATCGTTTTATGGTCCTTCCGATAGTTTTTTACGCACACGCTAATTTCCTTAGCGATCTTTTTGTACGCGATGTTTGGATTTTACAGGTATTTGTAAATAATTGCTTTCCGCTTTTCTTCCTTTTGAGACAACATTTTTTTCAGTAGCTCTTTTATTTTACTTATGAGTATGTTTTTTTTTTTAATCTGCAATATTTATACTTTATTTAGGTATCAAATATGTTGCTATAGAGGTAACACTTTTTTATAAATAACCTAAAAACAAAAGGACAGTTATTTCTAGGACAGTCTTTATATCAAACAAATCATGTGTTGAAATAACAGATTTCACTGTTGAATACCATCCAACAAATGAAACTTTCAAATCAACAGTCGGTTGACTGTTGGTCTAAAGAACACAAAACCCATATAAAAACGTATTTATAGAAATTTAATCACTGCTTTGGAAGTTGATGTTTAGCTGAGTGCGCTGTCGTGTGCGTCTAGTACTCGGCTGTCCAAAATTCAAGTGCCCACAAGACCAACAAAGTTTTATTTTATAAATATTATCTTTTGTTTAAATAAAATATTTAATATACAATTTTTTTCAGAATTGTTAGCAAACCTGTTTTGAAGATTATTTTTGACCAAACATTTAAAGAAACAGAATTAGAATTTCAATCATAAAATTAAAATTGTTGATACTTACACAGCTAGGATACGAACCCACGTCCTCCGCATGGCAGTCTAGCACACTTTCACTGTGCTATTGGCAACGATAATATAAATATAGCAAAAAAAATTTTTAAAAATATTGCTTAGAGAAGATAGACATTTCAACAAGCATACAAAAATATTTCAACAGATGATTTTAATAGCACAAAAATAATTTGAAACGTTCATTCAACAAAGAAAACTGTTAACTTAAACGCAAATCATTAAATTTTACAGTGTTTTGAAATAACAGCGGACGACTGTTAATATTACAGTTGCTATTATTCTGACTGTAGAATTATAGTTCAAAACTTTGTTCAAAATTTTCAAAAAATTGCTTCTGAAGAGGTTAAATGAGTGTTACAGAATGACATTTGCAGTCTCTGGATATTGATGAAAGAGAAGATATGTGGGGAAAACTAAAGCATTAAATTGGGGTACATAAAAAAGAAAAACAAAGCAGAGTTTTGGCATAAAATTTGGCATAAATTGTGCAAAAATTTCTGGCATAAAGTTATTTGATCTAAAGCAGAAACAGTGTAATACTTATCCATAACTTTTAAACTCAGGACAAAATAAATTTTTAAAAACTATACAGAAATATTATCAAAGTAGAGAGCTACTTTTGTATTATTTTTTCCAGGATGAATTTACAAAATGATTGAAATTAAATTTTTATTTTAATTTTTACGCCTAAATCTTATTATATTTCGATGGTTAAGCGCATAAAAGTGATAACTGAAAAATTTTAAATGTTCAGAAACGTCGATTTTGTTTTTTAATTTCAATACATTTCAGTACAAAACACAAATTTCAACTGGTGCTGAGCAAAATTCATTCGTTATGCATTTGCAACAAATTTTCACAAGGTAGATATTATATTGAAGACTTGGAAAATGCAGTTTACCTATTTTTGTCAAAAGGTCACTTATCACTTTAGTGAGCTTAACCATCGATTTATAAAATATTTGAAAAAATAACTTTTCTAAATACTTTGTTTATAATAATTTATGAAAACAAAATTTTTGTTGAACAAATTGTAGAAGAAAAATAACTATTCTATTATTTTTTCCACCACTGTATATTGCGACGGATCACACATTAAAATTCTGATAAATCGGGTTAAAATATTCTTTGGATGATTTAAGTAACATCCAAAAAACCATTTCACGATGAATTATTACTCAGGCATTTATTTCTTAGGCTTCCTGAAGTTTTTTGCAAAAAGTGCCTTCTCAATTTTTTTTTTAGCTTTAGATGTAATCAAAACTAACAGTTCCAATATTTGGGAATTATTTTTTATAAAAATTTTGCTCATTCAAGACCTTATGTATGAGCAGACTGAGATCATGTACAGTTTAGTGCAGACGTCAGTGCTTTATACACAGCCTCATATATGAAAACACTCAGCTCATGAACTGAAACTCAAAACCAGTTTTAGGCAATCTTTGCAACAACTACGATTTGAAATGATTGTTCTGAAGCAGTGTCGGGCAAACCAATACATAAACATGCAAGCTTGTATGTGTGTCCAAGAGAGAGCGACAGCGCCGTTTATATTTTCTATAAAAAAATCTAGCATCCATTTTTCATTAAACATTTTTCTTTACGTATTGATTTAATAGTTGCGAAGCGAATTCTTACTTTCTTAAATGCTGAACGTCAAGTGAGATCAGTTGAATAGCAAAACTACGCCCACAGCTTCTTATAAGCACGAGCCAAAGCCATTACTCGGCTACAGTTCGTACGCCACACGAAGTTTTTATTGTGACCGTGTGAAAATATTGACGTCGGCAACAAATGCTGGCTCGATCACATGTGAATAGGAATTTCATTGTTCTAAAGTCGTATTCACTGACCAGTGGAATGTTTTTTATATAAAGTTTTTGAGCTCTATCTCTCACCACTCACAATGAGAGAGTATCAAAAACCTACAGCATTCTCTTTCACTTGATTAACTAATTTTCTTGGAATTGTCAGAATAGAGTTTCTAGAGTAGAAACTGGAATATTTTATTATTTAAGTTTAAATAAAGAGTGGCAATATTGAAATTGCCAGAGTGGTGACCGTGGCATGCAGGTTAAGTGTGTGGCCTAGCATGTTCGGAGCCCGGGTTCGATCCCCAGCCGCGGCGAAAAGTTTTTTTCAATAAAAAATTTTTCTGATCGGTCACCACCTCTCTGCAGGCAATGGCAAACCTCAGAGAGTAAACAATGCCATGTAAAGCTTCTTGAGAACATGAACTTTAGCCGTTCGGAGTCGGCATAAAACATGTAGGTCCAGTTCTTGGTCATTGTGTGTAAACATTTAATAACACACACAACACAATTGATCATAAGAAGCTCGGTCAAAGTCCTTTCAAGGGCTGAAATGGCCAATTTGTTTTTTTTGTTTAATATTGAAATTTTATGTTGCGAACAGAAAACTTGCTGATCATTTTACACGTCAGTGAATCGTCCTGTGGAACATTCTCACAGAAAGTTTTAAGAGTTTTAAGTTTTGAGTTTTTGATTTGAGTTTTTTGTATTTTGGTATTTTGAATTTTGAATTTTGAATTTTGAATTTTGAATTTTGAATTTTGAATTTTGAATTTTGAATTTTGAATTTTGAATTTTGAATTTTGAATTTTGAATTTTGAATTTTGAATTTTGAATTTTGAATTTTGAATTTTGAATTTTGAATTTTGAATTTTGAATTTTGAATTTTGAATTTTGAATTTTGAATTTTGAATTTTGAATTTTGAATTTTGAATTTTGAATTTTGAATTTTGAATTTTGAATTTTGAATTTTGAATTTTGAATTTTGAATTTTGAATTTTGAATTTTGAATTTTGAATTTTGAATTTTGAATTTTGAATTTTGAATTTTGAATTTTGAATTTTGAATTTTGAATTTTGAATTTTGAATTTTGAATTTTGAATTTTGAATTTTGAATTTTGAATTTTGAATTTTGAATTTTGAATTTTGAATTTTGAATTTTGAATTTTGAATTTTGAATTTTGAATTTTGAATTTTGAATTTTGAATTTTGAATTTTGAATTTTGAATTTTGAATTTTGAATTTTGAATTTTGAATTTTGAATTTTGAATTTTGAATTTTGAATTTTGAATTTTGAATTTTGAATTTTGAATTTTGAATTTTGAATTTTGAATTTGGAATTTGGAATTTTGAATTTTGAATTTTGAATTTTGAATTTTGAATTTTGAATTTTGAATTTTGAATTTTGAATTTTGAATTTTGAATTTTGAATTTTGAATTTTGAATTTTGAATTTTGAATTTTGAATTTTGAATTTTGAATTTTGAATTTTGAATTTTGAATTTTGAATTTTGAATTTTGAATTTTGAATTTTGAATTTTGAATTTTGAATTTTGAATTTTCAATTTTCAATTTTCAGTTTTGAATTTTTAATTTTGAATTTTGAATTTTGAATTTTGAATTTTGAATTTTGAATTTTGAATTTTGAATTTTGAATTTTGAATTTTGAATTTTGAATTTTGAATTTTGAATTTTGAATTTTGAATTTTGAATTTTGAATTTTGAATTTTGAATTTTGAATTTTGAATTTTGAATTTTGAATTTTGAATTTTGAATTTTCAATTTTCAGTTTTGAATTTTGAATTTTGTATTTTTACTTTTTAAGTTTATATTTTTACTTTTGAATTTTGTATTCTAAATTTGAAGTTTAAAATTTTTATTACTAATTTTAATTTTAAATTTTTAAGTTTAAATTTAAATTTTCAGACGATTTTGAAGTCCAAAAAGTTTAAATTTATTATTGAATATTAGAATTTGAGTGTTTGTTTTTTTAAGTGTTATTTCATCAAAGGCATTTAGATTTAATTTAAAATCAAAGTTGAATTTTGTGTGTAAATGTTGGCCTAAAGCAATATTTACACACATTAAGTATTAAATTTTCAGTTTAGCATGTTTTGACAGTTTATTATTGAAATTTACCGTAAATAATTAATTTTTGACTTTCTGTATAAAATCAAAAGCACAATTCACCATTTTGGTTTTAAAATATATTTTTAAATGAAATTAATGATGTCAATGAAGATATTTGGCCAAATAAATGTTTGATGGTTGGGCTAAAGATAAGAGTGCTCGACACATTAACGTGGGTCAACAATGAATATGTATAAAAATTTGATACATGATGCAGGAATTTGATATATAGAGCAAATATAATTGATGCCTTAAATGCTGAAGTGATGAACGAAGAATGATGAGGTGCTCCCATAGCAGACTAATGTAACAAAAAGTGCATGACTTCTTGAATTTTTTTAAAAATTTTAATGTTTGTCTACCAAAATATGTATAGTACATGAAATAGGAGTGAACTTTTTCCATATCATTTTTGAAAATTTTAAAAAATTGTACTATATCCGAAAGAGTAAAAAAGCGCCTAGTCCATAAGAATAACTCTAAAATCCAAATAAATTTATAAAGACGGGGAAAAAAATTGGGAAGGAAAAATTTTTAAAATGTACCACGCAATAGCCAGACATCTTGTAGACATTGTATCTTAAAGCGTTGCCACTCGCTGCCAAGCACACATACAATATTTTACTGCACACTCGCAGTAAAATCAATAAAAGCAACACCAACAACAACAACAACAACAAAAACAATAAAAGCAACAACAACAACTTATATTAATAAACAAAATAAATATAAAAAGCACTAAAAGTTCCCAACATAACTTGTATAACGTTAAATGCAACAGTGAAAGAAGCAACACTCAAGTGCTGCCAGGTTACTGTACTTGCTGTTGAGTTGTTGAAGTTGTGCAGTAAAAAGAAAAACATAAAAGTCCCTTACATACTCATATGTTGCAATGTCAACATAAAAAAATTGCAAAACATCACATAACTTGAAGTGAAGTCTGGGTTCAAAGAAGCAGCAAGCTGGCAACGCTGTTACATAACGTTTCATATTTTGAAATGACTTTATTTAATCTTAATTTTTATTTTTAAATTTTCTTAAGAAAACTTTTTGAAAAAGTTGCTTAACTTGTGCAAAGTATGCAAAGCTCATAAAATAACTTTACTGTCAACAATTCGCAATAGTTGTTTCGCAAATGTCAAAAAACATAACAAATAGTTAAATTTTGTATTGTTATTTCTGGTCATAATAAAAACAAAAGAAAATGTTATAGTTTATTTTTATTTCCATATGAATTTGAATTTGAATTTGAATTTGAATTTGAATTTGAATTTGAATTTGAATTTGAATTTGAATTTGAATTTGAATTTGAATTTGAATTTGAATTTGAATTTGAATTTGAATTTGAATTTGAATTTGAATTTGAATTTGAATTTGAATTTGAATTTGAATTTGAATTTGAATTTGAATTTGAATTTGTATTTGAATTTGAAGTTGAATTCTGAATTTGAATTTGAATTTGAATTTGAATTTGAATTTGAATTTGAATTTGAATTTGAATTTGAATTTGAATTTGAATTTGAATTTGAATTTGAATTTGAATTTGAATTTGAATTTGAATTTGAATTTGAATTTGAATTTGAATTTGAATTTGAATTTGAATTTGAATTTGAATTTGAATTTGAATTTGAATTTGAATTTGAATTTGAATTTGAATTTGAATTTGAATTTGAATTTGAATTTGAATTTGAATTTGAATTTGAATTTGAATTTGAACACACATTTTAATTGGGATGTGAATTTTAACTTGAATTTATTTTGGGATTTGAATTTGAATTTAAATTTATTTGAGATGTGAATTATGAATTTTGTATTTTTCGTTTTTTATTTTTATACTTTATTTTTTATTTTTTATTTTTTTTTATTTTATTTTTTATTTTTTATTTTTTATTTTTTATTTTTTATTTTTTATTTTTTATTTTTTATTTTTTATTTTTTATTTTTTATTTTTTATTTTTTATTTTTTATTTTTTATTTTTTATTTTTTATTTTTTATTTTTTATTTTTTATTTTTTATTTTTTATTTTTTATTTTTTATTTTTATTTTTTATTTTTTATTTTTTATTTTTTATTTTGTATTTTTTATTTTTTTATTTTTTATTTTTTATTTTTTATTTTTTTATTTTGTATTTTTTTTTATATTTTATTTTTTATTTTTGTTTTATATTTTTTTTTTAATGTTTTTTATTTTTTTTTTCATTTTTGTTTTATTTTTTATTTTGTCTTTTGAATTTGGAATTTAAAATTTTGAATCATTATGTGAATTTTTTTGGATTTTTTAGTTTTGAGTTTTTATTTTGAATTTTTAAATTTGAATTTTTAATGTTAAATTTTAAACTTTGAATAGTAATAATGTTTTGAGTATCTTCTGAAGCTTTAATTCTGTTTTGATTTAAGTGATTTTACAAGCTTACGAACTTTGTAAATCAGACCGAAAAACATAGCGTTAAAATTCTTTTGTAACTTCCTATTTAATAACATATCGCATAGAAACGCTTTAAAGGGGATTCAGAAAGATTTTGATAAGAACAAATAAACTTTACTTTCAATGCCATAAAACGTATAAAAGACGAGTTAGACACAAAAATTTTTTTTGTAAAAAAAATGCTATTAATTTTCAATAAAGATTATTTTGTTTGGCTTCCCAAAGTCAAAGCCGATTAAAAGATATGATTATATTTTTTTGAAAATTAAAAGTTTGTTTCATAACATCTCAACTCTAGCACTGAATATGTTATTATTGGAATGGTGGATTAAACGATTGATTATTATCTTTTAATCTTTTTGTTTTTTCTGCCAAATCCAAAAGGCAATTCTTGTTTATATTAAAAATAAACGCTCTCAATAGCTATCATAATAATCGTTGTGATTATATAAAGCAGCTGTTAAAAGCGAATACGACTAGACCACCGTATTTTCCGCCGTCATACGAACCAGCAACATATTTAAAATGAAATGGAAAATCATTTGCATGCAGATAATTAAATAAATTTTATGCCACATCAAAATCTGCATAAATAAACAACAATTTAATTAATGCTAATTATGGGAATATATGGCAACGCCACGAGCTGCTGCTCATGTCGCCAAGAGTGTGTGATGGTCAATAAGCTAGTCTAGCTTCAAATGCCAAACATTTGCATGTCAAAGTTTATCCACAGGCAAATATTTAACATGTACTCAGAGCAAAGGATGCGCTAGGCTCTAAAAGCATTTTGTTTTATTTGTCAAAATATTTTGGGGTTAACATTATTTTGACAGCTGAAATTGTGTGGGTGTGTGTGAGCTAAAGTGTGAGTGTGTGTGTGTGTGTCATTATTGTTGCCTGGAATGTAATTGCTATTGACAGCCGTTTTCACATCGCCACACCTTCAATTATTTACAGCAAAATTTCGTTTTGAATTTTGAATTATTTAAGTGCCAGGCATTCATTTATTATTTGTCAGAATTATGCACATATTTTTTTTTTAATTAGCTGATGGCTGCTCGACAGCATGTCAGCGTAATTTGATAACTATTTTAAATAATTATGACACGATTTTGATTTTATTTAATTAAATTGCATTAATTTTTCATTTTTTAATGCTGCGATTACTTTTTGTTTTTTTACTTAATTAATAAACATTGAAAACGTTTTATAGATTTACAGATGAAAATACACTCAAAAAAAAGGTATGTTGATTTGTACTATAACGTTTATATTTTAAACAAATAAATTAAAAAATTGTAACTTAAATATTATCATGAAATAGAGTTGATCGAATAATAAAAAAAACTGAAAGTTGAATATGACATAAGACGTTTTTCTATCACTTCAAAATTTAAGAAAAACAAGATTTGTAATATTATAACCCTGCAAACATTTTATGAGGCTCGCCAAAAAATTACTCTAAAAAGAGAGTTTTTTATGCATGTCTTATGATGACTCATTAAATTGACTCATAAAAGAGTCTTTAATATGATTGTTAACTGATTGCTCAAAAATATGATTCATAATTGTATCTGATGAGTACACTTTATGAGCACTCATAAACGATTGTTCATAAAAAAGACTCATAAAAGTATCACATATTGATTGATATAAGCGTAATCATAAAGAAGACTCATAAGAGAGTCTTATAAACGAGTGTTTCATGAGAAAATAGAATCGGATTATTGCAGAAAGCTCCATATCTAATAAATAAATAAGACCTCAATCGAGCATATTCTTTTATGCGTTTTATCGCCTACTTTTATAGACGGGCACCTACGCGTTTATGGTCTCTATATGTTGAAAAAAAAATTACGGCAATCGGGCAAGTACTTTAGGAGTAATCGATGTACATAAAAAAAAAAAAAAAAAAAACAAATTGACCATTTCAGCCCTTTGAAAGGACTTTGACCGAGCTTCTTATGATAAATTGTGTTGTGTGTGTAATTAAATGTTTGCCCACAATTGACCGAGAACTGGACCTACATGTTTTATGCCGACTCCGAACGATTAAAGTTCATGTTCTCAAGAAGCTTTACATGGCATTATTTACTCTCTGAGGTTTGCCATTGTCTGCAGAGAGGCGGTAACCGATCAGAAAAATTTTTTTATTGAAAAAACTTTTCGCCGCGACTGGGGATCGAACTCGGGCTCCGAGCATGATAAGCCACACACTTAACCTGCATGCCACGGTCACTACCAATTTTGAAGCTATCGTGCTGAAATTCGATATTTAAGATTTTTTTTCTAAAAAGCTACGATCAATTTTGGGCTAGAATGGGCTAAATCGGATGAAAACCACGCCTATCTCCCATACAACTCCAATAATGAAAACTCCACATAGAAGCAAATATTTAAGCAACAAACCTTAAATTCGTTTTTTGTATAAAATGTGTCAAAACTGAGGTGTGTTAGAAAAATGGGCCTCATCAACCTACTAACACGCCAACCTCCCATACAACCCCAAAAGTGAAAACTTTATAAAGAGGCTTTAGACTAAGCTACGTAATTAAAATTAAGTATTTATACATTTTACACCAAAACTAAGGCGTGTTCGAAAAATGGGCATCATCCACCCACGAACACGCCCACCTACCATTCAACCCCAAAATTGAAAACTATATAAATATGCTTATAATATGTAAAAGCTACAAAAGTAAAATAAGATAAAACTGATTAAAAACTGTATATAGAGGCTTTTTTTTTTTTTTTTTTTTTTCAATAAAAAATTTTTCTGATCTCTCTGCAGACAATGGCAAACTTCAGAGAGTAAACATTGCCATGTAAAGCTTCTTGAGAACATGAACTTTAACCGTTCGGAGTCGGCATAAAACATGTAGGTCCAGTTCTCGGTCAATTGTGTGCAAACATTTAATAACACACACAACACAATTGATCATAAGAAGCTCGGTCAAAGTCCTTTCAAGGGCTGAAATGGCCAATTTGTTTTTTTTTTTGTTTTTTTTTTGTTTTTTATATAGAGGCTTGTATTGATAGCACTAAAGTTAAATAATTATAATCATTTATATAAAATCATATAAAATCATTTATATATAATCATTTTATATAAAAATTAAGGCGCGATAAAAAAATGGGCGTCATCTACACACGAACATGCCCTCCTCCCATACAACCCCAAAATTGAAAACTATATAAATACACTCAGAAAAAAGCTTATCGGAATATGACAAAAAAGGCATCATATTTAGAGAAAAATGGTATAGACTTTGCTCCAGAGAATGCTATTCTCTAATTTCGATACTAAAAATTCTCTAAAAATGATAAAAAAATTCCATGAAAAAGAAAAATATATCGTTTTTTGAGAAAAAACTTTTTATTTTTGAGAAAAGATTTGTTTTTATTGAAGAAAATACTTCTTATAGTGAATTTTTTATCAAAATATAAGAAAAGTTTTTCATTTTCAATAAATTTTTCTCTATAAATGAGAAATTTTTGTGCGAGAAAAATACTTATCATTATTAGAGACATTGAAATATTTCCATTTCCTAGAAGTAAAGAAATATTTCTTCGAAAATGTGAAAATTTATTCTAATTTAAGAAAATTTTATTTGAAAAAGAGAAAATTTCTATATCGAAAATAGAGAAATTTTTTAACGGAGCAAGGTATGTGTTTTTTTCTCAGTGTAGGCTTGTGTCGACGGTACAAAAGTAAAATTAGATATTTATTCTTTTTATAAAGATATTAAGACGTGTTCGAAAAACGGGCGTGATGCACTCTCGAATACGCCCACTTCCCATATAATCCCAAAATTTAAAACTCTTTAAAAAGGCTTCTCTTTAAGCTAGACGAAAAGAGAGTTTGTATTTTTTATCAAAACTAAATTGTTGAAGAAAAGTGGGCGACATCCACCTACGAACACACCCACCTCCCATACAACCCATAATATTGAAACTCTATAAATAGGCTAAGTTTTCAACTACAGAGTTGAAATTGGGTATTTGTGTATATTATATCAAAATTGAGGCGTGTCAGAAAAAATTGGCATCAACCACTTAAGAACACGCCCACCTCCCATACAACCCCAAAATTGAAAACTTTATAAAGAGGCGGGTCTTTACTTTGCAGGAAAACAATTTGATATGAATGTATTTTTGACGCCATTAAAATAGTTAAATTTTTTGACACCTCATAAAAAAAGAGCTGCCATTTAAGATATTGTACCATAACGAATCGCCGTGGGGGTATTTTAACTTTGGCCAAATCGAAGATATACCTTACTAGTTTTTTTTTAGTTTTGACTTTATTGACATTAATAGAACGTCTCCCTTTTAATATCTATCATTAATTTTTGCAAGTTTTATAGACGTAAAAGCTACCCATAATTTTCTCATTAGAGTTTTCTTCACCTTATTAGGAAACTTGTATTGTAGATAAACCTGTTTTATAAAGCATCGGAATTGTATTTCTTTATCTTCAAAATAGAAGTTCGTATAATAGTTTCTTGATTGTCATCTTATGGAATTCTTTTTTTCTCTTATAAAGATTAACAAGCTTGTCTCTACTCCGATTTTGACATTTATCAACAGATACTTTAAGAACCATCAATAAAACATACAAAATCTAATTATTCTGCCACATAAATTCATCTATGATGTTCAACTAATCTATTACTAATAGAATTTTACAAAATTTATACAAGACTATTTATTAATTAGCGCCATCTTGAAGAATTAAGTCAACTTCACAAGCTAGATTTTAATAAACTTTGGACTCTATGTAAATTATCAACAGCATCATTTTTATCCTAATCAATGAATCAGACTTCGTCGGGGATATAAACGTCAATTAACAAAAAAAAAAATAATAAAAAATAACCTGTTTTAAATTGTTTAACAAAACAATTAAGGGGGAAAAAAAACACCATCAAAAAGAAGCCGATGACATGATATCTATAAAACTGCAGAGGGAGAAAGAGCTATTGTGTTTAGGCAAATGATGTAAAAAGAAAAACATAACAATAACCGAAATACAAAAGACAACAAACAATAGATTGGTTAGTACATATTTTTCATGAATATCTGTGGTTATGACAAGCTATACAGCGGCGACTCACTTGAGTAAAAAAAAAAAATATAAGAAATAATGAGACAACAGAAAATAATCTAAAAAAAACAAAATCTATGCCGAACAAACTTAGTTTTGGTTATATAGGAAAAATTCCTTGAAATGTCAAAAAAAAAAAAAAAAATAGACACAGTCGAAGTAAAGCTTGTTGGGTCAACAGCACTGACAACATTAACATAATTTATCGACACTTTATTAGTTTAAGTATTTGAAAAATAGACAGCTAAATCGTAAACAAATCTTAAGTGGAGGCATAAAATCGTACAATTTTTATTATTTTTGACATATATAGCATTTTTAATCGGCACTGACAATGTTTTTGTAAAGTCTTGGAACATTTATTTTAATTTAAAAAGCTGATAATGATCTGGGAAAAACTACTTTAGCACTTCAAGGTCGTTACCAACAATATACATGGATCTTATGTAAATAAAAATATTTGAAACACTGAAAAAGTTTGAAGTGCAGGGCTGAAGTGCCTACATTTTACTCTCCCTCTCTCTTTTTCTCTGCTTAAGCTTCCAAGTTCTGCTTCACATTTAAAGCTTATTTCAAGTTCAATAACCATTAAGAGTGGCACTTTAAAAAGTTTTTCGCCAACTGAAAACGTAACGCTACGAAAACTTTTAATTAAAAAAAATTGAGCTATTAATATTAACTTAGAAAACTTTTAATTGAAAAAGCCTTATATTATTTGGCCACGATGACTTTATAGTGATTGAGATGATAGCCAAAAGTAAACTGTACAAAAAAAAAAAAGACAACAAATAACAACGAACTAAAAAAACAATTTAAAACAAAACTACTGCAGAGTATTGTTCATAACAATACCAGCAACAACAATAGAGCAATGTTTTCTAAATTGCTAAATCTACAAATCTAACAAAGTTTTAAAAAAAAAACAGAATAAATAAAAAACTTAGTAGCATAAAAATTCCATTTATTGGCGCGCTGCAGCAAGATTAAAGATTTAAGTTTTTAATCCAAGTTCAAAAAGTAACAAAACTCAAAATGCAGCAAAATATACACAACTTTTATTGGCTTACTTTAAAAACAAAAAAAAAAAACGAAGGAAAAGTGTTGGTTGTACCAGAACTTAGCTAAAGTTTTGATGGCCGCAGCACGTTTTCTAGGAGCATCAATTAAGTGCACAAACGGTTTAAATAAATTAAGTAATTAAACGAACTTTGAACTTTTATGACTTTGTTGTTGTTACCAGGGCCGGCCCAAGAATTTGTAGCACCCTAGGCCAACAATTGAGACCCTAAAAGTTGAATAAACTTATTTTAATGTAGAAAATTTTCACCAAACAAGACTCCATTTAAAAAAAAAAGTACATAAAAGCCGAAATTTTTAACTTTAATATTTTTTAACTTAGATCAAAGTAAGGTCGAACACCGCGTTTTTGCAGAATATTTTGGCCGAGCAATCTACTCGTATCCTTTTTTTATTTTTTTTTTTAAATATTATTTTTTAACTATTTTCTCAATCCAAGTAGTTAGCAATACAATTAAAACACAGACTTTGCGAACGAAAAAGTTTAAAAATTTAACTTAAATTTGACTTTTTCAACTCAACAACTTGAAAAATTTAACAAAAAGGCTTTCTCAACGCTAGAAGATAACAAATCAACTATAAGGCTAATTCTTCAACCGAAAATGTTGAAAAATTTAAATAAAAGCTGCAAAAACTAAATAAAAGTTGACTTTTTCAACACTTTAAGTTAAGAAATTCAACTGAACAGTTGTTTTTTTATTCCTATAAGTTGAAAAGTTCAAATAAAAGTTGGTCTATATATATAATACTTTACGGGGGACATGAGATTGGCCGTTTTTTAAATCGATTTTATCATAATTTTTTATTTTAGTAAATATTCTTAAGATTCTAAGAAAAAATTTCATAGAAAAATTCCTACGGGTTCAAAAGTTACAAGTTTTTTTTTTTTGTATTTTTTTAAACTTGATTCGCAATCGTATGACATGAGCATTTTTTTAAATTTTTTTTCGATTTTTTATGAATTTTTAAATTCAATATTTTTTTCGAAAAAACACACTTTCAAATTTGAAACATCACCAAAAATTTAACAAAAATTAAAAAAAAGCACCTGTCATACAATAATCAATTTTGTTAAGATTTAAAAAAAGTCATTTTTTTCCAGGTCGGATAATTTTTGCGCTGCAACCACGAGGCCCCGTTTTTTTCTCTGCCGCCAGTTTGAAGCTCTATAAAACCATGTTGGAGCGAAAAATATATTTTTTTTTAAATTTTTTTTCTTGTAATTTGTTCAATTCTCTACAATAATAAAACTTTTTTTGGAAAAATGTTTGTTTTTGACTGAGTTACGAATTTTTTAAAAAAAGGTCTGTTTTCTCTGCCGCGAATGTCCCTCCCTCCCTTCTTAATAAAAAAAAATGCGAACAATTCTAAAATTTGATATAAAATTATAATTGATATTTTTTTGAAATTGTAGGTACTCAAATAATTCGAATTCACCGCAGAAGGCTGCGTGAATAGACATAAATTTAAGTGTAGAAAAATTAATGTTTTGCATCACTCATGGCAAAAAATATGTTACAAACATGTTGATTTTTTCAATAAATTTTTCAACCCATAAAGATGAAAATCCGGACTTAAACAATTGAAGAATTAAATTTTAAACATGCTAAATTCGTTTCTTAGGTTGAAATAATTCTTGAACTCAGCATTGAAGAAAATCTTTGCCAAAATAGTTGTAAAAATTTACTAAAAAAGTTTGAAAAAATCGTTCCCCAAAGTTCCCTAAAGAAAGTTGAAAATTTGACGTAAATAGTTGAAAAATTAAGAATGAAGAATTAGTCCTTTTTGTTTAAATAATTGAAAAACTGCACTCAAATAGATGAAAAATTTAACTTAAATGTTAAAAAAAAAATAATCGTTTAGGTTTCAATTTTAAATATTTATTGCTTTTAACCAATAAAAGGTTTAACATTTGTACTTTAAAGTTGAAAATATAATATTATATACGAAAAATGTTGGTTTCAATCAAAAAAATTTCACTGAAATTGAACATTTAGTCTTGAATTTTTAACCGTGTATAATATAACGTTTATAATATAAAGTTGAAAATTTAGACTTAAATTTTTAACCGTGTATAATATAACGTACCATACTTTTAATATACTTTTAAATATATGTTAGTCTCATAGGTCCTTATAACTTATGATAGATTGATATATATATGCATATATTTTGACGTAGAATTACGTCTTACAGCGCAGTTTGTATGGGGTCGTTTTTACAGATGTTTTCAAGGCCATGCAACTTTTTTGACCAATACTTTAAGGTATACCTACAGCCTTTAATACTCATCGCTTAAAGATAACTAAATAACTAAAATATCAGATATATCCCGCGCTGAATGAATATCTTATTTTGGATTTTGTCAGTTCTATATTAAAGTCACAAAATAGTTAAATATAAGAAAAAAAATGCATGTGTTTATATAAGAAAACTGACTGTAGCTCGCAAACTATATATCGTACATAGACGAAAGTGGCACCAATGCATTCGCCTTTTTTTCAACTAAGTCAATGAACTCAATCTGTCAAACTTAACGAAATGATTAAAAAAATTTGACATTTTGCTTGTTTCTTTTTGCTTGCTCATTTTATAATGCTTACTTTTAACTTTTTCTTTGTTTTGGTCTCGTTAATGCTCCAAAATTGGGGTCTCGGGGATATCATCCTTATTGGCAGAATTGTTGTCAGCGTCGCCATTTCGAAGTCTACACGGAGAAAACTGTTTGCTAAATTTGTATGGAGATTAAGCAAAACTTGAGCATAATTCTCAGCCACTTCAAAATATTGCTTATTTTCAGCAAAAATCAAGCAAATTTTGCTATTTAAATTTATAATAACTTAGCAAATTTTCGCTTGAATTAAATCAAAATTTGCTTTTTCGATTTATATTAACTGAGCAAATATTTGCTCGAATCAAACCAAAATTTGCTATTTCTATTTATAAAAAATAAAAAAAAAACAAATTGGCCATTTCGACTGGGAATCGAACTCGGGCTCCGAGCATGCTAAGCCACACTCTTAACCTGCATGCCACGGTATTTCTATTTATAGTTCGAATTTTGTTTTATATTTCAATAACCTAGCAACTTTTTGCTTGAATCAATTCAAAATTTGCTATATCAATTTATAATAACTGAGCAAATTTTTGCTTAAATTGAGTCAAATTTTGCTTTTGCCTGAACAAAATTACCTTATAATAACTTAGCAAAGTTTGGCTTGAATCAAATCAAAATTTGCTATTTGAATTTATAATAAATAAGCAAATTATTGCTAAAATTTATCTTTATTTTGCTTTTTTCAAATTATATGAGAAGTAATTTCAATTTAGAAAACGTTTTCTAAAATCAAACCGCTATTGAGCAAAATTTTGCTGATTTGCGTTTAAGCAAAGTAATGGCTTGATTCAAGCAAAATAATTTTCTCCGTGTAGCGAAGTGTTCCCTCCATAACGTCAGTGTACTCTGGATATCTGTCACTAGATTCCCAATTTTCATCCTTGCAGGATAAGGCTCCGGTCTTAAACCCATGGGCCAGGCGTCTTATCTTTTCGAAACATTTTTGAGTCTTACCCTCGATACTGAGAAAGAGTAGGGAAGAGAGACGCCTTTTCAGGCGGAAAAAACGAGAGACAGAAATGCGTGAGTGCGAAAAAATTGACATGCATGGGGTCAGAATTTTATTTGCCGAAGCTTTAAATAAGTGTCAGCAAAGTTTCTGGATGCTACTGTTTTTAACATTATAAATGAAATAATCTTTTAAAAATTTATTTGCCGAAGCTTTATGAAAGTATAACCTTCCTTTTAAATAAAACCATGAGTTGTTATCAAATTTCAATAGAAGCTCAAATTTCCATAGAACTATCAAAATTACAGAACACAGAACGAGCTCCTATGGAAGCAACATAAATATTTTGTATTAGTTTATTATTCTTTAAAAACATATATTTAAGAATTATTTTTAGAGCTTGATGCCAAATAATTTATTGAAGCCAAACAGGTTGCTACACAACAATGTTCTTTGCAGAACAAACCGAGCAGACTAGAAGATGGTTTCTTCGGACGTTACTCCGACGCATGAGTAGTATCTGCGGTTTATGCAGTCCACTAACTTTGAAAAGCTAATAAGCTCTACTGTAGTAAAACCAAAACGGAATTACCCAAAAAACTTTTCACTTGTCCAAGCAGTGTGTTTCTACTCTTTTGCTAGTTGCAAAATTTCAAAAAATTGACTACATTTATTCTGTAAAGATTTTGTTGTTGCGCTTTTTGTTTACTCCTTTATCACGTGTCCATCTAGGACCATCCATACATATTTTGTTGTTCGATTAGTAATGTTTTGGTAAGGCTGTTATAAATTTCTTGGATCACTGTTACACTAGTTGTTCTGTAAAGCATGGAATTTCAATGTGCTGGAATTTCAAATTTGCACAATTGCCGACTTATACAATTTTCTTTTATTGGATTTCGGTAAAGCTAGCATTACAAATTTCGAAACAGCTTTACACAAGTTGCTTTTTGAATTTTAATAGAAGCTAAAAATTCAAAAAAATCAAAAATATATCAGCTTATTCCTCTTAAAAAATTCAGAACAAGCCCCTATGGAACAACATAAATATATTTTTGTTCCATTAAAATTGTTTCGGTAAGGCTCTTATTATTTTGTTGGTTTAGTTTTACATAAGTTGTTTTCTAAAGCGTGCAATGTGTTGAAATTTTGAATTTGCATCATGCTGCCTTAAGAAATGTTTTTCTGAAATTACTTATATTTCGGTAAAGCTTCTATTATTAATTTCAAAACAGCTTTGAACAAGTTGCTTTCCAAGTTTTAATAGAAGCTTAAACTTTCATAGAACTATCAAAATTTGAACTTGTTGCTTTTACCGAAAGTCAGAACGAGCACCTATGGAAGTAATAAATATTTTTTTGCTCTATTATTAATGTTTCGACAAGGCTTCTTTTAATATTTTGGATCAGTTTTATGCAAGTTGTTTTCTTAAGCGTGCTATAGTTATTCATTTTGAATAACTGTTTTCTTTGATGACTTAAGTTTCGGTAAAGCTTCTATTATATATTTTGAAACAGCTTTATACAAGTTGTTCTTGAGTTTCAATAAAAGCTAAAACTTCCATAAAACTACACAAATTTTGCCTAGTTGCTCCTGCAGAAATCAAAACCACCACCTATGGAAGTTAAATAAATACTCTTTGTTCAGTTATTATTTTTTTCGGTTAGGCTTTTATTAATTTTTTGTATCAGCTTTATACAAGTTATATTCTAAAGCGTGTGATGTGTTGTGATTTCGAATTCGAACGATTGCTATCTTATGTAATGTTTTTCTTGGAATACTTAAGTTTCGGTAAAGCTTATATAATTAATTTTTAAACAGCTTTACACAAGTTGCTTTCTTAATTTTAATAGAAGTTCCAACTTCAATAAAACTATAAAAATGTCACCTTGTTGCTCTTACAGAAGTCAAAACTAGCACCTATGCAAGTTAAATAAATGCTTTTTTATGCTTGTCAGTAAGGCTTTTTTCTAATTTTATGGAGCAGCTTTATAGAAGTTGATTTTTAAAACTTGGGATGAGTTGTTGGGATAAATAGTTTCTTTTTTTTTGGATCGAAAAAATATCGGTAAAGCTTCCATAACAAATATAGAAACAGCTTTACACAAGTTGTCTTCTAATTTTTTTTTTTTTATTGCAAAGATTTCGGTAGAGCTCCATAACAAATATCGAAACAGCTTTAAAAAAGTTGTCTTCTTAATTTTAAAAGAAGCTCAAACAGCTTTTGTAAAACATACAAATAATTGTCTCTTAAGGAGGTCCCAATGAGAAATTAAAGAATTTAAATTGTATCTACAACAAACTTCTTCCAAGCTTGACACAAACTTTATAGAAGCTTGTGTGCTTGTGAGTTTCTATGATTTATTTTTTCTTGTAAGCAAGAGTTTAAAATCGAGATGATTTATTGAACCTAATTTTTTTGAACGAGCATTTCAATATTGTACAAAACTCGAATATAAAAATTTGTATATTGTTTTTTTTTTTTCAAACCGACTGAGTATCTAAATATTTGTTCATAATAATCAAGGTCTTTTCTTTTCAGCTCTTATCTTTAATTATTTACGAGATAACGCGCTACGTTTGGCTGCCTACAACCTTCACTTCATCAAAAATATTATAAATATTTCTCGTAATTGTTGTAATTAAAAAGTTATAATCGATTTAAGAGAAGTTTCACAAAAAAAAAAAAAAAAACCAAAAATATTCGGTGCAATTTTGTATATTAAATTATGTGTGACAGCAACTCATATATCTTGGTATGCATGGCATACGCGCTCTCAACAGCAGTGCTTCTAGCTGTGTTTGTAACTGCTACGTCAGCCATTTATTTTGATTGATGATAACTTTTTTTTGCCAAAAACGAAACGGTGAATAAATTCAAAATTTTAAAATAACAAAAATAATAACAGAAAAAAAAAAATATTTATATGAGCGCTCAGCTGAAGTTTATGGCTTGTAGATTTTTGGTTAAGAGAGTAAAGAGCGATGAAGCTTTTTAAACTGGGCTTTGCTAATAAATGAAGATGCTGCTGCAAAGGTAGCAGACATTTTTGGAATAATGTTTGGGTGGGTGGGTGGTTGGTTGTTGAGAGTGTGCTGCTTTAGGATGCTTAAATTGAAGATGCGACGCCTGAAAGTGACAAACAAAAGCTTTTAACTTACTTGCGAGTTTTTAGTTTTTTTTTTTGTCTGATGATGAATGCGCACATTTATAATATAGCTTAAATATTGAATCTACTCAAGAATTAAAAGCTATTTAATGGATTCGTAGAAATTTATAACGTGTTTGTAAAATAAATAAAAAAAAATTTTTAAATATATTTTGCGCAATATGAGCAACGAGTTTGAGCTGACATAGAGTGTGCATCAATATTTATTCAGTTAAATAAATTCTGCATCACTTCGCTGTTGTTATAAATAAATATAACGTTTCTAGTAAAAATAAATAAGACTAAAGCGAGCAACATATAACTTACTTACATTTCCACTGAATTTCATACTGAACTTGACATATTTTACAAATCGTTGAACTCACCTGCAATGAAAAAGATAGAAAAAATTTTTTTTGTTAATTTATTATATCAATTAAAATTTTCGTCAGTTGCAATAAAATACTTCAACTCAATTAAAATCTGAAAAAAAAAAAAAATATGATATGCAACTCAAGTGCAGCTGCTCGAATATGTTGTTAGCTCAATCAGTGAACAGCAAAAATTTACTAAAACCCAAAACTTGAAACCCATAAATATACGAACGTCAATCAATTGATCATCAATCAAATGCGTAATTTTCTAAACCTTAACCATAGAAAATACGAACTAAAATATGCCTGCTGCAATCAATAAATAATAATTTGGCAACACAATTTACAACAACAAATCATGGCAATAACATATCCAACACCTACGAACAACCAATTCATTGCATAGCTGCGTTTAGATAGCTAAGCTGGCAGCAAAAACATGGCTAGATACATGCGCATAGATAGATACACTCGTATCTACACGATGCAACAGACATGCGACCATATCAAAAATCGCTGCCATAGCTCAGCTTTATATGGCCAAAACATAGACAGATCGATCACGTGAGCACGTTACAAAATATTTCAGGCCTTAAGTTTTGGGGCGCTTTTTTATGTATTTTTTCAAAATACATGCCAAACATACAACAACGCCGTCGTCAATTAAAAAATCATAAAAAAAACGTCAACAGCAATTTTTCAGCATAATCAAAAATATATTTTGTCTGGCAAAAACAACAAAAAACACATCTAATGCCAATAGTTGTTGTCACCAAATTTGTCGAAAATTTTTAATGCATTCCTTTGTCTAGTGAAAATGAGCAAAAAGATCAAGTTGCTGGGTTTAAAAGCTCATAAGGTAGTAACAGAAAAAAAAAAAAACTACTTAAGCTGCCATAAAATACTGTCAGAAATACAAAGAAATAAAAGTAAAAGCTTAAAATGAAAATGAAAAATCTGCAATTCTGCAATTTGCCAACGACAGGCTAAAAAAATATTGCTGCAACTCAACTGTGTGGACAATATATGTAGGCGAACATGTTTGTAACCAAGTGTTACAAAAAAATATTAGTTTATTTTTATGAACATGTAGCAACAAGCAATGGCAAAATGAAATATTCAAACAAATAAGCAAATACATGCATTACAGTTATGTATAGCGACTTTACCAAAAAGGCTGGCCTAAAACAAATGAGCTTAAGAGAGCATATGTAAGCCAACAGTCAATATTTTAATTTTTAATAGAAAGTGACATGAAATGCTATTAAATTTTGCTTTTTTAAAAAAATATTCGATATTAAATTTATTTTCGAAAATAAAATTGGCCTTATATAAGATAAGCTAAGATTATAGAGCGGAAAAAAAAACTAAAGTAAAATTATACAAGTCGGCTTTTGTAAATAAAAATAAACTCAGTTGAAAAACTTATGTAAAATAGCAAATTTTTTTATGAGAGCTTAAGTTAATTTAAAAAAAAAATCAGAAAAACCCAAAAGTAAAATTATACAAGTTGGCTTATGTAAACAAAAATATGTATAGAGTTAAAAAACTGATGTAAAGTCCCAAAAGTTTTTATGAAAACTACAGATAGTTTAAAAAAAACCAGAAAAAAACAAAAGTAAAATTATACAAGTCGGCTTTTGTAAATAAAAATAAACTCAGTTGAAAAACTTATGTAAAATCGCAAATTTTTTATGAGAGCTTAAGTTAATTTAAAAAAAAATCAGAAAAACCCAAAAGTAAAATTATACAATTTGGCTTATGTAAACAAAAATATGTATAGAGTTAAAAACCTGATGTAAAATCACAAAAGTTTTTATGAAAACTACAGATAGTTTAAAAAAAACCAGAAAAAAACAAAAGTAAAATTATACAAGTTGACTTTTGTAAACAAAAAAATGCTCTGAACTGAAAAATATGTGTACATTCAAAAAAATCTTTTATGAAAGCTGCACATAATTTAAAGAAAAGCAGAAAAAACAAAAGTAGAATTATACAAGTTGACTTTTGTAAACAAAAATATGTACAGAGTTGAAAAGCTGATGTAAAATCACTAAAGTTTTTATGAGAGCTACAGAAAGTTTTTAAAAAAAACCGGAAAAACAAAAGTAAAATTATACAAGTTGACTTCTGTAAACAAAACATATACAAAATTGAAATAATTATATAAAATCTCAAAAGTTTATATGAGAGCGAAATATAGCTTTAAAAAAGTAAAAAAAAAAACAAAAATAAAATTATACAAGTTGACTTTTGTAAACAAAAAACTGCTCTGAAACTGAAACACGAAATTTTAAATTTTCCAACGATATATAAATATATTGTTTGGAACACCTTGGGAAAACTGTGTGTTACTCTGCAAATACAACTTTTTCATTTTTTCATGATGATTCATGACGATTTTTTGTTCAAGTTTCGTCTTTCAGGATTCGTTTAAAATTTTAAAATCGGTCAGATTTCAGTTAAGATTTTGGAACTGTCCGGCAAATTTCAAGTATATAACGTTCTTATATAACTTGACAAAACTTACCAAAAAATCCATTTTCTCCTAGGTATTTTGGACTGTCGCACAGTGTAATTTATACCAAAAAAATTTTTGTATAGAACGAACAAAGGTTATCAATCGAATCTATATTTCAGACCTGCGATGGGCCATTACAGGCTTAAATTATCAAAATGCTTAATTAAAGTGTTCTAGCAGAATAATTTTTTTTTTCGTTTTCTTAATAAAAAAAATCATACAAGTTAATTGTATAAAAAAAACATGCAAGTTACTTGCATAGTTTGTTTTTTTTTTTGTTTTCATCAATTTAATTATATAAATTTGCTGATATATCGCTAATGAACTATTCACAAATGTTGATTTCATGACATTTCGTTACTTCGTTAACAAGCTACAGTCGTTTGAATGCATCTTCTATCGCTTTCTTTAAAAAAAAACCCCAGTCAATTTAAGTATTTATGGAATTTCATTCCACAACCATCTCTAACATCAACTGCAACTTCCAAAGTCGTAAATATGGATGAATTTTTTATTTCAGTTGTTTAGAAAAGAGAAAAGAGTTAAAGAAAGGAAAAAGCATAGGAACATGCCCTGGCCGGGATTCGAACCTGGAACCTCTAGGTTTGTAGTCAAGCATAGATACCTCATAGCTATCTTTGGACCAACCCGGTAGTCGATCTATAGAACACGGTACGTTTAAGTATGTTTAAGTACGAACTTAATGAAATTTTTTCTTTGTTTTGGAAGTTTAAGTTTAGCCGAGTTAACATGACATGAATCGACTTTTTTATAATTTTGTATTTTAGTAAATATTTTTTATATTCTATTTATTTTTAATATTAATTTTTGCGGGTTCAAAAGTTGCAGCCGGATTAGTGATATGTCGAAACCATGTTTTTCGTACTGGTTCCGGCACTAGCGGGTTCATTTTTTGAAAAATTTTTTTTTTATATTTTTTTAAACTTTATTCGTCATCGTATGACACGAGCTTTTTTTTAATTGTTTTTCGATTTTTATGAATTTATAAAGTCAATATTTTTTTCGAAAAAACACACTTTCAAATTTGGAACATCACCTAAAATTTGAAAAAAATTTAAGAAAAGCTACTGTCATACGATAACCAACTTTGTAAAGATTTAAAAAAGTCATTTTTTTCCAGATCGGACAATTTTTGCAACTACCAGCGATGCAACCACGAGGCCCCGTTTTTTTCTCTGCCACCAGTTTGGAGCTCTATAAAACCATGTTGGAGTGAAAAGTATATTTTTTTTTAATGTTTTTTTTTTCTTGTAATTTGTACAATTCTCTACAATAATAAAAAATTTTGGAAAAATGTTTGTTTTTGACTGAGTTATGAATTTTTAAAAAAATGTCTGTTTTCTCTGTGCGAATGTTATGTCCCGCCTTAAGTTTTATCATAAAGATCATTTCGAAAGTGGCGGAAGTTGACAAAGGGCGTGTCACTTTTTACAAAAATTACTAATCTCGGTTATTCTTGACAATAGGTTACTAAAATTTAATGCAAGGGTTAGTAGAGTTATTACAAAGCACGATAAAGAAAGTGGGCAGAATTACAGAAAGGGCGTGTCGCTGTTTGAAAAAAACACTGTATCTAGGTTTTTATTGAAACAAGGATACCGAAATTCGATAAATTGGTTGGTAAAATCATACCAAATTACTACGAAAGAAGTGGAGGGGATTATTCATAGGGCGTGGCATTTTCAAAGAGTAGGTACTGTATATCGGTTAATATACAAACTTGGGTACCGAAATTTGATTTGTAGAGCTTGTTAAATGATAACAAAGCACGACGTTAAAAGTAAACAGGATTAGACATAAGACGTGACAATTTTTTAAAATTTCTAAATAGAAGGAAATTGAAGAAAAAAAATAAGAAACCTTCAGAATTTTCAAAAAACAATTAATTATGAAAAATGTGATCAAATTCTCGAAAGTAGTCAAAATTGCTTGAAAATTTAAGTTTCACGAAATGAATAGGAAAAGTCATTTTAAACTATTCCCTGTAGTTAAAGACCTCGAAGACGAAAAATATAGAAGATTTATAAAAACATGTTCAACGTTTTCGATAGCGTTCGTGCACGAATTTGTCTATTTTATATGAAATTTTCGTCGATGAAATGAATCGCCCAATCAGCATATTTCGTCAAAGAGGCAGAAAAATCGAACATGATTTATTGATGACTCTTTTATCCTTGAACTATTGGGATTTTGACGTAGAGTAATGTCTTACAGCGCGGTTTGTATGGGGTCGTTGAAACAGATTTTTTTAAGGCATTGAAACTTTTTTGACGAATACTTTAGGGTATACCTACAGCCTTTAATACTCATCGCTAAAAGATAATATATATACTTAAATATAAGGTATATCCTGCGCTGAATGAATATCTAGTTTTAGATTTTGTCACTATTATATTAAAGTCACAAAATAGTAAAATATAAGAAGAAAAATTCATGTGTTTATATAAGAAAATCAATCACCGGTTGCTTATGCTGTGTCTGCTGCTTTCTTTGTTTTTGTTCTGTTGTTTTTGCTTATATTATTTTTGTTTTAAACGAACTAATTCGCAGGTTTCTTCATTGGGTTCTTGTATGTACTACTTCTGTATTGGGTTCTTGTATGCACTACTTAGAAATGAGAGCTCTATTTAAACAAAAGATGTCAATCACAACCTCTTTTCAACTCAGTCAATGAACTCAAACTGTCAAACTTAACGAAATGGGTCTGTGATGCGGTAAGATTTAACTCTTATGAAAAAACTAGTTGAATCATAATTCGTTTTATGCTTTTACCCAATACATAGCATAAAATTTTAATTCAATTTTTTTCATTTTTTTGTTTTGTAGGGGTTTTGTTTTTCTTTTTATTGCTTAAAAAGTTGCTTAAAAAGTTTTTATATTCAATTCTGTGTTCCAAGCTAAAAAAATTTATGATAACAATTGATAGATTCTTCTGGACATTCACTTATTTGCCGCACTGTCAAACCAGCCCTGGTGGTTTGGGATCATTTGCTCTGTCAGAACAAACTCTTCTATAAACACGTTCTTTGAATTTATGTATCAAAAAAAATTTAAAACAATTTTTTCATCAAATAATTTAATTAAGTGTATCACTTTTGCTCCACTAAACCATGTCTTACGTTGTTGATTCGTCAAAATAATTTATTGTATGCCAAATGATGAAGCATTTAGTTCAAAAGTTAAATTGCATTGAAAATTTTCATTAAATTACAGTTCATGCTGACACAACATTTTTCAACATCTTACCATCGGGATGTTAAAAAAATAAACTGTCATAATATTTCAATGTCATGACATGGCATTATTGACAACAATTTATATATATATATAAACAACAATTTTGTGTGCCAATCAATAAAAATTTCCTATGAAATAATTGTTTGGCTTTCTTTGATAAATATGAAATAAATACATGTGAAATAAACATATATTTATTTACAAAAAGTAGTGATAATGTAAATAATAAACGATAATGAGGCATAAATCTAAAATATTCAATACCATAGAAGTAATCAAACTCAAAAACACACACCAAACACACAGCCAGCCAGCTGCTAGCTATAACGTCAGAACGTCGAATTTGCTGTCAAGCAAATTAACTTGCATAAATTATGTGGCAACTTTGGCTGACTGCAGAAGACGTTATTTTGAATTGTTATTTGAGAACAACGACAGGCGGGAGAAGAGGCGAGACATACGTACGTACGTACATAAGCTTGTTTGTTGCCATGATGGTGTTCATGTTAATGTACAAATTAATGTTGTTGTTTGTGTTTCGATATTGTTGTGGTTATTGTTGTTGTACATGTCTATGCTGACCATATATATAAAGTGTGTAATTCAATAGTATACAATTTGTTTGGCAGTCAAGTTAAGTCAATACCGAGCTGCAGTTGGGAAGAAACAAAAAATTTGCTTATGTCAGCATTTTCGATTTAATTATTTTGAATTTTATTTAAAATTGCTGACACATAAAATAAATGCGCATATTTTTTTATTTTCTAAAGATTTGAATTATATTAAAATTTAAAAGAAAAAAAAAATAGAGTTGGCAGCACTGCTTTTATTTAAGTGTTGCTATTCAAAATTTCAAAATCTTCTCATTTTTGTACTTTTGATCTAAACTATTACAGCCGCCATTTTGTCTGCCAAGTTATTGCTGTTGCAAATACAAAACTTAAAAAAACAACTGTTTTATTTACGCAGTTGTTTATGAAATGCAGCTTGAGCTACATATTTTTTTTTACTTTATTCACTTTTTTCACTCTTTTGTGCTTCATATTTTTGTTTGCAACACACAAAAACAGCTTTGCCGTCGCCATGTTTTCCACCATATTTAATTTTGAGCAATATTACGCATTTTTGTTTCTAGTATTTTTTTAATTTCTTTTTTTTTCTTTTTGTTGCATTGCAGCCATTTTTCACACTAGCATGTGTTGTTTGAAAATCGTGTGTTGTTTCTTGGAAGCTGAAGTGCAACACAAAAAAAAAATGCTTTATCAACATTTAAGCTCATACTTTAGGCGCATTAAAAAGTAGTTAATTAAAGCAATTTTTTTTTTTTTTTTTTTTTGACACAAAATTATGAAAACTTGTCGTGGATTTAATAAAATTCATGAAGCCTTTGTTGCATAAGTCACACTATTGTTAAGTGCCTGGCTTATGGTACAGTTGACGTTTAAAAGTTTTCCTTATGTGCAGATAGACATGTTGACGCCATCGTATTCAATTGTTTTTCTTTTTTAAAACCCGCCAGATTTTGTACAAGTTTCGATAATTTTTAAAAAAGGCATCCAGTCATGCGTTAATTTGCATTAAAACCAAAAATTAAAATTGTACGCCATCTATTGGGTAAAAGCATAAAACGAAACATGATCCAACGCGTTATTTCAAAAGAGTTAAATCTTATCGCATCACAGACCCATTTCGTTAAGTTTGACAGTTTGAGTTCATTGACTAAATTTAAAAGAGGTTGTGATAGACATCTTTTGTTAAAATATAGCACTCATTTCTAAGTAGTACATACAAGAACCCATTGAAGAAACCTGCGAATTAGTTCGTAAAAAAAAAAACAATATAAGCAAAAACAACAAAACAAAAATAAAGAAAGCAGCACGCACAGCATAAGCAGCTGATGATTGATTTTTTGATATAAGCACATGCATTTTTCTTCTTATCTTTTACTATTTTGTGACTTTAATATAATAGTGACAAAATCCAAAATTAGATATTCATTCAGCGCAGGATATATCTGATATTTTAGCATGTATATTATCTTTGAACGATGAGTATTAAAGGCTGTAGGTATACCCTAAAGTATTCGTCACAAAAGTTGCATGGCGTTGAAAAAATGTGTTAAAACAACCCTATACAAACCGCGCTGTAACACATAATTCTACGTCAAAAATTTCATAATTTGATGCGGTTTCAGACACCCGTTTTAACCTTTTCTTTTTACCTCAGCATCGAATTCGTAAAAGTTGAAAAAATTTAGTTGGCAAATTAGGTGGTAAGAAAACTATATGATTTATAAATTAGAATAACGGGTTCGAAATCAACGACTTTTTTAAATTTCAGTGACATTTTTTACCCCGTGTTCACCCCAGCACCGAATTTGTAAAAGTTAATAAATTTAGGTGGCAATTCTGTTGGAAGAAAACTATTAGATAGTTTTTAAATTCAAGCAACGTGTTCGGTTCAGCAACCTATTCTTACCATATGTTCACGCCAGCACAATTTAATGACTCATTTTTACCAAGTATTCGCAACTGCACCAAACTGTAAAATTTCCAAAAATTTTAGAGGAAAGCCCTATTTTTGGTCTTTTAGCTTTGTACCATAATTATCAATATTTTAAAATGAAAACGCAATTAAATTAGTTGAAAATTACGGGCAGCAGAGCAGAAAAAACGCTTGTTTGCACTTTAAAAGAATGCAGGAATATTTCATAATCCTTTTGATTTAAGGACCACGCATTTAAATACACTGAAAAGTGGTCCCACTTAAAATTGAAATTTCTTGTGGAAAATTAAAGTATTTTGAGTGAAAATCAAGAACGTATAAAAAACAATTGGAAAAAATTACCAATTGTCCAATAGAGAACCAGCCAGTAATATATTAGTCATTTTAGTAAGTAAGTCAAGTAAATACTTCTCAGTGTATTTAGTGCGTGGTCCTTTTATAAAGTCTTTGCACAAGAAACATGAAACAAGAAAAAATTTCGGAAGTGATATGAAAAACTTAAAGGTGAACATTTTTGTAATTAAAATTCATAAAATTAATAGGGGTAATCACACCGAACTCGTTAGTTTGTTAGTTGTTACTTGTTAGTTTTTTACGTACACTTTGTTTTTGTAAAATTATCGAACTATCGAACTACCCAGTAACAAAGTAACAACTGAGCTACCCTGATAAAGTTTTCGTTAGTTGGTAAAATTCCAAATCAGCTGTTATTCAATAACGATTACCAGGCTAACGAGATTAAACATAAGGGTGTGTTCACAGTTAACAAATTTAACGAAGTAACAACTAACCAAATAACAAAGTAACGAGTTCAGTGTGAATACCCCTAATGTACAAATATGAAGTGTACAAGAAGAGTTCAGGAGATAAATAACAAATATGTGTCTTGTACACACACATTATAAACCTTATACATACGGCTTATGAAATATTCATGTTCGCGTGTTTTTTCTGTTGTGTATCGTGTACATTCATAACAAGAATAATTCATGTGACTCATGTTATTGGTTACTGAACCAAAATTCATGAATGCTATTCATACTTTTGTGGTTCAGTGCAGTTAACAAAACCAAAAAAAAAAAAAACAACCTACAAAAACTATAAATTTTGACTAAACCTGAAAAAGTTCTGGCTAACCAACTAATTTCATAGCGAACACAAAAATATCCTACACAGAAAATAAAAGAAATGAGTTCTCTGAAATTGAGCTGTCCTTTTATTTTTTTTTTTTCATGTAAAAAAAACCATCATTGGTTTTTTATAAATTCTTTTATAAAAGAAATATAAAGAAATTTTTAAATTATTTCAGTTTATTATTAAGTGAACATTACAAAATAAATGAAAATTTTATTTACTCTGAAAAAAAAACCACTTGAAAAAAATTCTGCACTTTTTAATTAAGTCCTCCATTAGGTTTTTACCGACCTTTCGTGGACCTTAGTGTATGTCCGAAGTCATTTACGTCAAAATATTTCGTTGTTTTTCACAGTTTGTTTAATATTCTCAAGATTTATTTTCATTAAAGCCCAATATCTTTTGATTGGACGAAGTTCGGAGCAATTGGGAGGATTGTCTTATCTTGGTACCATTATTGGTACATTATTTGGCTTGGTACCAAACCATCGTTCTCTGGGCGTAGTGACATGTTGCTAGGTCAGGCAAAAATAGTACTGAACTTTGGTACTGACGTATAAAAGGCAGCAAACGCCGCTCCAGACACTCACTGATGTAAATTTCGGTGTTGATTTTGCGATCAGTCACAAATTCCTTACTTCGAAGGCCACATTTGCAAATGGCCTGCCACACCATGTATTTCTTTGGAAATTTGGTATGTTTTTCGGTGGTAAATTTAGAGGATGCTCCACCCCTTCTAACCGCAGTTTAATATCCGTGTCCAGATAACTGCTTGAAATCCACTTTGCAGTACGTTTCATCGTCCATGATCACGCAATCAAATTTAGGCAGGTAATCGCGATACAGTTTTCGAGCCTTCCTCTTGGCTTCGGCGTCTTTTTCTTCTGACCTAACAGGTACTTTTTGTACTTTATAGCTCCTTAGGTTGTAAAATTTTTTAATCCGTTGAACACTTGACTTCGATGTTCCCACTTTTGCTGCCATATCACGAACTGAAGTGCCTGGATTCTGAGCAAACAGCCGCTTAACGTTCTGGGCCACCGCTTGGTTCGCTGGACCACTTTTTCTCTCTGAGCCTGGTGTTTTTGATAAAGGGTTAAGCTGTTTGTATCGTTTTATGGTCCTTCCGATAGTTCTTACGCACATGCCACCTTCCTCAGCGATCTTTTTGTACGTGGTGTTTGGATTTTCCAGGTATTTGCAAATAATTGCTTTTCGCTTTTCTTCTTGTTGAGACGACATCTTTTCAGTAGCTTTTTTATTTTACTAATGAGTATTTTTTTTAATCTGCAATATTTATACTTTATTTAGGTACCAAATATGTTGCTATAGAGATAACACTTTTTTATAAATAACCTAAAAACAAAAGGACAGTTATTTCTGGAACAGCCTTTAGATATTATATATAACTTATAATTTATAAGTGGTGAAAATCGAGTTGGTTTTCAAATATCGATATTTCCGTCTGTTGAGTTCAGTTAAAAATGAAAGAATGCAGTTGATTTTGCATGATAGCTATTTTTACTTGTATAAATTTCATTTAAAAAATTATAATTATGAAATTAAAATTTGACTAACATCTAATATTGTGATAAGATTAAAGCCGCGACGACTGTCGTTTAGTGATAAATAAGAATTTAAAAAAGTTATTCAGACATTGCTTCATGCATTAGAAGAATTAGGTCTTTTGATTCCCCATTTACTTACCAAATTATTTTAGTAAAAAAAAAATCAGTTGAAGTGCAAAAATGTAGTTATTGTCGAGGTCTAAACAAATTATAGAACATGAAAATTATACTTTGCCATTTATTGAGGCCTGCCTAGAACGAATAGAAGGAAAGGGATATTTTAGTTCACTTGACTTAAAAAGTAGTTTTTCATCAGAGCCGAATTTCGGAATCATCGATTAATTATAGCCCTTTCAGAAAGGATGTCTTCACATCCCTTATTTAAGGGAGAAGATACTTTAAAGGCGACATGCATGGCTTTCTCCATAGTTAATTGCTCTAAAGACAGTTTCGAGGACTAAGAACATTTTTATCTCTAGATTACAACCCGATACATCAACTAACAATATTTTGACGTTTGTCAAACAGTGTAAAATTTAAGGGGATTGCGTTCTAAAACGCAGGTTACATTTCTGTCGACTCAGAATTGTTCTGAAGATATTATCGCGTTTACTAAAACGTGGTTGAATGAAGGCATAACCTACTGAAGAAGACACTTCTTTGAATGCGAAGACTCTCGGAGAGCATATATTCGTTGATAGCATATGTTCTGACTTACAACGGCTCCGGCTGATTTATACAGACGATATGAAAATATACAGAAAAACAAATACTAAAGATGATTCGAACCTACTCTAAGCTGTTCTGAAATCCTTTGCAGTTTAGTGTTCTAAAAATAATATGTTTCTCAATCCCAGTAAATGCCAAACTATGACTTTTTCGCGAAAAAGGAATAGTTTATTATTTGATTACAATTTAAAAGAGTAACACTTTAATTTATTTACCTTTTAGTAGAACAATCTATATGTTAACTGCTCCTTTAAACTACATGAGTACCTTTGTTAACAACTGTAGCATTTTTTATGTCAACTTGTCAACTCAAAAGTAGACTAAAAGCTATTCTGTAATTAGGTCTATGTGTACATGGTTAGTAGTTACATCCTGTGTTGTCCCTGAGCCCAACGCAAACTTTGGTGGGTACATTTTTTACACATTAACTTTGTTTTGAGCAACGTGTATCCACACACTGAGAAAAAAACACATACCTTGCTCCGGTAAAAAATTTCTCTATTTTTGATAATAGCAATTTTCTCTTTTTCAAATGAAATTTTTTTTCAATTAGAATAAATTTTCACATTTTCGAAGAAATATTTCTTTACTTCTAGGAAATGGAAATATTTCAATGTCTCTAATAATGATAAGTATTTTTCTCGCACAAAAAATTTCTCATTTATAGAGAAATTTTATTGACAATGAAAAACTTTTCTTATATTTTAATAAAAAATTCACTATGAGAAGTATTTTCTTTAATAAAAACAAATATTTTCTCAAAAAAAAAAAGTATTTTTCTCTAAAAACGATATATTTTTCTATTTCATGGAACCTTTTTATCATTTTTAGAGAATTTTAAGTATTGCAATTAGAGAATAGCATTCTCTGGAGCAAAGTCTATACCATTTTTCTCTAAATATGATGCCTTTTTTATCATATTCCGAGACACTTTTTTCTGAGTGCATCATTATATTTTTGATGATGTGGGTTGTGGCTTTAAATAGATTAATACTAAGAAAGTGCTAAAGAGCTGTAGTTGCTGAACTCTATTGTCATTGCATGTTTACTCATGGGCGTCTACAAAAGAATTAAATTCAACCGCTGTTGATATCTGAGTGTGGGCTATTTTAAGAAATGTTGTGCGAAAAACACTGGCAAACCTGCGCCCGTTATAATGAAATGGCTGTGGTGCCTTTTTCTGCATGTTCAAATCGATATATGACAGTTCCTTTATTGTTTTCCCCCAACAAAATTTCTTTCCCAACATATATTTGCCACCCTTGTGGAGCCTTTAAAATACCTACATTTTTGGAATAAGCCGGATTCAGATAGCGCATCCTGTCTCAATCTAACATGTATTTTCGAATTAATTTCACATTTTTTTTTTTTAATAAAAATTTTTAAATAAAACAATTTTATCTTTAAGGATTGTCTGACAAAATTTTTTGATTTTTTGTGTTCCTATCAGGGATGATTTTTTGAGTGGAATAGTACTTTTTTGAGTACTATTGACTCTACAAAAGTACCCGAGTACTTTCTTGCCGAAAAAAGTACTCTGGTACATTAAAGATTTTACTTGAAATTTTGTCAAGAGTTACAAAAAATCATTTTTGAAAATGAAGTCATAAACTTTTTGCCAAAATTCTCGCCCAGTCACGTATTATTTGCCGTTGGTTTTAGAAATGTTCCCAGAACAAGAAATTTTAAAAGAAAAAGTAAAAAATGTTCATTAAAATTCGCCATATCTTTGGTCAGGCGGCAAAGATTTGAAATTTTTTGGACCAGATAGTAAGATCTTTTTCAGTACTACTATTTTTAACCATTTGTTTATTTGTAACTACTGCACCAGCTAATATTTTTACGAAATACATGGTTTTTGGATGTTTTTCAAAATGGTTTAGCTCACTGGTGGCTATCGTTTAGCCAAAAAAAATGTTGTGCATTCGTTTTAGAATCGATCAAGGTTAATTTTAAGTTGGTGGCAATGACAAATTTTTTTTTGATCATAGAGGTCGAGGCACCCTAATATACATATTTAAAAGGTTCTGAAAGAAATCCTGATTATTTATTGTTCTTTTATGTGATAAATATAATCAAATTTAAAAAAGTATTGGTTTCAATTTATGTATTTATTCATATATCATTACTTAAAAAAAAGTACCCTAAACAATAAAAAAGTACTATTTGCCTTTGTAAAAAAGTACTCTCGAAAATGATCCGATATCAACACTGGTTCCTATAAGAATTTTAACTTTCTTGTGGTCAAAAGATTTCATTTATTTTGCTGAAATATTCTGCCAATTCAAAGCTCTAGAGCTTAATAGCTTGAGTTAAGTATAAAAACTTTCGTCCGACGAGCTAGAGCGAATAGGTTCAAAAAACTTTACACACAGCTGCTAACTGCGAAATTGAGTTTGTTCTCTTAGATACACGTCTTTAAGTGCTTCAAATGAAAACTTCAATCAATCATTCGAGAAAAGAACTTAAAACCTTAAATTAAAAAAAAGAATATAAAAAAATACTACGTTAAGCTTTCAAATTTTAGTTTAAATGTGGTGAGAAAAAAAACACATCAACAATATATAACAAAGCAAAACCAATAAGAGAAAAAAAGTACCACCACAACAAAAACAAAAAGATTGCATAAAACAGTCACACATATATAAGGCGGTAATGAGTTAAGTTATTTCGCCGGAAAAAAAAAACTTAACCGAAATGTTATAAAAACAAGCAATTGTTATGTTATGTGATTTTGCTGGAGAAATTTTTGGCGGAAATACAGCAAGCAGCAGGAAGGACGCTGTAGAAAATATGTGCGCATTCATGGCAATTTATATTTTTTTTTTTGCTATGTTGGTTTGAGTATTTCAATAAATTTCTATAGTCATTGCTATGTCTTAAAAGCGTTTAAAAACTATTTTAATATTTTCTACAAGTCAGCATTTTAATGAACTGAAAATTTGTTTGTCAGTCCAGACTAAAAACTTGAAAAGTTTCTAAGAGCTGTAGTTAAAAAAAAATTTGATGTTAATGTGAGCTTGCCTTTATGTCAAAGAAATTTGTAAACTGTCATTAGATGGTCTGAAAGCAACCAATTCTATTCCACACTCTCTCTCTCTCTCTCTCTTAGAAAGTCAATAAATTTTCTTTCAAAATTTGCATTAGAAAGTAAGTTCTACAAAACAAAAATAAAAAAAAACAAGTAAAGAAAGTCTAAAGTCGGTCTAGGCCGACTATGAAATACCCAAAACCCACTTTTAAAAAAAAAATTTTATTGTAAATGGGAGTGTCCGTGGGCGGATTAAGCCTATATTTTATATGCATTTAAATGTTGATGAAAAATTAACACATACCAAGTTTTATTTCTGTAGCTCACAGTTAATGCCTTTATTGTGCTTTCGCTATGAGAGGTGGGCGTGTTCATGGACGGATTACTTCCAATTTTTGAACACACCTTAGTTTTGGTATAAAATACATGCATACCAAATTTAATTTCTATATGACAAACATAACCTTATTTATTGAGTTTTAAACTTTTTGGGTTGTATGGGAGGTGGGCGTGTCCGTAGGCGGATGACGTCCATTTTTCAAAACCATCTTTGTCTTGTCATAAAAAACATACGTGCCAAATTATAGCTCTGTAGGTTAAACAGAGGCTTATTTATTGCGTTTTCAATTTTTGGGTTGTATGGGAGGTGGGCGTGTCCGTAAGCGGATGACGTCCATTTTTCGAAAAAATCTTTGTATTTGTATAAAACACATAGATATCAAATTTTATTGTTGTAGGCTAATTATGAGCTGAGTTATGCAGTTTTCAATTTTCGCGTTGTATGGGAGGTAGGCGTGTCCGTAGGCGGATGGTGTCCACTTTTGAAAACCATCTTTATTTTGTTACAAAAAACATATGTGCCAAATTTTAGCTCTGTAGGCTAAACAGAGGCTTATTTATTGCGTTTTCAATTTTTGGGTTGTATGGGAGGTGGGCGTGTCCGTAAGCGGATGACGTCCATTTTTCAAAAACATCTTTGTGGTGATATAAAACACATACATACCAAATTTTATTGTTGTAGGCTAATTATGAGCTGAGTTATGCAGTTTTCAATTTTTGGGTTGTATGGGAGGTAGGCGTGTCCGTGGGCGGATTCCAAAAATATTCAATAGTGCAGATCCTTGGGTGCATGTGACCATGTGTACCAAGTTTCATCCAATTCTCTCAACTCCTTCTTCTTATCCTGTGTATACGGACAACACACAGACGGACAGACGGACGGACGGACGGACGGACATGAATAGCTCGACTCACGTGGTGACGCTGATCAAGAATATATATACTTTTCTATACCGGACTCGCTTCGTTCTATGCGTTACAAACGTTTGCACAAAGTTAATATACCCTGACCTTTCAGGTTTAGGGTATAATTATGCTTATCCTGTATTTCTCATTAACACTAAAGACCTCATTATTATTATTTTTTTATTTTTAAATGCAGCTAATTTTCAAAATAAGCAAATTCAATTTTCCATTTGCCATTTCGTCTCTATTTTTAGCCACCCAAACAAATTGCAAAATGAAAATGAAAAGTATTCATTTAATTACTCTGCCACAGCATAAAATTGTACTTAAATTTTAAATGAAATTTTGTGCAACTAAGTTTTCATGTTAATGTATTATTTAGCTTTGGTTTCTTTCTCTATGTTTCCTTTACATTAGTTTCTAAACATTGAATTTACGATGTGACAGTTAAGTATTGCCTTTAATTTCATTATATTTGGAGGGAAAATTTTCTAGGAACGAATACATAACCACATGCGAGACTTTAAAGTTTAAAAGTTTAACTAATTAGGTTAGCGACTAAAAAAATAAAAAAATGGAAAGTTTTTCTTCAGCTATATTTGTGCCCTTCAAAAAATGTGCTTAATTTTTCTGTAATTAAATTTGATGATTACTGAGAGTGACAAAATTTTCACTTTATTTATTTAAGTAAAGCGAAGAGTTTTGTTTTTCCCAACATTATTTTACAAACAGTAACTTTGGTAAATTTAATTTTTTATATTATGATAATAATGAGCTAAGCGCTCATATAATATAATATATAATAAAGCAGTGAAAGCGATTTTTGTAATTTAGGCTTAAAAAAATATGATTGCCTTGAACTGCTATCCAAATGTGATTTTAAAGTGTTTAATCAGATAAAAAAAATCACATGAAAAACTTAAATTTTTCAGCAAAGTCATAAAAAATTCTGGATGAGAATTATTTGTTCAAGCAGCTTTTAGTAAAATATATCTTTATGCATGGAGCCATCCAGCATCGCGTTCCCATTAAAATAAAGCATGTGAAGAATTTTTTTTAAAAAAAAAAATGTTAATATATATTTTCATATTCATCATGTAAAGGACATTATTTTATCTATTGGCAAAATGCTTGAATATTTAAAAAAAAAAATAAATATATAAATAAAAATATATATTTTCCATATATTTTATATTTTTCGTGTATGTTTGTAAATGAAATATCAAAATGTCTGTGGCATAAAACAGATTTTTATTAATTGTGAATATTTCAACCAATATGTATTTCATTTTGTTTCAACAACACATAATTGAAATTTTTTTTCGAATATTGTGTTTCACAAAATCAATATGAATTTTCTTTTAATTGTTTTGCATTTGTTTTTTTATTTGTTTTTTTTTTATTTTTACTTGTCTGTTATAACGGTGCAAAAATTCAATTTAATTTGTAGAATTCTGAGTAATTCCACACATTTTTATATGTCAATAAACGGATATATATGTGTCGGATTTAAATACAGTATGAACTCGGTAAACGCAACTAATAAAAACCGAGGCTGTTTCATTTATTGAGGTTGTTGCACCCAGCAAGGAAAACATAAAGCGAGAACAATTATATATAGAACGAGTTTTATGAAGTTTAAAGCGAAATGCTAAATAAAATTTACAGTATTGAAATTATTCAATTCATTATAATAAGATAATTAACTTATTCAGTTTTAATATATTATATCTGTTTTAAAATATCTTTTGTTTTTGTTTGTACTTTGTATAAGTTACAGTTTGTACAACAGCAATCTCTCGAAGTTCCTTAAGAATAAGAATGTATTTTGATGGAATACCATTTCTTTCAGACCACTGAATACACGTGTGAAACGACTGCACAGCAACTGAACCTTTTATTTGAGGTACTGGGCTAAGTTCAGAATAACTGTTATCTGTACTTTCAATATCTACGATTTCATTATATTCTTCTTTGTCTGCAAAACTTTCGTGCATCTATTCATGAAGATCATCTTTTTGAAAAAATTCATTCGGCGCAACTTACGAGCTTTTAATTTAATGATATCGACGGAAAAAGGAACGTTTTGCTTTCTTTGTTTTAAAAACCATTTGTAGAGAGCCTTTTCCATTTTTGGATATTCATAGGATTTTAGAGTTTGCCGTTTTTTGGCCCAGCTTCCATATTTCCAGCATATTTCAGAATCTTGTCTTTTTTTTTATTCTCGTGATTGTTGACTTGTGCACATTCTATAGGCTGCACAGTGCTTTTTACGATACACCACATTTAGTTTAATGCAAAGTTTCACACTTTTGTTTAATAGTTAGCTTTATCAATGTTTTCGTGATCGCCATTACCTTCCATCAAAAAACACTACCGGGCAGTCGAAGTATAAGCAGATACTAATTTTTTGTGTTAACGATTGCGCTCAAAGCAAACGCACCAAAGAGCAAACAATTCGACGAAATAACTTCTTTAAAAAAGTCAAGCTTAAAAATCCATAAAAATATAAAGAACAAAAGAGACCAAATACAAACTAAAACCCATCATATAGATATATAAAGCGTAGTCAGTTGCAGTTATTGAGGTTACTATTTTTAGCGAGTTGCACTTATAAAGGGTACAATGCTTTGTCCCGCTCTGTTGCAAAAATCGAGGAATTGCGTGTATCGAGGGTTGCGGTTACCGAGTTTGTACTGTATAACATTTATTTTTTTCAATTCTTTTGTACTTGCATACCGTTTGTTGTTTATTAAAATTTTGCCAATGCAAAAAATAATCAACTTCTCGTTTCCGCCCACAAATATTACAAAAAAATTCCCTTCTTTGCACTTGAGTTGTTGATAAGGCAAGCATTGGCATTTAATATTGCAAAAAAAAAAAGCCAAGTTTAACAAATGAAGTAAAAATGTGACGCAAATAAATATATATATACATACTTATATACATATATATATATATACTTTAAAAACAAATACTAAATATCTTTAAAGGAATACTATATAATAGCTTTTTAATAATAAAAAGCTTTGGATTTTTTCCAATGGGGCAATCAGAAACATCATCAAAATAAATACCGACACAGCTCTGTTAAATATCGCTGTTGCAGCTTTCAGAAAGAGAGCCCGAACAGAACCAAAGCGTCTGACGGCTGGCGGTCCTCTCTCGGCGAATTGAGCTGAAAACACGTCTACAACAAGAGCGGCTGGCGGTTGTCGGAACAGAGTTGCTTTTGTCACGGTAGTGGTACAATTGACAGATAGGGGTGCAACAGACGGACAACATGATTAACATATAATGAAAAAATTTTGACTTATTCAATTAAGTTTTCATCAAAATCTATTGTGCAGAAAATTATATCGTATATTATTGCGAATTTACATAAATATAACACAGACACAAGAAACAAAGTGTCAGAATATACTACAAACTAAAAAAATTACATTAAACACAGCCAATTCTTAGCAAAAGTATGGCAACATTTATGTTACTCAGAGAGAGAACCGCCAGCCGCCATAGCAAAAATAGAATAGATTCTATTCTGGCGTTTTTCCGTCGCGGATTCCCCAGCGAATTCGTTTTTGCCGACTGCATCATTTTAATGTATTCTGCTGAACGGCGAATCCGCCAGCCGTCAGCCGCTTTTGTTTTGTTCTGGCTCAGAAGAGTAAATGCGAGCGTAACAGTGAGTTTAACAGAGCTTTGTCGTATTGTTGCAGGGCTGGCCCTAGAGCCGAGCCAGTAAGGCCCGGGCTCGGGGCGAAAAACAATATATATCAATATTTCATAACCCATGTGACCTATGAGACAAACATGTATTTAAGATTAAATTAAAAGTATGATACGTTAAATTATACCAATTATAAAATGAAGTCTAAATTTTCAACCTTTGTGAAATATTTTTTGGTTGAGACCTTAAAGATTTGGTTTCAAACTTAAAGTTCAAATGAATGGTTCAATCATTTGTTGAAATCAATATATATATATTTACAATTTAAACCTAAAAGTCGTTTTTTTTAAACTTTTTAGCTATATTTTTTATACCCTAAACCTGAAAGTTCAGGGTATATTAACTTTGTGCAAACGTTTGTAACGCATAGAACGAAGCGAGTCCGGTATAGAAAAGTATATATTCTTAATCAGCGTCACCACGTGAATCGAGCTATCCATGTCCGTCCGTCCGTCCGTCCGTCCGTCCGTCCGTCTGTCCGTCTGTGTGTTGTCCGTATACACAGGATAAGAAGAAGGAGTTGAGATAATTGGATGAAGTTTGGTACACATGGTCAAATGGACCCAAGAATTTGCACTATTGAATATTTTTGGAATCCGCCCACGGACACGCCTACCTTCCAACCCAAAAATTGAAAACGCAATAAATAAGCCTCTGTTTAACCTACATAGCTAAAATTCGGCACGTGTGTTTTTCATAACAAAACAAAGACGATTTAGAAATATGGACATCATCCGCCCACGGACACGCCTACCTCCCATACAACGCAAAAATTGAAAACTGCATAACTCAGCTCATAATTAGCCTACAACAATTAAATTTGATATGTGTGTGTTTTATATCAACACAAAGATGTTTTCGAAAAATGGACGTCATCCGCTCGCGGACACGCCCACCTCCCATACCACCCAAAAATTGAAAACGCAATAAATAAGCCTCTGTTTAACCTACAGAGCTAAATTTTGGCACGTATGTTTTTTATGACAAGACAAAGATGGTTTTGAAAAATGGACGTCATCCGTCTACGGACACGCCTACCTCCCATACAACCCAAAAAGTTTAAAACTCAATAAATAAGGTTATGTTTGTCATAGAGAAATTAAATTTGGTATGTATGTATTTTATACCAAAACTAAGGTGTGTTCAAAAATTGGGAGTAGTCCGTCCATGAACACGCCCACCTCCCATAGCGAAAGCACAATAAAGGCAACTGTGAGCTACACTGAGAAAAAAACACATACCTTGCTCCGGTGAAAAATTTCTCTATTTTCGATATAGAAATTTTCTCTTTTTCAAATAAAATTTTCTTAAATTAGAATAAATTTTCAGATTTTCGAAGAAATATTTCTTTAATTCTAAGAAATGGAAATATTTCAATGTCTCTAATAATGATAAGTATTTTTCTCGCACAAAAGTTTCTCATTTATAGAGAAAAATTTATTGAAAATGAAAAACTTTTCTTATATTTTGATAAAAAATTCACTAAGAGAAGTATTTTCTTCAATAAAAACAAATATTTTCTCAAAAATAAAAAGCTTTTTCTCAAAAAACGATATATTTTTCTTTTTCATGGAAACTTTTTACCATTTTTAGAGAATTTTTAGTATCGAAATTAGAGAATAGCATTCTCTGGAGCAAAGTCTATACCATTTTTCTCTAAATATGATGCCTTTTTTATCATATTCCGATAAGCTTTTTTCTGAGTGTACAGGAATAAAACTTGGTATGTATGTTAAATTTTTTTTTTGTTTTTGAAGGTGGGTTTAGGGTATTTCATAGTCGGCCTAGACCGACTTTAGACTTTCTTTACTTGTTTTCATCTACTTTAAGTGTTTAAAACTATTTAACCCTAGGATGTTCGGCTATCTAAGAGGCGGTAAGTGACTCTGCTGGGTCTCACGAGGCCCATAAGCCATGATCAGCTGTTCTTTCGATTTTCATCCAGCTAAGTATCAAATCGGTAAATATTATTAATTAATAGTATTGTATGACGCAGCAGCTGAGGAGTGATGTCATAATTAGTGGTTTTTAAGGGGGGATGTGGCGTCGGGGGAATACAACCCAAATATTGAAAACCCTATAAAGATACTTTCATTTGAGCAACAGGAATAAAACTTGCTATGGGAGCATTCTATAGCAAATCTAAGGTGTGCGAACACACCCACCTCCCATACAACTCACTATAGTGAAAACGCTATAAAGACGTTTATATATGAGCTACAAAGATTAAACTTGGTATGTGAGTATGTTATATCAACACTATGATGTGTACAAATGGGCGTCATTCGCCCACAAACATGTAAAAACAAAAAATTTGGGCTGTTTAAATCGATGAAATATTCTTATGTAATGGTTGGAATGATTCATGAATAATAAATGCCGCCACATCGTGTTTGAACATGTTTTGTTTAATGGATTCCATACATTTCCATACGTTTAACGGATGGGCCTCGTTAGACCTAGCAGGTGCACTTGCCACCTTCATACATAAACAGATGAGGTTTGTTCCACGAAATTAAAGCAAAGAATATATAGATGGTTGTGTTCCGTCAACAAAATATAAGCGGTAGTTGGCGTAAAATATTTCGGCGTGCAGAACCAAGAAAAAAATTTTACAACAATTCAAAGTCAAAATGGACCTCGAAAAGCCCAACCGGGATCCTAGGGTGCGACAAATAAGGAACAAATTTTTCAAAATTTTTTTTTTTGTTAGTAATAATTTAAACAAAAGAGACTCTAGTTTTGCATTCTTCATTTTTGTTTTTTTCAACGATTTATGTGAAATTTTCGACTTTTATATTTTGAAAACTTATTAGAACTTTAGGAAACGAATTTTTAAAATTCTTAATGAAGTTATTCAATTATTTTGGCAAAGTTGAACAAGTATTTAAAACCCTAGGGACGAATTTATCTCCTTTAAAATTTACTTTTTCAAATATTTATGTCGAGTTTTTCATCTTTATAGGTTGAAAAATTTGTTGAAAAAATCAAATATCAATTAAATACATATAGCAGTAAATTCAAATTTATAAAAAGAACATTTTAAAAATTATCAACTGTTCGTATTTTTGTTTATTACGAATTATTAAGTAGTATTATTACGAATTAAGAATAATTCGAGACCAACTTTTATAAGAATTTTTTTAACATATAAGAATAAAAAACAAACAACTTTTATGTTGAATTTTTCAACTTTTAGAGTAGAAAGAGTCAACTTTTTTTTAAGTTTTTCAACTTTTTTCGGTTGAAGAATTGGCCCTTTCTCTGAATTGTTTTACTACAAGCGTTGAGAAAACCTTTTTGTAAAATTTTTCAACTTAATGAATCAAAAGTCGGTTGAAAAGTCAGTCTTTTAGTAAGTAAGTAAACTACTTTAGTGGAGAAAGTCAACGTGTTTGTTGAATGTTTCAATTTCTTTTATTTCTTTTTTGAACATTGAAGTTTTAACCTTTTCGTTGAATAATTTGAACAAACATTTTAGTGTCGTTCCAAGGTCGAAAAGCTACATAGAATCAAAGAAAAAAAATTTTTGTTAAAAATATCATTTCATAGAATGTTGTTCAACTTCATGTAGAATGACCACCAGATCGTACCACCTCCTATGAAAAAAAAAAATAGTGCGCCGTAAACCAGGGAATACGACGCATTTGTGCACGACAATTACGAAAACAAAATTTTTTTTTACATAACATAGAGGTCGCGCATTGACATATTTCTTTATATCTCTGTTGCTTACAGTCAGATTTTAAAGCTTGGTATATCAATGTTTTTGTCTCAAGGATACCAATATGACCTCTTGAGAGGTCATTGATCTCAGGTGCACCGTTCTAGTACTTACCCTCCAGATCTCAGTTCCTTCCATCCTCATGTACCATCCTAATATCAAAAAAATAAATATCTTAAAATATCATTAATCTTTTGCCCAAGAAGTATATCAAAATTTCAAGCAGAACTATTTTTAAAAAATATTTGAATAAATTTCGGCAAAAAAATTTTCAAAAATTTTTTAAAAATAAAAACTAAATTTTTTTAAAACACGTGCTCTTAAACGAGTCTCAGTTTGATGTCCTTGAGAACACAAGTATAAAAATTTTCTCGAACTTCTACCCATTAATACCACACAAAACCAAAAAGTACCTAATAACTGAGAATTTTTATATGGTTTTCATGAATCGCATTCAAGATTGTAGGTCCAGTAACCAATTACATGAGTTCCATGTATTATTCATTATGTCAATGAACAAAATACATAAAAGAAAAAACACGAAAACATGAATATTTTGAAAAGCTAGTGCTTAAAGTTCATGATGTGTGTGCACAAGATACATAAGCAAACAAAAAATTTCGAAAATTCGATGAAAAATACAAAAAGAATATGAAATATTCACAATTTTTGTGATGAAATTCATAAAATTCATGTATTAATGCAAGGAGAATAAAAGCAGTGCATTAACTTTGGTTCAGTAAAAAATTACATGCGGCACATGAACTTTTTCTCATATAAATGTACAAAATATACAACAGGAAAAACACGAGAACATATATATTTCATAAGCCCAGTATTTATAGTACATAAAACAATAAAAAATTTCGAGGAACATGAATTATTCATAATTTTTGTGAATAAAATTCATGAAATTCATGTACAAATACGAGGAGAACAAGAATAGTTCATGAACTTTAGTCCAGAAACCAATTGCATGAGTCACATAAACTATTCGAGATATCAATATACAAAAGACACAGAAGAAAACAAGTAAAGAAAGTTTAAAGTCGGTCTAGCCCTTAACCTACTTTTTAAAAAAAAAATAATAGTACTGAAAATGGGCGTGTGCGTGGGCTGATGAAGCCCATATTTTATATATCCATTTCCATTTTGATGAAAAATTTACACATACCGAGATTTAATGCTGTAGCTCACATGTTAATGCCTTTATAGTGTTTTCACTGTTGTGGGTTGTATGGGAAGTGGGCGTGTTCGTGAATGGATTACGTATATTATTCAAAAACATCTTTGTCTTTACACATACCGAGATTTAATCCTGTAGCTAGCATGTTAATGCCTTTATAGTGTTTTCACTGTTGTGGGTTGTATGGGAAGTGGGCGTGTTCGTGAATGGATTACGTATATTATTCAAAAACATCTTTGCTTTGTTATAAAATACATACACTCAGAAAAAAGTGTCTCGGAATATGATAAAAAAGCCATCATATTAAGAGAAAAATGGTATAGACTTTGCTCCAGAGAATGCTATTCTCTAATTTCGATACTAAAAATTCTCTAAAAATTATAAAAAGCTTCCATGAAATAGAAAAATATATCGTTTTTAGAGAAAAATATTTTTTTTTTTTGAGAAAATATTTGTTTTTATTGAAGAAAATAATTCTCATAGTGAATTTTTTATCAAAATATGAGAAAAGTTTTTCATTTTCAATAAAATTTCTCTATAAATGAGAAATTTTTTGTGCGAGAAAAATACTTATCATTATTAGAGACATTGAAATATTTCCATTTCCTAGAAGTAAAGAAATATTTCTTCGATAATGTGAAAATTTATTCTAATTGAAGAAAATTTTATTTGAAAAAGAGAAAATTGCTATTATCAAAAATAGAGAAATTTTTTACCGGAGCAAGGTATGTGTTTTTTCTCAGTGTACACACCAAATTTTATCTCTGTAAGACAAACATAAGGTTATTTATACAATTTTAAATTTTTTTGTTTTAAGGAAGGTAGGCGTGACCGTGGATGACGGTTAAACATAAGCTTATTTATAGAGTTTTTAATTTTAGGGTTGTATGGAAGGTAGACGTATCCATGAGCGGATGACGTTCATTTTTCAAGAACATCTTTGCTTTGATATTAAATATATATGTACCAAATTTTATTGTTGGTACATATATATGGTACATATGGTACATGGATAGCTTGACTCACAAGGTACTTTTCTATACTTTTATAATTTTCTATACCGGACTCGCTTATTTCTATGTGTTACAAACGTTTGAACAAAGTTTATATACCCTGACCTTTCAGGTTGTGGGTATAAATATCTTATTTCTTACGTACGCTCGGGAAAAATTCGCTAAGGAAAAATTAATGGGTGTCGGTCACTCATTTCAGCCTTTTGAAAGGAATGCAATGGAAGCCGATTTTATAAATAATGTTTCCCAAAAATATAAAAGTATGTAATGGAGCCCCCTAAAGAGTTGGAAATAGAGGATAAGCATGTTCGGCAAAAATTGTTGCAAAGAAAAAAACCATGCAGGTAAGTCTCACATTTTACACTTCCAGGCGCACCCTGGATGCGGTGGGTTTCTGAAAACATATATTTTGTATGGAAGCCCTCTTAAGGAATGGAAATAAGGTGTATGTATGTTCTCAAAAAAGTTTGGGGAAGAAATTTAATGAAAATTTAATGGTGGTCTGTCGAATATTTTACCCCTCTTGGTCAACAATTGGACAGTTATGGATGTTTTGTCTAATTTTTTTCTCAACCTTTAACGTCGACGCGGCACAACTTAGCCCCACGCCAATCCGGAATTTTTTTTTTCAAAAGGATTTTTTATCAAACCTCACACAATTTGGGGTTCCCGAGTATCAAAATTAAATCACACCCCTAATGAACATAGACTTAGCCTTCTTAATTTAATACTTCGATCGTCAAGAAAGACGTTACATAGCATAAATCACCTCACCTTAATAAATATTGAAATTTATGGTTTGCTCAGAGAAATTTATATGTATAATGTTACCTCTAAATTTGCCCACAATAAATCCAAAAAAAGTTTACTTGTAATAAACTCTAATCTGCCGTTTTATTAAACATCCTAAATTTAAGCATCTAATGCAAGTCAAAGGGGGACTCTTGATAGAATTTGTTACGATCCTTGAACTTATGGATACGGTAGCATATCTATAGCTTCATTAGCACCCTAAATGATGAATTTCTTAAACACTCATATTTGTATGCGTTCAATTTGAAGCAAAAATAAAATGCCTTAATAGTAGAATCCGCTTTGAACACTTAAACTGCACGCATCCCCCATCTTGGCACTCACTCTTGAGGCTTAAGTTTTTCTCATCAGCCTTAAAACACTCAACAGTCTTCAGAAGACATGGGTTAACATAGAAAAACTTTGCTTTTTCACACAACGCCTGAATTCTATTAATATTTCTTACACGCTTCTTGTAAAACTTGGGTTAAACTTTGCTGCAATATTTTTTTCCCTTTACTTTTTCTTTACTTTTCTTTTTTTATTTTTTGTCTGATTACATATTTAGATTAGCAAAAAGTTCTCGCATGCTCATCATAATAATAAAATATCAGATCCTGCCCAAACCTCGCTAAGACTTTCTCCTGCCCAAACACTCACGTAACTTATTTCGCATGAAAACTGATTTCTGCGTTGATGTTCATAAGTTATGCTGGGAGTGAAAAATTTTCGGACAAACACGTAGCAAATCCTTCAAGCGTTGTTCGAGCGTAAAATATTGATTATAGAAATAAATGCAAGAAAACGAAAAGCTGGCAAAACTATGAGTCTGCTTGAGTTATGTCAAAATTCAATGACATGTAAAATTATATAACTCAGTTCAATGCGTGCTGTAAGCTCTGTATAAGCTATTGGTTATATATAATTTTTGACAAAAATTATATAAATAATACTAAAATGTATAGAGCAGAGTATCAGAGAATCTGCTGAGCGTCAAGAAAATTGTTAAGTCTACAGCAGAATTATTTAAAGGTACATTTTTTGTTTTTATAATATATATTTTGAAATTTGTATATTAAATAGACTAGTTATTTGGCCAAATAAGTCAAAACCTTAAAGAGCTATAAGATTTTCAAATGAACTCTTTCTGATTTGTATAATTAAATATGATAATTATTGAAATAATTGATTTTTAATCACTATAAAAACCTGTCTAACATCTAATTATTAGCTACAAATACACCTTCACATATTATATAAAATAGTATCAAAAGTCACTCTGTCAAAATGCAACTCCACTACTGCTTTATCAACAACATTAAAACAGCATATCTCACATAGCACTACAGCACCATCACACCTACACCAAAGCGCATAATTAAAAAATATGCCATAAAATTAGCACAAGCCATAATAAATATTTTTACACATTGCCTTCAGCTAAGTGCATCAGAGCTGTTTTATAGCATTTTTAAATGCAATTTCCTGCTTTTATACGCTGGGCAGCCTATCTATCCATCCACACACCCACCCAGACAAACGCTATTTGAACCCACCAACAACTACCATTAGCATTACTAACTGCTGTTTAAGCATGTCATATAAAAACGCATATTTTTTAATATTCATTTTATTATGACGTCACTTAGATGTTACTACGACACGTTGACAGCACCATATGGTGTCTAGAAGTAGAGTACCTTGTTACATAGAATAAACGTATCGCATATTTTATGTTCTTGTTAACAGCTAAGCAGATATTTGTATTTGGGTTTAGAGCATATTTTAAGAACTCATTAGCTGATGGTATATCATTTTGATTACAAATTTTTATGTGACAATTTAGTTTTGTTTTTTTTTTTTTTGTATTTACTAATAATTCAACGCCATAAGTTTAAAACATATCCCAACGTCTTTTGAAGACTTTTCGACAGTTTCAAATCTCGTTGGAATGCCTAGGAAACAAAATTTTCCTTAACAGCCCTTATTTCTTGGTTTTCAATAAGACTGGCTCTCTCGCTGGCTATAAGACTGAAACTCTTTCTAACTTTAACCCTTTAGTGAAGTAAAACAAGCCTTAAAGAAGCTTTTTGTAAGCAACAAAGTTATAAAATTGGGTACCTTTTTATAACTTAAAAAACTTTTTAATAGTTCAAACTATCAAAAGTTAATACAAAGTTTAGTTTTTAAGAATAAAGTAAAAAAATAATTCACTGCTTAACTTTAAAGATTGTTTCTCAAAACTTCTTAAAAATACCAAAAATTTTCTGTAATATTATTTATTTTAACTGTTTTCCGACATCGTTTTCATTAATTTTAGAAAAATGTTCTCCTCGTAGAATCGATTACTTCCAAACATAATCAAATCTTATTTCTTCATACATGAGTTGGCTTCATGGGCTCGATTACCTCTCGGAACTACCGAAGAATTTGTCGGAAATTACCAGAATATATAATTGTTAACCCATAACATATTGTTTCAAGAAATGTCTGGTAGAGATCATGAAACAAGAGGCAAATGTTTTTGTTAAACGTTTATAAGTTTTGATCATGTACTATGCGCTATGCTCACATTATTTCCAATAATTCTGTCAAAAACACTGATCACATTATGTGATCAATTCTTCATTATCACTATATAATAGTTTCTAAGAACGAATGGTTTAAGCAGGTCCAGGTAGGGGAAGAGTGGCATGAAAGAGCCAAGTTTTGAAAGAGCCATCTTGATTTACGCAGTAGTTTTCATACGAATGCTTCTTAAATTATAATTTTTAAGAAGCAATACTCGCCATATGGCACCCTCGAACATTTGACAGTTCACTGATAATAAACGACGATGGTGTATCGTATTTTGGATTTCTTCATCATTAAGTAAGTTTTTCAGAACATTTTATTTGTTTTGTGACGTCTTCACCTTTAAAACTAACAGTAATATTATTATACTATAATTTTATGGATATATTAGGCCTACCAACAACATTTTTATTTAGCCGGAAAAATCTTGATTTCATACTAATTTTTGAGGTTATGTTTCTTTGGACAATATGTTTTGAAAGAGCTGGGTTGCGGTGGTATGAAGAAGCGTAAAGGAAGTTTAAATTATTTTTGTCAAAAATGTTTTTAAGTGTTTTAAACCTCTTATTTTGTTTTTGGAATAGGTCTTATTATTATAGATTTTCTTCAAAGCGATTTAATTTTTTTGCTAAAAATATTTTTAAGTTTTTTAACTATTTTTTGTTTTTAGTTTTGAATTTTTTTATTTATTTAATTTGTTTTTGTAAAAACAATACTTTTTATAATAACAATTAATATTTTCAATAAAATATTCGTTATTTTTCGTGTTAAGTCTTGTAATAAGAAGATGGCTCTTTCAAAACTTTGGTTGGCTCTTTCAATGCCCATGTGTTATGAAAGAGCCGAATTTCATGTTTTTTATAAATGGCTCCAGGTCCAAGAATATTGTTGATTTTGGAAAATATTTCATGGTATTACGTTCATAAATGAATGAGAAAATACTTTTGATACAAGAATTATAATTTTATTAATTATTTTTATATATTTTGTAACTTTTTTAAAACTGGCTCTTTCATGCCACTCTTCCCCTAAGTACTTTTAAAATATAACAAGAAGTTGTGTGTCTGCCATACAAATCCTGAAAAATAATTGTCCTTTTTTGTTTCAACTGATGAGATTTCATCAATTTGACAATTTTTTTAACTCTTCCCGACTAATTCAATTTGAACCTTGGAAAGATACACAGAGCTTCTTGACCATTTCAAGCGTCGTCGATGGTCAAAATGGTGGCAAGAAATGGCAACAGTGGATGATCAATTTTCGAAGAAAATAATTTTCAGCGATGAGGCACATTTTCACTTCAGTGGATTCGTCAACAAGAAAAATTGCCGCATTTGGGCGAATAATAATCCAAGATTATTAGATGATTGTCGAAAAACCAATGCACCCACAAAGAGTGACTGTTTGTTGCGGTTTATGGGCTGGCGGCATCATCAGGCCGTAGCTTTTTTCCAAAATGAGGCCGGTCAGGCAGTTACTGTGAATGTTGTTAGCTATCGTGAGATGATAACGAACTTTTAAAGGCCCGAATTAGTAGATATAAATGTGGACAATATTTGGTTTCAACAGGACGGCACCACTTGCCACACAGCTAACGAAACAAATACTTTTTTGCGAGTCCCTCTCTTTTGTGGTGGCGATGTCAATTGGCTGCCAAGATCATGTGATTTGACACCGTTGGACTTCTTTCTTTGGGATTATTTGAAAGAAAAGGTGTACGTCAATAAGCCAGCAATAATTCAAGAGCTAAAGGATGAGAAAATTCGGCACATTAATGGCATAGAACCTCAATTATGCCTCATAGCCCATCCACAATGACGACAACGAGCGACGAGCGTCAAACGTTACTTTTTTTTCACATGTATTTCTTATGGGATGAACTTTTCGAGACAATTGCGACGACATTGTTGCCCGACATCAAATGTAGCTGTAGCCAGCTTCAATTCAATTCTAATTTGGCGACAAAAACAGACGACAAAAGTAAATATCAGCAATTGTTTACATTCGTGTTTTTTTCATGCCGGCTTTTTTAGTGCTCGTTTTTGTGTTCAATTTATATATTTAATTGCAAACTTTGATGTGAGTTTATTAAATAATATAATTTAATTTAAATTCGATTCAATAACCTGAAAAAATATTGCTGGTTTCACTCAGCACTTTCTGCTGTAGCTTGTTGTTGTCGCGTTTAAAAAAATTCAAGTCGCCCGAAATTTCTCTACAACGACAGAGTGAAGACCTGTCGTCCTTCGCCCGTTGTCATCATTGTGGATGGGCTATCAGCATCATTGAAAATTTGGACTATTGGATGGAGGTGTGCCGCCGAGATCGCGGCGGCCATTTGGCCAATATTTTGTTTCATACATAATTGAACCATATTAATATTATCATAATAAAAAGATATGACAATAATTTCCTAAATAATTTGTGTTTTATTCAAAACCAACATCGGCCCTTAAAACTTTACCACCCTTTATATCCAAAATCATAAAATCTTTGTAGAAAAGCAATTAAAACAAGTAAAGAAAGTCTCGGAAAGTTTCATAGCCCGACTATGAAATACCCCAAACCTACTTTTTCAAAATACAATAATAGTATTGGAAATGGGCGTGTCCGTGAGCGGATGAAGCCCATATTTTAAATGCATTTCAATTTTGATGAAAACATAACTAAAATTTATAAAAATTTCAAGTTTTATTCTTGTAGCTCACATGTCTTCAGGCCTTGAAAGTATTTTCGCTATTGTGGATTGTATGGGAGGTAGGCGTGTTCGTGGACGGATTACGCCAAATTTTTGAATGCATCTTAGCTTTAGTATAAAATACATACTTACCAAATCTTATCTTTGTGATTAAACATAAGCTTATTTATTGAGTTTTCAATTTTTGGGTTATATGGGAGGTGGTCATGTCCGTGGTTGGATGAAATCCATGTTTCAAAACCATCTTCGTTTTGTTATACAATACAAACGTACCAAATTTTATCTCTGTACGTTAAACATACTCTTTTTAATTGCATTTTCAATTTTTGGGTTGTATTTGGGAAGTGGGCGTGTCCGTGAGCAAATGATGTCATTTTCAAAATCATCTTTGGTTTGTTATAAAAAAACCTGCGTACCAAATTTTATCTCTGTAGATTAAACATAAGCTTATTTATTAAGTGGTGACCGTGGCATGCAGGTTAAGTGTGTGGCTTAGCATGCTCGGAGCCCGGGTTCGATCCCCAGCCGTGGCGGAAAGTTTTTTCAATAAAAAATTTTTCTGATCGGTCACCACCTCTCTGCAGACAATGGCAAACCTCAGAGAGTAAATAATGCCATGTAAAACTTCTTGAGAACATGAGCCGTTCGGAGTCGGCATAAAACATGTAGGTTCAGTTCTCGGTCAATTGTGTGCAAAATTTAATAACACACACAACACAATCGATCCTAAGAAGCTCGGTCAAAGTCATTTCAAGGGCTGAAATGGCCAATATGTTTTTTTTTTTTTTTGTTTATTTATTAAATTTTAATTTTTTGGTAGTATGGTAGGTGGGGGTGTCCATGTGCGGATGATACCAATTTTTTTCAAAGACATCTTTGTTTTGATATAAAATACATAGGTACCAAATTTCGTCTCTGTATGTGAAACACGAGCTTATTTATTGAGTTTTATATTTTTGGGTTGTATGGGAGGTGGGCGTGTCCATGAGCGGATGACTTCCATTTTTCGAAGACGTCTTTGTTTTGAAATAAAATACAAAAGTATTAAATTTTATATCTGTACTTTAAACATGAGCTTAATTATTGAGTTTTTAATTTTTGGCTGTACGGAAGGTGGGCGTGTCCGTAGGCAGATGACACCCATTTTTCGAAGACATTTTTTTTTTATATAAAATACATACTTACCAAATTTTGTCTCTGTAGGTGAAACACTAGAGGCTATTTATTGAGTTTAAAATTTTTTGGTTGTATGGGAGGTGGGCGTGTCCGTAGGCGGATGACACCCATTTTTCGAAGACATTTTTGTTTTGATATAAAATACAAACATACCTTATTTTATTGTTGTAGGCCTATTATGAGCTCATTTATGCAGTTTTCAATTTTTTTCATTGTATGAGAAGTAGGCGTGTACGTGGGCGGATTCCAAAAATATTCAATAGTGCAGATCCTTGGGTTTCTATAACGATGTGTAGCGAGTTTCATTCAATTATCTCAACTCCTTCTTCTTATCCTGTGTATACGGACAAAACACAGACGGACAACACACTGACGGACAACACACAGACGGACAGACGGACGGACGAATATGGATAGCTCTACACATGAGGTGACCCTGATCAAGAATATATATACTTTTCAATACGGGACTATTTTCGTTCTATGCGTTACAAACGTTTGCACAAAGTAAATATGCCCTGACCTTTCAGGTTTAGGGTATAAAAAGTCGAGTTGTCACCGCAATGCGCGTGTTTTGCCTCAGTTTTTCCCAACATGCGATGTTTCGAGAGTTCAAAAACATTTATTTTTAGAGGTCATCTTTAAAATTTTGTGTTCGACCTACCGCAGGAAGTCAGTGACCCTTGTCTAATGCCAGGCTGATTTGTGAGCTTGTTATGTAAGGAGTAAGGAGTGCACTTGTTGTGTATATAAAGCAGGGGTGCGCAAACTAATACATACAAATTTTTGTGATTGTATTGCAAAGCTTTTGTTTTTCAAGTTAACACTGAACGAAAAGCACGAGTTAGTTCATTGTTACAATCACAACATATGTTCAGTCGCTGTTTGAAGTTCATGCTGAAAGGTTGCGGTCGCTTGCTACTGCGTTGACATATTCAATATTACAAGCTTCGTTTAAAAATTAAGTAAAATTCTACGAATTAATTAAATCCTTATTATTTAAAACAAAAAATTATTACAGACAAACAAATACAATAAACAAACGCATATTCATGCGTATGAATAGTAGTTTGTCGTTTTTAATAAGGCAACGCAGGAGCAAGCGACCGCAACCTTACAGCATGAAGTTCGCACAGCGACTGATCGTGTGCTGTGATAGGACGAATGTGAATAAATATTCAGTGTAACAGTGCAAGTCTCGACTGCAAAGCTTTTTTGACTGAAAGCTGTCGTATGCATGTGAAAGCTATCCGCCCATGGGCGGCCTTTTGCGCATGCCTGATATAAAGGCAGTTTTAATTGATGTTGGCAGTTGTCAATTGTGAATTAGTACTTCTTACACGAGATTCGTAATCGGTGACCCAAAAACCCAATGACCAGTACTCTCATTGACATCTATTAACTGTCAAATATAAGTTCCATCATTTAATTCGAAATCAGAAAATAAAATAGCCTTATATTCAGAATTAACGACTTTCAAAACGCCTGGGTTTCCATTTCCAACCAATTCAGATAGAAATAAGAGGTTCAAAGATATCAACATTTAGGAAGGAATGTGGCAGTTCCGCGGTAATTGAAAAAATTAATGGCCGAGTGAACCTGGAATTTACTCGAGCTGGTGAAGTCAGGCTATGTACGTCCCTTGAACACTTCCCATGGTAGTACCTAAAGATATTGAAAATGTTTAAAAAAAAAATGGGAATGGACCCTTGCTGGAATATGCCTGGAATGTTAAACTAACCAGCAGGACAAGCTGAATAATAATTGTTCAATCAAAAATCGTTGAGTTTGAATGCAATTTACCACGCATTTTGACGCATAGAAAATCGGTTCTGTCGCTCACATGCCATCAAAACTTATTTCATGCCATAAGTTAGAGCGTTCGATTCTTGTGTAAAGATGCGATGGTGCACGGTTCAATGATGGCAGTTATACAATTTTTAAAGTATGCAATTTTCTAGAAATTTATTTTATAAACCAAAAATTACTTAAGAGCATATTCCGGCTGAGGATTGAACCTGGGTTAGGTTATTCAAAACAAATTGACAACACATGGTTAAAAGTATTTTCTAACGATGCCTTTGGGAAATTCAAAAAATTCGCTGTCACACTGCTAACTACCATGGCTACCCATGTCATTGGAATGAGATTCCGACGTTTTAATTTATTATTAAGAAAAAAACAAAACAAAACAAAAAAAGAAACACAAACACAAATTTTAAAGATCAACAATAAGTAATGCTTAACAGTCCTTAAATAAATCTCTATTGATTGCTGGGAGGAAAGTGCTTGAGTTTTTAAATGTCACTTGTTACCATAACAACTCCAGGGAAACATTTAAATAATTTTAACGATATTTCAATTCGTTAAGACGTACGACACATAAACTTTGTAAATATCGCTGTTGCCATGCAAAGTTAAGAAGAGGATAAGAAACAGTAGAAAAAAAAACAAAACAACCCGCTTAGCATAAAACTTTTTGTGCTTAATATGTTATGCAATGCCTCGTGGGTGACATACATAACGTTATTCCTTTGTAACAAATGAAGGCTGAACACGAACTGTATTGAACTTTTAAGACTTAAGGCTTAAGTTGGCTTAATCGTTTAAGTGACATCAAGATAAAAAAGGCGAAAAATTATGGAGCACGTAAGAAAGGAGCCGAATATACATGGGTGTGTGTGTTTCTCTGCAACAGATAATGATACAAGGATATAAATTAATAAGTAATGCAAGACTTTGAAAAGGGGCGGTTATGAAGAAATTGATGATTTAGTTAAATTTAAATGTTGTGAGGGATTAAGTTTAAATAAAATTTTTAAAAGAAAAAAGGTAAATATGAATAGAAAAATTGATTAGATGGTTTTTTTAATGTACTTAAACTTAATATATTTTACAGAAAAATGCTGAATATAAAAATAAAAAAATATACGAGACATTTTTTTAAACTTAAAGAAGAACACAAAATTAAATTGAAATTTATTATAAGAGACAAAAAATTAGGATATTTATTTTTAAGAAAACAGTATTTTCTCTAACAATAAGTCATCATTCAGAAAAAAGTTCTAACAAAAATTTTAAATTATCTCACCTTTTTTTTTTTTTTATTTTCCCAAAATTTATCTCAGCCCATTATCTACATCATCTACTTCATTAATGTCCTTGATTTTTTTTCCACCTTTTCACCAACATCTTCGGAAACGCTTGAATATCCTTTCAGCTGCTTGTCTGCGCTTTTTTTCTTAATTTTATCGACCGTTTTCAGCCAACTCATCAGAAATAGCAGTACAAACAAGCTGGTTAAGTAAATAAATAAATCGACACTCAACAATAAAAACAACAGTAAAATCAGTTGCTGATTAAAACCATGCGGGCGGCTAGGCAGAAATAGAGAAAAAAAATAAAGAAACACCCTCACTCCGACTATTTATTCCTAGCCAGGCTACAACTCATTGCTAATCGATAAAGAGCCAACAACCGCAGTGAGTTGAGTTTATTTAATGGCAAGTCTGCCAACAAACACCACTACCACTACCACCACCAGCACTACTACTACAACCAAAACCTACAGCACCACCAGGCAAGACAGTAAATAGTTTAATGGTTGCATAGAGTGTGCGAGAAGAAGCAAAGTCAAAATATATTGTGGCATAATCATATAATTAATGAGAAAGCTTTGCAATTTTTTTTTACGTATTAACGTAAAAAACTTTTTTACGAAAAGTTTGTCATTTTTGTTGTAGTCATAAAAAATATGCATGTGCTGTAATATGCTCGATATGTGCTATTATGTGACGTATTGAAATAAATGAAAATTATTATAGCACAATTTTTAAGTAATGTTAGCTACAGCTATCATGTGAACAGAAATTTAAAAGATGTGCTGTAATGTGCTCAAGTTGTGCTATAATGTGGCATAAAAATATTTTAAACACTTACATTTTTATGGAATTTTTAGAAGAAAATAATATATTTTTTTTAAATTTGCTCTATTTGTGTACTTTTTAAAGAAATTTTAGACAAATTCACATTAAAAAGAACTATGTCAAAAAATTTCATTTGCACATGCATGTACTTTTACTTCTGACTTAGCCCTCTATGGACGATAAGTCCATTTTTAAAGTTACTTCGGTGTTGTTTATTCCAAAAGATCTTTTTATACTATCTCTTAATCCAAATTTGGCAAAATCTTTTTTAAGAAAGCAATTATTTCATCTTGTAAAACATCTTGCATTAATTGATATCCATAAATCCATAACTGTATCGAAATTTTTACTTGTATGGGCGGAGCCACACCCTCTATTCTAGTGCCCGTTCTACTCTCCCAGCAACAGGACATCACAACTTAGTAACTTCATTCTGAATTTTAATATTCTCTGACTATAATGTCCAAATCTATTCAATATAGAAAATTTCTTATGCATGTGCGGAACCGCGACCCTTGTTCAATGCACTTTCTAATATTTCAGTAGCAGGGTATCACCAAATAGTAACTTCATTCTGAGTTTAAATTTTATGTGACTTTTACAACCATAGCTATTTTTTAACGAAAAGTTAACTTGTTGGGATGGAGCCACACCTTCTATTCCAATACCTGTTCCAGTCACCCAGGAACAGGGCATCATAAAAAAGTAAGTTCATTCTAAATTTCAATATTCTGTACATTTAATTCCCAAAGCTATACAATACAAAAAATTTGCCTTATCTGGGCGGAGCCACAGATAATTAAAGTAATTTTAAAAACTCAGGTTGAATCCTCAGCCAGACCATGATGAATTTTTCTTTTTTAATTATATAAATTTATACAAGAAAATAAATTTGTTGAAAATTTTCGTAAAGTATAAATATAAAATTTTGACATTATCGTGATTCGAACCGCGAACCATCGCACAAGAGTAGATCGCACTATCATCGTGCCATTCATCTGATGACATATAAGGCAACAAAATAAAGGGTAACTTTTTGCTATTTGTTTTTACATCTATTGGCAATGTAGTCGAGGTAATAACGGACAACATGCACAAGGCTTTCAAAAAGTTCTGTCCCAAAACTCTGAGTCGCAAGCCTTCCACTGCAAATTGGTGGACAAGTGACCTTAAACAGAGACGAACGAAGGTTAGAAAACTTCATCGGAAAGCCATTTTAAGCCAGCAATAGCAGGATTGGATTAACTGAATTGGATTATTGGATAGATCAATGTTGAATGCTTACACTAGAGAAGTAGGAATAGTAAAGCGAACAGTTTTTACAAAAATCTGTGAGTCCATTGAGGACATAAGTGAAGCTGCCAGACTTCGTAAGACGCCGTCGATGCTGGTATACCTTAAGAGGGCTGCCGGATCATGGACAGAATTCGGGCAGGTTGTGAAGATACGAATCAAAACGGAGCTGCTTATTACCTTTAAATGGAACAGAACCTTTACAGGGACTCCCCAGTATAATCAAAAGGTCAGCTGGAGAATGGTCGATAGTATTTTTCAAACTCGCGGGATCAGATGAGAATAGAACTAAAAGTCTTCTGCTCTTTGCAAAATGGGAAATCCAAATACTGACGGGAGTCCAAACAGGTTACTGTCCTATCGGAGGAACTCCACCTTGTGGTGATTATGGTAGCTACCAGCCTGCTCCAAGCCAGCGAAAAGGAGGAGGGTTGTAGGCATGTGTATTTAGACCGCGGTTTAATTTTAAATGCTTACGGAAAAGCAAAGGTTGTCATGAGCTCTGCTTTGAGCTGCAAAATCATAGAAGTGGAACTTAAAAATTACTTCGACCAACACGACCAACTGTTTAAAAAGAACATCAGTACGATTTTTTCATCGCGCTGAGTGCTGAGAACGCGTCTGTTGGGTGTTGATTTCGAAAAACCCTGAAGTAAAATTAAGCCGTAAGACAGGTGTCTTCTCTAAACATTTACAGACTGCACCATCGGGGTGATGAACAATAGGATTGGCATTACAGCAGCAAGACACAGAGATCACATATATTTAATATTTAATATTTATATTCTGACATTAAAAACTAATTCAATGGTTCAAAACAACTTCAGAGGACTCTAAGAATTTGTTCATTCACAACTGTTTTTGTATGCTCTAAGCCTGAAGGTCAGGGTATATTAACTCCGAGCAAATATTTGTAACACCTAGAACTAAACGACTCCGGTATAAAAAAGTACAGATATTCTTAATAAGAATCACCTCGTGAGTCGATTTATTCATGTCTGTCGTCCGTCCATAAGCACAAGATAAGAAGAAGGACTTGAGATAAAAGCATGAAACTTGGCACACATGTTCACGTGGTCCCAAGAATCTACACTATTAAATATTTTTGCAATACGCCTACGGAAACGCCTTCCTCCCATATAACCCAAAAACGTAAAACCTCTTTAAATAAACTTTTATTGAAACTACAAAGATCACATTTGGTATGTATGTATTTCATATCAAAACTAATATGTGCTCAAAACTAAGATGAGCCTCATTCGTTCACGGGCACGCCTACCTCCCATACAACCAAAAACTTTTAATCATTTTAAAATGCCTTGTATTCAAGCTACAGAAATAAAATTTTATACTCATGCACTTTATATCAAAACTTAGATGTACAGCAAAAATGGGCGTAATGGGTGGTCTTGAATACGTCCTTCTCCCATACTACCCACTATAATGAAAACACTATAAATATAATTATATATGAACAACAGGTATAAAACTTGATATGTAATATTTCATTAAAACAAAGATGTATAAAAGTTATGATCTAAATCCGCCCACGAACACGCCCATCACACATACAACTTACTTATTGAAAAGTCTTTAAAGAGGTATGTATTTGAGCAACGGGAATGAAACTTGAAATGTGTGTATCTCAAATTAAAACTCAGATATATACATCAGAAATGAGCTTTAAGCAACCACGAACACGCCCACTTCCCATACTATTATAATATATCGAAAAGTAGGTTTAGGGTATTCATCATTGTGGGGCTATACTAACTTTAGATTTTTTTTAAATGTTATTTATTAGATTTTTCAAAAATATTCCTGTGGTGGACTGTGCTACTTTCAGCATCAAGGCTGGTAGCAGACAGACAAACCTCCACGATCGTGATGTCGAACTCCTTGTACGATTTAAGGAGATCATTCTCCAAAGGGTGCAACTTCTGGTGCATAAGTACAGGATTGGGGAGATGGATCGTTGTTAATTGTTTCGGAAGCCTGCTCTTTCTCCAACAACACCTCATCTTTTTAAAGACCCTCATTTCTAAGGAGGTGAAACCTCTACCATTCTAGGCTACCACATAACCTTGAAATGAAAAGATAGCCAGGGACTACTAATTTATGACATAAGTTGCCAATATGAACCCCCTCTTTGGCTCTTCAACCCCTGTCACCTTCCAGTTACCAGTTGGCAGATCATGGTTTCCCAAATGAATCAAATCCAGGATTGTTTGACGATCTGAAGGTTCCACAAGGATCGGGAAACGCACTCTTGGTGAGGAATCAGATCCCAATCACCTACCTCGAGTTTTGCGTTTTACTGTTCATCTCTGGTCGGCGCAGGCTATTAGCTACCCGTGATCCTGATACCCTTCACTGACGCGACAGGAAGGGCCCTTACCGGGAAACTTCTTCATTATAGGATTGAAGATAGTAACCATTTTGACTATTACTTTCCTCCATTTTTCAAGCGAAATACTGCGGTCCGGATCGCTTTTATCGATCACTGCGATGGTGATTTGTTTAACTAATATCTCGCAGAAAAGCTTAGTCTGATGTCAGAGAGAACACTACAAGCGAGGCAATTCTATAACGATACTCGAAGCCACAAAGCTTTGACTGTTTTTTTCTATGAAAATATTGAAAACGTGTCAGAGTAGAAGCGATGCTATAAGTTTGATGAAGCTACTTTAAAAGCTTCACGCTTTCAATAGAGGTTTGAAATGATTTGTATGAAATTTGAAGTATAAAACTTAATGATTCATTATTTCTAGTAATAAAAAAATCCTTTCACTCTGTCTTAGAAAAGCATCGCTTGTAGCATCTACTAGCAAAGCTTCAAGTATCGCTTCGCTTGTAACACTCACTTTGACATCAGCCTTAGAAGTGGCTGTATAGCCACAATATTTTTAAGCCACTGGCTGAGCGACCTTCTCTAAAAATCTCTTATGCTTTACGAGCATCGGTTTTGGGAAAGTTTTCTCTTGGGGTGTTCTTGTGGTTTTGTTGCCAGGTACGCTGTTTTTAGATACGCGTGAAACACGGTCTCTTAGGCCGTGTTCAAAATAGAAGCTGAAGCTGAAAATAAAATCCGTGTGAAAAAGCGAGATAGATAGCTATTTGTCTCTCGTTTGCTTGCACAGTTTTTGCTTCCGATTCCACTATGAACGTGGTTTAAGGCTGCCCACGGAGTGCACGCTGAAGCTGAAAATAAAACGAAAACAATGTAATTTAACGATATGCAAATAGCTATCTCACTTCTTCACACAGATTTCAGCTTCAGCGCGCACTCTGTGGGCAGCCTTAGGTTGCGGTCAGGGTGAATCCAGATGTAGACAGGCAAATAAAGCAAACAAAAGATATACAAATGGCTATCTATCTCGCTTGTTCACTCTGCCTGCCTGCCTGTCCAAATCGGCGTTCACTATGCACGCAGCCTTACTCGCAACGCTGCTTTTCGAGTTACTTTGGCCGTCTTATCGATTGGTGACGCACTTTAAGCCAAGACTGGCTTGGTTAATGTGCTAAAGTTTGTCAAAGAGAGATTTAAAAAATTCGCAAGGAGCATATAAGGACCTTTTGAAAATAGAATTGAGCATCGTTTTTTGTCATTTTTGGTTTTAAATTTAAATGTACACAAAATAAGTTCCGCCATTTCTATTTTATCAAGCTATTAAATAATTGTGCTGCGATGTGCCCGATTTGTGCTATCACGCGCCGTATTAAAAAACAAAAATTTTCTAATAGAATAATGTTAATGCGAAGTTAGGTTTGGTATAAATTTTTTTCTGAAATTCAATACTAGTGCTGTAATGTGCTAGAGTTGTGCTATAATGTTTCATACAGAGATTTAAAAATATATTATTGTAACGAATTTTAAGATCATAACTAAATTGTTTCGATAATTTGGACAGTGATGTGCCCGATTTGTGCTATTATGTGCTTTATAGAAAGACAAAATATTCTCATGAATTCATGTTTATGCAAAGTGTGTTCCGCAATTAATATTTTTTCAGAAATTTAATAATTGTGCTGTAATGTGCTAAAGTTGTGCTATAATATGCCGTATAAAGACTTAAAATATTAGCTTTTTTTAGAAAGTTACTACATTTTTTTTAACTATAACAACGCAATATGGGAAGTTTTTTAAGAAATTGTGCTGTGATGTGCTCAAATTGTGCTATAATGTATCATACAAAGATTACAAAATATGCGTCTTTGTAACTTTTAGAGAGCGCGACTACATTTATTTTTAATTTTTAGCGCATAACAGCATCCTTTCCGATTACTGTTTTTAAAAATACTGTCGAAACTAACTTCACATCTAAAAACCAGCATGTTGAAAAAAAATGATGCCATTAAATAAAATTCTTTTTCAATATGACACATCATAGCACACAGCTGGCACATTGCAGCACATGTACATTTTTCAATAATAAATCAAAAATGGCGCAGCTTTTCTTATGCACAACATTTTAAAGTTGAAAAAGCAACAACAATTTGCCATTAATACCAACTCCAGCACTATTCATTAAACAACTCCCTCTTCCATAGCGCTAAAAAAGCTTTAATTTCACTTTATATTTTTCGCCAGCCAAGCAACAACAACAATTATTCAATTAAAACCAGCTGTAGTAAGTAATGTTGTAAAAAAGGACGTGGAAAAAAAAAACCAATATCCTTTCAAATTTCGCTAGAAATAGAAAAATCAATAAAAGCACACAAACAACGCAACTGATTTTTTTTATTTTCCTTTGCACTAACTACAACAAACAATTGGGAGCAAGGATAAAGCTTTATAAATGGCGGTATTTTATGTGTTTGTGTCTTTTACTCTGTTAATGTGAGTGTTTTTGCTATGCTGGTTGGTAATGTGGTATGTGTGTTTGTGTTTGTCTGTTTGAGTGTGTGCAGCTATAAAAAAATTACTTCACTTTTTCTCAAGGACTTCTTTTGCAGCTATTAACGCGCAAAATTAAACTCAACACATTAGCAAAGCGTATCCATCCAGTAGTCTATAAGGATTGCAGTTTTTCTAGAACTCAATCATTTTAAGTGATTTTTTCTGTTTATTTTTTTTTTCATTTTTATTTTTTGTTATTTTCTTGAGGTTGTTAGCAAAACTTAGGTTATTTCAAGTTTAAACAGGATTTAAGTAATTTTTTATAAAAAGTTTTAGGTTGTGCTTGAAATTATATTTTTATATTTAAAGAATTTCTTGGAGAAAAATATTAATTATAACATGTTATGATAACCAAAATAAAAACAATTGTTTCGATGTTAAATATAACTGCCACCAAAATCAATTCCTGACATTCAGGCATAGCTGAAAAAATAAAGAATTATATCTGTTAAACATAAAAATATTAAAAATCAAACAATTAAGCAAATTCTTATTTCCTCACGTCCTGTTTTCCTTAGTTAATTTTTTCTTAAAATAAAAATTATTTTTATTATTTTTTTATTAAATTTGTCCTATGCGCACACTTCCATCAATTTGTCTGAAAACTAAAATTATTTTTGAAAAGTATTTCCTCTAATGTTTGCACATCTAAATTATGCTAAATGTATGTCAACAGAATAACAAAATATTGCTTTATTCACACGCTTTGCTATTCAAAATGTAAAAGAAATACGAGATATAAAAGCCAAACGTACAAGCTATGTAAAACAAGAAATTTCTTTAAGCACGACAACGAAGAAAACAAAAATTGTTAACAACTCTGAGTGCCACTTAAATATTAAAATCGAAAAACAATTTCCATAAATTTTTCGCATCTTACAGAACTTTCAAGTAAAGATTACTAGATGAACAGAATAACACATAAAAAAAAAAAAAACAGAATAAGCAACACAAGAAAAAACAAAAGCAAAGGTAAGCATGTGAAAGCAGCTCAAACAAGATTTCTGACACTTCAAAACAACAACATTAATAAAAGTATGTCGCATTCAGGCTTTTGCAACAGAACTACACTTGAAGAAAAAACTTTTAATGACCAACATTTTACAAATAAAATTTTACAACTAGAGACATTCAAAATATTCGAAATTTTGTGCATAAAGTTTTAATGAAAAGCAATAAAAATTGTGTAATTAATTATGAATTATACTTATTCCAAAATTGTGGGTTAATACATCTATTAATTCTGGTAGAAGAGACAAGAGAAAATTGTGCACTTGTACTGGAATAAAATGATTTCGTATGAGTTATATTTAATAAGTGTTTTAAGTTGACACTAAATTTAGGAATTTATTAAAAAAAAAGTAGTACAAAATAATTAAAGTACACAATTAAATTAATTTGAGCTACACAGGTTCAATCCTCAACCAGGCCATGATGTTTATTTATTTTAAATTTACACAAGCAAATCATTTTATTGCCATTTTAATAATATATTGTAATATATTGTCATTTTTAAATCATATATTATAAAGTTGACACTAAATTAAGGAATTTATTAAAAAAAAGTTGTGCAAAATAATTAAAGTACACAATTAAATTAATTTGAGTTACACAGTTTCAATTCTCAGCCAGGCCATGATGTTTGTTTATTTTAAATTTACACAAACAAATAATTTTATTGAAAAATTGCGTTAAGTAAATATATAAAATTTTTCCATTAACGTGATTCGAACCGCAGACCATCGCACAAGAGTAAATCGCACTCTCATCATGCCATTCGTCTAATGGCGTGTGAGGCAAAAAAATGCAAGCAAAATTAAACCAGGTTCATGACTTAAAAATTGTGGCATTTTAATTGTTTATATTAGTTTTATAATTCTTAAAAAACATATTTTTTAAGAATTATTTTTAGAGCTTGATGCCAAATAGTTTATTGAAGCCAAACAGGTTGCTACAACAACAATGTTCTTTGCAGAACAAACCGAGCAGACAGGTTCAGTTTTCAACCAGGCCATGATGCATTTAAAATTATTTAAATTTATACAAGCAAATAGTTTTATTGAAAATATGCGAAGAATAAAAAAAAATATAATTTTGTCATTATCGTGATTCGAACCACAGACCATCGCCATACCACAAGAGTCGATCTCACTACCATTTACCCTATGGCATATGAGACAACAGCAGGCAAGAAAAATGATAGAAATGGTGATTATTTTGCTATTTGTTTTAGAAGCATAAATTTTTTTAAATGCATAAAATGGTCAATAAGATTTGCCATTTCAAAATTCGTGCTCTGTGAGAAATGTGTTTCGCAAATTACATTCATTTCTAGGTCTGCGTAATCGAACCATCGCATAGGCTATTCAAGGTATTGTGACGATATTTCGCACCAGTTTTACTCTATGGGACATCAATTTATCAACTTGTATTAACCAATTCGGAGAGCATATACCGAGAAAATTGATTGGAAACTGTATCGGCCAGTGTCCAAGAAGATATCGCGATACATAAATTCGTCGCAGTTCTCAACAAATGGGCTTGAGCTGTTGGGCCACCTGAAACATTTTACATAATGACCTCGGTATGAAACCAAACAAAATAGAGCTGGTGCCAGAATTGAAGACGCGTGATTTTTTAGTGACAACGTCGTTTGTTTGGTGAATGAACCTTAGAAAATTTGGGTAAAGATCCGCTTTTTTATCGAAAAATTGCCTTCAGTGATGAAAATGGGCTCATTTTTAGCTCAATGGATACGGCAACAAACGGAATTGCCGAATTTGGGCTGAATAGTAGTCAGAGGAGTCACAGTTGCAGCCCCTAAAGACAAAATACTGCTGCCATTGGTGAGGTACCGACCAAAATGCTGGAAAAAGTATGAAATATGGAGCTTTCGGATGAGCCATCTCAGTTGTAGCCGCGGGCAACATTTACATAAAATAATCTTTAAAAGTAAATGCAGGTTTTGATATATCGCTTCATATCAATATTTCATTCACTTTTGTAAATTTTCTGTTATTTTATTTCAATTTTCAAAAAGCAAACGCTTAAAAAGCACATATTATATCCATTTCAACATAGTCGTCGTATTCACAGACCTATTGTTAAACTGTATAGAATATATTTTTTAGCTCTGTGGGAGATGTCTCAAGTTCGAATTGAGACAATTTGGTAGCTGGACTCGATTTCGATTGTAGAAATTCGGTTTTTCGAATCTCTCGAGTTTTCCTCTCACACATGTTCTCAACTACTCTTATCAACTCTCAATAATACATACCCAGTAGAAATATGACATTGTTGTAAAGTCAGTGCTTTTAGCACTATTTTTTAGTGATTTTTAGGCAAATCGCGTAATTTTTTAAAAATTACTAAATGTAAAAGCACTAATTTTGATGCATTTGCATTTAAGCTTTAGTACTTCTAGAGGCTTATGAGATTGTGAGCTCACAAATATGTTTTTAAACATAAAAGAAAAGCACATCAAAACCTTCCAAGGATCCGCAAATATAGCATTTTTAAATTGGTCCTTGTTTTAATTACACCTCATAAAATTCGAAAAATTTCTTCAAAAACATTTTCTATTCAGTATTAATATTTATGACATTGTCACTGGCGATGAAAAGTAGATCCATACCGATAATACAAAGCGTAAAAATCATATCGTAATCACGGCCATGCCTCAACAAGTAAAAGCGAATATCCATGATTTCAAGCCCATGCTCTATATTTAGAAGGATCGGCAAGGTATTATATATGATGAGCTGATCCAACCTAATGAAACAATGACAGGTAATCGTTACCGACTAAAATGTATGCCTATGAGACGAGCATTGATGAAAAACTACCATACATGGCATAACATTGTACCAATTTTTCACAATAAAGTCCCATTTTAGCAAAAAATAACGCATTTGATGCATCTCCACTCATATAATATAATTATTTTATGTAGAAGTTTTCTAAGAATTTTGAATTTCTATATAAAATAATTTAGTTCAAATTTATAAGTAGATGAATTTTGGATGAGATAATTTGGAAAAGAAACTTGAATTATTAATAAAGGTTTAATTTTTATTATGAAATCATTGAAAAATTTTGGATACAAGAACGATTTTGTTTAAAGTTGTTCAAAATTACGCATTTTCACTAGTGAGTCTTTTGATTTGAAATTGTTGGCAACTATGTAATTCGAGCAATTATTGAGTAAATCTAGTTTTTCTCTGACATATCTTAAATTCTCTCTCCACTCTCTCTCAATTAAACAGAAAAGCAGATGTAAATAATAATGCATGAAAGATATTTTTAATCTGATATCAGAATTTTTAAATTTAAAATGGAGGATAGGGTTGCCACCTATATATTTTTGTTCAAACGAATTCGGTGCTCGTTACAATAGGTCATTGAATTCGAATTTGTTGTCAGAATTTTCAAATTATGTTATGTTTAGCCTTTAGGACTGCCACCTAATAATATATTTTAAAAGTGTTTTAAACATTATATTACAGTTAATTCTGTCTCTGATCCAGAATATTCTATCAGAATTTCTAATTTTCGCTAGGTTTTACTATAGGCTGCCACCTAATATTAAATTCATTCAGCGAAAACTAAGCGAGATAGACCAAATATAACCGAGTCTATCTTTTAACGAGTATCACAGAGACCGAAATATCAAGACGCACATATTAGGAATGACCAAATGTGGACTTTTTCTAATCCCAGGATTTTTGGGATCTCGAGATTTTGCTTTTCTTATATTAAAATAATTTCAATGCACAAATTTACTAGAATGTAGTATTAGATGCCTCAAATGTAGCCCAATTATGAAAAAAACTTAAAAAAAAATTCAACATATTAGATTTTTATCGAATTTATATTGAAAAAAAAAATTGATAAAAAAATAATACAAAATCTTAAATTTAAATTAAAAATTGAATTAAAAATTTATTTTCTATGCTTCTTATATATTCTTATATATCACCTTTAAACCTTCTACTATGTTTTTGAGTTCGTGACTATATAATGGAATCGGCGAATTTCGTTTTCATAGGCAATTTTCTAAACGTTCGGACAATTTTTCTTATTACATACAAAGTTCAATACTTTGGTATATGGAAAGTACAACAAGCTTGCAGCTCCAAAAAGTCGTGAGGCTAGCAATAATTTCAATTTCCAACTCACTTGATGCGACAACAAATTGTTACATAAACCTGGGATTCACATCAACTACTTACGATTGAGGGTCGTACTATACAAATATACAACAAAATACAAAAATACAAATTTTAACAACGGGATATCCCGAAAACCAAGTGAATTCGTCCAAAAATAATACTTTTTTCAGTGTTCTAAAAGGAAATGGTTATTTTTTTTTTAATTATTTATCGAGTTGATTGAAATTTTACTTGATTGATGCCCAACCCTCGTTTAAGGCCAATTTTCTACTGAGTATTTCCACAGATACATGAAAAACTCGAAAAATTTAAGTTGCTCGGTTATTCAAGTTACTAGTTACGAGTTTCAAGCTGTGTTTTTTCAGAGTAGGGATTTTGCCCCGTTTTGAGAGAATTTTCGACCTTAAATGGAAACGGGAAAAACATGCTTTATGCCGGGAAAAATGAGATTGGACGCAACTTATAAGAAAATATTATTTTTCAAAAAGTCGACCAAATAATTTATAAAATTTTCTTTTCATATTTTCCAATATTAAAATGCATATCAAAGTTATCTGAATAAGTAAGAAACTTCACTTGACATCATGAGGATTATCGTCAAATGTAAGCTTAAATTGAATTTTTGTCTATATTTTGATTTATTTTTTATGGCGAAATATTGAAAGTGAAAATTAATTTAAACTCTATTTTACTTGTTCATTTTCAATGTTTCGTTATGAAAAGTAAATGAGTCCGAAATAATTAAATCATATTTTACATGCTAAAATATTCATAAAAATATTGCAATTGAATAGGCTTAAAAATAGACAAAGAATATTTTCAGTTGCACTCAAGTTATATGAAAAATAGATATGGTCGGTTTCCTTAAGAAAAAGAAACGATTGAAAAGTGCATCCCTTATTTTAAAGATGACCTCGACACAAGTCCAAAAACAAAAAAGTTTGTTTTGGAACCACGGGAAAAACCGACAAAATTTAACTATTAACTGAATTTTTCTGAGACCGTCATATAATGTCCAATCTTAGGAAATGATATATAATTAAAATAGGCTTAATAATACATTTTCTTCCAAAGCTGAACTTCCGATGAAGTGAAGAACTTTTTAAGAAGTTTTTTATCAGGATTATGACGAGTTCAGGTGAGGTTAACTCGAGGCAACAGGGCTTACCAGTCGAACATGACTTCGGAAATACAAATCCCTGAGAGAAAAATGTAGATCCTGTTAAGCTTTTTTAAAGGTACATCATGATGCATTTCCAAAAACTTAGAAACTTTACTCAAAAATGATGATTGTTTATTTTCACAAAAACAAAAATAATTTATTTATAAAATAATAATTAATTAAAATTTAATATAATATAATATAATTTATTTATTAAAATAATCAATAGTTCAGACCTGAAAATGCACCATATTCAATGTAAAGTTTGAACTAGCAAATGTGTTTCAAAGTGTTTTTCTTCATAAAAAAAAGAAAATCATGTTAAATCAAAGATCTAAGAGTACTTCACTTCAATCGCAAATATCTCGAGAATTTGACCTGATTCGAAAAATTCGAGAAAACCACTAAATTTTATGACTAAAAATAAAGTTTACGTGTCCCGGCGTTTTCATGTGACTGGCTCACGTCCTTACAATGTAATTATTTTTGAATAAAATTAAATAAAACACTCAGAAAATAAAAAGTTTTGACTTTATTTCCTTTTATAATTTTTTGAAAAGGGAAAATAGGGAAAATGCAAAGGGCAAAACAGGAAAAACTTTTTGTGAATGATTTCTACCAAAATCTAGCAACATTTGTTTTAAGTCGAATTACTCAACTCAACACCAGACGAGTTACTTGAAAATCTAACTTCACGGACATGGTCTTCAGTGGATTAATCACTGATCTTCAGTGGATTGCTCACATGTTCGATGTATTGTAAATAGCCACAATTGTCTCAGTTTTCAAAACTTTGCAAGATATAATGCACTCAGAGTCCCATCAAGCCTAAAATGGAGCAAAATTTGCATATTTGAACAGGGTCTTTAAGATCTTCTTTGGGGCTTCTAGACCGAATTAAGCAATGAGCAATATTGTATTTGATTGGGGTAGGAGTGTACTTAATATTTTTTTGTATAGTTACTACAATGGGAAGTGCCTTAAGAAAAGTCATGATCAGTCGTCTTCATTTATGGTTCTTAGTATTTCTCAGATTCTATTGGGTAGCTTACCAAGCTCATTCTTATACAACTTCCTTGATCTAAACAACAATAAATGTAGCCCACACTGCTTCAAGATTTATAATCCGAGGGCAAATTATGTCATGTACAACTTTTTCCGAATATAAACATTATCCGTTCGGAATCGGCATAAAACATGTAGGTTCAGTTCTCGATCATAAGTGTACATATAAAACCCAATTGATTCTATCTTTTTTGGAATTTCTATACAATAGAAAAATAATATTTTTTAACTCCTCAAGAAGCTCGTTGGAAGTTCTGTCTAGAACTAAAGCAATTCTTTTTTTCGAGAAGTTAGAACAATGGTATAACTATCTGAACAGGACAATGTTTAAGAAGAAAAATTCTTGCTGGCTTTGACAATAACAAAATAGCCTGATTCAAAACAGTTTTTGAGTAGAAAGTTTTTCATATTCAGAAGATTTTCTTTCAGGGTTTCAATTGTCATGATGGTATTCCACCATTCGATAGGAAATTTTGAAAATAATTTGACTCTTTATAAACTTTATACAACAGAATATTATTTTTCTAATGTACAGAAATTCCTAAAAAGACAAAAGCCAGTTCAAAAGTATTGGAAAAAATCTTCTTAAAATTAAATGAAAAAAAAAATACATAGATTCAGCAAAACTGATAAAATTAAAGAATTGCAGCAAGTTGCAGACATCAAAAAATGTATGCTTGGTGTTGATACAGAGATTATGATGATTAAGACATTGCCGATGGCAATTAAGAGTAATACAAGAACCACTAAAAGAAACATATAGACCAAAAAAAAAGAAAATAACAAATATATCAAAACCAAATTCAATGCTTTTGAAAATTTTAAAACTTTTTAATTAGCTTGAAGTTTTATTAGATGAAAATCAATTAGCTATGTAAAAAAAATTCCTAAAAATTATAAACTAAAATTTTAAAGTGTTGAATAATAACATTAAATTTGTGCCGCAATAATTTTCCATAATGTAAATATTAAAAGCTGTCAGAAATAAAAACAAAAAAATACCAACTTTGTGAAAACTCAATGGATAGCCAGCCGGTCACAACATTAGCAACACCATGACCATCATCGGCACCATCAACCACTTTGCTTAAATTTATTTTGTTCTCATACTTTTTTTTTCTCTATATCTTCCGCATTTTCGTCAAGTCAATTGTATGCATAAAAATAATAAAATTCTCTTTGGCATGCCCATCATCGAGCACATTGAGTTATCGGTTTATCGATAAATAATGTGCCACACTTAAGTGCCAGGCAAATGTTGAAATTATTGAAGCGATAAGAGAATTTCGTGATTTGCATACAATTTGTTTGCTTTGGAGATGTGCCACCAACAATATGACCAATACCACTAACACCAACACCACCACTACCCCCACCATAACCAGTATTACTGCGAGCAACATCAAGATTTTGGGTTTGTTTTTTTTTCTCACAGATTTGATGATGTTAGCAGCAGAAGAAGAAGAAGTAGAAGAAGTTCAAGTGGTAGGGCACAGCGTAAATTGCTTTTTTTTCTGCATTAAATTTTAAAATTCTTGCTCTTATTAGAGTGTTCAATGATTTGTTTTTTTTTTTATTTTGCTCAAAACTATAAAGCAGATTTTTTAATGGGTACTCATATTTTAGTAGTTGGTTTTTAGAGGGCACTAAAATGATAATTTTTTTTCCAAGTGTAGTAAAGCAAGTCATAATTTATTCATTATTTTTATAGACGATAATAAGTATTAATTTTTTAGAGACTGTGATAAAATTTCGAAAAAATAATAAAAAATCAAATATTTTTTATTATGAACTTAAAAATAATGGATGCAGTTGGCAAAAGATATAAAAATGACATTTCAACTATTAGCGTTAATTGAAAGAATAGATTGTGACCAGAGGGAATAACGAGCAATTTTATGTAACAAGATATATAAGGTTAAGTCCCGTTGGCACAGAAATTTTTTTTCAATATAAAATAATTTCTCTGATCAGCTGTTATCTCTCGCAACACATCGGAAGGACAAAGGCCCTGAAACCAGATGATGGCCACGTTTTCCGGAACATATGGCAACCTTACTCTTGGTCTATGTGATGTTGGAGGTCATGGGCACATCACGGTCTTGCATTTTTTTTTTTGTTTTAATTTAAATTAAAAATTTTAGAACCAAAGCGCGAGAGTACATTTTTCCACTATAGTCACCAAATTATAAGATAGGTTTTTATATGAAATCACGGGATCAAAAGAGTGAAATTATTAACATTTGCGTTTTAACATGGAAATGTACGCTTTTAGTTCGAAATGTATGAAAGTAGTAATGAAACCTGGTTAATACCAACACTTAAAGTAATTAAAATAGCAAGAAGTGTACTGCTGTTCAGGAATCATTTGGCTGCTTTCATAACATAGCCCCTTCACAATATATACATCCTCTCTTTTTGACATTTGAACTCAGACAAGGCTGTTGCCGAAAAAATCTAGGTGTATAAAATTTAACATAATAAATAAAAAAAAATGTATGAATGTGTAACGTTAAAGACCACAAATTTTAGCTACTGGAATTACAGGACAACATTTTGCTAACCTTATTATGATTTTAATCGCTTATTTGGTCCCTCTTCTTCGATATAGTTCTTTAAATTAGATTTTTTCATTGGCAATTCCGGTTATATTTTTAAATACAAATCAACCCTAAAACTTACTTGCAAATAATGAAACGTTAAAGACCACATAAAAATGGATATATCTTCAAAACAACAAAACTTAGAAGAAAAGTTTTTTCACATAAAAAGTAAGTCTTGTGGTCTACTTTCGAATATACATTGAAAATTTGTTGGTTTCATGGAATATTTTCTATATATATGCAAAAATATGCATTCGGATATGCAGCACGCTTGCACGCACTCGACTACCAAGCCCACAAAAGATTACGTCCAAATATCTACGGTTTTGGTTCAATGACACAGGGAACTACACTCACGGTTAAAAATTTTGGACTAGGTTTTAGTCCAAACTTTGGTTTAAAGGCATTTTTAATCCTAAAAGTACTATTTTTTATTCCATATTTTAGTTTAATTTTTTTTAATCCGAAAAAGTTTAAGTTTAAGACTATTTTTGGACTACAAATTTGCATTAAGATAGTATTTTCAGGAAAAAGTATTTATGTTATTTAATAGCTGAATTACAATGCAGCAGTGGCAGAGTCAGTGGCAGCGGCAGTGATCAGCTGTTTCGTTTTTTACTGCCTGCAAATTACAATCTAGCAGTGGCAGCGTCAGCATCAAAAGCAGTGAATGTGGAAATTTTCTTAGTAGTTTAATTATTTGCATGTTGGCAGAGATTTTAGAAATAGGGCTAACCTCGGCAGAACTGCCTACTGCCACTGCTGTTATGTAAGTTTCACCATTGAACAACAGTATTCCTAAAATAACAGCTGATCAATGCCACTGCCACTTACTCTGCCACTGTCGCATTGTAATTCAGGTATAAGATTGAAAACTTTTACGAAATTTTAGCTAAATATAATTCTAAATGTTGTTAAAGTATCCGAAATTAATTTTTAATTAAATGAAACAAATTGTTTATTAAAATCAAAACCGAAATATTATTATATATGTACATTATTACAGTAAACAGTGTTTAATCCTTTGTGGATTAAATAGTAATCCTTTTTGGATTACAATATTTTAAACTTTTTTGGACTAAAATTTAATCCTTTTTGGATTATAATATTTTTAACTTTGTGTGGATTAACAATTATTCCTTTTTGGATTGAAAAATTTAAAACTTTTCATTGGATTAAAAAATAATCTTTTTTTGGTCGTGTCCTATATGTAATCCAAAAAAGTTTAAAATTTAGTCCAAGATTTTTAACCGTGCTCTTTTTCTTAAATTTAGTCACATTTAGGAGGAAAAGGGTTACATAAAAATATTCTAGGTGCATTCAGAAAAAAATATCTCAAAATGTGGCATCATATCATATGATCGAAGACATCATATTTAGAGAAAAATGGTATAGACTTTGCTCCGGAGAATGCTTTTCTCTAAATGTGAAAAAGAGAAATATATAAAAATATATCGTTTTTAGACAGGACTTTCTTTTGAGCAAAGATTTGTTTATATTGAAGAAAATACTTCGCACAGTGTATCTATATTTTATAAAAATATAGAAAAATTTTTTCGTTTTCAATAATTTTGTCTCTATAAATGAAAATTTTTTTTGTGCGAGAAAAATACTTATCCTTATAATAGACATGAAATATTTCCATTTCCCGCAAGTGAAGTAATATTTCTTCGAAAATGTGAAAATTTATTCTAATTGATTAAATTTTTTTTTTGAAAAAAGAGAAAATTGCTATAATCGAAAATAGAGAAATTTTTGATCGTAGAAATATAGGTGTTTTTGAAGTGAAACATCTTTGGCGGCGAGTGAAATTTAAATTTTTTTTTTTTAAAAAAGGGAAAATTGCTATAATCGAAAATAGAGAAATTATTGATCGTAGAAATATAGGTGTTTTTGAAGTGAAACATCTTTGGCGGCGAGTGAAATTTCAAGGTCCTTTCTTCGTGACGCTTGGGTAACGTTTTCAATTTATATGTAAATTTTCAAGGTCGCTTTATACGAGAAACTTATAAATAATGTCAAAAGCACATTTATATATAAAAATGTCCATATAAAAATTTGTCTTGCAAGCGGAAGTTGAACCCGGTCTGTCGCAACTGTCGTAGTTCATTTTTCGCGTGTTTTCTTAGAATTTCACAGCCGATTAGCCGAATTAGCCGATACTCAAACGAGTTGTGGTTTCATCAGTTATAAAACTCGGTTCTAAAATGGTCTGGCTTTGAAAATCTTTGACAAATTGAAGCCGGTTAATTTTCTTGCCGGCGTTACATATGGAATTTTCCTAGCGGAATATAATAAGGTATGTAAAAAAACAAAATTAATGCATTCAGGTCCTTTTCATTCCTAATATTATAGACTCAGTTACTATTTAGACCTCATTATTGACTGAATGTGTCATCAGACCGTATTTTTACAGAAACTTTGATGGTGTGACAATAACCGTCAATGCAGAGCAATAAAATCGGTTTAACTTGATTAAAAAGGTTTTTAACTTGGACAATTGTGGTTCCTACAAGATGGTGCCAAAAGTCACATAACATGACCGATTTTGACTGCATTGCGAGAGTCCGGAACCCAATCAGGAGCCAACAAGGGCAAACCTCTACGAATTCGGTATGCATGGTGGTTTTCACTATTACCAAATCTAAAGACGGCACCCACATCAAGACCTGCAGTGTATCCGTGCAGACCGTATAGCACACCGGCATACATCCGATCAAGAACACTCTCTGACATGACTCAACAGACGCGCTCTTAACTTCTCTAGGTGCACAAAGCAGTTCATCCTATCTCTCATGTGAATCCCCAAGTATTTGACTTCAGTGACGTACCTGAGGTCCACACCTTCAAGGCTGACAATAGGAGCTTGACCACCTGATAATTTACCCTTGAGCAACATCATCACTGTGTTTTCCATTGCCACGCCCTACCTGTTGACCCCAAGCACTAATGGCAGCCATAACCTCACTCACCTTGGTTTCAAGCTCAGCTCTGGAACTACTTTCCACCTATACAAGTAGCTCGTCAGCATCCGCACAGCACTTAGACATATGTTCAAGCCACCGCAATAGAGGATTCATTCACGGTTAAAAATCTTGGACTAAATTTTAAACTTTTTTGGATTACATATAGGACACGACCAAAAAAAGATTATTTTTTAATCCAATGAAAAGTTTTAAATTTTTCAATCCAAAAAAGGATTTATTTTTAATCCGCAAAAAGTTTAAAATTTCTTTATCCAAAAAGGAATAATTGTTAATCCACAGAAAGTTTAATTCCAAATTCACTGCTTTTGTTGCTGACGCTGCCACTGCTAGATTGTAATTTGCAGGCAGTAAAATACGAAACAGCTGATCACTGCCGCTGCCACTGACACAGCTGCTGCCACTGCCACTGCTGCATTGTAATTCAGCTATTAAATAACATTATTACTTTTTCTTAAAAATACTACCTTAATGCAAATTTGTAGTCCAAAAATAGTTTTAAACTTTTTCGGATTAAAAAAATTAAACTAAAATATGGAATAAAAAATAGTACTTTTAGGATTAAAAATTCCTTTAAACCAAAGTTTGGATTAAAAACAAGTCCAACATTTTTAACCGTGTTATAGGGTTCCATATGAATGGACCACAGGTAGAGCCATGCGGACATCTATCCCTTCTGTTTGGTTTACACCTATCACGCATGCTTTCCTGCCCTAGAAATAGTTTTGCCAAAACTGAATTCCCATAGATAGTCAAAGGAACCCACACAGTTAAAAATCTTGGACTAAATTTTAAACTTTTTTGGATTACATATAGGACACGACCAAAAAAAGATTATTTTTTAATCCAATGAAAAGTTTTAAATTTTTCAATCCAAAAAGGATTTATTTTTAATCCACAAAAAGTTTAAAATTTCTTAATCCAAAAAGGAATAATTGTTAATCCAAAGAAAGTTTAACATATTATAATCCAATAATTTTAGTCCAAAAAAGTTTAAAATATTGTAATCCGAAAAGGATTACTATTTAATCCACAAAGGTTTAATTACTGCTTACTGTAGTAATGAATTTAATACTATTTTTGGTTCAGATTTTAATAAACAATTTGTTTCATTAAACTAAAAAAAATTTAGGATGCTTTAACAACATTTAGAATTATATTTAGCTAAAATTTCGTAGTATTAGTAGTTTTGAATCTTATACCTGAATTACAATGCGACACTGGCAGCGTCAGTGGCAGTGGCAATGATCAGCTGATATTTAGGAATACTGTTGTTCAATTGTGAAACTAACATAACAGCAGTGGCAGTAAGAAGTACTGCCGAGGTTAGCCCTGTTTCTAAATTCACTGCCAACATGCAAATAATTAAACTACTAAGAAAAATTCCACATTCACTGCTTTTGATGCTGATGCTGCCACTGCTAGATTGTAATTTGCAGGCAGTAAAATACGAAACAGCTGATCACTGCCGCTGCCACTGACACAGCTGCTGCCACTGCGACTGTTGCATTGTAATTCAGCTATTGTAATTCAAAAATAGTCTTAAGCCTGAACTTTTTCGGATTAAAAAAAATTAAACTAAAATATGGAATAAAAAATACTACTTTTAGGATTAAAAATTCCTTTAAACCAAAGTTTGGATTAAAAATTAGTCCAAAATTTTTAACCGTGCATTAAATCACCCAAAACGTATTCGGAGCTACTCTCAATTACGGTACTTCTAACGTACAGCCAGTTATCTTCGACGCTCTTGCCTTTACGAAACCCGTATAGCCACTTGCAAATCTGTGCACCCTCGCGCTCCATTCCAACATGACCTTCTCCAGTGCCTTTCTAAGCACTGAAAGGAGAATGATGCCCCGGTAATTGCTTCTCAGCCTATCGGGTGACTTTAAGAGCACGATAACCCGCACCCGTTTTCATGCGTCTGGTTTCAAAACCACAGAATGGAAACCCGGTTTCCTGTGCGAAGCCGGGTTTTATATAAAAAAAATGTAATTTCGTTTCATTTTATTTAACGGAGGACATGACATTGGCCATTTTTTTAAATCAAATAATTTTTTATAATTTTGTATTTGAGTTAATATTCTTTAGATTCTAAGAAAAAAATTAATTTCATGGAAAAATTCTTACGGGTTCAAAAGTTACAGCCGGATTAGTGAGAGAGCATTTTTATTTTTCTCTGCATTTTTCTTTGTTCACATATTTTGAACGCGTTTATGTCGAAACCATGTTTTTCGTACTGGTTGCGGCATAGAGGGTTCATTTTTTGACGAATTTTTTTTGGAGTTTACTCCTTTAGAATCGATTTGCATGAAAAGAAATTATATTAGGGGGTAAAGTCAAATTTTCAACTATTTTTCGTTACGGTTGAATTTTCAACTATTTTTGCGTTATGGTTGAATTTTCAACTTTTTTTCGTTACGCTTGAATTTTCAACTATTTTTGCGTTATGCTTGGCCAATCGACTGCAATGGAATTATCTAAGGTCACAGGAAGGTCATTGGAACTTTTAATGGTTCCATGGAACATTTGGACCAAAATGGGTGATTCTATGGCCAATCGGATGCAATGGGATTATCTGAGGTCATAGGCGGGTCATTGGAACTTTTATGGGTTCCATGGAACATTTGGACCAAATTGGGTGATTTTATGGCCAATCGGATGCAATGGGATTATCTGAGGTCATAGGCGGGTCATTGGAACTTTTATGACTTCCATGGAACATTTGGACCAAAATGGGTGACTCTATGGCCAATCGGATGCAATGGGATTATCTGAGGTCACAGGAAGGTCATTGGAACTTTTAGTGGCTCCATGGAACATTTGGACCAAAATGGGTGATTCTATGGCAAATCAGATGCAATGGGATTATCTGAGGTCATAGGCGGGTCATTGGAACTTTTATGGTTTCCATGGAACATTTGGACCAAAATGGGTGATTTTATGGCCAATCGGATGCAATGGGATTATCTGAGGTCACAGGAAGGTCATTGGAACTTTTCATGGTTCCATGGAACATTTGGACCAAAATGGGTGATTCTATGGCCAATCGGATGCAATGGGATTATCTGAGGTCATAGACGGGTCATTGGAACTTTTATGGGTTCCATGGAACATTTGGACCAAAATGGGTGATTTTATGGCCAATCGGATGCAATGGGATTATCTAAGGTCATAGGCGGGTCATTGGAACTTTTATGAGTTCCATGGAACATTTGGACCAAAATGGTTGACTCTATGGCCAATCGAATGCAATGGGATTATCTGAGGTCACAGGAAGGTCATTGGAACTCTTAATGGTTCCATGGAACATTTGGACCAAAATGGGTGATTCTATGGCAAATCGGATGCAATGAGATTATCTGAGGTCATAGGCGGGTCATTGGAACTTTTTTGGGTTCCATGGAACATTTGGACCAAAATGGGTGATTTTATGGCCAATCGGATGCAATGGGATTATCTGAGGTCATAGGCGGGTCATTGGAACTTTTATGAGTTCCATGGAACATTTGGACCAAAATGGGTGACTCTATGGCCAATCGGATGCAATGGGATTATCTGAGGTCACAGGAAGGTCATTGGAACTTTTAATGGTTCCATGGAACATTTGGACCAAAATGGGTGATTCTATGGCAAATCGGATGCAATGGGATTATCTGAGGTCATAGGCGGGTCATTGGAACTTTTATGGGTTCCATGGAACATTTGGACCAAAATGGGTGATTTTATGGCCAATCGGATGCAATGGGATTATCTAAGGTCATAGGCGGGTCATTGGAACTTTTATGAGTTCCATGGATCATTTGGACCAAAATGGGTGACTCTATGGCCAATCGGATGCAATGGGATTATCTGAGGTCACAGGAAGGTCATTGGAACTTTTAATGGTTCCATGGAACATTTGGACCAAAATGGGTGATTCTATGGCCAATCGGATGCAATGGGATGATTATCTGAGGTCACAGGTGGGTCATTGTGTCTTTTGTGGGTTCCATGGAACATTTGGACCAAAATGGATGATTCTGTGGCCAATCGGATGCAATGGGATTATCTAAGGTCATTGGAACTTTTATGGGTTCCATGGAACATTTGGACCAAAATGGGTGATTCTATGGCCAAACGGATGCAATGGGATTATCTGAGGTCAAAGACAGGTCATTGGAATTTTTATGGGTTCCATGGAACATTTCTACCAAAATGGATGATTCTATGGCCATTTGGATGCAATGGAATTATCTGAGGTCATAGGCGGGTCATTGGAACCTTTAATGGTCCCATGGAACATTTGGACCAAAATGGGTGATTCTATGGCAAATCGGATGCAATGGGATTATCTGAGGTCATAGGCGGGTCATTGGAACTTTTATGGGTTCCATGGAACATTTGGACCAAAATGGGTGATTCTATGGCCAATCGGATGCAATGGGATTATCTGAGGTCATAGGCGGGTCATTGCAACTTTTATGGGTTCCATGGAACATTTGGACCAAAATGGGTGATTCTATGGCCAATCGGATGCAATGGGATTATCTGACGTCATAGGCGGGTCATTGGAACTTTTATGAGTTCCATGGAACATTTGGACCAAAATGGGTGATTCTATGGCAAATCGGATGCAATGGGATTATCTGAGGTCACAGGAAGGTCATTGGAACTTTTAATGGTTCCATGGAACATTTGGACCAAAATTGGTGATTCTATGGCCAATCGGATGCAATGGGATTATCTAAGGTCATAGACGGGTCATTGGAACTTTTAATGGTCCCATGGAACATTTGGACCAAAACGGGTGATTCTATGGCTAATCGGATGCAATGGGATTATCTGAGGTCATAGGCGGGTCATTGGAACTTTTATGAGTTCCATGGAACATTTCTACCAAAATGGATGATTCTATGCCCAATCGGATGCAATGGGATTATCTGAGGTCATAGGCGGCTCATTGGAACTTTTAATGGTCCAATGGAACATTTGGACCAAAATGGGTGATTCTACGGCCAATCGGATGCAATGGGATTATCTGAGGTCATAGGCGGGTCATTGGAACTTTTATGGGTTCCATGGAACATTTGGACCAAAATGGGTGATTCTATGGCCAAACGGATGCAATGGGATTATCTGAGGTCATAGGCGGGTCATTGGAACTTTTAATGGTTCTATGGAACATTTCTACCAAAATGGATGATTCTATGGCCAATCGGATGCAATGGGATTATCTGAGGTCATAGGCGGGTCATTGGAACTTTTATGGGTTCCATAGAACATTTGGACCAAAATGGGTGATTCTATGGCCAATCGGATGCAATGGGATTATCTGAGGTCACAGGAAGGTCATTGGAACTTTTAATAGTTCCATGGAACATTTGGACCAAAATGGGTGATTCTATGGCCAATCGGATGCAATGGGATTATCTGAGGTCACAGGAAGGTCATTGGAACTTTAAATAGTTCCATGGAACATTTGGACCAAAATGGGTGATTCTATGGCCAATCGGATGCAATGGGATTATCTGAGATCATAGGCGGGTCATTGGAACTTTTATGGGTTCCATGGAACATTTGAACCAAAATGGGTGATTCTATGGCCAAACGTATGCAATGGGATTATCTGAGGTCATAGGCGGGTTATTGGAACTTTTAATGGTCCCATGGAACATTTGGACCAAAATGAGTGATTCTATGGCCAAAAGGATGCAATGGGATTATCTGAGGTCATAGGCGGGTCATTGGAACTTTTATGGTTTCCATGGAACATTTGGACCAAAATGGGTGATTCTATGGCCAAAAGGATGCAATGGGATTATCTGAGGTCATAGGCGGGTTATTGGAACTTTTAATGGTTTCATGGAACATTTGGACCAAAATGGGTGATTCTATGGCCAAACGGATGCAATGGGATAATCTGAGGTCAAAGACGGGTCATTGGAACTTTTATGGGTTCCATGGAACATTTCTACCAAAATGGATGATTCTATGGCCAATCGGATGCAATGGAATTATCTGAGGTCATAGGGGGGTCATTGGAACTTTTAATGGTCCCATGGAACATTTGGACCAAAACGGGTGATTCTATGGCCAATCGTATGCAATGGGATTATCTTAGGTCATAGGCGGGTCATTGGAACTTTTATGAGTTCCATGGAACATTTCTACCAAAATGGATGATTCTATGCCCAATCGGATGCAATGGGATTATCTGAGGTCATAGGCGGGTCATTGGAACTTTTAATGGTCCAATGGAACATTTGGACCAAAATGGGTGATTCTATGGCCAATCGGATGCAATGGGATTATCTGAGGTCACAGGAAGGTCATTGGAACTTTTAATAGTTCCATGGAACATTTGGACCAAAATGGGTGATTCTATGGCCAATCGGATGCAATGGGATTATCTGAGGTCATAGGCGGGTCATTGGAACTTTTATGGGTTCCATGGAACATTTGGACCAAAATGGGTGATTCTATGGCCAAACGGATGCAATGGGATTATCTGAGGTCATAGGCGGGTTATTGGAACTTTTAATGGTCCCATGGAACATTTGGACCAAAATGAGTGATTCTATGCCCAATCGGATGCAATGGGATTATCTGAGGTCATTGGAACTTTTAATGGTCCAATGGAACATTTGGACCAAAATGGGTGATTCTATGGCCAATCGGATGCAATGGGATTATCTGAGGTCATAGGCGGGTCATTGGAACTTTTATGGGTTCCAAGGAACATTTGGACCAAAATGGGTGATTCTATGGCCAAACGGATGTAATGGGATTATCCGAGGACATAGGCGGGTCATTGGAACTTTTAATGGTTCTTTGGAACATTTCTACCAAAATGGATGATTCTATGGCCAATCGGATGCAATGGGATTATCTGAGGTCATAGGCGGGTCATTGGAACTTTTATGGGTTCCATGGAACATTTGGACCAAAATGGGTGGTTCTGTGGCCAATCGGATGCAATGGAATTATCTGAGGTCACAGGAAGGTCATTGGAATTTTTAATTGTGCCATGGAACATTTGGACCAAAATGGGTGATTCTATGGCCAATCGGATGCAATGGGATTATCTGAGGTCATAGGCGGGTCATTGGAACTTTTATGGGTTCCATGGAACATTTGGACCAAAATGGGTGATTCTATGGCCAATTGGATGCAATGGGATTATCTGAGGTCAACATTTTAGAGAAAAAATTTTACTTCAATTTTTTACGTTGTGAGTTTTAGTTATTTAAATTTTACTGCCTCAGTTGTTGGTAACGACATTACATTTTGGTAATGAAATTATTAATGTTTACTGTTAATGCATGATGAGTTTATATATTTAACCACTTTGCCTATTGTACATGATTATATAAAATTCCAAGGCAATCAATAAGAATTAAACTCCAATCGCGCGTCGTAGCTGACACGCACACTTTTTTTTTTTTATTTTTCAAACTTGATTCGATATCGTATAACACGAGCTTTTTTAAAAAATTTTTTTTCGATTTTTTATGAATTTTTAAAGTCAATATTTCCTTCGAAAAAACAACAAACAAAAAAAAAAACAAATTGGCCATTTCAGCCCTTGAAAGGACTTTGACCGAGCTTCTTATGATCAATTGTGTTGTGTGTGTTATTAAATGTTTGCACACAATTGACCGAAAACTGGACCTACATATTTTATGCCGACTCCGAACGGCTAAAGTTCATGTTCTCAAGAAGCTTTACAGGGCATTATTTACTCTCTGAGGTTTGCCATTGTCTGCAGAGAGGTGGTGACCGATCAGAAAAATTTTTTATTGAAAAAACTTTTCGCCGCGGCTGGGGATCGAACCCGGGCTCCGAGCATGCTAAGCCACACACTTAACCTGCATGCCACGGTCACCACGGTCACCTTCGAAAAAACACACTTTCAAATTTGGAACACCACCAAAAATTGAAAACAAATTTTAAAAAAAAGCTCGTGTCATACGATAACCAATTTTGTTAAGATTTAAAAAAGTAATTTTTTTCCAGATCGGACAATTTTTGCGACTCCCAGCGCTGCAACCACAAGGCCCCGTTTTTTTTCTCTGCCGCCAGTTTGGAGCTCTATAAAGCCATGTTGGAGTGAAAAATATATTTATACCCTAAACCTGAAAGGTCAGGGTATATTAACTTTGTGCAAACGTTTGTAACGCATAGAACGAAGCGAGTCCGGTATAGAAAAGTATATATATTCTTGATCAGCGTCACCACGTGAGTCGAGCTATCTATGTCCGTCCGTCCGTCCGTCCGTCCGTCCGTCTGTGTGTTGTCCGTATACACAGGATAAGAAGAAGGAGTTGAGATAATTGGATGAAACTTGGTACACATGGTCACATATACCCAAGGATCTGCACTATTGAATATTTTTGGAATCCGCCCACGGACACGCCTACCTCCCGTACAACGCGAAAATTGAAAACTGCATAACTCAGCTCATAATTAGCCTACAACAATAAAATTTGGTATGTATGTGTTTTATACCAACACAAAGATGTCTTCGAAAAATGGACGTCATCCGCTTACGGACACGCCCACCTCCCATACAACCCAAAAATTGAAAACGCAATAAATAAGCCTCTGTTTAACCTACAGAGCTAAAATTTGGCACATATGTTTTTTTTAACAAAACAAAGACGGTTTTGAAAAATGGACATCATCCGCCCACGGACACGCCTACCTCCCATACAACGCGAAAATTTAAAACTGCATAACTCAGCTCATAATAAGTCTACAACAACAAAATTTGGTATGTGTGTGTTTTATACCAACAGAAAGATGTCTTCGAAAAATGGACGTCATCCGCTCACGGACACGCCCACCTCACATACAACCCAAAAATTGAAAATGCAATAAATAAGCCTCTGTTTAACCTACAGAGCTAAAATTTGGCACGTATGTTTTTTATAACAAAAAAAAGATGGTTTTGAAAAATGGACATTGTCCGCCCACGGACACGCCTACTTCCCATACAACGCGAAAATTGAAAACTGCATAGCTCACCTCATAATTAGCCTACAACAATAAAATTTGATATGTATGTGTTTCATACCAACACAAATATGTCTTCGGAAAATGGACGTCATCTGATCACGGACACGCCTACCTCCCATACAACCCAAAAATTGAAAACGCAATAAATAAGCATGTGTTTAACCTACAGAGCTAAAATTTGGCACGTATGTTTTTTATGACAAGACAAAGATGGTTTGGAAAAATGGACTTCATCCGCCCACGGACACGCCCATTTACAATTAATTTTTTTTTTTTTTTGAAAAGTGGGTTTAGGGTATTTCATAGTCGGCCTAGACCGACTTTAGACTTTCTTTACTTGTTTTTTTAATTTTTTTTCTTGTAATTTGTTCAATTCTCTACAAAAATAAAAAAATGTTGGAAAATGTTTGTTTTTGACTGAGTTATGAATTTTTAAAACAAGGTCTGTTTTCTCTTCAATTCATTAATTTTCATTAGATACATATCGCACACTAATACAAAACAGTCACAACTCAAAATTTTTTTATACCGACTTTTTGTTATAAATCAATTCACAAAACACATATTCACTATCTTTTTCATTATTTTCTTTTTTAACTGGAAGAATGAAGTTTGTGTGTTTAAATGAAAATTGCTTTTTTTTTTGTAGTATCAACCAAAGGGTTTTATTTTTCGCTTCTCCTGAAAAGTTATGTTTTTTGAGTTGTGACTGTTTTGTATTTAGTGTGCGATATATTAGATACATTTTGTAAATAAAATCGCTTAATTTCAGGTTCTTTCCATGAAAACCTGAAGCTTAAATTAAATTTTCGTATGAATTTCACTAAAAATTTCCGAGCCAAAAAACAAAATGCTTTTTTAAATTTATTGACAAATCTTGATGTTAAGTCAACCATGTAAAGGTTTGATTTATTAATGCTACCAACTGGCTAATAAGAAAATTACTATTAAACCCTATAAATGGCTGTCAAAAAACCATTCCAATATCTGCACACTTGAATAAAAATGCGTTACAGCTGCTAGACAAACTCATAACTGTCAATTGATATGTTAGAGAATAGAGAAATAGATAAATAACAACTGACAGATTGCAGTCAAACTGCCAGGCAGATAAGAGAGAAAGAGAGTGAGTGAGTGGCTGACTAAGAAATACATATAAATCGATTTTTTTTATTTAGGGCTTTATATAAGCTGATAAAATTAAGGACAACGAAGAAAACCGACGAAGACTGATTGTCAAATAAGGACGAAGAAAACTTAACTAACAAAAAAAAAGTTAAGAGAGAGAGAGAGAGAGAAATATAAAAACAAAAAAAAATAACATAAGATAGCTACTTAAAAAGGAAAAATATAAACGAAGAAGCAAAAAAAACACACAAAAACGGTGGACCAAGAAAAATAATTTAAAAGCAAGCACAAACAGGGCCAGCAAAAGAGTTTTTCTACAAAACACTGCATAAATTTTAACTATTAGATGAAGAGAAAGAAAGTGGGCTGAGTTTTGGGAGAACACTTAAAAACGGCAGACAGCACTTGAGGCTAGAAAAAAGATACTTAAGGGCGTGGGTTTAGGAAAACCAAATAAAATTCTATGGTCTGTATGTGGGGGGGAGGGGGGAGGGGTAGGATATAAAGTGTGCCACAGTTTATGTCGGATTATAAACACCGCAAAAAAATAGGCGGCAGGCTATACTTAAACAAGTGAAATAAATTGTCGATTATTGATTTCTGAGACTAAAGTTGCGTATGTGATGTGCTAAGGTTGAGCAGATATGTGGCAACGCAATTTTGGCCTGAACTGGGTTTATGAATGACAGGGTTGCACAATGAATAGCGACTCATTAAATATACTTAAGTTCCGCTGATGATGCTTTGTTGATAAGATAATAGAACACATAGCTAAGGCGAGTGAAAGACAGAGAGTGAAAGAAAGAGAGAGCTGCTTGGTGCTCAAGTATAGAACGTTAGACTTATTTTAAACCCGCCTGCGTGTTATTTAAGGTAGATTTATGTATATTTGATTTTTTGTATGGCCTGGAATATGTTTAACGATACAGCAGATAAGAGTTGAGAGTTTTTTTTTTATTTTCTCTGCCCTCTAATAGCCCCATGGGCAGCAGTACTTTAAGTGGTCAAATCAAGGGTAGTTTTTAAGCTTGAGCGTGAACGTTTATTATGATGATGCTTTTGCGCTGGGTTAATGGCTGGCACGTGTTTTTTTGCTATAAAGTCAAGAAAAGTGTGCTAAATTATATGGCCAAAGCAGCAAAGTTGTTCATTTCTTTTTTTTTTTTTTTTGTTCAACACCGAACTAAGTTTAAGAAATTTTCCAAAAATTGATGAAATTTACATTCGCAAGCCTCTGTGAGCAGCTTAACGAACTGAGTGTTGGAAGAAACAAGTTTTTTGTTTGCTTCTACAAAATGAAGATGAAGTGTTGAGTGGTTTTTAGCAAGCAATATGAGTGTGTGTATGCTTGAGTGTTTGTGGGCATCTTGTTTGATTTGGTCAAAAACTGCCTTTGGCAGTCACAAGTGACTGGCTGATACCACTTTTCACAGTTTATTGTTAGCCATTTATTTATTGTTAGCCAAATTGGCCCAGTTTTAAGTGGTTTTAAGTCTTTTGACTAGTTTTGAAATGTGGGTTAAAGGCAAAGTTTTGTGCATTTTTAATTTGTTTAATTAAATTATGGTTTAAGAAATTTGTAACACTCAAAAGCACAAATATGTGCGGGTTGTGAAAAGTGATGAATTGTTTGTGAATTTTTAATGCAATAAATTTATATTTCAGAAGTAGGGCATGGTTGTTTAAAAAACTTAAAAACTCTTTAAATGATGAATGAAACGCTGTAACTTTCGACATTTTAGTTGTTTTCTTTTTCTTATTCTCAATAACTACAAAGCATTCATAAAAGACTGATTCATAAAAAAAGTACTTTTTTTAGCAGGTATTTTATGATAGATCACTCGTGAGTTCTGTCAAGTTGTTATGGTATTTTTGGTCAGTGTTTTTAGAAGTTTCATCACAGAAGGACAACTCACTATACCATTAAAAAATTTTAAAACCAATATCCATTATTCGAAACTACGCTACCAAGTAAAACAAATGCAGCTCGTAGTCTAGAATAGAGGTTATCTAAGGATTTTTAAAAAGGTCCAATTGATTTGTATAACTTAGAAACAATTTCAAATCAATTAATATCATTCATCATTCCGTGAACAATACAATTATCTGGCACAACTTTTGCTTGTGAATATTTAATAATGATTTATCTGAGGTACCCTGTGCTTGCTTTACACTATTTTGACAGCTAAGCAACGTTGTTAACTTAGCGCAAGCTATATTTAAATAACAACAATGAAAGCAATCATTTCGAGTAGGAAAAATTGATAAATGGTTAATAAGAAAAGGTAAGGATAAGCAATATTCAACAAGGATCAACAGAGACAGTATCTCAACTTCATCTGAGAAGATGTTTTCGCAGCAGTAGCCGTTTGAAAACAATAAAACTTTATTCAGGTGGAAAACCAGAAAAAAATTATGAATCATCAAGGAGACTTCGATGACATTGAGCAACTCAAGCAGCGCAGTGAAAATAGGGAAGAACCAGCCCCCTTCGTTCGATACCAAGCGGGGTTTCAGACAAAGTGATTCCTTATCGTGCGGTTTTTTCTTAATTTAGAAATGGAGAATATAATTCGAGCTGCTGACTTGCGCCGCATATTATTATATAAAGTGGCATATTATTCTTTAAGAGAGAATTATCCTGCTGGTGTCTGCTGATGATATTGACATTATTAGCCATACTTTGCGCGAAGTCAGTGCAGCATTCTCCAGGCTAGAAAGGAGTCCAGTCGAATTGATCTTGCAGTGAACTCAGATGAAACGAAGTATCTTATGTCAAAAAAACCAGCAGTCCCAGAGTCTTGGAAACCATGTTACTGTTGACAATGCGTTCTTTTAGGTTGTTAAGGACTTCATTTAGATGGAAATCCAGTATTAACGACTCCAATGATATCAGTAGTTTTCTTCCATATGAAATGAGTGTCCCATTGGAAGAGATTCAACTACATTTCCATTATTCAGCAAGACTGCTTTGAGCCTAGTTTTTAATGAATCAATGAATAAGCGCCATTCTCATGAATCATATTGTATTTCAAAGCACTTAATGAGCCCACAAACATTATTACAACAAATCAGATTTCCCTCGTTAGTGAAATACTCAGTACATTCTCTCTATCGATGTTATACTAGGAAAATGAGGTACGGCATGATAAAAGGTTTTTGTTTTTTGGCCTTAGCAATTCGGCTGCATCTTTGAAAAGACCCAACCCAGCTAGCATTTAGAAGACTGTTTTGCTGACAATCACCTAAACGAGTGTTTTTCGACTCCACTTGACGATCAACAAAAACAAAAAAACATGTCCTGTGCGGAAGCAAATTCTGCTCCGCTCAACGATCAAAAACTGACTGCATTTTTTCAAGGCAAATTATGGGATATTGAAGAAAGCGTGTGAAGAAGCATATTTTGATCGGCAAGGCAACAGAAAAGAAACTATTTTTTTGTGGAAACTAACGGAAAATTGGACAATTCAAACAATCATATTTTTCACGTCATATCGCTTAGTTTCGACAGAGAAATATCGAAGTGAAGTCCACCTCGCCGTTTGTGAAATTTTGAAGTAAATTCAAGTAGTTTTCCGTTCTATAAACTTCAAAATACACACACTATCTCACAATATTAAACATTTCTCGTCCCAGCCTACATTTTATAAAATTTTTTAACATATAAGAGTCGTTTCCGATTTTCCTTCATTGTGCGATCATTTTCTGATCAAAAATTACTCTTTGTTCGGGAGGAATTGGTACCCTACACGCGACTCTTCTTGAAGAATTATTTTTAAGTCGTTTTTTAGTCTTTTTTTGGTATTTATAAGATAAAAAAACTACTCTTAAATGACTCAAAAATTAGTCGTATTTAAATCATTTTTCATATTCAAGATAAAAAACGACTATAAAAAGACTCTTCAAGAAGAGTCGCGTGTAGGGTACCATTTTCACCCGAACAAAGAGTCTTTTTTGATCAAAAAAAGAGCGCATATTCGACTATCACTATCGTGCAGGAATGTCGAAAACGACTCTTATATGTTCAAAAATTCGATATAATGCTAGCTGGGAAGTCTCTGAAATCTAATCTAAGAAAAAAAAATTGATGAGATGGAATTCTTTTTTAGGACATCAAGGGCTTGTATTAAAGAATAGTAATTGGAGTAGTGCTCAAGAGTTAATTGTTGCACGTGTCAGTTGATAAATGAAGCTTACATCGGCAAGTTCCTTACTTTTTGCAAAAGTTTGCATGTAAATCGACTTCAGACGATCGCTATAAGGAGATGAGTTTAAACTATTAGAATGAAGAGTACATCGGCAACTTCCCTATATTTTGTAGCGTTTGCATGGTAATTGAATTCAGATGGTTGGCATAACGAGGTAAGTTGAAACTGTCAGAACCGGGAAGACCACAAAGAGCGAACCGAATGAAGCTTCGTAGAACGGCTTCGATTTGCATTGAATGGGTGTTGTAGATGGGAGACCAAACCTGGCTAGCTTAGGCGGGAATGGCTCGAACAAAGGTAAGATAGAAAGATTTTAAGTCGTAAGGATTTAAGAACGCTCTAGACCAGAGTTTCACGAAGCAAGTGCACAGTGGGTTTTATTAATAATATTATTAATATGACACCAAAAATAACACCAAAGTCATGTAAATAGCTTAAAGAGAAAACTGACTTGCCGAGTTTGTAACAATTTCTTGGGGGAAGTTCGAGTCGCTTACGAGAATATGTTATAGCTAGACATTTGCTGACGTTGCTCTCCAGAAAAATTTGGAAAAGCTGAACAGATAGTCTTGAAGATTGTGAGAATCGGCGTTGAATTGTATGCACCGATAAATTTTCATATCATCAACCCACACAGAAAGATTGGTTTCTTTGATGAGACCATCAACATCAGAAATTGTTAAAACAAACAACAAAAAACCAATGTAAAACATTCTGGATTGGAATATTTAAAAATTACATTATAATGGCGTTCTTCAAGATAAGATTCAAGCTATCAAATAAACAGAGATGGGAAACCAATCTTAAGCTTTAGAAGAATCATAGAGTGCGAGATTTTGTCAAACGCTTAGCTAAGTTCGGTGGGAACTGCATCAACTTCGTTATCCTAAAATGTTTGAAATAATTTCTGTGAGGTTAATGTAAACACCATTAACCACCACCAAGATCTACCCTTGAGGAAGAGATGGAAGAAGAGAATGTCATAGATAATGGTATGAAAAGGTAGTTTTGGTAGTTGATGATAGTTTTGCAATAGGTCTGTAATTAGAAATAACATTTCTAAGTCCTTTTTTGTGCGAAGTTATGACGTAAAAATTCTTTCATAACTTTGTAAACACTGTCTTAAAAATTGAAATTTGAAAGAAAAAGTTGAAAGATGAGCCAACCAGTTCGCGAATTTTTTATATGACAAAAGCAGGTAAACCATAGGATCCAGGAAATTATCAACTTTTGGATAATATAACTTTCCGAAGACATCAGCTAGTCGAATATCAACAGAATCTGCGACCTTTGAGCAAAGTTCCTTGACGAAGAAAAGTATTCATAGTTTAGTTCATCGCTGTGACTTGTGAATGACTGACTGAAGAAATGTGCAAACAGGTTTCTAATTATATTCGGGCGCAGATATTTGAAATAGTAAAGGTAGATGGGTAGTTTTCAGATTTTCTTTTCATTTTGATGATGAACTACTTAAAGCTTTTAAAATCCGACAACAAAGTTTGATTATAGATTTTCACAGAGTGTGGAAAAAAGATTATAGGCGTGTAAATATTTTGTGAGGTCTAGAGATGAACGAGAAATTAAATAAGCGCGCCACAGTTTGTTTCTTATAACAGAGGGAACGTCGTTCATTATTGTACAAGAGAGGAGCTGACGAAAAGTTCTTCTGCCTGGTAATGGTGACAGATTTTATGAAACAGTCGAAAATTTTGTCATAGAAGAGTATCATCATTATGAAAACTTTCATGAGCATTATCGAAAAAATTTTTGAAATCAATTCTACTGAATAAAATTTCTAGTTTTTGGATGGTACTTATCGATTGTTGAAAGTAGATGGTTACTCGCAGATGGTGAACACAAATATTTGAATCTGAAGAAAAACAAGATCTAGTTGTCTACACTGAGGGAAATATGTGTTAAATTTAAATGAAATTGTGTTCATATCCAACGAATTTGTTTTTGAAATAGAGCTTGAAACAAATTCATTAAAATTAAACACAACTGTTTTGAAGTTAAATTCAAAACAAAAGTATTTGTTTTTAAAACAATGTTTTTGTTATGAAAAACAATTTAAAAACAAAAATTTTAAAATTTAAAACAAATATTTTAAAGCAAATTTTTTTCGAAGCAATTTTTTAGCATTTCCAAGTTTTTCGCATCAGATTCACAAACAGCTACACCCGGGACGCTCCGAATACTAAATGTTAACACCATTCGGTGAAGTTTGCATATGAAATATTTTTATATTTAATTAATTAGTTTTTATTTTTTCATATATTTGATTTTAGTCAAACCAATTTAAAAAATTTAAAAATTGTCATTTTATTAAAAATTTTGTTTATTTTTTCAAAGAAATAATAACAGAAAATTCAAAAAAGGAAGGAGTTTAAAGGTAGTTGAAAATTAAACACACTTTTCTTAAATTTTGTTTTGTAGAATCGCAAAGGCGTTAAATTTCTATTCTAAAACTTTTTGTTTGATTTTAAAGTATGTTTTTTTCTCAGTGTACCTAAATAATTATTGACTCCGTTCAATTGGTAATGGCCGGAATATGAAAGATAGCTAGTTAAGATAATTTATTTTTCAGAAGTAGGATTTGAAGGAACAAGTGGCACTCGACATCAGAAAGGACCCTTTAAAGGTTAGGAGGATTAAAACTCCCAGAAATATAACGACAGCAGATGGATAAATAAGATTTACAAGTGTACGAGTGAATATTAGAGTAGATAATGAATATGTTCCAATTCACAATACGAAATTTGGCTCTTCAAAGTTAGCTGTGTAAAAATTTTTGACAAAGGTTGCATCGAAGCGATTGTGAGATGCAAGAAGGACACTATGACCTAAGGAGAGATCATCTTCATCAAACTCATCGTCTCTGAATATTACGGAACTAGCCGCAAAGACTTTACTTTCCTTGAAGTTCTGCGTAATATTGGTCTCAATAAGGGTAAAAATATCGTAGGGTAACTGAAGGGAGTTAAGAAGCACTGTAGGGATTTTTATGCGTAATTCTCTTACATTTTGGTAGCAAAAACAGAAAAATAATGTGTTGGGAATATGGTTTTGATTATAAATAATAAGCTAACTAGGTATGATACTATTCCAGCTCTTTTGGGACTTCTGAAGATAAGAGACATGTTTTAAAGAAAGTCCTATTTATCACATTGTGAATACCTCAAATACCTATAAATAAATTCCAGTAAATAAAAAACACTTCTTAAATGTTTGTATTTCTGAACTATCGTTATAAATTATGACTTAAATCTTAGGAATAAATTTTTTTCATAAATTTCTGTAGATTTTGTCCTTGCTTTTCAACATGGAACATTATCTTCCAAATTAGTACTTTTTTTAAGGTTGTTTTCTAATAGATAATTTTTAAAATATGGGATATTTAATCCTTTTTTGAGACGGAACTTTTATATCTAAAAAAATTTCATCACAAAACTTTCTAACTTATTAGGTGGTCTTGTTTTTCTTTCTTTAAACACAGATAATTTTTTCATATTTTTTCCATTTCGAACCCGAATAATGATAAAAAATATATTTGATGGGGGGGGAGGGGGGTGTGGTTAATGGGCTTCATATTCATGATCAGGTTTGCCAAATTATTTTTAAAATGATTTGCAATCAAGTCAAAATATTATGCAATCAAGTAAATATTAATACTTTAGCTGTAGATATATTGAAAGTTTTGAAATTTATTTGAGATACAAGTTAACCATTGATTTTATTCAAGCACTCTTTTATAACCATGGTCTTACCTATAGTTTTTTTAGTGTTAATATATGATAATAAGCTCACAAACTTTAAGTATTTTAAATGAACAAGTTTTTACTCTACAATACCGATGTTATTCAACTCTTTGTCAATTTTTGAACATCCTATGTTCATTCAGAAAGCTTAAAATACCTGATGGTAAAATTTTCATGCAAATGCGTCCAGTAAATTCTGAGCTTATCCGGAACATATCAACCAAACTCACTCTTTTATATATTAGTTTAAAAATTATCCAGCGCTCTGGATTGAGATAATGAGATCACAACGCCTTCTAGATCAACTTTTTACAGTTCAAATACAATTATGCACAAGTGTAGTTTTCGTTAAAATAATGTTCATTTTCTAGAAGTGTTCATGCCAAAAATACAACGCATTTTAAATCATCGACTCATACTAAGAGTCGTAATTTTCAAGCTCTTATCTTAGTTTAAAACGCACTTTAAAGTCGTGCAAATATTTAACAAAAAGACAGACAAACAAAAGTGATAAAGTAATACACATATACACACACGAGTATGATAACTAACATAAAAGAGCCAAAGAAGTACGCTGTGGAGAGCATATTTTAATGGAAAACTTTATGAGTTGGATTTTTTTTTTTTACCTGCTGCTGGTGCATTTTTTAAAATTTTTAATGCAAGTGCTAGCAGGTGTTTGTGCAGTGGTGTGAGTGTGTTTGAGTAACAGAAAACCAAAAAAAAAAAACAACAAAATAAAATTAATTTTTAAGCATACCTACAACCGCAAAAGCAGACATAATCTCAGTGATAACCAGAAAACCACTCGTACTTTATGGATGTAGCTAGCAATGCACATAAAATGCCAAGTAAATGTGTGATGTGGGTGCATGTGTATGTGTATGTGACACTTCCAGTGTGTGGTTAAGTGGGCGGGTCTCATTGTCATGTTTCTATAGCTTTGTGAGAGACTTTATTTATGCCTTACTTTAAACTTGCGGTTTAACAAAAAAAAACCAAAGTGCTGCTTGCACAATTATTTCCTACTGGGTATTTTATTTGGTTTTATTTTATTTACGAAAATATGCTGCTTTGTTTGTTTATCTTTTGTTGTCTTGCAATTTATTTAAATTTATTTCATTAAAGCAAACATTTTTTTATAAAAATAAAAATAAAAAAGCTAAAATGTAACTGTTTGTTTTTTTTTATTTAAAACGCAGCGTTAAATATTCTGTGCTCACCTTGACTGATGTTGTTTGACGCAATTACGTGATTTTATGTTGTTTCTTTGCAAATTATTCTGCAGTTTTTTTCAAAGGTTTTTATTTTTTTTTTATATATAAATTTGCATAGTTTTTGCAAACGCGTAGGTTTTTCTACGCCTGGCAATGCTCTGCAAATGCAAGCCATAATAAATACCGTTAACTTCAAGGCGGACAATGTGTAGGTGTCACTTGACTGGGTACTTAATTGAATATTAAATTATTTAATATATAATAACAATTTTTATGAGCGACTCAAGTAAATAATAATAATAATAATAATAATCATTTTCGTTGTAATGAAGGCGACATGTTTTTGCTTCAAAGCATATTGCAGACAAAGGCAGCGAATAAACAGTAGCGGGCGAAAAAGTGATACCGAAAGAATGGAATTTTTTCGGAATGGACATTCTAAATTTAAGCAATGTGTGTTTAAAACTTTGAAAAGAATATTAGGATGAACTAAAAATAAAGAGCAAAAACTTGTTGGTTGTAAACTCAGAAAAAAAAATTTTTAAATAAAAAAGGCATCATATTTAGAGATAAAATGGTATAGACTTTGCTACAGAGTATGCCTTTCTCTAAATGCGATCCTAAAAGTTATCTAAAAATGATAAAAAGCTTCTATGAAAAAGAGTTATATATATAAATATATATCGTTTTTAGAGAAAAAGACTTTATTTTTGAGAAAAAATTTGTTTTTATTGAAGAAAATACTTCTCATAGTGAATTTTTTATCAAAATAAAGGTAAAATTTTTCATTTTCAATAAATTTTTGTCTTTAAATGAGAATTTTTTTGTGTGAGAAAAATATTTATCATTATAAGAGACATTGAAATATTTTCATTTCCTAGAAGTGAAGAAATTTTTCTTCGAAAATGTCAAAATTTACTCTAATTGAAGAAAATTTTAATTGAAAACAAAGTGTACATTTTTTCTGAGTATATAAAATTAATGAAATCATACAATTTTGAACTCATACAAATTTATTTATTTACTTTAAATGGCTTTTGTTAAGGTTCTGTCAAGACTACAGCTAAATTTAATGAAAACTCTTATTGAGTAGGTGTGCACAAGCATTAAATAGTTGAACTATGACCTAAAATATGTGGATTAAAAGAAAATTTTCCTGTCAAATATTTCACTATCAGTGATACATCAAAATCATGTATGAAGCAGTTTTGGATCAAACATAAATACAGTTGCAATTCATATTATTTTCTTAATGCCTCTATCTTTGACGAATATCTTAGAAAAGGCATTTTTCAATGGATTTCAGTTTTCAACATAGATTCGCGTAAAGATTCTTGGAAAATGGATCGATTTGCGATTTTCTAAGTGATGAATGCACGATTCACAATAAATTTCCAAATCTTCCTACGCTCATTTCGGCGATCGTGGGAAGATGAATTGATATGCGATCGCCCAAGCGTTGAATGCATGATTCACGAAAATATTTTCACGATATTTAGTTTGAAATCGAAAACCTTACGTTTCTTAATTTAGTATAACTGCGAGCTTATTTCGAAGATTTTTTTGTAATAAGCTCTAATTTTGGGCACTCGCGCCCTGCTACTGCACTTTCATGTGGAAGGTATGCCATAGCCGTAAGAAAATAATGAACTCTTGGGTATATGAAATGGACAATTACCTAATCCAAAAATGTACCTTTTGGAAAAAAGGCTGACTTTCGTACTGACGGTACTAAAAAGGTACAATTGTACCGCTTGTAGCAACACTGTGAATGCACAATTCACAAAAACTTTCAAAATCTTCTTTCGCTCATTCCGGCGATCGTGGAAAGATGAATCAATTTTTTATCGCCCAAGCGATTCACAAAATTTGCAAAGTCTTTCTTCGCTCATTCCGGCAATAGATAAAAGATGGTTGCTTTTCGATTGAAAAGATGGTAGTTGAAAAATGGATCGTTTATGATTGCACTAGCCCTGAATGCGCGATTCACGAAAAAGTTTCAGAATTTCCTTTCGTTCATTCCGGCGCTTACTAGAACATGGATCGCTGCTCGATTGCCCAAATGATGAATGTGGGATTTACGAAGAAATTTCAAAATCTTCCCTCGCTCATTCCGGCGATTGTTGGAAGATGCATAGCTTTTACATCGCCCATGCGAGGAATGCACAATTGAAGAAAAATTTTCAAAATCTTTCTTAGCTCATTCCGGCAATCGTCGAAGATGGCTTTTGAAAAAATTTTCAAAATCTATCATTAAATATGTAGCAGACTCTGAAAAATCATTAAAATTAATCAAAAAGTTAAACTTGTATAAAAATTCATTGAATTGGGACAGAACAACGTCTGGTTAAGCCCGCTAGTTTAAGCTATAAATCAATTTGTAACATTCAACAACGATGCTTTGCAAAAAATCTCTGAGGACCATAAAAAATGATTCGTTTGCCACTCTTTTCGGCGAAACGTTTTAGGTGGGACATAACATTCGCGACAGTGAAAACAGACCTTTTTTTTAAAATTCATAACTCAGTCAAAAACAAACATTTTAAAAAAAAATAAAAAAAAAAGTATTTTTCACTCCAACATGGTTTAATGGAGCTCCAAACTGGCGGCAGAGAAAAACGGGGCCTCGTCGTTGCAGCGCTGGGAGTCGCAAAAATTGTCTGATCTGGAAAAAAAAATTACTTTCTTAAATCTTAATAAAATTGGTTATCGTATGACAGGAGCTTTTTTACAAATTTTTTCACTTATTGGTAATGTTCCAAATTTGAAAGTGTGTTTTTTCGAAAAAAATATTGACTTTAAAAATTCATAAAAAATTGAAAAAAATTTAAAAAAGCTCATGTCATACGATAGCGAATCAAGTTTAAAAAAAAATAAAAAAAAAATTTCTTCAAAAAATGAACCCTCTAGTGTCGCAACCAGTATGAAAAATATGGTTTTGAGATAAACACGTTCAAAGTTTGTGAACAAAGAAAAAAAAGGTGAAAATTAAATCCGGCTGGAACTTTTGAACCCGTAGGAATTTTTCCATGAAATTTTTTTTCTTAGAATCTTAAGAATATTTACTTTCGATATCAAAAAACGGCCAATGTCATGTCCCCCCTTAAGACACCTTCTGCCGATTCGTGTGAGACTCTTCCTGGTGAATTGTTTGAGAATTATCACAGTGCTTCGTTGGCAAATCATCCCGACGAATCATTGAATCATTGCATTCCGAAATAACCGGATGGCTCTCAAAAGAGCTCTGAGGCGATTCTGAGACGAAATGCATTGTAGATAGAAAACTTTTCGTTAGTTTGCACTTGTCTTCATAAACTTGTCAACTTTTCTAAAACTTCCGCAGCGAAAACATCGCAAAATATTCGCAAAGCTGAATGTGGGCATCGCATATTGCATATTTTTTACAGCCGCAAGTGTGCTCTCAATGCTACCTGTGTAATTTTATCATAGTTGCACTTATTGCCTTCTCTTCTGAGAGAGAAAACTGATGGCGAATTTATTAGAAAAGTAATATTAATTTTAAATAATTTTATAATTCTCATTAATAAGCGACAGCTACTTTATTTCGAACTAACGACACGTAAGTCATCACCCCGCTGTTATCGAATTACTCTCTCAATAATACATACGCAATAGAAATTTAATCCTAAATAAAGGAAGATATAAATAGTGGAGCACGAAAGACAACTCGAATCTGATGTCGGAATTTGAAAATTCAACTAGGGCTGCCACCTTAATTTGTTTATTTTTAGGGCAGGATGGGTCGCTGAATCTGAAGCTGTTGTCAAAATTTCAAAATTATGTCGTTTTTAAGATAGGGTTACCACCCAATAACAAATTTATTTGTTAAAATTTTATAAAATAAATTAATTTTTACGAGAATCAAAGATTTAATAACCAACAATATGTGCGAATATCGAGACATACAAAAGTACAACCTTTAAGAAATTTCAAAAAATTAGTAAAAACTATTAAACATTATTTTATAGTCTTAAAAATAAAAAAAAATAAAAAATTTTTATCAAGTAAGATGTTAATTGAAATTTAAATTGATTGATTTCTAACTCTGCTTGATACCAATTTTCTACTGAGTATTTTCACTGATAAGTGAAATTTCTCAAAAACTCGAATAACTACGAGTTCTTTGAAACGAGTTTTGCATTGAACCACTCTACTCCACTTGAGCCGAGTTACTAGAAAACCTAACTACTCGTTCTTAAAGTCTAAATAAGACTTATCAAAATGATAAGATATTTATAAATTTATATTAAAACGATCTTTTATTTAAACTATTAACAATACTGCGAGATAAAAAATAATGAAACTAAGCAAAATTAAATCATACTAAAGCCTTATCAATGTCTGTTGATTTATTGTTGTAACTTTTGTGATTATGTTCATAAGTTAAATTCTATGTTTCTATTCCCATGGGAAAAATACAGTTCTAAAACTTGTGCGTGGGAGGCTTTACATGACATTCGCTTAATCTTTCTTAGGAAAATATGCAAATTTTTAAATGTTAGAAAATAAAATTTTAAAAACAGGCTGCAAGTATATGTATGTTATGAGACAAAATTTTTTTTATAGGTCAGTTGTCTAATTCAAGTTCTACTGTTCTAAAAAACGAACTTTTTCACTCATTTCACGAAACAACATTAAAAATTTAAATTTAAAAACACTTAAAAATCTTTTTGGAAAGAAATTATTTTTATTGGGTATGGTTTAAAATTTTTATTGCACTATAAACACTAGAGAAATAAATATGTTAATCTAGAATTTTAAAACAGCGAAACAAATTCGCTTTGCTTTTTATAAAAAAAAGCATTAATAACAAGAAAAAAATTTTTAGCTCCATTATAAAAAAAAAATTAAAATAAAATTCTACAAATATTTTATATGTTATATTAAGTACTTACAATAAAATATTAATAACACTATGTGCCACTGTTTTTGTACACGGCATTTAACTATTTTTTCTAATAGATTTGGGGTCTCTAAACACGAAAATCGCAAAAAAAATTTTATTATTGTAACCTTTTTTCAAAAAAAAATATTTAAAGTTTTTCTAGCTTTTTTCAAATAAAGTCGCATATATTGAAATATATTTTGTATATTTCTAATTCGATTTTTACAATCAAGCCTATCAAAAAAGCCTAAAAAGTTCTTCATTTTCACATTTCGATGAGTAGTTTTTGCGCTATTAGAGGAAAAATTTTACAGATTTTATTTTTTCATATAAAAATACAAGTCAATAGTGTCTTTAAAAATTCATAACAAATCGAAAACATCAACAGTTATCCTCTTTGATCCCACAAATATATTTTTAATAAAAAACATAAGCTATCGCGGAAAGAAATTCGTGCAAAAATAAGGTCAGGAGAATGATTTCAGTGTTTTCATATATGCGACTTTATTTGAAAAAATCGAAACCTTTGAAACAAATTTTTTAAAAAAACATAACCATAAAAAATTTTTTGCGATCTTCCACATCTCAGTTAACGCAATAAGATCCTCAGAAAAATTTTGAGTTGAAAAACATATGTCACTCGTCTTAGAACGTAATCCTCTTACATTTTGATAGTAAAGCGATATTCTATATAGTTTTGCGGCTGACGAACCTACTGTACTTATTTTTAGGCTTAAACTCATGCTTGCTTTGAGTTTTATATGATCATTATAAGAATTGAGCAAAATAATTAAATAAATTTATAAAAAATTCAAAATATCAGAAATATCTCCAAAACTACATTACCGATGACGTATGAATGTCATCGTAGGAATCATACTAAGACGCATGAACGTCAAAGTACGAATCAGTTAACAATTTTTTAAAAATTAAATTGACATCAAATTATAAGAAAAAAGCAATTTTCATGACCTATTTTTTTAGTTTCATTTTTTGATGACCATAATTCAATTAGAACATTTCTTTTTAGAAATTTTCTTAACATTTGTAAACTTTCTTTAGAGTTTTAAGAATTTAGATATCTTTTTCAACGAAAAATATCAACATTTGCTTTCATTTAATCGAGTTGAATTGATTTTTCTTTAGTACCTATGATGAGGAGAGTTAAACCCCAAAAATCGCTCTTAGCTACGGGCCTATAAAACGCTATAAATATTCAACTAAATCTAAAATAAGAGGGAACGCCAACGCCACGCCAAATAAGAGGAAATAACCACAAATGACTAATTCGACAAGTCAAGCTAAGTCCTTATAACAGTATCCTTATAACCAAAACTAGTTTACGATGCTGAAAGTATGCATGGAAGAAATGATGTCATGTAACTGTCAGTTAAATGATACGTTATCAGAAATTCCATGTTGAGATTGTAGGGAAAAAGCGGTGCCTTTATTATTTTAATCAATAAAAGCTAAATTTTGTGACAAACGATCATATTTGTGGCAAAAGCCGCAAATGTAGCATGACATGAGTTTCGTGATGATGATTCTCGATGTTTATCGAACAAAAAACATCGTTGCCCAACATCGTCATCGATACAGAAAACAATTTAGAATCGTGGGATTTATTAAGTACATAATCATTAAATTAATTTCAGGTGGCTCGAAAATAATTTTTTTCCGACAATTACATAAGTTGAGAAAGCTGCATTCAAGAAGATCCATCCTCCAAAAGGATATCTGTTTTGATTTGACAATAACAGTTTTTTCTCAAAAATTATCCTTTTTTAGCTGTAACTTTACTTGACATACATACCTACTCAAATCTAGGTTTCAAATTAAAGTTTTCCAAAACCCTGAAGGATTGTAGGTTGAGTCTTCGGAGACGTATAATTTGAACTCAAATTTTGGGTAGATATTACTCATTGAAAAGAATTCACGGCGAAAAAATCAACACTTTTTGACGAAGAAATTTATTTTTTTAAATCAAAACCACTAGAAGACGTAATGCTTATTTAATAATACTTTTAGATTTAATATCTTCTCGAATAAAGTTTCCACAAAAGTGTCGAAAAATATTCTCCCGCATGAATAATAATTTATAAACATCATATATGAAAAACATTTTGAAAATTACATAATCACAATATTTCAAACTTTCATAGGACATTATTTCAGATTAATCAACGGATTGTTGAGAAAATTTTAAAATGTAGTAAAATACTTTGTGAAAGAGTTCATAAAAAATTAAAAATAAAAACATCGATTATATGTTCGTGACATCGATACAACGATCTTTGACATATTGCAATATCGATGTTTAAACATAGAATTTTTGTCTCTTAACATCGAAAATCGATTATCATCAAATATCCCTACTTCAGGCCTCAATGACATTGAGTTATATCGGAATCTACTCCGGACCGGCTCTAAGTCGCTCATTATAGAGTGAAGTTAAACCAAGCCGTTGTGCTTCCGAAAGCTGGTTGAATCAATGGCTGGTTGAATCAATGTAATAAAAATGTAGATTTCTTTATGCAAGTTTTGTTTTCTTTTCTAAAAATAATTTTCGTTTAAAATTAAAACTTAGTATTTAAGTTTTACTTTTAAGTTTGTGATATTATTAACTGTAGCCAGTGTTATTTTCAATAAGGTGCCAAATGGGCCTAAAACGTAACTTTTGTGATCAAAAAAGTGAATAAATTAACGTCAATTTTTTCAACGATATGTTTCCAGTCAGAAAGTAATATTTAAAATTTTACTCTTATTTTTACGATCCCAAATATATTCAAGTATCGACAAATAGACAACTTTTCGGTTTGAATTTTTGAATTGAAATTTTTAGTTGTTATTGAAAATAATTGTTGGTTTTCATTACTGCCATTGAGTATTTTTTATGATTTGTGCCCTTTAACTTTATTTTTCCACGAAATGTTTTTTCAATCAGAAAGTTATTATAATCTCTCAATATATTTCTCTTGTTTTTTTCCGATTCAAAATCAACAAAATTTTTTAGTCTGATTGTGAGTAAAAATTTTTTCTAATTTTTTTCGATTCAAAATAAATACAATTATCGACAAATAGACAAATTTTTTCCGTCTGACTTTTTGAATCAAAATTTCGAAAATAAGTGTTATTTTTGATTCCTGCCATTAAGTATTTTTTATGATTTTTCCCTTCAACTTAATTTTTTCCACGATATGTTTTCGATCAGAAAGTTATTCTAATCTCAGAATATATTTCTCTTATTTTTTTCGATTCAAAATATATTCAAAATCGACAAATAGGCAAAATTTTTCCGTCTGATTGAAAGTAAACATTTCCTCTAATTTTTCGTTTCGAAATAAATTCAATCATCGATAAATAAACAAAATTGAATAATGAAATAGACAAATTTTGAATCGAAATTTCGAAATTATAGTTATTTTTGATTCCTGTCATTGAGTATTTTTTATGATTTTTCCAACGATATGCTTTCGATCAGAAAGTTATTCTAAACTCTATATATATTTCTCTTGTTTTTTCGATTCAAAATGTATTCAAGTATCGATAAATAGACAAATTTTTTGTGTCTGACTTTTTGAATTAAAATTTCGAAAATAGCAGCTATTTTTGCTTCCGGCTTATAAGAATTTATTATGAATTTTTTTTTTTTTAAACTTTTGCAGTATTTTGAGAAGTATATTTAATTAAATTCTCTCTACTCTCAACATGTGGCAACACTATCTCCCGAGGACTGAATATAATAAATAATCCAAGCATAAAATAATATTTCGTACGCTTGTTTGTGTGCATAATTATAAAATCACAACAACTGAAGGTTGGCAACCCCAAAACAGGGTGTACTTTTGGGGTGTCAACCTGCAAGCAAAGCAAAGCAAAGCCAAGCGGCGTCAAAGCGGTATTTATTTTGTTGCAACAACAACAACGACAATTATAGAGCAGAGCAAAAACAAATACGAAGCATGATGTTAGTTAGTAAGAAACGGAATAAAAAAAAATGCAAAAGAGAAACATAAAGTTAAAAGTAAATAAAACTAGGATACTGACCTTTTTGCTCAACTAAACGTAAGAAACAAGCCGAATGATATCCTTTTTATGTGTAGTTGTTGTTATTGTTTTTGTTGCTGCCGCTGCTGCTGCTGCTGCTTTTGTATGGGTGTAGTTTACTTTTGATGTGTTGTTTTTGTTGTATTAAATAATCCTTTTTAGTTTTTTTTTTTGTTTTTTTTTAAGTTGCCTGCTTGTTTTATTTTTTTGAAACAGGCTTTCGTTAAGTTGGCCCCAAACGAAGAGCGCGCACTAAAATGTGTGAGAGTGCGCGAGAGGACATGCAATAACAGTAGCGTCCACAGCAATTTGGACACTCAATTTGCAGGATTTTCACCAACTTCTTCACTTGTATAAGCTAAGTTAGTTGAAGGGTGGTTGGGTGGATGTTGGCCAGAAATGTTGAAGTTGTTTTATTTTTGCAGCACAATATTACAAAAAAAAAAAAAATAAAAACACAGTAAATTGACACTTTTTTTTTGTGTATAACTGAAAAGTTTGTTTATCTTTTCAAATTCCAGCTGTTGTTTTATGTTAATTTATATAACTTTGAAATTTTGTTGTTTTGTTAAAAACTTTTTGTGTTGCAGACAAACACTTTTTGCTTTCTTTTTGTTTTTCTTCACTTCTACACTTGAAATTCTTGACAATTTTTAGAAATTTTTCCAGCACTTTTTCACTTCAGCAGAAATATTTTTTATCACGTTTTACAGGTGCATGCTTAGCATCCTTAAGAATTTAGTCAAGCACAAAGAAACCTAAAATAAATGGAAAAAAACAAATTGTTTTTAGAACTAACCAAACGCTTTACTTAACGTCGCCTTTCTTTTGAGGCTGCTTTTTGGCTTTATTTGTCTACCTTTTTTTCTGTCAGATTAGAAAAGAACAACAAAAAAAAAAAACAAAACCTTTCTAATCAGCTAAGGCACAAAAATATTTTGGGTTTATTTGCTTCTTATATGGCGTATAAAAAAAAAAGTACTAGTTTTCAACTTGAAAGGTAGTCGTTGCCGTTTTCTCTATAATCAAACATAATGCGGGCCTTTTTAAGAAAGCAAATAATAAGCACAAAAACAAAAAATCTATAAGAAAAAAAAGGCAGAAAAATACCAAAAGACCGTTTCAAGTTATAAACGTGTACATATTCCGTAGTTGGATAAAAACAGAAAAAACCAACAATAACATAGCATAGAAGATACACACACACTATCAGCAGACAACCAAGAGCTGTCTTTGGTATGCAGCCTCCTGAGTTGGACCAAATTCTGCAGCCTCAACCTCGGCGGCAGGCCAAAAACGTCGTCTGGAGCCGTTGCCACTGTGCTGTACTGCTGTTTGTAGCCAAAATATACGACAATAACGACGATGACGATGATGGCAACGTTGTAAGCCGAAGCTGGCTGAAGAACAAGTAGCGGAGGCAGTAAGTAAAAAAGAAGCAATATTGCGAAGGAATCTTGTGTGTGAGAAAACCGGTTTTGCACTTTTTTTACATATATTTGTTTCGTTTTTTTTTTTTCTTAAAACAAAATTATCATTAAATTTTTTTTCCAAACTTACATTGCACTGATTTGCTTTAAAAGTATTTTATTGAAATTCTATTTGAATTTTTTGCCAGATATTAAAATTTATCAATTTCAGGAAATTGATAGCTTATATCATGAGCAGACATTTTGGAGAATTTATTTTTTTTTCTTTCGTTGAAACAAATAATGTTTCAATAAAAATAATTAACACTTTGTTCACTTTTTATTTAAATATTTGATTTACTCAAACATCTGACGTTTACACCGTTAAACCGTAACGTACTCAACGACCGCATGAACTCAACTAACACTCGCCAACATCAGGGTGTTTTTCTCTAGCCTGCAGTGTAATCAGTGCAAAAGAGCGCTGTGTTTCAATTTCATAATGTTCGCTGTCTTGCGCTGTTCGGGGCACTTAAGTTAGAGAGAATTTCCCACTCAAAACAGGTACAAAAACAAACAAACATTGAGTAGGTGGGCAGCAGGTTATTTTTTTTTTTGTTTTTGTTGTTGTTTTGCTGCTGACTAAATTTCCCACTGTTTCTCTGCAACAAAAAAAAATCCGCAAAAAAGAAGTGGAGAAATATATTTTGGGAAATTTAGTGTTAAATAAATATAATTTTTGGGGCTGTGAAGTTTGAAGTTCGTGTCATGAGAGCATATATTTGAGAGAGGGAGAGAGAGCTTTGATTAATTTAAAGCCGGTGATTTAGAAATTTTATGATGATTTACTTAAACTAACATTAATACTCTATGCAACAAAATTAACTGTTTTCCAGTTATATATTTAAATTAAGCCAACAATTTAAGAATTTCTTTAATATATTTTCTTGCTGAATGGTTTAATTTTTAACTTGTTTTATGAATCAAAATATTTTTTTTATAACAAAAATAAGATTTACTTCGTCACTCAGCTCTGTTTTACTCTAACTTATTCTACTTTACTCATGCGCTGTTTAAATTTCCGCTACAACATATTCTTTTCGAATCTGTTGTACTCTTTTAATTATAATCATTTTTGCCTCATTTTCTCTGTTTTCTCAAAATTTCCCACTTTTTGCTCTCTCCCTCTCATAGAGTTTTATTTAATTTACTCACAATTGACTCTCATTTAGTGCTTTGATTAGTTTTTTTGTTTTTGTATTTGTTATAATAAAATTCTATTCTATCCCATTTTAAGTGAAAACTCACCTTATGTTTCATTTTTCATTATGTTCTTCGGTGAATATTTTCCATTTGCCGCAAGTTTGCAAAAGTTTCGTTGAGTTGCTAGTTGAAGTTTGATTTGATTTCTTAACATCAGGGTTGCATTGGAGAATAGTAAGAAAGTACTCCGAAATAAAAAAATTTAGTTTGTTCGGATGAACATTTTGTTTCTTTTTTAATAAAATTTAGTGTTTTTGAAAACAATATATTTTGCACACTAAATTAACTAATTTTAACGATAAAAAAAATTTAAATGGGTTCTTTGCCCTCGCACAGAGTGGCTGCTCCATATACGTGACTGCTAAAAATTCGATTGGCTTAGAAAAACATTAAAAACGCCATTTTAAAAAATATTTATATTTATATAAACACTAAAATATTTTAAAAGAAAAAAAAAATAAACAAAGAAAGTTGGAGGGAGGATTTGATTAAATTTAAATGGTTTTTTATTTCAGATAATTTCCGACCGAGATATAGTGAACACCACAAATTGCTATTTTTCTAAGACGTTCTGGAACAAGCTCTGTCACCGGCTTGTTTTTCAATATTTCCGGATGAAAAAATGAATAAATTTGCATAATCCATACTCTTCAAAAAAATTCGCAAACAAAGTGTTTTTACGCTGAAACCCTTAGCCCACCTACTCCTTTTTTTACTACTAAAGTAATATTCGAATGTATTATTTTTAAATAATACATTAATAGCAATATTTGCCAGTCAAGGGCAAAAAAAATTGGTCCTATTTTTTTCATCTTGGTCCTTTTTTTGAAAAATGTTGACCGCAACTAAAAATTCAGAGTAGCAACCATGGTAAAAATTCAAGAATTGTCGAAATTCTTTGAACGGTTCTGCCCAAAACGCAGGTTTTTTGGGGAATTTTTATATGAAATTTAAAAAAAGTAAGCTATTTAAAATTTGCGAAAAATAACAAACCCCATCTATATTTATATAAATTTGGTGATAAATCTGATTCTGTACATTGCTTTGGTCAAACTACGTGGTCACCAGGAGTATTTAATTTAAAAGATCAGGTTTTCTACATGACGAAAGATCTTTTCTATAATTTTCAGTTTATTGCAGGATTAATTGGCGTTGATACTCGCTCATTTTTAGTATTTGAGCGAAGTCAGTAATCAATTTTACTCCACGTTCAGCATTGTTATTCACGACCAGTAAGCTTCTCGCGATCTGCAAGCCTTCCAAATTAGATTCAATTGAAAGTCATTCAGATAGATCTTTGTCGAAGAAATCAAGAGAAATAAAAAAAAAATTAAAGAATTCCAATATCTTTTCGTAACGAAATCCGACAGTGACTTATCATTTCATGCAAGAAATTGCATGCACCAATGTTCTTACCAGTGTTTGAGGCGGTTGTATCGAAGCACATTCTTCAACTTTATCAACCAGATCCCATTCGTTTGTGGTTTGAAATACAGCTTTTGCCACCGAATCTCCTTTTGCTGTGTGGACTTCTGAGGACACCAAGTAGCTTTTGCATTCCAGACCAGAATGAGACAACTTCCGAAAAAAAATTGTTATGGGGGACCCCTTAAGGAGTGGAGATAGGGGCTAAGTATATTCAGAAGAAATGTTGGGGAGAATATATAAATAGGGGATAGTCATAAACATTTATTCTTTAGGGGCATTCTGGTTGCATTGGGAGCGTTAAGAGTAAATTTCTTAAAAACGTAACTTTTGTGTGGAAGCCTCCAAGCGGTGGAAAAAAGGTGAGTTTGCTTGGAAAAAATTCGAAGATATATCCATATGGATATGGATATGGATATGGATATGGATATGGATATGGATATGGATATGAATATGGATATAGATATGGATATGGATATGGATATGGATATGGATATGGATATGGATATGGATATGGATATGGATATGGATATGGATATGGATATGGATATGGATATGGATATGGATATGGATATGAATATGGATATGGATATGGATATGGATATGGATATGGATATGGATATGGATATGGATATGGATATGGATATGGATATGGATATGGATATGGATATGGATATGGGCATGGATATGGATATGGATATGGATATGGATATGGATATGGATATGGATATGGATATGGTATGGATATGGATATGGATATGGGTATGGATATGGATATGGATATGGATATGGATATGGATATGGATATGAATATGAATATGGATATGCATATGGATATGGATATGGATATGGATATTGATATGGATATGGATATGGATATGGATATGGATATGGATATGGATATGGATATGGATATGGATATGGATATGGATATGGATATAGATATAGATATGAATATGGATATGGTTATGGATATGGATATGGATATGGATATGGATATGGATATGTAAATGGATATGGGTATGGATATGGATATGGATATGGATATGGATATGAATATGGATATGGATATGGATATGGATATGGATATAGATATGGATATGGATATGGGTATGGATATGGATATGGATATGGATATGGATATGGATATGAATATGGATATGGATATGGATATGGATATGGATATGGATATGGATATTGATATTGATATTGATATGGATATGGATATGGATATGGATATGGATATGGATATGGATATGGATATGGATATGGATATGGATATGGATATGGATATATATATGGATATGGATATGGATATAGATATGGATATGGATATGGATATGGATATGGATATGGATATGGATATGGATATGGATATAGATATAGATATGGATATGGATATGGATATGGATATGGATATGGATATGGATATGGATATGGATATGGATATGGATATGGATATTGATATGGATATGGATATGGATATGGATATGGATATGGATTTGGATATGGATATGGATATGGATATGGATATGGATATGGATATTGATATGGATATGGATATGGATATGGATATGGATATGTATATGGATATGGAAATGGATATGGATATGGATATGGATATGGATATGGATATGGATATGGATATGGATATGGATATGGATATGGATATGGATATGGATATTGATATGGATATGGATATGGATATGGATATGGATATGGATATGGATATGGATATGGATATGGATATGGATATGGATATGGATATGGATATTGATATGGATATGGATATGGATATGGATATGGATATGTATATGGATATGGATATGGATATGGATATGGATATGGATATGGATATGGATTTGGATATGGATATGGATATGAATATGGATATGGATATGGATATGGATATAGATATGGATATGGATATGGTTATGGATATGGATATGGATATGGATATGGATATGGATATGGATATGGATATGGATATGGATATGGATATGGATATGGATATGGATATGGATATGGATATGGATATGGATATTGATATGGATATGGATATGGATATGGATATGGATATATATATGGATATGGATATGGATATGGATATGGATATGGATATGGATATGGATATGGATATGGATATGAATATGAATATGGATATGGATATGGATATGGATATGGATATGGATATTGATATGGATATGGATATGGATATGGATATGGATATGGATATGGATATGGATATGGATATGGATATGGATATGGATATGGATTTGGATATGGATATGGATATGAATATGGATATGGATATGGATATAGATATGGATATGGATATGGTTATGGATATGGATATGGATATGGATATGGATATGGATATGGATATGGATATGGATATGGATATGGATATGGATATTGATATGGATATGGATATGGATATGGATATGGATATGGATATGGAAATGGATATGGATATGGATATGGATATGGATATGGATATGGATATGGATATGGATATGGATATGGATATGGATATGGATATGGATATGGATATGGATATGGATATGGATATATATATGGATATGGATATGGATATGGATATGGATATGGATATGGATATGAATATGAATATGGATATGGATATGGATATGGATATGGATATTGATATGGATATGGATATGGATATGGATATGGATATGGATATGGATATGGATATGGATATGGATATGGATATGGATATGGATATGGATATGGATATGGATATAGATATGGATATGGATATGGTTATGGATATGGATATGGATATGGATATGGATATGGATATGGATATGGATATGGATATGGATATGGATATGGATATGGATATGTATATGGATATGGATATGGATATGGATATGGTTATAGATATGGATATGGATATGGATATGGATATGGATATGGATATGGATATGGATATGGATATGGATATGGATATAGATATGGATATGGAAATTAGAGTGGGCCGAAGAAAATTTGAAAACCGCTCCCTATTTCAAAGATACCCTCAAAAGGATTTAAAAAATAAAATGTATTTATTTCTTGGACCACCGTGAAAAACCCGAAAAGTCTTTTTGTCACAAATTAACCAAAAAAGGTGCAATTTTAAGAAAAAATAGGTTTTTGAAAAAGGGTAAACGAGTAGGAGCATTTGGACAACTAGTAATATTTGACTTCGCAACGATATTTTGGAAACGAAAAGGATTAACGCCAATAATGGTTCGAACAAAGAAGATATTGAAACTATATCACAGCACCTGAGTGGTAGGATTCTGTCGGCAATCATATGTTAAATTTTAACATTTCTATTTAATTCTAAAACTGCTCAGAATTGTTTATTTTATGTGCGACATTGGTCTGCGAATAGCAACACTTTTTTGCCATCCACTGCAGCTTCTTCAGCCTGTTGACCCTTTTCGCATAAATAAACAAAACAACAACAAACAGTAACAACACTCTGTGCAAAACAGTTAACAATGGCGCCAACAGCTATGAGTAGAATCAACAAACAAAAACAAAAAAAAATAATAATTAGCTTTTTTTTCAGCATCATTACTGCAGTCAAATCAACCTTAAAGAGTTGCCAACAACTAGCAAATCAAGCAACCACGTGACCGACCCAGTGCACTTGTCTTTGGAACAAAGCTTGGCAAAGCATGGTCAATCAAAGCGACAACATGGCGTCAGCGACATGAGATGGTAGTCGAGCAATTTTTGGATTTTTTATTTTTAAATAACTCTTGGCTGTTTTTATTTTGTTGTTTTTTTTTTTTTTTTGTTGTTTTGGCTGAAGCCGAAATCTGAAATCTCAGTCATGTGTTAAATTGCCATTTTGGCCCTAATGTTGTTGTTTTTGTAGTTGCTGCTCTGTTCATGTTGTCGCAGGTTTTCCTCAATGCGCAGCAATGAAGTGATCATTTTTCATTCTTTTGGCAATGTTGACTTTGTTGTTGTTTTTGTGATTGTTATTGTTTTGGTTTTTCCTGCCGCAACATTTTCCATTTGATCTGCGTTGCATTTTTACGTTTCACCTTAAATAAACGTGCCTTTTTTCTTTATTTTTCAGCCAAGGTTTTTTTGACCTGTTTTTTGCACTAGTTTTCCTTTTAAGGAGCAAAAGTTTTTCAAGTTTTCCATTTTTTTTTATTTTGTTTTGTTTTGTTTATTACTCTTTTACTTTTTACATATTTTTTTCGTGGTATGCATATCTTTGCTGCCGGAAACACCGCCGTTGGGACTTTACACAAGTTCTGGGTCAGTCGCAGCTGCGGTAGCTGGCAACCCTTTGTTTGCAGCATTTTGACGTTTCCTTAATTCGACAACTTTTCCACCGTTTCGTTGTGCTTGCTTGTATTTGACTATTTTTCTTATATAATTTTCTGTTTTTTTTTTTTGCATATATATTTCTGTTATTATGAGTTTCTTTGTATATATATTTCTTTTGGTTTTATTTATTGCTCTTTTTTCCCTAGAGTATATTGTTGATTATCCTTGGGAGTCACATTTATATTTCCTCAACGTGGACAATACAATGGCTGTGCTTTACTTGTGTCTATTTGACTTTTGGTCAGGTTTGTTATTGTTATTTTGCTTTTTTACATCTATTTTTCTTTTATTCCAGCTAGTTTAAATGGTGCTTCAGTTTTTGGAAAGAATTTAAGGGAACACTACAATGTTTCAAAAGTCGGCTCACATAAAAGCTCTAATAAAAGTATTTTAAGCAAAAATTCCAGAAAAATTAAAGATTAAAAATAAATAAATAATAATTTTCTCCATTTTATTTATCTTGACAAATACTTAGTCACTGTCCCCATATGGATCGAGGCAACCAGATCTAGTTACTTCTCTGTACACTTAGAATATGCTTGGCATGTCGAGTTGTCTCATTTGATGCTGGGTTGATTGTGTTCTTCGACGATCAAAAATTTAACCCAGAAAGACTAGAAGTAAGGAAAAGGTTAGGTTAGGTTAGAAGAATCGTGTACCTGCCTATGAGGTACTTTTGTGGAGGCCTTTTGGTTCATTACAAATCCCTTATTTTATTATTTTTAACCTATGTAGATTGCGGTACCCAATAAACAATGTTCCTTTTTATTCCGATTCACCGAAACCAATCTGTGCTTTTAGTGAACTTCCATATGTCTAACGGTGATGTGTTCACTGCTCCAAATCTATGTATCGCAGTCAACGATTCTGTAGATTTCGCGTTCACACAGAAAATAGGTGATTGTTTCCGTTTCTTCTGGATGATTACAGCTTTTTAAAAAAATTCTGGTGCTGTAATGCCAATCTAATTGGCCATCACACCAATGGGGCAGTGGCCTGTTAGGATTTCCAACAGTATCCGGATATCCCGTTAAGACAAGAGCAAAAGGCTATGGTTCTGTTCGCGTTTAGTTCTGGCCAGAGCATTCTCGAAATTTTAAAGTCATTTCTGGAATTCCAGTTTGTGTTCACATTATCTCTGGCTTTGAGCTCGGTGCTTCTTTTTATGATGCCTATTGGAATGTACACGCCTGTAATGGTTCTGTTTCTGTCTCTCGTTACTCTACTTCTTGCCAGCTCATCTGTTTTGTCATTCCCTTCTACATTGCTGTGTTCAGAGACCCAGCAGTGAGTGATTTTGTTGGTATTACACACGCTGCTCATATTTTGTTTACAATTTAGTACCATTCGGGCTGTTGTCGTTTTGATATCCAGAACTTTGATGACCACGTGGCTATCTACAAAAATGAAGTCTCTTGTGGAGGTAAGATTTTTGCTGTGAATAACCTGTACTGCTTTTTCAATCTCATAGATTTATGCCTGATCACTGCATAGATCAGGAAGTTTGCAAGGCTCTTTGCTTTACAGCGTTTCGCAGTATACAACTGATCCTTTCCGTTCTACAATTTGAAACAATTTGAAACCATCATTGTAGAATTGGAGATTACCAAAAGGTTCTAGGAGTATCTTTCCATTCTTGTCTGCTGGAAATGGATGTGGTATATTTTGTACCGAATCTCACACAAGGTTTAATATAGTCGGAATAATAAAGTCCTTTTGATTCCTCAGTTCTTTAGCGATTCGGAATGGATACAGGTTCGAAAGTGTTGTTTTTCCAGGTTTGTGACTCACTAAAACCAATTTCTCTTCTGGCTACCGAACAATTAAGGAACTCTTCTATGGAAAGAAGGTGAAGCACAATTTCTTCTTGTGATCAGAACGAGTTCGGTCTCGATTGGATTCACTCCCCGGCCGTTCGTTTCTGCCCAAATTGATAGCTCTCTTAGTGCTCCCGACATAAGTGCACTAATTTTATGCAGAAATTTTCCGCATATTATTCCTTACTCATTCCTATTCCTATCAATTCCTTACCATATCCAACCGCATTTGTGCATTTATACGTCTGCTATTCTGCATTTTATAAATCCATTGGGGGTTATCATGATGTTTACTCTTTTCTCCACTAAAGCATTTCTAATAGATGCCGTATTCACATTGTTAAATGCGCCTTCGATATCTAAAAACGTTGGTAAAGTGTATTCTTTGTGATGAAGGGTTCCTTCTATGACCGAAACCACCTCGTGCAGTGCTGTCTCCACTGATCTTTGAGGTCTGATCTGATCTGATCTTTGAGATCTGAGCCTTGAGATCTGAGCCTTTGAGGTAAGCGTGTTGTGCACTATAGAGGTTAGTATCGTTTAGAGATTTTCTTATGTGTAGATCTATTATTCTCTCCAGCGTTTTCATCAGGAACAATGAGAGACTAAGGGGCCTGCAATCTTTTGGTGTAGAGTGTATCGGTTTCCGTGTATTTTTACCTTGGGAATAAATACTACTCTCACTTCTCTTCCAATTTTCGGAATATAACCTGTCCTGAGGCAACCAATGAAAATTGCCTTAAGCCAGGGTGTAATACGGGCAAGGACATGTTGCGCCATGACCGGCAGGACTGCATCTGGTCCCACGGACTTGAAGGGTTTGAAATATCCTCTCGACCTTTCTATAGATGACCTTGTGATAATGCTGGGGAGTTCCTGTAAGGCTTCTGGTTAAAAACTTTAAAGTTTCTGTATCGTTTCTAAGTTGCTGTTTTGATCTGGATCTTTGAAAACTTGAAAATGAGTTTCCATGAACAGCGAGATTCTGTAAATAATCCGTCAAGTCTTTTAAGGTATCCCGGGACCAAAGGGTCTTTGGATAATGTCTAACGAAGTCTGGCAACTTCACTTGTGTCCTCAATCAACTTACAGAAATTTGTGCAAGATGTTCCCTTTGCTATTCTTACGTCTCTTGTGTAGGCATTTAACTTGGGTCTATAGTTTATCCAGTCCTGCTCTTGCTTAGAATGGCTTTTAAGTGAATTTTTCTGACCTTAAGAAGACACGAACGTATTATTAAGGTTACTTGTCCACCAGCTTGCACTGGTAGGTATGCGACATTGAGAATTTTGTGGCAGAATTTCTTAAAAGACTTGTTAATTTTTTTTCGTGATAAGCTCGATTGCATTGTCAATAGATGCAGAGTGGGAGAAATAATCTGTATCGGGATCTGCAAGATTGTTGCTGATCTAGGCTGAATAGATTTTCCACTTGGTTTTCACGGGTTTCCTAAATTGTTTCTTTATATGAGGCTTGCAACTAATAGTAAAAAGAATCGTAAAGTAGTCGGGAAATGATTTGTTTTGTGACACCTCCAAACCATCAACTGTGACCTGTTCCCTATTGCTCACCAAAGTTAAGTCAATTATCTCTTGCCTGATTCTACTCTGAAAGATTGACCTATGCACCTATTACATAGAATAACATCTGTGGAAAGAATAAATTCAAAAATAGAATGACCTCTATTATTGATGTCGGCACTGCCTCATAGTGGGTGGCCCAATGAGCGTTAGCGTCGCAACAAATCACCAGGAATGTCCTGCTCGTGTCAGCTTGGTTTGCCAACTTGCGTACTGTTTGCGCTGGTGGGTTCGCCCGTCATATGACATGTACGCAGATAAGTAAGGATAAGTTGTGTCGCCCGTACTTCCACGCTGGTTGCCGCTATGTCGCCATTGCTGAATCTAGGTAGAAAAAATATTAATAGATTTGTTCGCTAATATACAGCTCCTTAACTTACCGTCACTTGTAGAGTGAAACAGGTTGAACTGTTTCAACCTCAGGCCTTGGATCTTGTTGTTTATGATTCAAGGTTCCCGTATTAGGGCCACTTCTACGTTACCCTTCATCAAGTTATCTTTCGTTGCTTTGCAGTGATGCAGGTTGATTTGCTGCCTTTGCAGCTTCCTCCTCTCAACTACTGCTAGTCCAGCGTCTTCATCTCAATGTTCCGAGGCCGAATTTGAGCATGTCCGATTGCTTCTTAAGCCAGTTTGTGGTCGCAACGTTTACACAGAAGAGAAGAATCTTTCCTTCACTGTCGTCACTTTTGCGCGGCCTAAGTAGCTTCTACTCTTGAATCTTTGCGTCTTTATACTGCACAGCCATAAGTTTCTGAAAGGTTGCATCCCCATGCAGAGCAGGAGCCGGACTCCATACAGATATCTTGTGGTGTAGCGGAAGTGTGAATTTATAGATCACTTCAATGAAGCTCCCTTCCAAATTTCACAATCTTGATTGGTGATGGTTTTGGTCGGAAACTCAAGTGAATTCTTCGTTCTGCATCCGACGTATCAGGAATAAAGTAAGAAGGTAGCCTATAGTAGAAATTTTGATAATCATTATGCTAAACTCTGTGGAAGACTGAATTTCAGTATGCAAAATGTCATGTGTCATAACGAAAGAATTGTAAAGTAAGAATTGTAAGTAAATAAATATTAAGAATTGTAAGTAAATAATACTCAACCCTGTCTTTTGAAGTAGGTAATGCTGCAATTCATTTTGAATGAGACCGCAGTCCACGTTGCGTCTGATTCATCATCTAGAGATCATTCCCCGAAGTGGACTCCTTCCAAACTGTAAATGGAAGGAAAGCAACGAAGTAGCTTGAATTGCTTGCCAGCTTCGATAAATAATACTTAGCGGTTGTTTGGTGGAGAGTGACTGAAGTGTGTGAACTATTTGTCTGTGAATCGTGATTGGCAAGTGACACGGGCCACTGGCATATATGAATGTTCTACATAGCTTTTAGTGCATCCAAAAAACAAAACTCCGTCATGCGCTGTATACTGCTGGTATACTAGCACTTCACTGTAGTGCAGTGTCGTTAATTGTTAGTGGGGATATGTGTGATGTATTTGTTGTGCAGTAACATCTAAGCTGGAAACTTTTGAAAATGGTAAAAGTGCAAACTTATCTCAAAAGCCACGTTCTTCACCAGTATTATTCTCCGCATCTGCAAAAACGAAGAAAGATTTTCGTGATACAGGAGTCATGAGTAGACTGCGGTCTTGTATGCGGAGTCAGGAATTCTACATATATGCTTAGTCACACCGATTAAGAATATAACCAAGGTAAGTATCGTATTTATTATATACAAATTATTTGACTGCTTTTACTTTCTCTCATTTCATTTCAGCAACAAGGTAGCTTCACCCGCCTGGCCCATGACCATGAAGTTACTCCCCCAGCAGACAACATAATTAACCAGGTCTCCAATGAACCACAGTGCTTTTCATCGGTTGCGACGTTAACACTCATCATATTATCTGGATATCTGTGCACTCAAACAAACCGGCTGAGTTTCTTTTTGCTTACATCCTTACAACTTACCTTATTATAACTAATGTGGGCTGTGAACGTACCATTATTATCAGCAATAGACATATAGGATCAGGATATCTATACCTTCTCAAATTACAGGCATATTCTTTTTTACATAAATGACTTTGTTATCACATCCATATCAAACAACTTTTGAAACCTCAAGAATATCGGCTGAAGTCTCTACACTTGCAAGCAGATCGACCAACGTGCCCTCCACCAAACCTCCGGATCAGCAAACCTCTGAGGCATAGTAAATTAGATAAATTCTGGCGACTAGTCAACCGTACTCGTATCCCCCACAAAAAACAATCGGAAACCATGCTCGAAGATGAAACGTCCTTTATAACGACTTCTACAAAAGCTGCCGAGACGAAGAGAAGGACGAATCTACAACACATTTTCTCCGCAAATGCCCAGCGCTAGCCATGTTAAATGTTAAAATCTGAAACGCTATCAAATAGTATTTGAAAAATAATTCCAGTCTTATGTCAAATTTATTTATACGCAAGCAAATTATTTAATCCTTTTACAATGTGTTAACCACAATGTTAGCCGCGACTATAAGTGTTGTTAATCGGCTTCTAACAAGTTGTTGAGACTTAATCGATAGTCATTTAAGTGGTTGGCATTTCATGAAGCTTAGACCGCATTGTGAGCAAAATTTAAATCCGCACAAAATCCATGCAATCGGATTCCCACTTCAAGTTTTTTTTTATTTTTTTATTTAAATATAGACGACAGTCTCTGACCTGAGGGTCTAATACGCTGCATTGTTAACGATTGATTTTAAGGCTGCGATTAAATTGAAAAATATATGTATATATTTGCAATTTTCATATTTCAATTGGTTAGCATTTCATTTCCGCCATTTTAGCTACCAAAATTTCACAAATAGCCTGAAGTTATAATTTCTTGTATCAATAAAAATCAAAATAAAAACGACAGCAGCGTCCTAGAGCAAGCTCGAAGCTGGGTTCAGTTTTCAGTAAGTCGCCATGGCTGGCTGCGTTTAAAGCCTTAACTGGTTATCTTCAAAATATGTTGCTGCCTGTTGATAAAATATTGTTGAAATTTTTTTGTTATTGTTTTTTTTTTTTTTTTAGTAATTGCAGTTAGCTGGACGCATAACGAAAGCCATGAATGAAAGTAATTTGGATATGGAGATTTTTTTAAAATTTTTTTTTTATTAACTTCATTAGTAACACCGTGACACACATGCTAAGCTATGATGGTGATATTTTAATGCACTTTTTTTTATTGCTTCTTTTTTTTATTGTTTGCTGCCTTATTGCAAAATACTTGTTTTGTACATTAAAAAGAAAATTTTTGAGTGTTTCTTATGGGTTATGCCGTAAATTCAGTCATAAATAAATTTTTTAACGCTGTAATTGATAGTGGACAAAATTTTGTTTCATGTAACTACATATTTTCTATTGTTTCGATGTGCAATGAAAAAATTATGCTGTTCCAAATTAAAGAGTTACACAAAATTTTAATACTTTTTGGGTTATAAGCCAACACATGAAAAAAATAAGAAATAATAGAAGAATTATCTCCAATTAAGACTAACGAAACCGAGAAATAATTTCCGAATATGAACCTATCCAAGAAATGCATGGAAAGAACATGAGTCCTTAACCCTCGAGGACTTTCGTCTATTTTACTAACGTCAGTACTATCGTTGGGTGTAATCCACCCATACTCAGTTAGTATCTGCGTTTCTCATCTGTCAAATGAAACTATAAAAAAAATCAATTTATTTAAAAGAATGAATACCCAACTACTTAAAAACCAAGAATATTTTATATGTAATTATTTTGTTTTTTTTTTTATAAAATCGTTTACTTAGGAACATAGCAATTAGAGAAAAAAAAAAACAAAAAAAATGCATTCTGGAAAATCAGTTGTAACTTTTTTAGTTTCCAAGCCATGAGCCTTTGGTTAACTGGTTTTGAAAACTGAAAATGTATATAAGAAAAAGTTATTTAATAATTTTTTTCGGCACAAAGTAAAATTTTTTTTCAAAAATGAGCTAAATACTTACAAATTTAAGTTACTCATTACATCTACTAAACATATCATTATAGATTAGTTCGTATCTGGCAAAGTTGATTCATGACAGTACCTACAGAGAGGGAAGGTAAAACTTTTGCAAATATTAGTGATTTCTTTTGATTTTATATTAGCAATCACATACAATATTTCATTACTGATTACTATAGTGGGTGAAAAACACTCACAATTGAATGAAACGCCATTACTATCGTGGGTGTAAACCACCCAAGCCTCTTAATAAACTGGCTTTACGTAAATATCACCTTAGTTTCAACGAGTAAATAATGCTTCTTAACATCAATAAACATTCAAATGTGGATTACATTATAATTTAGTGATCCTTTTCATGAAAAATAATATACTTCTACAAGAAATTCAGCCTTATGGGTAGATTCCAACCAGACGATAGTCCTCGCTATGCGGAAATGCACTAATTTGGAAGCGAATTTGTAGTGAGCAAAAGACAGCGTCATAATTTCCAGCGATTTTTACTTGTGACGGATATTTCCGAGCAGACCCAACTTCACCTCGCTCCACGAATACCCATGAGAAATAATTAAGTTTTTCCTTTTCTTTATTGCCCCATAATCATGAAAGAATTATGTATGAACACCTCTAAAACAGCAAACTGCCAACTTTCTTTTCTTTACAAAAAATTGGTGGTAAAAAAAGACATGTGTTTCTTCAATTTTCTCTATCTTTTGTCACATCAATTCGCTAAAAAAATATGTCAAATTCAGGATTAATTACAATAGAAATTCAAAACATTTTAGAACTTCATCTGTTATCTGTTATCTTACATTTATTTTCATCAATAAATTTAATTAAGTTAAGTTCTTTATAAATCTTACAGTACTACACACCAGCTGTACCTGTTACATTGCTTTGTTCTTTAGATTATTAGCATTGGGTTATCATTGGAAGTCAACAGTAGGTACTGACTCTGGTATCCAGGGGCGCAACCAGGAATTTGTTTTGGTAGGGATTTTTTGTGAGTGCATCCGATTTTTGCACTAATGGTTCCCTGTTCAAACCTCAGTCAGGGCAAGCAACATCTTTAGCCAAAAAGTCAAAAATACTTACCTCAATGGGTACGTTAACACACATAATTGTCATATTTAGTCGGAAGAGCAGCCAATGCACCCTGAAAAATACATTCTTTGATGCGGTTTGTGGGCCGATGGCTTTACTGGACAGTAATTTTCAAAAATAACGGAAATCTCAACATTACAGTCAATGGAACAAGGCACCGTGCTATGATTATCGACTTTTTGTGCCCAAAATGAAACAATTTAACTTTGTTGACAGGTGGTTTTAATAAGACGGAGCCACATGTCACACGGCACGCTATACCATGGACGTATTGAGAGGCAAGTTTGGTGAGAAATTTATCTCACATTAAGCAGTTCAATGGGCAGTTCGATGAAGTCTCTCGAGAATGGGGGCAAGCCAGTCTCAATTGCAGCCCTGGAAGACAATATTACAAAAACCATTTATGACATACCGGCCGAAATGCTCGAAAAAATATGGCTAAATTGGAACTTACGGGTGAGCCCCATCAGGCATAGCTGAGGACAACATTTGCATGAAATGATCTTTAAAAAGAAAATGGCAGGTATTAATGTATCGTTCCAAATAAATATTTCATCCCCTATTCCAAATTTTCTTTTTGCTTCTTTTCAATCTTTAAAAACCAAACGCTTAAATAATCACTGTTTATATCAATTGAAATATTTCAGTCAATATGGAATAACGGAATCTTCAGATTCCGAAGTAAATGCGATCCTAGGATAAAAATTTGATCTCTTCCTGAGTAAAAATACAGTTTTTTAACTCAAGCTATCATTCTTCGTGCAACTGCCGAACAAGAAAAAACTCGGTCGTTTTTACACTGTTCAGCCTCTGTACGGTCAAAATGTTTTGCAAGCGCCTGTTGTACAGCCGTTTAAAAACTTATTTCTTACAGTTTTTTTTTTTGTTTGGCGATTGTACGGCTTGAGCTTAAATATTTTCTTTTTTCCTCAAAAATCGTTATTTTTTATTGTAATTTTTTGAACACTTACATACTAACCCAAATTCTTTTCGAGAATCAAGTATCTAGTGAAGCCACATGATTCAGTTATCGAAAATAATTCCGATTGGCTTCCAAAACTATTGAAAAATATTCTATAATTCATAATCTTTCATTGTTTTTTCAAAATCTTTTTTATTCATTTATTATTCGGTTTTTATGAATGAGGGATTTTTGTAAAAGTTATAAATTGAGTTCATCTTGTAAAAAAAATGTACTTAAAAATGGAATCCATTAAAGTTTCAATGACCACCTGCGAATGATGAGTGCCAATGACACGCCTGTGACCACTGATAATCCCATTGCATCTGATTGGCCATAGAATCATCCATTTTTGTCCAAATGATCCATGGAATCCATGAAAGTGCCAATGACCCACCTGTGACCTCTGATTATTCCATTGCATCCGATTGGCCATAGACTCATCCATTTTTGTACAAATGATCCATGGAATCCTTGAAATATTCAATCATAAACTTCATTTTTTTTTTTGTTATATTTTTCTCTTATTATTTCTTAAAAAAAATCGCTATACACTATTATTGCTAGATAATTTTTGAATTTTTTGAATAAGTTTTACAAATTGGTACATCAGATGAAATAAATACTAACTAATTCAATATTTAAAATATAATATTTAAAATATAATAATATGTTAAAAATGCAAACTGCATGGAATTGGGCTAAAATTTATTATTCGGAGGATCCCAGGGGTTGATGATTACGAATTTGATGACGAAAATTCGAAAAAATTTAAAAAATGGCATCGAAGAAATTATGCTTTAAAAGTTTTGTTTTATTTATCAAAATTTTTATTTGAAATTTGTTTTTAAGCTGAAAAGGTGCATGATAGAATAATTTTGGCAGGTAGTGTTGACAAATGTTGATTCTCTCAGCTACAAGTAAACGAAGCCTTGTCAAAAACAGCTGTTCGTTGTTATATTCGTTGGCCACATTCAACTGTGTCAACTGTTGTGACAGCAACACATCGGGGAGCGCTATTATTGGTATTGAAGTTTCAGAAAAATTGTCAAGTTTATGAAATATCAAGCTTTGTATCAAATACGAATGGAAATTTTACCGACAAATTAAAAATTTTCTATTTTTAAACACATTTTAATGCGCAACTTCATATTTATGTGCATCAAGTTTTAGCAGTTGGCAACTGTTGGGTACGCTGAATGTGACCAGTGAAAATTAATTGTATGCTATGATGGATTGTGAGCACTCTCTTTCTTGTTATATTTTTTGACAAACTTCCGTTTCCAACAGAAACGTCAATACAATAGCCCGTTTCAAAAGAGAAGAACAATTTCGCGCATGTTTGAGAATAAGAACATAATTTGAAAAAAAATTGAATATTCTCTGAGCAGAACAATAAATGGAAAAAAAATTAATGTATATTCCTGAATTTTGTTGTTCATCGCAACTGCGCTGCGGAAGTACTGAATTTTATTTTTCGAAATCAACCAATCAAAATTGGAAAAAGAGGGGGCGTAAAAAAAAAATTTGTTAGCCGAAATTTCACTTCATAATTTTTTCTTGAGAAAATAATTTATTTTTTATGTAATTTGTATTTGATTTCTCTCTCAAGATGCAGGTTGCTGCAGGCCGTTGGTGCAACACCGTACTTGTGCGATCATTTGTTCTTAATGTTTGCGCATTTAAATATATAGAAAAATAGTAAAAAACACTCAAAAAAGGATAAAGTTCAGCGAACAGTACAAAAAGAGCAAGAAATTACACACTAAAAAATATATGTAAAAATAATTTGGTCCATTTAAAAGAGAAGAACATTTTTTAGCTTCATTTTTCGATGCGCAGTGAGAAATTATTTCTAAAGCTAGAAATTTATTTTGAGCGTAATTTATTGCTCTTTTTGTACTGTTTGCTGAACTTTATGTTTTTTTGTGTGTTTTTTTTTACTGTTTTTTGACACAGTACTTTAAAAACCACCGTTAAATTTTATTGTTTTAGCCGAAGCTCTAAATCCTTCTTCGAACTATATTTTCAAAAATAAATTATTTTCTTAAGAAAAAAATTGTGAAGTGAAATTACGGCTGACAAATTATTTGCCGACTCAAATTTTGTTTTCAATTTTGATTGGTTGATTTTGAAAAATAAAATTCAGAACTTCCGCAGCGCAGTTGCGATGAACAACAAAAATTAAGGAATATACAATAATTTTTTTTCATATATTTTGCTGCTCAGAGAACATAAAATTTTCTTTTTTTTGTCGACCAATCAGAGTGAAGAACACTCTCAAAATTAAGGCTCAAACAAGTTATGCGTAAGCATACAAAAGTTTCAGAGAGAAGTCAACGAAAAGTACACAAAAGTTCAAAAACACACTTTTCCATACTTAACTAAAAACAAAGTAACCATGAAAAAAAATTTCAATATAAATCGATTCGAATGAAATGACAAATAAAAAATAATTTGTTTTTGTAGAAAAAGATTGCCAACTAAAATTATAAAAAAATATTTTCTTTAAGTTTGAAAATTCATCCATGCTTTATGATTGAAAATAGCGGTGAATTTCACTACGAACCTCACTTTATAAATTAATCCTGTCTGAAACATATATTTTTTACTGATTTTAAATAAAATTTCGATACATAAGTGTATAAAATCAAAATTTTAATTATTTATTAAACAGGTTGCAACCCTTTTCTGCTTAGCAATATACGGTGTCGAGCGCTCACTCTCAAGTTTTGAAAAGTAAACGAAAATTGAGAAACTGAACGAAAAATTGCTTACGCAGAACTTGGGCGACTCAATATATTGCTGAGCAAGTACGTTCTTTTGCTCTCTTGCTTTTGTATGCTTACGCATAACTTGGTTGAGCCTTTATTTTCTTATTCTCAAACATGCGCGAAAATGTTCTTTTCTTTTGAAACAGGCTATAAAAAACCTTATTTAAAAAACAAAAACTTTTATTCTAAATTTAACAAGTTGAAATTGTTGAAAATTAAACACGCGTGTTTTAAATATTCTTTTAAAGTAACGCATATGCGTTAAATGTGTATTTCAAAATTTTTTGTTTCATTTTAAAGTGTGTGTTTTTTTCTCAGTGTACCAATGCAATAGCTTTCAGAAAAAATATAATTTTATATCAACGTTGCACGAACCATAAATGAGTGCATTTTAAAACAAAAATGACTTGAATTTTTAAAAAAATTGCCGGTTCACCTTTTAACAAACCATAACCGACATGATAAAGAGGAAAAGTGAGTACCAAAAAATAGTTACCGATAAATTTTGCACGAAAACATGTCTGGGCGACATTTTTTTTTTTTACTTAAAAGGAATTTTTAAAGTTATAAGGCAAAATAATTATTTTTTGGGATAAAACTCAAAAGCGACCACATTAAGTTCATTTTCGCAGATCATATTTTTAGAACTCATTCTCTAGGAAACTTCAGCGAAAGGCATCGCAAAAATTGACACTTTTGAAAATTCCATGCATATCATGGTTACTTTAACAACTATGTATGTACTTAACTTTTCGTATGACAGGTCATTACTTTTCTTGGAACCCTCCCAGAACCAAAAGCTATCTACGCCACTGGTTGAAAGTATTTTGTAAATTTATTTAGATACGTTTCTGAGGCAACATTTATGAATTATGACGAAAAATAACACTGGTTTACAGCCAATATGTACTTTGAATGCCACTATTCTTTTCTCATGTAAAATCGGTCGCTTATTCCGAAAAAAAATTTTTTTTTTTTTCTGTCACTCCGTTTTCGAGATATCCCACTGTAGGGTTTTCAACGAAAAAAAAAAGTTGGTTACACTTAATTGCATATATCTCCTGAACCAACAACAGTAATTAAACAAATGATATATCAAATAACAGCTAATAAAATATCTTACAAGCAATGCCAACATCATTTTTTGGTCGAGCTGTTAGTTTTGGCGGAATTGGGCAATATCTCGAAAACGGAGTGACAACAAAAAAAAAATTTTTTTTCGGAATCAGCGACCGACTTTACATGAGAAAAGAATAGTGGCATTCAAAGTACAAACAACTTTTCGTTATTTGTAAGCCAGTGTAACCTTTACGAAAAATAACCGAATTCACAATTTTTTTTTTTAGTGCACTAGTGCACCTACTTAATGCATCCGATCAATCGAACAAAATTTTTGATTTTATCATAGAGGCTTTAGAAATATTTATATGGCAAGTCTTATTAATTTGAAGTTGTTAATAAGAATTGTTAACAACGTGTTAAACATTGTGTTTGCAATGGCACACATGCCACTTGAACAACAACAACAACTGCAGCCACTTGTAACCGCTGCGGTTACAACAAAGACTACCTTGAATGACGACCTGGTTGTGGCCTGCAATCATCGTCGTCGCTGTTGATGTTGTCGTAGCCATGAAAAACAACAACAACAACAACAACAACAACAAACAACAGCAAAGTAAACTGGCCAAAGTTTACTTTCATTTAATGAACGCTTCGCGTTTATTTTGTGGCCCGGATGGAACTATTTGAACAGAAATTCTTAAACAACGTTTAACATGCGCTGCAATGTAAGTATGCGATGCAGCAGCAGCAATAATAATGTCTACAACAGCAACAACATTTAAACCGCTGGTTTTCCTCATAACAACAACAACAACATGATGACAGTGTATGCATAAGTAAAGGAAAACAGAGTTAAGGTGGGGGTAGGTGAGCAATGTTAGCAATGACGAAAAATGATTTCTTATCAGCAACTTATCATCAAACGAGTCATGGTTGCATTAAAGCGGTAGTTTGTGTTTGTTTTTGTTGTTGTTGCGATTGTTTTTGTTGTTGTTAAAGCTACTCTTACTTGCTGAAATTTGTTGGTTGTTGTTGTTTAAAAGCTTTTAAAAAACCACTGCGAAAAATTCACTACTGCCTGACTTTCAGAGCAGCAGCCTGCTTGTGAAGACAGCAGCAACAACAACAACAGATACGATAGCAATAACGACATGACAAACAGCTACACTTTGAGTGCTGAAGATGCAACAGCAACAACAGCAACATGACTTGTGTTTTTTGTTTTTAAATTGTTGGCCTGCTGCTCTCTTCACAGCTCGCTGTATGTTGCTTACATATAAAAAACATTGCTGCTGCTGCTGTTGCTGCTGCTGACGTTGTAATTATTTACTTTCGCTAAAATTGTTATATATTCTGTTTTTTGTTTTTTTTTTCTTAATGAAGTTTTTAATTTCGTTGCCTTACTTTTTTGTGTGGATTTTCAGTTTCTGTTAATATTTCCTGTATCTACTTCTTGTGTCCAGTTTATTTTTTTTCCACACGCTTGCGACTGGCTTGAATACTGCTGCCCGTCATGTTTTGAAGTGATTTTTTTGCATATCAACAACATTTTACACGTTTTCGCTGCAATAGTGAACGTTGGCTCTCACTTATACATATCAGCCACATAATAGATTGATGTGATGGACGACAGCGTGTAGTCAGTCGAGAAGTTAATGCATCAGGCAGTCCGGACTTTGAAAAAGTGAACCATGCGATGGCAAGACAAAACAGATTTCGACTCAAGCATTGCAGGTTTGACACATTCTATGCCAGAGCGGAAATGACTTCTGAATTGCTAGCCTATTATTTTACACCTCTTGTTGAAGTACAGCATCCCCTCGATAAATGTGACTAATAAAAACCGTAGATATTGCAATCAGGGTTGGCGAAAGATGTGTGTAGAGTCAATAGCAGTGGCGGATCACTTAGGTGGGAATTCTCTTAGCTGCTTTGCAATGTAAGCAGTCCCAAATTGAATTAATTTTTCGTATTTTGAGGTTCAAACTAGTACGTTGCATTGACTGCTAAGCAGTTTGCTAATGGAACTTCGAACATTTTCAAAAATCTAAAATAGTCGTCCTAATGCGAATAGGTAAAGCTTAAATATAAATATTTACTTGTCTTATTTCTGAGTTTCGTTTTTATTTTTGAAGTGAAATTTCTTTGGTGGCGAGTGAAATTGCAAGGACTCCTATTCGTGACGCTTGGGTAACGTTTTTAATTTGTATGAAAAATTTCAAGGTAGCTTTATTTGTGAAGCTTATAAATAATGTCAAAAGCAAATATTTCTATGAAAATTTCCACATAAAAATTATTGCCGGGGTAATTGAATTGACGGGTCGCAACTGAGTATCGAATTAGAGCCAAACAGGCAAACAAAATGTAATTAATATTGAACGCGTTTTGGCCCGTATCTAGTATATCATAAACACAAACCATGTCTTTTCAGCATTTAATTTTAATTTATTTTTTTTTTCAGAGCACATAATAATAAGAGTGCGAAAGTAATTTGAATATATTTGGTTGTGAAAAAATTTAAAAAAATAATTTACCCTGCAGGCTGTGGCTTGTAATTATTTCTGAAGTGTGAGAAGTTTTTAAAAATAGTTGTGAATCAGCCAAGGGTCGGGGAAAGCACTGTGCTGAAGAAGAAAAGAGATTGATACTTCAAATACGTAGTAGAGGCAAAACATACAAATTTATTTCAAATGCTCTTAACCGGTCAACATGTGTTATAGCGAAGGTACTCAAGGATAAGAATTTAACGACAAAAAAGCTGAAACCAGAGGATGAAAAAAAACACACCGTTACTGGATAAGCGCATAGTAAGAAAAGCTCTTAAAGATCCATTAACCACAGCGTCGGCCTTTAAAAAACTTTTCATTGAACATTAGCTCTAGAAAGATATGCCGACGCTTGCAATTGCAAGAATATAATTTACACCGACGGATAGCAAGGAAGATTCCTTTACTCAAACATTAAGAACATTAAGCGACGGATTGAATTTGCTACTACCAAGCAAGTTTCCAGTAATAGAAGAAATTGGAAAAATATTCTGTATAGCGATAAAACAAAAATAAATTTATTCGGTTCGAATGGTAAGACATTTGTACGAAGAGGCAGGAACCAATAACTAAATCCAGGAACACAATAATGACAGTTAAACACGGATGTGGAAATATCAAAATTTGGGGATGTATTTCCTAAACTGGACTACTCCAGTCCAATTTATTGGATAAAAGAAAATATGAACAAGGAATTGTACCTGAAAATTTTGGAAAATGTCATGCTGCCTTATGCGGAGGATGTATGGCAAGGTGGTAACTAGGGGGTTTCAGCAAAATAATAATGATGTGTTGCCATGGCCTTCTCAGTCACCTGACTTGAACCTCATAGAAAACTACTTATGGAAAGACTTGAAAAATAGGCTATCAAGAAAAAAAACTAGAAATAAAAAGGAATTATGGTTAGAAATAAAAAGATCTTGGTATGCCATACCTGTGGAAACCTGTCAGAAACTAATTTCAATACTCAATATTCAGAAGATGTGAGGCAGTTCTACGAAAGAAAGGGTATACAACGAAATACTGATGCCTTCAGGTATCTATATATTAATACGCAAACAAAAAGTTTTGGGTACACTTTTAACTGTGTTAATGTCAATATATTTACATAATACTTATATCGATGGAAAGGTATTTTTGAGTAGAAGTGCAGAATATTATTTTTATTCGAATAGGATGTCATTAAGATAGGTAAATCGTTGAAACTTAACACCTTTTTCCCAATGGGTTTTTACTGAAAAAACATTAAAATAAATACCGACACAGCACTGTTAAACATCGCTGTTGTAGCATACAGAAAGAAAAGTAAATGAGAGCGTAACAGTGAGATGAACAGAGATTAACAGAGCCGTGTCGTATTGTTGGCGAAAATGATTTTTCTCATTTTTACTCTCATTGAACAGAATGAAATTTTGCCACGTCAGAGTAAAAAAAACTGCTGAAAAAGCGCGCTCTGATTTTTACCGTTTTTTCTTTCTCTCATGGCGAACTGGAGTTCAGAATTTCGAAGATCGAAATTTGGCTGTTATTTCTTGCATAAATGTGATAAGTTTTATTGCCCACTAGGCACTGCTAGCATGAAATTTGTATACGTAAACTAAAATTTGCACTTTTGAGTTTTTTCAAGGTGAATTTTCAAGGTATTTTATATTGATACTAAATTAATAAACTGTTCGTGAGATGAGAAAAACCAAGGCTTCCTTTATAATTGTTTTGATAAAATTAAATTTTTATCAAATCTTTTCTATTTCTTAAAAAATAATAAAATTTAAAAATAATTTCTTTGCACGAATAGATTTATATCTATAATAAATTTAAAATTATAGCCTCGAACTTATTTTTTCTATCTCGGACATCTTTTATTAAAAGGTGAACATTAAACTTTGTCGTTCTTTTTTGGTATTAATTGAGGAATTTACATTCAAATCCAGATAAATCACAGGAAAAAAAAATTTTAGCTAGAAATGCCATTGTAAAGCTAATGTTACAATATATCGATCCATGAAATCCTCTTTGGTAAAAATGTTAATCCATGAAATCCTCCTTTTCAATCAAAAGCAGACATGTCCACTGTTAATTTTCAATCAAAACCAGATAAGTCCAAGCGAGTTTTAATTTTTATAGTTTTCATTCAAATTTTTAAAAACTTTTTTATGTCAAAACGTTGGTGTAAGTCATAAATTTAACAATTTAGCGAATTTGGGTATGCGTTCTGTAAAAAATAAAAAGTTAAATGCAAAAAATTTTTTTTTACTTAAAAGGACCTTCAGGAGAATCAAAATTGCTTCGCCGGTTGTCCTCCGATTTGAAAAAAAGTATGCAGAAATCATTTTAATGAGTTCCTCTAACTTTTGAGACCTCGAACAGCGGAATCTAAATTTTCATACATTTCTAACTTTCAAAACCAGACAAGTCCAAATTTGAAATTGAAAATACGAAGTTTTTTGGACTATGAGACTATTTTCATTTTTCGCATAATATATCTATTCCTGTGGAGCATAATTTTACACAACTAGTTTGTTTATAAAAAATGTCTGACAAAATTAAGCCTTTTTTTTTATTTCCCAACAATTCGATCTGTGTGACTTATCTGGTTTTGAATGTAAACTCCTCAATTAGAACTCAAAACGAATTAAACTTATGTCATTTGAAAGGTACTATTACATAGATATGCAGATAGTATAAAATTATATATTTGAATAAATAAATTATGTATCTAATGGACGAGGCTCCCGACCTTCTAAGAGAGAAATAAAATTTTTGACAAAAAACCCGCTCTTTGATCAATATGATCAATTTGGTTGAGAGAGAGCTCTTGCGTTGGTGGAATTTGAGTTTTTCTCAAAAGTAAAAATTTCCTCAACTTATTTAGCGTTATGCATTCATCAACCGTCAAATTTGTAAAAAAGGTGTTTTGAATTTAAAAATTCGACTATCCATGTCAATACCTTGGTCGAATTTGAAAGGTTTTAAAATTTTTTTTAATTATTTCTATAAATTTGTTAAATTTTCTATCAAATGTGATAACAATCAGTGTGAAGCTTTAATCAAAAGTATTTCTAATGAATTTTCTAAATATTGTCATTAGTTATTTAGCATGTATTTCAACCAGACATGCACAATGAAATCAACAAAATTTTTTCGTTTCGTTGAGGCAGAAAAATAAACTATCAAAATAATTTCGTTTTTTAAATAACGTTAAAAATTTATCAAATCAAATTTCGTTTCGTTGAAAAACGAAAAATTTTCTATTATTTTCTCCTAAAAAAGCGAAATTTTTTTGTTGAAATTAACGTTATTTTCAACGGTTGATTGGGAACAAAAACGAAAAATTTTTATAAATATGTTTCGTTTTTTGAATTAACGTTAATTTTTTATTTCGTTTCAACGAAACAAAAAAATACTTCGATTACCGTTAAAATTAACGTAAACGTGCATGCCTGATTTCAACCAATTGCCAAGAGAGAGAAAAAACTATCTCAAATTGAATGTTCTAAGTTGGGAAGCCAATATCTCTGCCAATTTTAAATAGATTTCATGTATTCCTTTTTTTTATATTTAAGTCTTATCAGTTAACTTAAAAAAAATTTATAAAAGTATTACCGTTAATTTTTTATTTATATTTAAATTATTCCTTTTAAAAAGAAACCACAAAATTTGATCTTTTCGCAAAATATAGGCACAAATTATTTCTATTGTAAAAAAATAAAAACTCAATTTTGATTTTCTTTCAAAGTCTATAGCTTATTTAAGGTGAATTTATTTTGTCTTGACACTTAATTATTAAACTATCCGTGCCATCAAAAAATCAATGCTACCCGCTTTGAAAATTGAGGGAAACGTAAGAACACCTTTTTCCTAATAGGTTTTTTCAGAAAAAACATCAAAATAAATGCCGACATACTTCTGTTAAACATTGCTGTTGTAGCCAACATAGATAACTGTTGTTGTAGAGATTAACAGAGCTTTGTCGTATTTTTCTGCACATAATTATAAATAGGCAAACAAAAAATTGATCGAATTTCGACCACAGACGATACTAGTATAAATTAAACTACCATTAAAAAATTATTAATCTTCAAAAGCATCCATTACAAGAATCGAACCTGGACTTCCGTAATTGCATGTGAGTCAATCGCCCAACCAACCAGCCATGCTATTGCATGTTTGAACTTGAGCAAAACAAAATCACAACTAATCTCCATATCTGAAGGTCGTTTCACTATCCGTAAACCTGCGACCCGTCCGTTAGCCTACAGCTGGCTAAAGATCTAGTTAAGAACAAGGTATCTAGTCGGACGAAACCAAATTTAATTAAGTTTAATAAGTGCACCGCTTGCTTCGAGAACGTTGTAGTGAAAATTGTCTCGTCAAAATGTTGAAGTTTTCTCTAGGAAAGGTGATATAAAATAGGCATACTTTATGAAGGGTTCCTTTATATCCTTAAAATCTATTTCTTTCTCAACAGGTACAAAGAGAGTTTGACGAACTCGGAATTGAGCAACTTGATGTTTGAGCTATTTTGTGCTGAGCAAATAGTTTTAATTTGTTAAGAATAATTAAAGTTTACTAGTTTTGTATCAAGTATTGGTGTTTTGTAAGAAACAACTAAACTTTAAGAACATTCTGCTTGGTGCGATTTTTATGACTGCCAGTGTATGAAAACTATTTAGCATATTTCTCATTTTCCAGTGTAAATTGTAAATTTGTTATATTGACATACATTGATTAAATAATAGAGAATTTAAAACTTGGATCCCGGACCGCCTCCCATATAAAATTGTCCTAAAGAAAAATCGCCCAAAAACAAGGCAAAATCACCCTAAATTTTGCCATACAAATTTCGGTGATTTTTCATATGAAAAAGGAGACATTTTACTTACTTGTTTAAGTGATGATATTTCGCTTTTTTTATTCACCTCACAAATTTTTTGTTTTTTTTTTTTTAATAATAAACTATTTCTATTTGTATAGTTTTTCTGGAACACTTTTTTGAAGAATGGCTTATCATTGAGCTAGTTCTAAGACGACGTAACTATGATATATTGTTGTAAATCTTCAACCTCCTTTTTTTCATACAAACATTAAAATTTAAAAACGGACAGAGATGTAGTTTTGCTCAATTTTAAAATAAGGCCGACGATATTCAATTTCTTCTTCATAATAAAACAAGCCTTTTGACACTTTTTGATGGTTTTTAAAATTTTATGTCCCATCAAAAAGTTTTAGGTGGAGAAATTATACTTGAAAATCCTGCACATTTTATTCAAGGAAAGTTTCTAAAATAAAATAAGGCACAATAAAATATTGATCGTTTTTGCATTCTTTTTTATTATTTATGTTCTTGTCCCATTTTCTCAAAAATGTTTGGTCTTTTTTTTTTCTTTTTATCGAACCTAATTTCGCCTTTTCGTTTTAGGCCATTTTCTGTTAAATTTTGGCTAATTTTTCTGTTGAGTATTTTGCCTTTTTTATTGTAAATTTTTCATGTAGCCTCCCGAACCATTTTAGACTCTTTTAATCACAAGATTTTCTTTCGATATTTGAAATATATTTTGGAAATATTATTAAAACCACAACCAAATGACAAATTTAGACAAAACAATAAGGAAACGTTTAACTGAATAACTTCAAATATTCAATCTTTAAAATTGTATTTTTGACAATAATTCAGTAGTTTATTTAAAAATAAAGCTTTTAATTTATTACTATCATAGAGATTTTATCACATTACTTTTAACTTGTGTCATTTTTTTTATTTACATTTCCTTCTTGATGATTTTCATTCTTTATTTGCATTTCCCAAAAAAAAAATATGTCAAAACAAACTAATTCCCAGGCTGGTCTCGGTTGCGTAAGTCTTTTTATAAATGATGTATCTCAAAATCTTTAACTTAACTAACAAACTAAGCATTTAAGTTGACATATTTATTAACAAAAATGCCTACAAACAAAAAAAACTGTAAAAAATATGCAGTGCACAATATCATTATCTTTAAACCTGAAAAAGAAAAAAAAATTTAAAACGAACCTTAAAGCATGCATCAGAATCCTCAAAGAACGAAAGGTGGTCAGATCCTGAATAAGACAAATGATGTGTGCAGCTTTATGCGTATCTATCAGCTGGAGAAGAAAAAAGAATCACTCTTGAGACTAATGTAACGATAAGTTAATTTATTTATTTATATGTTGCTGTTTGTTTAGATTTTCTGTTTGGTTTTTTTTTTTCAACATTTTTAGCCTCCAACGACTAAAAATATATTTTATACTATTGCCATGTCTATAACGAACACATCCTTGCAACAACCTTGAGCTATGCTTTGTCATTCCTTACATTGCAAAGAACGAGAATTGCAAGCCGTTTTTTTTTTGCCTATGCGTCGCCGCCGGTTTGTGACGCTGCTGTCACATAAATAAAGTTTTGGGATTTAAATAAACCATGGTATGCAGCTCGCATGCTTAACTGAATAATAAAGATTGACTAAAACCATTAGCCCAGACCACCGGTTGGTTGGTTGAAGCTAGCAAATGGCGGGTGATGGTGTGCTGATTGAGAAGGTGGACGGCAGAAATTCCCGGGAAAAATGCAGTTAAATTGTACCGAAAGTGCCACAAACCAGAACATAAAAACAAGAAGAATAAGGCGGAGAGAGAACCCATCATTTGTCAAAATGTTTGCTTACATCAAGCTGTGTCAAGCTTGAGGCAGCATTTTGATAGAACATATAAAATTCAAATTCAACGACTTATTTTGTTGATATTGACAGTTTGCTTGTTTGGACAAATTTTTGACAGTTTGATTAACTGGTGACGTTTAAGTTACAATAAACTGGCGTTAAATTTTTTTATTTCGTGTTTCAGTTCGTTGAGTGCTTGTTAATTTGATTTGATGTTTTGAAATACCCAGGTTCAAATCCCATCCAGCCCATTCTTAGTTTTAATATTCATTATTAAAATTTTATATTAATAAATATTTAAAGGAAAAATTGCAAACCGTCAAAAATTAATAGTCTTCAAATTCGTTAATTGCACACATCGAACCCGGTAACTTTTCATAACCATTGCATAAGAGTCGCTAGTCTAACCAACGCACTTAGTAGTGCAGTAGAGTTGAAGATATGAATTTTCTCAATTTGCCAAAAATCTAGATATGAGATATTTTATAACAGAAATGGTGGATCAGTTATTTTTTTTTTCTTTACATAAGTCGTAGGTAGCAAGTGATCTCTAAGTCAATTACTCCAGTTTTTAAATAAGCATCAAGGCAAAATATTGCAAACTATCGACCACTCGGCAATCGCCACTTACTCTGAAAATTTTTGAATCTCTGGTAAAAAAGAGAATTTAAAACTTCATTAAATACATAATGTCTGAGAAACAGCACGGATTTATGTCTGGTATAACTATCTCTACTAATCTGACTCCTTTTACACACTTTCTGTCCAATAATATGGAAAAAGGTCATCAAATATATGTTATATTCACGGATTTCACAAAGGCTTTCGATAGAGTTCAACACTCTGTTTTGATTAATAAGCCTCATTACTCTATGGCAGTGGTCATCAACGCGCGGTTCAAACAACAACAAAGAGAGCTTTCCGAGTGCAGAGCTTTACACTGAAACATGTAGTTTTCAAAAGCTCTCGCATCATTTGGTTTAATCAAATATTGTCGCGTGTTCGATTAACATTATAAAGTTGTGTTTTTATCTTCGTATTTGTTTGTTGCTATTAAAATAGCATATTAAATAATAGGAAAGATGTTAAAACATAGAGAGATCAAAAGAGATAAAAGTTAATGAATATAATGTTTTAAGAAGTTCGACGAAAAAAGCATATCATACATTGTGATTCACTGTAAAAATTGTCAGCAAATAAAAATTGTAAAAACCATCTTTCCTAAACAATGTAAAATTTTTATATTCATCAACAAACCAGCGAGCGTCAACCTTACCGCATGAACGCTCAAAACAAACTCACTAAAAATTTAAAGCACAGTAGAAAAAACAAACTTTTACGCAGTGTACATTGACATCGAGCCGAATGCTACTTCGTGATCAAAAGCTCAAAAACTCACGACGCCCGCGGGCTATGGGAAAACATAAGTTGATGACCACTGCTCTATGGAGATGAGTATGGTGGTGACCGTGGCGTGTAGGTTAAGTGTGTGGCTTAGCACGCTCGGAGCCCGAGTTCGATCCCCAGTCGCGGCGAAAAGTTTTTTCAATAAAAAAATTTTTCTGATCGGTTACCACCTCTCTGCAGACAATGGCAAACCTCAGAGAGTAAATAACGTCATGTAAAGCTTCTTGAGAACATGAACTTTAGCCGTTCGGAGTCGGCATAAAACATGTAGGTCCAGTTCTCGGTTAATTGTGTGCAAATATAAGGGCTAAAGTTCAGGCCTTTCAAGGGCTAAAATGGCGAATTTGTTTTTTGTTTTTTACTCTATGGAGATGACTATGGCTAGAGAGCTACCTTGTTGGTCGTCAGCAATATGTTCGGATTGGGAAAAATTCATCTAAATACATTGACAAATATTGAGGGATACCTTAGTAACACAAAGGGAAGTTATAAGTTCAGAATCCAACTTTAAAAACAGCAAAGGTTTTATATGAGCTCTGGTACAATAATTAAAAGGATCTAGCGAAATATTGAATTTATAATGCCTTGCTAGAGCATATACAAAAGAGAGACGTAACAAATGTTTTCAATATGCATTTTTAAAGCTCAGATTGTAGTGGTTATAAAGAGATGGCGACATGTCTCTCCAGTGTTTTTTACTGTGCATAATAAAATTATTATAAAGATTGCGATTCCGCATGTATCCTGTGTTTTCATTCAAAGTGAATGTGTCAGCAAGAGATGTGCTTAATAAGCATACGGGGGCAGTAAGGAAATAGAAAAGGCAAGATATCTTCTTCTTCTTCTTAATATATAAAATCAAATGTTTGTCTGTCTGTTCCGTATAGGCTCGCGCACCATTTATCCGATTGAGCTGAAATTTGGACACCGAGTACCTTTCATAGTGAGAAAGAACATAAGAGGTGTAAAAAAGTGGGCGAAAGTATATGGGCGTGGCACTCTGTAATAACTTCTAAACGCCTGAACCGATTTCCATGAAATTTGGTATGAAGGTTCAATTGCTCCCAAAATAAAACATAGACAATAAAAAATTCCAAGGACTTCCGCAATAGGGCGCTTTAAGTAGTGCGTTTTAAAGGCTCAATCACTTCTAAACGACTGAACCGATTTCGATGAAATTGGGTATGAAGGTTCAACTGCACCCAAGATAAAGCATAGGTTAAAAAATTCGGCGGAAGTATGTGAGTGTGGCACTCTATAATAACTCTTAAACACCTGGCCCGATTTCAATTTAATTTGGAATGAAGGTTCGACTGCGCCCAAGATAATATAAGCTATAAAAATTCCAAAGACTTCAGTAAGGGGCGCTTTAAGTAGTGCGTTTTAAAGACTCAATAACTTCTAAACGCCTGAACCGATTTCGATGAAATTGGGTACGAACGTTCAACTGCACCCAAGATAAAACATAAAATATAAAAAATTCCAAATACTTCCGAAAGAGGGCACTTTAAGTAGTGCATTGTCTGCAAGACTCAATAACTCCTAAATGATGTGATTGATTTTACTCAAATTTGGTACGTGAAATAACTTGACTTCGCAACAGAATTGAGACTATTTAAATTTCAGAAAACTTCCGTGAGAGGGCGCTTTATTCAATCAACTATGTTCGGCTTATTCACATCAAAATGGATGAACCAATTTTGATGAAACTTGGCAAGCATTTGTATCTGTTACTGAAATATTTCCTATGCTTTTAAAAGTTCTTTCGACAAAAATCAAGGAATGAGCCAAGGCAAACGAAGACAAGAACCAAAGACGAACCAAAAAAAAGAAGTTTAACGAATAACAGCAGAAGCTATATAAAGATGAACAAAATTATCCGAACAGTATCGACCAAAACCGAAGTTGAACGAAGACAATCCAAAAATCGAATCGATGCTTATAGGATTTTTTAAAATTGGAATTTATTTGAGATAAAAATGCATATTAAATGCATGCTTAGAAAAACTTTAAACGCATTTTTCTCGAAATGACTTTTTCTCGGCATCATATTAACATCATATTTACTGAAAAATGGTATTGACCTTGCTCCAGAGAATGCTTTTCTCTTAATGCGATCCTAAAAATTCTCTAAAAATGATAAAAACCTTCTATGAAAAAGAGAAATATATAAAAATAATTCGATTTTAGAGAAAAAGACTCTTTTTTTTTTGAGAAAACATTTGTTTTTATTGAAAAAAATACTTCTCATAGTGAATTTTTTATCAAAATATAGGAAACAATTTGCATTTTCAAAAAGTTTTTCTGTATAAATGAAAATTTTTTTGTGCGAGAAAAATATTTGTCATTATAAGAGACTTTGAAATATTTCTATTTCCTAGAAGTGAAGAAATATTTCTTGGAAAATGTGAAAATTTATTCTAATTGAAGAAAATTTTATTTGAAAAGAGAAAATTGCTATTATCGAAAATAGAAAAATATTTCACCGGAGGAAGACATGTGCTTTTTTTCTTAGTGTGGGGGTCCATTTTCCTCAGAAACCATACGTCAGATCGAGACGTTGAAGATGTCATTTTTTGTTTTAATCATGTCTGGCAGGTACAGTTTTACGGAAATTTGACTAAACACTTTCGACGGAAGGAGGGGTCAAAATCCCAAAAAACGATAATTTAAAAAATTTTAAAATTGAATTGATAATTTTAAAAACGTAAAAATGAGAGCAGTTTTGAAAATCGTCCTCTTTCTGAGCTCAAGGCACAACCCCGAGTAACACCGGGTTACTTCCGCTAGTATTTTAAAAATATGTGCATTGTTTGCCGTGCCACGTGTAGAGATTATGTTTTTATATTGAACTGAAGCGGATCGCTGAAATCCAGCATTATATGCAAAATACGTAATTTGGCATTAAAACGGCAATTCATCAACTTGTGCTGAGTGTAGGAATCTTTATTTGTTGATTTGTTTAGTGTTTCAAGGTGGCAAAACACAGTATCGTCCTCTGCTCTTTATAAAATTATGAAAATAAAATAAGGAAGAAATCGGTCGTTAGAACTCGTTCTATTTATTTGGGAGAATTGTGGAGTGCTGAGTCATGGCCAGAGGTCAAAAGCGATAAAAACGTCAATAAGTTTATTGAGATTTATTGATGTATTGATATTCACGGAGATAAAATAAAATATTTATGTTTAAGGAGATTTTAATGGATTTTTTCGATTATTGAAATACGTTGGAAAACTCATTTTCAATCCATTAAGCCAATATTCTGAATAACGCCAAAGGTGTGTGTAGCAGAGATTTTCAATCAAGTGGTACGCCGCTGTTTTCACCAAAACACTTATCAATTATCTTCAATAAATGATTCAATGGCAAATGGCTGATACGGTTTGCAGGGCCCAATTTCTGATATTTTCTCTAAAAATATCACTGACTGAAATTTCAGGGTTTCCCATAAAATCATCGTCATAATCTAAATCCTCACTATCAACATAAAAATAGTGGTCAGAATAATTCATGTTGGCGGAGTTATTGTTTAGAGTCACTTCATCGTTGATTGGTTTCAGCACAAATTTTGGTGAAACAGGCGCTACATTATCAAGTGCAGCAATAATGTCAACATTGTTCAAACTATTGAGTTTTATTGACGACAATATTTGTCCTTTCAACAATTCCAACTTTTTCGCGAATGATTCACGTTGTAATTTTAAGTTTCGGTGATATGTCCCACTTCTTTTAACTTTTCTCCAAGAACGAACTATATCTGCAATTTCCTAAAACTTTAAAAAAAAACTTGTATGCGTCGAGATTTAATGCAAATGATTTTTTGCACGGCGGCATACTTTTCTTCATTTTATGACTTTATAACGCTATATATTATGACTTTATCAAGACAAAAAAAAAAGAAAAATATGATTTGTCTCCTACATTGGGTACATGGGGTTGTACATTGAGTGGGTTTTTAAAAAAATTTTAACATCTGACATAAAATTTTTTAAGATCTGACATGTAATGCTTAAGTTGTGCAAAAAAGACCATTTTGGCTGTTTTCCGGTGGTCCAAAAAAAATTTTTTTTTTGTTTTTGGAATCCTTTCGAGGTCATCTTTAAAATAGGGGGTGGTTTTTTCAAACTTTTTTTTTCGACCTACTCTATTATACATGTCATTTATAGCCTAATGGATAGCGTGCATGACTATGGAACTTTAGGACGTTGGTTCGAATCCGGATATAACACGTAAGTAGAAATAAAATTTTAATATTATAATAATAATGGCTTTATAATAACAATAATATTTGTGATAAATTATAACATATAAAAAACAAGTAAAGAAAGTTTAAGTTGATCTAGGCCGACTATGAAATACCCTAAACCCACTTTTCAAAAACAAAAAAATTTTCAAAAACCATCTTTGTCTTGTCATAAAAAAATATATGTGCCAAATTTTAGCTCTTTAGGTTAAACACAGGCTTATTTATTGCGTTTCCAATTTTTGGGTTGTATGGGAGGTGTCCGTGAGCGGATGACGTCCATTTTCGAAGACATCTTTGTGTTGGTATAAAACACATACATATCAAATTTTATTGTTGTAGGTTAACTATGAGCTGAGTTATGCAGTTTTCAATTTTCGCGTTGTATGGGAGGTAGGCGTGTCCGTGGGCGGATTCCAAAAATATTCAATAGTGCAGATCCTTGGGTGCATGTGACCATGTGTACCAAGTTTCATCCAATTATCTCAACTCATTCTTCTTATCCTGTGTATACGGACAACACACAGACGGACAGACGGACGGACGGACGGACGGACGGACGGACGGACATGAATAGCTCGACTCACATTCAAAATGGACGTCATCCGGTTACAGACACGCCCACCTCCCATACAACCCAAAAGTTGAAAACGCAATAAATAAACCTCTGTTTAACCTACAGAGCTAAAATTTGGCACATATGTTTTTTGTAACAAAACAAAGATAGTTTTGAAAAGTGGACATCATCCGCTCACGGACACGCCTACCTCCCATACAACGAGAAAATAAAAAACTGCATAACTCAGCTCATACTTGGCCTACAACAATAAAATTTGATATGTATGTGTTTTATACAAACACAAAGATGTCTTCGAAAAATGGACGTCATCCGGTTACGGACACGCCCACCTCCCATACAACCCAAAAGTTGAAAACGCAATAAATAAGCCTCTGTTTAATCTACAGAGCTAAAATTTGGCACATATGTTTTTTGTAACAAAACAAAGATAGTTTTGAAAAGTGGACATCATCCGCTCACGGACACGCCTACCTCCCATACAACGAGAAAATAGAAAACTGCATAACTCTGCTCATACTTAGCCTACAACAATAAAATTTAATATATATGTGTTTTATACAAACACAAAGATGTCTTCGAAAAATGGACGTCATCCGTTCATGGACACGCCCACCTCCCATACAACCCAAAAATTGAAAACGCAATAAAATAAGCCTCTGTTTAACCTACAGAGCTAAAATTTGGCACGAATGTTTTTTATGATAAGACAAAGATGGTTTTGAAAAATGGACGTCATCCGCACACGGACACGCCTACCTCCCATACAACCCAAAAAGTTTTAAACTCAATAAATAAGGTTATGTTTGTCATAGAGAAATTAAATTTGGTATGCATGTATTTTATACCCTAAGTTGTGTTCAAAAATTGGAAGTAATCCGTCCATGAACACACCCACCTCTCATAAAGAAAGCACAATAAAGGCATTAACTGTGAGCTACAGGAATAAAACTTGGTATGTGTAAATTTTTCATCATCATTTAAATGCATATAAAATATAGGCTTCATCCACCCTTGGAGACGCCCATTTACAATTTTGTTTGTTTTTGAAAAGTGGGTTTATGGTATTTCATAGTCGGCCTTGACCGACTTTAGACTTTCTTTACTTGTTATATTTATTTTTCGCGCAACTCCTTTTTAAGTATTTGTAAGTAGTATTTTAGTCCTTTGAAATAATTCTACACAAGACATTTGTAGATGGTCTATTTTCATTTAGGTCTGTAAAAGAACCTATAAATACTGTTTGTGCTACTAGGGTACCCCAAGGCAGCCACCTAGGTTCCCTGTTGTTTGTTCTATTTATCAACGATCTTCCGAATTTTGTTAGCTTTTCTGAGTGCCTGATGTATGTTGATGATGTTAAGACCATTAGATGTGTGAACTCTCGAAAGACCAATAAGCTGCATCTCAATATGTCTAAATGTAATGTCATGTCATTCTCTATGAATAACCAACTTTTCCATGGATCATATGTTATCAATTCGATATTACTCGAGAAATTCGACTTGAAGAAAGATTTAGGGGTTTTATACGAGCGAAAGTTAAGCTTTGCCAAACATTTTGATGTTATTATATTAATATCGAATGCGATGATTGAATTTCCATTGCGCAATACTAGGGAGTTCTCTGAACCCATTACCATGAGAATAATTTTCTTTTCAATTGTCAGGTCAGTTTTAGAATAGAACTGTGTTATCTGGGATCCTCAATATTATGTACATATTAAAAGAATTGAAAATATTCAAAAATTTAGCAACTCGCAAGCTCCACTGCGGCTTTATGTCTTCCTATCAGGGGCGCAACAAGAAATTTTTTGTTTTGGGGGGGGGGGGTTTATCAAATGTAGAACTTATATATAAAAACAATTTTACGTTATTACAGCGGCGGAGTTGTAGCGGTTAGTGCGTTCAATTTTTGCACTAATGGTTCCTTGTTCAAACTTCAGGCATGACCAGTACCATATTTTTTTTTTTTTAATTAAAACGGTCACTGTCAGGACATTCTATCCATACAGAAGGTGAACAGCAGTGGTAGCGGTCGTTTTAAAAAAAACTGGCTTCAACGTTGTTTAGGATCTGTTCGGCCAAAATATTTTGCAAGTACCAGTTGTAGGCCGTTTATTGGATTTTTTTCTTGTTTGGCAGTTGTACGAAGGTTATAAGGCTTGAGCTAAAATATTTTCATTTTTACTCGGGTCCCAATAAGGTCAGCAAAAATTCAATATTTTTCTCCCCACTCATTCAGAAAAAAATACCTACCTTTCTCCGATAAAAAAATTCTCTATTTTCGATAATTCAATTAGAATAAATTTTCAAATAAATATTTCTTCACTTGTGCGATATGGAAATATTTCAGTGTCTCTAATAATGATAAGTATTTTTCTCGCACAAAAAATTCTCATTTATAGAGAAAAATTTCAGAAAACTAACTAAATTTTAATAAAAAATTCATTGTGCGAAGTATTTTCTTCAATAAAATGAAATCTTTTTTCAAAAATAAAAAAGTCTTATTCTCTAAAAACGATATATTTTTATATATTTCCCTTTTACATGGAAGCTTTTTATCATTTTTATGAATTTTTTTGTATCACATTTAGAGAAAAGCATTCTCTGGAGCAAACTCTATAACATATTTCCCTACAAATTATGTCTTTTTACTTATTCCGAGAAACTTTTTACTGAGTGCAGTGAAAGTTTTTCATCCATAAATCACTTCGTTGTAAAAATACCCAATTAGCTGGCACTAACTTTAAAACTCGTCCTTTAGTGAGCACTAATTATGCTCAATTCCAAAAGTAAAAACCCCTAAATTTCTGACACCTTGGGATGAAAAACAAAGAGTCTGAATTTGAAAAAATCGAAAAACGAATTTGTTTCCAAATATTTAAAGTTTCTTCCATGCTAGAAGTTGAAAAGATAACTCAAATGGAAGTATTGCCAACAACCCTTCAAGTGGTCAGAATCAGAATATAGCAAAAATTAAACTTTAACAATAAAATGTGTAGTTAGCCGGATCGAAATTGAAATTTGACTAGATACTGACTTAAAAGTTAGAGGGACTCTTAAAAACAATTTCTATATAATTTTGTTTGGATCGGAAAAATCCCCATGGAGCGGTTTTCTTTTAACCAGTGCATAAACTTTTTTTTCAGAATGCATACCTAAGATAAGCAAAAAAGAAATGCTTACATATCGCACACTAAATACAAAACAGTCACAACTCAAAAAACATGACTTTTCAGGAGAAGCGAAAAATAAAACTCTATGGTTGTAACTGCAGAAGAAAAGCTATTTTTATTTAAACACACAAACTTCATTCTTCCAGTCAATGAAGAAAAAATTGAAAAAGATAGTGAGATATGTGTTTTGTGAATTGATTTATAACAAAATTCGATATAAACAAATTTTGAGTTGTGACTGTTTTGTATTTAGTGTGCGATATGAGTTTTTAGGTACGCAAATCGATTTCTTTTAACCAGTTTTTAGTTAAATGTGCGCTAGATAGCGCTCCAGTACAAAATTCATGATTTGCGAATATTTATATTTTTTAACACTTATAAAAAAACGCATTTTTCATAGTACTCAGTTTTGATTAAACAACATACGATACCCCAAAAGAAAAAAGAGCTCACTACTTTTCCAATAATCTTAAATGAATTTGAATATCAAGAAAAATAAAAATATTTTCTAGTTTTTAAGAGTACTTCTTACTTTTGAGTCGGTGTCCGGCTCACTTTTTTTTCTCCATACAAAATCTATCTGGCTCAATGTGCAGTCTGAAAGAATAACATATAACTTAGCAGATTATAGATCAACCAGAATTGATTTGAAATATACATTTGGGGTTTTCACTGATTTCATAAAACGTGTGATTGCTTTTCATGTGACTCACTTTGATTGAATACTATTTTGCTTGGTACTACAATAATTTTTTTTTGGGGGAGGGGTTTAACCCCGAAACCCCCCTTTGGTTGCGCTTATGCTTCCTATGAAGCGCGATGTGCTCTTCTTGCACTTAAGTCTTTGGAGTTCCGGCGAAAGAATTTGCTCGCCTTATTTGCCCGGGATGTAGTGACATTTCTCTTTTAAATGTGAAGCTAGGAGTGGTTGATGTGGAATTGGATTGGTGCTAGAACTTCTTCTAGAAAAACAGCATGATGCTCACAAATTCTGAAAATATATTAGAGAAATCTTTGAATTTTAAAAATTTTTTAATTCCTAGAAAAGTTTCTGAGATAAGAAGAGTTTAATTTTTTATTAGAGTCTTATTTATTTGAAGGTTTCAAATAGTTACTCAGCAAGAGTTATAATGCCGATGTAAAGATCAAGCATACTTTTTCTTTTGATGCACCGCAGCACCCCTTAAGTGCTTTTTTAGCAAACAAAACAAACTATGAAATCTCTAATTAAATTCTTTGTTCACAAGACAAATGAGAAGTGAGAATGGGGAAAAAAAATAACCCAGTTCAATTAAAAGTTAGCAATAAACGAAGCTTCAATTAAAAAACAAACGTCATATTGTGCTGCTGGCTGCCACTCTATTTAAACAAAACACACAGTTATTGCAACAGACCAACAACTGGTCGAAGGAATTGCTACCATAGTTTAGTGACGCCTCAGTAAACACTATAAAAAACAGAACAAAAAAAAAAAAGAAAAGAAAAAAATCAAAAGTAACCAAAAGATAAACAAACAAAGAAAAGTAAGAAAAGTAACAAAATGTAGACAAATGTTGCCAAAATGATGAACGACAATTGAATGCCGCAGGGACTTTCACTGCTCCCGTAGGCGAGTGTAGCGGCAATGGCAGCAAAGCTAATGTTATTGCAGCAGCAGCAACAACAACAGCAGACCAAAGATAACGATCAGTGGCAAGTTGCAAAAACAAAACAAAAAAAAAAATAAGAAACTGCCCGTACATACAGACGGCGCTTAGTTATGCATTGTTGACGATATGTTTTATTGCTGTCAGCAAGACAAAGAAACGACAGCAACAGCAATAGCAACAAACAATCTAGACAATATGCACTAGCAACAATTGCAATTAAATGCGGGCCAGCAACTAGTTAACAAAATCTACTCAAAATAAGCAATCAGCAGCATATAAAGAAAAATACAAAAGCAACAAGAAAAAAAACGAAATTGCCCATTATATGTGCAACAACAACAACAGCAACAATAGTCACAGCAACAATTGCAGCAAAAGTGATTTTGAGCAAAGTGCATTGCTGTGCTGATGTATTGTTGGTTTATTTTTGTTAAAATGTTTTTTTTTATTGTTACGGCTGCTGTTATTGTTCCTTGGGTTAATTGTTGCAGACGTTTTTTTTTTTCTAACCTGCTGTTTTATGCGTCTGCTCCTCAATAAGCTGAAAAGAAGCTGTTGGATATTGTTGTTGTTGATGCTGTTGATGCTCTAGGTGATGCTGCCAGCATTACAACTAGCAGTTGTTGTCGTTGTTATTGTTGTTGTTATTGTTGTTGTTGTTGCACTTTGCGCCATGCTTAATAATTGTGACACATCATAAAACACAAACGTTGCTTGAAAATAAATAGCTCATAGAAGAAAATACAGGCAAACCAATTTTTGCTGTTGACCGTAGTGTTGCTATGATTGCTGCTGCTGCTGCTGCTGCTGCTTTACTGGCCATTACATAAACAGATCAATTGAAAATTGTATTGCCAGTTGATCAAGTAAAGCAGTTGAATTGTCCGAAAAATGGTAGATTGTAACAAAGTTAAAAGTTTGTATTTAAGATGGATTTAAAATACAAACAAAAACAAATTTTGTAAAAAATGTCTTCTATATCTGTTCTACAGACAATTCAATTCATAAAAATCCACTATAGTCAACTCCGCTGAAGTACCTCACTTGAAGTTGTCAGACTGCTACTGCGCTCTTGCCACATCGCACAGTGCTTTGTCCCCATATAGTGAATCGGCAAAATTAGAGAAGTTATCGCAGAAAAATTAAATTTGGTGTGCTGGTTCCAAATATGTTAATTAAGAAAAATTCGAAGTTTCGGAAAAATCGGTGCAAGGAAATGACTACCTCCCATACACCTTAAAATTTAAAAGTTTAATTTTAGCTATAATTGTATATAGAATAAATCGAAAGTTGGTAACTATCTGTTAAAATATGTCTTTTAGCTTAGTGGTTAATTTTGTTTCATTCGGTGTAAGGACATGACTACCTCCCAAGTATAATTTTTCTCAAAAACTAAATTGTAACTACATTAGTGATCAGAATGCACTGAAAACTTATAAAACTATATTTTTGGGCTCTCTGGGAAATTTCGCTTCATTCGATACAAGGACATGACCATCTCCCATATATCATTTTTACCAAAAACTAAATTTTAGCTACATCTGTGATCAGAATGCACTGAAAACTTATAACAACTTATAAAACTATATTTTTGGGCTCTTTGGGAAATTTCGCTTCATTCGATGCAAGGACATGACCATCTCCCATATATCCTTTTTACCAAAAACTAAATTTTAGCTACATTTGTGATCAGAATGAAAATAATTTAATATTCTCTTTAATAAGGGTCATAAATATATTTGTTTCTAAATTTGCTCAACAAATAAGATAATTAATTTTAATTGTAATTTATGATGTTTTCTTTCAAAATGTATTTCTCAATTTCTTTGAATTCATAATTTTTTTATTTGTTTTGTAGACCTGAGTGACGATAGTTCCGGATCCGACATTAATAACAAATGAGCCATTAAATCTCTATTTGTATTTTCTCTCGTAGTTTTTCTTGTATGGGATAATCGCACATTCCTTATATTTTTATGACTGGCTTCTAAGGCTTCTTCGGACAAACACCCTAGAATTAACATAGTTTTAAAAAATGTGTAGAACGTTTTTTAATATTTTATTACCTATTGGCAAGTTGAAGTATTCCAGAACATCGCACCCATGCATTAAAACCTTATGAACAGTATTTGGCATGTAATACCAGCCAAACTGTATTAAATATGAGTTTCTAGTAATATTTAGCAGCTCCTTAAACGTTGTCACATTAACCGGGATTCCGCAAGATAAAACTCTTAATATTATGCCAAAATTATCAATCAGACTTCTATCAATCCCCGTAATTTCAGCAGAAATTTCACTATTCTCAAAAAATCGGCGAGCCGTGTTTCCGTCGTTAGTAGTTCCAAATCCCGTTTTTACTTGGTCTATTATTAATCCCGTCCGTGTTTTGAATTCATTTTGAATTCTTTTTTTGTTTTGTGAAAAAACTGAGGTATTTTCCTTATTGACTCTCCACACTTTCAAAGGAAGACGGTAAGCAATGTGTAATATGCATTCAAAAAAGCGTATCCAGCAGTGGAGTGTAGAAAGTCCAAATTTATAATTATTAATACAAGGGTCCTTAATAATGTTTATATTGTTCATATCTGTAGGGCTTGCATTACATATAAAGCACCTACTTGCTGAGTTTGTGTCACTCAAAACATTTGCAACTGAACCATCTATCATTGTGCAGTGCATATCGTAAGACACCTCAACAGTTGAACCATTTGAATCAATTACAGAACATTCCAAATTTTTAAGTTTTTCAATAAAATCGTTGTACATTTCCTTAACTAAAACTGGATTCTCTTTTGTTAATACAAATTTAAGGGGTCTACAAAAATATTCAAATATATTCAAATAAAAACTATGCAATAGTGCAGATCCTTGGGTCCATACGACCATGTGTACTAAGTTTCATCCAATTATCTCAACTCCTTCTTCTTATCCTGTGTTTACGGACAACACACAGACGGACGGACGGACATGAATAGCTCGACTCACGAGGTGACGCTGATCAAGAATATATATACTTTTCTATACCGGACTCGCTTCGTTCTATGCGTTACAAACGTTTGCACAAAGTTAATATACCCTGACCTTTCAGGTTTAGGGTATAAAAATAACGGAAAATAGCAAAATGTAAATAACAAGTATTCACAGAGTAAATGAGTTGAAACATAGGAAATCCAATGAAACGAAAAGCAAAAAGGAAAACATGAATCAGCTGTTTACAAACAAATGTTGATTACTTTTTACTGGATGTCGTTCGTTTACTTTTTGTAATATTTTTTAATGAGAGTAAAATCATTCTTACTCTCCCAGTAAAAGTTACTTTATATTTTTAACTCGAAAAGTTCTCAAACAGACCTACAGTCAATAAAATTGCACAGCTTGCAAAAATTGAATTGAACATTGAACGTCGCTGGAGCCCTTTACTTGGAAAAAACTATATAATCATATTTTTGGTCTTTGTAAAACTAAAAAATATAGATGTTTTCAAAAAATACAAAATTTCAAATTTCCGGTTAAAAATCTTAAATTTTTTTTTTTACTAGTGGTTAGATTTGTTAACAAAGTATATAAATGAAAAATAAAAAATCGCCTACTTTTTATTTATATAATTTTTTAATTTTTTCAATGTTTGCAAAACTTTAGGGTTTCCGCCAAAAAAAATAAATATATTCTTTCAATTTTTGGTAAGTTTTTGTCACTATTTAATAAAAATTATACACTACATCAAAATTTGATTAATTTTTAATAGTAATTAAAACAAAAAAATTGTATAAACTTATTTTTTTTAAATTTTGGCAGTACAATAAACTTAGGTCTTTGCAACTTTTTCTGAAACTTAGGAAATATGTCTCAAAAAATTCATATCATTTTTACATTTCCGGGTGAAAAATCTAAAACTTGTTTACATATTCCACTTAAGCCCTTTCAAGTGTTCTAAAATCAAAAATAAAAAATTGCCTATTCTTAAAAAAAAAAAATTTTCACTCTATCAAACTTTTGCATTTTAGGAATTCCAAACAAAAAATCGCAAAAGTTTTCGATGGCATAAACAACTTTTCTATATAAAATACTTACAAACAATTATTTTTGGTTTTTTGTATCTATAGTTATAAACAAAACTGTTAAGTTTCAAAGTAATACAATAAAAAATTAAATTAAAAAAAAAAAATTGTAACACAGTAAAAACAGTTTTTCCGTTCAACAGTTTTACCTCAAACGTTATCTGACTTTAGCGCCCTCTACTGTTAACAAAAAGACGAGATGATAAATTCTATTAACGAATTTATTTAAGGTACTTTGTTAGCTTTACAAAAATGTATATTACTTAAATATTCTAAGCACTTTATTTTATTTTAATTTTGCCTATGGAACAAAGCACTGTGCATCGTAGCCCCCTTCCTTCAGTACGAGAAGAAGCTCTGCACTCTCAAATTTTCTTTTATGCAGATTTATCTGGAGGATCTTCAGCTGCATTATACTACATTAGGGCACCATATCCTTCGTCCGAGCTGAGTCCCTGCATGGCATCAGTCGCCGCTGCTATGCCGTGGTCTTTTTCAACCTTCCCAGACTCTAGCATGTTTGCGTAATTGTCTCTGGGGTATCTCTGGTTTTTTAAGACGCAGGTACACAATTCCTGACTCCCATGCCAACTTTCCATAACGAACATACAGAATATCCTCTGCCTCCTTGCTAATTTGAAAAATGCTATGTTAACTACGGATCAGCAAATTTTAAAACACTTCAGTCAGCTATTGGAGTCCAAATTCGCATCCGGATTCTGTTTCTGCTACAACTTAAAAGTGGAAACACCTAGGAAACCCTCTAAGAAACACCATTTTTGCCTTCGGTAGGAATGAAATATACTTTTTATCTATCACCTCAAGCTGAGCCTCGTGCCTTGGAGCATTGGTGCTAGTTCCTTTACCTATACCAGAGTCGGGTCACCATTGTATTTAAGGATTTTTACCCCGTTGAACCACTCAGTCCCATCGAAGGTGTCATTCTCTACTGGGTCCCCGGACACAGCAATCTAAAGGCCGTGCCATTAAGACGTCTGATACTTTGATTATGAATAAAACACAAACGGTTGGGAATTTTTCCAAATATTTTATTTCGTTCGGAATGCCACACAAAAGGAATATGTGTAAAAATACTTGGCGGATATATTCACCACGACTATTCCGTATATATCTCACTCTTTCGGTCATATTTTCAATGACTAATTGCAGTATGGCCTCCGGAATAACCAGAATCACCGATGTAATATTACTTTTCAAGTCTAGAATCGTCTTCAGAACATTCACATAGACTTTATCTATCGTGTAGGCCCACATAAAAAAGTCTAACCGCATTAAATCGCATGATTTGGGTAGGCAACTCACATCAACGAGACGATAAATTACATGGTTCGGGAGCTTGCGACGCTAAAAGTCCAAATTGAGGCGAGTTGTATGTAGTTTAGCGCCGTCCTGTTGAAAACATATATATTTCAAACCCTGAGCTTCAACCTACTGTACAAAAAAGTCCTCCAACATAGTGTGGTACCACTCTTACTTACATACGGTCATTAGGTAGACATGAAAACCCATGGTCGGGTAATGGCCGACTTCATCAGCTCTCGCCAGGCGTCTCTGCTTCATGCGCGCCGTCTCCAATCTCTTTCACCAAACGCGGTTAGGGCTTCCTCGGCCTGGTCAATCCATCGGAGGAATGGTCTTCCTCTTCGTCGTCGACGCAAGACTTTTACCTCAAACACCTTTTTCGCTGGAGCTTCTTCATCCATACGAAAGACATGACCCAGCCAACGTAGTCGCTGAATTTTTTATACGCTAGACTAAGTCAATGTCGTCGTAGAGCTCAGTTTGTGGTTCATTCGATTGCGAAAGTCGTCGCCAACTCGAACAGAACCAAAGATTTAGTGAAGAACTTTCCTGTCGAACACCCCAAGAGCGGCTGCCTCTTTTTGCGATACCACCCATGCCTCAGTGCCATAGAGAAGCACAGGTATGATGAGCGTCTTGTAGAGTCTTAGTTCTGTCGATCGAGAGAGGGCTCTGGAACCTAACTTCTAACTTAGCCCATAGAAGCGCCTATTAGAAATTGTTTTTCTTCGCTTTATCTCCAGGTTGGCATTGTTGTTGCTGTTTACGACGGTGCCAACGTATGTAAACTTTTTAACAACTGCGAAGTTATTTTTGAATGCTGTATCATAGCAGCCGAGACGCAGTTCTTCCCTATTATGATGGGTGTCGATTTTCTTTTCTCGGGTTTTTTTCAGGTTATAGCCCTATAGTGAAAAAATTTAGTCTATGATGACTTGCCAGTACGAAAGCCACACTGATAAGGTCTAATGAGTGTTTTGGCATGTAGCTTCAATATTTCACACAATACGCTCGAAAGAACCTTGTATACGGTGGAAATAAGACTGATACTTCGGTTGTTGGCGCAGATTGTCGGGTCTCGTTTCTGAAGTATAGGACAAAGCACACTGAGATGCCAATGCACCTTATCAATTAAATGCCACCGGTTGTAAGCAATTGAGCAGGCCGTCAGCACCTGCGGCTTTGTTGTTTTTGAATCGCTTGATAGCAAAATTTCTACTCCATCATCGTCGATTGGTGGTGTCGGACCGTATTCTCCAAGGGTGGAATTGTTTGGGATCTTCGCTCTCAAGCAGATTGAAAAAATGCTGCCTCTATAATCTCGAAACGCACTGCGCATCTGTAACCAGATCACCATCTCCATTTCCGCAAGTGGATGCTCCGGTCTGAAAACCTTGGGATAGACGCTTAACCTGTTTTCAGGAGGGTAGAACTTTTGAGCATCCTGCATGCCCTGGTACAAGCAAAACCAATTGGCCATTTCAGCTCTTGAAAGGACTTTGACCGAGCTTCTTATGATCAATTGTGTTGTGTGTGTTATTAAATGTTTGCACACAATTGACCGAGAACTGGACCTACATGTTTTATGCCGACTCCGAACGGCTAAAGTTCATGTTCTCAAGAAGCTTTACATGGCATTATTTACTCTCTGAGGTTTGCCATTGTCTGCAGAGAGGTGGTGAACCGATCAGAAAAACTTTTTATTGAAAAAAAACTTTTCGCCGCGGCTGGGGGGCTTGCCCTGGTACACCAAAATTTTTTCAAGCTCACGTTTTTCCTGGTCTCTTTTTTGCGCTTGAAAAGGCGTCCCTCTTCCTACTTCTTTTCGCTATAGTTTTCACGCATGTCTTGCGTTGCAGCTGACACTCCTAGGCACTCCTAGGCATGCCATTGCTTACGAGATTGCGTGCGCCGGAAACCAATGACTTCCTCAGCAGCAGTGCGCATGGAGTGGGATGAGTTCGCCTAAAGTCCTCGAGTTCAGAGTTAGGTTGGTTGAACTTAACCGAATATTGAGCGGAGTAGGCCTCGACTGTCCGTTGTGATAACAGCTTATCGACATCTAACTTTCTTTGCGTATATTCTTCCTGTGCGTATATTCTTCGCATTGCACAATCGCATGCGCATCTTGGCTGCAACAAGATAGTGGTCGGAGTTAATATTGACTTCCTGAAATGTGCGCACATCCAATATGCTTGAAGCGTGCCTTCCGTCGATCACAACCTGATCAATTTGGTTTCGCGTTTTTAGATCCGGGGACAGCCAGGAGACCTTTTGGATATCGAGGTGTTCGAATCTGGTGCTACTAACTACCATGTTTCGCGCCGCGGCGAAGTCGATCAGTCTTAGAGGATCGATCTTAGTCGATCACTTAGAAGTGATCTCGTGGAGACTGAACTGACTGACAGTGGAGCCAAAGATACCTTCTTATCCGACCTTTGCGTTAAATTCGCCGAGAACTATTTTCACGTCATGCGCTGGGCAGTGAACATACACGTCCTCTAGGCTCGCATAGGCGTCCTTGGCAGCATAGTCCTTTTCTTCCGTCGGGGCATGCGCGCAAATTAGGCTTATGTGGAAGAATTTCACCTTGATGCGTATTGTCGCCAGCCTTTTTTGTATACAGGTGTGAACTGGGAAACAAGGTGGCGTACTTTCTAGCTTACGACGAATCCGCATCGACATTCACGCTTCTCCGCATGGCAGCTGTAGTAGATATCGCAGTGTGCTCTCTTAAAGCAGCCTTGTCCTTTCCATCGCATCTTCTGGATGGCGCTGATGTCAGCCTTTATTTTTTCGAGGGCTTTCGCCAGTTAGACAGAGGTACCTTCCCTATAAAGGGGCCGGATACTCCAGGTATACATCCGTAAATCAGTATCCGTTTTTCGTTTGTGGTGGTCGTCAACGTAGATCTCGTGGAGACTGAACTGACTGACAGTGGAGCCAAAGATACCTTCTTATCCGACCTTTGCGTTAAATTCGCCGAGAACTATTTTCACGTCATGCGCTGGGCAGTGAACATACACGTCCTCTAGGCTCGCATAGGCGTCCTTGGCAGCATAGTCCTTTTCTTCCGTCGGGGCATGCGCGCAAATTAGGCTTATGTGGAAGAATTTCACCTTGATGCGTATTGTCGCCAGCCTTTTTTGTATACAGGTGTGAACTGGGAAACAAGGTGGCGTACTTTCTAGCTTACGACGAATCCGCATCGACATTCACGCTTCTCCGCATGGCAGCTGTAGTAGATATCGCAGTGTGCTCTCTTAAAGCAGCCTTGTCCTTTCCATCGCATCTTCTGGATGGCGCTGATGTCAGCCTTTATTTTTTCGAGGGCTTTCGCCAGTTAGACAGAGGTACCTTCCCTATAAAGGGGCCGGATACTCCAGGTACACATCCGTAAATCAGTATCCGTTTTTCGTTTGTGGTGGTCGTCAACGTAGTGGGGTTCATATCTGAGGCTGGTGTAATTTTCATTGGGCATGATTAATATGGTGGGGACTCAAACCCAAGGCACATTTCATTATTAAAGTCTTGTAGAGACCCCTCAAGCTTATAGTCTAGAGGTGACAGGGAGTTTTGGACATGCAGCTTTTGAGGCGGCTCCGACTTCCCTTAACAGTACCAGTATGTGGTTTTTCCGATCAAGACGCAGTGCATACGCCCTTCCACACCCTAGCTGGTCACCCGCTACTTGTCTGGGACACCAAAAATCCTCTATATCTAGAGGCCGTCCACCATCCGCAACCTGTGACCCGTCCTGCAGCTTGTTGCTAATTTCCCATAGAATCCACGGTGCCGGACTATTCTTTTATCAAAGAATATTTCTATTTTCGGCCGCTCGCTTTATGGAATCGTTACAGTGTGTGACGTTTCCGTACTCCGATCTCTGACGCTTTTGAGCTACCTACTCAACCTTACCGCAAACTTCGAGGTTGGTATGCTCACGAAGTGCTTTCTGTCCGTAATTCCCTTTGCTCAGCTCAGGAGAGCCTCTCTTACCTGTAAGCCAGCTATAGATATTTAAGGTTCTTTGTATTGAGTTTTGATTTTTATCCCTTCCTTCGATTTTGTCTTAGGTCCTACCATTCTGGCGTAGCTGGAAGACGCTGACTTGTCGGGGGAAAGGAAAAGCCTTTCTTCGTTAGCCGTTCCACTGACCGAGGTTGAACTCCTACAGGCTTAAAAGTGTTGTTCCTGTTGCCAGTAGTATTACAAGCACTTTGGCCAGCTCCATCATAAAGAAGTTATAATCGCTGCTCCTTGCATTGGATGACTCTTCACCGTGCCCGCCAGTGATAGCAGTCACTCATTTTACCGACGTTTAGGTTGACATCTCTAACCAAGTTTCTTCCTTGCCGACTTTCATCTGAATTAATTATTTTCTTGGGGAGTCCAAAAACAAAACTTACCTACTTTACGATGCCGATGACAGCATCTTTTAGAATAAAATCTTTTTTTATTTCTTTTCAGTAAGTTAAGAAATAAAGTCAGCTTGATAACCTGACTAGTATTTTTCTAGTCAAAATTGGGTTAAAATTTTATTTTATTTAACCACCCAATGGTTGCTTTATTTAGATTGCATGGCATTAGGTTAGAGTGTTTGACTCTTGCGCAAGGGTTGCGATGGTTTACGGTTCAAATAACGATGATGGTTGACAAGCGAGTGCAGAAGTACTAGATCTGTAACTCTTAGCACTCACAATTGTATCCTGACTGGATGCAAGCAGTTTATATATTGACTTCAAGAGAGAGAGGGCTGGTAGCTCTGCAGCTACGTTGATTATTCTACCATGTTCGTAACAAAATAACAGTTATCATTTTGACGCACTGTGTAATTGAAAAACATGACATTTTTTCCTAGACGCTCAAAACCAACAGAATCAACAACAATAAAACTTTCCAAAAGAAGTGGTTCTTGAAGATATAGAATTCACAAATATTAAATTTTTGGACTGATCATTTGTATCCACTTATTTGAAGTATTTTCTATACAAAGATGCGCATTTTTTTGGAATTTCGAGATAAAAACAGTTGTGGTATAGCATTATTAGAATAAAGAACTGCTGGAATTAAATAAACTTTTAAAATATCCATTTTTAATATTCCCCAAACGACCAACTGCCACTCTATCAACAAAAAGTGGAAAAGAGAAAAAAGAAGAAAAAAATCATTCAAAAACTTTCTTTCATCAGCTGTTAGGGAGAGGCAAACAAACTTTAGAAACATTTGATTGACACCAAAATCTGCGAAAGTGAAATACGAGTGTGTCCTTAAAATTCATTAAATTCACAACTAAATAGAATGACACCAAAATATGCAGCTAGCTACTAGAACACATAATCCCTTCGCTAACTTATAGCTTATGCCAAAACCCCAAACTACACCCAACTCCCAGCACCCTAGACGTTCGTCTATTTCTCACCATAGATATGCAAATTTTAACAGCGCAAAATGAAATGAAAAGCGCATAAAATATGCAGTGAAAATGAAAATGAAAATGAAAAAAAAAACGGAAAATCAAGAAGAAAATGAAAAATTTACATTTAAACGTTTGGTTTTGAGCACAGCAGTAGGAGTAGCAGGAGCAGGAGCAACAGCAGCTAAAGTAGATGAAAACTAGTTTCAACAAATCTTTCAACCTCGCACTCTTTGACACTCCTTTTGCAACAACTCAAGCGTGCAGCTGAGCTAGGATTATATCGAAATGATTGAGTATTTGTTGAATACTCAGCAGTATTAATCTGCATGGAAAAGCGTTTCAAGATTTTCAATTGATTCAGTAGAATATATTTATAAAAATAAAACTTTTGTCAAAATGCAGATTTAACATTGAAGTAGTGAGTTTCTAGGTGTCTGTAGTAGACATTCTTGTACAGATTTGCTTTAAAAATCGAACAATACAAACACCTCCGACGAATTTTTATTTGAGTTTCACAATAAATTTCTTTAAAAGCGAATTCTTATTGATTTCAGGATAAGATGTGAAGTTGGCATGAGACTAACAAAGTCAATTTATATACAAAAATTTTGACAATTTTTTTATCTACAAATTATATCAACAAAAAAATCCTTCTACATGTCTGTGAAAATATTGCAAAATTTCAAAATAACTAATTATTACAATGTTGCCAACATTTCTTGTTTTAAATTATTATTATTTTTAATTTTCTAAATAACAGACTTTTTTTATAATATTTTTTTTCTTTTAAAATAGTGTACAATAATATGTGTTGTCACTAACTAGCACACTTCAGATTAAATTAATAACGACATAATTTTATACATGCCGCGCATTTATTGAATTTTTTTGTAGTTGTTTTTTTTTTTGTTTTCCTAACTTTTGCTTATTTTACAATTGAAATGTTTGCCATTTATTAAGGATTTTTTGAGAAATTTTCTTTAAGTAATTCAGCTGCAATTGCTACAATTTTACGTAATACCTGATTTAACTTGAATTAACTCGTTAGGTAGCGTTGGCGCATGCGCGCGTGTCTCATTTAATAAGTTAAGCGCGCATTTAAGCCGGGCTAACCGAGTGCGAAAACAAGTTTTGCACATTTTTTACAGACATTATAACCATTTTTTTTTTTTGTTTTTATTATTTTTGTTTTTCCAACGGCATTAGTTGAAAAACAAATAAATCCTAGCTTGGCACACGTGCTCGCAAAACATCGTTTATTGATTCATTTTTATTAAACAGAAAAATTACTGCTGTTTGAAAACTTGTAAGGCCGAATGAGTTGGTCTTTAGTTTAGTAGTTTGTGCCTCATAGTAAAAGCGCACAATTTTTGAATGTTCCGGTCATTCGGTGAGTGGAGGAGTTGGGGCTGTTGTACAACTTCATGCAAAAATAAAGACACTCCTTTGTTTATGTTTATGTCAAACATGTCCAGACTTTAGTCTAAAATGATTAAGTTGCGAAAATTTTTATCGATTGAAAATTTGGCTAGACAAATTTTTTATTGAAATCGAAATTGTAAGACGATTCTGATAAGAAAGCTGAAGCAGAAATAATAACTGCTCAACTTATGTCGAATGATTCAAGATGAAAATTTATTGAATGTTTACCAAATTACACAAAATTTTAATATGTTTATCGATTCCCTTGGCATTTAGAGAGTGTCCCAGATATAACTGTCCTTTTGTTTTTTTTTTTTTTTTATTGTTAAAAAATCAATGATGTTTTTTGAAAAATTCTTTCAGTTTATTATTAAGTAAACATTACAAAATAAATGAAAATTTTATTTACACTGAAAAAAATGCATTTAAAAAAATTATGCACTTTTTGATCAAGGTCCTCAATTTTTACCAACCTTTCGTTGACCTTAGTGTATGCCCGACGCTATTTACCTCGAAATATTTCGATGTTGTTCGCAATTTGTGTGGTCTTCTTAAGATTTATTTTCATTAAAGTCCAATAACTTTCGATTGAACGAAGTTCGGGGCAATTCAGAGGATTGGCTTCTCTTGGTACCACAGTGACATTATTGCCTTGGTACCAATCCATCGTTCTCTGGGCGTAGTGACATGTTGCTAGGTCAGGCCAAAATAGTACTGAACCTTGGTGCTGACGTATAAAAGGCAGCAAACGCCGCTCCAGACACTCTCTGATGCAAATTTTAGTATTGATTGTGTGGTATTGAATTTGGAATAATTGCTTGCCGCTTTTCTTCTTGTTGAAACGACATCTTTTCAGTAGCTCTTTTATTTTACTAATGAGTATTTTTTTTTTTAATCTGCAATATTTATACTTTATTTAGGTACCAAATATGTTGCTATAGAGGTAACACTTTTTTATAAATAACCTTAAAACAAAGGACAGTTATTTCTGGCACAGTCTTTAATACATTCATATTTTTGAAGTGAAACATCTTTGGCGGCGATTGAAATTTCAAGGTCTCTTATTCGTGACGCTAGGCTAACGTTTTCAATTCATATGAAAATAGTTTTCATAAAATTATTGTCGCACGCTGGATTTGAACCCATTGACAATCCTTTAAGAGTCGGAAGGTTCACCACTACGCCACATAGGCACAATGGTAAAAGAGTAAACAAAATGAATTAATATTGCACGGTTTGTGGCCCGTATCTACTATATCACAGACACAAGCTATGTCTTTGACATCTACTTTATCACAGACACAAACTATGTCTTTTAATTTTCATCCAAAAAGTATGCACGGAAAATTTATTTCTTTAAGCTTCGCATGAAAATATTTAAGGCATACAATTATACACTTTTTGTGTGGAGATTCAAATAACGTAAAATAAATTCAAGGAACAGGCCGCAACATAATGAGCATGAAGGTTAATTTGAAAGAGCATATCATAACGTTGGTACTTTGGTTTTTATCAAAAACTTGACAGATGATTGAAAACATGCAAAACAGTTACTACAATATAAAATTAAAAACAAAATATAATAAAAGTGTAATAACTAAGACTGGCGAATCGTTTAAACGATGCAACAGAATGTCCCGAAGCTAACAAAAGTAGCTAAAACAGGAGCAAAGCACGTTCGTGAACACAAATAGCGAATTAGAGCTCTTAAGAATGCAGCCGCAGCTGGGTCTGCAACTAATGATGAAGGTATGTTGATTGCAACATCGGCTGAGTTCCAAAATGATGATTTTTACGATGCAACAGTGTATTTTACATTGGTTTGGTGCATAATAGATTCACTAAAACTGAGCAACTAAAGCGTGCTTAATAATAGCAATCCAATTGCTCAGTTTTGGTAAATCTCCAAGGAACCAATCCCTTGAAAAACCCACTGATGCGCTGTAACAATGCATTTTGGAACTCAGTCATCATCTCAACAAAATTTTAAAGCCAACCAAGTTGATATACACAACAATCCATGGCCCTCACTCAACATGATCAACATACCTATTACTACTAATTATAAGGAAGCAAAAGGCAATTATCAACAACATTTTCCTCTGCTTTCGGAGGCTCTGTCAACGAGTACTATGCAAATGCAATCTAGCATTCAAAAAGTGACAAAGTTGAGAAGACATTCGAAAGCAACTAAAATACCAACTGAACGCGATGTAAACAGGGACCGAAAATAACTGTTATTTTACAATTTTCAATTGAAAAAGACATAATGAAAAAGTTTTCGAAGGACTTTTTCAAATATACCATTATGTTACAAATGTCCTCAGCCTTACGAATATAAAGTGCCCTCTAAATTTTCGACTGATTCTTTAAAAGTTAACTGTTATTTTTTGTCTTGTATTTTTTCGAGGAAAAATAAAGGTTGCTTTTGACTTTTATTTTTTCGGTCAAAAATATCAGGCACTTTGTATTTTTTTAAAGGCCGCTTGGCCAATTATATAACTATTGATACCATATGTAAATCGTGCGCACCGACGAGACGAAAATAATGGTATCGATAGTCTATTAGTCGGTAAAACAGCCTTTGAAAAAACACAAATAGCCTGATATTTTTGACCGAAAAAATAAAAGGCAGAAAATAACTGTTAAATTTGACCGATAAAATAAAAGTCAAAAGTAACTGTTATAATTGCCTGAAAAAATATAAGGCACACAATAACTTTTATTTTTGTCGGAAAAAATAAAAGTTAAAAAATAACAGTTAATATGTTAGTTTTTCGATAAAAACCATAACCGGTACGGTCCCTGCAATAAAAGCATTAACTGTGAGCTACAGGAATACAATTTGGTATGTGTACATTTTTCATCGACATTTAAATGTATATAAAATATAGGCTTCATCCGCTCACGGACACACCCATATTTATACCCCCACGCGTACTGCGTAAGAGGTATATTAATTTTGTTACGACACGTGTAACACCCATAAGGAGGCGTGGTAGGTAAAGAAAAGTATATATATTCTTGCTCAAAATCACCATCTGAGTTGATTTAGCCATGTCCGTCTGTCTGTCCGCCTGTCTGTGGAAACGATTGCAGCCGCAGTTTTGAAGCCATCGTAATGAAATTCGATATTTAAGCTTTTCTCAAAAAAACTAAGATCAAGTTCGAGAATGGGCAAAATCGGATGAAAACCACGCCTACCTCCCATACAACCCCAATATTGAAAACTCAATAAAGAAGCAAATATTTAAGCTACAAAACGGAAATTCGGTATTTATGTAATCTATGACAAAACTCAGGTGTGTTAGAAAAATGGGCATGATCCACTCACGAACACGCCCAGCTCCCATACAACCCTAATATTGAAACCTATATACAGAGGCTTGTGCCAAAGCTACAAAAGAAAAATTAGATATTTATTCTTTTTTTTATAAATAATAAGACGTGCCAGAAAAATGGGCGTCATCCACCTATGAACACGCCCACCTCCCATGCAACCCTAATATTGAAACCTATATGTAGAGGTTTGTGTCGAACGTACAAAAGTAAAATTAGATATTTATTTTTTTATATAAAAATTAAGAGGCAATAGTAAAACGGGCGTCATCCACCGACGAACACGCCCATTTCCCATATAACCCTAAAATTTAAAACTCTATAAAAAGGCTTCTCTTTAAGCTACAGGAAAAAATATTTATACGTTTGTATTTGATATCAAAACTAAATTGTGGAAGAAAAGTGGGCGACATCCACCTACGAACACACCCATCTCCCATAAAACCCATAATATTGAAAACTCTATAAATAGCCTAATTGTTAATCTACAGACCTGAAATTGGGTATATGTATGGTCGATTTGTAAGGAGGCTGGGTCGATTTGTAAGGAGGCAATTTGTTCGATTTGTTGCCTGGGCGATTTTCGGTTCGGGCATGAAAAGTTATTAAACAAAAAAAAACAAAAGGGGGGTTGGAGGTACACTTGTGAATTTTTTCTATATTCTACAGTAAATATGTGACTTTTTCGATAAAAACCATAACCGGTATGGTCCCTGGATGTAAATATTGAATCCTCAGATTATTATTCCATTTCGTATTTATTGAATTTCTTTTCAGGTACTTTCTTTCTTTATTTCACGCTAAAATCTCTCTTATTTATTTCGGTTGAAGAAGTTTAACTTCCAACACCGAAAACGTAAAAATAAAAAAAGTTGGTGACAACCCTATCTACCACCTTGAATTTAAAAATCTAACACGAAATATTTAATTGGAGAGTTAATAATGCTACATTACACTAATAATAAAGTGTAATCATGGTTATTATAATTTTTTTCCCATATAACTCCAAAATTTTGTAAATAATTTGATTTCATGAAAAAATTTTTTTTTTTTTCAATATATTATTTTCCAAGACATTGCTATATGCTATTTTAAGTAAGAAATATAACGAATATTTTTTTGTAATTTGCATTAATTAAATACTTACTTACACATCTATGTTTTTGTTCACATGTGTATTATGTACACAGCATAACCCCAAAAGTAGACAATATTTAATGCACAGTCGAAAGAAAATTGAAACACGATTCAAAGCTCATAGCTGAAAGTTTTATCAACGCCGAAAAACTTACACTTAGTGCGTACACACGCCATAAGCGACATCTGTAAGCAAAGTAGCGTTAGCTTACATAACCATTTAGCGAAGACATACTAACAAAAATGTTTGAAACGAAAAAGCTTTGAAAGAAATCAGAATCAAAAGTATACGTTTAGGGGCAAATTTTAAAGGGTGCTTCTGAGAAATTAATTTTTATGATGCATTATATTTGTTCAATGCTTGAACATTTTTTTTTATACTTACTTACTTACTTAGATGGCGCTTACAACCGTTGGTCGGTTTTGGCCTGGTCTAAGAATTTGCGCCAGCCTCTTTTGTCGTGCGCTTGCTGGCGCCAGTTGGAAATTCCAAGCGTCGTCAGGTTATCCAATGCCTGGTCTTTCCAACGGAGATGCGGTCTTCCTCGTCTGCGTTGGCCACCGCTGGGTACCGAATCCAATATTTTTTTCGCTGGAGCTTCGTCGTTCATTCTCTCGACATGACCTAGCCAGCGAAGCCGCTCTATTTTAATACGCTTGACTATATCGATGTCGGCATATAGCTCATACAACTCGTGGTTGTATCGTATTCGGTACTCGCCATTGACGCAGATTGGACCATAGATCTTGCGAAGGATTTTTCTCTCGAACGCTCCCAAAGTCCTTTCATCAGAGCTGCTCAACGTCCAGGTTTGTGATGCGTATAGTAGGACGGGCATGATTATTGACTTATAGAGCGTCAGTTTTGTTCGTCGAGAGAGAGCTCTGCTTCTCAATTGCCTACTGAGCCCAAAGTAACACCTGTTGGCAAGAGTTATCCTTCGTTTAATCTCAATACTGATATCGTTGGAGGAGTTAATACTGGATCCCAGTTAAACAAAGTCCTTCACTACCTCAAAGGAGGTGTTACAGCATAACGCTCTTATAGAAAATTGTGCCGCTGCGTCTCAGGTCAGCAGCTCGGATGATCTTCTCCATTACTATATTAAAGAAGTCGCACGATAAGGAATCACCTTGTCTGAAACCTCGCTTGGTATCGAACGGAAGGGAGAGGTCCTTCCCGATTTTCACTGCGCTGCTGGTGTTGTACAGTGTCATCCTGCAAAGACGTATTAGCTTGGCAGGAATACCAAATTCAGACATGATGGAGTATAGGTGACTCCTTATTGGACTGTCGAAGGCGGCTTTGAAATCGACAAAGAGATGGTGCGTGTCGATTTGTTTTTCGAGGGTCTTTTCCAAGATTTGTCGGAGCGTGAAGATCTGGTCAATGGTGGACTTTCCAGGTCTGAAGCCACACTGATAAGGTCCAATCAGTTGGTTGACGATGGGCTTCAGTCTTTCACACAATACGCTCGACAGGACCTTATATGCGATATTTAGAAGGCTAATCCCACGGTAGTTGGCGCAAATGGTGGGATCGCCTTTCTTGTGGATTGGGCAGAGCACACTGAGGTTCCAATCATCTGGAATGCATTCTTCCGACCATATTCTGCATAGAAGTCTGTGAATGCATTTAAACAGAGCTTCGCCACCGGTCTTAAACAGCTCAGCCGGTAGACCATCGGCTCCTGCGGCTTTGTTGTTTTTAAGCCGAGCTATAGCTGTTAAGACCTCGTTATAGTCGGGCAGCGGAACTTCAACGCTGTCATCCATGATTGGGGTTTCCGGGATATCATCTCCACTGGCGGGATTGTTGTCAGCGTCGCCATTTAAAAGACTAGAGAAGTGTTCCCTCCATAGCATCAGTGTACTCTGGATATCTGTCACTAGATTCCCATTCTCATCCTTGCAGGAAGAGGCTCCGGTCTTAAAACCATCGGCCAGGCGTCTTATTTTTTCGAAAAATTTTCGAGTCTCATTCCTGTCGCCATGCATCTCAATTTTCTCGCACTCACGCATTTCCGCCTCTCGTTTTTTTCGCCTGAAAATGCGTCTCTCTTCCCTCCTCTTCTCTCGGTATCGCTCCATAACAGCACGCGTTACAACCGACTGCAGGGTGGCTTTGTAGGCGATGTCCTTCTCTGCAGTGGCGTCGCGACACTCCTGGTCGTGCCACTGGTTTCGGCGAGGGCGGTGGTAGCCTATCACCTCTTCGGCAGCCGTACGCATAGAGTGGGATATGTGCGTCCACTGTCCGCATATATCGTCGATCGGAGGAGTGCTTTCTTGAAGCAGGAGTGAGAGTCGAGTAGCGAAGGCTTCGGCCGTCCGTTTTGACTGCAGCTTATCGACGTCTAGCTTTCTTTGTGTAGGATTGCGAGCATTCTTAGCTGCGCACAGACGTGTGCGGATCTTGGCTGCGACAAGATAATGATCCGAGTCTATGTTAGCACCACGGATCGTGCGTACGTCTAGTACACTGGAAGAGTGCCTTCCGTCAATCAAAACGTGATCAATTTGGTTGCATGTTTTTTGATCAGGGGACAGCCAAGTGGCCTTATGAATATTGAGATGCTTGAATCTAGTACTACTAACGACCATGTTTCGTGCTGCGGCGAAGTCAATCAACCTCATTCCGTTATCGGATGTGTTGTCGTGGAGGCTGAACTTTCCGACTGTTGAACCAAATATGTTTTCCTTACCCACCTTGGCGTTGAAGTCACCAAGCACGATTTTTATGTCATGACGGGGGCAGCGCTCGTATGCGTCTTCAAGGCGCTCGTAAAAACTTTCTTTGGTCTCGTCATCTTTTTCTTCTGTCGGAGCGTGCGCACATATTAGGCTTATGTTAAAAAATTTTGCCTTGAAGCGGATTATGGCAAGTCGTTCGTTCACAGGAGTGAATCGCAGGACATGATGCCGTATTCTCTTGCCAACTACAAATCCGCATCCAAACTCGTGCTTCTCCGCATGGCCGCTGTAGTAGATATCACAGGATGCTTGCCGTAAGCAACCCTGTCCCTTCCATCGCATTTCTTGGATTGCAGTGATATCAGAATTATATCTTTCCAAGATATCAATCAGTTGGATAGAGGCACCATCCCAATTTAGGGTTCGGACATTCCAGGTGCATATCCGTAAATCATTATCAGTTTTTCGTTTGCGGTAGTCGTCATCAGATTTGGGGATCATTCTTTTATTTATTCTTAAACTTTTCATTGAAATGGTTTTATTACATGGTGGGCTTCAAACCCAACGCACAACCTTTGCTTGATGGCCAAAGGAAGCCCGCCGCTCAGATTCGCCGCCAAAGTTTATCGGGCGATAGTACTTTGACGTTACCAGGAGACACCACGCGGAGGTTTGAGTCGACTTGAGACGATTTCGACATGGATAATGCTGGCCTCGCCAAGTTGAGGCAGTCAGAAACGTTGCCATGTGAAGATCGCCCCCTTATCTCCCATTTTTTTTTATACTGAGGGATATTTTCGCTATGATAGTTGTTCTCCCAGATTTTATTTGCAATTAAACTATTTTCATAAACCAATTTTAAAAAAAAATTCAATATGGGTCTTCTCCATTTCATATAAATATCTGCAATTATTTATCAAAAATATACAACATAAATTAAAATTAAGAACAAAACGGGTCATTCAACAAGATGTTTAATTTTAAATTTACAGTAAATCGAAATATCTGTGATCATAAGCGATAACCGCCTAAGTGGACTTAAGATAGAATTGACTTATTGATGCAGTATATATTCATGCATATACGTGCATACAAAATCAGGGTCTTTGTAGAATTATTCTAAACAAAGTCTAAAAGCCGAGAATTCTTCTTAAAACTTATATGGCGATTAAAAACTTTAAAGATTTCTCGAAACATTGAGCTCGATGTAAGGCGAATATATAAGCTATAATCGCCTAGACCACAGATACATATATATCAGCTCATATATAATATATGAGGTTTAATATTCACATTTGTGAAAATTAAAAGTCAAATTTAATATTAAAGCGCCGATACACGTGGAATTTGCTGCCTGTCTGTCTGTCTGTTAGTCTGAGCGATTAGCAGGAGATATATTTTTGTCATCGCATCTTATCAATGTCTAGACTCATGATATTTCAACACATAGTAACACGTAATAACTCCATGTGTTATTTATAAAACCATATCATAGATTTAACTTAGCTAGTTTTCAGTGTTAATTAAATGAATTAGTGATTTTTTTTAATTCTATCTCTTAGGTACTTTTTATTTTTTGTTTTTTGTTTGTTTATTGTGAAATATGCAGCTTTAAAATGTTCGTACCATAACTTTAAAAGGTCTTATATTAATTGTTGTAAACAAATAAGGGGTTTTTATGATAATACTACGAAATAACGGCTATAGGTAATAAATAAAAAATGAGTGCATATTTTTGCAGTAATTTTTTAATTTAAAAGTAAATTAATTTTTGGAATGTAAGTTTTTCAAAATAAAATACCTGAAGCAACAAGAGAAAACCGGCGGCTAAGGTTACTCCAAAACTAACTAAAACCAACTAAAAATTGGCCATATGGGCATTTCCGCAGAAAAGTCGACCGTGAACAAAAAATTAAAAGTTAACCAACATTTTTTTTTTGCTTGTATTATTAAAGAGAAATACTCAAAGTTAATTTAATTAAAGAGTTCAAATTTTTCCTATATTGCAATGGAAGGATTTCGGGCTACCAAGTTAAAGTTAAAGTTTTGGTCAGTTTTATTTATTTCAAAACTCTTATGTACAATTGCACTCTTATGCACAACTTTTGCTACAACAACACCTAACCGCAAAATAAATACAAAACAAATATCAATTAACGGTAAAATTTTGATTTGCTTTTAATGATGTTCTGAGGTAACGTCACGCCAGGCAAAAAAGCATTTAGTGCTTTTTTTTCTACGCTGACGTTCAAAAGTGCATGAAATTTTGCATTTTAATAAAGTTAAGTTAATTTTATAAAAAAAATTGTTAAGAAGAAAAACCGTTATTTTATATTAAATTTGAAAAGTAAGTAACGTTACGCCACATTGCTCGAAGTTTGCCTGATTCCGTTACTAAATTTGGTTGCAGGTATTTTAGTGAAATTTTTTTCCAACTTCCCATGGTCGATTGGATAGGAGTTAAAAAAAATATATTATATCTTAATATATAAAAGACAAGCGTCCTGCTCCGTGCTCTATATCGCCCAAACTGTTTATAGTTGTTATTGCTACGCTTCTCAAAACATCTTCAGCCTGTACCAGAACCTGTTTCACTATCATAGTGCTTTTTAAATTAAAAAATTTTTAGCCCAAAAGTATGCACACAAAATTTATTTAATATTTATCAGTAAGGACACATTGACGACGATTGCAACAAAATAACAAATGAGGTGAATTGAAAATTCACACCGTCTGCTACTTAATTATTTTGAATACGACCCGTCGTATGACGGGCTTCTATACTAGTAATAGATAAACTTTATGTTTTATTTACGTCAAATATTTTTTTTTAAATATTTTAACATAAAATGTTCCAATAGAAATTTAAGTAACGTAACGCCAGTAACGTTATGCCAGATGACTAAGCCTAATAAAAAAAATCGAGAAAAGATTTTTTAATTTGATTTATTTGATAAATTTATATTATTTTAAATTCTTCCAATAAAGTTTTGTATAAAAAGTCTTGCCCAATTCGCAGAGGTTTGCAAATTTTCTAATCTAAGTCGAAAACCACTTCTGTTTTTTGTAACGTCACGTCAGTTCATATTTTTTTTTTATATATTTTAATTCTTAAAGTCGATTGTTATAATTTTTGTACTTAATATAGTGCTACTTAATTACTACGCAAATATAAAAAAAAGTTTTTAAAACTTAGACTTCTTCATTCCTTTTTTTTTAATTTTTTCGTACAAAACGTACATTACGCCAGATTGGAAAGATCTTTTTTCAATGTATTTTAGAGCAGAGATTTAAGAAATGGCATCTAAAGTATAGTTTTCGGAATATCCTTAAGAAATAGGTTTTTTGATACCATTTTATTCACTTGCCCATATCTCCATAAAATTTCATCCCAATTGCAGACAAGATGGTTTATTAGTGAAAATGGTTTTTTGTTCTTCAAAGTTTTTTCCAAATAATCAGCAAACGTCCACATTCGAACCAATTTTCAAAATTGTTTTGCCATTCTGAAGTTGGTTCCTCCGAAATCAGGTTTTCGAAGTCCTCAAGTCAGGGCTGTAAGGTGAATGGCCCATCGATACCATGTTTTGAGTGTTTAAAACGCTTTTGCTGGACGTTTGCACAAAACAAAAATCAAAAAATTTAAAGAGCGAATTAAGTAAAGCAAAAATAACTCTAATGTACTCAATTTTGCACTTTTCGGGTACGGTGTGAAGAAAGCAAAATTCATTTCAATAGTTTTTCCATAACTCTTCATAATTGATGACCTTTTTCATAAGTTTTAGACGCTTTTAGATGCTTTCGACCGAATTTTGTAATATTTCGGTTGGAATATTTTGCCATTCCCGCTGAGCACGTTGCCACAGCTCTTCCAGGTTCAATGGAACTGCTTGGTACTAAACCAACAGTTTTTTCTCTATTAACCCCAATTATTGAAATTTTCAATCAAATTTAGGTTGGCACTTGATGCTCTCCACGTCATCAATTCAATATTTTGTTCACTCAGCCATTTAGGTTGGCACTTGATGCTCTCCACGTCATCAATTCAATATTTTGTTCACTCAGCCATTTCGTTACAATTTTCGAGAGATGTTTTTAGTTGCGATCCTGTTGAAATATGACTTCTTCTTCAGGATAGGCAATCATCTTTACAAAATTGGGAAGACTACCAGATATTCAGATAGTCCTCTGTATTAATTATTCCATCGATTTTTTTGAAGAAGTAAAACATTCATCTCCATTTTCGATAATAGCAAATTTCTTTTTTTCAAATAAAATTGGCTTCAATTAGAATAAATTTTCACATTTTTGAAGAAATATTTCTTCACTTGCAGGAAATGGAAATATTTCATGTCTCTAATAATGATAAGTATTTTTCTCGCACAAATACAATCTAATTTATAGAGAAAAATTTATTGAAAATGAAAAATTCTTCCTATATTTTGATAAAAAATGCATTCTGATAAAGATTTTCTTCAATAAAAACAAATCTTTTCTCAAAAATTAAAAAGTTTTTTTCTCTAAAAACGATATATTTTTATAAATTTCATTTTTCATAGAAGCTTTTTATCATTTTTAAGGAATTTTTAAGATCACATCTAGAGAAAAGCATTCTCTATAGCAATGTCTATACCATTTTTCTCTAAATATGATGCCTGTTTTATCATATTGCGAGAAACTATTTTCTGAATGTACATGAAAAATAATTGAGCCCGCTTGAACGAAATTCTGGCTATGACCGTGAATACAGGAATTTATTTTAATAATTATTATAATTATAATTAATGAAATTCAACCCTATGTGTCGTGATCACAATTTTCACAACACTTCAATTGGTCACACAATTTATATTTTAAGCCGAAGGAGAATATCAACAATCGGTGGGAATGGATGCAAACTTAGCTTCGGGTAGGTGCACAGTGATAACCACTATGTTATATCGCAGATGAAGACCAAAGGAAATTATCAGAAGACCAAAGAAAAGAGCCCAAGACTGCTTAGAATCTACATGAGCCTCCTGCCACTGAGCATCTATTAGAATGCAGTCTCCTTTTGTGTAGCTCCTTGTAATGTCCGGATGAAATGCGTATAAGTTAAATAAACAATAAGATATCATTCTGAAAAATTACAAATATATTTTTCGGAAAAACAAATACAAAAAAAAAAATTTTTTTATTATTTTAATCACATATATTGCTACTGAAATTTTTTAAAAAATCATTAAAAAAATTATGGCGGGCATGATAAGACAACTACTCGACCAATCTTACTGAAATTTTAATATGTTATTTTACACTTGTCGATGCATGGAATGAACTACGAACAGAAAAATCTGTTTTATAGTTTTTAAGTTCTTAGCCGATTTTGGCCAAAAAACCTTGGAAATTTTCGAAAAATTAAAAAAAAAATTTTGTGTAATTTTTTTACTAAAAAATATATACTTATTTTATTAAAATGATATCTTATTTTTTATTCAACTTAAAGGCATTTTAAAACACGTCACGTCACGTCCCCTTAAAACGGATTAAAACTGATGAAAATTCCGATTAATCGATATTTCCAAACGTTTTGGTAAGTTCCAATTCGAAGTTAATATCAGAATGCATGACTCCACTGAGCGGAATGTAGAACAGGGCTGTATATTTTATTGACAGATGTTGTCTCTCCTTGTTTTTTATCATTGACACAAACCATATATAGTAAAACGCCATCTATTTGTCAAATCGATTCACATACCTATTACTATAGGTCCATAAGCGCAACCAAAGGGGGGTTTTCGGGGTTTAAACCCCCCCAAAAATTATTCTAGTACCAAGCAAAATAGTATTCAATCAAAGTGAGTCACATCAAGAGTGGTGACCGTGGCATGCAGGTTAAGTGTGTGGCTTAGCATGCTCGGAGCCCGGGTTCGATCCGCAGTCGCGGCGAAAAGTTTTTTCAATAAAAAAATTTTTCTGATCGGTTACCACCTCTCTGCAGACAATGGCAAACCTCAGAGAGCAAATAATGCCATGTAAAGCTTCTTGAGAACATGAACTTTAGCCGTTCGGAGTCGGCATAAAACATGTAGGTCCAGTTCTCGGTCAATTGTGTGCAAACATTTAATAACATACACAACACAATTGATCATTAGAAGCTGGGTCAAAGTCCTTTCAAGGGCTGAAATGGCCAATTTGTTTTTTTTTTTTTTTTTTTGAGTCACATGAAAAGCAATCACACGTTTTATTAAATGAGTGAAAATCCCAAATGTATGTTTCAAATCGATTCTGGTTGATGCATAATCTGCTAAATTAGTCAAATTTTATTCCTTCAGATTGGGCCGGATCGATTTTGCATGGAGAAAAAAAGTGAGCCGGACACCGACTCAAAAGTAAGAAGTACTCTTAAAACTAGAAAATATTTTTTTTTAAACACCTTTACAAAATTTATTTTTCTTGATATTCAAATGCATTTAAGATTATTGGAAAAGAACTGAGCTCTTCTTTCTTTTGGTGTATCGTATGGTGTTGTTAAATCAAAACTGGGTACTATGAAAAATGCGTTTTTTATAAGTGTTAAAAAATATAAATATTCGAAAATCATGAATTTTGTAGTGGAGCGCTATCTGGCGAACATTTAACTAAAAACTGGTTAAAAGAAATCGATTTGCGTACCTTAAAACTCATATGTACCCACTAATATATATATTCCCACCAAAATTTGCCAAAATCAAACAGTAATTATGGCAATTAAATAATAGTTGAGCTGAAGGAAGCTTTTTAATATCGATTTCTCACATTTAATATAATTGTGGCACTTAGTTTTGGTTAAACCTCACCACACGAACGATATATCAATGGAAAGAAGAGCTCAATAATTTTCGAATAAATTTAAATTCATGTGAATATCATGAAAAATACATATTGTACACGTATTTAAAACAGCCTCTTTTCGAAAATGACAAAATATGGATTTTTTGGGGTCTCAATAGAGTTTGTAAACACAAAAAATTTCCAAAATTTTGTTAGTGTACCATGAAAATCTTTAGTCTTGAAAAAATCTTGGGTCTTTAGTCTTGAAAAAATCTTGGGTTTGCATTCTGAAGAAAAAAGTTTATGCAAAAAAATTCGTTTTCTGCAGAAAAAACGTTCAGAAGAACCATAACTGCTCCATGGGGATTTCTCCGATCCAAACAAAATTATACAGAAATTGTTTTTAAGAGTCCCTCTAACTTTTAAGTCGTTGTCTAGGCAAATTTCAATTTCGATCCGGCTTACTACACATGTTTAATTTTTGTTATATTCTGGTTCTGACCACTTGAAGGGTTGTTTGCAATACTTCGATTTGAGGTATCTTTTCAACTTCTAGCATGGAGGAAACTTGAAATATTTGGAAACTAATTAATTCAAAAGTAAGACATAGTAAAAAAGCCTAAATTTGAGGAAATTCGGTTGAGTCACTCGCCACTGAAAAAGTCAAAGAAATTTGCCGTTAAATTGTTATTTTTCGTACTTTTTAAAGTCATTTTTTAAACATCGATAACACAAACTCTACAGAATTAAGTTTATAGTGAAGTCATGTGATTCATTATAAAAATAATTCCGATTGACTTCCGAAAGTGGAGAAAAAAATTTACAATTTCTGATTTTCCATCGTAGTTTCCAAAATCCCTTTCATAAAATTTCTCTAAATTTTTAAATTTTATCCGATATTAAGGAATTATGGCTTATTAGGAAAAAAATATGTTGGTTTAATTTTTCTTCTGTTCGCCCATCCAGTGACATAATATAGTTATACGCCTTATTCATAATCTTTCATTGGATTTTCAAAATCAGTTTCATGAAAATCCCTCAAAACTGCGCAAATATTAACCGATTTTGGAAAAGTGTAGGAAAGACCTATCGCTAAAAATAAATTATTTCGATTTCGTCAGCATTTGCGCATTGGACAAGTAATACCAAACGATTTTTTCAAGTTCAGACTCTTTGTTTTTCATCCCAAGGTGTCAGAAATTTAGCGGTTTTTACTTTCGGAATTGAGCATAATTAGTGCACACTATAGTGAGTCCTTTATAAAGGACGAATTTTAAAACTAATGCTAGCCAATTGGGTATTTTTACAACGAAGTGATGTATGGATGAAAAATGTTCACTGCACTCAGTAAAAAGTTTCTCGGAAAAAAATAAGTTTCTTTCTAAAATATATCGTTTTTAGAGAATAAGACGTTTTTATTTTTGAAAAAAGATTTCATTTTATTGAAGAAAATACTTCGCACAATGAATTTTTTATCAAAATTGAGTAAAAATTTTTAATTTTTCTTAAATTTTTCTCTATAAATGAGAATTTTTTGTGCGAGAAAAATACTTATCATTATTAGAGACACTGAAATATTTCCATTTCGCACAAGTGAAGAAATATTTATTTGAAAATTTTTTCTAATTAAATTATCGAAAATAGAGAATTTTTTTATCGGAGAAAGGTAGGTATTTTTTTCTGAATGAGTGGAGAGAAAAATATTGAATTTTTGCTGACCTTATTGGGACCCGAGTAAATGAAAATATTTTAGCTCAAGCCTTATAACCTTCGTACAACTGCCAAACAAGAAAAAAATCCATTAAACGGCCTACAACTGGTACTTGCAAAATATTTTGGCCGAACAGATCCTAAACAACGTTGAAGCCAGTTTTTTTTAAAACGACCGCTACCACTGCTGTTCACCTTCTGTATGGATAGAATGTCCTGACAGTGACCGTTTTAATTAAAAACAAAAAAAAATATGGTACTGGTCATGCCTGAAGTTTGAACAAGGAACCATTAGTGCAAAAATTGAACGCACATACCGCTACAACTCAGCCGCTGTAATTACGTAAAATTGTTTTTATATATAAGTTCTACATTTGATAAAACCCCCCCAAAAAAAATTCCTGGTTGCGCCCCTGTATAGGTCTGTTCACGTACTTTACTTGTTAAAACTTGCAGGGAGAGAGTAAAAGAAGAATTGAGGAAAAAATATGTATGAAGCGAAAATTAGCAGAAAAAGTACGTGAACAGAAAACTAGTAGAAACTTGCAAGTTAACAACAGCTGATCAAACGAATTGACAGTTTATTTTAACCGCAAAAAACTGCTGCTGTAACTTAATGTTATAAATTGTCGAAATCATTTCTTGTATCCTACCAACATTAACATTTATAGCCCATACACAATGACGACAACGGGCGACGGACGACAGGTCTCCACTCTGTCGTTGTAGAGAAATTTCGGGCGACTTGAATTTTTTAAACGCGACAACAACAAGCTACAGCAGAAAGTGCTTAGTGAAATCAGCAATATTTTTTTCAGGTTATTGAATTGACTTTAAATTAAATTATATTATTTAATAAACTTACTTCAAAGTTTGCAATTAAATATATAAATTGAACACAAAAACGTGCACTCGAGCAGCCGGCATGAAAAAAACACGAATGTAAACAATGTTTGACATTTACTTTTGTCTGTTTTTGTCGCCAAATTAGAATTAAATTGAAGCTGGCTACAGCTACATTTGATGTCGGGCAACAATGTCGTCGCGATTGTCTCCAAAAGTTCATCCCATAAGAAATACATGTAAAAAAAAAGTGACGTTTGACGCTCGTCGCTCGTTGTCGTCATTATGGATGGGCTATTATACTTATATTTATTTACCCTCAGCATCATAAATGTTTCTTTTTCCATCCATTTTAATAGGAAATCCACAGAAAAATTTTTGACAGCTTGTGTTTTTTTTTTTGACAAATAGTTTTTTTCAGTAGTTGCAAGTTCTTGCAATTAGAAATTTTGCTAGCAGAAACTTGCAACTTCTTTTTTCTCTCCCACTTTTTTACGCTCTCGTTTTCCTCTCTCGTTGCAAGTTTTTCGAGTAAGTGAACGCTTTACTAGTAAAAACTTGCAATAATTGGTAACAATTTGTAACAATTTTTTGTTACTGAACAAACCTTATGTAACGTAATAAAATGTTGAAATATCATCAAGAATTTGCTTACATTTATTTCTAAATTCTTGCTGTCTCTTAAAACTTATTTTATAATTTTTTAACGACTTCCAACACTGCTTTGCTATGCTTACGTGATGCGTTCACAAGAACTTGTCATTTTTTAAAGTTAAAAAAACGCATACATATATACAATGTTTTCCTTAATACATACACGTATTTACATAGTATCACCGTTACGTTGAATCAAAATGTTTTTAATGTCAATGTTGTTGTTTTTGTTGCTGCCATTGTTGGCTGTTAGTTTTTTTTCTAAGAAACGCATCACGTTTTCCCGTTTAGTTGTTGTTTTTTTCCCCCATTGTTGTTGTTGTAATGACACATATGTTACATGAACTGCACATGCGTCAAATTTCTTAAGCTTTTCCATGCATTACACAGACTTGACTATATAATTTCACCATTTTACTTTTGACTTCAGGACAAGCAGTCGTCGTCTGGAAAAAAATTCACTTTAGTTTTCTTTTAACAACCGGACGCCACTCTTTGGCGGACGAGTCTGCTGGAATTTTTAAAAAAGAAGAAAAAAAAAAAGCCAAAATAAGAATTGATTTTTTAAGGAACTTTCAAAAAGACCCTTCAAACTTATATATATATATATATATAAGCAGTGAAAATTGTGAAGAGACTCTAGTGTAGGAGCTCTTGAACTGAAAAGAATAACAACCAAAAAAAACTGCATGAAAACTTTCAACAATTTGCAGAACTTTCGGTGTTTTAAGTTCTTGACTTTGCGTTAAATCGTTTAATTTGTGTTTTTTTTTTCTACCTAATTCTCGTCTAATTTGTGAATGTTTAATATTTGGTGATTCGTAATGATTTTTTGAGTGTTCAATCATTTCGTTCTTTCTGATGCTAAGAAAATATTATAAACGCAAGAAACAGAAACTCTCCAGAAACTTATCGCTTTTAGTGATTTTCGAAATTTTCGCGAGTGAAAATAAAAGTTTTCAATTATTAAGCAATGAACTTAATACTAAATATGAGCGATAAAATGTTTATATTGATTTTATTTTATTATAACGGTTCTTATAATTGGAGTAAAAAGTTTTAAATCGAAGCCGAAGGCAGCAGTAAAAGTTTAAAAGGCAGCAAGTTAAGGTAATGAATAAATTGCATGTTTAAAACTTGGTTTTTATTGTTATTTTACCGTTATTTGGTTGAATGAGAAAAAAAACAAAATCCAATTTTCGCATTGCGTCTCTGTCATTTACAAATATTGATTTTTATCCAGTCCAATTATGCACCAGACAACGCTATTGTTATGGTTGGTCTGGTGAGACAGTGGTGGCTATAAAAATGTTTACATAAAAATTAATTCTTACAACTACATATAAGTTACTTGAAGCTGCTTGAAAGCGCGGCTTATCTTGTTATTCTATCATGGTACTGCTCTCTCGAACTTGCAACTTGCTTAAACTATAATAAAATTAACCAAGTAGCAGTGACAGTTCTTTTGGTGAATATAAGATGTAAAAAATAGAATAGAGTTGAGAGCTCTCAACAGCTGATGAAGAATTTTACAACAACACGGTGGTTTCGAGAAAAATGTCAGCTGTCACTACTAACTTGTTCATTCTATCATGACTTGGAACTTTATTTGAAAAATTTCCGCAAGCAAAAATCAAACAGCTTTGAACAACCGTCCGAACACCTTCGTGAATTATGTTAAAATACAAATTACTTATAAATAATACTAGTATTTTAGAAATTTTTATGTCCTTTACAAAAAGTATAGATTAAGGAAAAAATACGTTTTTCTATACTTGATCTGAACATACTTCACAAATAATAATTGTTAAATTTAAGGCGACAGCTGATTTTGATGCAAGTTTTTCCCAAAAACATATAAACTTGAGTGTTCTCTACAAGACCTTAAAAATGAAATGTGCGTAGGGTTTGGTCCCTATCACATTAAAGTTGCCTCATGAAAACCAAACCAGCCTAAGGATATGGACAACTTACTACGTTGACAACCACCGCAAACGAAAAACGGACAATAATTTACGGATCTGCACCTGAAATGTCTGGATTCTTTATAGAGAAGGTGCTTCTGTCAAATTGGCACTGTCATCCAGCATATGCGATGGAAAGTACAAGACTGCTCTAAGAGAGCAGAATGCGATATCTAAATACTACAGCTGCCATGCGAAGAAGCTAATTTGGATGCGGAGGAAAAAGACGATTCTGTCAAGGACTTCATCTAAGCGAGACTTTACCTAGAGGACGTGTATCATCACAGCCCGGCCCATGACGTGAAAATAGTGCTCGGCGATTTCAATGTGAAAGTCGGAAAAGCAGGCAGTTTTGGCTCCGCTGTAGGTCAGCCACGAGACCTTTGAACAACGGTCTAAGACTGATCGACTTCGTCGCGGCACAAAACATGGTAGTTGGTAGTACCAGATTCAAACACCTCGGTATTCAAAAGGCATCCTGGCAGTCTCCGGATCGAAAAACGCGAAACCAAATTGATCATGTTGTGATCGACGGAAGGCACGCTTCAAGTGTACTGGAAGTGCGCACTTTTCGGGGTGTCAATATTGACTCTGACCATGATCTTGTTGCAGCCAAGATCCGCATGCGATTGTGCAATGCAAAGAATATAAGCTCAGGTATGCAACGAAAGCTTGATGTCGATAAGCTGCTATCACAATGGACCGCCGAGACCAACTCCGCTTAACCACCAATCAACGATGAGGGAGTGGAAATTTCACCACCTAGCCCTGGCGAGGTTAAAGTTGCTATCTAGCGACTCAAAAATAACAAAACAGCAGTTGTGGACGGCCTGGCTGCTGAATTGTTTAAAACCGGTGACGGTGAATTAATAATAAGGAGCATTCATCAACTCATCAGCAAAATATGGCTAGCGAAAGCATGCCCGACGATTGGAATCTCAGTGTGTCTTGTCCTATAAAGGGTGTTTTTTTAGAGGTATAGAACTTTAAAATGGAATAAAACAAGAATGAATTTTTAAAATTGGCCTGAAATTGACTTTATTCCAAACATAATCTTTTGAAATTATAATTTAAATATGATTTGTGGCATATGACCGACACGGTCAGCTCGGACGTTATCTAATCTGTAGGTCCCATTGACAATCACTTTTTCCAACATTTGTGGCCATAACTCAGCACTAACGCGGCGAATTTTGTCCTCCAAGTGGTCGATCGTTTCGGGCTTATCGGCGTAGACCAGCGATTTCACATATCCCCAAACAAAGTCTACCGACGTTAAATCGCTTGATCTTGGATGTAAATTCACGGATCCGAAACGTGAATTATTTGGTTACCAAACGTTTCCTTCACTAATTCAATTGTGAAACGAGCTGTGTGACATGTTTCGCCGTCTTGTTGAAAGCACAGCTCCTGCAAATCATGATTTTTAATTGAGGAACGAAATAGTCAGTAATCATGGCTCTAAAGTATTATCTTCACTCCAAATATGGCAATTTTATTTATTGAACCAAAAGTGATCTTCATCAACGGCAACGGCAATCTTGTTTTGGGCCCATTCACCGAATTTGGAAGCGTTGTTCCAGCGTCAGTCTATTCATGTTGATATGCCAAACTAAAGTAAATACAAATCACTTGACAGCTGAAAAAATGGCAGCCAGCTAAAACAGTGTTATCAACTTACAGTTCTATAGCTCTAAAAAACACACCTTTACTTATGCTCAATGAGACAGAAGATTATTTTTTACTTATAGATGGTGATAAGATGCCAATGAATTGGTACACTATACAAATTTTTAACATTCTTTACGAATACATTTCACTGAGATTATCTATGGATCTAGTTGGCTTATTGAAACTTTTTAAGTTTGTTGGACTCTTCGTTTTTTTCGTTTTAAGAACTCTTTGGATAAAAATCTGTGAATTTTTTATGTATAGGTTCCACTTACTTTATGATTATTTATGAGATTATTTATGAATCTAGTTGCGGGTTTTTGGAACTTTGTTGAAATTTCTTTAACTTGTATACAAAGTTAACAAATCCTTGAAATAATCAAATCTTTATAAAACGTTATTAAGACTTTTTTATGACTTTTTATTTAAAAGTCAGTTTTAATGGGATTATCATGATTATATATGATTATTGGAACTTTATTGAATGATGTGGAATCTCAGGAAAAAAAATCTGAGATTTTGACAAATATGCTCCACTGGGATTTTTTATCAATCAAGTTGGGTTATTGCAAATTTTAAAGATTTGAAAGGTCTTCGAATAAAAATCGGGATTTTCTATGGATCTTGTTGGGTTGTTGGAACTTTTGTGGGTTTTTTAAACTTCTTGTATAATTATATAGGATTTTGTACACTTTGGGTAAAATTTGTTACTAAAAAATAATCAAAACTTTATTTTGGATTTTGTGGATTCTTTAAAAAAACAAAAATCTATTTTGAATCTCGTAATCTAATCGTGATCTATCTTAATCTTGTTGAAGATATGGAACTTTTTTGGGTTTTGTGAACCCCTTTGAGTGAAATCTATGATTGCTACCTATTTAGCAGGTATCTACAAAGAACGATATTTCCTTTCACAGTCTTACCAAAGTGCACGTGGTCGTGAATGAGAGCTTTAAAATAGTTTTTAGGGCACGCTTTACTTTTGGTCTGTTGAATCTTATGCAACTCTGCAACCCAAACTCATCTTTCCCAGTATTTGAGAACAGTTTTAATTTTTCTTTAACTATCATTCGTTAAATCATTTGAAGTACATTTCATTTTTGTTAAACTCATTTTTGTTACTCCTAATAAAGCATTGAAATTGACTCCACGTGTTTTTAACTCGTCTGCGTATAAATTCTGCCAACATAGGTTATGGGCCCAGAGATTGCTCAAATTGATTTCTGGCCTGGTTAGTGAACGCGGTTTAATTAGTTTGATTTTTGATTGTAAATTTATTTTTGTTTTACAATGGCAAATTCGGTTGCTAATATTGAAAAACTGAGCGTTGAAAATTATGCTACGTGGTGTATACAGATTAAAAGTTTGCTGATAACTTTGGACTTGTGGCGTCCTATAAATGAGGAGTGTCCGAAGGAGAGTACTGCAAAAACGTCTTGGATGATAAGTGACCAGAAAGCTCTTGCCACAATAATGTTGAGCGTCAAGCCAAGTGAATTAATACACATCAAAAACTGCATCACGGCAAAAAGTGCTTGGGATGTCTTAAATTCACTTTATAAGGCGGATACAGCTTCAAGGAAGGTAAAGTTATTCAAAAAGTTGGTTCAGTTTAAACTAAATAACGCGGAAAGGTTTTCGGTGCAACTAAATGAATTTTGTTCCACAATTGATGAGTTGAAAGAAATTGGAATTGCTTTAAATGATGATTTATTGTGCGTGCTTTTGTTGTGTAGCCTTCCAAATGAAATGGACAATTTTGTTGTTGCCATAGAAAGTAGAGACTCACTTCCAAAATTTGACACTTTAATATCTAAAATTTTGGAGACAGAACAACGAAAAGGTGATAAAATTGAGGGTTATGGTGAAAACGTGTTTTCTGCAAGTTCTAGAGATGAGATTAAACGTTATAATAAAGGTTATTACAACAACAGCAACAGCAGCACTCAATACAGGAACACTCGATTCCAAGAGAACAAGACCAAGAATCAAAACGGGAATAATTTTAACAACAATATAAAGTGTTACCGATGTGGAAAGAGAGGTCATATACGTTCTCAGTGCAAGTATTCCAGCGGTAGAGGTGCAGGTGAAGCTGCGTGCTCGTTATTTGAAGAGAACAATAGTATAAGCGACGTTTGGATTTTCGACAGCGGAGCTACGTCGCATATGTGCAAAAATGCTCAATTCTTCGAATCTCTGCAGAAAACATTGCAAAAAATTATATTAGCATCAGGTGAGAGTATTTATGCGCATGGCATTGGTACTGTTAAATTAGCGACAGAATGCTCAACAGTTACACTCAATAACGTGTGGTATGTTCCTGATCTTCACTCAAATTTCTTCTCCATCGGCAAAGCGATTGAGTATGGCAATTCCATAATATTTTCGGCGAATGAAGCAATAATGAAGAATAAAAATAAAAACAATGTTTTGACAGCTAAACTAAAAGGTGGATTATTTATTGTTGAATGTAATGCAAAGAAAAAAATTGAAAACATAAACAGTGTAATTGACGAAAATATTGTTAACAAATGGCACAAAAGGTTCGGACACATTAATATAAGTGATTTAAATAAACTTTCAAGAAAAAATATGTGCCACGGTCTTGATATAAAATTTCCAAAAACAATTGATTGTTTTTCGTGCGCAATGTGCAAAATACTAGTAAGCCATATTTAAACTATGGAAATGTTTATTCAAAAGATGTCTTAGATCTGGTTCATAGTGACTTATGTGGGCCTATGGGTATTAAGTCACTAGGTGGAGCATCATATTTTATCACTTTTATTGATGAATACTCGCGCAGCATAAAAATTTATTTTCTTAAAAACAAATCCGATGCATTCGAAGCATTCAAAAATTTTGCTGCGACCGCGGAGAAGCAGACAGGCCGCCAAATTAAAGTTATGCGAAGTGACAATGGAAAAGAATTCATTAATTCGCAGTTTCAGGATTATTTTTCCTGTCGTGGAATTGTGCACCAAACAACTGTTCCCTATACCCCACCACAAAACGGCGTGGCCGAAAGGGCCAACAGGACAATTGTGGAAATGGCTCGCTGTTTGTTGGAATCGTCAGGGTTACCTCAAAATTTGTGGGGTGAGGCTGTAAATGCAGCAGCGTACATCCGGAACAGGTCACCAACGAAAGTTCTTGCTGAGATGACTCCATATGAGAGGTGGTATGGCAGAAAACCAACAGTGTCACATCTTAGGATTTTTGGTTGCGATGCTGTCGTTTTGAACAAACGACCTAAACAGCGGGGCAGTAAATTTTTGCCCAAAGGTGAAAAATTAAAATTTGTCGGTTATCAAGACCACACTAAAGGATATAGGCTGTTTAACATGCAAACGAAGAAAATAGTTATCGCTCGAGATGTTATATTTTTTGAGGAATCTTTCGAGAAGGTGAAAAACAGCGATGCTTGCGTCGAGGAGTCATTTTGTGTCGACCTATCAAAGCATTCTGATGATGCAGTAGCTGTGGATCAAATTGTGGAAAAATCTTCGCCAACAGACGAATCCAGAGAACAGATTCAAGGTCAAACTGAGATGAAGCACACAGTGCCTGATGAAAGCGATACTGCGAAGCAAAATTCAGTGGAAACTGAATCAGAATCTGAGGAGGAGCCAATAATCGTGCCAGGTAAAAGAAAGAGAGGAAGACCAAAGTTGGTACGAGATGGAAGCAAAGGTAGGCCTAAAAAGGTTTACTGTACTGAAGTTGGTCAGGAAATGTTAAATGCTGTCATTGAAAATCCAAATACGATCGCTGAAGCGTTAAATTCGCAAAATGCTATGCAATGGAAAGACGCGATGCAAGCTGAATATGATTCGTTGCTGAAGAATAATACTTGGAAGCTTGTGGACAAACCAACAAATAAAAACATTATTGGATGCAAGTGGGTGTTTACCTTAAAGCGAAAGCCGGATGGATCCGTCGAAAAACATAAAGCAAGACTCGTAGCACAGGGCTGTTCCCAAAAATACAACGTTGACTACCAAGATACATTTGCACCTGTGGTTCGTCACTCAACGATACGTTTATTATTAGCGTTGTCGGCGCGGTATGGCTTGTTTGTTAATCATGTGGACATTGTGGCTGCTTATCTGAACGGTGACTTGGAAGACGACGTTTATATGTTGCAACCTCCGATGTTTGAAGAGCAAGAAAACTCCCACAAGGTCTGTAAGCTAAATAAAGCACTATATGGTCTCAAACAAGCGGGTCGGGAGTGGAATAGGAAATTTACGGATATATTACTCCAAATGAAATTTAAGAGATGCAATTCTGACACCTGTGTTTATATAAAGCAAAGTGGCAGCAATATTTGTATCATTGCTCTTTATGTCGATGATATGCTGTTGGCGTGTTCGAGTCAGCGAGAAATGGAAGAAATAATCGATTCTCTCAATCAATATGTAGAAGCTGTCGACCGAGGTCCGATATCATTTTATCTTGGAATGGAAATCGAGAGATCAAATATTCGAGGTGACATCGTTATTCATCAAGGGCGCTATACCGAAGAGTTACTTCAACGCTGGGGTATGGAAGATTGCAAGCCTGCTGCAACGCCTTGGCCAGCTGGCACAGTTTTGCAAAAATGTGATAAACAATGCGAAGGTTTAGACATCAAAAGCTATCAAAGTTTGATAGGTGCTCTTATGTACTTAGCAGTTATTTCGAGGCCAGATATTGCTCATGTTGTGTCTAAGTTATCACAATTCAATTCGCATCCTCATAAAGAACATATGCAAGCTGCAAAATATGTTCTGAGATACCTTAAAAAGGATCCAGTAGGTAAATTAACATTTTCTAATAATCAAGAAAACTTTGTGTGCTTTACAGATGCTGACTGGGGTTGTGACTCATGCGACCGTAAATCGTTCACAGGGTACGTCATGTTTGTGGCAGGTGGACCAGTGGCATGGGAGTCGCGTAAGCAGTCAGTGGTAGCGTTAAGCACGATGGAAGCAGAGTACATTGCTCTATGTCAGGGCACTAAAGAAGTTGTATTTCATCGTGGTTTGCTGAGCGAAATGGATTTTGTGGAATATATCAGTAAACCAACAACAATTTTCTGCGACAACCAAGGTGCGCAATTTCTTGTGAAGAATCCAACGGTGCAGAGAAAAAGTAAGCATATCGACATACGATATCACTTCATTCGTGAGAAATATGAAAAGGGCGAAATTGAAGTCGAGTACGTGCCTACAACTGAGAATGCAGCTGATATACTCACCAAAGTTTTGTCAAAAGGGAAGCATATCGATGCTTGTAATTTATTAAGAATATAAATAAAATATAGTTTTGTTTTAAATTTTAAATTTTTTGGGTGTGTTTGGATTGAGCGGGAGATTGTTGAATCTTATGCAACTCTGCAACCCAAACTCATCTTTCCCAGTATTTGAGAACAGTTTTAATTTTTCTTTAACTATCATTCGTTAAATCATTTGAAGTACATTTCATTTTTGTTAAACTCATTTTTGTTACTCCTAATAAAGCATTGAAATTGACTCCACGTGTTTTTAACTCGTCTGCGTATAAATTCTGCCAACATGGTCACTAAATTAAGTGACATTTTTTATTGTTTTTCATAGAGAAATAAATTTTATTAACTGTTTTATTCATTTTGCGTGCCATCGAAATGCTATTAATTCTTGACCATTAAGGTCAAGTTTTTTAGATTTTATCATTTAGAAAACTTTAAAAAATAAATTGTCATAAAAGAAGCTTGACATGGCATGAAGGTTATTAAAATAAATTGTGCCACGAGAAGGTTATTAAAATAAATTGTGCCAGGATTATTAAATTGAAACATTAAACGCCAAAAAAACATTAAATCGACTGCTACATAAAGCTAAAGCGATGATGCGAGAAATTATAAATCTATATATAAATAGGCGTAGGGAAAACAGTTAAAATCATTTGTGTTTCTCAACCGATTTTATTAATTTTTTTTAATGAATCAGAGTGCGGAGAAGGTGTGCACCGACTGTTTTTAAAAGATTTTTTTTTCCAAATTTTTATGAAGAAAATTTGTTTATTACATTAATTTTGTATCGAATCAATATGTGAACAGGTCGAATTTCGGCCGCTGTCGAACTCTAGTAAATAATAAATATTCTTCAAGTACCCAAACGAACATAGCATTCCGCTTATGATATTTTTACTTTGCCACCACTGTCGACTTCACTCTCAATATGTTGAGGGCAACACTCAAGGGAGTCACTGGAACTGGTGTCTGCGTATTCGAACGCGTGTTTCATTCCAGTTTCATTTTTCAACAGCAGACAACAAAAGTAGCCAACCAAAAGCAGCTTCCAGTGCAATTGTATGGGAAGACTTAACGTATGGCGGCGCATGTGTCAAAAGGATATAGATTCATTATGAGCAGTTTTCCCACAAATTGTTTGTTTATGAATTTTACAAGCAACAGAAAGGAACACGTGATGGAAAATGTCCTCGTGCAACAGCAATAGCAACAAAATTCAAATAATATTAACCTTGCTCTCGTTGTTGTTGTTGTTGTTGTTGTTGTTCATGTTGCTAGAGTTACTTTTTGTCTGAATGGGTTCTAATCAAACACCCACCTTTAACGTTAACGAGTTTTGGACGCCTTACCGCCGGCCGGTGGCTTTATAAGGATCATGTGGCTAACCGTGGGTGGTGTACACGTTATACTTAAATTATTTATGTTTTTTTTTTCCATTTTAATTCTCGGTAATGTGGCCTTTTAATGATATGTTGGCTTTATATTGAAGCCTTTTGTGGCCGTCGTCAATGTTGTGACTGACGTAAGTGAGAGAGAAAATGCCAAAGTTACTGACGTCAGTGCTGGTTATATTTGGCAATGATCTACTTTGGAGTCGTCCTGTTGCCATGAGATGTTGTTATATTTGTTTTTTTTTTTGTGATGATTTTTTTTGTTTTGTTATTTTATTTTTTTTAGTTTTTATACTAAGAACTTGAACAAACTGGCTTCAAACAACGCACAAAGGTTAGGTCTCAGGTGATGTAGAAAGGACACGTTGTGTCAACCGTTGACGTGCGCTTACTTCGTTTGTTCAATGATTTTTATTGAATTTGATTGTAATTGTTTGGTTTTATATTTTAGCTACCCTAGTGGATTGTTTCTTAAAGACGCACCATCGGCGCTGTTATGGGAAATAAGATTATTATTTTTACGCGAGTTGGGAAATAAAATCAAAGAACACGTTTTTGGTGTATTCAGTTTCAATTCCATTCCTAGAATTTAAGCAGTAGCTTAAAATTTATAGCAAATACCGTGGGATGTGAAAAAAATGCCACTCTTCTTGAAAGTTTTGAAGTTATGCTGCTTTTTCTACTACCTTTTAAAATAAAATTGCTTTTCGTGTTTGTCATGAAACGAAGTCAGCAATCAAGAATATACTTAATCCTGACCAACTTTTATTAATTGTGGAAACTAACTACCAAAATCAGTATTCAGTTAGAGAATGTTATAGAGTTCTTCAACATAATTTTGGTCGTTGTTAGCGTAATCAGCGCACTATTCGTAACACCATCACCAAATTTCGAACCTCTTTCACGTTATTAGACATTCATCATTCAACCAGAGTGCATAGTGCATGTTGAGAATATAGCTGCAATAGCAGCATAAAATAGTGGTTGGCATGGTTGACTGCCAACCCAGAGGTTCCAGGTTCGAATCCCGGTCTAGCCATGGTCCTACGCTTTTACATTTCTTCAATTCTTTTCTCATTTCTAATCAACTGAAATTGAAAGTTCTTCAAAATATATGACTTCGGAAGCTGTGGTTGGTGGTAGATATGTTTATGGAATAAGATTGCTTAATAGTCCGAATTGACTTAAGTAAAGGCATAACACTTACCTCAGATTGAAATTCGCATGTTGATATAGCGCTTTGCCACACATACAACGTTCTAAAATTGTTTCTCTTAATATCGCTTTCTCTCCTACTTATCAATCTCCACATTTCCGAATCAAGACAGACTTGACTGTATAGGTTTGGCACTTGAAATCCTAGGTGCAAAGCTTAAAAAAAATTATCGTCCCATGTCAATCATATGTTGTGTCATTGTCATTGTGACAGTATAGGATTAGATAGTTATGGATCGCTACACGAAAGAACAAAGCATTAAAATTGTTGAACTCTGGATCTTAAACTCAAGTCGATGGTGCAAACGCTTCGATCGATTCACCAAAAATGAAGTCGCAATCACCACATTAGTGGGTCCTTACTTGATGTTCCTATGCCAACCAGAGTGCGAACATCACGCAGTGCTGAGAATATTTTTGCCCTAAGTGCAAGTGTCGTCGAGTCCCCCGAAATATCAGTTCGCCTTCGTTCGCAACAATTGGCTATTTCCGTGACCACAAAGAATCGAATTTTGCACTTCGACTTGAAGTTAAATCCATATAAAGTTCAATTGACGCAGTAGTTGTTGCCTCGTGAACATGTACAAAGCCGTACATTCGCCCTGGAAATGATTGCTGAATATGATGATTTATTCAAATTTCAGACGGGGCTCACTTCCATCTTGGCGGCTATGTTAGCAAGCAAAACTGTCATTTCTGGGGCTCGGAAAATCCACAAAGGATCGTTTAGAAGCCAATGCATCCACCACGAGTCACTGTTTGGTGCGGTTTATGGGTCAGAGGCATCGTCGGACCGTTTTTTTGTTCGAAGATGAGGACGGAAAAACCGAAAATGTCAACTCTGAGGCGGTGCCGGATGTTGAAGATCAGGGTCTGCGCTACAACAGACGGTTTCAACAGGACGGCGGTCGCAAATTCCCGAACCGTGTAATTTCTCGCGGTGATATGAATTGGCCGCCCAGATCAAGAGATTTCACGCCGTTAGAATTGCGGGTGGGTTACACGAAGGATAAAGTCTATGTGAATGATTCAAAGACGATTCCAGACTTAACAAGTAAAGAAAGTCTAAAGTCGGTCTAGGCCGACTATGCAATACCCTAAACCTACTTTTCAAAAACAAAAATTTTTTATTGTAAATGATCGTCTCCGTGGGCGGATGAAGCCTATACTTTATATGCATTTAAATGTTGATGAAAAATTTACACATACCAAGTTTTATTCCTGTAGCTCACAGTTAATGCCTTTATTGTGCTTTCGCTATGGGAGGTGCGCGTGTTCATGGACGGATTACTCCCAATTTTGGAACACACCTTAGTTTTGGTATAAAATACATACATAACAAATATAATTTCTCTATGACAAACATAACCTTATTTATTGAGTTTTAAACTTTTTGGGTTGTATGGGAGGTAGGCGTGTTCGTTGGCGGATGACGTCCATTTTTCAAAACCATCTTTGTCTTGTCATAAAAAACATACGTGTCAAATTTTAGCTTTGTGGCTTAAACAGACGCTTATTTATTGCGTTTTCAATTTTTGGGTTGTATGGGAGGTGGGCGTGTCCGTGAGCGGATGACGTCCATTTTTCGAAGACATCTTTGTGTTTGTATAAAACACATACATATCAAATTTTAATGTTGTAGGGTTATTATAATCTGAGTTATCGAATTTTCATATTTCGCGTTGTATGGGAGGTAGGCGTGTCCGTGGGCGGATGATGTCCATTTTTCAAAACCATCTTTTTTTTGTTATAAAAAACATATGTGCCAAATTTTAGCTCTGTAGGTTAAACAGGGGCTTATTTATTGCGTTTTCAATTTTTGGGTTGTATGGGAGGTGGGCGTGTCCGTAAGCGGATGACGTCCATTTTTCAAAGACATCTTTGTGTTGGTATAAAACACACACACCAAATTTTATTATTGTAGACTTATTATGAGCTGAGTTATGCAGTTTTAAATTTTTGCGTTGTATGGGAGGTAGGCGTGTCCGTGCGCGGATTCCAAAAATATTCAATAGTTCAGATTCTTGGGTGCATGTGACCATGTGTACCAAGTTTCATCCAATTATCTCGACTCCTTCTTCTTAAACTGTGTTTACGATATCCAACACACAGATGGACGGACGGACGGACGGACATAGATAGCTCGACTCACGTGGTGACGCTGATCAAGAATATATATACTTTTCTATACCGGACTCGCTTCGTTCTATGCGTTACAAACGTTTGCACAAAGTTAATATACCCTGACCTTTCAGGTTTAGGGTATAAAAAGCGATATTAGATCGATGATTCGGGCCATTTCGCAGGCCATACTGCAAAATTTCATCGAAAATATGGGCGAAAGAGTGAGATATCTTCGAAACAGTCACGATGAACATATTCGCGAAATAATTTGTGACACATATTAAATGCTATTGTGTGACCTTTTGAACGAAATAATTTATTTTGAAAAATTTCGAACCATTTGCATTTTATTCAAAATCAAAGTACCACACGTATTAATGGATCACCTTTACATTAAGAATGGTTGATCACTTGACTATATCGATGTCGGCTTACAGCCCATACCAGTAAATTGTTTCATGGAATTTGGAACCCGCCATTGACGCAGAATGGACTCAAGATCTTACGAAGGATCTTTCTCTCAAACTCCCCAAAATTGGTTCATCATAGCTGCATAACATTCAAGTTTGTGCTGTATTACTAGAACGGGTATGATTATTGGCTTATAGAGTGTGAATTTTGTTCGTCGAGAGAGGAATCTGCTTATCAATTGATTACTGAGTGTAAAATAAGACCTGTAGAACGAGAATGCTGATATTGTTGAAGGAGTTAACGCAAGATACCAAGAGATCAAAACCAACTCATAGAACATGTAAAGGAAAATTTAGTGAAGGGTAATTTTATGACGCTGAATTTTGTGAATGATAATTTGAAAAAAAAAGGTGAATTCTGAAAAGAGAAATTTTGTAAATATTATTTTGTAAAGGGGAATCTTAAGCCTAAAGACTAGTAAAAATTCTGACTAGTGAAATTCTGACAAATATTGTGTTGCGTAGAAATTGTAAAATTTTAGAAAATCATGCTTTACTTTTCAAAATAAAGAAAAATAAATATATTAAAATAAAAAATGTTCGACAACTGCCACTTTTCACATCAAAATAAATAGGCAATATTTATTTTGATGAGGCAATAAATAGGCAATAGCTTCAATAAAATTGTCGTGAAAAAATGTTGAAATAGAAATGTTGTGGGCATATTTCACAGCGGAACAGAGTACTACTTTGACGAACATCTTATGAAAATTTTCACAAGTATTTCACATGTATCGTTTTTTGTATGAAGACTCGAATGAAATTTCACATGAAACTGAACAGAGTACTAGGCTTTACCAAAGAATTATTCATATGTGAAAGTTGTTTTTGAGCGAAAACAGTTGGAAATCTGGTACTCGCCGCTTTAAAATTTGGAATCGTTATCAGGTCCAAACCTTTTCACCACAAAATATCAACAAATTTTTAAAGTTTACAACCCTTTTGATTTTTTACAAAAAAATATTGAATTTTGCTCAAACGTCATATCTACTGTAGTTTTTCATGATTATTTCGACACTTTTTGGCGCCATTTTTTTATCACTAATGATGCTTTCTTTTATTGGAACTATTAATGCCACCAGATTTCGAGAATTTGACCCATACTTTATTGACTTCAAGTTTTAATTAACGATTGTTTGAATAATTAAAAATAAAATAATATTTTTACGTGTGCTGCCATTTTGAAAAAATTGTCTCCTAGTAACAGTATATGGCCAAATAGTTCTCCAGTCCGAGTTTCAATTATTTCCAAAGCTAGTCAACATAACAAAATTTTATTTTATAGGTGGAGCTATATTCCTAGTCCAATGCCCGTTCTAGTTTCCCATTACCAGAACATCACCAACCAAATAGTAACTCCATTTTGAATTTTAAATATTCTGTGACTGTTACTTCTATGTCGAAAATTTGATTTGTATGGGCGAAGCCTCACTCCATTTTCCAATGATCGTATCAGTTTTCAGTAGAAACATCTGTCCAATTTGTAACTTAACACTTAGTAACTATTGAGTTTCATTGTTCGTATCAGTTTTCCTGTAGAAAGACCTGTCCAATTAGTAATTTAGTATAGAGTTTCATTGCTATGCGACTTTTAGTTTCAAAGCTATTCAATATCAAAAATGTGAATTATATAGGCGGTATCACGCCTCTCTTGTCAATGCTTGCTCTAGTTAACCAGTTGAAGCACATGACTTAAAAATAAGTTTGTACCAAATTTCATTAATGTGTAACTTTAACTCTTAGTTCGAAAGTTGTATCGAAAATATTGGCTCTGAAAAAAGTACCACGCCCATCTTGTAACCGCCATAAAATGTTACCAATAGAACGGTACATGTACATTGAGTTCAAATACCGTTTTCCGAATCTGTGCGAACTATTATTCCTAAGATAATTCATATCACAAATTTTGGTTGTATGGGAGATGCCACGCCTCCTAATCCATTCGAAATATAACTTTGCCTATATTCTGAACAAAAGTGCAAGCAATAAGTTGACAAAGTTGTAACGCAATCGGATGAACAATATTGCAGCACACAAGGAACGAAGAAACAAACTAACTTTCATTTATATAAATCAGATTGGAAAGAACTGTCGAAATTTCGATATTTTCGACTGTTACCTATTCCTAAGAAAAACTAACACAGGAAGTTGTAAATTTTAAACAGTTCCACTGTGCATTAGCCTTCATTAAGTTCTGCATGCAACGTGACAAACAAAATAATCAAATAATTGATTTAATAAAATAAATATACAAATTAAAAAAAAAAAACATCACTGACTTGTTATCAGCTCGAAACTGTGCAAGACTGTGCAAACAAGAGTCCAGATTAGGAAAATAATAACATTTTCAAGTACTGTCGCTGGGTGAAAAAAGCTAAATGAAAATTTGATGATTACAAGAAATTCTCAAACCACATATTTCAAGGAATTTATATAAATGCTAATTCGCTGATTTTTTTCTAATCAATTTTTTAAAATAAAAGGTGCAAAAACAAAAATTACATATATTGCACGTATTTATTTTCACAAAAAGCTCTAAATATAATGCTTAAACATATATTTTTTAAAAATAATTAAGTAAAATGTGTTGGTATATTTACAATCTCATATAAAAGAATCCATTTAAAATCAATTGCGTAGCAAAAACATGTCTTGCCTTAATATATAATATAATAATATAATAAAATTTAAATTAAATTCAACTGTATAGCAAAAGCCGGTTTATCTTAAAAACAGTGCTTAAACCAGCTGTTGGAAATGGCGCACTTCTCATTAAAAAAGCTATAAACATAATATATTTCAACTGTTTAAACTTAAATTTATTATTCCATAACTAAGTTCAAGGTGTTGTTTTAGGGCCTAACTGTTTGTTTGACGTAGTTAAAAAAATAAAATCTTTGTATGAATTGTTGCTTTTTATGGCAGTAAAGCCAGTTAAGATAAGCAAATAAATAAAATTTTTATTTTACATGATCTGCCAGATTCCGTCCATTGTGTGCTCAAGTAAAAGATAAAAGTAGAAAAAAGACTTCTTCTTATCGACAATGTTTAAAATATGCGTCATTTGCTTAAACCCATATTTTTAACCCAATTATAAACATCAAACAAAAATTGGTTTGACTCATTTGCACAATCTTATCTGAAATAATTTTACTGTAGGAAAATAACTACGCGCTCTCGTTTATTTCACTCTATTTAGCGCACTTAAAATTTCACAAAAACCTGCTAATTTGTCGGTTGATCGCTTTCTAATATAATAAAAATCACAATTTTTTTAGTTGCGAAAATCAATTTTTTTGTTGTTTAATCCATTAAGCCCTACGGGTGCGAAAACGCACCACAAAAAGGCATATTTTTAAAAAGTCATAGCTAAGACTCAGTACAAGAAATCGGAAATCTTATTTTTGCATTGAGAAGCAGAGGGATGATATATTTTTTGGTTCTCGACATGTTTTGTCCTAAGATGTTGTCTTCCTATCCATACCTGTAGTCAAAAATTGTGAATTTCCAATTTAAGAAAAAAAGTGTGTTTTTTAAATATTTAAAAATATTTATGCAAAAGAAAAAAAAAATAGGATGAGGATAGCTACTTATAGTAGTCTTCTTTATACCAAAAAAATTGGAGAACGATACCTTACCTTACCTAGCCACAGGACACCGTGGTGCGTTTTCGCACCTTTAGGCTTATGTGAGTTCCCAATTAGTATTGAAAAAGTGAAAAACACGAATATAAAATATAACGGTTGCCACAACGGCTTGCCACGAGCCATTAGAAAAGATGTCGAGTAGAGAAAATTTAATTTCATGCGACTCAAAACATATTTTTATGTATGCAAGAATGATTAATTGGACGTAACTAACGAATTCGCGAAAGTGGCACCGTTTAATAAAATTCTCAATAGGAAGTTCATGCAATTCGGAGTGTTTGTACACCATCTGAGCATTGATGAAAAGATGATCGCTTGTTACGGCTAACATGGATGAAAGATGTTCATGGAAAGATGGAAAGCCCATATGCTTTGGATTTAAATACTGGGATCTATGCTCTTCCGAGGGCATCTTTTTCCGTTCCAACCATATGTAAGAGCAAATACCAAAAAACAAAATGGATATGGACTTGGAGAGAATGTTTTAATGCAACTATTGCAGCATTGTGATACCCCGAATAACCATACTGTAGCTTTTGATAATTTTTCCACTTCATGGAAACTCATGAGCCGACTTAATGCAGAAGGATTCTTTGTTGTGGGCACTGTACGAGAACAACGTACAGGCAAAGCACGACTGGTGGAGAGCAAACAAATTATGAAGAGAAATCGTGGCGGTAAGCTTATTTAGATAGTTTGAATGTAATGATCTTATCAATTTGCATTATATGGATGCCATGAAGTAATGCCTCTTTATATTTAATATAACAGCCGGTGACTGTTCTGACGAATTACCTCGATATAGAGCCATATCACAGCGTCACCGATACGAAAAGAAGGCAAAAGCAATGGTCACTGTTAACCAACCGGATGCTATATTCCAGTAAAATAAACTTATGGGCGGCTTCGATCTATTTGACAATATAATAAGTTACTATAGAATCGAGTAACGTGGAAAAAATGGTAGTGGCCATTGATTACGAATGGGTTGGACGCTGCATTGGTCAACCCATGGAAGTTGCATTGCGCAATTACGAAGTACAAGCGGGGTGTTTCTGATATTGAACATCGCAATCGCAGCGATCAGAGTATGTCACTGCTCCAGTTCCGGATTGAAGTCACGGAGGCGCTGCTACAAATCAACAATGTTGCTATAGCTCGCGGCCCGAAAACACCGGATACAGTGGCGCAGCTTCATTTACGAACGGATGAGGTTGGCAATGCTATTGAAAAGCGTGACAATCGAATTCGCTGTCACCAATGTAACTCCCATACAATATACTAAAGTTTTATATTACACCATAATGCCAATCCGTAGGAATAACTATTTATATAGTTACTAATTTTGTTCCTTCTAACTATTTATAGAGGTAGCAATAGTATTTTCTCTTAGCTATTTTATTAATAAAAAGACGTGAAATTGTTTGTAACATTAATTTCTTATTTGTTTCTTAGAATGTTTCTTTCTATCCAACAAAATTTTTTTCTAGCATTGGAGAACATATTGCGGCCTAAGGGTGCGAAAACGCACCTTCGTATATCTTATAAGATAGGGCGTTGTAGGTGTGGCAGTGGGTATTTGCGAACTATGGGTGACTTAAGCACTCCACACACAAAATTATAACCTCCTGTACCCACGGGTTTGAGAGCCGGGCTTTATGGGTTAAAAAGATAAATTTTTATTTCTTTTAAAACATTTTTGCGATATTTTTGATTTTTTTTCAGCTTTGTTCGGGTATCCGGGTATTTCAATAATAATTCAATAATCAATACCTGGGTCCAGGGGCGCAACCAGGAATTTTTTTGAGGGGGTTTTATCAAATGTCGGGCTTATATATGATAACAATTTTATGTAATTATAGCGGCTGTAATGTAGCGGTTAATGCGTCCGATATTTGCACTATCGGTTCCTTGTACAAACTTCAGGCTTTTTTTTGCTCAAACTTTTGTTTTTTCATATCACAGTTTAAGTTTCAACAATGTTTAAACAAAGGATATGTTTACTTATTTTTTTTTTTCTCAATAAAGAGTTTGTGGGTATTTTTTTCAGGGTACATTTTTTGACACCTCACGCGTGATTAGTAACATTTGACAAAGCCAAAAATGCTCTATAAGGTTTTCCATTTCACCATAAATAGATTGATAAACAACCAGCTTTTGCAAATCAATGAAATTTATTATTAAAATTCGTGCTCTGAGACATATGTATTTCGCTAATACTTCCATTTTATGGCTGTCATAATCGACCCACAGAACTGCTGCATCGGCCAGTGTCAATGAATATCGCAATTTGCAATTCGTCGCCGTTCTCAACAATTAGGCTTGTGTTATTCGACCACCTGGAACATTTTAAGTAAGGAACTCGGTATGAAACCATACAAAAGTGCGTACAACTGGTGCAAGAACTGAAACCGGGTGACTCACAAAAATGTTGTTTCTTTAATGAATGGACACCTTAGAAAAGTTGAATGAAGATCCACTTTTTTATCCAAGAGTTGTCTTCAGTGACGAAGCTAATTTTTGGCTCAATGGGTACATCAACAAACTAAACTGCCGAATTTGGTAAATTAAAAATAGAAGCAGTTTAGGAGCTGCCAATGTACCCCGAAAAATGCACTGTTTGTTGCGGTTTGTGGGCCGACGGTGTCATTGAACCGTTCTTTTTCAAAATAATGAAAATAGCAACGTTATAGCCAATTAAGCAAGGTACCGTGCGATGATTACCGATTTTTTTTTTCCCCCGACATAGAAGAGTTAGACTTATTGCTAGTAGACATGTGGTTTCAATAAAACGGTGCCACATGTCTCCCGGCACGCGATACCATAACGAGTTTGGTGAGAAATTAATCTCACGTCTTGGTACAGCCCAATGGCCGCCAAGATCATTCGATTTTATCCACTTTGGGGTATTTTTGGTTGGGATACGTGTAGTCTTTCCTACGCTCTAAACTATTTGTGAAATTTACTATCAAATATATATCATTTCTTTGTCATAATGGCATTAATTGTTTGCTAGTACATCTCCAGATTTCTATATATCTATTTACACATCCACATTTTTAAACATTTTTTGTTGAATAATACATACAAAATGTTTAACGATTTACACAAGTGATGTGTAAACGTTGAAGCTGTCCTATGTTTAATTTTCAACAAAAATGTGTAAAAATATGCATGTGTAAATTTGGATCGTCTCACTTAGAAAAGCGTTCCCGACGATTGGTAGTAACGAAGCATTTTTATGTTTTTTGAATTGGTGGTATGTATTTAAGTTGTTTTATCTAAAAAATTTTTCATATATCTAAAAAATACTCAAATGTTACAGATATATAAAAATCTGGAGATGTAATAGCAAACAATAAATGCCATTATGACAAAGAAATGCTGATCTTATTTGATTTTTTAGTCATTGAATCATGATCAATTAAAATTTTCAAAAGCACTTTATTAAAATTTTTGCACATTAAAGGTTCACCATTACACATTTTTTGTGTAGTTTTGTACATTTTGTTTTTTTAAATAAACATTTTTGTCAGATCTTAAATTTTACACATTTTGAGTTCAACATTACACATTTTTGTGCAGTAATTTTTAACATTTTTTGGTGTATATTTGAACTTTTCATACCTTTGTGCATAAAAATAAGCACTAACTGTTTATCTTCATTAATTGAGACCAAAAGATAGTAATTTTAGGCAACAACATAAAATGCAACAAAAATGTACAGTCATTTTGATAGTAAATTTCAACATATAGTTTAGAGTAGAGGTGTCAAACTATCAATGGCACTATCGATAGTATCGATAGTTTCATATTTTTGTGACTATCAATGAGTATTGATAGGTTTTTTTTATTATAAAAACTATCGATACTTCAATAGGACTATCGAACATCTCTACTAAACATTAAAAAATAACCAAAGCGCGGGTAAGTTGTTTTTTAGTAGGAATAATTAATTCTGCATTGTTAAGTTTATCGAAAGTATTGAGTATCGATGGTTTCCTTTTTTTTGAGACTATCGTGAGTATTGATAGTTTTTTTTGAAAACGATCGAAACTATCGATGGTGAGACCATCGATAGTTTGACACCTATAGTTTAGAGTGATACAGAGAAAAGCCAGCTACAATTTCAGGCCTGGAAGACAACATTACAGATGCCATTTTTGAGATACCAGTCGAAATGCTGGAAAAAGTTTGCCAAAATAACATTACGGATGGACCGTAATGGTGAACGTTACTAACAAGATGGATGAACTTAAGGTGATCAGTAATATTAACTTCATTGGTAATAGCTCGAAAATTATGTGAAATCATTCATATAATCCTTCAAGAAAGTTCTTTAAACCAAACACTACACCTTTTTCGAAAATATTTTGGAAATCAGTGCTGGTTAAAGTTAAATATGTGCCATTTGTAGAAATAAAAAGTTTATTACATTTTCATTTTTTTATTACATGATAAGAATTAAATTAGCAATATGTTGAACTGATTGTTTGCTATACCATTATCAAGAAAAAGCAATTGCTTGCCGAGACGTACAAAGTTCGAAGTTTTCTTTTTTATTTTGATAAGGCATTTTTTGAATGCCTTACTTTATTTGTGGTGGTGCAGCGGCCCAAAGTAGTGGTGCAGGCGGCATCAAAACATAAATGCGCAAAAACCAACATCTAATTTGCGTCGCAATTATTTTATCAAGCAAAAATTGTAAACAAAACAAACAATTATATTTATTTACACAATAGAATTATAATCAAATTACACCGAACAGGAAAACACAAGAAAGCAAAATATTTATGCACAAAAATTTGGTTTATTTTAATAGCAGATGTAATGAATAAATATATTGATATTATTCTTAGCAACAATGTATGTATTTGACTATGAAAATAAAATAAAAGAAACAACAAACACTGCATGATATAGCGTTTAATTTTGCGCCGCACAGTGTGTCCGCTATACTGAGAGAGTGATAAAAAGTAAAAAATGCAAAAACATAACAGATCATTGGTTTGTGGCTTATTCTCAACTACAATAATGAGGCTACAAACTACCGTTATTATTTTGCTTCTAACTTACTTCATCTCCCTGTACTGAGTAAGATATTAACGCGATCGCGAAGTGTGCGCTCCAAATAGTCTCATTAAGAGCAAACTTGCAGTGTTTTTAAACAGCTTTAAAATAAAAACTACTGTGAATATTTAAAAAAACTAAAATGTAGGATCAAGCATCAGGTATGTACTTAATAAATTCGAAAAGATTGTATTAAAAAAAAAATAAGGGACTAATTTTTAAAAGTCGCGTAAAATACATGCTTAAAAAACAAAAAAAAAAAATTGCATTTCTGAAAAAGTAAGCTTATAGTTTGTATTCAACTGAGATTAAACAAATATTTGTATGAAGTTCCATTCAGCAAACATTCACATTTAATAATTCTGAAAAACTTGTTGCCACATTTTGCCCCTTTTGCATACTTTAAACTTTTAATAAGTTTGTAAAACTCGCCGAAATAATTTTTTTTTCATTGAAATAACATTTTTTTGCAGGTTCTTGTTCAAACAATATTTTCTTAACAAGAGTGGCTTTTTTCAATTATTGAAAGAAAATACTTCTCAAAGCTGCGGAGAAAAATTAAGGGTTATAAAAGAACATGTAATAAACAGCACAAGGTGCCCTAATGGTAAAGAAAAAAAATCTGATAAAAACGATAAGACAATTTATACCGCAATTCAAAAAGAAGTAGAAAGCAAGTAATTGATTTGAAGAGAGATTCATAAATACTGGCTTCACGCCTCCATTGGTTTTGAAAACTTTAACGCTTAGGGAAAAAGCAAGGGTCGTCCAAAAAAAATATTAATAATAATAATAATAATAATAATAATAAAAATAAAAATAATAATAATTATAATAACAATAATAATAATAATAATAATAATAATAATAATAATAATAATAATAATAATAATAATAATAATAATAATAATAATAATAACAATAATAACAATACTAATAATAATAACAATAAAAACAATAATAATAATAATAATAATAATAATAATAATAATAATAATAATAATAATAATAACAATAATAATAATAATAATAATAATAATAATAAAAATAATAATAATAATAATAATAATAATAATAATAATAATAATAATAATAATAATAATTATAATAAAAATAATAATAATAATAATAATAATAAAAATAATAATAATAATAATAATAATAATAATAATAATAATAATAATAATAATAATAATAATAATAATAATAATAATAATAATAATAATAATAATAATAATAATAATAATAATAATAATAATTATAATAATAAAAATAATAATAATAATAGTAATGATAATAATGATAATAATTATAATAATAAAAAATATATAATAAATATTTATTAACATCCCATGTTTTCTTAATAAAAGCTAAACTTAAATTACATACCTTCACATTTTGATTTTGAATTTACTTTAGTTTTATTATATATTCGGTCAAAGTCAATACAAAGCTTAAAAGCAAATATGGTCGTTAAAGGGTTAATTTTTAAAATCAAAAATAAATCATGATTCTATAATGCTATCTTCAATAAATCAAGCTTGTATATACACAATAAAAAGGCTTAAACACTAAATTAATAATACCATTGCAATATGTTATATTTTGGAAAATACGCATCGCCGCATTGGGTCCGCCATTTTGAATTTTATACTTTTTTTAAAAATTTTAAATAAGCTGCCTCACAAGTTCCTCCGTACCAAATTTGGCTTAAATCCAATGAAGGGTTTATTTAATAGCAGTTTTCGCGATTTGGACACACTGTGCGCCGTTTGAATTAAAAGCGCACCGGCAAATTGTTTCGACTAACCTAAATAAAACAATAAAAAATTTGAATTATTTTCTTATTAAAGCGATAATACCAATTAAAAAAAAAATTAAAAAATAAATCGATTTATAATATTTTTACGATAGAAGTACTTTGTTAAAAAATCTTGTCGAAAGTAACTCGTAGACTGAAAAACAATTAATTTTAATAAAAAAATGTATGTACATATGTATATAAATTTAACTAAACTTTTAAAAATTTTAATAAAAATAACGTTTAAAAATCCTTAAAATTTTCGAAGAATATATTTAAGATCTATGACTACAACTAAGGCTATTTTTTAATCTTTCTTCTGAAGGGTCAAAAATTACCTATCAAAATAGCACTAGAGAATTTAAATATTTACATAAATGGTCTTTATGAAATTTTACTCTATGTCTGTGAACACGTTTTTAGTAAATTACAAAACTAAGCGTTAATTCAAAACTTATGAAACTCATGAGTCACAACAAAATAACTCGTGAGAATTTTTGTTGTTTCTCTTCTGCCTGCAACCGTTGATCAAAGTTCATAATTTTGATAAAGTTCAAAATTGTCGTACCGTGTTAAAACCTTGTGTTTTGTTATCACAAAAATAAAAAATAATTTTGTGCGAACAAATTCTAATAGCGTTTTCTTTTCTCAAAAAAAAATTTTAATTTTTTCTGTTCTTTTTTTCTGATTTTTTTAATTTTTTTCGTTCTTTTCTCAAATAAAATTCTCACCTCTGAAATTAAATCGTGTTCATTTCTTGAAAATTTTGACTTTAAAAGTAGAAAAAATGCAGAATTTCTGCCCTCTCTTCTTCGAAGGTTCGAAAAATTCTGACCTCAAATTCTACCAACTTAATTTGTAATTCATAAAAAAATGACATATGTGGGAAAAAAGTTAACGTTACCATTGATAGTTCAGAAGAGATTAAGCTCTTCTACGGAAAACGTAAAAATTCTTATATGGAAAATAGAATCAAATTTTTCCAAGCAGGAAAAAAATTTTTGAATTTGACGTTTTAAAATTTTTTTCATCTTTAATTCTTTTGAATTTTTCAAAAAGGCAGTCAACTCGAAACCATTGAAAAAATTTTGCTTTTCTTGTGATCTATTCTCAGCTAAAAACAGGTCAGAATTCTGTGGGTTCAGGTCAATGTGGAAAAAATTCTGCATCTTGAGAGGGCAGAATTTTTCGTTAAGAAAAGAAAACGCTATAAGTTCTTCTGCGAAAAGTGTGAGTTGAAACTTTAAAATTGAAATCAATAGGGGTGTTCACAATGCCTTGGGTAGTTGGGTCAATTGCCAAATGCCATACATTTTGTTTTTGTAAAAGTGCCATTCTACCCAAGTACCCATTTACCAATCTACTCTAGCTGACCCCCTGAATTGTTTGGGTAGATTGATTGAGTGCGTTTTTCATGGGCTGCCGCCTTCTCCAAAAGTAGGCAATAATTGAATTGACAAAAAACTAAAACAAAGTAAACAAGTTATAAGTGAAAAAATAGACAAGTGTGTTCAAATGAGTTTTTTTAAAATTTTTGAGACACAAATTATTAAATGCCACAAAGTTCACGTTAAAAATTACTCCTATATAAAATAACTTTTTTACGCCCGTACAATGGCCTAACTTTTACTCTCATAAAATGACATGAATAATATGGTGGCAACTCTTTTCTATCTGTCACTCATCTCTCATCAGCTGTTATTCTACAAAGTACTCAATTGCAGTTAAGGGTGCTCACAGTAATCAAAAGTACTCAATCTACCCGTACCCAACTACCCAAGTCAGTATGAATACCCCTAATATTTCTTAAAATGGTTTAAAATAAGACTCTTTAATATAACGCTTAAAAACCCCTTTTTTAAACTTAATAATTGAGCCGCATTTCTCAATAGTGAAATTTAATATTATTAAAGGACATACTTTACTCAACTATAACGATTAATAGCTAGTGATATCAGTAGCGTCGTAAAAAATAATTATGCCAGGGTATAATTTGCAATGCGTTCAACGAATGATTTCGTTTCGAAGCGATGAATCAATGTGTGGTGTATACTTTAGAAATATTGAAATTAAATTTTTTTTGTTTCTGTATTTAAATTTTAATATTTAAATGATTTTGTAACGAAGCACCACCACCATCTTGTTTTTAGAGAAATTTATTTAGTTTTCTTTGACATGTAAATTCTCTAAACGATTGAACTGTATATTATTATCCTAAAGGAAGAAAATCAATCTGAAAGGGTTTTTGAGAATATTACAAACGATAGTATTTCGAATCAGCGGCATCAAAAATGTTATGAAACAGTTAGTTTCAAGTTCCGAGAATCATTAAGTTCATATCATTTCCCTTTCAGAACTGAGTTTGCAGAAGTACAATACGGTGTAAAAAAAATTTTAAATGATTTTTGATTTTTTGAGATTATGGCAACACTAGTATTAATTCGAAACCGACAATGTTGCCACCAACTTCATTTTGAAGCCTTATCATTAGGCTTTCTTTTTCAGTACACTCAAAAAAAAGTTTCTCGGAATATGATAAAAAAGACATATTTAGAGAAAAATGGTTTAGACTTTGTTACAGACAATGCTTTGCTCTTAATGTGATCCTAAAAATTTCCTAAATATGATTAAAAGCTTCCATAAAAAGAGAAATTTATAAAAATATCGTTTATAGAGAAGAAGACTTCTTTATTTTTGAGAAAAGATTTGATTATTATTGAAGAAATTGCGCATAGTGAATTTTTTATCAAAATATAGGAATAATTTTTCATTTTCAATAAAATTTTCTCTATAAATGAGAATTTTGTTGTGCGAGAAAAATACATTATAAGAGACATGAAATATTTCCATTTTCGACAAGTGAAGAAATATTTCTTCGAAAATGTATTCTAATTGAAGAAAATTTTAGTTAAAAAAGAGAAAGTTGCTATTATCGTAAATAGAGAAATTTTTTATCACGGAAATACAGGTGTTTTTATTCTGAGTGTATGTGTCGTTTTGCTGAAGAAGTTAGCGTTTTAGAAGTCACATCAGGGCCGTTGATGAAGATTTGGGCTCCCGGGGCAAAACCAAAATTTGCCGCCCTACTTCAATAAAATAAAACCTTTAAAAATAAAAATCCAAATTAAATTCGATTTTTATCAATAAAAAATTTCCAGAAGTTAAATAAAGTTTAAAAAAAAACAAATTAGCCATTTCAGCCATTGAAAGGACTTTGACCGAGCTTCTTATGATCAATTGTGTTGTGTGTGTTATTAAATGTTTGCACACAATTGACCGAGAACTGGTCCTACAGGTTTTATGCCGAACGGCTAAAGTTCATGTTCTCAAGAAGCTTTATATGGCATTATTTACTCTCTGAGTTTTGCCATTGTCTGCAGAGAGGTGGTGACCGATCAGAAAAATTTTTTATTAAAAAAAATTTTTCACCGTGGTTGGGGATCGAACCCGGGCTCCGAGCATGCTAAGGCACACACTTAACCTGCATGCCACGGTCACCACTTCTCCTTTCACGAACATGTTGTAAAAATTTCCACGCGTCTTTCACAGGTATTGTGTTTTGTATGAAGAGTCGATCGAATTTTCACATGAAACTGAACAGAGTAGGATAAACTGGGGTACCTTTGACTTTGGGGCACATTTGACTTTGATGTTTTCGGTATGAACGAACCGTTATTTTTCAATAATTTGTTTTATAAATTTTGCATCATAGTATTTCAGTAATCGTCACGAAGTTTGACGATTCTTGCATTACATGAAAAAAAGTAACAGGTGTTTTTGTGGTTTTGCGCGTGTAACTGTTATTTTCCGACATAGATACGTAAGGAACTCCTGATCAAGTTATAAAAGTTTATTAAAGTATATTTTGCAAAAGGTAAAAACCACTATTTATGTTTTTGAAAATATAAGTGAATTTCAAAAAAACTAAAAAAACTTTAAAAAAAGAAGCCAAGAGCGTTTGGGGTACATTTGACATTTTTGATTGGGGATTTTTTGACATTTGTCAAAAGTGCCCCAACACTTTTGACATTTTTGGGTCCTCGGTATTCGAGCGATTAGCGTGCTTGACTGCCAACCCAGAGATTCCGGGTTCGATTCCCGGTCTAGCCATGGTCCTACGCTTTTACCTTTCTTTAATTCGTTCCTCATTTCTAATCAACAGAAGAGATGTTTGTGGTATGAGATTGCTTAATAACTCGAATTGACTGAGGTAAAGCATAACACTTGCCTCAGATTCAAATTCGCATATTGATGTGGCGCTCCGCCACACATTCGACATTCTACACTTGTTGTCTTGATTCCACTTTCCCTTATACTTATCTATCTCTCCATTTACGAACCAAGGCAGACTTGACTGAATAGATTTGACACCTGAAATCCTTGGTTCAGAGCTAAAAAAAAACTTATATAACAATTTTTTAATATATTTCTAGATTGGTTTTAATAAAATAGGAAGTTTCAAACGCCAGAATAGGACTTTCAATAGCCGAAGAAATAAAAGGACATGAAGAGAACAGAACTTTGACTAACGAATGAAGAATGAAAGTCTTAGGATATTAGTAATTTAATTAGTAATAAACAACTATAGCTTTGACTCTTTTGGGTTGTTCTGTGATGATAGTATTATATGTTCCCAAGTACTCAGCCACTTCTCTTTTAAATTATTTTTTATGTAGAGCGTTGACATCAGTGGATTTCCCAAAGCGTTTAAGACACTTGTGGTTATCGTTAGCTGGCCCTTAACTACCTAACCTGTTAACTCGTATCCATAACATCTTTGCTAGCAATGTTTATTCCTAACTTTGGCAGTTCGTTAAAGACAACTGTTGCTCGCTTAACCACTCAAAAAAAAAAAAACAAATTGGCCATTTCAGCCCTTGAAAGGACTTTGACCGAGCTTCTTATGATCAATTGTGTTGTGTGTGTTATTAAATGTTTGCACACAATTGACCGAGAACTGGACCTACATGTTTTATGCCGACTCCGAACGGCTAAAGTTCATGTTCTCAAGAAGCTTAACATGGCATTATTTACTCTCTGAGGTTTGCCATTGAGAGGTGGTGACCGATCAGAAAAATTGTTTACTGAAAAAAACTTTTCGTCGCGGCTAGGGATCGAACCCGGGCTCCGAGCGTGCTAAGCCACACACTTACCCTGCATGCCACGGTCACCGCTTAACCACTCGCTAACTGAAATAATAATAAAGTTTATAGTTTTTATTTAAATTGTGTGAATTTACTTTATTTAATTTAGATTGCTGTGCATCTAATATTCCTCAAACGATATTCTTTAATTGTTTAATTCTCTATCACATGTATGATGCTGTTTTATACGACTTCTGGCTCTTGTGACTGACTGACTGAATGACTGACCACGATTTCCATATTATTATAATATTCTATTAATAGTAAATTAATTTTTATATAAATTTTTGACCTACTTTCTAGTCTAGTTTTTGTTACCTATAGGGGGTGTTTAAAACTGAAATCGTCCCCTTAGTTACAGCACTGATGTACACGCATAATTTGCTCTGTCTTAAATATGCAGACATTATTAGCTCTGAGTCACCTTGTGAAACTAATGCAAACAGAGACATTAGATTACAATTCAACAAAAAATATAACAACAATTCAGCGATTTGAAGCTGTTATTTGTAACATTCCAGAAGGCGATCACATGTATAGTTGTGGTTATTTATGAGGAAAAAATATATTAAGCACTTTTATATATTTATTTCGCTAATATTTATTTAAATAAAGCAAATTCACTAATGCTAACTCTCTCTTTTTTGCTCTCTTTTCTTTATTTTCTTACAGCGTGCGGTCGTGACGTATGGGACGGAGTTAAAGGGAGTTCTTTTTAATTAACGGAAAAAAAACAGAACCGGAAGCGACCATATCTAATATTCAAATTTGGAAACAACAAAAACAACCTTATATTTTTTTCAATACAGTAAACAACAGAAGCACTTGAAAATATAATAAAAAGTACCAAAGTGAATGAAAAAAAATCAAAACAAAGTAAGCCCCATAAAAGAGTATCTATGTGTGTAAACAAGTAAACATTTCAATGAATGAAGTGATAAACATATAAACATAGCCATAAAAAACAAAGAAAAAACTAGTGAAAAAGTTGTTTTTAAGGAAGGCAAAAACGAGTTATTTGCGTCATTGAAAGCAATTTAAAAAATTTTTAAAAAAAATTATAAAGAGGAACTTAAGACAAAAACTATCAACAGAGAGATAGATAGAGAGAGAGCACAAACAGCTGTTTGTTGTTGTGTGCATACGTGTTTACAACGTGATCAACGATTGAACCGATTTTTGACTGAAAAGAAAAATTTTTATGCAAAAAAAAAATCAACAAAACCAGAGTGCAAAAGAGTCCGACGAACAACTAAACCCAGCAACACACCATAAAAAATATATACGTATGCTGAGCTGTATAGCTTTAGTAGCGCCTACTAACTAATTGAGAGCAATAAATATAGAGCTACAACCAGTGTTGCCAGAAAGTTTTGAGAAAAGAAGCTAGATGGCCTTTAAAAAATGGCTAGAAAAGGCTAGATGGCTTTAAAAAAATAGCTAAAAAAAGGCTAGATTTGTTAACGTTATTATACCCTAAACCTGTAATGTCAGGGTATATTGACTTTGTGCAAACGTTTGTAACGTTTAGAAATAAGCGAGTCCGGTATAGAAAAGTGCATAAATTCCTGATCAGTGTCACCTCGTTCGTCCATCTGTCTATGTGTTGTCTGTAAATATAGGTTAAGAAAGAGTTGAGATTGGTACACATATTCACATGAACCCAAGCATCTGCAGTATTGAATATTTTTGGAATCCGCCCACGGACACGCTTACTTCCCATACAACTAAAAAATAAAAATCGCTGTATACCTAACGAAATAAAATTTAAATGTATTTATTTTATATCAAAACGCAGACGTACACAAAAAATGAGAGTGATCCACCCATGAACATGCCCACCTCCCATACAACTCCAATATTGAAAACACTATTATAAAGACGCTTTTATTTGAACTACTGGGATAAAACTTATCAGATATGTATTTTATATTAAAACTTAGATGTGTGCTAAGATGTAAAATAGTCGTCATTCGCCCTTAAACACGCCCACCTCCCATGCAACCCACTATAGTAAAAACGCTAAAAAGAGGTTTATATGAGCCAAAAATATAAAACTTAGTATTGAGACTGTTGTATCAAAACTAAGATGTGTTCAAAAAATGAGCGCCATACAACCCACAATACGGAAAACACTTTAAAAACGTTTATATTTGGCCTACAGAGATAAAACTTGGTATGAGAACATAGTATATAAAACTAAGGTGTGCTCACAAAAAAGCGTCATCCACCTACGAACGTGCCTTCCTCCCTATTTATTTAGTTCTATAAAGAATACATGGATTTTAAACAAAAATAGGAAATTACTTCTATTTGTTTTAGTATTTTAATATATAGTTTATTTAAATATTATAGGAGGTTCAGGGTATTTCATAGTCGGACTAGACTTTCTTTACTCGTTTTCTTTTAAGAACATATCTTATCGTTAGAAGAAAATTTAGCATGCCATTTTGAATACGGTTTCTTTACTTGTTTTTTTTTTATAAATTGCGTTGTACTAAGAATTCTTTCTGCCTCAGCGTTGCTTAATGCCAAAATAATAAAACTAAAAACCAAATCTGATAGCTCTTGGAACGGATCTTCATTCAATGAATCTCTAGCTTCTGCCCAGAATTCTGTAATGAAGCTTAAGTTATTCCACTTGTGATTAACAATTTTTGCCATTATATTTCAATTATCGTTACTTCTTCTGTAGAGTTACTGGATTTTTCTTTCTCTATATCAGAAAATATTTGGGTTTAACCACTTTAAAAGTATTAATAGCAATAGAAGATTCACACTTTCAAAATTGCAAAGTCAAAAAAATTGGATGTAGTAATTCATCTTTAAGCAAAATATTAAAAAAGGCTAGAAAAGGCTAGAAAAAAATAAAAAAAGGCTAAAAAAAAGGCTAGAGGCTAGATGGTAATTTTCGAGGCTAGGCAACAAAAAAAAAGGCTAGATCTAGCCTCAAAAAGGCTAGATTGGCAACACTGGCTACAACCACAACTGTACGAAGACCAACCCAAAGACACGAGTACCCGAGCCTGTAGCAATACATTTTTCTATATATACTCAAGCCCAAACAGCAAACAGCATAGAAAGATCAATTCAGTTGATTTCAGTCTTTTGATCGGGTAACTTCTCAAAGGACCACCACTGCAAAGTGCAAAATTTTAAGTGTTTTTCTTTAAAGTTGATTTTAAAAGATTTTTAATTTTTTTCTTTCTTTGTTCAACAACAACTCTTAACAAGTGTTTTTCTATTGTACTGTATAAAGCGCAGCACAAAATCTATTTCGATGTCGATAAATTCGCCAATACCCAAAAACTCTTACCTGCTATAAACAGGCCAAAACATTAACAAATTTTTAAAAAAAAAAATCTGCGTCGTACCGCGTAGATTTACGATTTACTGCATAGAGCAAGACGAACCTAAAAAATAACGATCGTACGATCGTTAGTAGAGCGTTTAAGTCGAAGAACCTCGAACCAAAAAAAAAACAAAAAAAAAGCTCAAAACTACTACGAGTGTGTGTAACGAGCATATTTAAGCCAGTGACTTTTGTGAACTTGTTAGCAGTTCGTTTAACGCGAGGCTGTTGGCATTAACAGCGAGAGAGCGCAAAAACAAAAACAAAAAACAGTGTAAAAAACCTTTAAAAATATATAAACAAATAGAAATTAAATCAAAAGTTAAAATAAACCTACAAAAGCTTGAGCGTCAACCAAGTACAGTAATTTATAAGCTTAAAGGACTACAAAACAAGTCAGGATATTGGGGCCTTGGCCGTTGTATGGGTAAGTTTTTTCTACACTATTTCATTTTTGCTCAATTATGTGTTAATTATGTATAATATATAACATCTGTTGCGCAGTTCAAAAATTATTGTGCTTCGTCTTCATGCGCCTCATTTTATCTATGTAGCTAGGCAACATTGCTACAAAAAAGCTAAACTTTGTGTTTTCTCAAAACTATTTTAATTGCCTTGCAACTCAAGAAATTTGCAATGACATACATTCCGTATGTTTGTATTTTTTTTTTACTTTTTAAAATTTTTATTTTTATTTTTTTATTTCTGCAAAACGTATTATATACTATTTTGCCTTAAAAACGTCATACACACATACACTATCGAACAAAATAAAGTTCAAAGAAATAAAAAAATGTTCAATGCAACAAAAATTAATTACTTTTTATGTTTTTTTTTTTGTAAAAATAATAAAAAAATAACGAAAGAAATTATAAAAAATATAAAATTATTTTCAATTTAAAAAAAACAAAAAAAAAATAATCAGTTGACATAAAATTATATTAAACAAAATAAAGTGCAAAGAAATAAAAAAAATGTTCAATGCAGCAAAAATTAATTACTTTTTATGTTTTTTTTTTGTAAAAAAAATAAAAAATAACGAAAGAAATTATAACAAATAAAAAATTATTTTCAATTAATAAAAAAATGGAAATAATCAGTTGACATAAAATTATATTAAATAAAATAAAGTGCAAAAAACCCTTTTTGAATCGGATGTTTAAAAAAAAGTAAAAAATAAGTAAATTGTTTCCAACCAAATTTCCCAAAGCTCTTTGGAATATTGCTTACCATCCTGACTGTATTTCATCCCAAAACGATTTAATATTTTTTCATGAGTCAAATAAAATTTTATCATCTAGAACTATAAACAAATGCTATATCGGGTTCGAATCCAGAGATTGAAGAGGTCATTCCAAATTGTCGATGTTTTTTCTACATTACTATCTTCTTGGTGTGCTTGGCATCATTATCTTATTGAAAGATTAAATCACGCAAGATTTTTTCGACGAATTTCACAAGATTTTCCTTCAAAATATTAACATAATGCTCACCAGTCTTTTTGTATCTATGTATTTTAATAAGTTCGCCTTTTCCAACTGGAAAAAAACAGACCCATACCTTAAGGGAGTTTTCTCCATGTTTGACAGTGATACGAGGGCGGGTCAATCAGATTCCCAAACTTTGTGAAAGAAACACAGGATTATTTTGATTATTTTATTTTTCAACACAGACTCCTTTGAGCTCTTTCGAACAAAATTTCGTCAATTTTTCTCATTCTCATAAAAAAATTTACTTACTCAATTCCAAAATATAAATATTCTGTTGAAGTCCTTAAAATAGGTATTTGTTGGTGAGATAACTCCATCTTACTTATTTACTTAGGTTGACATGACAATCCGTGATTGGGTTACGGCCTACTTCAACAGCTCTCTGGTTGTTGCTCTCAACAGATGCTGGTTTAGTTTTCCTTGGGCAGTGATAATATGGTGCGGACCCAAACCACGATTGCCACTCACCCATTATTTTTCAAACTAAATTTTCTTAAAAAAAAGGGATCAAATAGAAAAAAATGGGCCAACATTATATTATTTTACACTGTGTATCAAATTTAATTTAAATAATTGCTCCTTAGCAATACATTTAAACAAATTTACTCTAATCCATTCTTCATAACCTTTGTCATTTTGGCCCAGAGGGATGATTTTCTACCATTGTACTAAAATAGGATTTTCTAAGAAACTATCATTTATAAAGATTAATTTTTTTACTTACGTAATATTTGGAATGTTGGCTATCATTAATTTATTACGATGATCTTGTATAAACCACGCCCACCACGACCCCCTCCAAATAACTGAGAGCCTCCAAAACACTATTTTTTCATTTAAAACTTAAATTATTTAAAAATTTAAAAAAATTACAATCGTTTACAATAAATAACATTTGTTCAATGAAACTAGATGCCAAAGAAACCAACCTTTTTTCAAAAACCATTATAGATAACGGGAAAATTTTAACAAATTTTTCTTGCTTAGGCCCAAAATAGTTTGGGTTCGTGAATTCACAAAAAAAGTTCAACGGCTTCGGAACCTAGCCAAAATGGGTTATTTTGTCTAGATTTTATTGTAATCACATCTTTCAAATCTTCTGTACAAAATCGAACCATGAATTCCTTTCAGAAATACTTCTTAAAAATTCTAATATATATTTATTAAAACTTTGAGATTTAGAAAAATTTTTTCGTATAGAGGCATTTTTCTGATGTCTTCATTCTTCAGTCTCGAAAAATTTCTGTGATCATTTGAATCCCGTTAAATGGATGACTTCATATAAAAATTTTAATTTTTACTCGGGTTTAGATCAGCTTTTAAGAAAATGTACCAAATCTTAAAAAAAATTTACCAATGTATCAGGTGAAATTAAATAAACAATTGTGCCTAAGTGGCAACCGTTACACAAAATTTCATTTTTAAGGCCTTGTAGAGACCCCTCAAGTTAAGAGTTGAGGGAAGACAGGGAATTTTGGCTATGGAGGTTTTGAGGCGGTTCCAACTCGTCTTGACAGCGCCAGTTGCGGGCTATGTGGTTTTTTTTGATCAAGACGCAATGCCTGTTCAACACTTTGCCCTTTCACAGTCTAGCTGGTAATTCGCTACTTATCCGGGACCACAAAAAGCGGCTAACCTCTATATTTAGAGGCCATCCACTATCCGCAATCCGTCACTCTTCCGGCAGCTTGTAGCTCAGCCCCCGCAGATTTCCCATAGAATCCATGGCACCGGATAGTTTCATCATTGGAGACAAATCTCTTTCCACCGAGCCATTTCATTAAGTTTGGTTATAAGAAATTATCACTCTTGGCTAAATCCGGAAAATAGAGCAAATGAGAAAGCAATTCGTAGTTCAATTCATGAAATTTCACCATGAAGACTGTACATATTTGCAGCCTTGCATTGTCTTAATTGTAAATAACTTGCAAACGTGGCACCCATCTTGCGGATTACTTCATACCCTAGTAATCATTCAAAATCGAAACCGCTGGGCGTCCAGTACGTTCCGTAAACCACTTCTTTGCCATAAAAGTTGATGGTACAGAGACCCCATAGCAAAAGTGGCGACGAGGACAGCCGAAAGTCAAGTTTCTACATAACCCTAATTTTAACATACAATTTACACTAATATAAATAATGGGAGAATATTCTGCTATCAACAAGTTCGAAAAATCAAAAACTACATCGAGCCGCTTGGTGGAATGTTTCGAGGATTCATTAAAAATTATGACAGATGAGGCGAACAAAGTACCACTCCTGCCTCACTACTTGCAGATGAGTTGGCACCTGCCAAGCCCTCAGAAAAGACTTACAACGATATTATTACCTTATCAAACGAAGTCTACGATTCATATTCACTCAAAATTATGGATAACTATCGCTTTTATTTGAGCAAGCAGGCAGCTGATGAAACCGTGGAGGAATTTTCGATTGCGCTACGGATCGAATAGCATATAAATAGCAAGATTACTCGAAATGACGGATATAACCTTGGATAAATCATTGTCAACTGACATGGCAATCGGACTTTCAGCCAAAGGCGGTACCGAAATTCAGCAGCAACATAACGTGAGCTATATTCAACAAAATCCAAGCAAGATACTCGCCACAATGATGATGTGCCGGAACCCGAATTGGTTGAGGAGATTTTTAATTTACAAATTACTAATCATTAACAAAATCTTCATTTAAAAATGATTATAATTGATGTTAAAATGAATAATTCTTTTTTAGATTTCGACATGGATTGCGGGTTTCCTGTGGCAATTATCAGCGACAGCGATAAGCACAAATATTTCGATACCAGTAATTTGTTACAAACAGATACGAAACTAGTCAGTTACTGTGGTAACAAAAATAAAAGTCCATGGGTATTTCGAAGTTGATGTTGAAATTTGTCCAGAATGTCGGAAGTTGAAGATATACGTGGCTGAGTCCAGCCGTAAGCCGCTGTTGGGTCGAGAATGGCTGCGAAATTTAAAATAAGATTGGAATAAGATTATAAATTTACCAGTAAATACACAAGCCATTGCGTCCATCAAAGTCTAAAGTGCAAAATCTCAAATTAAGAACCTTAAGCAAAAGTATTTCAACGTTTTTGAAATGTCGATGGGAAAAATTAAAAACGTTCAAGCGCGTTTTAAACTAAAAGAGGGTGCCCAACAAATTTTTGTTAAAACTAGGAAATTACCATTTGCACTTCAAGAAGCGGTTGAATTGAAACGGAATGGTTTTTTGCGGAAAGTAGACTCAGCTGAATGGGCCACTCCCATTGTGCCTGTTAAAAAACAAGGGAACAATTTGCGTTTATGTGGAGACTTCAAAATTACAGTGAATCCACTTACAATTCTGCAAAAGTATTCCCTTCCTACAATCGAAGAACTTCTTGCTTCTACGTCCGGTGAAGAAAAGTTTACTAAAATTGATCGCACCAAAGCGTATTTGCAACTTGAATTACAACCAGATGACAGTGAAATTCTGACGCTGAGTCCAGCAAAATGGAAGCGTGAACTTGAAAATATTTTAAAAGATATTGATGGCGTTTCAGTGTTTCTGGATGACATAAAAATTACAGCTCCAAATTATGAAATGCATCTACAGCGACTTGAAAGAGTTCTTGCACGTTTAAGCGAATACAAGATGAGGGTTAATATTGAAAAGTGCGAGTTCATGACAAACGAGCTTGAGTATTGCGGCTACAAAAGTAAGTTCATGTAGTTAAACTAAAATAGATGCTATAACACGCATGGCAATTCATAAAAGTCATAAAATACGAGCATTTCTCAGTCTAATTAATTATAATGCGCGGTTTTTCGAACAATTAAGCAAGATTGTGCACCCGCTTGCAGGTTGCCACTTACGCTTGCCAGGCTGCTTTCCACGTAGTCAAAGTACAAATTCAGCAGAAGAATCATCTTGTGCACTACGATCCAAAGCTTCCCTTCAAAATAGCCACCGACTTTAGTCCAAAAGGTATAGGTTCTGAGTCGTCTATATCCAAATAGTAGGGAAATGCCGATTCAATTTGCATCGCGAACATTATTACCAGTCCAACAACAATAAACACAAATCGATTGAGATGCATATGCAATCATTTTTGGAATATGTAAGTCTTATCGGTACGTTTATGACCGACATTTTATTTTGATTACAGATAATAGACCCCCCCCCTGACCCAAATATGATAATATAGCTACCAATACTATACTACGAAATACGATACCGTATGTCTGCACACTTCATGCAAATTCAGATGCCCTTCTTAACCCGACTGCCATTGGCAAATTTTAATTAGAAACATGATGATATCGAGATAGTTCAACTGAACGCGATAGAAACATTACCAATATCTGTTGAAGAAGGAAGGAAGATTTAAGAAAGAAGGAAGATTTGGAAGAAGATTTGGATACAATCAAAGACGAAAAAGTAAAAATACTTAAAATACTGATTGAGCGGAATGTTCAAACATTCAAAAACAAATGAAAAGCGTTGAAATGCAATCGGTCTTATGTAAGCAAAGAACTTACAATCCATGCATCTACGGAAAAACCGCCAACATTTTTAATGTTTAATCGACAAATTCGCTCTCGGTTAGATTTCATGCTTCCAAAAATGATAAACGATGATTTATCAACTCCAAAAGCAATACAAGTCAGTGAACGAGTTTCTGTTCGCGATTACTGTGGTGATGACAAATATCAATTTGTTTATGTTGAAAAAGTTTTGGGAATGTTACACTATTTATTAAAATTCTAATAAAAATTCAAACGTCACATACATCGAGTTCGTTATGAAATTGCATCGCCAAGAGACAACATGATTCTGTATCACTACAACATCAGTCGATGAATTCAACCGAACACCACATTGAAACTGCGTTACAAAGACTTTGCTTTCAAAATTCAACTAACAACGAAAATATGAAAGTTTAACGTCAAAAAAGTTTTGTGAAATCACAGTCCTAGACTTTTTCATTCACTATGTACGTTTCCTACTCCGCACCATCACTTTTGACAGTGTCATGCGAATAGCCTCCTTCATAGTACAACATATAAGGTAGCTGCAGGGCTGCGAGCCGAAAGTCAAAATTGTCAAAAAAATACTAAACGAAATAGAGCGACAAAACGAGACATCAAATAATTTGTATTGATTTTGACAATTCTGAGTCTGAGAGAGAGGGGATTAATAGTCTTGCAGCTACCTTGTTTGTTCTACCATGATCTGCTTGAATAAATCCTCTGTATGAAGCTTCTGTCACTTTTCCAGTGATGTGTTTAACAGGGTTGCAATAAAAAAACTTAATAGCTAGTGATGTACAAAAAATTAGCACTTTATTTTGTCCCATAGTGTATCTATATTTATTTAGTTGTACCATAGTACAACTGACATACATATGTCAGCAAAATACGTGGCTTTGTTTTTGTATATTTATATGTTTTATTTTTCAAACGTGGTATTGTTGTTTTATATATTTTTGCGTTTAATTTTTTTTTTTCTCTTACTCTTTTAAGCGGTACACGTTTATCAGTTGCTAGGCGTTTTTTTTTTTTGTTTTTGTTCGTGCTTTTATCATTTTCTTAACTAAAACTACGCTATTATTATAGATAATTAACGCACTTTGGTGTGAAGATGATTTATTTCTTATGTGCTAATCAAATGAGTCACCACTATACTCATGTGGAGTTCACACGAAAAACAATTCATATGAGAACCGCTAAGTAATGTTGTGTTTTGAATTTCATATGAAGATTTTTTTATTCATTTGTTGTCAATTAGTCCTAATGTCAAATATTGTTTTGTTTGTCAGTCAAGTCTGCCTTTCATTCGAATTTTGAAGCTTATTCAAGATGTTCTCAGTTTTTAGATAGCTTTACGATTCTCTCCACAAACTTCCCTTATTCTATGTTTACATATGGAGATTAAGAGCAACAAGATTAAGATAATTCCCTTCCGTAATCTCAACTGTTTACACTTGCTTTAAAGAGATTAACTTTGACGTTTCGTTGTTTTGTCTTGCTTTGTTATTTACCTTCACATTGGCTACATTCAACATTCAAGTTGCCAACAGTTGTGTAAAAATGTGTAATATATTTATGTTAATTTAGACATTTTTCGCTAGATTGCTGAGCTATTTGACACACAATCGTACATTTCGTTAACTTGCTAACTTTTCTGTCGCTTTACAAAGCAACCCATTTAACAAAAATCATCGCTCACTTGTATCGCTACCTTGACAGTTGAGTTCGCTGAATGTAGCCATTATTATTATTCAGCATTTACTTCTTTCCAGCGTTGCAGTTTTTAGTGAATAATCGCTATTGTCAGGGTTGCAAACCTCTTTTGAGGAGATTATCAAGTAGATTAATTTTTAATCTCGTTCTGAGGGAATTAACTTCTGTATGGCTCTTCAAATTGAAAAAAATTCACTTACTTTTCATTAACACTTTCCCTAATAAAATTTAAAAGTTTAAAAAAACATTGTATCCCTCGGTTTATAGCAGTCTGACTACCAAGTTTTTACCATTCCATTTTAAAATTGTCTTTAAAATGTACTCAAGTCATTAGTAGGCAATACTTTCTGGGGTTATCTACTGAGTTTTTTTTTAAGAAATTCACTGCTTTCTAGCTGTTCATAAAGAATTTCTGGTGTCAAACCTATTCAGTCAAGTCTGCATTGGTTCCAATCACTTGGTGCCAAATTCGGTTTATGGTGTGTATGCATAAGAACCTCCCAATGAAATTTCCGGTGCTTTTGGCAGTCATTATCGATGTGTGTGTGACAATTGTTGATAGTTGACAGTACAACTTCGAAGTAAAAGTTTTGCCTTAGAGAAGCAGCTCATAGATGATTCCCTGCCAATCCCAGCAAACATACAACAAAACTTTGATACCCGTATATACTAGCATGGGCACCATTTTCGCAGACTTCCCGCGATTCGAACACGACCACTTTCTTTTTATTACATTGATTACATTATGAATCAGTCTATGTGCGACTCCGATCATCGTCAACAACTCCATTTGACGAGGTATTCTAAACCGATATCTGTTGACTATAAAACTTGCCCTAAGAACTGTTGCCAGAATTTACTTAAGTGGAATCTTGGTGGTAAATTCGGGTCCCCATATAGTTGAGACCGACTCCAGCTCATGATTGCTCCTATTTGGTTTCCTAAAATAAATTCCCCCATAAATGTTTTTACCAGAATATCGCTCCGTTATACTCGAACCGGATACTAACAGTTAACTCAACTTCGAACTCGCAATTGCTCCTATTAGCAATTGTTATTCTTCGCTCAATCTTCAGGCTGACATTCTTATTGCTGTTTTCGGTGGCTCCAAGGTATGTAAACTCCTTAACAACTTCAAAGTTATATTTGCCTGCTGTGACATGGGAGCCTAGATACCGCACTTCATTATTTCCAGACAGCATATACTTTGTTTTGCCCTCGTTCACCCACTTTGGCTGATTCGTTTCCGATAGCGGCGAAAGAAGCAGTTTCATCTCTTTTGGTTCGGCCGATAATATCAATATAATCAGCATACGTAAGGAGCTCGACTCCTTTGTAGATTATGATAACGATGCGATGTACACCTGCCTATCGCAGGACCCCTTCAATGGTCAAATTCAGAACGCATGATAGCAGGTCGCCTTGTCTCAAACCTCGTTCGGTATTAAAGGTTTCGGAGAGGTCATTTCCTACCTTGAAGGAGCTGCATCTGTTGCTCAGCGTCACCCTGCAGAATCTTATCAACTTTGGAAGTAACTCAGACATTTTTGCTAACAGGCACTCCCGAATCAGGCTATCGAACGCTATCCGACTATCGGAGCTTTATAATCGGTAATACTTTTTCCTTATTTTCTTTACTTTTTTTGCCATTCCCAAAACTTCCACTATTTACGATCTTGTGCTTCAAACTTGCAACCTTGCAGTGGACAATTTGACAACAGAGCGCCCCTTTTTTTCTTCTGATGCCAATTTTTATTATTAAAATATAAAATGTTTATCTAAGTGTCCTCCTTTTTCATCTTCTCTAGAACAAATATCGTCTTGGCTCTAATAATAGCGTATAGGTCAATGTGCTTCGTGAATATCCACAAGGCTCCATTTGTAGGTCATTCATTTGGTAACTCACAATGAATCCTCTGCTGATAAAACTTGCACAATTTTGTAGAAGTGACAAAGGACGGTAATAGAAAGCAAAAGTAAAAGACGGCGATAATAGGGTAAAAGACGGCGATAATAGGCGGCCTGTATAATCAAGTGGTGGCTTGCTTGACTGAGAGGTCCCGGGTTCGAATCCTGGTCAGTTCAGTTCCTACAATGTTACCTTTTCTAACTTCTTTGCTTATTTGGAGTTAAAGTAAGACTCTGTAACTTATTTAACTACACTCTCTCCCTAGCATAAAGAAATATATTTATGTGTTTGTTTTACTCACTTTAGCAATATGCTAATTCACAGTCCAAATTCATTCATTGACCCACATCATGTTTGTCCCTCTTCAGTTTGTGACGCACGTTTTGGGGCTGTTACTACCGATTAAGTTGTTGACTTAAATAGCAATGAATCATGCAACAGTAAAAATAACAAAACAAACAGCACAGCAGCAAATTAAAAGGTAGTCTCACCAGCAAATTTCCAGTCTGGTGATTCACTTGCCTCTGTTCATAGTTATTTATTATCAATAACATATGGTTATTTCGTAGAATCATCAGCTATGTATATTTAAAGATAGACTAATATAGAAACATATACGCATAAACATCTATTTAATATGTCTTTATATATACATTAACATAAATAAAATATTTTCTATTGGCAAAGTACGATTTCAACAAATTAAACTAAAGCGTTCCTCTAACAATGTTCATATCAGTTAAGCACAAAGTTCAAGAACTGACATAAAAATAAATTAGCTCTAATAAATGAACGGAGAAGGAATCAAGTGACTGAGACAAAAAACAAAAAAAAAAAAATAAAACAAAATAAAATACAGTCCGCAGTCTAGACATTGAAAAAAATAAAAAAATTATCGCCCCGTCTGTGTGCAAAATATTCCAAAAATCACGTGAGACAAAGAGTTATAAATTTTATTTTTTATGATTGGTTCTCAGCTTTGTGAGGTATAAAGTACTTCCTCTCTTTAAGGTAGACTGAAAAATTGTAATATATTTAGCATGATGCCAAAACAGCGTTTTTTAGAAAAAGTTTTTTTTTACTGTTTAAGATGGTGAAGATATATAGTTGTAGCAATGTTTGTTCAGGGACTTGGCTGTCATTTTTATTCGTGGTATTTTAGAAGCTTTTTAAAGGTTACTTCCGATAGAGCTCAATTAGAATATTTAAACTAACCAATTTGTATTAAAAACTTCTAAAAGTTGAAAATTGACTGTAAAGCCCATATTTTGGTAAGACATTCTAAATGTCAATTCTCACTTTTGGATGTCAAAAATGCTGATCCTTTTAAAAAAATAAGAAAAGCAACATCTTCTGAAGCTGTGTCTACTAAATTTATTTGCTGACCAAATAGAAGATTTCATCACCTTTTCAACAACGTTTTTTTTGTTAAAAATGATTTTTAAACAAAAGATATATTTAAGAAAAAATGTTTAAGGTAGGTGTTTTTTTAAAAAAAATCTATGTATAACAAAGAAAATTTAAAAGTTTTTTTATAAGTTGTTTTCTACGCTATGCTTCCGCGCATTAAAAGCTTTCAAAATAATTTCTTGCTTTCGCACGTCTTTTTTAAGAGCTGCATCTTCATTTTCAGCTAAACGTTTCATGCATTCCAGTTCATTCCATTTTGCATTGCAGTCAAAGTATTTTCTCACCAATTTTGTGCCCACGTTGAAATTAATGTTTTTTAGGTCATTTTCTACCAAATCGAAAATATTTTGTGTACATTTATTTGAACGCTACTTTGATTTGTTGACACCTAGCATATATTTGGGGAGCGTTGTCCCCATAGGCCTAAAACAACATTTAATCCAACTTTGATTCTACTCTATGCCTAATGTTGAGCAAAAAACAATTGTTTTTCTAGTTGTTTGTAATATTTTTTTTCCAAACCTTACTTCATATTAAGGTTAATTTCTCAACAATGGTAAGGAAAAACTTAAAGCCACTCGGTGAATTTTTTAAAAATCTATCAATAAAAATTAATTTATGATTCATTTTTGTAGGCATGGAGCGGCTAGGTTGGCATTTGATGCAGAAAAAGGGTCAAAAACAGCCATTTTTTGTACTGAACTTTTTTTGTAGCTCATTTTTCTGCAAAACCATTGCAAATATCGTAAAGCCACTCGGTGAAAATTTAGATATCCATTAGCTAAAGAAATGTTGCTTAGACGACTCTTTCTGATTCCTGCATATATTCATGGCATTTTAAATATAAAAGTGAAATTTTCTTGCATTTTTTAAAACAGCTATTTTTATAATTTGTATTTTAAAACTTGCAGTGAAGAGCATAATTCTGTAAAGAAGATATCCTTTTTAATAATACAAAATTATGAAATGTGTGATTTTCTACGAGGAAAATGGATAGAAAGATTAAAAACACAACACCTCCAAAAAAAAGATATTTTTTCAAACATCTAGTTATCAGGCACCCTGTATGCAAGGATATTTTGGAGTACTACGAAATGAAGCTAAATCTATACTCTCTTTAATGAGTATAGTTACACCTTTGTATCTTAAAGTAAAAAAAAGTTGTTTTTTTGGCATCATGCTAAATATATTTAGGAAAAATCAAGCCTAGAGCTTTTTGTGGTTAAAGTTTTTTTAATAAAAATTTAGTGTGCGCTTTTAAACGAAAACTCACCTTAACATTTGTAAAGGTGCCCTTGTTTGAGCTAGACACCCTTTGAATGTCTACGCATTAATACAATTAACCCCTTCACGTCATATCATATTACCACAAACATGTGCCAAACTGTATAATGAAACCTTAAGTGTGGTTTTTGCGTTTTATTAATTATTTTTTTAGCAATTCAATCTTATCAGCACTATATAGCAAAAATTAGAAAAACCACTTGTTAATACCAGATAAGGTTAGAAAATTGCGTTGTAAAACTCGTTAAATTTAATGAGTTTTCTATAAGAGGTAAAAAATTCTCCTCATTTCTCTGCGCTCAAACAGGTAAAAATTTCATATTTGTTAAGTGGCACGTGTATAAGTGATTTAGATTTTTGTAATATTTATCAGTTTCTTATTTGTATGGTTGAATATTCCCTTTATATTTTTGTTTTTTTATTTTTGCTCACTCCTCTACACTTTATTTACCGTACTCATCCTTAATCATTATTTATTTTTGCTGTTCTCTGAACCTTTTGTGTTTTGAATAGTTTTATTTTTTTATGCTCTCTACCTTTTGCTTGCCTTAACTTGATAGGTTGCCTTATTATTACCAGGTCAATGGAATCCTTGTTGTTGTGCTTTCTAACATATTTTTTAAAGTACAGTCTGAACAAGTGCTGTTATATAGTTTTGTGATATTAAGAGACTTAACAAAGAGTACCTGCTTTAAGTTTTCTATTTAAAGAGTTTTAAAACATATTCAAAGTTTGCCTTAAAATGACTTATACAAACTTACCTGACAGAAGTTTTTGAATAAGTATACCATGACAAGCTTGAAATTTAAATTTAAAGCTGAATTTAAATAGAATTTTGGTTCATGAGCTTTCCCATGAATGCATTTTCAATGGCCGTAGAACACATTTCAATGACTATTTTACACAGTTCAATACCATATTTCTGCAAAGTTGTGTTTGTAGCATGCTTGAAAACTTTTTTATAATTTGTAATTGAATTGTATGATTTCAATTAATAAATTACAGCAGTTTTAGAAAAAAAAAATGCAAAATATTACTTTTTAAAAGAACACTCAATCATAAACTCAACCATAATCTTCTTACTGCAATATTTTGTGCTGGCAGAAGCTACAGGTACAACATTTTTGGAGAAGTTGTGGGCAACCTTCCTTTTTCCAACAAAAAAATTAACTTTGACCACCCACGAAACTAACTTAAATATCTGATGAAACCCCTTCTTCTTACTGCAATATTTTGGAGTGGCAGAAGCTACAGGTACTACATTTTTGGAGAAGTTGCGGGCAACTTTCCCTTTTCCAACAAAAAGTAAAAAAGAAGATAGTGCACTTCGACCAACCACATGATCACCTAATCTGATGGGACCTCTAATCTATGTATGTCCCAATGGTCACCAACGATAAAAATAAAATTGAATTTGAAATTAAATTTCTTTAAGATAAATTTCGAAACAATTTCGATTTGTGACGAAAAATAATTTTTTGCAAAAGCTACAAATAGCATTGTTTCAGTGGTTTCCGATTTGAATATCTCCCGTTGAACTTTTGCTGTTTTGCTTTTGAGATAAGGACCCGACAGAGTAATGAGCTACTCTCTTGCAGTTGGCGAACTAGTCGAACATTTGAATGGTCAATTCCTCGCAGAATTCCATATGCTGATGTAAACAGTGTACGTACTGGGGCTTCCAATTTTGGTACTGAATACAAATTTCGGGATTGATAGTTAAGAATCCCGGGTTTTGAAAAACCCCATTTTTCTTAACAAAGAAATTGATCACGGGCAATGAATCGAACTTTGGATAAAAGGGTTCTGATATTATGTTTTGTGGCAAGCTCTTTAAAGCTCTTATTTATTATATGAGCCTTCCTCCACATCCAGAACACTCGTTTTGCCAATACCAATTTCCTTCTGCGTTTTCTTTCCTGTGCAAACACTTAATTTGTTTAAGTAATCAGGCTGAGTCACATTTTCACCACAGAATTCGAATTGGGCTTTTCAGGCACCAATAACCATTTCGAGTACTAAAATGTACTCATTACAACACCACAGTACTAATATGTGAACATTTAATTTGAGGATAAATTCGATTCACCCCCTTGGTCTGAGACGGACCTAAAATCTTTTACATATAGAATATGCACGCCTATTTGTACGAAGCGCAAGGCCACATTAAAGAACTGGACATGAATTGATAGTTTTTAGTATCAGACCAAGTTTTCTGGCATATTTATCCTATCGTCGGAAATTTGCTATCATCATTTATACTCTTCACTCATAGAGATATATCAAATTTCATATTCACGCCAGTAATTATCAGTGTCTAAACCAGGTTTCTTAAGTATCTTCGTGCTAACCGTATGTTTTATATCATTTGCTACGGATACGCAGGTAGTTTTAAGCAATGTTGATGTCCTACGTCCATGATTTTGCCACTCAAATTAATGCCCATCACAAACAATCTTTTGACGTAAACATACTTACATAGTTAAACCAAAATCTAAATACGCATGCCACAATCCTTCTTCCTTTCACTGGCTTCGGACAGGCTAGTGGCTTCCATCATCACCACAAGGCGGAGTTATCTGCACCAAAATTTGAATCCCCATGAAATCGGTTTATCCTTCAAATACTGCTGGCTCTCGCACATCGTACCCATGATTGCTTGGTTTATATAAAAACTTCATTGAATGGTTCGTTTCCTTAAATGATATTTTCCTTAAGACTGCATTTATTTACGACAAACCATTGCCTGTTTTATCACACATTCATCCTTTCTTATTCTTATTAGATTTTATTTCGCTATTTGTTTGATTTGCTTTCGTTTAAAACTGCAAAAATTGTGCAGGGCTGCAAAAACAGTGAACGGTTGCAAGTAAAATTCATGGTTGCAAGCACATGCTTGTTTGCATAATTACTAAGAAAAATAAAAAGAAGCGTTTTAAGCATTATGTTTTACAAAAATCTTTAAGTTATCAATAACAGCAAAATCATACGAATTAAATAAATTCATTTTGCTTTCTCTGACTTTCGTCATTAAAAAAACTGCGCAACAGTTATAAGCTTTTGTTCATATTGTGTCCATAATTTTTTTTAATCCATAATTTGTAGAAATTATATTTTATTAATATGACTATTTATTCTCTCTTTTCCTACACAGAGCATTCTAAACAACCATCGATTTTTGGAGACGAACCGGACCTCCTGTTCAAAAGAGCGCAGGGCCGGAATAGTCTGTTTTCAAGCAACGGTTTTGCAGCCGCCAACGCAGCCGCTGCTGAAATTCAAACAGCAACAGCCAAAATTAATCTAGAACCCTCATTAAATGATTGCGAAAGTGGCTATGTGCCAACGGTTGGTCGTTGGGGCGCCGAATGGCCAAGTTGACTCGCCGAAGCCAGCTTGGTACAACATGGCGTCGTCACTGACGCCAAACCCCATGGGCTATCGGCGGGATCGGTACGAGTTGGATTGACTACAACTACCGGTCCTGATCAAGATAAGCCCAAAAGTCATCGAATTGTTGTTGTGCCACATGGACAACGCAACAACAAGGAGACCCATGGAAAACATCATGTTGACAACACTGGCAACAGCAGTAGCAACAATGAGACAACCGATGATGATGATTACGATGACGATGATTATGATGATCACCAATACCGAAATCATGCTATTGATATTGTTGGTAAAAATAGTCCGGACGGCGCTGCAGCCACAGTACTGGGCGCACTTGCAACCATTGCTGAGACGGATATTTTGGGAGCAGCCGCAACCACAACAACAACCGCTAGCAAGCAAGATAATGTGACATCTAATGCATCATCGGAACGATGCTTTGGTATTAGGAAGCTTCTGGAAGAGCAGCATCGCAAACGCACGCCACACCAACGGCAACTCATCGGTGATAGCGATGAAGATCCGCTGCTCTCGGAATGGTGGACTGACACCGATAGCTATAATTTAACTGCATTCAATCAAATCAACGGCATTTGGCCATTAGGCCATCCCTTGCCGCTACCCGACTGGGCGCCCAACAACGAACATCACAAGGGTGTGCTACACTTTGACTCGGTCTGGCAGTATGAAGATCTAAACGCCATCATTGAGACGAAACTACATCGCCTGCTTGAGGAGACACACTACGATACGCTACATCTATTTGTGGACTTTCACAAGGCATTCAAGCGTACGCGTCGCTCTGATCTGAAATCTTTCTTTCAGTTCTATGATATACCGATTAATCGACGCCATCACATGTGCGTCAGTCTGGCTATGGAGATAATGGCGCGCATTGTCGAGCTCTTTCCAATCTTGGAGCATTATCTCTATATAGTTTCGTGTGAGGAGCAGGTTGTCTCGTTGAGCGATTATATAGATGCTAGCGAAGAAGTTGGCGGCTTGAATTCGCCTGATGCCAATGTTGAGAAGGAGCACGCCATGGTCGCTATGAAGATCTCCATTGCGGGACGTGAAGGTGTAATGATACTCGATCCAGGCTATCATGTAGGACGTGCCGTAACGGTGATGAGCGATCAGTTGTATCCACATACAGGTAGGCAATTCATTTTCTGTTATCCAAAGGGGGTGGTTCACATGATCACATTATTTTAGATAATTATACTTGAATTGTTGCTACTTTAGAGGAAAAATGTATTAATTCTATGTTACTAATGATATATCCTTTATTCTTTTCTTTCGCAGGTTGGTTCACACAATCAAAGGAACAACAAATCCAGCGTGATTATTGCTATAACTACTGCATACACAGCAATAAATTTGTTGAATGGATGGAACGTGAGATACGTGGCGACCAGCCCACATACAAATCGTCGCTCGTTTATGTCGCTCAACCGTATGTGACCGCTATTGATGTAACAGTGCGTCGTAATTTGGTCTACAACTTCCGATCACTTTTATCACGTGATGCTAAGGGACGTGTATTTGCGGGAATTTACCTACCAGTCGTGGCCAATTGTAACGAGGCACACTTTACTCTCTTCTACGATGGACCAAATGATCAGCGCGTTAAAGTGAAATTTATGTTCAACGTTTTTAAGAATCCAAACAAGGTATGTTGTCCCACTAACGTTATAACAAATTTAAACTGTGTTCACACGGTATCTTCAAATGTAAATTGCCAGTTTGAAAATCTATTTGAAAATCAATTTTCATCTAGACGATTATATTTAGCGAAAAAATTAATTTCTGTTGATTTCCACTTCCTTCAGATCGTGTAGAAACAAAAACTACAACAGTAATACCTTATTTCTTAAACTAAGTAATATACTTGAATATTAAATCTTTCATGTTTAAAACTAGCTTTAAATTTCCGAATACCTTCTCGTAAACAACCAAAAGAAACTTTCAACATAGCGAAGAGCTTAAACTTTTGAAAAAAATTACTTATGAAGTTTATTTAGGTACAATAATTCAATTACGAAAATATCTCATAATCCTCATATACCATATAAAGGAAGAAAATGTCATCGAAATGACAATAATTCGACCACTAAAATATACATCTTCTTCACATTTCATATAAAGACAGAAAATTTGTTTTTCTAAAATGTGTTTGGTACTTAAAAGATTAAATGTGTCAATGTTTCAAAAGACGAAAACTCCATTTCAATTTTCGAATATCTTCTGGTAATCAACTGCAAAGAAAGAATTCTTGCCACTTACAACTTTCAGTATGAAATGTTTTGAGAAATTTACGATTGATATTTATTTGGGTATGTTTACACCTTTACATTACTGTCAAATTTATAATTTTGCTTTGATGATGCAATTGTTTTTCTTATCGTCTATATCAGAAAAGATGCTATTCTATATAATCGTTCTGCTTTATTCCTCTTAAAAAAAGGAGAAATATTCACAAAGTTACCCATACAATAAATATAAATCTCATAATTCTCTCTTTTCTCTCTTTCCAGTTTCCAGAGCATGTGCAGCAACATTTGCAAAAATTAGCACCGCAGTTAAATATGAGCCAGCGCGACCTAACCGATCTATGCAAATCCATAGCCGAAGTCGTTACTGACCAGGATTTCATAACGCAGGTTCTAGCGATCAACGATGATATCAGCAACATGTCCTCAGATAATTGACAATTAAAGAATAAAAAAGCTGAGGCCGAAGAACCTGTAGTTGAGAAGCTTCAACTTGAGAAATAAACAAATTTTTAAATAAATTACACATGTTCAATATATTAAGAACGAAAAAAAAAACCAAAAAAAAATATTTATTCAAAAAACTTTAAAACATAGTTATTTTGCTTAATCTAATGAAAATATATATACATTACATATGTATTCAGAAAAGTTTAGATTTTAGTTGAGAAGTTGTAGACGAAACATCTATATAACCACCACTTATATAACAAAATTATTATGAGATATCTGATTTGAAATCAAATTACAATTTTCCGTTTAGAAACATTAAAAGAACAATTTAACTATTAACATTAAAATAATTTCAAATTCTATGTAATGCTTAAACAAAAAACTTAAGACAAAAAACAATGTTATGTTAATTTAAAAAATAAAAACACATATTATAGAAACACCACTTTTAAAACTATATCTTGCCTGACTGGTAATCACTTTAAATTTTTACACAATATTATATTTCTCCAGGCGAAAGCAATTCTACTTAACTATATATCGCTATATATATATAATTTGACTATTATTTCTGGTTTTGACTTTTCAATACATATGTTGCTTTAGAAAAACTTTTTTATAGCTCTATAAGTTTAATTGAACATAACTATATCAATAAAACTACTATCACCGAGCAATGAAAGTTACAATATTTTGAAAATAATATTTTTACAAAATATATATTTTAATTCAAAACTTCTTTACTGGCAAACAAATTTGCAGTAGTATGGTTTTGGTAATATTTTCAAAAATGCTTTAACTCCAAGATTTCATGAAGCTTTTAACACAAATACAATTTATAAATTGCTTTAAAACAAACAAAAAACTTTTGATTTAAGGCATTTGAGTTTGAAACAGTTATTAAGAGTGGCATAAAGAAAAAATGTTTGCAAATATAAAACATTAAAATCTTTATATTAATTAGTTCTTTAAAGTCATTCAACAATTAAAACTTAATCTGTACTTATTTTTATTCTGACTTTAATATGTGTTTAAAGAAACTTATTTAATTTTTATTTCATCAAAAAAAACCATGTATTCTTATCTTCTAAATTATAAATATATATTTATGCACTTATGGCAAAAATTCAAATGCACGCATATATTTATTTAAAGTCAAAATAACGCTAAATAAAAAAGAAACATTAAAGAAAAAATTGTGTTTCATTTCAAACTTTTGTTAATGTTCTCTATGCTAGTGTCAGTTAGCCAACGGTAAATTTTTTATTTACGAAGCATAACTGAAATAATTGATCATAAGTTATTTCGATTTAAGAGTCCAAGCATAGACTGTGATGTTTCAACGAGTGAAAATTAAGTAAGAACATTTTAGTCGATAATGTCAATGATAACAGTAGTCGACACCACACATTACTGAGCATAAATTAGGGATGGTAAAGAAAACATATTTGGAAAGATGGAAAGATGAGACGCTTTTTCAGACGACAAAAATGAGAGGCAGAAATGCATGAGTGCGAGAAAATTCAAATTCATGGCAACAGAAATGAGACTCACAAAATTTTCGAAAAGATAAGCAATCCACAAGAAATGCCATCCACCATTTGCGCCAACTATTGTATAATAAGTCTTCTTAATATCGCATATAAGGTTCTGTTAAGCGTATTATCTGAAGGACTGAAGTCCATTGTCAACCAATTGATTGGACCTTAGAAGTGTGGCTTCAGACCTGAAAAATCTACCATCGACTAGATATTTACGCACCGACATATTTTATAAAAAACAGAATCGGCATTCTCAAAACTAGAAAAAGAGTTGAATGGGTCTTGGAGTGAACGCAGATAAAAGGAAGTTTCTTGTGTCGAAAAACAAACAGTTCCAGCATCTTGAAAACCATTTCACTGTTGACAACAACTCCTTTGAGGTTGTTGAGAACTTCGTTTAACTGGGAGCCATCATTAAGTTCTTTAATGACATCAGAATTGAGATTAATCAGGTGTTGCTTTGGGCTCAGGGTATTTATACAAGGAGACTAGACGCAAGTGACTGTCAAAAGTGATGGTGCGAAGTAGGAAACGAAAGTGAATGAAAAAATTTCTCGGACGGTGATTCCATTTAACTTTTTTGACATTATTATATCATATTTTTGTTTCTGGTTGAATTTTGAAAACAAAGTCTCTTCAACGCAGTTGCATCATGTGAAAACGAAAATTGAAAAGAGAATTTTGAAAATAAAATGAAAAGAGAAGAGGGAAATCTCATGCGACTAGTTTCATTGTTTAAGTCCCCTGCAACGATAGAATTCGTTTGTCGTCGTCATCAAGCCATCAAACATTGTTGAGCAAAATTCAATCGACCTGGCAGTGCTGAAAGCACATTCCTCTGTTGCAGCCCTGACAGCTGCTACGGCTTACCATAGATGCTAACGCAATATTCACACACAAAATCACTTTATCACGCACCAAATATATAAAAATCACTCGTGTGACACTTTGAGCAAAAAATCACACACCAATAAAAAAATCACGCAAAAATCCAACGAAGTAAAATATAAGGAAGCGCTGTTTCCCTCACATACACTGTATGTGTACTGTGGCATTTTTGCAAACTGCTATACCGACATCGCAGGCATTTTTTGACATTTCTATTGAAACATTTCCCCTCCGCTTACCCCTGCACAACCCACACTTTTTTCCCGCCAAATTCAATCTATAGAACTGTCAAAATGTAAGCAATACTTCAGAGGCGCATTCAATTTAAATAGTTGCACACTTGTTAGGACGCTCTTGTTATGACTGATTTATTAATAAAATTAGAATATATCATTGAAATTAGTTTTGAATCATTTTAGTTTTATACTGAGTTTACCTTTTTTACATAATTTTACCAATATTTTGTTTGTTAACGGGTGAAATAGGCTTACAGGGGAACCGAATACTTTTTACGGCTTCCTTTGCAACATTACCGAATGCGGCCCTGTTTGAATGCTTTTGTATTTGTGACAACGTTACTGTGTTTGTAAAATGCTTCATTTCAGCTCAACAACACTGCTTCCTTATATTTTACTTCGTTGCAAAAATCACAAATACAACAGAAAACCGTTAGAAGCAATTGCAATTTTGCATCGTAAAAAATCATTTAATGCCATAAAATTGTACAAATAATGAGATTATTTCTGTTGTTTGGTTATATTAGTAAAAGTTTATTGTTATTTTTATTATTGAAACTTTTTGGTAGTTCAGCAATATATATACATATATATATACATATATAGCAATATATATACAGTCGAACTAATTTTAATTGTCTAAATTTGTCATAAACTTTATATGAACTTATTAAAAGTTGAAACTTTATACCTGCGTACGCAAATTTCAATTGCATTGTTGGGTTTGTTCGTAAATATATGTATTTGCTCATATACTTGAACGCACTCCTCAAAAATAAAGTGTGTGACGAAAAAATCACACAAGTGAAAAATTACTCGCTTTATTTAAGAAATCACATTTCTTCACACGGCACTTGACAATCACGAAAAGTAATTTATCGCACGAATCTGGCATCCATGCAACTTACAATATTTTCCTAAACGTCAAAATTTTATAAACAAAACTTGCAAATTTCTTCGCTAGTGTTTAATTTATTGTTTTATATAAATTTCACTTAAATAAAGTTTATTTTATTGAATTCACAAAGACAACATCGAGTTAGACTTTATTTAGTCACACAGCTTTGTGTGCATTTGCCATAGTGATGTACAACAACAACAAAGCTCAATATCAGAGTCTAGTAAGAAACGAGGTAAAAAGATTAAATGATCAAATTAACTACCAAGATTTGGAAGCAAGTAACGCTTCCAATGATGATAACTTGCATGAGCCGATCAACATCAGTTTGACCTCAAAATTACAAACGTGGTACCAAAAGCATCGACCAAGTGAAGCGTGTACAAATGAATTGCTACAGATTTTAAACGATGAAGGTCTGGATGTGCCTAGTAGCGCCAATCAGCTGACAAACAATGCCAAAATAGCAGAGCAAATTGTTATGAGCATTAATGCTGGAGATTTTCAAAATAATGCTATAAATGAATGGAATAGCAATGCCGAAGATCATAATATCAAGAAAGGTAAGATGTTGGTAAGGAATAAGGGGTAGGAAGAGAAGTGTTTTTTTAACACTGGTCAGACGAATAAACAACATAACTTATTTTGATGTTGAATATTAAAAAAAATGTTGTATCAAAACTTGTTTGTTGAAGTGATGTGCTTAACAGTCTGAATATTTGTTGTTGGTTTAAATTAAGGTGTCTTGGTTTTTATGCACACATTGCACATTCCACACTGATGTAACAAAACAATCAACAAATTAATCCCTTCAGCACTTAAAGGAGATTGAACGAGCTTCTAATGATCAATTGTGTTATGCGTGCTAGTAACGTTAGAACACAATTGATCGAGGAATGGCCCTACATTTTGTATGATAACTCCGAACGGCTTATGATGATGTTCTCAACGAGCTCCACATGGCATTATATGTATACTTACAATATCAAATGGAAAATTCGAACCTGGGTCTATCCCAGTTCTTTGCCACGCACGTCTTCAGCCGCCTAATCGATATTCAGCTTCATTTAACCGTTTTTATTTTTATATTTGATATTCACTTTCTAACTTTTCCACACGTTAGAAAACTCTTTGCTTTAAAAGCAATTTGTATTAAAAGCTTACTAAGAACACTTCTTCCCTCATGTTATATATAAATAGATCTCATATTAAAATAATATTTTTATTAATCTATGAATGTTGATTTCTTTTATTTGCAGAACACTGCAAGGAATCCAATTCTATTATTAAGGAACTTCAAGGTAACTTACATGTAACGTTATAAGAAACTTATAGGTAACGTTCATTTCGTGCAAAGCTGTTATAACTCCAAATTTGAATATTCGGGGAAGACTGTTTTTTAAATGTTCATGCAGTTTCATCATGTGTTGATAATATTACACCAACAAATTTTCAAGTATATGTCTAAATATACTTTTCTTGCTCTTTCGATTGCGAAATGGTGCCTCTAATAGTATCAAGAGAAATTTTATCTGGAGTGCGCTGAAGCATAGAGTTATTCCAGCAAAGGTCATTGCTAACACATGGTCAACATTTGAAAGTGGAAACTGCCAAGTGCTTCATAATATAAAAATGCCTGACTGATTTGAAGTAAGGCTTGTTATATGTCAGAGCTGCTTACTTTCACTGCGATAGCTGAAAACCTCTCAATGCTGACACGAATGTATCTGGTGGACCATGAATTCCAACTACCGTAGGATAAGCCTTCTAAATATCGCATATAAGGTGCTGTCGAGCGTATTTTGTGAAAGACTGAAGCCCATCCTCACACAACTAGTTGGACCTTATCAGTCTTTCTTCAGACCTGGAAAGCCCACCATCAACCAGATCTTAACGTTACGACAAATCTTGGAAAAGACCCTGGAGAATCAAATCGACTCACATCTTTTTGTCGATTAAAAAGCGGCCTTCGTCAGCCCAATAAGGTCAGTCCATCATCCAGGTCAGCATTATCCAGGCCAGAAAAAGAATCGAGTCGAATGGGTCATGCAGTGAACGCAGATAAAACGGAGTATCTTGTGTCAGCAAACAAACAGACCAGTGTCTTGGAAAACTTCACTTTTGACAACACCTCCTTTGAGGTTGTTCAGGACTTTACATGGGATCCAACATAAATTCCTGAAATGATATCAGTATTGAAATTAAACGAAGGATAACTCTTGCCAACAGGTGTTACTTTGGGTTAAGTAGGCGATTGAGAAGTAGAACTATCTCTCGACGAAAGAGAGTCATGCTTGAAAGCAGCATTTCTACGCTTAGTAAAAATTAAAGATGTGATGACAGTCTTGCACAAAATGAGCGATATGTTTAGCGATTTGAGCTTATTACAGTTTCCTCTTATATAAAAACTTTTTTTAATATTTTTAATAGAACAACAACGACATATGAATGCAAAACTGAACCATATGACGCGAGAAATAGCCAAAGTTAATGTACGCTTGAATATAAGTTCAGGTGTTGAGACTGAAGTGCAAAAAACATCAACAATATTTCCCATAGAGAATGTGACTGATCTTGCAGATTTTGAAAATTCATTAGATGATTTAAACACTGCAACACATGTAAGTAAATTCAAATGTTGCAACATTTAAACTGTGAGTTTTGAAATAGAACAAAAAGTCTCGTGTTTAACTCAAACATAACTAAAAACTAAAGAAAAAACATTTTAAATTCAAAGTGAGATATAAAAGACCGTTCTACGGTATTCAAAATAATTAAGTAGCAGACGATATGACAACATTTTTACACTCACCTCTAATGTTGTTATGTTGCAGTCTTTACTGATAAATATCGAATAAATGTTGTGTGCATACTTTCAGGCTGAAAATTTGTTCGTACAGTAAAACCACTGTAATAGCAAGAGTGAATAGTTTGAGCGATATTAGGTGCGGAGTATGACGTTTGTCTTTTATATATTAAAATCATGTGTCTTATGAAAATATCTATATCTCAATATATAAAAGACAAACGTTCTCCTCCGTGCTCTATATCGCTCAAACTGTTATAGTTGTTATTGCTATGTCTTTTAAAACATGTTTAGCCTGAACCAGAACCTGTTTCGCTATTACTGAGCTTTTTATATGAAAAAATTGTTAGCCTAAAAGTATGCACACAAAATTTATTTGATATTTATCAGTAAGGAAACATTGACGACGACTGGAAAAAAACAACACTTGAGGTGAATGAAAAATGTCATATTGTTAACAACTTAATTATTTTGAATACGACTCGTCGTATGACTGGCTTCTATACTAGTAAAAATATAAAATGCAAAAGTGTGCGATAGGCTACAAGCAACAAACATATCTGTGTCAACAAGGAATAACAGCTAAACTCATTTTCAAAATTTCAGAAGAGAATTTTTAATATTAAAATTGCTACCTTATATCAGGGTACCCTAACTTTTGCTGTTTAGATTTGATGACCTTAAACATTTCATTTTCAAGGAACAACCATAAAAATTTGCGTACTAGTGTTTTTTGTTGCGAAAAAACGCCATGAAAGTAATGTCCTCACTTTGTCCTAACTCGACTTTGGCGGTTATTCCTTGTCGACACAGAATATTTTCATCAGGTACTGTACACATTATATTTTTGTTTTTCTTTCTTTAAAATCAGGTTCTTGCTGTCAAGCGTATTGTCAACAGTGATCATATTAATAAATCACTCTTACGACTACTCTCAAAAGATATTCTGCTCGAACATAATCTTGATGGTAGGCAGAAGAAATTGCCACTCAACGTTTATCCAAAATTACTGAATATGCTATTTCGTAAGTCAATTTTTGATATAACTACATATCAATTAGTATATTTCTCGAATTTTTAAATTTTATTTTCTAAGGAGCATATGATAATTACGAATCATTTTCCGAATTCACCTGGGATTTGAAACATGCCATGAAGCGCATTAAAAATAGATTTCATAAAGCTAATTGCATCAATAGAAAGATCACTCTGACACCATCAGCAGATCCACTATCAATTAATGCCAAACACTCGAAGAAAGTCAAGCATGACGATGACGATGACTGTTTTTTCTAGTTTTATTCTAATGCTTTTAACTTAATTATTCCTTAATTATAAAAATAGAATAACAAAAATAAAATAATAATTATAGTTCTGTAATATTGAGTACAAATGTGTTATAATACAACTACGAAAAAGGTTTGAATTTTAAGATTTTCATTTCAATTCAAAATTTGAACTCTTGGTAAGCAACAATTTGTATGTGTATTCCAAACAATTTTTAGTTAATAAAACTTCTATTACAGACTTTGATTAATAAATTCTGATTGAAGAAACAAATAAAATACACGTGCATTGATGTCTTCAAAACTTGGGACTGACTTATATACATATATTATAATTTTAAGTTAAAACTTAATTTAGCGCTTTAAAAAAAAATAAGGAATAAACAAAACTTCAAATATAGTTGGGAAGTATTTGTGTTCATAGACTCACTCGTGGACAAAATCAATAAGTTTGGTTCAAATACGGCTACATTTTTCAACATATGTTTGCTTACTGACTACTGTTTTTCTGTCAAAATCATTATTGTCAGTATCATACCTTCGGGTAAAGAAGCAGTGTCGCTAAATCGGCCTTAAAGCTAAATTGAAACATATGGTAATGCTGATGAAGAATGTAAAGATTGGTCCAAATAAAAGTGTATTGTAGATAATGAAATTAAATAAACAAAACTTTATTTTAGTATTTTATGTAGGACTTTATTAGAAAAGAGAAACATATCAATTATTTTTGAAATTCGATATCATTCATGTGGCTGCTTTGGCTCACTTTACAGTAATAATCCTATTAGCCAAATTTTCCAAATCATTGTTAACGCTTTCTAGCTCTAACTCACGAACAGCTCGGGCGAGTCGACTGTAGGTCTTGAATTATTTATAAATTATTGGTTTAGCATCGGTCTTGAACTATAATATACCACACTTAATTAAGTTTTGTAAGTTTTATCGCTTTTTCTAAATAATCTACCTGTATTTGGACCACCCTTTATGTACCTATAACTTGTAAACATGAAAATGAACCATCCACCATAATTAGCCTCTCATTTATAGGTTCTTTAGTTAATAGGTTATATTCTAAAAAAAAATAGCATTAAATTCTAAAATAATTTTATTTGTTGAGTATATAAAACTGATATATCAAATGTAGAATGCCTAACAAAAAAGTCATATGAAGCACTCTGTAGCTGGGCAGCGCCATCTATGAATGAAATTATTCTGTACTTAGCTACCATAAAGACGAACACCGAACTGATGACGTTTCACACGACAGAAACAACAACAACCAACTTCGGCTATATACGTGGAACAGCAATTCGAGCTGTCATCTGAAACACTTCGTCTTTTCTTTTGGATTTGCTCGAGCGTTTGGTGTTTTATTTCAGTGTCCAAGTTTTTTCACCATCAAATAATTTCATTGCAATTCCAGAGTTAAATACAAGAAGATGGTAAACAAAACAAAGTGCAAGTTTTAGTGCAAGTGCTTAATTAATTGGTTTTAATGTTTTTAATATAGCCTGCTCCAGCAAGTTCCACCAGTGTGGGCAGCGGCTCACGTTCGCCCAGCAAAATGTCTGCACCGCGCGCCTCTGCTGCCGGTGGTGGCAGCAATCTTAAGCAAAGGAAAACCACTACCAGCACAACAGCGGCCAGAAGTCGCACCACAGGCGGTGCAGGCACCGGTGGTATGTGGCGTTTCTACACAGACGACTCACCTGGTATCAAAGTGTAAGTACCAGTGGCAAACGCATGTGAAAGTGCTTGATGATATGTACGCGTGTGTTGGTGTGCTAATTAATTGTCTCCTTTCCTTCCATGATCTGCTGTGTAGTGGACCCGTACCCGTTTTGGTTATGTCGCTGCTCTTCATTGCATCCGTATTCATGCTGCATATCTGGGGCAAATACAACCGTTCTTAAGCCACCAACAGAACAACATTAAATAAAGCAACTCCAACAAAAACAACTCAACATCAAAAAGACTTACTTTCTACTTGTGCGACACGCACAAGAAATGCTGACGTCGACACTCACAGCTGAGTTGCAATGGAAACTATTGCCGCGTCCAACGTTGCATAGTTGCTGCTTATGTTAATTAAGTATAATTACTAGATTGCATTCATTTTTATAATTAATTTCTTTTAAATATTTTCTTTCGTTGCTGCTCTTTGTTAGCTGGCAACAGTTCCAATATTCATTCCACAATTCTGCGTGGCTCTCAAATAATTTATAATTACTTGTTTATTTTTTATGTATGCAAAATAGTTAAACATCATAAAGAAAGGAACAACAAAGAAACTGATTTATGTTGTCTGTTGTGCATCCTAAATCCTACTTGCTTGTTTGTTTGTTTTTTTCCTACAATCATGCTATTTAATTAAGTTTAACTACAACAAAACAAACACATTTTTTTTGTATCTATAAAGTAATAAAAATTATAATAAAAAATATACATATTTATAAGTTTAAAGAAAATTATGGAAACTAAGGAGAAGTATTTTCAAGACGGAAGGCATAAATAAAATAACTAAAACTAATCATTTGCTCGAATAACGTCATAACTCAAAAATGCGATTTCTGAGTCAATGATGTAAAATTATTTATATCATTCTTCATATTGTGAAAAATGTTCAAGTAATCTGAAATACTCTCTGCGTGAGAAGAGAATGTCTTTTATTTTCTTTGCAAGGTGTGAGTAAATTGAAAACTTTAAACGCGGTTTTTAAAATGACTTTTTGAGTTATGACGTTATTCGAGCGATATGACGATATCTACTGTTCAGAAAACGAAGAAAACTGTCTATGATATATATATGAAGTTTATACATATTGTATTGTTTTAAGTTACTTTTTCTCATACAAATTTCAAAAAGTAAAATAGGGCATAAAGATGTAGTTTTGCTTAATCTATCTTAGGTTGCGGGTATAGTGAGCGCCGAGTCAGACAGGCAGGCAGGCAGGCAATGTGAACAAGAGAGATAGATAGCTATCTGCATCTCGTTTTTCACACAGATTTCAGCCTGCCTGCCTGTCTGACTCGGCGCTCACTATAATCGCAGCCTTAAGCGCTAATATCCATTACTTTGCCAAAGTTTAACATACGTTGTATAAGAATTAAGCTAATGAAATGCCAAATAATTGGAAAGAATGGTAAAACCCAAGTCAGTTAAGATTTGGTCATCTTTTAAAAGAGTTGCAATAGAGAAGGTGTCTGATTTTTTTTTTATATATAAAAATGTTTTTATATATTTAGAGAGTAAGGTTTTTACTCCCTTTGGGCAGAGAAGAACTTTTTCTCTTACTCGAGTTTGGCGAAGAAACTTTTCGCGCTCTAAAACTGCATTACAGCGATTCCAAGCTTCGAAGCGAAGTCTTTAAGTTTCATCATTTAAACCATGACCATCATGAACCGTGACCATGAGTACCACAACTGCCGCCGCATTCACATTTCTGTCAGCGAAACATAATTTCCAATTAAAGTTGCGTTAAAAATTATTTAATGCAGTCCAATTTGCTTTTTCATAGAACAATGCAATCCTCTGCGGGGCTTTAGGCGTAGAGAATCAAAGGTTAGAATATGAAAAATCAGTGGATGATGCCATGGTCCGAGCTGCCAAGAGGTGCGTTATTACTAGTGTCCGACCGAAACCAAAATTTTGGCCGAAACCGAAACCGAAACCGAATTTCGGCCATTTTTGTAATATTCGGCCGAAACCGAAACCGAATCTGAAAGTCTACATACAAATTTGTTTGTAAAAACATTTTATTTTTTTTTTTAATTTTATTAAAAACTTTCAAAAACAAAATAATTCAAACAGATAATAAAAACGTATACATACGATAAATATTCTTTGAATATTAAAGTTCAACTTTAAAATAATAAATAAAGAGATCATTTTTAATACCACTTTAAGGAACTTTTTAGTATTTAGAGTTATTCGGTTTCGGTTTCGGTTTCGGCCATATTCATGCCGAATAGCCGAAACTGACTAAAAGGGCCGAAACTGGCCGAAACCGAAACCGAAACCGAATATTCGGTCGGACACTAGTTATTACTAGTGTCCGACCGAAACCAAAATTTTGGCCGAAACCGAAACCGAAACCGAATTTCGGCCATTTTTGTAATATTCGGCCGAAACCGAAACCGAAACTGAAAGTCTACATACAAATTTGTTTGTAAAAACATTTTATTTTTTTTTTTAATTTTATTAAAAGCTTTCAAAAACAAAATAATTCAAACAGATAATAATAACGTATACATACGATAAATATTCTTTGAATATTAAAGTTCAACTTTAAAATAATAAATAAAGAGATAATTTTTAATACCACTTTAAGGAACTTTTTAGTATTTAGAGTTATTCGGTTTCGGTTTCGGCCATATTGATGCCGAATAGCCGAAACTGACTAAAAGGGCCGAAACTGGCCGAAACCGAAACCGAAACCGAATATTCGGTCGAACACTAGTTATTACTCATCATATTTTACATGATGCGAAGTAAGAAAAAGGTTTCGTGGGAAAAAAGTTGGTTCCATTACTAGTCGAATTATCCGCCTCGATTCAGCAAAAAGCTTTACATATTAACTTTCAGGCGTTATTTGACGAGAATGACGGCCAAGCCGGATTATGGACATTAAAATCGCCGGAAAAACGAATCCGGGTCTGCTTAGATTCGTTGGCTCGCATGGCCGCGGCCACCACAAACTGGTTTAAACAAATTGGTGTTAATCTTTCAAAATATTCTCCCTAAAGATCAGCATACTTTTGAATGCGTTCGAGCCAATTTTACTTTGCTTGAGGTATCCGTAGACTTTTTTTAAAGTCCTCCGATTACTTGTGGCAATTATATGTCCTTGTACCATTCAGAATTTACCGTAATGCTTTGCTCTAATGCCACTGTCAACACATGTCGAGTAACATCGAAGAAATGGCAACCATTTGCTTCCACGTGCTTCTCCCTCGAACATCAATTGTTGGATTTAGCTTCTCTTGGGAGATTTATACAGTTGGAAGACCCGTTTTCGTTTCAAGCTCCACGATTCGTCACCAGTTACAATGTTGTTCACCGCCTTTGATATACCTTAATTTTATTTTTCAACATTTCCTTGCACCAATCGACACGAGCCTTTTTCTCATCGTTTGTCAGATGATGTGGTATCCAGCGCAAGCAAATCTTTTTCACAGCCAAATGATATTATATCTTATTAATGCTTGTCATACTAATACCCAAAGATGCCTCAATCTCACGGTATGTCACATGCCGATCTCCTTGCAATAGTTCACGTACATCACCAATGTTTTCTGGCAAAACACGTTTTTGGGTAACTTTCACGTAATTAGTAGTGTCCGACCGAATATTCGGTTTTGGTTTCGGTTTCGGCCAGTTTCGGCCCTTTTAGTCAGTTTCGGCTATTCGGCATCAATATGGCCGAAACCGAAACCGAAACCGAATAACTCTAAACACTAAAAAGTTCCTTAAAGTGGTGTTAAAAATTATCTCTTTATTTATTATTTTAAAGTTGAACTTTAATATTCAAAGAATATTTATCGTATGTATACGTTATTATTATCTGTTTGAATTGTTTTGTTTTTGAAAGCTTTTAATTAAATTTAAAAAAAAAAATAAAATGTTTTTAAAAACAAATTTGTATGCCGACTTTCAGTTTCGGTTTCGGTTTCGGTTTCGGCCGAATATTACAAAAATGGCCGAAATTCGGTTTCGGTTTCGGCCAAAATTTTGGTTTCGGTCGGACACTAGTAATTAGTCTTGGAGCGAACTATCGCCACGATTGAATTCATTATACCAGTTTTTTACCAAACTATAAAATGGTGCTGCATCACTAAAGGTCGAAGTAAGTTGAATCATGCATTCTTTTCATGTAAAACCGCTTTGAAAATTGTAGGAATCATCGCATTAGTTCCATTTATTGCTCGAGATGAATTTTTTAAATTTTTTGTAAACAAGTCAAAATCGCGCTTAAAGTCAAAATTTTCTGCACAAGGGTACGTTCAACACTTTCAAGTTTCCAATGGAAACATCAGACGGTAAGTGTTGTCACTTAGGCACCAATTATGTAAACGTAGCTTAACGTACAGTTCTATTTGCAAAATATATCAACGCTTTTAAGAATTTTTAAGGAACAATTGAAGAATAGTGGAAATGGTCTTTTTTCTTTTTTTTAAAATGCGTGTTTTGAGCTAACAAATTGAATGGTGAAAAAATTAAACGTCGCTCTCAAGTGGTTTAGAAGTTATAGGGGTCAACGTTTATGAAAATGGGCTTAAAAACCTGTGTTTTTTTGTTGTTGTTTTCGAACATAAGCAAACGTAGTGGATATCAAAAGAAAGGTTATGCTAAAACCTTTTTAATGAGCATTCAATCATAAAAGTCTATGCATTATTTTGGATGATATAACTGTTTTTGTACTCAAAGAATTTGAGGTGTGCTAATTTTGGTTGTTCTTTTGAAGTGTTTGTCTTTGAGACTAGAAAAATAAATGGTTTCATAGAAGTATGTTATTTATTGTTATTTCGTAAAAGGGTGAACAGTCAAGTGTGCACAATACATAAAGTTGTATATTTTAACAATTAATGCAAGTACTTTTCAAGTTTGTTGTACACTTACATATAGTATATTGAGACGAAAAAAAGCGCCGCAGGCGAAAAATTGTTATAAAAAATCGCGCGATTTTTTATAACAATTTTTCATTTTTGGATAGTTAGCAATAAATGGATTTCTTATAATTAATACCTTACTTAATAGGTCATGGTATGCCTCTTGCTACCCATATTGCTTTAATTTTATTAAAAAAAATCGAAAAACAGGCAAATATGTAGTAATTTTTCAACTTTTGATCGCTATAACTTCTAAACCACTTGAGAGCGACTCTTAATTTTTTCAAAATCGAACTTAGGAGCCCCAAATCCATGTAATTACATGTAAAAAAACACAAATTTTGCATTTCCATTATTCTTCAATTATGCCATTTTTAATTTTGATTAAAGTAGTTGGCAGATTATATCGACAACACATTCGATAGACTTTTAAAGTTGTATGAACAACAGCGATAGAAAACCGAAAAAATAAACTACAAAATAATACGATTTGATTTTTTTGTACCTTCTTAAAAGTGTATTACATATTAAATAAAAAATAAGTTTCATATTCCAAAAACTTGATTAAGTAAATTGTAAAAGCATAAAAATGTTTATTTTATATCAAAACAACAATAGAGGGGTTTAAATGATTCCAGTGTGCTGAATAAGGGTTTAATACTTTTAAAGTTAATATTCAGGTTTAATAATAAATCAATACTTAGGAAATTTTGATTTTTTTAATTAAAGTCAGCTTGAAATATGGATATGATTTAAGAACCAAAACAGTATTTTTCTTAAAAATCTTCAGGAATTTAGTTTTATTCATATAGTTCAAATAAATTTCAACGAAAAAATTTTCCAATGCTATATTTTCATCAACATGGTCAAAAATATGGGTAAATTTTATTTTGTTTTTCTATTTTTTTAAATTTTTTCAACAATTTAACTATGAATAACTAAGCGGCCTTATCTCTCTCAAGAAGTTCCTTACAAAAAATATCAAATTGGGATCTCTCACTCTCATATCAATAGCTGCCGGATATGTGGAAACAAGCATATTATGCAAATCCGAATAGTTCTAAAGTGAAGACAAAATTAATGCATAGTACGGTTAAGCATATTCTACTCACATCAATATTTTTCCATGTCAATGTATACTCCAATGTTATATCTTGCAAATTTTCTTCGCATTTTTCTGTAATTTCCACAAATGTTGCATCTTCTGGAGTAATACGCACCGTATTGATGTTTTCCTCTGAATCTTTTAAAGGCAAAAACCGAAAGATCAAATCACGTCTTGCAGCAAAACGATTCCATTCAGAGAATTTAAATTTTAACAGCGCACAATGTATTGCCATACAAGTGTAGCAGTGTAGTTCGGTGGCCAAGTGCTTCTCGCAAAAGTAACCTAAAATATTGATAAAAATAATGCAAATAAAATTAATTTGTTTTGAAATCATTCTTACCATTTTCAATATAATATCGTGCATCATTTTGAGAAAATATGTTAAGATTGTTTTCAGATAACAACTATGCAAAGAAATTAAAAATTATTCTGATTGCAATAAGGAATGAGCCATATCTTACCCTTATTAAATCTTTTAAGTCCCTTAATGGTTCTTTTATTTCCAAATACTTGTCATGATCACGCACGAATTTTGTTGTAAGATCAGTAACATAACCGCAATATCCTTTGGCCGATATGAAAATAACACATTTTGCAAATTGTGTATGAATTGTAAATACAACTTCTGTTTCGGGGCTGCCAAAAAATTCAAGAATAGATAAAAATTTATTCAAATAAAAAATATCAACTAACTTCACTTCACTCGGTTCGAGGCTCCAGTAGCGAAATGGAAAATGTTCATAGCGTTTGTAGGCCAGGCCTATTGTACCTAATTGTAAAGACATAAATACGTTATTAATAACCAGTACATCGGGAATTTATATATAGGCGAACATTATAAGGAAATAGAAGAAATTTTATTAAAGTTAAATTTAACGATATGTAGTTTTTTAGAATCAAATCCAAAATCTAAAATTTCACGGAATATACTCGAGACAATTCAGCTTGAAAATTGGCTCCCTGGTGATGTAGAGCTATTTAAGGCAAAGAGAATAAATTCGAAGTTCTTCGTAAGAATGTTAGAACCAATCTTCCCAACCTTAACAAATATAAGTGTGAGCAAGGTGTAATGCTGTTCATGCATCCCGATGCCCCGAATACGAATGCACTATCGACTAATATAAGCCTCAAAGAAAATAAATTTATTAAATATTTTATAGAAAAAAACAGCCAACAACGAAAATTCTATATGATCCATGGACAGTCTTCAACGATTGGTTGAATAAATGGTGGTTGCTTGAACTCAATTTTACAAAGTCCAAGTATAAGCAAAGTCGCTAAAGCAAGAAATACACCTGATTTAAAAAAAAAATATTTAAGGAAGATGATGACGGATTTACACACGGAGATGCCGCTTTGAATCCATAGCTGTTAAATTTCGATTACGATAAGTAATCAATAAGATTATTTTTCAAAAAGAATTGTCATTCAATCATTATGTAATCATTATATAATCTTTAAGTAACAAGTTTCTGATTAGTAATTGATTACAATTACAAACAATCAAATTATAATCACGATAACTTTAAATTATGAATATAATCAAAAATAATCAAAAGTAATCAACAAAAATAATCCGATTACTTTAAAAGATTGCTTTTGATTCTTTTTGATTATTTTAAGAATTTGAGCCTGAGAATTAAAAAATTCTTAAAATAATCAAAAAGAATCAAAAGTAATCTTTAAAAATAATCCACCTTTTTTAATTAAAAGAATTAAAAAATTCTTAAAATAATCAAAAAGAATCAAAAGTAATCTTTAAAAATAATCCACCTTTTTTTGTGGATTATTGTGGATTATACATAAATGCAAGTAATCGTGATTATAATTTGATTATTTGTAATCGTAATCGTTTGATTACTAAGCCAAGCAGAAAAAAGCAGAAAAGAATCGTACTTAATCAATTATTTCAAATTTTTAAGAAAAATAATCCAATTCCTAACGAATACGATTACTTATCATTATTTAACAGCAATGATTGAACCTTATAATCTCGTATTTGTGTTCTTGAAAATGATTACTTTGACTTATGATACGGCGCATTTTTTTTGTTTTTTTTTTACCTATACGATCCGTCCAAATCATCAACTTGCGATTTTCTCTATTGAAAACTGTATGAAATATGTGCTTCTTGGTCCAATGAGCGTACGTTATTGGTTTTTCCTCCTCCGGTTCATCGTCATAGTCATAGTAATCGTCATAAATTTCAGATTTACGTGTTTCAAGGAAACGTGTTCCACGATGCGTCGTCTCCTTTGGGCGTGTTCCCTTAGTTGGAGTCTTTTTCGGAGTTTTTACTTCTGCAGGCGGAGGTGCAGCTGCAGCTTCAGCGATCGCTGCTGGGGCTTGCTGATGACGTTTTCGCCGAACTTTCGGTAATATAAGAGGTAGTTCAAACATTTTCTTGTATCTATCCTGATAAAACTTTTTTAAAGCATCCAAAGCAGTGATGAGCTCGAAAAATGTTTCCGGTTCAAATTGACTGATCATTGCGGCATATTCTTCCGGTGTTAAAGGCATTAAAATGTTTTCTACTTGCGAATAAATTGGGAAAAAGCGTTCCGGATTGTTTTGTAGCCGATTGCTAAAGATACGTTCGTTTTGTTTTAGCAAAGTATTATCTTCGCCTTCGGATTGACGCTTTCGTACCAACGTACCACCCAGACCTCGGGACTTAGTACGACTCTCCTCATTTTCCTCCTCTGCCAATTCGATGGGAAATTTAAGCGATGAAATTATGCGCGGAATACAATGTCGCTGTAATGTCCTTAATTGGCCTTTTGACATAGGCAGATGAATACTAAAATCTTCCAATTCCACTCCTTCAGGCTTTAATGGGATTGATGGTTTCTTTTCATCAGTTAGTGGCGCAAATGAGGGAATTTTCTGTAAAGTTGCTTCGATAGTAGTGCCTGGCTCTAGTACAGTTAACGTCGTACTCGACGGGGTTGTTGTATTAATATTGGGAAGTTGATTAGCAAAATTGTACATTTCCTGTTCAACCATGGTAGCGCGGGCATATCTGAGTGTTTCTAAGAAGAAAGTAAATTTTGGTACTCTATGTTTGTTTAGAACAAATAAATGTGTCGATATAAATTTTAAAACTATAGCGAGACAATATTAACCATAGAAATAAATTAAAGGTTAGGATGAATGGTTTTATAAATACGCACATACAATAAAGTTATTCCGCTTAATTCTTAACTTTTCATCTTTTTTTTAAATATTGAATTCAAATACCTCGAGTTTCCGCTTCCGGGTAGACTGTTTCAATTAAGCTGGTTATATCGGCTTCGAAATGACAGGGCTGCGGTTCACCCCAAAGGCATAAATTCATCGGTAAATCAAAGGATATAACGAAGTATGGTGACAATTCTATATTTTGAAGGAATCTATCACCAACTTCCCCTTCTTCATCTTCATCCACCTGTTCGCCGTAAACACTTTTATGACGGGTTGATTCCATTATCATCATCGTTGTACGGCGTTTTGCTTCTGCCTCAGAATAACGTGCTGTCATTCTAGTTGTGAACCTAGGCATTTTAGGCTTGTGTAATTTAGCATAATCGACTTCCAAGTTTGCTTTAACTTCTTTATCAAGAAATAGATTGCCGTTATGTGAATGCCAAGTCATTGTAAAGGTACTGAAACTGGTGTGATTTGGCTTTTTAACAAATACCATTTGATAGACTCCACCCAAAATTATATATTCTTTCATATTAATCTGCACAAAGAAACAGTTGAAATACACACAGAAACACTTTTCGCAAAAACTTAATAAGTTACCTCAAAGTCATTAAGATTTAACACATTCGGATGATAGACGACATCTATAAAATCATCAAATTGTTTCTGTTCTTTCATGAGAAAATCTTGCCAGATATCTGGAAATAAGTCGTCTGTTATAAGTGGCTGCTCCTTCGGCGCCTTTTTTGGAGCTTTTGGCTTTTTATCTTCTTTCTTATTTTCATCTTTATTTTTTTCTTTTTTCTTTCGTGTAGTTTCTTCCTCAATCAATCTATAAAAAGTTATGATAAAGAGAATTTCAAGATACATTGAACAAAAAATGTAAACACGAATAATGCATTTTTACATCAGCTGCATTAATCGCATTCATGAATTTTGCTTCAGTAACCAATTACATGAGTCACATGTACTTCTCGTGATATCATTACACAAAATACACAAAAGAAAAAGAAAGGTGTACATGAATACTTCATAAGCCTAGTGTTTAAAGTTCATAAAGTGTGTGTACAAGACACATAAACCAAGCAAAAATTTTCGAAAATGAATGAATCTCATGTAAATATACAAGGGAAACTACTTTATATGTTTAGTGACCGAAATTCTTATAATCCATGTGCAAATACAAGGGCAGTGTGAATAGTTCATAAGATAGGAGTCAAAAATACATGAAGCTCATGCATTTATGCAATGGAAGCGTGAACTACTTTATACATTTATTGAGCAATATTGACACATCCTTTTTACATTGGAACAGGTCCGTCTTCACTGCCCCTTTTTCGATAAGTAGCAAACACTCTTAACCGAAATGCTTATGTAAAGGAAGAGTGGAAATCGAATATTGGAAGGCTTCGGTTAAATACGAAAATAAATTTCGTAAAGAATTCTACTTACTTCATTTTTTCATCATAATCGTTGCGTAGAGCAATCATCTTATTACGAACTTCGGTCTCTATTTCAATCTGCATGGCCCACTCGTGAATTAAGCATTCATTAATATCTGAAAATAACATTTTATATATCCGACGCTTCGAAGTTACAAAAATGAAAAAAATTAATTAATCTTAATGATGATTCATCTTCAGCGACCAAAACACCTATACATCAAAAAGTTGGACATAGTATATCTATTTTTTTTTTTCATAATAACTTTGAAATAACCTTTTTTCAGACAAACTGACCTCGGATTTAGAATCAGTGTCCTCAAAAAATCTACATGTCAGGAAGTAAGACATCGTATCTCTATTTAATTTTCAATTTGGGCGTTATTTTTTTTTGTTTAACATTACTTTATTATTTGTTTTGGCCGTTATTTCAAATTTTATTTTGGATGTTATTTTATTGGGAGTTTTTTCACTGAAACCCCAAAATTTGTATGAACAATTTCTGGGTTTTATTTCACTTTTGATTTGGTATTTCATAATAAAATCAAATTAGATAAAGCCCAAAATTTTTCGGTATTATTTCAAAATAAAATTTAGGCGTTATTTCATTATGAAAAAAAGCCCAAAGTTCAAAAATTAAATAACGTTCAAGTCAAATGAAAAAATTAACCCAAATTTTAGATCATATTTCGTTATGGAATAACGCTCAAACTTGAAAATTGTACCGAAAGTTTTTGGGCATTGTTGAATTTTTTATTTTGAACGTTATTTCACTGATATTATTGCAAAATACTAAAAAATTGCTATCTCATACAATAAAATTCAGCCATTTTAAAAATTTTATCTTGAACTTATGCGGCTTTTGGCATAAAAATTTTGGTGATTTTAGACCACTTTTTTCCATTTTCAACTTATCAAAGTGGAATACAACGAAATTTAAGATTCACAAAGTATTACTTACCTGGTATCATAGCATTTATACTTGAAGTTGGTATGCTAGGTTGCTGAGTAAAAGTTTTGGTATGCTCACTAAAATGATCGAATTTAAAGTGTACACCTCGTATTGCAATATCATCAGCCAGTACAGAAAATGGTATTTGCACTTGAACTTTCAGTTCTTCCAAGTCTGCCAGCACAGAGGGAAAGCTGTAGGATAAAATTAATGAATGGATTCGAGCGAATCGACTGGTTTAACACTCACTCCGTGGGATCAAAATTAATTGGGACATGTTTTAGTGCCCAGATATGTATGTCAAAATTGTTTCCAGCATAGCGGTATTCGGCGGCTATATCATCAATGTGTCTGCAGAAATATCATGAGATGAAAACTGTTTTGATATTTAATATAACAAACAACGCTATTGATCATCAGCATCATTTGTAACATAACCATGAAATTTCATAAAATTCTAAAAAAATGGGGTACCTCGATACAAATCGTTTAGTTCCGATTTATTGAAGTACACTCATTGTGCTTACTGAGCCGAATATTTTTTGAATTTCTGACTCAATTGATTGTTCGGTACAACTTACTCCATATATGAATTCTCCGAGCTAAGAATACGATAAGTATAACGATCAAAAAATTCCAATATCTCTTGTTGCACGAATGTGGGTTGCTTAAATATAACATATATATATTTTAACATAATATTAAATTGTATAAAATTGTTTTTTTGTATACCTCTTTGATATCTTTTAGTACTCGGGAAGATACTTTATTAACCAATTTTTTATCTTCTAGAAAATATTGAAGTCTTTTTAAAATCTTAGAAAGAGAACGATTTTTTATTCGATATTGTACTTATTTTTCAATTTGTTATTACCTTCAAGGATTCGTCAATGCATTTATTATATTCAACGCCAAATTCTGGCCGTAGTTCATTGATCAAAGCATTACGTGTCATATCCGTGCGAAATATGTCTTGATTCAAAATACTGCGTTCATCTACGTTCAACAGCCAATCTAGAGTGTCTCTTACAATTTCAGCCTCCACAAAGCGTTTCTGTACAAAGAAAAGCCTTATGTCAGGTGGACTATAGGGTTTAGGTAAACCCTCGCAACGCAAATACTCTTCCCACTGTAAATCCAATAAACACGTTATATTTTCATACATTTGTACTTATTTAAATTAACAGAAACAAATTTAATACTTCTTCCTGTTCGACGCGTGCGTCATCTTGCTTTTCCAATTCTCGTAGGGCTTCTGTAATCGACAAAATTCAATTGTTGTTTTAATATTGCTGAATTCAATGAGCCCACCTTCAAAGAAGTTTACAACCGTTCTCAAATCCGTTAAACGGTTGAGAAACCTAGTTTCTCTTATACGTTTCTCCTCCAAAGTTATAAGGGTATAAGTCTTCTGAGGAGTCTCTTTTTTACCTTTTTTTCCTTTTCCCTTTCCTTTTGCTTTTTCTTTACCCTTTCCCTTGAGCATAATTGATAGTTGAAGTTATGAAAAATTTAAATAAAAATAAAATATCAAAAGAAAATTCAGCTCAGAATAAATTTTTGTCAGTTTAAGAAAAAAAATTTTATTTGCAGGTGGTTTTTTATAGCATTTTTGAAGTAGGGGAAAAATAAGTGAAACAAATGTAAAAGAATGTGTTTGACTTGCGGATAAAAAAAAACAAGTAAAGAAACTCTTAAGTCGGTCCAACCTGACTATGGAGTAATCAGGTAATTTGTAAATAGAGTATAAATTAAAGTGCTCAAACAAATAGAACTTATTATTTTTGTTCAAAAACCATGCATTTCTTTATAGGTTTATACAGCTTTAACCACTATGGCTTGTATAGGATGCACCCTTTTTTATAAACATATAAGTTTTATAAGTAATACATGCATAGAAAATTATCAATTTTGTGATCGTATGGGAGGTAAGCGTGCCTATTGGCGGACTCCGAACGTTGCATCGTGTAGAAACACGTTTACATTACAAGTGTGTATTGTGCATAAAAAGACTCGCAGCCAACTTCAATCGAAAATTCAAGTTAGCCATTTTTGTCAGCTGCAATCTTTCATTTCCGTTGAAGTCTTCATTGAATATGTTTGTGCAATTAATAATTGTGAGTCTTTGCTCCTTCTCAAAGTGGAATAATATAAACTTTTTAACGAAAGTCTGTCTTGCTGCCAAAAATAGTTGTAATGCTTAAATATAAAGTTTTTAAGAAGTGAATCTTATTGAAGATTTCTTCGGAATTACTGGATTAAATATGGTAAGTTTTAAGTATATGTCAATGATAATAGTATAAGTAAAGACTAAAAACTGATGAATGTTCACTGCTGAATAAAATTAATTAAAACTTGAACAAATTATTAACTTAATTAATTCAATGTTGCTTTTAATTTAAAATTGCGGATAGATAAGAACGGCCAACTGAATTAAAAGAAATTAAAATATAGAGTATAACTATAGAACTAGGGATAGGGAACGTGCGTTGTAGTTTGATTTTAATTATATATTATTTAATTTTTGCAGTTTCCAACGTGATTATGCAAACAGCTTGATATGTGGAAATAACTAGATGTCGGTCACGTGGAGGCTGAAGTAATTGTAAGTATATCCATGTGTTTGATATAAGCATGTGTAGATAAAAAAGTCTACTAAGCGAGTGACCAGCCGGCTTTTTATTGAAAGTATTAAATTATATTCTCAAAATTAAGTTAAAATGTCTGATAAAAATTAGTTTTAAAGAAAACATTTATATAAGCATTCAAAATATTAAGCTATTTTAATAAACTGGATTCGGCCTTAACTTCAATATTCTAGAACTCGTTTAGTAGATTATATACTTCCTTCATGATGATAAGATCAATCAGAAGTAAAATAATTGCTGATTAACAACTTAAAAATTAAACCAAAAGGATTCTGAAATTCTAATTGAATTCTAAATTTTGCTAAATTATTTTCTAGCTATTTAATGTAGTTTTCGTATTTCAGATAGTTGGTGAATTGAGCCATTGGACATCAGTATGGCTTGGAAATAATTTCAGTCATTGGTAAGTTAAAGAATTATTATTAACTCAATTGATTTAAAAATATTCTCTCAAATGATGTTAACTTTAATCTGAAAACCTCAAACTCAATGCTGATTTCACATTAATTAAACCAAAAGGATACTGAACTTGATTTAAATTTAATAGAAAATGAAGGTTTTGAGACAATTTTTATAGAAGTATTTATTTTCAATTTCAGTCGTATATTATATGTAGAAACTTACTATGTGATTGCTGCTGTGTGAATAAGATTAGCTGCTGCAAATCTGTAACCCAAGGTGAGTAAAATTAATATGTTTAAATCTTAACATGAAGTTTATTTAAAATGATGATTTTTTTAAATAGTATAGTTCATTTGAATAAAACATGTAACTAATTTTCGAGCTGAAAATTTTGTTTATAAAATTGTTGAGCTATGTTGTCTTTAAAGTAATAGGTAATTAATCTTAAATTTTACTTTCAGTGTTCCTTTGGTGTGTGCACAACTACGCATGAGTATCTCAAATTGAATTTGAAGGTAAGTTTTACTTTTACATTTTATTAAATGGCTGTTCATAATAATCTCGTTTGGCATCAGAAATTTATTTCTTCTTTGAATTAACTCATCTCATATGCCATGCTTTATTTATGAACAGCCCATTAGTGTAAAAATAGTATTTACAATGATGATATTGTTCCTTACTCAGGATCCCTCTACTGAGTCGAACCCAATAAAAAACCATGCTGTCCACATTGTTAACTGACTACTAATGCATTTAAATAAACTCATTTTTGTAGGTTTCAATATATTCATAAACTTTTTTTTTTTTTCTTTTCTATATTAACAGGCTCGAGTACGAAAAGCTTTCATCACTTGCCACAGATATTTTAATGTGAAAACCTTAGCATGGTAAGTTAATTCATGTATGTTTATATATATAAAATGTGTGCTTGTTGCGCATAAAATCTTATCTTGTGATGATATTGTTCCTTACTCAGGATCCCTCTACTGAGTCGAACCCTTTAAAAACCATGCTGCTCCACTTTTAACTGATTATAATATTTATATATACTAATTTTTCGCACTTAAACTTCACAAACAACTAATTTTATTTATTTTCTATTTCAGTAATTCCCGCTTTTGACCATCGAAAAAGGCAGTTTTTATGTATAAATTCTAATTTGAAATAAATAGAAAGATAAATAAAATATGTGTTTGCATTTAAAACGAATTGAGATATTTTATTAAGAAACTAGACTGAAAGTAGGTAAAATAGATATTGAATGCTTATTTTTGGTAAATGGTACATGGTAAATGGTTCTCACGGTAGTTTTGAAGGGACAACTGAACATCGAATGTGTTTCTAAAGTACGAGGATAAGCCCGCTGACGAAAAAATGTTCAACGTCAAGGTAAAACTTTGGTCACCAAGCACAATTTTTCTAAAAAGATTCAAAAGTGTATGAATTAGAAGTTTTGGAATTGGTTGTGAAGTATCTCGAAACGACAGTATTTCAAAATTAGCCGTGGATCTTTCCACAAGATTCTGCTCCGGTCAATAAGTCTAAATTGGCACAACAGTGGCTCAAAAATAATCAGCCCAATCATGAAACATCTTCCGGGTAAACTATTCAATTCCTCCAGTATCCCTATCACAAAACTTCTCGAACAAACATTTTTGGGGAAAGTAGGCGTTTTGAAAACATGGAGTTGGGAATTTTTTGGGAAGAGAAATTTGCTCTAGTTTGGAAAGCAGCACTGGAACCGCTTAATACAGTTGGTCCTCCTTTGAAACTGCTTTTGAAACATTAACGATATAAATATGTCACTGATTGAAAGTAACAAGATGGAAGTGGAAAAAGTATTTTTTTATTTCCTAACAGCGCAGACTGTCGAGACCGTGACCCAGGCTCATAATACTAACGCAACCGATGAAGCGAGAGTATTGTCTAGCAGCTCATACAATTTTTTTTATATTACAAATAAACATACTCCAGTGACTCCAGACATTTGGCGCTATCTCTCAATGTTCGTCTAACAAAAACTTGGTTTACAACGTCAGTTTGTCCTCTTCAAAAGCCTGAAATCTCAATGCAATGCCGTACAATATCCATAATATTTTATAAAAAATAAATCACTTAAAATTTTACAAAAGTTTCGTTCGAATTCCCATTCCCATATGGGAGAATTTTGTTTATGGGAAAATTCAAGTTTTTGGGAGCTGAATCTCCTGGGACTTTTCATGATTGTTCTGAATGTACCAGACTTAATTTCCACGTGTATATAAATCTTGACTGGCTGGATTGACTTCGCTCCTGCCAGAAAGCAATTGGCAATTTCGTAAAGTTGAACTAAAATTTATAGTTCAACAAAATGAGACAAAACAACAAAAATAATGTTGAAAAAATCTTGTTTTCATTTTATGAGGAAAGAACTATACCAAAACATAGACTACTAAGTATGTATCTACCCTGCAAACATTTTCGATCGCTTAGAGGATCTTAAACGGATCGCTTGGAAGATGAGACAATCGCCCGCGAGCTCTTCTGAGAGTAATTCGGGTATCGCCGAATGTAAGCAGCTGAGACCATAAAAGCGATTCAACAGAAAGATTCGAATCTTAAGCGATTTGCCGAGAGGAGTTTTAAGCGTTTGTTGAGGAGAGTCTTAGCGATTCGTTAAGAAGAGTTGCACACGAATCGGCAGGCAGAAGGGGTCTTAAGTGATTCGCCGACAAGAGTGACAAACAAATCACTTTTAGGGGTCCTCAGCGATTTGTTGCGAAGCATCGTTGTTGAAAGTTACAAATTGTTGCAAGTTTGAACTAGCGGGTAATTCAGACGTTATCATATCCCAATTCAATGAAGGTTATTACCATGATAGAATAACAAGGTAGGCGCATATTGGAGAGAAAGTGAGCTAGATGTCTAAACTCATCATGGGTATTGCAATCATGGTTATTACAAGTTCAAATTCTTGATTAATTTTAATGATTTTTTAGAGCCTGTTTCATATTCCAATGATAGATTTTGAACACTTTTTAAAAAACTATCTTCCACGATCGCTGGAATGAGCAAAGGAATATTTTGAAAATTTTCGCATCTATTGCAAATACATGAAAATCAAATTTTTTGTTTTATGTAATCTAAGTTTTTTCTAATGAAAACTTTACATTATAAAATTTACAAACAAAAATATAAAACTAATGCATACTTTCTGCTGTTACTTTTACATTAAATCACTTCAGTTCCCCACATGAGTAAATTACAACCTTTTGCGTTGGCGTGCCATTTTTGGTACCAGCTCGTTCCATTTTTCGCACCACGTCTGAACCACTAATTACATGACCAAAGACAACATGCTTGTTGTCAAGCCAATCAGTTCTGTAAAAATAATTTAAAATTATTACTTTATCTGTTGTTATATACAACTAAAATATTTTAATTACTTTGTGGTACATATAAAGAATTGTGAACCATTTGTGTTTACTCCAGAATTAGCCATGGATAGAGTACCGAAGCCGTTGTGTTTTAATGAGAAATTTTCATCGGCAAACTTTTTGCCATATATCGATTTGCCTCCAGTGCCATTATTATTGGTAAAATCGCCACCTTGACACATCTTTAAAAGATAATTTCAATAAAATTATCAGTAGTGCAATTTAGCACAACGCAGCGCAACTTACAAACTCTGGTATAATCCGATGGAATGTGCTGCCTTTGTAGCCAAATCCTTGCTCATGCGTACATAATGCACGAAAATTTTCCGCCGTCTTGGGCACTACATCGGCACGTAACAGCATTACTATGCGTCCCAAATCATTACCACCCATGCGTATATCAAAGAATACTTGTGGATTTCGTTTTTCAGCTTTTTCTATGACCGCAGGACCGGTGGATTTTTTATCTGCTTCTGTGGCGCCGTCGTCTGCGTTAGACTGTGGTGTGGTACTAGCGTTATCGCCATCTTCAGTCAGCGTTGCTCCAGCATGCTTTTGCAACCAATCGTCATCAGCCCAGACAGGTTTAAAGCTTCCTTCCTTGACACGCACTGGTTTGGCTAAATTGACGCGTATCGTGCGGCCACAGAGCTCGGAATCGTTCTATGTAAATAGTTGAAAGTAATCAAGTGGAGTTGAAAAATGCAATGCCTTCATTATATCTACCATATTATCGATAGCAGCTGCAGCATCTTCTGCCATTTCATATTCGATGAAAGCAAATCCACGATGTTTTTGTGATTCATAATCTACCGGCATCTGAATATCTGCAATATCACCGAATGGAATAAAAGCATCGTTCAACAGCTTTTCGGTGACCTCCTCGGCCAGAGCACCAACATAAACGGTTCGCTTGTCGTTGGACATTAAAACTATATCATTTATATACAAAATGCGTTGTTTAAAATATATTCCAAAGACCAAAAACGTAAACAAATATATAGACTCAAGCGTCAAGATAACAACGTAGCTAAATAACCGGTCTGCAAGAACAGTTGAGGGTGAGTTAAGAATTTGTCTTAATGGAAAGTCTTCACTTATTTATCGGGGCGACAGCTACAACGGTTTCTTTCAAAAAATTTCTTGTGTAAAAAAGTGATAAAAAAAATAGAAGCAATCTTTTTGACAACAGAATGGCATCTGAAAGAGTGAAATCTGAACTTAGGATGGCATCTCATCTTGTTCAAGCTATTTTCCTTTTTACCGAGCTTCAGAAAATTCACACACCTTCATTCACGATCTTTTTCTTAAAGCACACAAATTTTATTTTCATTTCATTTTTGTGTGTAACCGAGTTGGCGTGCTGTAGAAAATTCTTCATGAATTCTTTTAAAATTTGCTTGCGCTTCAGGTTGGCTTTAAAATGTTCGTGTCATTCGTTGCTGTTAGTTTTTCATGAAGGCAAAAATGAAGACTTTTTGTAACACGACTTGTTCGTGTTGGAACACGCTGGCGGTCGTGAAGAGAATAATGAATGAAATGAAGAATGAGTTTCTATGCATTAAAATCGTTTTTGCAAATTTTACGTTCGCGTTATTTTTTCGATATTTTTCACTGGAGAAGTACTCGAACAGACCAATTAAATCTATTTTAATCAAGGAAACATTTTTGGGAGAAAAAATCGTTAGTATATCATTGAAACATCGAAAATATTCTGCTGATGTGGAATGTAATTGCCTGTGAAAATCACTTACCAAAAACACTTGCTGCTAAAGTTGGTGCTGTCGCGTTTAATATAATCATGTCGCTTAAGGAGGGACACAACATTCGCGGCAGAGAAAACAGATATTTTTTTTAAAATTCATAACTCAGTCAAAAACAAACATTTTTCCTAATTTTTTTTTATTATTGTAGAGAACATATTACAAGAAAAAAATTCAAAAAAATATATATTTTTTTCGGGAGTCGCAAAAATTGTCCAATCTGGAAAAAAATGACTTTTTTTAAATCTTAACAAAATTGGTTATCGTATGACAGGAGCTTTTTTTAAAATTTTTTTTTCAATTTTTGGTGATGCTCCAAATTTGAAAGTGTGTTTTTTCGAAAAAAATATTGACTTTAAAAATTCATAAAAAATCGAAAAAAATGTAAAAAAGCTCGTGTCATACGATAGCGAATCAAGTTTAAAAATAAAAAAATTCATCAAAAAATGAACCCGCTAGTGCCGCAACCAGTACGAAAAACATGGTTTCGACATAAAAGCGTTCAAAGTATGTGAACAAAGAAAACAAAATTAAAATTAAAAATTCGCTCTCACTTATCCGACTGTAACTTTTGAACCCGTATGAATTTTTTTTCTTAGAATCTTAAGAATATTTACAAAAATACAAAATTATAAAAAAATCGATTTAAAAAAACGGCCAATGTCATGACCCCCGTTAACATTCGTCTACAACGACAAAGTGAAGACAAGCCGTTCGTCGCATGTTGCGATGAATGTGTTGAGGCTTTAACTTTTAAGTAGTCAAGGAGTTTACGTACCTTGACACCATCGCGTAAACAGCAACAACGTGGAGATTAAGCGAAGAATAACAATTGGAATTAGGTGCTACTACGGGCTTAGTTAGCAATTAGGTTGTGGAGACTTCTCTCGATCGACTAAATTGACACACTATAAACTTCTATATTGAGGCTTGGGTTTATCACAATCAAATGCAGACGCTTTTTGGGTGTTCGAGAGGAAAGTTCTCCGCAAAATCTTTGGTACTGTTTGAGTTGGTGACGACTATCGTATTCGAATGAATCACGAGCTGTATGAACTCTACGCCGGCATTGACTTAATTGAGCGTATCACAATTCAGCTACTACGCTGGCTGGGTCATGTCTACCGTATGTATAAAGAAGCTCCAGAGAAGAAGGTATTTGAGTCGACAGCTAAAGGTCAAAAACGAAGAAAAAGAACCTGCCTGCGATGGATTGATATGCGAGACGCCTGGCGCGAGACGCCTGGCGAGAGCTGAAACCCGACCATGGGTTGCCAATAAGTAGTAGCTTATCATTTTGCTGGCGCTTAATAATCGATTTAAGTCTTTAGCACAAAATTGAGTGTTTGATGATCCATATCCATATAGTTCCATACAATCTGTAGCTCCAGCGTAATTCTAAACAAAGTAAGAAAAACCGAAGTAAATCTAGTCAAACCGATTAAGACAAACTTTAAAGCAAGTTTTCACGAAACATTGAAACCAGACATAAGCTGCTATTACTTATCGACATGATAAGATATGATAATTTTGCAATCTTTCTAACCGATTTCGCACTTCCAATACGCATAAAATCCAAAGACATGATTGGTTGTTTTGAGTTTTTTTAAGTTTTTTTTTTTATTTTTATCTTTATTAATTTTTATGTATTTTATATGTATTTATTCAATCATATTTCAGATAATGTACGATTATAATGTACAGTTACAATGTACAATTAATATTTCAAATTTTATTTGTTTTTATGCTGTACTGTACTTTGTTTGTTACTTTGTTTTATGCTGTTCAATGAAGAATGTACACGCATTATTGTAAGTTTAACAATAATTAAAATATCTCTGTAGTTCTGGATGCATGTGTGTGTGTAGTAAATACATTTTGTATTCGCCTAGGTACACAATTGTGTACTTTAGATACTTAGATAAGTATCTAAACAGATAAATATGTATGTTTAAATGTGTTGCAAGTATTTAATGAAATCTTGAGACTATTGCATGCACTTCTAGACATCTGCTAAATATTTTGTTATTTCAAAAATTGAGGCTTTTATGCTTAGAAAAGCGTTAACGTTAAGCTTGACGACAAAGTCGAAAATTGCTTACTTTTGCTTATGGCTGCCTTTCCAACGCCTTTTTACAACTTTACAAATACTATTTTGTACTCTTTTTTTATTTGTGTGTGAAAAAGAAATGTTTTAAAATATATTTATGGAAATAATTAAACTAGAAACTTTATTAAAAAATTGCGCTTTTAAGCAATTTTCGTTTTTTTTTTCTGACTTTGTAAATGTTTTATTTGTTTGCTTGGTTTAAGAGCTAAAACTGTCGTTATTGTTGTTGTTGTTTTATTGTGTTTTTATAATATTGAGTGTTTTGTTTTTTGTTTTGTTATTATATTATAAATTTTCTAATTTTAATAATAGTAATAAATAATTTTATTAAATATATAATATAGTTTTATGTTAAATTTCTGTTATATTTTCTTCTTTTGTACTTGTAATTATTTTTCAATATTTTCTCTTCTTTTTTGTTTTTATATGTTTTGTTTTTGTTTGTAACTGCATGCTTATAGTTTTGTGTGTTTTTAATAATATATGCCTAATTTTTGTTTTTTGTTTTTGTTTTGAAAAACATTCACTTCTAAGCAATCGTTTCAAAACTTAGTTAAAATTTTCACTTTTAATTAAATTTGTTTTAGAGTTTGTTTTGCCGCAAGAATTGCTTGCTTGTTTTTTTTTTGTTTTTATTTTATTTTAATTTTAGTTTTTTCTTTTTGTTTTTTACACAACCTGTTGTAATAAATTTTAAATTATTTTTGTATTTTTTATTTTTATAGAGAGATTTATTTGCTTTACATACTGTTTTGCCAAACATTTATTTATTACGATAATGAAAACACTTAAAATATTTGTTTGCTGTACATTTTGTTTAATTTAATTTTATTTTGAATTATTTTATTTGAATAATTATTGGCATTGTTTTTGAAACTTTTGCGCGCTTTTTTGTCAAGTTGAACTTTACAATTTAGCGCCGCCATCATCGTTTGTGTCGTGGGCGTATATCTTAAAGAATGCAATAGTTTTTTTTTAATTTTTATACTTTTTTAAATATATATTATTTATAAGTATTTTCATTTGTTTTTTTTTTTTATATATATATGTATATATTTAATCACATAATATAATTATTATAATTCATAATAGCTGCACATTTAAAAGAAATTACAATAAGTTGCTTTTTGTTTTAAATATTTAAAATTTACATTTAGTTTTTGTTTTTGTTTTTGTTTTTTTGTTTTTAAGATATTTATTGTATATGAATTGTTACAAGCTGCTTGCGCATAAAATTGCAATTATTTAGTTTTTGTTACTGTAAAAAACTTTAATAATTAAATTCTTATGCTAACGCTTTGTTGAAGCTCGTAAGAGCGTTCTGTTGGCTGTTGAATTTTTTTTTTTTTAGTTTTCTTTCAAACAGCTGCGCTTTGCTAAAATTTTATTTAGGTGGTTTTTAACAGTTCTTTTTATAAAAACTTTTAAAAATATACAATTTATGGCAATTCGCCTGAACACTTATATGTTGCCGCATTTTCAAAAGCACATTTTTTTTATATTTTGAAAAATTAAAATGAATGTATGCACTTTTGAAGGCGCACTTTAAGGGGTTGTGACAAGCTTAAAACGCGTTCATTGAAAGCCTTAGCAACAGCGCATTTTGTATGCTTTTAACGGTAAGGTTTCGTTAAATTAATGCAGAAATCAGATTTTTCTTATATTGATTTAAAAATAAAAATTATAAAACATTATTGAACCATTAAAAAAACTTAAAATTACATAAAAAAATAATGTGTTTGTTTTACTTATATTCTTTTAATGTAATAATACATAAAAGAATATAAGTAAAACAAACAAAAAAAAAAGGCAAAAAAAATTTAATAAAACAAATTATAATAATAAAAAAATGTGTAAAATAAAAAAATTCTTATTTGTTCTGATGATAATAATATTTTATAATAGTTAATTTATAATTTAATATAAAATTAAAAAAAAATTTCCCTAAACCTATGGAATTTGAATTAAATAAAAATATAATATACAAAATGCTAAATCTTTTATGATTTTGCATAAAAATAATTGAGTTGAACTTTGTTAATGCATAAAAAAAAAATAAATAAAAAATATATAATAGTTATCATAACTATAAAATTTGAATTAAATAAAAATAATATAAAAATTTAATGATTTGTTATCAAAATAATTGAGTTGAACTGAGGTTTTGTAAAAAAAAAATCAGAAAAATTAAAACTGAAATTTCAATTAAAATAAAAACAATGCAAAAATATTAAATCGTTTATGATTTTGCATAAAAAAATAATTGAGTTAATGTTGAGTTGAGTTAATGCTAGTTAATGCATTAAAAAAAAAATTAGAAAAAGAAACCAAAATTATAAAATTTGAATTGGATAAAATCAATGCAAAAATGTTAAACGTTTTATGATATTCCATAAAAAATAATAGAGTTGAACTGAGTTAATGTAAAAAAACAATAAAAAAAAACAAAAATTAGAAAAAAGTAGTAAAATTTCAGATCATTCAATTAAAAATGAAATTAAAATTTTTGAAGTTTTAAGTTCAAAAATAATTTAGCACTATTTTTAGGCAAAATCATGACGTTATCGTGCTAGTTTCATGAAAAATTAAAAACTCAAAAATATAAGGAAAATAAAATGAATATGACATCAAATAACAAATAAAAAATAACATCAAATAAATTTAATAATTTTTCAAAATCAAATATGCTTAATGGTTATTTATAACAAAATCAAAATAATTACAAACATTCAAAAATTAAAAATTTAAAACAAAATTGAAAATAAAAAATTTACAAAAATTGAAAATAAAAGAATTTTCACAAATTTAAAAAATACTTTCAAAATTTCAAATTTAATCGAATCAAATTTCAGATCTTTCAATTAAAAATAAAATAAAAATTCTCCAAGTTTTAAGTTGAAAAATAATTAAGCACTATTTTTGGGTTAAATCATTAAATTAAAGAAATTAATTCATGAAAAATAAAATCAGAAAAATGCAAGCATAATGAATATAACATCAACTTAAAATAATAACATCAATTAAAATAATAAAAATAGTAACTTTTTTTAAAAAAAAAAATTAATAATAAATGATTTTAAAATAATATTTATTTAAGATAATAATGTTCACATATAAGGCATTACTCATATTGTACATAAACAAAAATTTATTAAATTTAAATCTCATGGTTTTCCATAAAAAATTATTAAGTTGATCTGAGTTAATGCGTTTGAGTGTTTGAGTTAATGCATAAAAAAAGAAAAATTCGAAAAAGTAATAAAATTTCAGATTTCATTCAATTCAAAATAAAAGAAAAATTTTTTCAATTCAAATTTTGGCAATTCAACGTTGTTTGTCCTTGGATTTTGCATGATTTCTTCTTTGTTCGTTTCTGGTGCGTGTACTCTGCATTCATTTGTTTTTTTTTTAAGTGGCTTGCGACAGTTTGATCACTTGCCTGCAATCGTCCAATCAATGCAACAATTTCTCTTGATTGATTTTTTTCATTACGGAACTTCAAAATTAGCTAACGCACCTCCGAAAAGATTTCCTTTTGATTAATTTTTGCCAACAAATTTTGTTTTTAACAGGAAAAATGAGTTGATTTCACTTTTTCAACTTAAATGTTTTAAACTCAATTATTGTATTTTTTTAAATTATTGTGACTAAAGTTAGTTTTACGTGCATTTTATTCCTATAGCAAGGATATTCTGTTCAAAACCAGCGTTTCTGGAGGTTATGTAGACTTTTCCACTGTGCCACTGTAGATGAAAATATGTACAAAACGATAGTATTAAGAAAAGTATTGGAAAATTATATGTTTAAAAATGTGTTTATTAGGCATACATTTTCTTCTTATCGGGACAACGTATTTCAAATTCTGATAGCGTTAACAAAAATTAGTCTGTTGGAATTTAAATAATTAAAGGCAGGGCTTATCAGGTCAAAAGATCTTCAAATTTAAAGCATCAATTTTACTGTATAAGAGATCAGAGGAGCAAGATATGATGGGCATTATGAGCTGCTGAACTAACTTTCTTCTAGTTTCAATGGGAACAAATTACGCAGTCCTTCTCAAATTCTGCCAGACATAGTAGACCTTACATTCAACCAGAGTGATATGGTTTTCGTAAGAAAGAGTTATAAATATGGAAACCAAGATTTTTCTCTTGGATAAAAATTTCTTCATCTTCATCTCTGCAGCTTCTACAGAAGCCTTTCCCAAAAAGATTTAGTCGGTTAGCATGTTTTCCTACCAGACAGTGCCAATGACTACCCCCATAATGGATGGATCTAACCTTTTCAACGAGAGAAGGTTAAAAGACGCCCAGGTTAAAAGACGCCCAGATAAGCCTAGAATTCCTACAGGTGGAGAGATCATCCCATCTTGAGTTGGCTTTCAATTTAGTATTATCTCTGAGCAGCAGCTTGAGAGTATCTAGCGGCATGTCTGGTGGGTTCTGAACCACTGATGTCACCAAGGTACCGTTCCAGCGAGCTTGTCTGCTTTTTCATTACCAACGTGCTTTATTGCCATCATTTCGGCTTGGAAAACGCTACAGTGATCGGGTAGCCTTCAGCCAAGGGAACACCTTAGCTCCTTTGAGTAGACCCCGTAGCCTACCTTGCCATTTACTTTTGACTCATCATATAGACACCCTCGTTTTCATGGTGCGCCGCGTTTCCAGTATGATCTGGTGGCGATAAACGTAACATATCTCCCGTCAAAGGATATAGAGGGTTTGCAGTAGCCAGTCCGTATTGGAATAAAAAAATTCATGTCACGCTGACATAATCAAGATTCTTTAAAATAGCTGTAGCGCAACTGTGGCCAGTTTAAAAGCCGTACTGAAGTGGAGACATGAGGTGTTATTTTTAATATGCTGATATTTGCTCTGCCATGAGTATTACTTTAAATAAACTCAATTACTTTAGATAAATATGTTAGCCGAATTACAGGACGAAAACCAGACGAATCACTAGCATTGGTTTTTTTAGCAATAGGAACAATTGTAGCTGCAGGAATTAAAAGAAAATTATAAGTAAAAAGTTTCGTGAGTTTGATTTTAACTAAATTATAATAATTGTAAAAAAATTAAGAAATGTTCATGATTTTTTCTAAAGAATAGTGCCAGATGAAAGTGTAATTTTAACATAAATTAAAATAATTTAAAAAAAAAAATTAAAATTGTTCATAAGTTTTCCTAAAAAAATAGTGCCAAATGTATACTTAAAATAAAAATAATAAAGTTTTCATGAAGCAAGTTAAAACCAATTTGAACATAAATAAAATTAAGTATATATAAGGCAAAAATAAAATAAAATAAACAACAAAAAAAATATATAAATATAAATTAAAAAATATAACAACACAAAAAACTTTTTTAAATTAGGCATAAAACTAAGGCTGAATGCATGTAGCAAAAGTATACATTGCATAAGAAATGCATAAAATTAAGCTTAATTAATACAGATTAAAGATTATATAAAAAATAATTCAAGACGTTTTACAAAAAAAAAAAAAAAAAAAAATTAAAAATTTATAGAAAATTATGTAAAAAAGAATTTAAAAACACTTATTATTTAACACAAGTCTTAAAATTATATAAAAAATAATTTTAAGACATATTATAAAAACAAATAAAAATTTATAGAAAATTATATAAAAAATTTTACAAAACATTTATGATTTAACACAATAAATAAAGTTAAATACAAGTTTATGTTTTGAATAAAGATGAATGCAAGCGGCAAATCATATATTAATACAAATTAAATAAATAAATAATATTTATAAAAACAAAATCTTAAAAAATAAATAAAAATAATTTTGAAAAATTCAATAAAATAAAAATTGCGTGAAAAATAGTTCATGCAAATTAAATTAAAAGGCAAAGAATTTAATATCTTTTTTTTAAATAAAACACATTTTTAGTTTTTAAATCTAACTTAACCAAGTTTATGTTTTGAATAAAGACAAAATAAAATATTTTGCAAGCGGCAAAAAATATATAAAAAAAAATTAAACAAAAAAATAAAAATTAATTAAAATAATAATATATATAAACAATTCAATAAAAAACAAATAAAAGTAATTTTGAAAAATTAAATAAAATAAAAATTGCATTCATGCAACTGAAATTAAACATCGAAGAATAATATTTATTTTTTAAATAAAAATATTTTTAGTTTTAAAATAACTTAACACTTTCACGAAAAAATTAAAAAAAAAAAACATAATTTATATGCATTTATTTTTTACATAATTTGTATTTTTTAAATTAAAATCGCTAAATTAAACACATTGTAATTGTAACAAAATGCGGTAAAAGTAATGCTTTGAATCTCAATGAGCCCTTAGAGGAATCAAATACATTCTTCTACCAAATTTTTGAACATATAGTATTTGAACAAAAATTCAAGGAATCCTTTTGCCGCGCGCTTACAAAATAGCAAAAGTTGCCAAAGCTTTGCAGCGTTTTTGTTGTCAGCTTTATGCATATTTGTTTTTTTTTTTATTATAAATATACACATTGGTAGCATATTTATAGGCCTTATCCGTTTTGTATTCAAAGTCTAAAAACCTTTTTTAGCTTTTTTTATGAAGATAATTAATTAAAAAATTAATTCTAGACTTTAATTGTTAAAGCAACAAAATTGTGGAAAAATTTATTGTTTTTATTATTTATATAAAAAAATAATTAGTTTTAAAAAACTCTTCATTTCATCGGCTAAGAATTATGTGTTTAAAAAAAAAAAAATAAAAATATGTTTGTTTTAGTTTTGTACAATTTGGTTGAAATTCTAGTTCTTTATAAACTTGGCTTTTTTCTACTTTTCTTTTGTCTTGCAGTGTTGACGCTCAATGCAATTCGTTTTCAAAATTAGTTTAAAGCTTTAAATAAGCTGGTACCGCAAACAACAGCTTTAGCATGTCGGTTCAAATATTTTTTTTTTCTTCTTTTAAAATTTAATATTTTCTATGTTTATAATTAATACTGTTTTAGAAAATATTTCAAAAAAGATTTGGGAAAAAAACAAATTCAAATTAAAGCTCAGCAGCACAAAAGAAAACGTAAACATAATTAACAAAATAATTTTAAAACTAATAAAAAATAAATTAAAGCATCCAGCAAGAAGACGCTCAGTGTCAAATGAGTGCCAAAGAGAGAGAGAGAGAGAGCGAGTGATTAAGCCGCTAATCTAGCTGGGTAAATCATGGCTGATTTTGTCATGTTTATATTTTGTATGACTCGAAATGAGCCTAGTTCCAGCTACTGCGCAAACTGAGTTGCGCATAATTTTGTTTTGTTTTTAATGTTACTTTAAATAATACCATCTATGAGTTGCTGGTAGTTTTGTATAATTAATTGTTAAATTAATAATTAAATACTTAAATTAAAAACTTAAAACATAACTAAGCAGCTAATATCTTAATACAAAAACAAAAAATTATAAAATTACATTTTTATTTTAAGTTGTAAAAAATTTTATATATATTTATATAAAAAAACCAAGTACTTTGTGCGTATTTTGTGCATAAACCGCAAACGCGTAAAACTTTCATATTTTTTTCTCTAAACTAAACTTCTAGTTTGCAGTTAAAATCTAGTTTACAGTTTAAGTTAAAAATAATTATATACAAATTTTTTGTTTTTTAATAAATTATATAATTATGGCAACATTAAAAAATATATTAAAATAAAATAAAAAAAAATAACGTATCAATAATTAATAAATTCAGCGTAATTGAGTTGGAATTGAAACGAACAAAGCAAGTTAGCAAAGTGTTTGGTTTTTGTTTGCTTAGGAAATATTTCGGTTGTTTTTGGTTCTTTTTTTTTGTTTTTTGTTTAAAAAAGTAAACGGCCGTAATCATTGTATTGTGTTGTTGTTGTACGTATTGGGATTTGCTTTTGCTTTTGTTGCTGCTGTTTTTGTTGTTGCTGATGTTGCTGCTGCTGCTGTCGTTTGTTGTAGTATTTATTTTGCTGCTGATAGTGTTGCTCCACATCGTACAGTTGCTGCTGCTGCTGATGTGGTTGATAATAATAGCTCTCGAATTGCTGCAGTCTAGCCTCCAAATGTCAGACTTGCGGTTTATGTTTGCCTCCACAGACGCCACAAGAAACGCCGATCCAGTGGCAAGCGCGCAAAGGTGGATAACACCAAAGACATGGTACTACCAACGAAAGCAGCGTCAGACCAATCCATCTGTAAAGATAATGAGAATAAAACCATAAGAGTAGAATTAGCAATTGATTTATAGAAAATTAAGTTCAAAATGTTAGATATTTTAAAAGTGCTTCGGTGTTTCACACTGACACCAAGAATATTTTTCCATTTTTGGATACAAAATTGTATAATATCATTTATTGTCAGATCATAACCTCCAAACATTTTAAGTCGAACGCATAGGAACATATGGAGTTCACGGAAGCCCTAAAATTGCCTGACAATTAAAAAATGAATATTCACGAATGAGTCTTCTTTTTGGGAGTTCAATACAATTAGACGTGCTTGATCTAAAACAGGGAATTTTATAATCCAGCGAATAGTCGAGCATCCAGCGAAACTCCATGTTTGAGTAAGTGGTTCGGAATCAATACAAGAAATTGGACACTACAAGAGCATTATCAGGAGGAGATGTCAAACTTGCAAATTCAATGCAAAATAGATGACATCGTAAATCTCTTATTTGAACGTAAGTAGGTAAAAGTAATGATGCAGAATTTCTAATTTTGGCAAGTACTTCGATGAGAGATTAAAAAACGTGAGTCCTAAAATTATGAGTTGCACTGTATAATACAGTCGAAGAGGCGATACTAAAAAAATTATCATGTTCGAGCTTAGTAGAACCACTTGCATCATTAGAGGATGCCCTCAAGAAGAGGTTCTATCATCTCTTTTGTGAATATTGGTTGTTGAAGGAACTACTCGAAAAGCAGAACAACTAGGACTTTGCGCTACTAGAGGATATGCAGATGATTTGGTTATCGCAAGTTTGGGCTGTCATGGGTCAACGATATTGGACAGAATGCAAACAATGTCGACGCATAACAAATAGCCATACTAGCATCTTTTTCTACAAATAGCCTTTTACAATGTCCACACTAGACGGAAAGGTAATTGATATTTCAAATGAGGTCAAGTACGTAGGAGTGACTTTTGACAAGAAAATTCTTTTGAACACTCACTTGACAAACACTGTAGGCAAGGTTACAAGTGGTTTATTCACCTGGTAACGCAAAACTTGTGGTCTGAAGCCAGAAATAATATATTGGACGTTCTCCTCTATAGTAACTTATGCAGCACTTGCATGGTGGCTAAAGGTTCAACAACGAACATCAGCCAATACACTTTTTAAGCTACAAAGAATGACTTGTTTTGGAATCACTGAAGGAATGAGAACGTATCCGTCTAAACTTCCCGAGTATTTAGTTATAATTAACCGGAAAAATTATAGGTTATATACCTGAATCAGTCTCACAGTCATGGTATACCAATGAATTCAAACTAGAAAATTGAGAAACAGGAACAGGGTTGTATGATCTCAGATTACAATCGGCTATACTCCAACCGTATTTCAAGCGGAAATATATGCTACTGAAGTATGTGTCCGGAAATGTGTCAATGAATTTTTCCATACTTTTCAGTATGAAGGACATAAGACTATCGGAAAGACTTTGATCTACTTTTTGAGCTACTGCCGGCCTTAGGAAGGTGTTTTACTATAATTTTTCTTCAACCATCAGGTATATAACCATAGGCTGAATGGTTTTGATGATTGGGGTATTAGATGTTCCAAACCTTGTTGCAGAAAAGCTGGAAAAACACCATCTCCATCAGCAGATTTGAAGGAGTTTATAAATTACATATTAGTTAAGAGGTTATCCAATCTTCTCTACTTGGCAGATCATCTGTTCGTAGTTATAAGTTTTAATGTTTGAATAGGGGTTGTTATAATGGAGTCCGGGAAGTAAGTGTTAAGGAGTTATAGGGTATCTTTCTTGGTTTTTGTCTGGACAACATTCTCATGTATTAGACGACCTACGGATTGTCGACAGACAGTTGTTAAGATCTTCCTAAGGCGACAACTCAAAGGGACATCCTTGATAGAACCACGAGTCTTGTTCCTGAATTAGTCCTTTTAAGCCTTCTTAATATCTTTATAGTAGTTGATGACGGCTCGGGAATAGGAGAGTCAGTCATTTTTGCGATTGGCTCTATTGAACAGCTTCCTTGTCCCTTTTTTAAGGTGATTATTCCACAAGGCTGCTAGTCTCTTGAACTTCTTTAATTTAAGACGACAGTTGTCTTCAAAAGCTTGGGTTATGCATGATTAGACATTATCTGCTGAGTATTCTAATTTACATATGGTATCAATAAAATGTACGGTATTTTACAGGCTCTGTAAAACATTGTCGAGGCAACGTCATAGTCATGGGTTATGGGTTATGGAATCGGCCAAATTTATAGGATCAACAGCACAATGGATCGATTTAAGTATTAAAAAAATGTATATTACATTCAAAATGTAATGTTGCCACATGTGGACGAAGAAATATTGTAGAAGTGGATCCTTGGACACGATAATGATTCAAAATACAAGTCCAAAAGTGTTAAAAAGTGGTTTGCTGATTACAAAAACGAAGTTTTGAAGTGTATTGTTTTTTATCACATTTTATCAAAATTTTGAGTTATACTTTTTTTGGTGCGTTGACGCAAAATTTTGCCATTTTGTGAAGTAAATGAAAAAACAAAAGGTAGTGAAGTTAATACGTAATGAATTATTGAATGAAATAGTAGGTTAAAATCACTCTTTGGATTACTTCCAAACTTTGTGATGCCTGTTTATTTTTTCCACTTCATATTTGCAAAAATTTGAATTGCATTTCGTTAAAATTTTGCTTTGCTTTGCAAAAGGAAATATTAAAACAGTCACACACTCACGCGCTGCGAATTATTATTCTTGGTTAACTTGAATTATTATTCTCAAAACTGTGATACGGAGATAGTGTTTACTATTCCACGTCAAATTGATTTTCTTCGATAAAAATACAGAATTTTTATTGGAGTGAGTATCAAAAGGTCATATAGTAGAGATGCGTGCACTTAGTATCTGACATTTGGAGTTGAACATTATATGTTTGAATACATTTTCTTGAAAAACAGCACATATACGTCATAATTTTTTTCGAATATACAATGCAACTTGTTCAATTTATTGATTTTTTTATTTTTATAAAGTGAGATGCGGAAAATCCTTAAAACAAACGAGCTTCTTTGGAACTGAAGTACACCACCCATAAACAACTTAATTTTTTAAATGTTTCTTACAAGTAGAAAATGCGTTAAAATCAAAATATCATGATGTGACTATAGTTTTGCATGACAGTGTAATACTTAAAATAGTTTTTTTATCCTTACACTAACCTCTTTGTACAGCCCGATTCATTGACACACTCGCATGGATGTGATGGCGTCTCTCCCTCAGCATCACTCATGCAATGATATAGCATGCAACGTGCACAGCCCATGCCCGAAATACATTCGAAACCCGAACGAAAGCAATCGGGTGCAAACTCGCAGGCACCCTTGCGATTCCACTCATCATTATAGAACTCATGACAATAACGACACCGCACACGCGACTGATGACTTTTCTTAAGGATATCAGCTGCAGCAGCTGATGGATCTTTTAGCATACCAATACCGCCAACGCCGCCGCCACCGCCACAAGCTGTAATGGGAGATGATTGTTGAGCGGCAAGTACTTGTGCGGCCGCTTCCAAAGCATTGCGTTTTTTCAATGCGCTAATGGATTCGCGACGTGCATTCAACACTTGCGCAGCAGCGGGTTGATCAACAACGGGATAGTTATAGTCATGCACCTGTAGAGAGAAGAGAATGTTTTATTAATAAACATATGCGAGAGAAAAACTAAGGAATTAAGTTACTGCGGTCAGCGTGACGTATGAGTAATTTTCACTGGCTGCTATTGTGGGTGGAGTTTGTTCGACAGTGCTGCTGGAAATAGTAGTTGTGGGCGCTGGTGTTGATGGCGGTGGCTGTATGGATGATTTTTCGCTGGATATGTAATGAATTGGAGCTGGTTTATTATCGGATTTGTCATTTTGGCTTTTGAGACTGATAGAATCACGATGGCGCTCGCCGCGATCACTGCTGCTTTCTAAAAAAAATTAAGCGAACGATATGATTAGGTCAAATATTAAACTTTTTATAAGAGAGCAGATGCAAATTTTAGTGTTAAGCAAACTTACTGTGACTTTTCTCGCTGCCTTCGGGACTTGAATGTTGATTTTGAATGCCTTCGGTTTCTACCGGCAAATCCAGGGTCTTAAAAAAAATTAAGAGAACAGTTAGGAATATAGCTCCAAATACAAAAATTTTCAACGCACCATAAAAACGTCATCTTCTCCAACAGAATCATATTTAGTCAATGGTGGGCAAATAATTGCGGGAGTTAATTTAGCCAGGCCTGTAGTTGCAGATGTTGTAATAAATTTTGAAAATAGACAAAAAATAAAATTAGTTTATATAACCAATCTTAATAAACATAAGACACACATATGCAAAGAACAGGAAAACACATTCCTTAATGGATCAAAATAAATATAAATATAAAATAATAACTTGTTCAAATAAAGAAATTTTAATTGCAATTTTATTTTGCTGCTTCGAAATTTAGAGGTTTTCAAAGATTAAGAGAGAGAAAAAAAAACACAAATAAATAAATAAATTGCATCAGCAACTGAGGTTCAATGAATTTAAGCAATAATAAGTTAAGCCAAGATATAAGAAAAGTTTACTAAGAGAAGCTTAGAAGAAGTCTTAATATTAACATTATCAGACATGGTACTGGCTTGGCTACAAAATTATACAAAAAGTATTTTTACTGTACAGCCAAGTACGATGGCGATAATATTGTTGAAATAAGCATAAGCGAAAGTTCTAAATACAAGGAAGCAAGGAAGGCAGTTAACAAAAAACAAAGAAAAAAGAAAATAAAAAAATTTTAAAATTAACATTATCTTTAGAAATAAACAAATAATTTTGAGTTTAAACACTTAATTCGAAACTTACCAATAGATATATTTTTATTTTTTTAGGTTTCAAGTTTTAGTTTTGTATTTGGTTTTTGAATGCGGTTATTGAGTTATTTTTAATTTTTTTTATTTAGGTTACAAGTTGTCCAATTATTGAGGCAAAACAAAGAAGAGCCATGTTGTTAGACAAATTCGGAAATAAAGCAAGACAAGTAAAATAATAAAAAAAAAACATTTGCATTAAAAATACTGGTTAGATGTAATTATTTTATAAAATAATATTAATACAGAAATGAATGGATGTATGTACAAAGTTGTAAGCTAATTGTTGTATATCGTCGGCCTAATTCTAAAACGACGTAAGTAAGAAATTTTCAGGAGGCGAAGAAAACTATTTATGATATGTATCATACTACGTTCAAATATGATATGTATCATACTACGTTGTTCAAACCATTTATAACAACATTTAAATAAACCATTATTTTGCAAAATGTTGACTAACGTTGTATTGGAATTAGGCCGACGATATGCTATATATCGCCTATTTGCCGCAAAAAGGATACATCTGCACAAGCATATGAAGGATTTTAATAAAATTTAAGTTGAAATTCTTTTCGGATGTCAGCTTCTTTTTCAAAATACTGTGAACATTAAGCTTTATGGCTTCACATGGATTGTATTATTTTATATTCTAAGAAAATTAGTTTTAATTATATATAGATATAATGATATATCCTCGTTACGGAAAACTTGCGATATCTGTCTATAACAAACATTTTTTTTATTTTTATATTTGTTGACTTTTGAAGGCTTTTTAATCTTGCACATACTTCAAGCGTCATAACTTTTCTAAATTTGTGCCATAAGGGGAAAAGACAGCTTATGACGCTCGGAAAATGCAAAATATTTTTCTTCATTTTTCGAATGAATAACTTGTTTGAATGTGTAGCTGTCAAAAGGAAAAAGTGGATATTTACGGAGTCGTCACTCTTTAGGTAATCGGAGCGCTTGGGGCAGAGCTATGCTTCTTTTGATTGTACATTTTTTATATCCTAAACCTGAAAGGTCAGTATATATTAACTTTGTGCAAACGTTTGTAACGCATGGAAATCAGCGAGTCTGGTATAGAAGTATACATATATACACTATATATCGCACACTAAATACAAAACAGTCACAACTCAAAAAACTGAACTTTTCAGGAGAAGCGAAAAATAAAACTCTTTGCTTGAAACTGCAGAAGAAAAGCAATTTTCATTTAAACACACAAACTTTATTCTTTCAATTAATGAAGAAAATAATGAAAAAGATAGTGAGATATGGGTTTTGTGAATTGATTTATAACAAAAAGTCAGTATCGAAAAATTTTGAGTTGTGACTGTTTTGTATTTAGTGTGCGATATATTCTTGATCAGAGTCACCTTGTGAGTCGAGCTATTCAAGTCCGTCCATCCGTCTGTGTGTTGCCCGTAAACCCATGATAACAAGGAGTTGAGATAATTATATGAAACTCGGCACACATGGTCACATGGATGCAAGGATCTTTTGAATATTTTTGGAGTCCACCCACGGACACGCCTACTTCCCATAAAACACAAAAATTGAAAACTGCATAAGTGAGCTCACAATTAGCCTACAACAATAAAATTACTTATGTATGTATTTTATATTAAAAAAAGTCTTGGAAAAATGGGTATCATCCGCCCAAGGACATAAATAAGCTCATGTTTAACGTACAGAGATAAAACAAGTAAAGAAAGTCTAAAGTCGGTCTAGGCCGACTATGAAATACCCTAAACCCACTTTTAAAAAAAAAAAAATTTATTGTAAATGGGCGTGTCCGTGGGCGAATGAAGTCCATTTTTCCAAACCATCTTTGTCTTGTCATAAAAAACATACGTGCCAAATTTTAGCTCTGTAGGTTAAACACATGCTTATTTATTGCGTTTTCAATTTTTGGGTTGTATGGGAGGTAGGCGTGTCCGTGATCGGATGACGTCCATTTTCCGAAGACATATTTGTGTTGGTATAAAACACATACATATCAAATTTTATTGTTGTAGGCTAATTATGAGCTGAGCTATGCAGTTTTCAATTTTCGCGTTGTATGGGAAGTAGGCGTGTCCGTGGGCGGACGATGTCCATTTTTCAAAACCATCTTTTTTTTGTTATAAAAAACATACGTGCCAAATTTTAGCTCTTTAGGTTAAACAGAGGCTTATTTATGGCGTTTTCAATTTTTGGGTTGTATGGGAGGTGGGCGTGTCCGTGAGCGGATGACGTCCATTTTTCAAAAACATCTTTGTGTTGATATAAAACACACACATACCAAATTTTATTGTTGTAGGTTAATTATGAGCTGAGTTATGCAGTTTTAAATTTTTGCGCTGTATGGGAGGTAGGCGTGTCCGTGGGCGGATTCCAAAAATATTCAATAGTGCAGATCCTTGGGTACATGTGACCATGTGTACCAAGTTTCATCCAATTATCTCAACTCCTTCTTCTTATCCTGTGTATACGGACAACACACAGACGGACGGACGGACGGACGGACGGACGGACGGACATAGATAGCTCGACTCACGTGGTGACGCTGATCAAGAATATATATACTTTTCTATACCGGACTCGCTTCGTTCTATGCGTTACAAACGTTTGCACAAAGTTAATATACCCTGACCTTTCAGGTTTAGGGTATAAATATGCCTACAACAATAAAATTAGGTACGTATGTATTTTATATCAAAACAAATATGCCTTCGAAAAATGGATGTCATCCGCCTACGGCCACGCCCAACTCCCATACAACGTAAAAATTTAAAACCCAATAAATAAGCTTATGTTTAATCTTCAGAGACAAAATTTGGTATGCATGTTTTTTGTAATAAACCAAAGATGATTTAAAAAATGGACTTCATTTGCCCACGGACACGCCCTTTTCCCATACAACCCAAAAATTGAAAATGGAATTAATAAGATTATGTTTAACGTACAGAGATACAATTTGGTACGTTTGCATTTTATAACAAAACGAAGATGGTTTTGAAAAATGTACGTCATCCAACCACGGACACGCCCACCTCCCATACAACCCAAAAATTGAAAACTTAATAAATAAGCTTATACACATAAGCTTATGTTTAACCTACAGAGATAAATTTGGTATGTATGCATTTTATACCAAAACTAAGAAGCATTAAAAAAATGGGCGTAATCCGTTCACCTCCGATACAACTCACAATAGCGAAAATACTATTAAGGCATTAACATGGGAGATACAGGAATACAACTTCAAATTTTTATAAATTTTATAAAAATTTTTCATCAAAATTGAAATGCACATAATATATGGGCATCCTCCACTCACAAACACGCCTATTTTCAATACTATTATTGTATTTTGAAAAATTAGGTTTAGGGTATTTCATAGTGGGGCTATGAAAGTCTAAAGTTTCGACTTTCGACTTACTTTACTTGTTAATCTTCATTTTTGTTACTTGAAGATTGTCACACCCGACATGATCTTTAAAATTTCCTCTAATAATATACCTGTTGCCAAGTATATTCATAAATACTTTGGTTTTATTTGTTTTTGTTATTGAACATGCATCGAAATAAATTTTTAACTTATTTTTGATCAAGACAAAAAAAAAACAAATTGCCCTTGAAAGAACTTTGACCGAGCTTCTTATGATCAATTGCTTTGTGTGTGTTATTAAATGTTTGCACACAATTGAGCGAGAACTGGACCAACATATTTTGTTTTCTGTAAAGTGCATGTTCTCAAATATTTTTCACTAGTTTTCATCAAAAAATATATCCAGTCTAATTACTAAACATTTTCTCCTGGGAGTTTAAAGGAAGTTTCCGGTTTTAAGATAACAGATAAAGATATCTCATTTTATATTTTACACTCTTGAATATTGGCGGTTGATGAACAAAATTGCATTAAAAATTTCCAAAAAGTACTTTAATTTTATTTTATAAAAGAAAACTAACGCCCTTTTAAAACTCCCGGGAGAAAATGTTTCATAATTGGGCTGATTAAGTTTGATTATATGTAAGTCAAGAATGGTCTCAGTGTGGCAGATGGACTGAATTTCAATGTTAAAAAGTGTACGAATTTAAATATCCGTCTCAGGTATTTAAGGGAATGCAACTATTAAACTAGTATAAATAAATGAATATATAAATAATTGTAATAATTATATATATAAATAATTGAATTATGTTTTAGCATTTTGAAATTTTGGGACATCTTCTAATGGACCCTTTAGTAAATTGCTTCAATTTGAACCGGCTTTGAACACGCTAAAGAAGTCAAAACATCAAACCCGTCTCTATGGAATGAGCCAAATGACAGTTATCTGTTTTAGAGATGTTCGGAAGGTTTAGCTTTCTTGTGATGAAATGAAGTAAAATATATTTCATTTAGACTTGAAAAGTTTGGGCATAACTAAAAGTGGTTTCAATGCGTTTGCATTTAGCTGTAATGCAATGCAATCATCATTTTAAAGTTCTTTATGCGTGGCAATAGAAGCACAAAAACTGAACATGACGAGCTTTTAAACCTTTTAATTAGCTTTTATTCCCCGTTTCAATTCGCTGTATTGAGAATTCTTTTCGTTTCATAAGGATTGCGTTACATCGGTTTACTCCTCGTTTAATTCGCCGTATAGCTATATACGCGGTTAAAGAAGTTTAAAAAACGGTAGAAAACGAAATCACATAGCAAATGGCAGAGTTCGTGGTAATAATTGCGGCAAATTTTCTAATGGACCCAAACACGAATGTCAGAAAAGTTAGTTTTTGCGTTATGTTATCTATCATAATTTATACTTATTCAAAATATTTTTATATAAGCATGATGGTCCATACTCTAAACCATTTTTAGACTACCGCCAACTAACCCTACTTTAGTTTGTAAATGAAAGTTGGCTGATAGTTTGAAAATTATAACTTCTGTCAAGATTGGACAGAGGTAATGGAGTAAGATCGGAAGAGGTGGTAATGCAGGTAAATTTAAAGAAGATTATTATAAAATAAATGAATTGACCAGGACTATGACAAAGCTATAAAATGTTCGAATACCAGAGATCAAGACAAGGATCTACAAGTAATATTTATGTCCATTTCGTAAGGTTTATGTTCATATTCTTAAGAATCTTTACATATGTTAACCCTTTGAGGTTTGCTATTGTCTGCAGAGAGATGACCAAAAATATGTGTGTCATGCGGGATTCGAAGCTAGGACCTTCCAGCTCGTAGAAATACATATAACGGTACATGCTCCCTAGTCTACACACCTATTTGAAAAGCCTACTATGTATACAACATGAAAGAAAAAGTTCGAAATATGTACCGAATATATTAAAAAGAACAGAATGGAAAGTTTCTTAAACATATCTCAATGCTTTTACAATTGATTGAAAACTATTTATTGTTTTCCCCCTTTTTCCCAAGTAAGCACACATCGTATTATAAATAGGTTCAAGTATAATAAAACGACAAAAAAAAAATCTATATTTCTAACAATTTTTTTTGACTATTATTTGAAGGAAAAGAGGAAAGATATGAATTGTAAAGATGTATCTTTAAATTTGCTCAAATTAACTGAGAATTGATCGATATTCTTAATGAAATTTTGAAAATTTAAAAAAAAAAATACTTTTGTGCCATTGAAATCTGCCGCCACAACTGCAAATGCGTTTGCAGTTTAAGATAATTAAGCTATATAGTAGATATATATTTTACATAGTCAAAAGGAAACCAACGATAATTTAAGAATTAATAAGAAGCTGGCATGCAAATTGAATAGAATGAAACTAAAAAACAAAATCAAACAAATTAAATACTGTAGTTCTAATTTTTAAATTCATATTAAAAGCATTTGTAGTAAATATTTAAATTTTGTAAATAATATTGTTTGCTTGAATAAAATTGCAACAGCAAAAATGATGAGAGAAAGTGCATTGAATAAGAAAATATAAAACTAAAGGAGTGTTAAAAGTAAAAAAGAGAAAATAGAAAAAAAAAAACTAAAGAAACATTATTATTATGTTACTTCTTCATGTACGTTAATTAATGAAACAAGCTCAATGGATGGATGGATGGAGCCCATGATGACAACATAAATATTATGATAAAATGATGATGGAATAATTACCGTCAATTAATTCATTGTATGCTCGTACGACTCCCTTATCGAAAGCTCGCGCATCAGCAGCCGTTTGAAATGTAAGACCGTTCCTTTGTTTTCCTGCGCGCCAATGATGAAACGTTGGCATCACTTTGAAGTACTTAAGATCGCGATTGATGACACAACTTAAAATCACCTATAAAATGTAAGTGAATATGTGAATGAGTGGCAATAGCAGTATAAAGTACGTATATATATATATTTGTCAGTAGTTTTTAAATTTTTTTTTTAGTGTAAAAACTATATATACTATATGTGTACTCCTCTATATATTGTTGTTACTTACACTTTGATCTGAGATTCTTTGTCCATAGATTATATATTCATGTCCAGCGGCGCCAGGGGATAGTCTAGCGCGTTTGCGTATTGATACATTTGCTAAACCACCCCCGGCGAGTGGTAACCAACCTTCGGTACTCTCGTCTCTGGTCATAACCTGTGCTCGTACTGTAACTAGGAAGTCGCTGTAAGAGTAAAATAAAAATTTAGTTCAATAAACTATTTGCTGAAGTAGCTATAAAATTTATTTAAATTCTTAAACAAATAATTACGTTACTATAATAGCTATAATTCAATAACAATATAAAATAAACTTGTGTAACGTTTAAATGCAAGAAATATCTAATGCTTATTTTAAATTAATTAATAGGAACATTGTTAAGCTGTTTAACCTTCACCTTTTCTATTCGGTTAAAAATTTTGGGATAATTTTTAAACCAATCGTTGGACTAAATATTTTTTAATCCTTTTTCTGTTAGAATTGATACTTTTCAAAATATTCGAATTTTTTTTAGTCAAGGCTGTACTTAAATTTAATAAATTGGGAATAATATTTGAATTTTAGAACCTAAGGTTTAAAATCTAATACAAAATAACTAAAAAGTAATAAAAGCTGTATTTTGTTAAAGTTTTGCAAACAGATTAGCCCGAGGTTAGAACTCGCGACACTAATGCGATGTTTGCCACAGTCCGTGGATCGATGCTTGGATATAACAAAAAATTAAAATGTTACACAATGCAATTTTTACATTAAATAATAAATAGTATAAAATTATAATAACATAGCAATAACAAAAACGGTCTGGCTGAGGATTGAACCAGGGTCACTCGATATTATAAATCGATATTAAATTTTAAACCCATGAGGGACTAAAATTTAGTTTTAGTATTTGATGTGGTTTAAATTCTAAGCCCATGCGGGACTTAAACTAAGTTTTAGTATTGGACGTGGTTTAAATTTAAACCTATGCGGGACTTTAATTTAGTTTTAGTATTTGACGTGGTTTAAATTTTAATACAATTTTGGTGTCGTCATATATACAGTAGAGAATTGACTAAAATTTAGGATTTTTAACCCTAATGTACCGATAATTTTACCCACAACGAGTCTCTTAAAATAGTGTACTGAAGAGTGTCCAGCAAATGGTCATTCTGCAACCATAGCTTGATTCTTTTCTGCTTGAAAAAAAAATAAAAAACAAATTGGCCATTTCAGCCCTTGAAAGGACTTTGACCGAGCTTCTAATGATCAATTGTGTTGTGTGTGTTATTAAATGTTTGCACACAATAAGCCGATACCTGGACCTACATATTTTATGCCGACTCCAAACGGCTAAAGTTCATGTTCTCAAGAAGCTTTACATGGCAATGTTTACTCTCTGAGGTTTTCCATTGTCTACAGAGAGGTGATGACCGATCAGAAAAATTTTTTTAAATAAAAAAACTTTTGCCGCGACTGGGGATCGAAATCGGGCTCCGAGCATGGTAAGCCACACACTTAACCTGCATGCCACGGTCATCACCTCTTCTGCTTGAACCTACAAATAAAAGCTCCTTTTTCCTTTCCTAGTCCCAAACGCACTGACTAGGTCAAATTTGCCAGAGTAGCAAACTCTTTAAAATAACGAACACCCATATTTTGACGTTGGAGGAACTAAATTTCACTGTGAGACCTCTAGAGAAAACCATGCAGGTCGCCTTTAGGGTCTTGTGTTCTCGTAATGAAGGTAGGAAGAAATCTTTTCCTCACTGGCGAAGTAAGGATCTTTCAGAACCTAGAAAAACGTTAGGAAAACATTCAGCAGATGTCATAGAGAGAACAGTTGGCAACAGTACAAGGAATTAAAACTTACAATAAAGCTATTCGAAACTCGAAAAAACAATCGAGGAAAGACTAAAATCGCAAGAAATCGACAAGTATAGATAGAATTTTATACAAGGAGCACTCCAGTTCCATCTTCCAGTCCTAAAGAGTATGGTACGTGGATGGAATCTACTGGAAGAATCGCTGGAGCTTCTAATCAACTCACATTTTCCTGGCTAGAGCACTAGCTGCAGTGAGATTACAGGTACAATGATGCCGGAGGCTATTCCCAAAAGACTTATCAGCTCAATTATCACAAGGGATAAGATAACATGGGCTATTAGTTTCTCTGCGTATAAATCCCCAGGGCCAGACGGCGTAATACCAATGATGCTACAGAAATAGTAAGATGTAGTCCGTCCGTCTGTGTGTTGTCCGTAAACACAGGATAAGAAGAAGGAGTTGAGATAATTGCATGAACATTATGCTTCGTACACATGTTGACAAGGACCCAAGGATCTGCATTATTGAATATTTTTGGAATCCGCCAACGGACACGCCTACCTCCCATACAACCAAAAAATTGAAATTACTGTATAGAGGATTTTAATAAAGCTAAATAAATAAAATTATATATGTTTTTTTTGTAAAGATATGTACAAAAAATGGGCGCAATCCGCTCACAATCACGCCCTCCTCCCATGCAGACTACAATATTAAAAATACCATAAAAAGGTTTATATATGACATACAGGGAAAAAACTTGGTATGGGAGAATTTTAAATCAAAACTAAGGTGTGCACACAAAATAGGCGTCACCCGCCCACCTCCCATACAACTCACAATATCGAAAAAACCATAAAAAGGTTTAGATATGACCAACGGGGATACAACTAGACATGGGAGGATTTTATATCAAAACTAAGGTGTGCACACAAAATAGGCGTCACCCGCCCACGAATACACCCAACTCCCATACAAACCACATTATGGCTTATACCTTACTTATAAGCGCACTGAGATCATGAACAGTTGCATGAAGGTGGCAGTGTTTTATACACAGACTCATATATGAGTACACTCAGCTCATGAACAGAAACACAAAACCAGTTTAAGACAGTCTTTACAACAACTTCAATTATGTTGTAATTCGCCGAATTTTGTTTGCAGCTGTATACTTATAAGTAAAATATTTCTCGATGCTGTGTGTTTGTGTTTTTTGTTGCTGTTTATGTGTTTGTCTGTTCAATAATTTGAATTTAAAGGAAGAAAATAAAAAAAGGATTTTTTACTTTAAGTTTAAAAACTACCGCATATGAAAAAAAACAACAGTTTCCTTGCTGTATGATGAAATTTTGTTAGAGATAAAAAAATAGTGCGGTTTCCTACAACCTTTGCATGTCCTTTCGTTTCATTGAGCATTCTTTTTTTTATTCAACATGCAACAAACTACAGTACAAACTCGGTAACCGCAACCCTCGATACACGCAATTCCTCGATTTTTGCAACAGAGCGGGACAAAGCATTGTAACCTTTATAAGTGCAACTCCCTAAAAATAGTAACCTCAATAACTGCAACTGACTACGCTTTATATATCTATATGATGGGTTTTAGTTTGTATTTTGTCTCTTTTGTTCTTTATTTTTTTCTGGATTTTTAAGCTTGACCGTTTTAAATAAGTTATTTCATCGAATTGTTTGCTCTTTGGTGCGTTTGCTTTGAGCGCAATCGTTAACACAAAAAATTAGTATCTGCTTATACTTCGACTGCCAGGTAGTGTTTTTTGATGGAAGGAAATGGCGATTGATAAAGCTAACTATTAAAGAAAAGTGTGAAACTTTTCATTAAACTTAATGTGGTGTATCGTAAAAAGCACTGTGCAGCCTGTATAAGGTGCACAAGTCAACAATCACGAGAATTATAAAAAAAGAAGTCCAGATTCTGAAATATGCTGGAAATATGGAAGCTGGGCCAAAAAAACGGCAATCTCTAAAATCCTGTGAATATCCAAAAATGGAAAAGGCTCTCTACAAATGGTTTTTAAAACAAAGAAAGCAAAACGTTCTTTTTTCCGTCGATATCATTAAATCAAAAGCTCGCAAGTTGCTCCGAATGAATTTTTCCAAAAAGATGATCTTCATGAATAGATGAACAAAAGTTTTGCAGACAAAGAAGAAGATAATGAAATCATAGATATTGAAAGTACAGATAACAGTGATTCTGAACTTATCCCAGTACCTCAAATAAAAGGTTCAGTTGCTGTGCAGTCGTTTCACACGTGTATTCAGTGGTCTGAGAGAAATGGTATTCCATAAAAATACATTCTTATTCTTAAGGAACTTCGAGTGATTGCTGTTGTACAAACTGTAACTTATACAAAGTACAAACAAAAACAAAAGATATTTTCAAACAGACATAATATATTAAAACTGAATCAGTAAATTATCATATTATAATGAATTGAATAATTTCAATACTGTAAATTTTATTTAGCATTTTGCTTAAAACTTCATTAAACTCGCTCTATATATAATTGTTCTCGCTTTATGTTTTCCTTGATGGGTGCAACAACCTCAATAAATGAAACAGCCTCGGTTTTTATTAGTTGCGTTTACCGAGTTCATACTGTAGGTTCAACTAACCTAATTGAAAGCAAAGGAAGTACAGCGTCATGCAACTTCAAGGGACCTTAACAGAACATGAATGAAATCGACGGCGATGACGAACAATGGAACGAACGAACGAACGAACGAGCGAAAGAACGAGCTAGCAAATGAATAAACAACGAACTTACGTGCGAACGGACAAGCCAACAAGAACGTAAGGACGACCGCGCGCTGTCCGTTCAATGAAATAAATTTACCGCTCTTACGACGCGGATTGCTTGTTGCTCTACTCGCTCCCACCGCGAATAGCATTACTTGACTCGCTCTTCCGTTTCCGGCATTGTTAAAATTGCAACCGCAACGGTAACGACAGCGAATCAAATATTGAATGAGTAAAAAATAAACAAAAAAAAAAAATAAAATATGTATTCGTGCATTCATGCTTGACAAGCAAAGGAGACAACAGGAGAGCAACGGCTGGTATACATTCATAAGTTTTGTTAATGGTACACTTTTATACATATATTCATAACGAGCGCCCGCCAAAGTACAGGGATTTCAGTAAAAGCCACTTCAAACCAGAACTAGGACAAATTCATATACATTGCTTTGTAGCTCCACATAAAATAATAAAGTTACTTATATATATATATATATACATATATACAATACAAACAAGACTCCAAAATCGCATACACACACACATACACAAACACATACACACTGTCAGCACAACTTTCAATGAATGAGCTCGACAGCGCGCAACTCTGCCAAAAACTCAGAACTCCAATTTCAGAATGAGCACAAGAATGAGGCCGATAAAGCATAACTTGATGCAAAAACCAGTCAAAACCATTCTAGGCAACCCAAAAAGGGAGCAGCAGCCAAACTTAATTCCATTCATGAACGCAGTCTCAACATTTAAAGAATGGAGTTTGGTCTTTGTTTTACGTGCGTGTTTTTATTTTTGACAGACACGGAAGTTCAGATACATGCACAAATTTATAATTTTTTGTTTTCGTTTTTTTGTTCTATGTTTTGCATTTTTTGCTTCTTTTTTTTATGTGGTTTGCGAAGCTTTGTCGCCTTGCTTTTAACAAACTAAGGACATCAACATGAGTTGCATTGCTCAGTTGAAGGATTTTTTTTTGCTTTATTTTTGTTATTATCTTATTTTTTTTTAAATATTAACAGGCAACACTATTTTGCAAAGCGTGGAAGCGAACCTGTTTGTTTGTTCGTTTGTAGAGTCCGACAAACGTTGGTCTTTGCATACTTGTTAATAGGATAATATTGCGTTTTTCTTTATGAGGTTTGCTGATGATTATGATAATGCAGCTTGCAAGGACATTTTAAATAATAGGATTTGTTTTATCAGACAATGCAATTAAGAAAATTCTACGCTTCAGTGGTTTCAACATTTCACTTTACACTAATACTGTGTGCTTCTACTTCACACCTTCTGAGACCGTTTAGAACAGAATCTGAACTACAGAGATTCTGAATCTGAACTTTAAAAAATATCGTCATAAATGAATCGTCAGGTTTAGGTAACCACATGCTTTTTCATGTCAATTTAACCTGTTTTTGTGGTTTAATCAAAGTTTTTTTTTTAAGCTTTGAACCAATGATTTCAGGTGTCAAACCTATTCAGTCAAGTTTGCCTAAGTTCTGAAATGGGGAGATAGATAAGTAGGAGAGAAAGTGAAACATGCAAGTGTTATGCCTTTACCTCAGTTAATTCTAATTATTAAACAATTTCATTCCTCTACCACCAACTACAACTTCAAAAGTTGTATAGCTATATTGATGAATTTTTATTTTCAGTTGACTAGAAATGAAGAAAGAATTAAAGAAAGTTAAAAGCGTAGGACCATGGCTAGACCGGGATCCGAACCCGGAACCTCTGGGTTGGCAGTAAAGCACGCTAACCACTCGACTACCGAGGCTTCTAAGTCTTCATATAGTCTTTTCTTTATTAGTCTTCAAAACCCTACAATACAAGAATCGAACCTAAACTTGCGTAGCTATCGCATGAGAGTCCATCGACTAACCAACAAGCTTTGCTATTGCTTGTTTCAACGTGAGGAAAATGTAGACAAAATTTTTATTTTCGTCTTTAATACCATTGTTTTCTTTTTAAAACATGCTTCTGTTTACCAGATCAGTTAGGTTAAAGTAGCGTGGTACAGGTTAATAAATTGTGGTTGACTCTCCTTACCAAATTGGTCAGGTAAAAATAACGTGGATCCGGTATGAGAATTTTTCCCTGAGTGCATAATTTTTATTATTTGGTGTACAGAAAATCCAAATGTGTTTTACGTCGACACCTGCCGACAAGGCTTAATTCTACGGTGCTTTTAACACTGGGCCGACACATTGCATCGGCCGGCGCGCCTTTGAGAGTTAAAAGATACAAAATTAGCTAAATGTTGTGATGACATGTCGCAACCCTTGGTTTGAGTGGAGGCTTATATAACACCTCTTCTTAACCTTTTAGGGGTACAGCACCTAGTTGAAAAATGTAACTTCACATTCGTGCAAAAGCTCTAGACTACGAAGAAGCTTCCCGAGGGGCCAGCCCAACAAGTCAGCCTAGCAACAGCCAGGGCCACTGACTTCCCGTGGTACCAGTTTCAAGTCCTTGATCAGACCTTTTAGTAAAGCTACTACCAGTTGAGCTCTTTACAACTCCTAACTGGTGACCAGAAAGACAGACTTATTATTCTGCCAGAAAAAACCCTCAAAAAAGATGCATCAAATCGTATCTACGAACTAACATCCAGATGAATAGTTATAAGTTACCATTCACCTGATACGGCGTCTTGTAAACACCTCACATGCGAAATTGTTTAATCTGTCGATTTGCTAACTAGATGCAAGCGCATTGCTGACATTTAAATCTCCATTTGATTTTTGAATAATGAACCTAAATCTCGAATATCTTCGCAAAGACCTTCGAAATCCTTGCGGATTGATCCACGAATGTGTACGAATTCTGTATGCAATGCTGGTTTGCAGTCCCCCTATCAACACCTGAAGTGCATCCGTAGAGACCTTACGGCTTCGATATACATCCGATCAAGATCACTTTCTTACATGAGAGTATCTTCCTGTAGCCAACAGCAGAACTGACTATATCGTCCCACACAGGCGAACCATAAGTTGCAGAAGCAACAAACAGCCCACCATACATGAGACGGACAGCCCGCCTACCGAGTCTTCAGTCATTTCTCAGAATCCTCCGCACTCACTCTACCACAGTCAACAGACGCTCTCTTAACTTCTCTAGGCGCACCAGGTACACTTGACCTCAGTCGCCTTCAGGCTGACAAAAGGAAGTCGACTGCGTCATAATTTGCCCTTAAGCAACATCATCACTGTCTTGTCTCTTGCCACACTTATCTTCTATCTTCTACCAATACAAGTAGGTCAACAGCATACGCACAGCACTTAGACAGTTCTGGCACCGCAAAAGAAGATCCATCGTACGGTTCCATATGAACGGACCACAGATAGAATCCTGCGAACAGCCACGAACAACATCTATCTCCTACTGCTTGGTTAACACTTATCAAGCATGCTTCCTACCCGAGAAATGGCTTCATTTCCCGGCACTCTACCTCTTCTAGCCTTCCCATCGTTTTTTCCCAGCATAGATAGTCAAAAGCACCCATAAAATCAATAAACGTATTTGGAGCTACTCTCATTTACGTTATTTCTAACATACAGCCAGGCATCTTCGACGCTCTTTCCCATACGGAAACCGAATTGCCTCTCTCATATTTTTGCACCCTCGCACCCTTGGAGCCGTTTCACCATGACCATCTCCAGTACCTTGCCAAGCACTGACAGGAGACTGATGCTCTGACAGGACCGAGGATTGCTCTTCAGCCTATCGGGTAACTTCAAGAGCATGATAGCCCGCACCAGTTTCCATACGTCAGGGAAGATGTCTTCACTTAAGCACTTATCATACAAAGGCTTCCAGCTAATCAGGAATGACCTTCCAGATGGTTTTACACATTTCTCCAGTCATACCATTTATACCCGTAAACTTTTTCCCCCTTAGTTGCATTATACCATACTCTACCTCACCTACCCTTAAAGCCGGATGATCAACCACTTCCCTAGAAAGAGAAGAGGCCTCAACATACATGCGTCTTGGGAAAAAATTAGTTCAACAGAGCATGAACACAATCCCGCCATTTATTTATTTATTTATTTATTTATTTAATTCTAATTCTGTTCCTTTATGCGGACCAACAACTGTTTGTACTTTCTTAAGTTTACTCTGTACTCTGGCTCTCAGGGCTCTGATCCTGAGACGCCTGAGCAACCTTCTTTTTAACCCATTTTAGTCAGCTGGTCGATTTTTCGACCACTAACGTTAAAATTAATTTATGGAAAAAATATTAAAAAATATAACCTGTTCATGTAAAATGGAAAATTTGGAAATTTATATTTATTTTCTGAATTTCCATTTAACCAAATTATATCTTTGCAGAAAGAATTTGAAAATATTTTTAATATTTTTTCATAAATTAGTTTTAAAGTCAGTGGTCGGGAAATCTAACAGCGGACTAAAATGGGTTAACGTTAGCTCACGTGTCCACTACTTCACCGTACAACGATATATCTTGCGATACCTCACCAGCAGAGTGTCGTTGACACGTTCAAACCAATCACCTATCAGAGCAATCTGTCAACTAGTGTCCAGGTTACGAAACACATGAACTGGGACATCCATGGCTATTTGATTAAGAAATACACGCCGCGAGTACACCATCTTTTCAGTAATTGACGACATGCAACCCTATCGTAAGTAAACACAATTTCTATTAATTTGTCGTCACTCACGTCCCAAGCCTTAACCTCCCAAGTAAACCTCAACAAATCTAAGGCTATGCTGTTGGACGTGGTTTACGGCTTAAAGGCACCAAATACGAACACTATCGATAGTAAGAAGAGCAAGAACAGCCATTTCAACAAGGAAAGGCATCCATACCTACTTAATATCTCTTTACAGCATTGACCCACCACCAGACGAGCTGCATAGTCTGTTAGGTATAACCAGCGGAAAGAAGAAGGCGATTGTTAACGGAATAGATGTCAACGAGATCGAGATGGTGAGTCATATTTAACTTCAACCTTCAAACTAACTTAGGCATAGCTTATATAGGCAAAGAACCTACATATGTGGGCCCTGCCTCCTCTAACGTATTAGACCTAACATTAACGTCAAATAACAATACTTTTGTAACAGATTGGAGGGTAATTGAAGAGCCTTCCTACAAAGACCACAAAGATATTAACTTTTATATCAGATTCAACTGCATACCGACTAAAAAGACCTAAAGAAATCACAGAAACGCAACTAGAACCAGTTAAGAAGAAACAGTAAGACCAGATAACCAACCCCTAAGCGCATAAATACAGAAGCCGACACTGAAAGGTCCCTAAAGCCTTTTCTGACAAGCTACATAATAAACGCCTACCAGTTCTCTTGTAGACCCACGCAAACGAAGCGGAAAATCAAACCAAGATATCGGAGTCCTGACCATGTTGAGCAAAGACGCGGTTTAAAATACTTCTTCAAACAGGCTCTATATATGTTGATCAAAAAGAAATATGGGTGGAAAACAAATGTAGGCTTCAGCTTTTCAACGGCAATGTCCGCCGAGCAAAAAGAACAACATGATGTAAAAACTTCGGCTTAGGCATTGAGATAACTACGGACACAACAAGGCTTAGGAAGCTTTCAAAATAGCGCTTCATTCAGAGTCAACTATAGGAAAATAATAGTCAATGAACGGGAGGCAGTCAGAAATTCCTAGATCAGAAATTCGTACATTAGAAATTTCTAGACTTTAAGAAGTAAAGTACATTATCCAGGCTGTTCTGAAGTCTCAAAGACTAACGCCACAGAGAAATGGGATTCCGTCACAGATTCCGCAAAATTAAATCACACCAGACAAAATACGGTTAAATTCCTTTTCAGAATTTAAATCCCCAGGACCAGACATATTTCAGGCTATGTTACAAAGGACAGCTAGTGGTGGCATTAATATCAAAATCAAAAAGTATCAAAAAGTTTGCAGCAGTCACCTGTATCCAACGGACTACAGGCCCATTAGCCTAACATTCATTTTATTCAAAACACTTGAGAAGTTAGTAGAACTGAAATTAAGAAACTGTACGAGCGGGTGACCGGAGAGAGACTCCAAATGGATCAGGTCTTTTACAAATAAATACAAGATGTACTCAATACCACCAAGAATAAACGACACTTTATTCATCCCGAAAATGTACACGTAATATCTGGGAGCTTTACTCGACAGAAAACTGTCGTGGATACTGAATGCGGACGTAAGGGTGAGGAAAGCTGTCAATGCGCTATACGCTTCCAAGATTCACTCTCTCTGATGCTCAACTCTTTCTTTCTCAACTGATTCTACTCAACTCTTGGCAAAGACACATAACGGGTGTACTGAAGTCAACTCCAACGAAAGCTCTCGAAACCATTCTATGTTTGGACCCTCTAGACATACACGGAAAACTCATAGCTGTATAAAGGGCACAGCGTCTTACGTCATCTGGCAACTTCCGCAAATAGAGTTTTGGCCATTGAAGAATGAGCAAGGATTAAATTAGTAGCATAGACCATATGAACCCCCGCACAACTCTCGACCCCAAAATACCAACCGACTGGCATAGTTATCAAACAAGTACAACGGTCGGTCAACATATTTACAGATGGCTCCTAAATGAGTACGGGAGTGGGAGCAGCATGGTTAACGTAGAGTCCGACATAAGGTAGGTATACAAACTTCCGACTACTGCAGTATCTTCCAGACGGAGGTCAACATATTCATTGATGGCTCTTTAATGCATAGATATCAAACAAGTACAACGGGCGGTCAACATATTCACAGATGGCGCCAAAATGAGTACTGGAGTGGGAACGGCAGTGTATTGCGCAGAGCCCGACATAAGGTAGGCATACAAACTACCGGACTACTGCAGTATTTTCCAGACGGAGGTCAACATATTCATTGATGGCTGTTTAATGCATAGGTATCAAACAAGTACAACAGGCGGTCAACATATTCACAGATGGCGCCAAAATGAGTACTGGAGTGGGAACGGCAGTGTATTGCGCAGAGCCTGGCACAAGGCAGGTATACAAACTACCGGACCACTGCAACATTTGCCTGTCGGAGGTTTTTGCAAGGCCGCAGAGAAAGTCCTCAGCACAAACACTTATTGTTCTTCAATTAACATCTTTGTTGACAGTCAAGCATCAATCAAATCCATTTGCTTTGATACTATCACGTCCATAAATGTCCTAGCAAGCAAAAACGCACTAGATGCATTGAGCATTTCGAAGAGTGTGCATCTACTGTGTTCCAAGTCACCGAAGAATTGACGGATGGCAGACCGACTATCAAAGAAAGGTGCCGGACTGGGATTAGAGCTTATAGAACACTTAGCTCTCTTACTACAGGAATTTTACAAAAACCTCGAAGCTCAAAAAAGCAGTGAGTCGTAGATGGAAAGATACGGCAAAATGCAAAATCTCGCGAATTATGTGTGTCGAATAAAGCCTGAAGCACCTCCTTTGGACATGCCCCGCCTTACTTATATCTAGACTTGAACAGTTAGGATCACTGACGTTATCGCCATTTAAAGATGAAGTTAAAATTCCTCTGAAATCCTGCCTTAGATTTGCGGACAACTGCAGCATCTTTTAGGCGTAGGATTTTTTCATTAGGAAGGCAGCAGAGTTATCCCCCTAGTATAAACACGTATCGTTATTTAATAAACATATTTGTTGACTGCCAAACGTCGAAATATTGATATCGATACTATCACCATTATATCGATCTCTTTCAATTCTCCAATCCCTTCTGAGTTTTGTGAATTCCACTAATTCCGCAAAACTTTGAAGGTGTTCATTAATTTCTTAAAGACTTTCAGAAACCGGCATTACTAAGGAACGTATGGTCTATGTGAGACTCTAAATAGAGTCGCTATATTAACCTAACCTTACCTTTTATAATTCTTTAAAATTATTTTCTTATTTTCTTATAACTTTGCATATTACTGTCAACAAATGTTTTACAAAAACGACACGTTGTTGTTTCTTAAATTAAGAAATTGGGTCAATATGTTTCTTTATTCAACATAACCTAATATGGTTAATTTGGATATAAGTCACCACGCTAAACTTCAAGTTATTGGAGAAAACTTCAAGTTTGGGAGGGAACCGAACTTGAAATGATAACAAAAGTTGCCAACCAAATGCTCTCTTTGGCCACATTCATTCAAATAATAAAATCGTATAAAATAAACATTCACCATAAAGTTGAAAACTTAAAAACTGCTATGGTGAATAACAATAAAACTAGGGTGTTGTGTGTGTGCTCAAAGGAAAGCTACACAAAACAATTCAAGAACTCGGTCCCTTTACAGAGCTCATAATTGATTCAGAGAACAACAAGAGCTACAACAGCAACAACAATAACAACAACAACAACGACAAGTAAATAAGTGTCAGACGTGCATCCATCCATCTATTCTTCCTTTCAGTAGGCAGGCGCTGAAATTTGGTGAAGAAAAACATTAGCAATAACAACAACAACAAAACCCAAACATACCATAAGAAAGCTTCATGAATACATTCGCAGCATACTTTAGGGTGTTGTCTTAGGACCCAACCTGTCGCGCCTCTACGCTTCAAAGGATTTTTTGGCAGCAGTTGCGACAAACAATAACAACAACAACAACAAGCACGAGACGAACAACAAATGAAACCTACCCCAAAATGGCAAGTTGTAGCCAGTGTGATAGCAGAGCTTTTTGTTTAAATCGAAAAGCTTTTTCTTTTGCAGAAATGCTCGTAATATTACTTGAAGTAAATATTAGAAACAAAAATATATGCTTACTTAATGTTATCTCTTCGTTGGATGGGTTTGGCTTTTTATTATTACCAAATAAATTTTTTTTTTTTAAAATAAGCAATTTTTTTTTAAAATCTTATTAAATATTTCGAAAATATGCAATAAGTTATTTTTTTAATTTATTATGGTATATAAAAAACATATAAGCTTAGTATGCAAAGTACAAAATAATATGCTTAAAGAATACCGCAAACCAAGACGAACTCCCTTTTTGGGGGGGTTTTTGAATACAAAAATTGCTAAAGAAATTTCAAAGTATACCTACTCAACCATAAACATCAAACTAATCCTTCGTAAGTGTTTTCACCACCTCAAAAAACAAAAAACAACTAGTTAAATTTCATATTATTTTAGATTTCTAAAAGAGAAATCTAATAAATAAAATTAAAAAAAAATTTGGGTTAAAAAAATTAACCAAATGTTTAGATCTTAGCAAAAATCCCACCAATCGGGTACAAAACCATTCCATTTTTATACCCCCACGCGTACTGCGTACGGGGTATATTAATTTTGTCACGACGTATGTAACGTCCATAAGGAGGCGTGATAGGTATAGATAAGTATATTTTGTCTTGATCAGTATCACCACCTCAGGTGTCCGTCTGTCGACTCGATTACAGCCGCAATTTTGCAGCTGAAGAAATTCAATATTTGAATATCGAAATTTTCTAAAAAAACAAAAATTAATTTCGTAAAAGTGCCCCTACACTATATGTTCAACACAAATGACTTGTCAAAAAAGTTTCATTTCGAATTTCTTATGTATGTCAATATTGAACTTTTGTCAAACAGCTCCTTTCTTTTGACCACAGACTATCTGACACGATATTTCTGCTAAATGTTTGAGTTTTCCGGCAATTTCGTCCATTCGAAGCCACGCCAGTGCTCAATAAGTTACAAAATGATTTCTTCTGTCCAATCAATCTAAATAATTGTTAAAAAATATAAATTTGTGGAATAAATAATTAGATTTTACGTTTTCTTGATTTTTTTTTTATGGCATGTTATTGTTTTTTTTTTCAAACTTCAAACTCTTACATATGAAAAACAGATGAAATTAGAAACAGTTCTAAATCAAATTTGTACATACGGAAATACAAACGACTTGTCAGAATTTGAATTCCATATGTTCCACACTATATGTATGTCAAAGCTATCTGTAAAATTTGGCATGTCATATGTATGAAACATATAGTGTGGGGGCACTTTAAACTGGTTAAATCGGATGAAAACCACGCCTACCTCCCATACAACTCCAATAATAAAAACTATATAGAGAGGATAAAATTTAAGCTATAAAACTGAAAACGGTATTTGTGTATTATATGACAGAACTGAGGTGTTTTAGAAAAATGAGCGTCATCCACCCACTTACAGGACCACCTCCCATAGAACCCCAAAATTTAAAATTGTATAAAGAGGCTTCTGTTGAAGCTACAAAAATGAAAATAGGTATTAATTAATTTTATATCAAAACTAAGACGAGTTAGAAAAATGGGCGTCATCCACTCACGAACACGCTCACCTCCCATATTATCCAACAATTGTAAACTCTATAAGAAGGTTTTTTTTTAGGCCACAGGAAAATACTTTAATTAATACTTTGATAAAAACTTGAATTTGTATTTTATTCCAAAAATAATAGCGTTGCGTTGATTTCGAATAGAGGTGATAGTTTAGTAGGAGTGTGTAGTAATGACGGTGAATATTTGTTTTAAATTTGCACTGCTCGAAACAGTCGGGAACCGACGTGCTAGCAAATAACGAATTATCCCTGAAATTCTATTGGACACAATGGCAATGGTATGGAGATGGGCTTGGAGAGCTGCCCTAGTGTATCTAGGAACCATTCGAGCACTTCCCGTGGTAATATCTATACAGAAGGCTAAGGCAACTAACATTGCGTCGAAGTTCAAGAGAGTTGAGAGAAGTTGAAATATTTTCAGCCCCTAATAAGATCTTAAAGCCCCTGTCAAAATGTGCAAATTGTACTCCATTTTAGGCCTAATATATGAAGTGTTGATAATGCGAAGATCAGCTGAAGTGAAGTATTCTTGCACCGTTTTAAAAAACCAAGGCACTTCTTACGACACATCGAATAAGTGTCAGTTCGCTTTATCAGCCGGGTAAGTGAAGATTTGCTCACCTTTAAAAGAGTTGGGTTGGACGAAGACGTCTGGTTCTTTACTCATTTAACAAATGACCAAAAGTTGTTGCTCTCTTTAGGACAGAAAAGAACACTGGTTCTCAGGTGCAAGTTCTCTCGTGCAGAAACTTATCGCGCTTTAAAACTGCATTAAAGAGATTCCTAGCCTTAATGTAGAGTCTTTTTGTATCAGCATTCTTTTTAGAGTGCCAATTCTGAAAGGCTTCCTCTTTGGACTGCAATCCTGCAAGTCTCATTAAAACAGGAGTTGTGTTTTGGTTAATTGCTACGCATTTTATTGGGGATGACCTCATTTATTTTATTGGGGATAGACCTCATACCCAGTAAAATAATTTCTTGCACCATTATAGCCAAGGCGTTCACGTTTCCTTCAGCGAAACATAATTTCCAATTGCATTTGCGGTAAAAATTATTTAACGCAACCCAATTTGCCCTTTTATAAAACCAAGCTATCCTCTTCGGGGTTTTAGGCGCAGTGGAGTGTAGGTTAGAATATAAAAAAGCAGCAGATATGGTACAGTGGTCTGAATTACCAAGAGATGCGTTGACACTCATGTTTTTCATGATGAGAAATCAGAAAAAGTTCTAGAATTTTTTGGCTTTACAGACCAACTCTGGGAATCTAGGTTGGTTCTTTCACTAATTGAAGAATCATTTGGTTCGATTCAGCAAAAAACTCAACATATTGTCCTTCTGGTATTGTTTGGCCCTAGTGTTTTGTGTTTTGGACCAATTTGGCGTGGTGTACTATGAACTGCTACAACTGGGTGAAACTATGACAGGGCAACTCTACCGAATTCAATTGATCGTTTGAGCAGGGTAATTTTGAAACATGATGACAACGCTAGGCCACATGTTGCGCAGCCAGTCAAAACATACCTTGAAACGCTAAAATGGCAAGTCCTATTTTACTCACCGTACACCCCAGACATGGGCCCTTCCGACTACTATTTGTTTTCATCGATCGCACATGCCCTTGAGCATCCGTACTTTCGCTCTTTTGAAGAACTCCAAAATTGGTTCGAATCATGGATAGCATCAAGAGACACGTGGTTTTTCGTTTCACCTCCTCGAATTGAATCATTTCGGGCAGTTCCAATAAAATTATAATCTTTGAAACTTATCTTATGTTTTTTACTAAGTTTTGTCTCGTTTAAAAGAAAAATATTTAATCTTTTGCTTGTTAAAATTCTTAGGAGGTCCGATTTTTTCGACTATGTCGTAATACAAGACGAAGAATTAAATAATATAACATTTTCGAACTTGTTGAGGTGGAACATAGAAAAACACTAGATCTAGTATTCTAACACTGTATTGAATTGTATTATTTTATTTTTTCTTCTGTTGGCCAACAATAGTCTATAAACTAGAACCAAGTTAAGAAGATTACTCTATTGCTTAAACCCAAGAAGAAGTTCGGCTGATTTTTAGAATAAAATCAATAATAAATCTTATATTAATATTAAGAAGATTAACTATTTAATAAATCAATAAGAAAACTTAGAAAAATAAGAAGATTTCCTTTTTAATAAACTCAATAAGATATTTAAGAACAATAAGATTTACTTTTAAATAAAATCAATAAGAAATCCAAAAATATCAAGTAGATTTCCTATGTAATAAAACTAGTATTGCCTGTGGTCGAAATTCGAAAATAACCGAGGTTAAAATAAGTTCGATGCTCTTGATTGATTGGAGATATAAAGTTATTTCCTTCAAATAAATTATTTTGAATTTTTTTAATTTAAAAATGGACATTTTAAAACAATTTTAATTTTAGGGGGTAGTCTTGATTTTTTCATGGCACGGACAATTTATTAATTTGGTGTCAAGACAATATAAAGTCACCTTAAATTTTAGTTTTTCTCTTTTTACAACAAAAATCATTTATATCAAATTTTAAATATCAAATTTTGTGGTCTTCTTTTAAAAGGAATAATTTAAATAAATATAAACATAAAAGTAACGTTGAAATTTTTAAAAATTTTTTTAAGTAAGCTTATAAGACTTAAATACAAAAGAAGAATAAATTAAATCTTTTCAAAAATGGCAGATATATTGCCTACCCAATTCAGAACACTCAATTTGCGACAGTTTTTTTTTTCTCTCTATTGCCATTTGGTTGAAGTACGCGCTAAATAGTTAAGGACAATATTAAGAAAATTTATTAAAAATACTTAACACAGCAATTGTAATCACATTTGAAAAAAATTAACAACCTTTTAGAAATAATTAGAAAAATTAGAAAAACCGTTAAAATTCGACTAAGATATTAACATGAGAAGTAAAAATTTTTAATTCAAAGCACCTTTTTTAAAAAATTTGACGATTGATGAATGCAAAAACTAAATTTTTTGAGAAAATTTTTACTCTTGAGAAAAACTCAAATTCGACCTACTCAAAAGCTCTCTCGCAACCAAATTTCATATTGATCAAAAAGGGATTTTTTTTATAAAACATTTTATTTCTCTCTTAAAAGGTTAGGAGAGAACCTTTTAACTCCAAACTCCCAATAATAAATCTTATAAAACTAAAAAGTTCTCTTTCTGAAATGAGGTTTTTTATAATTTACTAAGTTTTCCCTATAAATTATAAGAAGATTTTAATTTTAAATAGATTTCTTTTTTCCGAATAAGAAGCTATCGTATTATTTCAAAACGACGTACTGTTCAATAAATTCAATAAGAATTTCATCATAATATCAAGAAGGTTTTCTTATTGAAATTTTCTAAAAACGAGCTTAAAATCTTTTTTGAACAGCAAACTTCTTTATTTTAGATGAACAACTTTTCTCAGTGTTCTACTTTTTTAAAATTAATAGGCGCTCTCACACTTAGCACGCACGGCCACGGCCGCTACAAGCCAAATAGCTTTAATAGCAATTTAACTACAGATTCTACTAAACCAAAGCAGAATTATAAGTGAGTTTAACTACTGCCATGCTAATGTTTTTTTTACACTTTTACAAATGAAAATAACAATTTTTAATGGTATATATTTTAGAAAAAACAAATTTTTTTTTAATATAATGCGCAATTCAGATGAATAATCAGTTGTTTACTATAAGTATTGATATTGTTTATTTTATTTGAAGAGTACCTAGCTACTCACATACATAGTACCAATATTTAAAACATAAAAAACTTTGCAGCCAAATTTTTGAGAAAAAATTCTTAAAATTAGCTGAAAATCTGTAAATTACAACAAGTTGCAATACAAAAAGAGCGAATTAACGAATCGAAAGCTTTAAGCATCAAAAAGCTTCACGGCAGGCTGCACGTTTGCTCCATATTACTTACTACCAACCATAACAGACAAAAGCTGGCGTCAACTTAGCCGCCTCCGTCGCGTGCCTACAACAACTAAGATTTTATATACATAAAGATATACATAGCTAAATATATGTATGTATGTATTTATTGTTTCTTTTTTTTATTACTACACGAACCCGCACAGCAGAACTTTTAACTTAAGCAACATCATGAATGAACGAACAAAAAACACCTCGCTGTGTATTGTTTGCTATAATAACAACAAAGAGATACAAACAAACAAACAAACAAACAAATAAACAGCCACCCAACTTAAACAACCGCCCACAACCTCAACGACAGCGACTACAACAACAACAACATAGACTAGCACAGCACGCAGTAAAACTGCACCGACAACAACAGCGAAATAATGAAAAAATAATAATTTAAAGAAGCAAAATAGAAAAAAAAAAAACACATTCATTCATTCATTCATTGCATTTTGTAAATAATTGGAACGTATATAAAGAATGTTGAATTAAAATGTAGTCCGCTGTCTTCACCACGGCGGCATGTGGTGCAGGAAAATAACTAACTAGCAACTAGCAACATGCAACCAGCCAGCCAGTCAGCCAGCCAACCAAAACAACCAACATGCAAGCAATCTATTCTTCTTCATTTACGGAACTGAAGGCATTCCAATTTCATTGATTAAAGAAGGTGTGGATGCTGTAACTGCGGCGAAGCCTGAATGAATTATAAAAAGTTAATAAAAATAAACGTAAAACAATGTAGTATACTTTTCTCAATGATAAAGTGTTGACACTTGAAGTGTTTAGCGTAAACTAACTGCAAATTTTGTTTTAATAAAAAAATAAATATGTTAGTATTGAAGATAATAGGGGTATTCTCGCAGTATAGTAAAGATGCAAAATTTGTGAAAATGCAACCTTGCAATACTGAAATATGCAACACTGCGGGAGTGCACAAAATCACAAATATTGTGAATATTAAAAGAAATGCCGCGAACAGGCGAAAACAAAAAATTTTAAAACGTACTCTAACGCACACAAACTAAAATTAACCAATTTGTCTCAATCAGAGTGCACGGTTGCACGTCCACTGAAAACATGGGTATCACTGTTGCACAGATTGCATGAATTGCAAAACTTTTATCGCTTGTATTTTGTTGTTGTGTCGTTGCACGGGTTGCAAGATTCTGCAACTTTTACATTTCTTACACCTTGCAAGGGTTTTGCAAGACAGCGAGAATACCCCTAATGTGTTGTGATGGACGTGTAGTTTTGTGCTAACTTGAAGCAAAGACCGTTGATCTTGAAGAAATCCAACTTCAGGGAACTTTAAATCAATGGGGCAAATAGGTTTAAAACGGAGATTGGTACCTTCCATACAACTCAAACAGCTTGAAAAAAGTTTTAAATTGGGGCTTTGTCAGGAAACAGGCTTCAGTATCCATACTGAAGAGTGATATCTACACAGTTAAAAATGTTGAACTAAATTTAAGTCAATTCTGTACTATAGATATAAACGATGACACTGAAATTGTATTAAAATTTAATCCACTTCAAATACTAAAAATAAGTAAGCTTTTATTACCTTTTAGTTTAAATCTTTTAAAAATTTTAAATCTTTGATACTAAAAATCAAATTTATACCCAATTTATTAAATTTAAATACAGCCATCACTAAAAAAAATTGCTAGTATTTTAAAAAGTATCAATTCTAACAAAAAAAGGATTAAAAAAAATGTATTAATCCAACGATTGGTTGGTTTAAAATTACTCCAATATTTTTTTACCGTTTAGTTATTTTGTATTAAATTTTAAACCTGAAGTACTAAAATTAAAATTTTATTCTCAATTTATTAAATTTAAGTATAGCCTTGACTAAAAAAAATATTAGTATTTTGAAAAGTATAAATTTAATAAAAATAAGATTAAAAAATGCATTAGTCCAACCATTGGTTTAAAAATTATTCCAAGATTTTTTACTGTTTACATTCCAATAATGACTGATTAGTGTAAGCCCCGCCATCTTTTTCGGGGCGCTATGGTACTCTTATTCTTCCCAGGTCATACTGGAAAGACGGTGCACCATGAAAGCGAAGGTGTCTATACCGATGGGACAAAGCTAAGGGACAAAGTCGGCTACGGAGTCAAATGAGGTAGAGGTAGCCTTGTCTGTAGGCTATCTGACCATTGTAGCGTTCTTCCGCAAACCGCAATTGATTTGAGGCTATGCAAGCCTCAAAACGAGAAGTTTTCCTTGTCTCCATGTCTCGAAAATTCTTTCATTTCAAAGTTAGCTGAAAATGTCATCCTTTATTGGGGGGACTAACACAAAATTATAATTAAACAGTTACACAAAACAAAAAGTTTCTGCGCCAAAGTCCCAACCCCTGTTTCTCCAAGTAATTAACGTCTCTATTTCCCGGGGTTGGCATAGCCGGATCATTTCGTATTTGATCCCGATTAATATATGGTAAAATTATATTATGATTTTTTATGACTTCCGAACCGGGATCAGATTCAGGCGCCAAAAATACATGTGGGAAGTCGGAACAGGAGTGTTACTGGGAACAAAAATTTTATTATAAACAGTAACAAATTTAAAAAAACAAAAAAAAAGGTAAGGTTACAAATTGCCTTAAATATAACATAAATTAATATGAAATAATTGTGTCAACATACTTCTTCGATAACGACTAAAAAAAAAAAAAAAACAAATTGGCCATTTCAGTCCTTGAAAGGACTTTGACCGAGCTTCTAAGGATCGATTGTGTTGTGTGTGTTATTAAATGTTTGCACACAATTGACCAAGAACTGGACCTACATGTTTTATGTCGACTCCGAACGGCTAAAGTTCATGTTCTCAAGAAGCTTTACATGGCATTATTTACTCTCTGAGGTTTGCCATTGTCTGCAGAGAGGTGATGACCGATCAGAAAAATTTTTTATTGAAAAAAACTTTTCGCCACGGCTAGGGATCGAACCCGGGCTCTCGAGCATGCTAAGCCACACACTTAACCTGCATGCCACGGTCACCACATAACGACTAAACATTACTAAAAATTACAACAAAATTTATTTATGAAAAATTGATGCCATCGTATGTGGTTTTGTAAGAACTTTCGTTTGGTACCAAATTTGCAAAAGCGAAATTATAGCAAAAAAACGAAATTTTCGCTGATTTTTGAACGCGAGTTTGAAACCCTAAACCATCGATTGAGCACATATAAAAAAATACGTCGACCTTAGATTTTTGTCTTCTATCACATATCCGAAAATCATTCAAATCGGAGACTGTCACCTGGGGACCTTTCCTTGTAAATAGTAAGATTCATCTATAAATATTACAGAATTCAAAAACAGAAATAGTAATAAATGCTTTTTAAAAATAGATTTTTGGGGATTTACTCACTATTGCAAGTCACAATTTATCCGGGTAAACATTTTTGCAAAATTTCTTGTTTGTGGAAAGTTCTGCATTCTAAAAAATTTTAAGATATACTTCAAATTTTAAATTTAACAAAATTTTGTTTTGTAAGTTTTGTGATATTTACATATTATCTTTCAAAAGATACCAAATATATGTATTAATTTGATAAGAATATTTTTTTAATTTTATAAATTGAATTAAAATTGAAGAATTAAAATATATCAGTATATAACAGTTAAATATTATATGAAAGAATTATATTAATTACTTGATATTTTTTAAAATATTACTCTTATTAGGCTTAGTATAACCTATTAAAGGGGTACAAAATTTTGTTTCCGCGCCAGGTGCCACCAAACCTAACTATGGCACTGCGTCTAACTATCTTTATTAAAAGTACAAAGTGCACGGAAAAAATTAGTTGCTTGTGATTCATGATAGTCGACTCATAAATCAATTCATATGACTTAACACTTAAACTGTGGCTTTAACTCACGTGTTGAATAACCTGGCACATAAAGTTATGCATCTAGGCACCAAAACAGAATATAAAAAGACACTCCCTAAAATGAAAACTTATATCGAAAGGGTTTCAGCACTATATTTTTTTTTTTTGCTAAAAAATGGGCTAAAATCAAGCACAAAGCGTTCGTAACTGAAATCAGCTCAATGGAGCTCAAAACATGCTATTCACATTTGCAGTTTATGCCAGAATTGGGTTTGAAAATTTGATAAACACGTCAGTTTGTGCTAAATACGTGTAATCTTTGGCTTATTTGAAAAAAAATTTAATTTTGTTGTTGTTACACATAAAAACATGAGCAACCGAACGATGTAATTCTCAGTTGGTTTTTGTTCCTGTTAGTATAAAAGTGTATAAAAGTGCAGAAAATAAAAAAAAAAAATTACATTTTCCTGTCCGAATTGCATGAAATATATCTTATTTGAACAATGAAAAATTAATTTTTATTTAGTTCATATCATTTTTATTTATTTTTGTTCTTTGTTGCTTGAGCCACTTGTAAATTTTGTACATTTTGCTCAGATTCAAACATATTTAGAAGATAAACACGGTTGAAAATCTTGGAATAATTTTTAGACCAATCGTTGGAATAATGCACTTTTTAATCCTTATTTTATTGGAATTGATACTCTTCAAAAGACTAGAAATTATTTTAGTCAAGGTTATACTTAAATTTAATAAATTTGAATTTTAGTATCTCAAGCAGGGATGGGAAATGACTTTTCCGAAATTGTACCAAATCGAAATAAAAATTTTACTTTTTGGCATCAAATTGTACTATTTTATTTTGTCCATGAATAATAAACTGTTTTGATTTATTTAATAAAGTATTTAAAGTAAAACAAAATTAATAGAAATGGACAAACAGTTTAATAAACATACATAGTTAAATAAATATAGCACTTTACATTCAGTTTCTACCCGAACCGGCTCAAAAATTTAGTTTTCAAGCAATTTAATTTATTTGACATTAATGCCTTCGTGCTAGAAAGAGACGATCATGTAATAGAAAAATAAAATAGTAGAGCTGATCAGGGTGGCAATTTGTTTGAATGTGTTGTAAATCAGGGATGATATTTGTAGTGGATATCTACTTTTTTACCTCCTTTCGATTTTCGAAAGTCCCCAATTACTTTTAGCCCAAAACAAGTACTTTCGGATACACTAATCATAAAAACAAAGTAAACGTCATGCATTATTAAGATTTTGTTCTCAATATTGAAACCGAAAAATTGTTCGGTTTAACAAAAGGTTAAACAGAAGTTTAACAGTATTTATTTGGGTTATACGATCAAAAAATTTTCAGATGGATTTTCAGACGGACGAATCGTCTGACGATGAACAGAACGAGATGATAGAAGTAATAGAGTCAGATAATATCGTTGATGTAAACGAAGAAGACGAGGAAGATGATAGCTAGGATATCGGCAGCAACGGAAATCAAGTACGTGCTCGTCCAGTTAACATTTTTGGCTTAAAAGAGGCGTAAAAAATATTCAATTGGCATCGGAGAAAGTGAATCAGGAATTACAAAAATATTTCAGCCATTACGTCATTCCTGAGAAAGCAAGAATTTTCGCAGGCTTCGGATTTTCAACTGATTTGATTGCTACCGATCCAGGAACCTGGACTGAGCGTGAAGATTACTAAGTAGCGCAAGGAATATTGAGTAATCTACACGTTGTCAAAGACGCCACAAAAAGAGGCGTAATATTAGGAAAGAATCTTTTTGCATCCAGTCGTCGTCGAAAATCGAAAGAAGTACATATCCATCCCATGAAAAAAATAAATTAATTTGATTCAAATTGTCTTACAATTATAATTAAAAAATTTCTTATTTCTTATTTACGACAGGTATGCTGTATTTGCTCGATACAAATTTGGAGAAGAAAAGTTAATTTGGGTCGGTCTCTCATTTCAGCCTTTAGGAATGCACCCTGGAAGCGATGGAAGCCAATTTTAGAAAAAAACATGTAATGGTGCTACTTTAAAGGTTGGAAATATAGGGCAGATATGTTGCGATAAAATGTTGGAAAGAAAAAACAAGGAGATTGGAGCAGGTTTGGGGTCGGTCGAACATTTCACCCATCTAGGGACAACACTTGGGTAGTTATGAAAGTTTTCGGCTAAATTGACCACTTCCCACCAACCAATTTTTTTTTTTCAAAACCAATTTTTTGTCGAACCTCACAAAATTTAAGGTTTCTGGGTATCAAAATCCCGTTACTAAAGATCTCCAAGTATTACTGTCTCACCTCTAGTGCCTCAGCAAAAAAACAAAAGCTTATTTAATAATACTAGTATCGCCTGGGGTCGAAATTCGACCAATTTTTTGTTTGCCTTATTATAATTATAGATACAAAATATTTGGTGCACTTCTACTCCGCACGCTGATTTATTTAAAAAAACAAGTATCAATATCGGCTGAGAAACACGAGAAGGCCCAACCAAAATAGACGAAACGAGACGATTGCAATCTGACGAGCGTTTGCATTCGTTACGGCTGTTTTGGCATTTAACCCAAAATAAAACGTTGTAGAACACGTCGACTTGATCAACTGAAAACCGAAAAAAATACATGTAAATTACTTTTTATACCCTAAACCTGAAAGGTCAGGGTATATTAACTTTGTGCAAACGTTTGTAACGCATAGAACGAAGCAAGTCCGGTATAGAAAAGTATATATATTCTTGATCAGCGTCACCACGTGAGTCGAGCTATCTATGTCCGTCCGTCCGTCCGTCCGTCCGTCCGTCCGTCTGTGTGTTGTCCGTATACACAGGATAAGAAGAAGGAGTTGAGATAATTGGATGAAACTTGGTACACATAGTCACATGGACCCAAGGATCTGCACTATTGAATATTTTTGGAATCCGCCCACGGACACGCCTACCTCCCATACAATGCAAAAATGTAAAACTGCATAACTCAGCTCATAATTAACCTACAACAATCAAATTTGGTGTGTATGTGTTTGATATCAACACAAAGATGTTTTTGAAAAATGGGTGTCGTCCGCCCACGGACACGCCCACCTCCCATACAACCTAAAAATTGAAAACGCAATAAATAAGTCTCTGTTTAACCTACAGAGATAAAATGTGGCAGGTATAATATTTATAACAAACCAAAGATGGTTTTGAAAAATGGACATCATCCGCCCACGGACACGCCTACCTCCCATACAACGCGAAAATTGAAAACTGCATAACTCAGCTCATAGTTAACCTACAACAATAAAATTTGATATGTATGTGTTTTATACCAACACAAAGATGTCTTCGAAAAATGGACGTCATCCGCTCACTGACACGCCCACCTCCCATACAACCTAAAAATTGAAAACGCAATAAATAAGCCTGTGTTCAACCTAAAGAGCTAAAATTTGGCACATATGTTTTTTATGACAAGACAAAGATGGTTTTGAAAAATGGACGTCATCCGCCTACGGACACGCCTACCTCCCATATAACCCAAAAAGTTGAAAACTCAATAAATAAGGTTATGTTTGTCATAGAGAAATTAAATTTGGTATGTATGTATTTTATAACAAAACAAAGGTGTGTTCAAAAATTGGGAGTAATCCGTCCAAAAACTCGCCCACCTCCCATAGCGAAAGCACAATAAAGGCATTAACTGTGAACTACAGGAATAAAACTTGGTATGTGTACATTTTTCATCAACATTTAAATGCACATAAAATATAGGCTTCATTAGCCCACGGACACGCCCATTTACAATACAAATTTTTTTGTTTTTGAAAAGTGGGTTTAGGGTATTTCATAGTCGGCCTAGACCGACTTTAGACTTTCTTTACATGTTCATCCCTAACAAAGACAATAAAATAATAATTATATGTTAACTTGCACTAATTGATAAAAATGCAACAAAACTTGATGTAAACATACTCTACACAGTTGTTTCTGACGAGTTGAGACGGTAAAAGTTCGGTTTTTACGGAACAAAGCGTCTAGTCAAACGTTTCGTTCAATTTCGATCAAATACGTTAGACCATTTTGGTTAATAACATTGTTTCACGTATGCTTGAATTTACTCGTTACGTCTCGTCTCGTCTATTGTGGTTGGCCCTAGAGAAAATTGTTCTTAACGCCTATTTATATATAGATTAACAAAAGGTACTTTCACGTCCGAAAAAGTACTTTCAGAAGAGAAAAAAAAATCCCTCCAAAATTACAAATATCATCACTGTTGTAAATATGGTTGTAAAAATTCACAAAAAAAGCACTGAAACTTTAAGAAATACAAAAAAGCAAAGAAAGTTGATATGACGAAGACCAAGTGTATGAAAATGTAGGTACTAAAAATGTCTTCGTGGTACTTACGTACTTTTTATTATAAAATTGTACTGAAAAAGTACAATTGTACTGAAAAACCCAACACTGATCTCAAGTTTTAAATTTAAAACAAAATAACTAAACGGTACAAAACCTCGAAGTAATTATTTAAACCAATCGTTAGAATGCATTTTTTAATCTTTTTTTTTATTAGAATTGATACTTATCAAAATACTAGACCTTTTTTAGTCTTTTAAAATGTTTAGTAATTTATTTAAATTTAATCAATTTGGAATAAAATTTTAACTTTAGTACCTAGGTTAAAAATTTAATACAAAATAACTAAATGGTAATAAAAGCTGTATTTTGTACTTTGTTGACATTTGTTCATGCATTAGCAAGCAATTGATTAGCCAGAGGTTAGAACTCGCGACTCTAATGCACTAGTTGCCGCAGTTTGCGGTTCGATGCTAGGATGTGGCAAAAAAAAAATATGTTACAGAATGCAACTTTTACATCAAATAATTAATAATTAAAGATTATAGTCATATAAAAATAATAAAAAAAAAGAAAAAAACGGACTGGCTGAGGATCGAAACAAGGTCACTTAAAGCATAAATTCAAATCGACAACCGCTTAACTAACTGAGCCATGGATTAAAATTTTTTGCGCGTGCTAATTGTGTACATCAATGTTAACGAAATTTAAAAACTGAACCCATCCAAAAACGACTTTTTGTTATAAATCAATTCAAAATTTACATTTCTATCCACTGCAAAAATGCCTTTTTCATACCTTTCATGCCTTTCTTATTGAAAAATTACATTATGTTTGTTTTAATGATAATTGCATTGCTTCTGCATTCTCAACTGAGGAATTTTAGTTTCATTTTTCTTCTTCTGAAACTTTATGTTTTATGAGTTGTGACTGTTTTGTCTTTAGCGTGTAGTTACTTCAAATGAGGCACTTTAATTAGTTGAATCGCACTTGACAGAAATTAAGTATTTTTATAAAAAATTGGGAATAAAAAAAAAATACCGCAAATCTGAAGCTATGGTATATGTATAAGAAATCCTTTTGAATTCCATCAAAATTAAAAAATGTTATGATGCAGTTAGAAATGTAGTAAAATTTTATGCAATTTGAAAAAAAAATATATGTGTGGCCGCCACGCACGGTATAAGTGAAACTTTAACCCAAAAAAGTAGAGTTTTTAATTTAATCTTACTAAAAAAGTCTCATTTCATATAAAGCCATAAGAAGATTAAGTTTATTTTAAAAGAGCGAAAATGCTTATCCTCAATTTCATGCGTCATCAAAGTAAGCAAATAGAAGGAGTATGATTTCCCATTTAGGCGTTTCAAGTGTGTTTTAACCGGCTGCGTAACATGTGGCCGAGCGTTGTCATGTTGCGAAATTACCTTATTGTGCCTTTGATCGCACTCTAGACGTTTTTGTTTCTATGCTCGGTTCAAACGAATCAACCGAGTTCGGTAGAGTTGCCCTGTGATAGTTTCACCTAGCTGTAGCAGCCTTTAGTATACCACGGCCCCACCAAATACAGAGACCAAACACAGAGAAGGACCTTGTCACTGTGAATTGGCTTTGGCATCGATTTTTGTGTATGGATGGGCGGCCCAGCCCGTATGGTTTTTACCGCTAAGAGTTATCGTAATGCACCCATTTCTCATCATCATCAATATAAATTGAGTTATTCTTGTAAAAAAATTTACTTAAAAAAGGAATCCATTAAAGTTTCAATGACCACCTGCTAATGACGACCAGTCTGTGACCTCAGATAATCTTATTGCATCCGATTGGTCATTAAATCATAAAGGTTGAAAATTCCAGCGTAAGTTGTCACGGTTGGAAATTGAAGCATAACGTATCTAGTTGGAAATTCCACCTTCAAAAAGTAAACCATTGTTTTTTTAAATTGACCTAAATTCACCTTAATTCGCCGCAGTTTCATTCGTTTCATCGGTTTTACTACCCAATTCGTTCGCCGTATGTTGTATACGCGGCTAAAGAAGTTTCACTTCAAAAAAGAAATCTTAATTTTAATCTTGTCGGTTCCGTTATGACACGCAAGAAATAAAAAACGTTATGAAACCTTTTTTAAAAAAATGTATGGAAATGACACATGTTTTGTAAAGCCATTAAAGTAAAGTTTGGACATTTGTTTTACGAAAAAATTATTCAAAGATTAAGAAAATGTCTGGTATTACCAGCTAATGCTAGAAATTTGAAAATTCTCCAAAAAATCAGAGTTTTAGTGAAAATCCAACCTACCCGACAATGAAATCCGATTAAATTGCCTTTTCCAAACAATTTTATCCGATATACATAAATAAAATCCGATTTAATTGCCTTTTCCAAACAATTTTAAAAAAATCTCAAAAATACAAGCTCTCAAACAAAGATTGAGAAGCTATGAAATTCGAACCAAATCTTTCTTTTGGGCCCTATGAGTCAAAGGGTATGACGCTACTGATCATGTCTTGAAAAAAAAAAAAATTGGCCATTTCAGTCCTTGAGAGGACTTTGACCGAGCTTCTTATGATCAATTGTGTGGTGTGTGTGTTATTAAATGTTTGCACACAATTGACCGAGAACCATGATAGAATAATTTTACCAGGTAGTGTTGACAAATGTTGATTCTCTCCGCTACAAGTAAACGAACGCTTGTCAAAAACAGCTGTTCGTTGTTATATTCGTTGGCCACATTCAGCTGTGTCAACTGTTGTGACAGCAACACTTCGGGGAGCGCTATTATCAGTATTGAAGTTTCAGAAAAGTTGTCAAGTTTATGAAATATCAAGCTTTGTATCAAATACGAATGGAAATTTTACCGACAAATTAAAAATTTTCTAATTATTGTGTTATTTTTGTAGATCAGTTTAAGTCATATGCTTTCTTGATTTCAATTCCTTGAATAGGCTTTTCTGATCAATACTTTTTTTATGCAATCAAATCAAAAATTCAATTCATATTTTTTTCCCAACGTTTCGTTGATTGTTTGTCCACATCTTCAGGGGAATTTTCTATTTTTAAATGCATTTTAATGCGCAACTTCATATTTATGAGCATCAAGTTTTGACTTAGCAGTTGACAACTGTTGGGTACGCTGAATGTGACCAGTGAAAATTAATTGTATGCTATGACGGATTGTGAGCGCTCCCTTTCTTGTTATATTTTTTGACAAAAGTCCGTTTCCAACAGAAACGCCAATACTACCTTGGAGTAATTATATCATGACCGACAACTGAACCTACATGATTTATACAGAGATAAAATATTTTTAATTTAAATATTCTGAAATTGAAAATAAATCCAATGACACTTAAAATAACTGTTTAAGATTATGAACTCATTTAGTTTTGAACGCTTTAAAGAAACAATACTGTCAATAAAGCTTAAATTTTATGTAATGGAGACATTTTATGTTTTAATAAAATGTTTGCCACATGGTTTTTTTTTCAAGGAAAATTTTGAAAAAATCATTATTTCATAAGGAATTTTAAATTAAGGTGGGTATAGAACTTATTACGTGTAGTAACCAGAGTTAATGGTCATTATCGGCAGTTTTGGTTTCACGTTAAAAATTCCTCATTTCAATGCAAATACAGAGATCAAATATTTTTAATATTCTGAAATTGAAAATAAATTCAATGACACTTAAAATAACTGTTTAAGATTATGAACTCATTTAGTTTTGAACGCTTTAAAGAGAACGCTTCTTTACAAGAAGCAAAATTTCGATATACTTCAACCTCAGCTCAGAAGATTTCAAAAAGTTTTGTATCCATAGCTGTTTTTTTTTTTAAATTTAACTCAAGCAATAAAAAAAACGTTAATGCACTTAAAGCACACTGGCCCGAAAAAAACCACTGCTTTGATCAACTGTGTGGGTTGAATTTTGTTAAGTTTGATTTGTGATCGAAATACTTAAGCATGCGAGTAACAATATTTCTTAGATGGCAGGCTCCCAACAGTTCATTCATTAAAGTTGTATATTTTTGCTCCTCAATACTTGCGCATTAAAATCGCTGGCACAGCAAACAAATAGATTAAAAAAAAATATCGAACAGAGAAACATGCACTCATACACATGCACACCACTCACATTTGAAATTAATGAATGAACGATTATCTTTTTTTATTGAATGAGTTAGTGAATACGTATGAAAATCGTTTCAAAACATTGTATTTTATTCTATTCTTTTTCTTCTAGCGCTCTGTTTTTTTTTTTTTTTATCTTTCTTTCATTTTGCTGCTATATCCAATTTTATGTATTAAGAATAAAGACATTGAAATGATGTCACTAGCTGACCATTTATAAATAATAAATAGAAATAGAAATAGAAGAAATCGAAAGAGAAATCTTCGATACACAAAAATAAGTTTATAGCTTTGATAATTAATAATTAACTTGGGGGGCAAAGTAGAAAACGTGCTTTTATTAATAATGATTTGTTGTGATTTTCCACACTTTCGCCCCAAAATAGTAGCGGTTGATTATTTAATAATGTATAAAAGCACGAATACCTTTTTGAGCAAGTGTGTTTCGATGTGGATTCAAATAATAAGAAAATGATAATAAAAAATTATATTTTTAAAATAGTCATTGTTAAGAATTTGCAAAATATTTTTTGAAAATATTTTTAATTGTTTTAAAATTTCATTCAGTCACAAAATATGTTAAAAATTAATTTTTCCGAAATTAGTACCTACTCTGAGTAAATTTGTTTGGAAAAAGCTTTATTTTCACCAGATAACGGTATTGACATAATTTTTACTTGTCATCAATACATAAGTTCTTTAGGTCAGGTCCGTAGCCAAGGGAGTTTCCAGGGTGTTCAAACCCCCATACGTACCGAAGAGTAAACAAAAAATCAATTTAACTCAAATAAAAGCAAATATTGATATTTTTCAGTAAAGAAAAATCAATATAATAATGAAACATTTAAATGTTTTAAGAGGAAAATTTCTAGTTCTAAAGAAAGTTTAAGTTTAATTTGTAAGAAATTTTTAATTGAATTATGGTCATTTTTAATAACACACATAACACAATTGATCATAAGAAGCTCGGTCAAAGCCCTTTCAAGGGCTGAAATGGCAAATTTGTTTTTTTTTAGAAACTTCAAGCATCGTCATATCCAACGGAGATGCAGTTTCCTCGTCTGCGTTGACCGCCGCTGAATACCAAATCGAATCATTTTTTCGTTGAAGCGCCGTCATTCATTCTCTCGACATGACCTAGCCAGCGAAGACGTTTAATTTTAATACGCTTGTCCTTTTCGTACTCGCCATCGTTTTTCGTACTCGCCATTGACGCAGATTGAACCATAGATCTTACGAAGGATTTGTCTCTCGAACGCTCCAAAGTCCTTTCATCACCGCTGCTCAATGTCCAGGTTTGTGATGCTTATAGCAGGACGGGCATGATTATTGACTTAAAGAGCGTCAGATTTGTACGTCGATAGAGAGCTCTGCTTCTCAATTGCCTACGGAGCCCAAAGTTAAACCTGTTGGCAAGAGTAATCCTTCATTTAATCTCAATATTGATACCATTTGAGGAATTTATGCTGAATCCCAGGTAAACGATACCCTTAACAACCAGAAAAGAAGGTTTTGTCAACAGTGACGTTGTTTCCAAGACGCTGGGACTGTTTGTTTGTTGACACAATATACTTCGTTTTATGAAGAAGATCTTATATTTTCGAAAAATTTTCGAGTCTCATTCCTGTCGCCATGTATCTCAATTTTTTTTCGCACTCAAGCATTTCTGTCCTGTCTATCGTTTTTTTCGACTGAATATGCGTCTTTCTTCCCTCCTCTTCTTTCGGTGTCGCTCCATAGCAGCACGCGTTACAACCAACTGCAAGGTGGCTTTGTAGGTGGCGTCCTTCTCTGCAGTAGCGTCAAGACACTCCTGATAATGCTTGAATCTAATGTTACTAACGACCATGTTTCTTGCTGCGGCGAAGTCAATCAACCTCATTCCGTTATCGGATATGTTATCGTAGAGGCTGAACTTTTCGACTGTTGAACCAAATATCTTTTCCTTGCCCACCTTGGCATTGAAGTTACCAACCACGATTTTTATTTCATGACGGGGACCAGCACTCGTATGCATCTTCAAGGCGCTCGTAGAAATTTTTTTTGACCTCGTCATCTTGTTCTTCTATTGGAGCGTGCGCACATATTAGGCTGATATTGAAAAATTTAGCCTTGAAGCGGATTATGGCAAGTCGTTTGTTTGCAGGAGTGAATCGCAGGACATGATGCCGCATCCATATCCAATCCGCATCCAAGCTCGTGCTTCTCCGCATGGCCACTGTAGTAGATTTCACAGGATGCTTGCAGTGAGCAACCATGTCCCTTCCATCGCATTTCTTGAATTGCAGTGATATTAGCGTTACATTTTTAGAAGATATAAATCAGCTAGATAGAGGCACCATCCCAATATAGGGTCCAGACATTCCAAGTGCATATCCCTAAATCATTATCAGTTTTTCGTTTGCAGTAGTCGTCATCAGATTTGGGGATAATTTTTCTCAGTATTCTTGTACTTTTCATTGAAATGCTTTTTTATGTGGTGGGCTTCCAACCCATTGCACAACCTTTACGTGGAGGCCAAAAGGACCCGCTCTGTGTGTGGTCTGGCGTTGTCTTGATGGCATATTTTGTATTGAACAATTCTGGCCGTTTAAATTTAATTGATTGCTAAAATCTCGTTTATTGTTGATCGTAGAGAATCGAATCAATCGTTTAAACAGATTGTACTACAAGCTCATAATGAACAATTCTCTTACAACCCCACCAGGCGCACATCATTACTTTTCTTCGTGTTATCCTGACTTTGCCACCGTTTGCGAAGCTTCACCTTGCTTCATCCATGATCTTTTTGCACAAAGGTAAGTTTAGGTTGGGTTAGAAGGATCCTGCAGCGTCAATGTGTTTCCGTGTGGTCTTTCGGTCCATTAAGAATCCCTTGTCTGATTATTTTTAACGCATTTAGGTTGTGGTACCCAATAAACCTAATTCCTTTTTATTCTCGTTCAGCGAACCATCCTGTGCTCTTAATTAACTTTCATATGTCTAACAGTGGTGCGTTCACTAGCTGCTTCAAATCTTTGTCCTGGCCAGAGCTTTCGACTAGATGTAATGCAGTCACTTCTGAAAGCCCAGTTTGTATTAGCATTATCTCTGGTCTTGAGGCCGATGCTTCTTTTCTCAACGCCTATTGAAATGTACATGTCTGTAATGGTTCTGTTTGTATCTGTCGTTAATTCACTTCTTTCCAGCTCATCTGCTTTATAATTTCTACATTGTTTTGTTCGGGAACCCAGCAGCGAGTGATATTGAGGGTATAAAAAACACTGTTCAGGACTTGTTTATAATTTAGTACCGTTCGTACTTATGTCATTTTACTTTCCATTACTTTGATGACCACTTGGTAATCTACAAAAATGACTACCCTTGTGGGGGTTAGTTTTTGCTGTGAATAACCTTTTCTGCTTTTAAAATCGAATAGATTTCTTCCTGAAAAACACTGCAGTAATCAGGCAAAACTCTTTGATCTGTAGCGTTTTGCAGTACACACCTGATCCTGTTCCGTTCTCCATTTTACAGCCAACAGCATAGAATTGGAGATTACCATAGGCTTATATTGTCTTATCTTCGCATTCTTGTTTGCTGGGAATGGATGTGGTGTATTTTGTACAGCATTTCACACTAGGTATGATGTAGTCGGTTGTTCCTTTTGATTTCTCAGTTCCGTAGAGATTCAAAATAGATGCTTGTCAAAAAGTATTGTTTTTCCAGACTTGTGATTCACTAAGACGCATCGCTCTATTGTTTCCAAACTTTTTAAGAGAACTCTTCTATGGGAAGAAATTGTAGCTTAATTTCTAGACTCGACTGCGGTGTAGATCTCATGGCTTCTGTTATTCCTATGCTTGCTAACCTTTGCACTCATGTTTAAGAGTCAAGGTAGCTTCTTTTATGTACAGTTATCCACCACTCCAAAGAGCCGTAGGTGAGAATTGGCTTGACGATCGCTGTATACATCCATGGATGATGTGCGGTTACAGGCCCCATTTCTTACCGAAGGTCTTTTGTCATGCATAAAGTGCGTAAAGCGCTTTTTTCTTTGTTTCGCACATTACGAGGGACGTTTGATAATTCCGTGAAAAATTAAACAATAATGATTTTTACGGCAAAAAAGTTTTATTTCTCAATATCGTCTCTTTTTAGCTCGACACACTTCATACAACGTTCCTAAAATTTTTTGATTTTTGAGGTCTTCAAATTAGACCTCTGTTTCGGTGATGAGCTCCTCTCTGGTGCTGCCGCCGAACCGAAAATCTCTTTCCGCCGAACCATTCATTCAAATTTGGAAACAAAATAGTCGCTGGGGGCCAAATCTGGAAAATATGCTGGATGTGGAAGCGATTCGTACTTCAATTCATGGAATTTGAATTTTATCATGGGAGCAGAAATCGCGTTTATGGTCGAGAGTGAACAAACGCGGCACGCATCTTGCGGATAGTTTTTTCATATCCAAATGATTTCGGAAAATATTCCACACGTTTCGTTCGTCTGAGATGCCTGCGGCCTCAACAATCTCGCGCACATTAACAATGCGATCGGCCAACACGATTTTATGAATTTTAGTGACTATTTCTGGTGTGGTGGTGACATCATTTTGCAACGTAATTCAGTAAATTACATGTGGATCATTCAAATCGATGGTGCAGAGTCCCCAAAATATTTATCAAATCTTTCCTTGGCTTGGCTGATGATTTTTTTGCACAAAAAATAATGCTTGATGAGCACACAAAATTCACTTGTCCATTTTTTAATGGCTGCCAAACACACACTACGCCTCGCTGCAAGCTATTTTTGACAGTAGTCTATTAACAGATGGTAGTTAACATTATCAGTGTTGCATTTAAAGTTACTAGGCGGTAAATAAAAACATTCAATAACTTTCCAAATTGTCGTACTTGATCCACTTTTCATCGCCCGTAATCATTCGCTTCAGCAATTATTTGATTTCGTACCTTTTAAGCAAAGATTCGCAAATGGGTATTCGGTAAATTAAATTGTTCGCTTTTTATTCATGTGGCACTCAAACATCGAGCTTCTTTTTGTTCCAACTTTCATCTAATGATTGATAATTATTTGGTGATGAATGCCTAGTTTCCTTGCAACGTCCACGCTGCTTATTTCATCGACTTTTTCATTGATTGGTCGATTAGAGCGAGTAAAACCTCAAAACATCAAAATTATCAGATCAAAAACAAACAAACCACTTCACTGATGTTGTTCTAGTTACAACATTGTCTTCGTAAGCTTCACAAATTTTTTCAGCAGCCTGTGACGCATTCTCAACTTTTCTATAATAGAAAATCAAAATTTAACCACAATGTTGCGAATTTTAATACTTATTTTTAAACATAAATAACTTTTCACAGAACAATTCAATCTGAAACTTTAAATGTCACCTTTTGAAAAAGCTATAACATTGCCAGATGCAATTAATATTAACAGAGATATTCTTTTTAAAGCCATCTAGCAACAATTTGTAACCCAACTTTTTCGAAAACCCATGATTGGAAAGCACAAATTTTACACAAGCTTTTCTAATTATTATTATATAGCTTTTACTTTTTGTTTTTCAAGCGTGCTTGGAAAAGGTTTGCTTTCTGTATTACATGTAAGCTTAATCCAAACACTTTTTCTAAATGTCTGATTGATGGGTTACATAAAAATACAAATACTTAGAAAAGATAATAGAAATGCCTATAAAAACTATACAAGATACAATAGTCACATACATAATATAATACTTATGATATAAAATATAACAGTATCTTAAACTTACCTTTCATATCCTTCTGTCATGATTTGTAATCAGAAAGATTCTAGTGTTATAGCGTATTGCGGCGGTCAATTTCACCATGATTAAAGCATAAAGACATTCAGAGCTTCCCAAACCGAGACACACAAATTCTAGTGTTCCGTATAAAAGGCTCTGCACAAAAAGCCGCCGATTATTTTTATGCAACGCCAATAGCAAAAGAGTTGAGTATATGTAAGACAAGACGAGGGAAAACTCGATATCCGCGACCGAAGACCAACGCACTTGATGACTACACCGAAATTGAAGATGAATGTGTTATTTTTTTCAAGTTGTATGCTAAGCTAAGTTTTCCAAATTGTTTATATTTCTTGAGCTAAAGTAGTAAATAAAATAAAAAACGCGTTAAGGCTTATCATCAAGAAGGAATTGTTAACGAAATAAAGAATATTTAAAATGTTAAAAAGAAATATAAGAAAATGATAAGATAGATAGAACTTCTGTAGCAAAATATACCGATAGTTCTTATAACAGACCAGCGAATGTCATAGTTGCCATCTTCAAAACAGGCATTAATGGATGAAGCCAATTCATAAGGTGTGTGCGAATTTAAAAATTTAATATATTGAATATAAAAAGAAATAAATAAAAATTATTACAAGTTCTTAAAATGAATACGAACATTTGTTAAATTCAGTTTGGAAAAAAACCTATGTACGTATTTAGAACAATCTCTTGATCAATATCCTTTTGATTCCGAGGGAGTTTGATTACAGTGGGGACTCTACGCTCTCTAAACAGCTTCCTGAACTTAAAATCAAGTCTTAGATATATCATGTTCTAAGGTCAAACCTAGAGGTAAACGAAAACCACCATGTTGGTCCGTTTACTAAACTTAGGTTGCATATTAGAAAGATTTTCAACAAAGGTATGAATTTAGTAAATTCGCTCAACTGGGACGAATATAAACTTAGTTTAAGCACTTATAAAAAAGTAATTAAGAAACTGAACTCCTGGAGACTTTTCTGCGGTAATACAGAAGAATCTTGTGAAGCATCCAGACTTATACGTGCATAGTAATTAAATTTTTAAAAGTTAAAAGTGCATCTGATATTTTCAGAGTTTAAAACTCTTGAAGTCAAAAGCGATTTTGTAAACAGGACTGTCAAATGGCAAAAGACACCCTCTACATTTGTGATAGAAAGAGATCCGGCCGAAAACAGTCCGTTAGAACGAAATCTCTGATAAAAACTGTTAAAGAACAAATCAATCGCAATTCTCAATGATCCACCAGAAAACTGGCAGCCGACTTGGTATCTATCCATTACGTTTTGCTGTCAGACCTAGGATGCAAGGTTAAAAACACAACTTAAAGTTCATAGAGTTCAAGAAAATGCCAAGAAAGATTTTCTAACCTACTTGCCTGGCATGTTGGTGATCAAGAAAGAAGGTGGCAGAAGTATGAAAGAAGGTGGCAGACGTAGATTGACGTCTATGAATTCAACACTGGTGTAATGTAAAAATTAAAAAAAGTAGTGATGCCATATTTTAAAGAATAATTCCTTGAAAAATCGTATGATTTGTAACTTTCTCTTTTCTCGCGTTTTTTTTTTTTGTTTTTTCTTGTGTAACTTTTTGATGTGATTAAAAAAAACTATATTAAATATTCTGAGAAACAACGTCTTTTTTAAGAATTATATTTTGAGCTTAATGCCAAAAAATGTTCATGAAGTAACAGGTTGCTACAACAAAATCTTCCTCAGAAGAACTGAGTCCCCAAGGACGACTTTCGAAAAACAAAGTTAACCGAATGTTAAGGCTTCGAGCTGACGCCTACGAGCAGTTTTGGGGAAAATATTTCAAGACGCAGAATTTTATTACTGCTCAAGGTGTTCTGAAAATTGGCTGCTTATGATGTTTCCTAGCTTAATCCTTTTTTCCTAAAGCAACACTCTCTCTCAAACAAAAAGAAGAAAATAAAAAGTGGCATCATTGCAATGAAATTTGACAGCACTGCGGTGTCGATTTGAAAAACGTCAACCTACTTCGTCCACCTTATTTAAGACATCTTGGGTTTTGATGAATTTTTTTTTTCTGATGAGAAAGTCATTCTGTAGCAATCGCACAACACTCAAAATGATCGGATATGGTATGCTTCGAACACTGACTTTCCTGCTCACCAGTAAATGTACCAAGGTTTCAAAGTGCCGCTTGAGTTGTGGTCTGGGGAGCTACTTATTTGCAGCTGTGTTAAACTTCCGTTGGCATTAATCGAAAAAGGGTTCAAGTTCAAGTTAACGCGGAATATTATAAAATAAAAGTTTTGGAAAAGGTTCTATATGCAAATCTCGCAGTAATATATATCAAAGACAACTACGTATTCCAACAGGATAATGCTCCTGCACACACCGCCAAAGTTGTTAAAGACTGGTGTAGAAACAATTTGACTGATTTTCTTGCGAAGGATTAATTTTCTGTCAATCAACAATTATTCCAAAAAAAAAACGCAATGAAAGTAATAACCTCACTTTGTCTTAACTCGACTTTAGCGGTTATTCCTTGTCGACACAGAAATAATAGAAAACTTTTAGTATTAGCTTTCATGACGGATTTAATTTTCGAACATGAATTTCTAGCCATTGTTATCATAACGCCTTGTTGTTCAAACATAAAATTTGTTTTCTAATCATTTTTGTACTGAATCGCACGTTTGAAAGTTTGCTTTTTAATTATTTCTTAATTATTATAATAATTATAGTACCAAATAATATTATTACTTATAGTTCAACCAAGAGTCAATCAAATTCGAATTTATAAAAATGTAACGCTTAGCTTATGTCATTAAGAGGACATGCGTGTTTCAAATCTCGAATTCTTAACAAATTATATTTGCTGCTAATATTCATTTAACATTAAATTTTAATTCATTAATGTTCGAAAATTTAAGAATCGGGCTGGTATTTTATTGAAGTGAAAATTTTTCTCAAATTAAGAACTAAAATTTAAACTTTAATTTAGTAATTTCGAATTAAAATCTGTTCGGATATTCATTTTGGGCTATTTGAGAAAACCAAAAAACTATCAATTATCGAAACTACATAATTATTAGCTAATTCGAAACTAAGCTTGCAAATTCAAAAATGCAATCATCATTGGTTCAGGAACAACTACTTAAAAAAATGTTTGCTTTCAAAGCATGAATTATGTTCGAATATTTTTGAAATATTTGGATTTTATTTTAATGCTCAGTTCATCAGTTCATAAAGCATATTTCTTTGCGTGAGTTTTTGAGGTTCAAAATAATATCCAAATGCATTCATATTATCATTGAAAATATTCGAAATACAAAATTTGTTCTTCAAGTGATTCAAATTCACATTAAGTTATTTATATACAACGCCTAATGTTTATAACATAAAATTTTTCGAATTTTCGAACATCAATTGAATGCACAAAAATGCTATAAAGCTCGAAATTCTTATATTCGAAAAAGTCGGCTGCAATTTACAAGGATTATGTTTAAGTAAATGGTCAAAACTTACGAATTTATAGTTTAACTTTAATTTATGGCAAAGCTTTTGAACAAAAACACCGTCAAAATTACATTTCTAACTAGAAGCTTATAAACGCTTTAGGGCTAGGGACCCGTCTTTGTAAGTTTTTTAAAATAATTTCTAGTTTTCGAAGTTAAAACTAAATGTGCAAAATTTTAGAAAAATTTACAAGACCAACTTAGTAAATTTTATATCAAGTTATTATTGTTTATTTATTTATGGCTTAAATGAATTTTTTGAATTTTTGAAAATCTAGCAAAAGCCAAAAAAAATCTTTAATAATTGCAAAATTTTGTAGGCCTGCATTGAAAAGAAGAGGGTGTCGAAAATTTTAGAAATCTTATCCATTTCTTCCATTTCTTAATAAAACTAAAATGCTAAAAATCATAAACGTTTGCAAGGATCAACAGAATGCTAAGAAAAAATAAAATTTAAAAGTAAAACCGAAAATCAGACGCATTTCTCTATTCCAAGGATCTAATCAATGAAATCTTTTAATTGGGGAGTGATAGCGAAATAATTTTGCTGGAGCATCAGAGATGGCAACTATGACCAGCCAGTGCGAAAAGATATCATCACATTACAACACAGCGATAGCCGAAACGAAACGTCTTAACGAAGTGATTTGCACGAAAAAAGCGAAAACTCGATTTTTGGGCGATTTCTGTGCTTTTTGCTGCTTCTCTTGTTTCGTCCATCCGTTTTCTGCAGTTTCGTTTCGTGTTGCTGCTTTGTTGATTGTAACTGCGACGACGGATGGTGCTCCGCGCTCCTACCGTGCTGAATTCTCTGCTTTGCTGGTGCTGGTGCTGGTACTGCTGCTGCTGCTTCTCCTACTTTTGCCGTTTGGCTTTTTCTGCTTTGAAAAGCAATGAATTTAGGTACATAAGAATTTGTTGTTCCTCCTATACGCAGCAATTGGCATACATTTGCACATTTCAACTTATTTTTTCTTTCACAACAAATTCAAGCAATTTTATTTTGATCTTTTTTTTTTTTGTAATCCTTTTTCTTAAATTTTAAATATATTTTGTTTTAAACTTTTTATTTATCTAGTTCCCGACTAGGACAGTCACAGTTGTACGTACGTACGTACACGCGGAGACGCAGCGGTGCGGTGTGTCGGAATTTTTCTCTATTGGATAACGAAGACGTCGTCGACAGACCACAGCAGCTAATATGGACAAGACAACTTTTCACTTTTCAATTTTCATAATTTTCAACAGTGAATTTTCACTGCTTTCATGGATTTCGTTGCCATTTTTTTAACACTCATGTATTCAAAACACTTATTTACACAATTATTTTGCATAATTTTTGCACAATTATTATTAATTCTTAACTTTTTGTCGCTTGTCCCGTCTGTGTCTGTCTGTCCCGTCTTTCGAAGCAGGTTCCTCGGCATGAATTGCGAATGCGAGGCTGTTGGAATTTTTTCGCTTGCTAGCTCTCGATATTCTACTTTGCAGCAGCACTCAAAGCTCCGTTGACTGCTTTTGTTCCAAGTCTGCTGTTCTGTTGTTGTTGTTTTTATTATTGCTGTTGATTTTCTCTACGCATTAAAATTTTTCATCTTCAGCAGTGCTGCTGCAGATTTTCTCTTCCGTTTTGTTTGCTGCTCCATCTGCTCCACCAACTGTTGTTGCTTGGCTCTATGCTCGTGCTCAAGATGATTATGTTTTGGAGCACGATATTTGTGTGCTCCATGAGGCTGTCCTTGTCAACCGTCCTTGATGGAGCTCTTAGTTTAGTATTATTTACATGTAGCTGCCTCTATTTCGCACAGGTGTGTGCTTTGAAATTCGCCTTGTTTTTAAAAAAAAAGTATACATGTACGTTTGACAGCTACTAAACAGGGTGAACAGTCGATTTTAAAAACAAGTTCTTTCATAAGAGACCCCTATAAATTAATGGTGTTGTTTTAAAATAGTTTGTAAAAAACATAAATATTTATGTATATTATTGTATATTTGAGGTTATTTTAATAATAGGTTTGAGTCAAAATGGTATGATAATGTATTAGGCAATGCATGTGTTTTTGCCAAGAAAAATAATAAGGGGTATTCACGATGTCATGTATTTTTGATTAATTCTTACAAAATTTACAATAGTTACAACGCATTGAGAACAAACCTTCACTAAAATCTGGGTAGTTCACCATTTAGCAGTACGAGAAAATAAACACCCAACCCAGCCAGTATCTTCATCCACGCTGAATCAAAACTCTTTTTTGATCAGTTGATCAATTATATGACGAAATTTACAAAGAATACAAAGAGTTTCGTCAATTTATTTTTGCTACAGGGTTGTATTTTGAACATTGTACATTTTGTAATTGTAATTTCACTTCAAATATCAAATTTATCAAAAATACACAATACAAGGGCAAATACACCACATCGCGAATACCCCTAAAGACTTAAAAAATTTTTTTTTGCTACATGATCCTTTGAAAAAACTCTTATTTGCTATGCTAGTCATTGGAGCGTCTAAATTTTTAAATAAAAATAATTTGACCAACCCTCATATTATTTTCTTATGTTTTGAGGGTTTCTCTTTCATTTGGCGTGGTCAGAAGAAATATTAAGAAAATCAGTCCGCTATTAGCATTTAAACTTAAATTAATCACAACTGTCGAAAGCCACATACGACACGTAACCATTCACTTTTTAAAAAATAAATAGTTCGATGATAAATTGGTTTTTATAACAAAAACAAAAAATAGATTAAAAAAACTTAAAAATATAGTTCGTTTTTCTTCATAGACATAGTTTTTCTTCAGTAAGAATAAACTTTAAATAGAATTTTGAAAGAAATAACTCCAATTGACACAAAACAATTGATGATAAGAACCTCGGTCAAAGTTAGGTTTGTGCATATTAGTTTACTAAAAATATCACTATATTTAGTTCAGTTGTGTTTAATGAACTAGTTCGTTCGTATAATTCTGATGTAAGTTCGTTAAGTCCTTAAGCCTTTTTTGTAATTTATAAGGTCTTTTAGTTCATTTTTCCCCACTATAAAGTTTTACTGCGTTACCTATTCTAGTTTGTTAGATGTTTTAGTTCGTTAAGTATGTTAGTAAGGGCCAGTTTTTCAGTACGGGTTTAAACTCGAGTCAAATTAAACCGAGATAAACTCACCAAAAAGAGATGTTAAAACTCTGTTTAACTAGATATTGTAGCATTCCTATAATTGAATTGACTTAAATTAGCATATGATGGGTTTTCTTTGCTTAAACGTTCAATTTTGGTGAGTTAACCTCGGTTTAATTTGACTAGAGTTTAAACCCGCACTAAAAAACTGGCCTTAAGTTATTTATTATAGGTCTTAGGTTATTTTATTTAATTTTTAAACGACATCTGTTTTTTACCATTTTAGTTAAATAATGAAAATGCAAAAAGTAGTTTTTTGGTCTCAAACCTTTGATGGATAAGTTTTTAGGGGTTTCTTTCGTTAACTTTAATTTGACTCTGTGCAAAATCAATTGAACTCTGTGCAAATATTTTGGCTGAGAATGCCAAAAACATACAATAAGAAGATCTCCAAAAATTGAAATAAGCTTTTTTTAACGTGCCAGCGGCAGGTGAACCAAGTTTCATTTCTTGTTCCGCACTTGTTTCGTACTAAAGAACGAAGCTTATTTCACTTCTCAATGGTACGCCAAAAAAACTATTTTAAAATTTTGTAGGTCTGTTTATTATATTTTTTTGGAGAATACTTGGCAAATTCATATCAACCTAATTAATAACCGATGTATTTACTCATGTAATTTTTATTCGATAAAAGTGTAAAACTGACAAATATTACGCGAAGATACATGTTCGTTTTCTAAAAATTATGTTTTTACAAGGAATACAGTTGAAAAAAAATAATAAAGTGTGTGATTTTTTTATTCATAAAACGTCCTCAAAGGTAAATATTTAATAACTTTACATTTTTTAATTTTAATTGTTAATTTACCTTTAAAAACCATAATAATTTTTGCGTAATTAAACTTAACAAAATGGGGTATTCATAAACACAATTGTAGAATAAAAATTGTTTTTACGCTAAATTTAGTAGAGGAAGTACTTAATTTTATTATTATTAGATGTATTTTGCTGTGTTTTTATTGTATAATCGTTAATTTGTTAAGTTTCTTCCAAAATTTATTTTGAACTTTTATTTTTAAAAATTAATTTAAGTACTTGTAATTAGATTGCCTTTTATTCAGTCTCTATATTTCAGTATTATTTTTTTGAAGACACTCCAGTGAAAATGTTGTCGACAAATATATAGACATTTTTAAAACTAAAACCAAATCTCATCATTATACATTTATTTAAAATTTTAACTCAAAAATCTTTTTATTGACATTATAGTTCGACAAAAAGCAGTAACTTTCTTTCTTACCAAAACAAACAGAGCTATGTCATAAAATACTAATAATGGAATTACTCAATGAATTCTGTTTTCTGGTTCTCAATTGCTTTTCGCTCTCGCCTTGACTGATTACGCCTGCACATTGCGCCTGCTCAGTAAATTTTATTTTTCAATGAAATTGAGTTTCTTTGCAATTTCCATTTGCAGACACATTTCGGTATGTATATTTTGCAAATATCCATACTGCAAACAATAAGAAATTATGATTGCAAAAAAGTGAAGTAGGAAACATATAACAGTATTGTGGCAATGCCAACAAATATCAGATGGATATTTAATGCAAATGCAATTTCCGAGTTATATCTGTTTTAATGAAACAATAGTTTAATATGTTAGTTTTAAATGCAATTTTTTTCCAATTCATACGTTGAAAAAAGATAATTTTATTTCATGATTAGGCTACAAAACTGCCCTAGCTTAATTTTTAAGTAATAAACTATTGTGTTCAGTAAAGTGCTCTTTAAATAATCACGTTGTTTTTTTAATATATTTACTCAGAATATAAAAATTAAATTAATATTATTTATATAAAAATGTAAAAGCAAGAAGTGGTTTAATTTTACTTTTTTATTATTATCTGTTGATCAAATAAATTATGATACGTTTATAAAAGAGTAATTTTTTTTATATATAAAGAGTGTTTGTAAAGAAAAAATATAATTTTATTTTCACTTTTAATAACTTAATTTTTTTTAATATTGAATTAAATAAGTAATATTTATTTTTAAACAATTGTTTTGGACTAGGGATCTAGAGAACCAGAAAGAGTTTTAAAAACATTTTTTTTAATACTAATAGCAAGTTTTCAGACCGTTGCTGCCGGCTACTGTTGGTCAACGGTTTGTTTTTTTACAAGGTCCCTGCAACGTGTTAAACATTTTTGCAGAACTAAATACACACATAGTGTCCGTGGTATGAATTTTAAAGTTCAAGTTAAAAAAATAAAATTAGAAATTAGAGGCTGGCTTCAGCAACAGTAAAAGAAAGGCGTGTTAAAGAAATTATTTTGCTTACGTTTAGAGTAAACATTTCCCTGTGAGATCGTGAAACAGTAACATTTATTCAATGACATTATTTTCGTAAATATTTGAGTTCTGTAAATTTGTTGCGAACTTTGACAACTAATACAGTTTAAGTTTTCTTGTTTAAGGTGACCTCAGATTTTTTGTGATTTCGAATTTTGTTTTTTTTTGTAATTTGCTCCAATTTTTATGCTCTGGAGTCCAAACCACTTAACGCAGAGCAAAAGGAAATAAACAATTTATAGAAAATTAAAGAAACTTTTCAGTGGGGTATTTTTTGGCATGTTTAGTCTGTGAGATATTCAGGTTCAAAGTAAAATGTTTGATTTTTTGTAAATAATTTTGACTTTAAAAGGTTTTTTATATTTTAAGCCACATTTAAAAAAATGTTATATGTTACATGGAACAATTAAATTAAATTAAACTACTTTCTTCATAGAAAGTAGTAGTAGTAGAAAAGCAGCTTCATAACGTGGGAAGAACGCTTAAGCTTTATTAGCTATCAAAGTTCGTGTGGCAGAACCACTGTTGACCAGTGTAGTTTAAAATTTAATTTTTATTCAGCAAATTTTTTGTTTTAAATTGTCAAAATAAAAAGCACTACAAAGGTTAAAATAATTGATATAAATTATTTTTTTGGCTCTGAGCTTAAATTAGCGCACAAAAAATCAAAGGTTATTTATTATTTATTTATTAGTCAATGCACAGTAAAAAATTGCAGGGTAAATGAACCATTTTTATAACATTTCTGTAGCATAAACTCGTTTCATTCCAAATTTATTATAAGTTTTATCCCACTCAATAATATTAATATTGCATTTCCATTCCAACAACTATTTTACTCCAAAATAGTATCATTTGTACACCATAGTTTTATTAGTATACTATATATATATTCCAGTTAAGCACACGAGAACCTCACGGAGCCACATGGCATTCACGTACAAATCAAATTTTTGAAGCAACCGAACTTCAGCGACGCTAGCAGACAATCAAGTTGCGTTTGTTTTTCAATACTTTTGTTTATGTTGCATTATCTCTGAAAATATGTACTCTAACGATATAAAATAAAATCGCAAAATATTCTTTATTTTATTCACTTTTCAAATAGTTTCATCAAATTTTATGAAAATGTACTGTTCCTACAAAAAATTAACAAAAAACAAAAAGGACACTTTTCTTGAAGCCAAAAAAACTTGTACATTTCGAAAAATTAAAAAAAGTATTTTTCTTTTCTTAGTCTTTAGCAGTTATAACGGCAGATATTTTCGGATTTTCGTTGATTATTCAACCCATTTTCCTATGCATTTAAAGAGATGTATTTTGTTTTCTAAAGAGCTTTTTGTTAACTAAAGAACACTTTCAATTTGAAGTGAGAACAGTGTGAAAAATGGCTTGTGAATTTGATAAATTCAATAAATTTTTGTTTTTTTGTCATAATTTTATCAATATTTTATGAATAACGTTTAGGAATAATTTTTTTATTTTTTTCTTGTAAATGCTTTATAAGATTTATAGTAATGGTAAAAAAAATGCAAGCCGCTCGCAAGTAGTTTAGAAGTTATAGGGGACAACATTTGTGAAAATGGACTTAAAAACTTGTGATTTTTTTGTTGTTTTGGAACAAAAGTAAACGTTATGGATATCGAAAGAAGGTGATGCTAAGACCTTTTCAACGAGCTATCCTAAAAATATATGGATGAATTCGGAAGATATAATTGTTTTTATACTCAAAGTATTTGAGGTGTACCAATTTTGTACGTCCTTTTGCTGTGTTTGTCTTTGAATCTAGATAAATAAATGTTTTCATACAAGTCGTGCCAATATTGTTATGATTAAGTCACAGTGGATAATATTTATAGTTTTTTTAATTGTTATTTCGTAAAAAGGTGAACAGTCAAGAGTGCACAATATATAAAGTGTTATGTCTTAACAAGTAATGTCAGTATTTTTAATTTTCAAGTTTGTTGTACACTTTTATTATATTTATTTTTATTTATTCACTTTTATTAATTATAACTGCGATTTTGGTTAATAGCTCATTGAAAAGGTAAACAAATTACCTTTATTTCGATATCCATAATGTTTAGATTTGTAGAAAAATTAAATGAATATCACAAGCATTTCGGTATGAATTTTGCAACTTTGTACCCCCTATAACTTCTAAACCACTTGAGAGCGGTCCGAAATTTTTCCATAATTGGACTAAGAAGGTCTAAATACATATAATGACAGAGTAATATTTTAGTTTCCAGTGATATTAAATTATGCCAAAATTACGGGGGAGATTACGATATCCGGGGTGCCGCGATTTGACGATGGGTTCGAAGGGTACTTTCAATATAAATTAGAATAGCCAAAGGAAAAGTTGATTTATCGATTTGTTTTCGAGTTATCGATTTTTTAATTAATGATTAAATAATTATTTAAAAGGTTATATATATGACATTCAGAAAAATTGTATATTAAAGGTCATTCATCCCGAAATCACTAAATCACACAACATATATGTAAAAATCACTCGTGTGACAGTCACAGCAAGAAATCACGCACATAGAAAAAAAATCACGCAAAATCACACAAACAGAACATAAAATCAAGCAAAAATCACACACAGAACAGAAAATCACTCAGAAGCAATTCCAATGTTACAGCATAAAAGAGAATTTAATGCCATACAATTTTACAAATAATGAGATATTTTCTGTTATTTGGTAATATAAGCAAAAGCTTATTGTTAAAAATTTATTAATATCTTATTTACTAGATCAAAATTAAGAAGATATGAAAATTTTTGGTATTTCTATATAATATATATCATTGGAAATAATTTAAATTGTCTGAATTTGTAATATAAACTTAATATTAACTTTTTAAAAGTTTAAACTTTATACCTGCGCTAGCAAATTTCAATTGCAGTGTTGGGTTTGTTCGTTAATATACGTATTTTCGCATTTACTTGAACGCACTCTTCAACAATAAAGTGAGTGATTAAAAAAATCACGCATGAATGAAAAATCACTCGCTTCATTTCAGAAATCACACATTGTCACACAGCCCTCAAAAAATTACGAAAAGTGATTTATCACACGAAACTGGCATCTGTGTAACGGCAAAGAATAAGATTTTTCTTGAGCAAATCTTTTAACAAAAAATTTGTGAAAGTGAAAACACTTTCACTTGCGGCGCCTCGGAAATCGTATTTGTGCCCAAAATTGGATTCTAATATCATAAAAACATTTGAGTAAAATTTCAGAAAGTTAGGCCAGTTAACTGATCTCAATTTTAAACAAAGTTTAGCTTAAACCGTGGTGACCGTAGCATGCAGGTTAAGTGTGTAGCTTAGCATGCTTGGAGCCCGGGTTCGATCCCCAGCCGCGGCGAAAAGTTTTTTCAATAAAAAAATTTTTCTGATCGGTCACCACCTCTCTGCAGACAATGGCAAACCTCAGAGAGTAAATAATGCCATGTAAAGCTTCTTGAGAACATGAACTTTAGCCGTTCGGAGTCGGCATAAAACATGTAGGTCCAGTTCTCGGTCAATTGTGTGCAAACATTTAATAACACACACAACACAATTGATCATAAGAAGCTCGGTCAAAGTCCTTTCAAGGGCTGAAATGGCCAATTTGTTTTTGTTTTTTTTTTTTTTTTAGCTTAAACAAAGTTTAAAATTCCTTAACCTCAGTTTAAATTTTAACGCCGATACCTCATCTCAAAAAATCTAAGTTTAACTTGGTGAGGCAAGTTTAAATTTAAACACAGAAATTCTAGGTTTAAACAATTTAAACTTAGATTTTGTCAAAAATTCTCTGAGAACATTGGAAATATTCTCAATCATAAACAAATAATAAAAAATAAAAAAATCATACTTCAAAAAAATCAAAACAATAAACAAAAAACAAACATATTTTAAGTTTTGAAAAAAAATATTCCAATTAAACTGACAATTTGCATTATTTTATCAAACATTTTTGAAATAATTTTATGTTCTACGTCAAAGTTGTAGAATTTTTACTACAGTGCCGCTCAAATATGTTTTTTAATCTCAGTTTAAATTTTTAAACAGAGCTTACGAGCTTACAAAAGTTACGAAAATAATTTTAACTGAGTTTAAAATTTAAACTCTGTTTACGAAACCTGAGATTAAGGAATTTAAACTTCGGAGATCAGTTAACGGGCCTTAGTCCTCTTGTTATAGTGGAAATATGTTTGATTTGTTTAAAAGGCTGAGTTGGGTTCTCTTCTATCGAAACATCAGGTTCGACAACTGTGAGGCACGAAATACACAATGTGCTGCTCTGCCCGAACTGTCAAATTTTCCACCCAAAAAGGTATTACCAACATGCAGACATAGAAAGTGGTTTGAATTCTTTTCGTTACCAGCGCTAAAATAGCAACGTTGCTGGAGCTGTCAAAAATTTTAGCAACGAATGGAGGGGAAATTCAGAGGCTGAAATGATGTATTAAAAACGATTAATTAACGCTAATAATGATCATTAGCAGAGGATTTGGAACAGATTTCATCGTTTATTGCCCAAACTGTAAATAAATTCCAAAATCTAAGTAAGCCATTTCAAAATAAATAATTTCTGTGATATTTTTCTATGACTATCTCTTGTGGAAACTTTCTTTTGAGGACATTAAAGAAAGGATTATGGCTTCACTAGTACGCAGTGGAGAGGATTAGAGTCTATAGTGGCCAAACCTTCGATGGTGTGTAAACCACGAGTAAACCATATTCTTAAGAACATTTTTCCTGTCATAGCAATGTGATTGCCATTTCAAAGAAACATAAAGTATAGAAGTTATAGTAGGAAATGACTTCATCATAAGGTTCTGGACAGGATTAGGATCGATAGTGGCCAAACCTTCGATGGTGCGTCAAGTCAGAGTATGCAATCCTTTTACAAATTATTTTCCCATCATAACGAAGTGACTGTCACTTCTGGGAAACATTTGGTATAGAAGTTCCAGTGAAAATATTAATTTCATCATTAGGTTCTGGACAGGATTAGGACCGATAGTGGCCAAACCTTCGATGGTGCGTCATATCGAAGTATGCCAAACAAATTCTATGATTTTTCTCGATTTTTTGATATATGTGCTCCTACCAGAATATATTTTGCACGGAAGCTATGAAAGAAACACTTTTCTATTGCCAATTTGCCTCTATATGGATGGCAAGCTGCCTCGGTCAAACCTTCGATGGTGCGTAAAATTGGTGTGTTCCATCTTTTTACAAATATTTTTCCCGTCATAACGTTGCGACTGTCACTTCTGGGAAACATTTAGTATAGAAGTTATAGAAGGAAATGGTTTCATCATTAGGTTCTGGACAGGATTAGGACCGATAGTGGCCAAACCTTCGATGGTGCGTCATATCGAAGTATGCCAAACAAATTCTATGATTTTTCTCGATTTTTTGGTATATGTGCTCCTACCAGAATATATTTTGCACGGAAGCTATGAACGAAACACTTTTCTATGGCCAATTTGCCTCTATATGGATGGCAAGCTGCCTCGGTCAAACCTTCGATGGTGCGTAAAATTGGTGTGTTCCATCTTTTTACAAATATTTTTCCCGTCATAACGTTGCGACTGTCACTTCTGGGAAACATTTAGTATAGAAGTTATAGAAGGAAATGGTTTCATCATTAGGTTCTGGACAGGATTAGGACCGATAGTGGCCAAACCTTCGATGGTGCGTCATATCGAAGTATGCCAAACAAATTCTATGATTTTTCTCGATTTTTTGGTATATGTGCTCCTACCAGAATATATTTTGCACGGAAGCTATGAAAGAAACACTTTTCTATTGCCAATTTGCCTCTATATGGATGGCAAGCTGCCTCGGTCAAACCTTCGATGGTGCGTAAAATTGGTGTGTTCCATCTTTTTACAAATATTTTTCCCGTCATAACGTTGCGACTGTCACTTCTGGGAAACATTTAGTATAGAAGTTATAGAAGGAAATGGTTTCATCATTAGGTTCTGGACAGGATTAGGACCGATAGTGGCCAAACCTTCGATGGTGCGTCATATCGAAGTATGCCAAACAAATTCTATGATTTTTCTAGATTTTTTGGTATATGTGCTCTTACCAGAATATATTTTGCACGGAAGCTATGAACGAAACACTTTTCTATGGCCAATTTGCCTCTATATGGATGGCAAGCTGCCTCGGTCAAACCTTCGATGGTGCGTAAAATTGGTGTGTTCCATCTTTTTACAAATATTTTTCCCGTCATAACGTTGCGACTGTCACTTCTGGGAAACATTTAGTATAGAAGTTATAGAAGGAAATGGTTTCATCATTAGGTTCTGGACAGGATTAGGACCGATAGTGGCCAAACCTTCGATGGTGCGTCATATCGAAGTATGCCAAACAAATTCTATGATTTTTCTCGATTTTTTGGTATATGTGCTCCTACCAGAATATATTTTGCACGGAAGCTATGAACGAAACACTTTTCTATGGCCAATTTGCCTCTATATGGGTGGCAAGCTGCCTCGGTCAAACCTTCGATGGTGCGTAAAATTGGTGTGTTCCATCTTTTTACAAATATTTTTCCCGTCATAACGTTGCGACTGTCACTTCTGGGAAACATTTAGTATAGAAGTTATAGAAGGAAATGGTTTCATCATTAGGTTCTGGACAGGATTAGGACCGATAGTGGCCAAACCTTCGATGGTGCGTCATATCGAAGTATGCCAAACAAATTCTATGATTTTTCTAGATTTTTTGGTATATGTGCTCTTACCAGAATATATTTTGCACGGAAGCTATGAACGAAACACTTTTCTATGGCCAATTTGCCTCTATATGGATGGCAAGCTGCCTCGGTCAAACCTTCGATGGTGCGTAAAATTGGTGTGTTCCATCTTTTTACAAATATTTTTCCCGTCATAACGTTGCGACTGTCACTTCTGGGAAACATTTAGTATAGAAGTTATAGAAGGAAATGGTTTCATCATTAGGTTCTGGACAGGATTAGGACCGATAGTGGCCAAACCTTCGATGGTGCGTCATATCGAAGTATGCCAAACAAATTCTATGATTTTTCTCGATTTTTTGGTATATGTGCTCCTACCAGAATATATTTTGCACGGAAGCTATGAACGAAACACTTTTCTATGGCCAATTTGCCTCTATATGGGTGGCAAGCTGCCTCGGTCAAACCTTCGATGGTGCGTAAAATTGGTGTGTTCCATCTTTTTACAAATATTTTTCCCGTCATAACGTTGCGACTGTCACTTCTGGGAAACATTTAGTATAGAAGTTATAGAAGGAAATGGTTTCATCATTAGGTTCTGGACAGGATTAGGACCGATAGTGGCCAAACCTTCGATGGTGCGTCATATCGAAGTATGCCAAACAAGTTCTATGATTTTTCTCGATTTTTTGGTATATGTGCTCCTACCAGAATATATTTTGCACGGAAGCTATGAACGAAACACTTTTCTATGGCCAATTTGCCTCTATATGGATGGCAAGCTGCCTCGGTCAAACCTTCGATGGTGCGTAAAATTGGTGTGTTCCATCTTTTTACAAATATTTTTCCCGTCATAACGTTGCGACTGTCACTTCTGGGAAACATTTAGTATAGAAGTTATAGAAGGAAATGGTTTCATCATTAGGTTCTGGACAGGATTAGGACCGATAGTGGCCAAACCTTCGATGGTGCGTCATATCGAAGTATGCCAAACAAATTCTATGATTTTTCTCGATTTTTTGGTATATGTGCTCCTACCAGAATATATTTTGCACGGAAGCTATGAACGAAACACTTTTCTATGGCCAATTTGCCTCTATATGGATGGCAAGCTGCCTCGGTCAAACCTTCGATGGTGCGTAAAATTGGTGTGTTCCATCTTTTTACAAATATTTTTCCCGTCATAACGTTGCGACTGTCACTTCTGGGAAACATTTAGTATAGAAGTTATAGAAGGAAATGGTTTCATCATTAGGTTCTGGACAGGATTAGGACCGATAGTGGCCAAACCTTCGATGGTGCGTCATATCGAAGTATGCCAAACAAATTCTATGATTTTTCTCGATTTTTTGGTATATGTGCTCCTACCAGAATATATTTTGCACGGAAGCTATGAAAGAAACACTTTTCTATTGCCAATTTGCCTCTATATGGATGGCAAGCTGCCTCGGTCAAACCTTCGATGGTGCGTAAAATTGGTGTGTTCCATCTTTTTACAAATATTTTTCCCGTCATAACGTTGCGACTGTCACTTCTGGGAAACATTTAGTATAGAAGTTATAGAAGGAAATGGTTTCATCATTAGGTTCTGGACAGGATTAGGACCGATAGTGGCCAAACCTTCGATGGTGCGTCATATCGAAGTATGCCAAACAAATTCTATGATTTTTCTCGATTTTTTGGTATATGTGCTCCTACCAGAATATATTTTGCACGGAAGCTATGAAAGAAACACTTTTCTATGGCCAATTTGCCTTTATATGGATGGCAAGCTGCCTCGGTCAAACCTTCGATGGTGCGTAAAATTGGTGTGTTCCATCTTTTTACAAATATTTTTCCCGTCATAACGTTGCGACTGTCACTTCTGGGAAACATTTAGTATAGAAGTTATAGAAGGAAATGGCTTCATCATTAGGTTCTGGACAGGATTAGGACCGATAGTGGCCAAACCTTCGATGGTGCGTCATATCGAAGTATGCCAAACAAATTCTATGATTTTTCTCGATTTTTTGGTATATGTGCTCCTACCAGAATATATTTTGCACGGAAGCTATGAAAGAAACACTTTTCTATTGCCAATTTGCCTCTATATGGATGGCAAGCTGCCTCGGTCAAACCTTCGATGGTGCGTAAAATTGGTGTGTTCCATCTTTTTACAAATATTTTTCCCGTCATAACGTTGCGACTGTCACTTCTGGGAAACATTTAGTATAGAAGTTATAGAAGGAAATGGTTTCATCATTAGGTTCTGGACAGGATTAGGACCGATAGTGGCCAAACCTTCGATGGTGCGTCATATCGAAGTATGCCAAACAAATTCTATGATTTTTCTCGATTTTTTGGTATATGTGCTCCTACCAGAATATATTTTGCACGGAAGCTATGAACGAAACACTTTTCTATGGCCAATTTGCCTCTATATGGATGGCAAGCTGCCTCGGTCAAACCTTCGATGGTGCGTAAAATTGGTGTGTTCCATCTTTTTACAAATATTTTTCCCGTCATAACGTTGCGACTGTCACTTCTGGGAAACATTTAGTATAGAAGTTATAGAAGGAAATGGTTTCATCATTAGGTTCTGGACAGGATTAGGACCGATAGTGGCCAAACCTTCGATGGTGCGTCATATCGAAGTATGCCAAACAAATTCTATGATTTTTCTCGATTTTTTGGTATATGTGCTCCTACCAGAATATATTTTGCACGGAAGCTATGAACGAAACACTTTTCTATGGCCAATTTGCCTCTATATGGATGGCAAGCTGCCTCGGTCAAACCTTCGATGGTGCGTAAAATTGGTGTGTTCCATCTTTTTACAAATATTTTTCCCGTCATAACGTTGCGACTGTCACTTCTGGGAAACATTTAGTATAGAAGTTATAGAAGGAAATGGCTTCATCATTAGGTTCTGGACATGATTAGGACCGATAGTGGCCAAACCTTCGATGGTGCGTCATATCGAAGTATGCCAAACAAATTCTATGATTTTTCTCGATTTTTTGGTATATGTGCTCCTACCAGAATATATTTTGCACGGAAGCTATGAACGAAACACTTTTCTATGGCCAATTTGCCTCTATATGGGTGGCAAACTGCCTCGGTCAAACCCCCGATGGTGCGTAAAATCGGAGTATGCCATCTTTTACAATTATTTTTCCCGTCTTGGAAATATGACTGTGAATGTTGTGAATTATTGGGTAAGTATTGAATTTATGAATATCCAAGCATACAGCAGTATCTTTTTATATAAACCAAATTTTTCAATTTTGTTATCAAAGTATATTAAAATTTGTTTGTTTATTCTTGGTTGTTATAAATGAAATACATACTTTCATAAAATTAATATTATATTTTTTGTTATTGTTCGACTCTTTTCATATTTTTCTTTGTTTTAAGGATACCATTTTTTAGAAATAAGTAAAAAATATAATTACAAAATAATTATAAAAAATTGGGAAATTTAAGGTCTGTACCAACATGGCAAAATAACATCGACAACCGTATTTGTAGAGCGTAATATTTGTTATAAATTAAAAATATATATTCATTACCTCTAAGATAAAAAATTAGTATCTACAACTAACTAAATAACAATAAATAAAGTACTAAAAAAAATATTCTAAAAACATGAAATAAAATATTTCGTAAATATATTCTTCGACCATGTTGGGATTCGAACCCGCGTCGCATCGATAAGAGTTCAGCTCTTAAACCACTAGACTATCTGGTTATTGAATATACGTCTATCTTTTTATTTATATTTACATAATATATCGGAAGTCATTTTTGTTTTCGATATATTTACTATTTCTTTGATATTTGATATGTGGATAAGCTTGGCAAAGACCTTGAAAACATTCAGATGTTAAGGTATTGGTAAAACCGGTTTATAATACAAAATTTTACCTAAAATACAGCAGCGAAGTTTTTTTTTCTTAGAATTTAATTATGAAAATAATAAAAATAAGAAAAAATACAATTTTCATGAATATAAAATTTTAACTGCGGGTATCGATCCAACGACCTTATAGCCGCGGGTCATTCATCTAAGCCATGATGCCATTTTAAATATACTTGTTGTTTGTTTTTAGTTAATAATTATCATTACGGAGTATTATGATTTCTCATCATTGCGTACATTTGTATAAATTTATGCACATATATATTTTCAAGAAAAACCTTGAAAACAATGCATTCAAGAATTTAGGTTGGCTGCATTGCCATTGGCAGGGCTGCAATGTACTTAGTATAAACATTTTATTATGTAGATGACTAAGCATTATTTTTCATGTCACAATAAATGATTGAAACATGTCTGTATGCGTTGGCTTAAGAATAAATTAATATCATTTATAAAATTTATTAGTTTCATGAAAATGTAATATTAAAATAATTAGATGGTTTGTTATTGGGGTATTAATGGGTTTAAACCAGGCATGCACGTTAACGTTAATTTTAACGGTAACCGAAATATTTTTTTCGTTTCGTTGAAACGAAATAAAAAAATAACGTTAATTCAAAAAACGAAAAATATTTATTTCGTTTCGGAGAAAACGATATAAAATTTTTTCGTTTTTTTCCCAATCAACCGTTGAAAATAACGTTAATTTCAACAAAAAAATTTCGTTTTTTTTTTGTATCAGAAGAAATTTTTTTTAGCATAGGAGAAAATTATAGAAAATTTTTCGTTTTTCAACGAAACGAAATTTGCTTTAATAAATTTTTAACGTTATTTAAAAAACGAAATAATTTTGATAATTTATTTTTCGGTTTCAACGAAACGAAAAAATTTTGTTGATTTCGTTGAGCATGTCTGGTTTAAACTTAATTTTATTTGGGCTTTTATTCGTTAACTAAAATTTCATTGACAACATTTTGCGTGTTGACGTTTCGATTGACGATTTATTTTGAGAACATTTTGTTGTTTTTTATTTTTTTAGCTTGCCACTTGGAAATCGTAGGGAGTAAAATTGGTTTTGTAGAACAAATTCAGAAAGTAATAAAAATAATTAGCAACGTAAAAACTGAACTTGCCAACGCTGATGCAAAGTTGCCCCTTTCAAAAGATCTAACTTGTCATACAAGAAGACAAGTCGTTCATATGAATGACAGTCGGTCCAAAATGTGAGATGGAAATTAAACATTTTTGATTTGTTTTTCTAGTCCATCCAAGTGAACGTAATCGGACTCATGATGCAATTATAAGGTAGGCTGATTGATATGACAGCTCAAATGTCTAGATTTGCACAATGCTGTGAGTGCTATACACGCCAAACAAAACGACAACAACAACAAATAGAACAATTCAAATTCAAACAAATGACTTTGACATCTAGCTTACTTTCTCTCCAATATGCGCCTACCTTGTTATGTTATCATGATCAGACTAACTTGGTGCCTCTTCATTTTGTTTTGGTCGTAGCACAGTTAACATCAGCACCGTTCACCTCAGAGAAAAAAAAGCAAGTGTTCCAAACACAGATTTTTACATTTAATGTATTGAAAAATATAATATACACAAATTTTTTTTATATCTATATTGTAGAATAGTATCCTCGCGCAGTTCTGCTTGAGATCGGCAAAAAAATTATTTCGTCTAACATGTTGGATTGTTTGAACGCTCGAATATATTGTTTTTCTATAGGGGTAATCACACCGAACTCATTAGTTTGTTAGTTGTTACTTGTAATATTTTTACATGCACTTTGTTTTTGTAAAATTACGAACTATCGAACCGAGTAACAACTGAGCAGCCCTGATAAAGATTTCGTTAGTTGGTAAAATATGAGCTGTTCCATAAGGCCACCCCAAACGATACTACATGTCCATCGGACATGTAGTTCCACAAAATAACGGAAGTTTTTGTCTTTGGTCCTCCACGGTCGGACATGTCGGATGGACTTCATTATTTTATAGATTTCATGCAGTACACATCGTGCGCACTTTTTATTTTGTAGCGCTAAAATTTATATATTTGCATTTTTTTTATACTTTTCTCTTTAAACTTTCAAGTCTCCGTGAGATATCTTTATATATTAAAAAATTCTATTGAAAATTCAAGATTTATTATGTGTGTTATTTTATGCGCGAGATGTGCTTCTCTTAAAAATTGTTATCGAATGACAAAATGCACTAAGTTGGATGGACACGCACACAAACCATACTACATGTCGGATGGACCGAGCAAAAAGTCAAAAATTGTTGTCTTTCATCGGACATGTCTATCCGACTTAATTTTAAGCACACGAATGGTACTACATGTGCGTAGACATGATAGGTCCATCCGACATGTCGTATCGTTTAGGGTGGCCTATAGTTGTAAGCATTTTTATCTATTTACGTGCAATTTTAATAACGATTACCAGGCTAATGAAATTAAACATAAGGGTATGTTCACAGCTAACAAATTTAACGAACTAACAACTAACCAAATAACAAAGTAACGAGTTCAGTGTGAATACCCCTTATGATTGTTTCCGTTACTTTTTCCCCAGGTTATTTTCGTTAAGCTCTTTTCAGGGATGATTATTTTTTCAACTCTCGTTTAGTATCATACCCATCGTTTACACTAGACACTACTGTTAAGGTAGTTTTTACTTATTAGCTGTAATAAAGGTTTCATAATGATGTTTACGCCGGCTGTTCGAATTATTTGTTTGCCACTCGCTATTTAAATCTTAAAAAAATACAAATGATAGCACACTTGATATGGGAAAAGAGTGAATGCATTGCAACTGACTTGTGGAAACATCTGGTACAACTACTTTAAAAATATATTAACCATTTTCCTTGTTAAATTTAAAAAATTAAACAAATTTTATTGACATCAACAATTTACCAGCGCGCTTGTTTTAATAACAAATTTGATTCTAATCTAATCAACTATATCTAGTTTACCGACATATATAAGTATTAAAAAATTAATTTTGTTCCCCATAAAACCAAAGCCGAAAATATGACTTTAGTTTGGTTTTATTTTCTTACTTCAAAATTTTACACTCGCACAACTAAAAACTACGATTTTATTAATAAAGTTCCTATTTTTTTCGAAAATAGTAAGTTTTTTGCTTTTCCTGTAAAATTTAAAAAAGCAACTTACGGCTCTTTGATTTCATACAATCTCAACAAAAAATTGTTAATTCTAACAATAATGTTAGTTGAAATAGCATTAACAATAGCCATTGTTGATTGTCTTGACATATATGAATGTTGAAATGTCAAAAACTTTTAAACGTCCAGAATTTAATGTCAAAATTAAACGTTAACAATTAAGTGTCAAAATTTAAACGCCAAAAATTAAATGTCAAACTTTAACTGTCAAAAAATTTTAATAAAACTTGTCTGTCAAAAAGTTACCATCTAAAAAACTCCAGCATATGAAATAAATAAGATTGTTATATCTAAAGATGTCAAAATAATGAATTTTTTATCTATACAAAATTAAATTAATGGGTTTTATTGACAAAATCATTGGAAAACACAGGAAAAAGAAAATTCCGAAAATTTTCAATCCCGATAGTCCCGGGATTTCCAAAACCGTTCGGGATGAACACGTGCTCACTTAAAACTGGAAGCTCTTCTTCTTATAAAGTACCATAACTCCAATTGGGCTAATGTGAATCATGAGCCTACAAAATTGGGAAATTTATTTAAATCATCAATATATATGGTGTGGTTTTTGGGTATATACATTGGAATATTACTTTGGAAAAAATAAAAATTGCATATTCAAAATTTAATTCATTCTCTCTATTAGCAGATTAATTAAAATGGCATCAGAAAATACTGAATTATTTATCACCATATGGAAGTTAGCTGAATAACTTATTTGAAAAATTACATTTACCCCTTTACCTCAACACTAGATATATTTCCATAATTCTTTTAAAATATTGATTATTTTCTTCAGTATTGTCATTCTAACTTCAAATATTATTGACATTAAAAAAAAACCATTTATACCATCAATATGTAGGATAATGTAAAAGCGGCCTTAGCTAACTTTCTTCGAATAACGGTATTCAGATCGAAAATTCGTTAACTAAACGAAACCACGAAGCGTTCTTCGAATAACGGTATTCAGATCGAAACTTCGTTAACTTAACGAAGCAGAACAAATCATTTCGATATAGTAATTGAACAAAGCGATGCGGCGAAATTTAAAAATAAAAAATTTTCTCTCAAAGCTCAAAATCGACGGGTTTTCTTTTAAAGATTTGCGAAGTCCTTATAAGGATAACGCAGAGTTTAAAAAAATCTGCTCGATTTTAAATATTGCCAATAACTTGGCAAACAGGAAAAAAATACAAAGCAGGATTTCTTATGTAAGTACTCAATACAAATTTTCAATATATGTATATATCTTACAAAAAATTTGATTTTTATTTAAGTTGGAGAAAACCTTCCTCCAAAAGGAAAACTTGGCAGTTGAAGTAAGTACTTTTATAATATTAAATGAAGATTTTATTCAAACTATATATTATTTATTATTATAGGAAATCTTGACTGACGACGACATTGTAGCAGCGGAAGCACTTCTTAAGCTTTCGTCCAGCGTTGGAATTTCTGCCGATGACAATGATATTGCCTGCAATGAAAATAAAAATAATTATAATTTCATTTCTTTTCAGGATACTTCAAAAGTTGATGAGGACGTCCAACCAGAAGCTGAAGAAACCAATGAACTAAAAAGGTATGACTTAACAGACAATTTTAGTATTTATTTACAGGCAAACTTTGAGGGTCGTTCAAATGACGTTGGAGAGGATATTGAAATCAAGCAGAACCCCAGGGACTATTCTCAGGAATCCAAACAGGTGTTGGACTTGGTAAATGGACCAGAAGACTTAGAAAAAGAAGTAAGTATTTGGTTTTATAACATATTTTTTTTTATATTTATATAGGTATAACTATATCTTTTGTTTAGTATTCTTTTATTTTTATTTCAATTTATTATAATAATAAATTACTTTATTACAGGTTAAGTCTGATGAGATTAAGGCTGAGCGTATTTTAACTCAAAACTACGCAAAAATAAATACATCACCTGCGTCTGGAAAAAAAGTAAGTAATTTCTTTAGTATAACTTTGTAATTTTATAAACCTCCTATAATATTGAAATATATGTATATTAAAATACAGTGACCCACAAAAGTGTTCATAAAAACTGTAATATTTATATGTTAACTTGTTTTTTGTTAAAGTGCATTAATTTTTTACTTAAGCTTTGTGAAAACATTAAAAGGTTCTTCTAAACTATATTTAAAAACAAAACTAAATGATTATACAATTGATTATACAGTTTATATGAACACTTTTGTTGGTAACTGTATTACAACAAATAGAAAAAACTTTTCTATTTTGTTTAAAATCCATGCATTTCTTTTATACAGGTTTAATATAGGTTTAACTACTGTGTGTAGCTCAAATATAAACCTCTATAGATTTTAATTATTGTGGGTTGTATGGGAAGTGGGCATGTTGGTGTTGCCTATTTTTCGTACACATCTAAATTTTGATATAACATACCTAGTTTTATCTGTGTACGTTATAAATACATAATTTTAAAGCGCTTATAACATATTTATAATAATATAATATTGTGGACGTTTTTGTAAGCGGGTTTCGCTCATTTTCTGTAAACATCTAGTTTTAGTATAAAATATACTAATACTATAAAATACCTGCACATTTAAGTTTATTACTGTATATTAAATGCTACCCTCTATAGTGATTTACATTTTTTTTCGTTTTATGGGAGGTAGGCATGTCAGTAGGCGAATTACAGAAACTTTCAAAAGCGCAGATCCTTCGGTCTATCTGAAAATGTATACCAAGTTTCATGCAATTAACTCAACTCCTTCTTATCCTGCATTTACGGACAACACACAGACGGACAGACAGACAGATAATATACCGAGATCTTACAAGTTAGGGTATACAAAATAAAAATAAATATGAAGCTAGTGAAAAAAATTTATGATATATATAGATATATTAGTATAACCCCAACTGTACTACGTATGTGGTTATTTACTTCGTATCAACGTTTTTTACGTCCATAAGGATGCGTCACAGTTACAGAAAAGTGCATATATTATCGATCAGTATCACCAAGTTGATGCAGTCATGTCTTTCTGTCTGTCTGTATGACCGTCAGTCTGTCGACAAGATTAAAAGTGTAATTTTTAAGCTATCGTAATGAAATTCAATATTGATGCTTATATCGTAAAAATTGAGATCATTTTCGAAAATGAGCTAAATTGGATGAAAACCATGCCTACATCGCATACAAAGCAACGTCTTCTAAACGGAAAATTTATAAAAAAACTATAAAAAAATCACATCTTGAAGAATCTTCTGACTTCAAAATTATCACAAGAGCTTTAATTTCAATTATTAATGCTAAGTTTAAAATTCAGCAAAATCTAATGAAAAATTTCCATACTTCCCATACAGTGTATTTGAAAAACATCGCATGATGGCGAACGCGACGCGACACACTTTGAAAATCTAAATTAAATGTTAAGTATGATTATTATTATAGTATGATAGTTACTGCAGGTACTTTTTTTTTAAATGAGTCGTCCAAATTAGATTTAAGTTACAACTTTCGGACACTTGCTTAGAACGATCGCGAAATTCTCATAAAAAATGATAATTTAGGCACAATAACGCGACATTAGAATAGTAATTAACCCTTAGCGGCCACAAAGTGCAACTAGTTACACAATTACATCTATAAATTCACCGATAAAAATCTTAACTCTTCAAAAAACATGAAACAATCGGTAAGAAGTCTTAGGCCCAGTTTCACCAACTATACATACTTAAGTTTAGCCTCAGCTAAGTTCAACTTTTTCACAAATTCTTTTTCATAATTTCAAAATTGTTTTGCAAAATAAAATCACCTATTTGCTGTCGATGACTACGTATAACTTAAGTCGCGCATTTTCCATACTTATGTTGAACTTAAGTATGGTTATTACATTTTCAGAGCATATACTTAAGTTTAACTTAGGTATAGTTGGTGAAACTGGCCCTTAAAATACCCACATTGTTCTTGTAAAACTAAGTTTTTCAGGTTTAATGAGTTACCTCGAGTGGCCTGGCTGAGGTGTGGCCGCTAAGGGTTAAAGCGATATAAAGAGAGAGTGCAAACATAACATGAGCTTTAAAAGCAGCTTAAGGAAAGAAAAACAACTGAACTAAGTTGAATATGCCTTATATTCTGAAAATGCAAGCATTATTTTTATAATAGCTGCGTTTTTTACGAAGCGGCGAAGTATTAGAAAACGACCGCTTATCATATGTTTGCTCGCTTAAATAACACAGGAAAGTGTTAGGCCCAGTTTCACCAACTATACTTAAGTTTAGCCTCAGCTAAGTTCAACTTTTTCACAAATTTTTTTTTCACAATTTCAAAATTGTTTTGCAAAATATAATCAGCTATTTTCTACCGACGGCTTAAGTATAACTTAAGTCACACATTTTCCGATGTTAATCAAATGCATTTTCCGAGCTTATATTTAAGTTTAACTTAAGTATATTAGTTGAAACTGGCCCTTAGTCGCCAAAAAGTTTATCGAGCAAACGAAAAAATTTTTCCAAGTTATGTTTCAATAATTGTATGGTTTTTCTATAAAAGCGGCAACTATAGGTCTGTTTCCGTACGTATTTCAGTTAAATTTCGAGAAATAGAGAGTTATTTGATTATCTGTCAAAATGAGAAAATTTGTTAAAAAGTACGGAAACGCTTTCAAATAAGTTTCAAGCACAATAGCTGTTTTTTAATTTAATAAAATTTAATTTCTATGTTTTTGTGTGTAAAACACTTTCGTCAGCTTTCATTTTGGTTATTTTAACTATTTCATTTAATTTGCATAATTTTTTTCACAACACAATGGAAAAATTTAATTTTATCACTTTGACAATCAGCTGTTGGAAGCTTGAGATTCGTGCCCGAAGAAATTTTTAAAGTAAAGTTTGAGTAATAGAGAGCGACAAAAAGTAATATTTTGCTTGTTCTTCTTCTTTCTCGTGCTGGGAAAATTGTGTAAAGAAACGATTTCGAGTAACTTCAAGTTACCTGAAGTGAGTACGGAAAGAGACCTTATGGCTGATTAGTCAATAGTAATGCATGTAATCAAAATTATTTTGTACACAATTCTTTTACGAAATGCTAAAAGTTTTTTTTTATGAAAATTTCGATGAAGACTATTTAATAAATGGAATAAACAAGATCGATGAAATAGTCCTTTAATTTAAAACAATTACTTGTTGTTTTAACTTTTAGTACTGAAAACCTTAACAGTATCGGGTACATTTTCAGAACCGAGTTTGAAGCATTTTAATTCTGAAAATTTATACAGCACTAGTTGTCAAAGCTTAGAAATATAAGATAAATTGTCAAAAAATTTAAAGACAAAGCAGTCAGCTTCATATAAAACCTTCATCAAGATGGATTAATTGTCCTTAATGAACGTCACGCCGGTCGCAAAGCCATCATCGTCAAGACCCCGAGAATGCATTCGGTCTTAGTGTGTTAGCTGGAATGCAAAGGTACCCACGTAAGGTAACGAAGCAGATAGCCAAGAGCAAGGTGAAGAAGAAGCCTAAGATAATACTTTCCTAATAGTCGACAACTACAACCATCGGATGTCAACTCGCTACACCGCTTATAACATTACTTTAGACAAAATATCAGCTAAGGAAAGATACCGCGAAGAGGAAAAAAATTACCGTCTCCAGACTCGCGTAAAATTGGAATCAACATACAAGAAAATCAAAATCAAGTGGATCTTCTGTGCCCACAACAAAGAGAAATTCTGTGTCCGCGGGTGTATTTGAACTTTTTCTACTAATTTTAACTTAGCTAAGTCTACATTTTTGTAATATGTAAAAAAAAGCATAGAACTTAAAAATTCCAAAGTAAAGGAAAACATAAACTTGAGAAAAACAAATAAAATCGATTGACTTATTACTTCATTCATTGTTGTTTTTATTTCTACTCATCGTCAGGAACTCTGATATTTGAAAATTTATTGTAATTTTATCAGATTTGTTTTTTTTTACTTTTTTAACATTTAAAAATAATGCTTTCAAGTTTTGAAAAACATTCTTAAGCGACTATGTGGTCTTTTTTGTCTACTCGCTTGGTAGAGAATAGCTTATATTATTAAAAAGTTATTTGTTTATTAACATTTTCATTTTCGGTGCCGGTAGACCTTTCCGAGGAAGTGCCCATATATACACTAATTTAGAAGAATCGATCTAGAACCTTAATTTAAGATAATTACAATTTTATAAGCAATACTCATAATTATTGAAATAAAACAAATTTTCAGCTTGAACTTATTGGAAAAATAAATGATACATTCAACACAACAATTGGAACGGACGAAGAAAGCTTCAAAGTTAAAACCCTAAAATCATATAGGCCTACTCCCAATAAGAACACTCAATTAAATAGAGATGTCTTAATGGTGGAGAAAACCAACAATCAAAGAAATATGGCCTTCATTTGCAAATTTTTTGATGCAGAATTTTATATGGACACGCAATACATTGATCAGACGGTCAATACAACATTTCCAAAAATATCTTTATTGGAAGATATGCTCAGAGTTTTATATGAAAAAGAAAATAATGCGTGCGATTTAAATTTCAAAACTACGAGAATAAACAAACATTCGTTTACATCATATGCTTATTGCAATGATGTAAGTTGCTGCACATTTGTTTTTAGAGGAGAAGAAAATAATAAGATAAAAGTCTTCCGTTCAAAAGAAATGATAACGCATACAATTTCAGGCACAAAAACGCATCAGTTGAGATCTCTTCAACGATATGTAACAAAATCCGAAATTATAAAAGACTCTGCTGTTGTTTATCGTAAAAAAAAATTAAATCAACACTCCCAATCCTTGAGGGCGGTGGGAAAAATGCAGGGGCCTTACTCTGTAACGTGAATCGAAAAGTTATGCGATTCGAAAATTAAATGCGATTCGAAAGTTAAATCGCACTGTGTTACTCTTTTGCATTCGTGACATTGATTTAACTTATCGTTTCATCAAATATTCAGTTAAAGTTCGTATTACTGACTTTTAAACGCCAAAAATGCGAAAATAAGTGTAAAGAAACAGAAGATACGTCAAAATATTGAATTCGAAAATCGATTTGCAGAGTATCATAATTCCGAATTCGAACAATTTAACTTTCGAATCGCGTTACAGAGTAAGGCCCCAGAACGTTCGATCACTTTCCTACTATCGAACTTTAAAGGCGGAAGCTAGTAGCGAATTTGATTATCATAAAGACCCTTTTATTGATGCGTATGTAATGATGCAAACAACATATAAAAATTATATACAACATTTAGCTGCGAATTTGGAAGTGTATCTTTTCTCAAAAGAGCAAATAAATATTCTCCAGGAAAACAATTATTTAATATTAAAAGAAAGTAACTATACTTTGCATATAGATGCAACAGGGTGCACAGTTAAAAAATTACCTTGCGCTTCTAAAAGGATTCTTTCTTACGCAATTGTTGCCCACATCGCATCCCATCAAATTGTGTTTCCAGTTGCGGATGCAATTTTATCTAAACACACAACATACGACATATCTAAATTTTTGCATTCACTAAAGGAGTATTGCCATGATCAAAAATTGAAATGGCCAATTTGCAATAGAATAATTACTGATGTTAGTTTTGCGATTATAAATGCAATTCTACAAGAATTTAATACAATGCGCAATACACTGGATTATTTGGAAGCTTGCGCCCTGTGTTTAGAGAAACCATAAAAAAAAATTCCATTTGTAGTGATTCAGTTTTGCGTTAGCCATTATTCGAAAATAATATGCAGTGATATCGACAAAATAGTCGATATTGAAAATATAAGCTTACGGTCATTTTTACGAGAAGCTTTGGGAATGGCTTTTAATTTAACTTCCCTCAGTGCTTGCGAAGAGTGGTTTAAGCACTTATGCTTAATTTTGATGTCACCAGCCTTCACTGCAGAAGTCAGCCAAAGCGCATCTATATTAATGGATGTTTCAAAAATTACGAAAGGCGACGATATAAATCCGATGAAGAATGACCATGAAAATTCAAAATGTACTGGTCAAGATCTTGAATCAATCGCTATGGGCAGTCCATTCCGCAAAAAGTTTCAACATATTTATGACGAATCACAACAAAAATATGATGGAAACTTCCACGAAGTAACCAGCCAATTCTTCTGCCCAAAAATGTGTTTGTTCATTTTAGAAAAATACATAGCGTTTTTACCTATGTGGACAAATATTTTAGGCCACAAATTTGATTCGAAGAGACCCAGCAATGGTGCAATAGAGGCCCATTTTAAAACCTTGAAAACACATTTGCTGAATTCGGAAACCCAAAAACTTGGGAGATATATACGAAGCTTATCAAAATATACTAAGTCCATGAATAAATTAATCAGAATAAAGTTTGAAAACAAAATTAAAGCACCATTGCAACATGGAGCTATTATCAAAAGTGCGAAACCTATCAAAACAGTAAAAAAATCTGACAAATCATTTATCCTCGGAACTGATTCAAAAACAAAAAGCTATGAATTAGTGGAACAGTGGAACAAAAAGAGGAAGCTGGAAAAAATTCGGCATGGCCTATTCCCAGGTGAATTTAAAAGTATGAAAAAAGCCCAAGAAGATTTGGAAACAGAAAATTTTGCGATAGAGGAAGATAGACCGGAAACAAACGATCATAATTATTTATCAGAGACGGGAATAACATGCAACAATATATTTGTTAATAATCGTGGCCACATTAAACAGTTTGTCGCAAAATGTAAGGACGAATTCTACATTTTTAAAATGTATAAGATATATAGCTCCTTCCACGGAAAAACTCCGCATGTAGATTATTTTATTACCATAAGCGATTTGGAATCAATTCATGGAAATAATTGGCTAACAAATAATATAATAGATGCATGTATACATATTTTAGCTTATGAATCCAAAAACCAAACTTTTGTATTACCCTGCCAAATGGAAAGCTATTGCTTCAATAATGAATTAATTTTAATTGAAGCCTTTAAAAAAAATTGCCAAACATTAATTATACCCCAGCTCTACGGAAGGCACTTCTATTTAATTATTTTAAACTTTAAAACATTTTCTGTAATTTGCCTGGATCCATTTGATGATAAGGAAAATATTGATAAATTTGTTCACTACTACATCAATATTTTAAATTCTAAATATAAACAAATATGGAAGGAAAAAAAAATCATTCACGACAAACAACAAGATGGATTTAACTGCGGAGTTTTTATCATACAATTCACGGAAAGGTATTTAAAAAACGAATCACTGGTCGACCTTATACCAGCATCACTGTTTCGAGAAGCAATTTATTTAAAACTATTTCTAAATTCCGATGACATGAGTGCCATATGTCTTCACTGTGCATCTAAAATAACGACAAAGATTTTTGTTGAATGCGAATCATGCAAAAGAAAAATTTGCAAATTGTGCGCAATAGGAAAATATAAAGTAAAAGACACAGAACTAATTGATTATATAAAGGATTTTAAAATTTTCATTTGTAAATTTTGTACTTTTGTCAAAGTCGACTGAAATTATAAAAGAAAGAAAACTTGAATAATGCAAGGTAACGCAAGTTGGAATTAAAAAAAAGAAGGAAAATTGAAGCATTTAAGCAAACTTTAATGAGAAAGTTTCAGTCGATTTAAGTTCAGTCAAAAAAAAAAGGATCAGCAATACTCCACAATGTCACAAAGTAGCAAATTCTGAGTACAATGCTACAAATTAACAAGAAAGCGGAACACATTTTATAATTTAACCTATCAGCAGCGAGGAAGAAGGTTAAGCATTGCACAAATCACATCAACGGACAATGATTATGTGAAACATCTAGACTCAGAACAATAACGTAAGTATAAAATTAACAACCTTTACCATTTCGCAATTTTCATAATTCTTATGTATTCTTCTATAGATTTATCACTGAGCAACGTTCACAAATATTTTATATGTTCTATAGACTTCACACCGAGAAACAAAACCACAAAATTAAGGACATATTAATGCAAACAAGCATAGTAAAACAACGTTAGTAATAAAATAATTAATTAAAATACTAAATAGTTAACATAAACATTCTTTAAATGTATTCTTAAGATGTTCACTAAGCAACATACCACAAAATTCAGGCCATACTAATGCAAACAAAACACAAGAAAACAACGTAAGTATTACAAATAAATTTATTTACTTTTCGACAGTTAACAAAAATATTCCATATTTTCTAAAGATTTTCAACCGAGCAATAAAACCACCAACAAAGAACATATTTATGCAAACATTAATTTAAAACAACATTAGTAATGCAAAAATTAAATAAACTATTCCATAATTAACATAAATATTATATATATATATTCTTCTTTAGATGTATCACCAAAAAACAAACCGGAAAATTTAGGGCATATAAATGTTAACATACATAGCATACACAGGAAAGCACGTAGGTATTACAATGAATTGCACTAACTATTCAAAAATTTTCACAAATATTCTATATGTTCTATAGACTTCACATCGAGAAACAAAACCACAAAATTAAGGACATATTAATGCAAACAAACATAGTAAAACAACGTTAGTAATAAAATAATTTATTAAAATACTCCATAATTGACATAAACATTCTTTACATGTATTCTTAAGATGTTCACTAAGCATCATACCACAAAATTCAGACCATACTTATGAAAACAAACACAAGAAAAAAACGTAAGTGTTACAAATAAATTTATTTACTTTTCGACAGTTAACAAAATTATTCCATATTTTCTACAGATTTTCAACCGAGCAATAAAACCACCAAATTAAGGACATATTAATGCAATTATACATATCAACACAACGTAAGTATTGATAATAGTTAAATACTTAAACTATTTCATAATCAACTTTATATTCTATATACTACGTTAAAGATGTATAACTGAGCAGCATAAACACCAAATTCAAGGCATATTAATATACTACAGATATGAATAGTACAACGTAAATATTTAACATACTTATTTCAAACTATTTCACAGTTCATGTTAATAATAACAGATATATTCTTCTAAGGGACGCAAAGACAACACAAGAAAAATCTCATGAGCAGCAATATATTTAATAAAGCAACTTACGGGCGTATATATGCAAATATAATAGAGCAATGTAAGTATGCAAAAAATTTTTTTTTCACAGATTTAAAAAACATATATTCTTCTGCAGGTTTATCACTAAATCTTTAAAAAAATGTGATGTTTTTATAAAATTTAAAATGGGTGCAATAGGCCTACAGGGGAACCGAACACCCAAACAAAAAAAATCGGTAACGCACCAAAATGCATACCTCAGGGGTGGTGTGGAAAATGCAAATTATCGCTGATAACACTATGTGCCACTGTTCTTGAACATGGCATCCCACTATTGTTTTCTTATAGATTTGGGATCTCTAAATACCATTAAAATTTTTAATGGTTACTTTTCTTAAAAAAAAATTTAAAGTTTTTCTCGCTTTTTTTCAAATATAGTCGCATTCATTTAAATATATTTTGTATAATACTTGTTCGATTTATAAACAAGCCTATCAAATTAAGCCCAATTTACATTTAGATGCGGAGTTGTTTCCCTATTAAAAGAAATATTTTGAAACTATTAATTTTTCACATAAAAATTCATAAAAATCAAAAACTTCAAAAAGTGGCTAATTTTACTTTTGATCCCAAAAATAAATTTTTAGTAAAGAAAAAAAGCTAACGTCGGAATAAATTCGTTAAAACATAAGGTGAGGAGATGCATTTGAGTATAGATGCTAAGATTCGACATTTTTGTCGAATCTATAGTATAAGACTATATTTGAAAAAAGCGAGAAAAACTTAAACCTATTTTTTTTTTAAGAAACGTAACCATAAACAATTTTTTTTTTTGTTAATTTCGTGTTTAGAGACCCAAAATCTATAAGAAAAATATAATATGATGCCGTGTACAGAAATTTTTGATTTTGGCTAAATTCCTAGGACTCAGTGAGCACATGAAAAGATGAACAAAATTTAATGCAATTAATCTTCACATTCTTTTTTCTAGTGGTACTGAAACAACTTGGAACGAAAAAAACTCATCTCTTAAAATAATGCAAGCAGCAGTGATGGAAAAATTAGATGGTTTGTTTATATCTTTTAAAATAATTTTCGAAATTAAAAACACTTCTATTTAAGCAATTATGTCGAAGATTCAATCAAGAACAGATAGATCATGTTGCGAATGAGCATGCGTATTAGCAGGAGCCAAAAAAAAAACTGAAGTAGTCCTTTAACATTTTATTTTGTTTATTTGTATTTTTAGTAGTTTAAATATTCAAACAAATATTAGATTCTATTTAAGATCTGCACGTCCTCTGTAATGACCACAAATCTAACAAAGTTTGGAAGTGAAGGTGACGAAAGGTCAAGGAGACTGGAGCTCTAATTAAATTGCCAGCAGCAAAAACAAATTGCTTACCTTTTGGATAAAGGGTGATTTTTCAATTCACTTCGCAAAATCCTCATGCGTTTCTCAACTTCGTGTGGCAAATCTGTGCCCAGGTGAATGTTCCGTCGCAATCAGTTCAAAAGGATGAGTCTCGATCTGGTGACAAAGCCCAATGTAGATCCATCTACAAGGATATAAAAAAGAAGTGCTCAACTGTCATTGTGAAAGTGCCACAGAGACAATGTAGCTGTCAGCGATCCGAAGGGCTCCATGATTGCTCGACGAAGTCTGGATTCAGATGGTTTTATTACTGATCCTTAAAAAAACCGCGTGGTCCCAGGTTGCGCTCGATAATGCTTTTAATTTTTAAAATTATCGCTGAAGTGTTATTTTAAGTAATGATTTACTTTTGTTTGTAATTATTTTTTATAATGACAAATAAATATTGAAGAATATTAATAGTTGCTATTAAAATATTAAACAAACTATTAATGTTTTGTTAAAGTATTGTGATTAATATCTTAGCTGCTGCCACCATATTGTATCAGGGATGCCTTAAAGCATAATTGAACTATATAAATTATGTGTTGCCATAAAATTTGCGAGGAATTATGTTCTAAATGTATGTGCAGTTTTAATTACTTTTTGCAGAAGTTATATATTTTAATAGTTTCTTTTAACATTAGAGATAATTAAGTTCTTGTAAAATCTTTTTTAGCAACATTGATGGTATTTTTTCAGAATCGAGGTGGACATTTTGCTGGTGGAGAAATTTTATAAAGAATTTTTTACATTTTAATATACATATATTATATATTAATAAATATTTTTACGGGGAAAATAAAACTGACAAGAAGGTAATGAATATAACAAAAATTACGCAATACAATAGGGGTATTCCCAATTATGGGCAAACAGCCTTGTAACGTGGCATTTGCAAAATATTGTCGACACAACATCAAAAAATATATTTATGCATTTGCCCGTTTGTTTGCCCGAAATTTGTAACACTAAAATCCTTATGTAATAAAGTCTTGCACGCCAATCAATCAGCTGTCACCATATATACAAACGCCACCTCAGCAATGTACAAGTTAAATTTCAGCTTCATCGTAATCAAGTGCTGTTATGTGATTATCTGGGTAAGCGATGGTTTCGTTGAATGTTTTTCCACGTGCTAACAGTTGATAGCAAATATTTATTAGGACATACATTTGCAAAGCTATACGACAGTAACTGAGAATAGCCCTAATAAAATTAAGTTTAAACCCATTAATACCCTAATAACAAACCATCTAATTATTTTAATATTACATTTTCATGAAACTAATAAATTTTATAAATGATATTAATTTATTCTTAAGCCAATGCATACAGACATGTTTCAATCATTTATTGTGACATGAAAAATAATGCTTAGTCATCTACATAATAAAATGTTTATACTAAGTACATTGCAGCCCTGCCAATGGCAATGCAGCCAACCTAAATTCTTGAATGCATTGTTTTCAAGGTTTTTCTTGAAAATATATATGTGCATAAATTTATACAAATGTACGCAATGATGAGAAATCATAATACTCCGTAATGATAATTATTAACTAAAAACAAACAACAAGTATATTTAAAATGGCATCATGGCTTAGATGAATGACCCGCGGCTATAAGGTCGTTGGATCGATACCCGCAGTTAAAATTTTATATTCATGAAAATTGTATTTTTTCTTATTTTTATTATTTTCATAATTAAATTCTAAGAAAAAAAAACTTCGCTGCTGTATTTTAGGTAAAATTTTGTATTATAAACCGGTTTTACCAATACCTTAACATCTGAATGTTTTCAAGGTCTTTGCCAAGCTTATCCACATATCAAATATCAAAGAAATAGTAAATATATCGAAAACAAAAATGACTTCCGATATATTATGTAAATATAAATAAAAAGATAGACGTATATTCAATAACCAGATAGTCTAGTGGTTTAAGAGCTGAACTCTTATCGATGCGACGCGGGTTCGAATCCCAACATGGTCGAAGAATATATTTACGAAATATTTTATTTCATGTTTTTAGAATATTTTTTTTAGTACTTTATTTATTGTTATTTAGTTAGTTGTAGATACTAATTTTTTATCTTAGAGGTAATGAATATATATTTTTAATTTATAACAAATATTACGCTCTACAAATACGGTTGTCGATGTTATTTTGCCATGTTGGTACAGACCTTAAATTTCCCAATTTTTTATAATTATTTTGTAATTATATTTTTTACTTATTTCTAAAAAATGGTATCCTTAAAACAAAGAAAAATATGAAAAGAGTCGAACAATAACAAAAAATATAATATTAATTTTATGAAAGTATGTATTTCATTTATAACAACCAAGAATAAACAAACAAATTTTAATATACTTTGATAACAAAATTGAAAAATTTGGTTTATATAAAAAGATACTGCTGTATGCTTGGATATTCATAAATTCAATACTTACCCAATAATTCACAACATTCACAGTCATATTTCCAAGACGGGAAAAATAATTGTAAAAGATGGCATACTCCGATTTTACGCACCATCGGGGGTTTGACCGAGGCAGTTTGCCACCCATATAGAGGCAAATTGGCCATAGAAAAGTGTTTCGTTCATAGCTTCCGTGCAAAATATATTCTGGTAGGAGCACATATACCAAAAAATCGAGAAAAATCATAGAATTTGTTTGGCATACTTCGATATGACGCACCATCGAAGGTTTGGCCACTATCGGTCCTAATCCTGTCCAGAACCTAATGATGAAGCCATTTCCTTCTATAACTTCTATACTAAATGTTTCCCAGAAGTGACAGTCGCAACGTTATGACGGGAAAAATATTTGTAAAAAGATGGAACACACCAATTTTACGCACCATCGAAGGTTTGACCGAGGCAGCTTGCCATCCATATAGAGGCAAATTGGCCATAGAAAAGTGTTTCGTTCATAGCTTCCGTGCAAAATATATTCTGGTAGGAGCACATATACCAAAAAATCGAGAAAAATCATAGAATTTGTTTGGCATACTTCGATATGACGCACCATCGAAGGTTTGGCCACTATCGGTCCTAATCCTGTCCAGAACCTAATGATGAAACCATTTCCTTCTATAACTTCTATACTAAATGTTTCCCAGAAGTGACAGTCGCAACGTTATGACGGGAAAAATATTTGTAAAAAGATGGAACACACCAATTTTACGCACCATCGAAGGTTTGACCGAGGCAGCTTGCCATCCATATAGAGGCAAATTGGCCATAGAAAAGTGTTTCGTTCATAGCTTCCGTGCAAAATATATTCTGGTAGGAGCACATATACCAAAAAATCGAGAAAAATCATAGAATTTGTTTGGCATACTTCGATATGACGCACCATCGAAGGTTTGGCCACTATCGGTCCTAATCCTGTCCAGAACCTAATGATGAAACCATTTCCTTCTATAACTTCTATACTAAATGTTTCCCAGAAGTGACAGTCGCAACGTTATGACGGGAAAAATATTTGTAAAAAGATGGAACACACCAATTTTACGCACCATCGAAGGTTTGACCGAGGCAGCTTGCCATCCATATAGAGGCAAATTGGCCATAGAAAAGTGTTTCGTTCATAGCTTCCGTGCAAAATATATTCTGGTAGGAGCACATATACCAAAAAATCGAGAAAAATCATAGAATTTGTTTGGCATACTTCGATATGACGCACCATCGAAGGTTTGGCCACTATCGGTCCTAATCCTGTCCAGAACCTAATGATGAAACCATTTCCTTCTATAACTTCTATACTAAATGTTTCCCAGAAGTGACAGTCGCAACGTTATGACGGGAAAAATATTTGTAAAAAGATGGAACACACCAATTTTACGCACCATCGAAGGTTTGACCGAGGCAGCTTGCCATCCATATAGAGGCAAATTGGCAATAGAAAAGTGTTTCTTTCATAGCTTCCGTGCAAAATATATTCTGGTAGGAGCACATATATCAAAAAATCGAGAAAAATCATAGAATTTGTTTGGCATACTTCGATATGACGCACCATCGAAGGTTTGGCCACTATCGGTCCTAATCCTGTCCAGAACCTAATGATGAAACCATTTCCTTCTATAACTTCTATACTAAATGTTTCCCAGAAGTGACAGTCGCAACGTTATGACGGGAAAAATATTTGTAAAAAGATGGAACACACCAATTTTACGCACCATCGAAGGTTTGACCGAGGCAGCTTGCCATCCATATAGAGGCAAATTGGCCATAGAAAAGTGTTTCGTTCATAGCTTCCGTGCAAAATATATTCTGGTAGGAGCACATATACCAAAAAATCGAGAAAAATCATAGAATTTGTTTGGCATACTTCGATATGACGCACCATCGAAGGTTTGGCCACTATCGGTCCTAATCCTGTCCAGAACCTAATGATGAAACCATTTCCTTCTATAACTTCTATACTAAATGTTTCCCAGAAGTGACAGTCGCAACGTTATGACGGGAAAAATATTTGTAAAAAGATGGAACACACCAATTTTACGCACCATCGAAGGTTTGACCGAGGCAGCTTGCCACCCATATAGAGGCAAATTGGCCATAGACAAGTGTTTCGTTCATAGCTTCCGTGCAAAATATATTCTGGTAGGAGCACATATACCAAAAAATCGAGAAAAATCATAGAATTTGTTTGGCATACTTCGATATGACGCACCATCGAAGGTTTGGCCACTATCAGTCCTAATCCTGTCCAGAACCTAATGATGAAACCATTTCCTTCTATAACTTCTATACTAAATGTTTCCCAGAAGTGACAGTCGCAACGTTATGACGGGAAAAATATTTGTAAAAAGATGGAACACACCAATTTTACGCACCATCGAAGGTTTGACCGAGGCAGCTTGCCATCCATATAGAGGCAAATTGGCCATAGAAAAGTGTTTCGTTCATAGCTTCCGTGCAAAATATATTCTGGTAAGAGCACATATACCAAAAAATCTAGAAAAATCATAGAATTTTTTTGGCATACTTCGATATGACGCACCATCGAAGGTTTGGCCACTATCGGTCCTAATCCTGTCCAGAACCTAATGATGAAACCATTTCCTTCTATAACTTCTATACTAAATGTTTCCCAGAAGTGACAGTCGCAACGTTATGACGGGAAAAATATTTGTAAAAAGATGGAACACACCAATTTTACGCACCATCGAAGGTTTGACCGAGGCAGCTTGCCACCCATATAGAGGCAAATTGGCCATAGAAAAGTGTTTCGTTCATAGCTTCCGTGCAAAATATATTCTGGTAGGAGCACATATACCAAAAAATCGAGAAAAATCATAGAATTTGTTTGGCATACTTCGATATGACGCACCATCGAAGGTTTGGCCACTATCGGTCCTAATCCTGTCCAGAACCTAATGATGAAACCATTTCCTTCTATAACTTCTATACTAAATGTTTCCCAGAAGTGACAGTCGCAACGTTATGACGGGAAAAATATTTGTAAAAAGATGGAACACACCAATTTTACGCACCATCGAAGGTTTGACCGAGGCAGCTTGCCATCCATATAGAGGCAAATTGGCCATAGAAAAGTGTTTCGTTCATAGCTTCCGTGCAAAATATATTCTGGTAAGAGCACATATACCAAAAAATCTAGAAAAATCATAGAATTTGTTTGGCATACTTCGATATGACGCACCATCGAAGGTTTGGCCACTATCGGTCCTAATCCTGTCCAGAACCTAATGATGAAGCCATTTCCTTCTATAACTTCTATACTAAATGTTTCCCAGAAGTGACAGTCGCAACGTTATGACGGGAAAAATATTTGTAAAAAGATGGAACACACCAATTTTACGCACCATCGAAGGTTTGACCGAGGCAGCTTGCCATCCATATAAAGGCAAATTGGCCATAGAAAAGTGTTTCTTTCATAGCTTCCGTGCAAAATATATTCTGGTAGGAGCACATATACCAAAAAATCGAGAAAAATCATAGAATTTGTTTGGCATACTTCGATATGACGCACCATCGAAGGTTTGGCCACTATCGGTCCTAATCCTGTCCAGAACCTAATGATGAAACCATTTCCTTCTATAACTTCTATACTAAATGTTTCCCAGAAGTGACAGTCGCAACGTTATGACGGGAAAAATATTTGTAAAAAGATGGAACACACCAATTTTACGCACCATCGAAGGTTTGACCGAGGCAGCTTGCCATCCATATAGAGGCAAATTGGCAATAGAAAAGTGTTTCTTTCATAGCTTCCGTGCAAAATATATTCTGGTAGGAGCACATATATCAAAAAATCGAGAAAAATCATAGAATTTGTTTGGCATACTTCGATATGACGCACCATCGAAGGTTTGGCCACTATCGGTCCTAATCCTGTCCAGAACCTAATGATGAAGCCATTTCCTTCTATAACTTCTATACTAAATGTTTCCCAGAAGTGACAGTCGCAACGTTATGACGGGAAAAATATTTGTAAAAAGATGGAACACACCAATTTTACGCACCATCGAAGGTTTGACCGAGGCAGCTTGCCATCCATATAGAGGCAAATTGGCCATAGAAAAGTGTTTCGTTCATAGCTTCCGTGCAAAATATATTCTGGTAAGAGCACATATACCAAAAAATCGAGAAAAATCATAGAATTTGTTTGGCATACTTCGATATGACGCACCATCGAAGGTTTGGCCACTATCGGTCCTAATCCTGTCCAGAACCTAATGATGAAATTAATATTTTCACTGGAACTTCTATACCAAATGTTTCCCAGAAGTGACAGTCACTTCGTTATGATGGGAAAATAATTTGTAAAAGGATTGCATACTCTGACTTGACGCACCATCGAAGGTTTGGCCACTATCGATCCTAATCCTGTCCAGAACCTTATGATGAAGTCATTTCCTACTATAACTTCTATACTTTATGTTTCTTTGAAATGGCAATCACATTGCTATGACAGGAAAAATGTTCTTAAGAATATGGTTTACTCGTGGGTTACACACCATCGAAGGTTTGGCCACTATAGACTCTAATCCTCTCCACTGCGTACTAGTGAAGCCATAATCGTTTCTTTAATGTCCTCAAAAGAAAGTTTCCACAAGAGATAGTAATAGAAAAATATCACAGTAATTATTTATTTTGAAATGGCTTACTTAGATTTTGGAATTTATTTACAGTTTGGGCAATAAACGATGAAATCTGTTCCAAATCCTCTGCTAATGATCATTATTAGCGTTAATTAATCGTTTTTAATACATCATTTCAGCCTCTGAATTTCCCCTCCATTCGTTGCTAAAATTTTTGACAGCTCCAGCAACGTTGCTATTTTAGCGCTGGTCTTTTCGTTCGGTGTGCGTACGTTTGATGACAGCTAAAAAAGTGGATTAGTGAAATTTTTACCTTAAATTTTGTGAAAATGGCAAAAAAGAAAAGTGAAGAATATGCCGGAGATAGCGGTGAAGACAGTGATTATGCGGAGGAACCTAATTTCGAAGACCCTTATGGCTTTGTGGACAAAATATCCGATGAAGGTGAGTGTCATTTGCCAGCAAAGCAGCAGCATGCGCGACAAGACAACTAATGCAAATTTTTGTAACATAACCTTAAAAAAGCAGTGAAATCATAGCTAAATTAAAAACAAAATTTCGCAAATTATAATGCCTCAAATTTACTAAACTGAATTTCACTTATTTATGCCTTCGCAGAATTGATGCCAGATATGCTGGCGCAACGACCTTGTGAAACTGATGGTGTTGAAAGTGTTGTTGTTGTCGACAATATGCCAATCGTTGAACCCAACCGTCTGGATAAACTAAAGTTCGTTATACAGAAGCTTTTCTCGACCTGCGGTGAAATTGTCAATGTTGTCTATCCGGTTGATGATAATGGCAGTACCAAGGGTTATGCTTTTATGGAATACAAGAATGCTAGCATGGCTGAGGAAGCTGTCAAGACACTTAACGGTCATAGGCTGGACAAGACCCATACATTTGCCGTCAATTTATTCACAGATTTTCAGAAGTAAGTAGGAAAAGAATGTGATTTTTGCTCATAATAATGTTGTAACTCTCTTTTAAAGGTATGAAAACATACCCGAGAAATGGGAACCACCAACGCAACAATCCTTTAAGTTGCAAAATGATCTTTACAACTTTGTCAACGATCCAGATGCCTATGATCAATATTGCGTGGCAGCTGAAACTGCGCCCAATAGCGTGCAGGTTGGTTTTTGGCAAAACACTCTGCCAGAGGCCACTGAATTGGAGACGCGAGAACGCTTCACCGACACCTTCGTCAAGTGGTCACCACTTGGCACTTATGTGGTTACTTTCCACAAGCCTGGTGTTGCCATTTGGGGTGGCAGCAGCTTTCAAAAGATACAAAAGTTTCCGCATCCAGGCACACAGTTTGTTGAATTTTCGCCTTGCGAAAATTACTTGGTAACCTATGGACCCACACCAACAGGCCAAAAGGTAATCATCTGGGATATACGCACTGGTGCTGAAAAGCGTTCCTTTGTGGCTGATGGCATGTCGGTTTTATCAATGTTCCGCTGGTCACATGATGACAAGTTTGTGGCGCGCATGGGTGAGAACTCGATACACATCTATGAGACGCCCTCATTCTTCCTGCTCGAATTGAAATCCATCAAGATACCCGGCATACGTGGTTTCTCCTGGTCGCCAACTGATAATATAATTGCCTATTGGGTGGAAGAGCATAATCAAATACCAGCTCGTGTCACACTCATGGATATACCCAAGAAGCGTGAACTACGTAATAAGAATTTGTTCCATGTGGCTGACTGCAAATTGCATTGGCAAAAGTCCGGCGATTATTTGTGCGTCAAAGTCGATCGTTACTCAAAGTTGAAGAAGGATAAAAAGGAACTGGATGTCAAGTTTTTGGGCATGTTCTATAACTTTGAAATCTTCCATATGCGTGAAAAGGAAATTCCCGTCGATTCGGTAGAAATACGTGAGTTGATTTTGGCTTTTGCCTGGGAACCAATTGGTAACAAGTTTGCCATAATACACGGCGAACCGAATAATTCCAATGTCAGCTACTATGAGGTTAACAAAGGTGTTAAGCCTACGCTGGTCAAGCGTTTGGAAAAGAAATCCTGCACTCATCTCTTCTGGTCGCCACGTGGACAGTTTATTGTGATGGCCAATCTTACAATGGGAACCTTTGAGTTTGTCGACACTACAAACGATTACATAATCACCGCCTCACCCGATCATTTCCGCGCCTCTGAGGTTGAATGGGATCCCACTGGTCGCTATGTTGTCACTGGAGTGTCATCATGGAAGGTTAAGGAGGATACCGGTTTCAATATGTACACTTTCCAGGGACGCATCATCAAACGCACCATTCTCAAGAACTTTGTGCAGTATCTGTGGCGACCACGGCCACCCACTTTGCTGCCCATAGAGCAGCAGAAAGAAATCAAGAAAAATCTTAAGAAATACTATCCAGTATTCGAACAGAAGGATCGCCTGCGTTTGACACGTGCCTCCAAGGAGCTGTTGGAGAAACGTTCACAATTACGCGAACAATTTATGGAATATCGCACCAAACGCATTGCAGATTGGAAGGAGCAGAAGAGCAGGCGTCTGCAGCTTAGAAATCGTAAGTGTCAACTTACATTATATATTTTTGTTTTTACACTAACTTTGTTATTTCCTTAACACAACAGATATCGATACAGATTGCTTGGAAACTGAAGATGTGGATGAGGAGATTGTTGAATTTTTGATCAAGGAAGAAATAACTGTGCTCGAGTAGTCAACTAACAGCTACGAGTTAATTTCGAACTTCCACCTGAGGAAGATTCAAATGCGCTTGTGTTAACAATTTGCAGTTGTTTACTTTTTTCAACATAACAACATTTTACAGCTGCAACAAAAAAACAATCACAATAATATCTGTAGATTCATAATATAAAAACAAAATATACACGAAAGGAAAGAAAATTGCGCAAGAAAAATAAAAACGAAAGAAAACAAGTTTTGAAAATTTTTATAATCACAACTATTTATATAGTTTCGATAAAAAGGACATTAAAAAAAGATAAAAGTAAAACAAAAAAAGTGCGTGCATTAAGCTGTTAAAACTTTGCTTTATTAAAAAAAAAATATTCTTTATTTCAGTGTTTTTTGTATTTCGTTCAATTCATTCTTCAACTCCACTTGAAATTGTAATTTTTTAATTTACTCACTTTTAGTTTGTTAGGCTTACTAATTCATGCATTTTAATTTTTATAACTAAAGTCAAACGCAAGAAAAGGAACTATTCATACATATTCAAATTATTAACACATTTTCGTAAACATATTAAATTCAACACTTAAAGGCTTGCAAAATTTGAATAAACTTTATATAGTAAATATGACAAATATTGCTTTTGTAAGCATTAAGAAGTTTCTTAACAAGCTGAAATTTGAAAATGCAATTTATTCGCTTGCTGCCAAAAAGAACTTTAAAAGGGTTTTTAATAAATATTGGAAGAGAAAAAAAGTATTTTATTCAGCTCTTAGTTGCCAATTTGAGTTAAACAGTTACATTGACTTAAACACATCTTTACAAAAATAGTTTTTAAATTTTTATTTTATTTATTTACACTTGGTACAAGTGAGATAAGAAAAATCCATATGGATAGTATATTATTTTTATAGGCATGTATATGAACAGCCAATGAAAATTCTACATCTTTGTTGGAGTTTAAATGCAGTCCCGTCGACTTGATGCGCTCCGATATGCTAGATAGATTTGTGTAGGCAAAATTTAAAGTAAAGCCATACAGCTAAAACGGATTTATAATTATATTAAAGAATAGCGTTAAATTACTAAAATGTTCTCTATACAAACCACATAATTTGGAAATTCTGCTGCTAACTGCTTTGCATATCGACTTTCTTCATGATCTTGTATATTATTGCTAACAAACGTGGCAACCTTTTCCAATTCTTGTAGTATATTTTGCAAACGCATTTGAAAAGCCCTTAAAAATAATTTCGAGTTAAATTTGTTTGACTTTTAGAAAGGAATTATAGCAAAAACACCAACCTATTCCATATAGTTTTTCTCATTGCACGCCAAGTGCTGATTTTCTTCATGATTTTGCGTTCAATATTTTTACGCAATTCTACAGTTGTAAAAGTCTGTTTATAGGCATAATTCAATTGCTGCACACCGCCTGTGGGAGCAGGATTTTTCCTATTGAATGCCAGTAGCCAACAAGCCGAATCGTTTACATTGAAATTCATCATGGCTATGCGTGTTTCCATTTGTATGTTGCAGTAGATCTAAAGTATTGAAAATAATTGGTTAGTTTTCAAAATCATCAAAAACAATTTACCAAAAGTGATGAAGTCCCTGCACAAAATTTCAAGTAAAATCTAAAATAAAACCAGATGCAACAACTTCTATTCAAGTCAAGTCAAGTTGTCTTAAATTGAAAATTGCATAGTGCTGTGCGAAAAACTTTAGAAACAGATCACAAAATAGGGCCTATCCGAGAGAACACAATTTTTCCTCGTAAACTTTTGGTCCCATTTTCAGAGATAATTAAGGCGTGGTATAAGAGACAAAATGAATCCATTGGAATCACCAGCAACGTGGTAAGTTAAATATAGATATTTAAAAGCGACTTTCATAACTTTTCTGTTTCAGATTCCACCAATAATACTACAGGATTAATAAACCGATGATTTGGTAGTTTTAAGAAGTACCAAAAAATTACCCATTTGGTGGGTTTGTGGGCCGGCGGTATCATTGAACCGTTCTTTTTCGAAAATAATGAAAATCGCAACGTTGCAGTCAATGAAGCAAGGTACCATGCGATGATTACCTACCATTTTTTGCCGTAAATAGAACAATTGGACTTGGTTGACATGTATTTTAAACAAAACTGTGCCAAATGCTACATGGCACGCGAAACCATGAATCTATTGAGAGGCGAGTTTGATGAGCAATTAATTCCACGTTTTGGTACAGTCCAATTGCCGCTATGGTCATGCGATTTGACCGCACTAGACTTTTTTTTTGTCTATTTTGCAACATTACATCTGCCATTGGTGAGATACCGGTCGAAATGCTGGAAAAAGTGCCAATATCGGAGCTTAAGGATGGATCCCTCAGTAGGTCCGAATAAATTATTGCTTAAACTATAATTTTAATATATTCATTTAACAGATGATGCTGGTTATTCATTAGAGCAGTGGCTACACCTCAGGATATTTCAAGACAATTTACATATTAGCGCATAAACACGGTCGAAAGTTTATTACAAGAATCAACGACGTGCTAAAAACAAATGAAGCTGGCTACTTAGAAGAAGAGAGCTTCATTGCCTTGCAGAAAAAGAAATTGTTAATGTGCTAGTTGTCTTCTTCTTAACTACACTTCAAGAAGTTGGAAAAGAGTTACATTTGTATTTATACCAAAAACAGGTAGGCGTGGTCATGAAGCAGCTAAGGACTTCAGAACAATTAGACTTTCATCAATCACACTAAAAACTGCAGCGTATTCTAGACTTATTGCTCAGGTATACTCTAAGACCTGAAAGGGAGTTCCACGGAGACTACCCTTTATGCTATTTATCTTTATAGTATTCACCACCAAAACCAAGGTGCAACACTTTGTCTTACCGAAATAAAACGACCAGACACTCACTATCCAATAGGGCATAATATTTGGAAGTTGTACTAGTATCAAAACTCAATTGGAAGATCAAAATATTGAACGTAGGGTCAAGGCATGCACAATATTCTACGCTTGCAAAAATACCAAACATACTCATATGGCTTTACACCGCAGTGGTACGCTCTATACTAGCGTAGGGTGCACTAGTCTGGGGGCCAGCACTGAACAAATTTGTGTGCATCGGTGACACGGGGGCAATCCGCTCATGCCCAACGGACGTACTAAACATGCTCCCTCACCTACTCTCAATAGATCTACACATATAACTCGTCGCAACACACAGCTCAGTTAGGCTTACAGCGTCGTTTGACTGGAGAGGATATTCATATCGACATAGTAACATACTTAGTTTGTTGCATTCGGAACTCTACTGGCTTTTAATATCGACAACGATGTCCCCAAAGTAGATTCAATCAGGACATTTACAATAAAGGCCAACCAAGCTAGAATGGCGCAATGGAGAACCGGACCTAGTTTTTGACATAACCTTTTACACTGATGGATCCAAAATAAATTGCGGAGTTGGTGCCGGTATGTACTCAGAGAAACTGGGTGTGGCGAAATCTTTTCGTCTACGAGACTCAGCTAGCATTTTTCAGGCAGAATTTATTGCGATAAAAGAAGCTTGTTGGACATTAGGTTGAACGAGGAGCTGACCAGCAACTCTTTGCATTGCCTGACTAGTTTAGAGCTAGTTTGGTTTTAACCGAATGTAAGACTCAAATAAATTTTTGTTGTATTTTTACCCATAATGACTTCAACTCATCGTAGAACGGACTTGAATGCTAAAATAGTTAAAACTTAGAAAACTGGACCTACAGTGGCTCACAGCTTATTTGATACAGTGCCTGATTTAAAATAAAAATCGGTGTAACTTCAAAACTAAGAAATGTATAGACAAAATTTGAATATAGCTTAATAGGCGTGTATTTAACGAAAATGATGTACAAAACGGAATTCACAAAAATAAAACTCCTCGCCCCGCTAGAAAGGAAAACCAGTTACAGAGCAAATATTTATCTCTCAGCTTATTTGATACAGTCTCTTCTGTACGCTTATACCCTATAGTGCCGAGCTGTTGATCGATGTATTATTTTTCTCTACAGCAAAATTTTAGTTTGATCTCGCAAGTCTAAGTGTTGATTTAAGACTTTAAAATAATGGGTCGTCGCACCATAATTGAGCAGCTTTAGTTGGGTTTAAACCAATATAAATTTGGGCAATCGGTTCGGAAAATTGCTCAAAATGTTAATTGAAGTGCGTCTACAGTACAGCATATCATTCAACGCTTCTTGCGCGAGAATCGGGTGAAAGATAACGGTAGAAGTGCACCAAACAAAATTTTTAACGTGTCTGACGAGCGATATATTGTCCGGAAAAATAAGGCAAATCCGAAGTTGTCGGCCCCAAAATTGGTTACCGAGATACAGCACGAATTGGGTAAGTCGTGCAGTGCAGAAACCGTCCGTCGTATGCTTCGCGACTGTGACTTTCATGGTCAAGTAGCTTGAAAAAGCCTTTCATAAGCAAGATAAATCAGCAAAGTCGACTTGTTTTTGCTAAGGAGCATGTTTGCAAGACCTCTGACTTCTGGAACACCGTAATTTCTTTCTGATGAATCCAAGTTCAACCTGTTTGGCTCTGACGGCATGTCCTACGTCTGGCGGAAACCAAACACAGAGCTAAACAAACAGAACCTCAAAACTACTGTAAAGCATGGCGGCAGTAGCATTATTGTTTGGGCCTGTATGTCTGCAGCCGGTGTAGGAAATTTAGAATTTATTGAAGGAATAATGAACAAAAATATGTATCTTGACATACTGAAGAACAATTTGCTGCAAAGTGCTGCAAAGTGCAAAGTGATACTCGAAAAATTCCGGTTTTATCAAGACAACGACCTGAAGCATAAGTCGGGAATCGTGCAGTCCTGGCTCATATGGAACTGTCCTCACTTGATGACACCACCTGACATGGACATCATTGAAAACCTGTGGGCCTTATTGGAAAATAATATTCGTAAAAACAAAATCTCGAACAGAGAAGAATTGAAGAAGGCGCTACTGCAGGAATGGCAGAAAATTACACCAGACATTACACGAAAGCTGGTGGATTCATGCCAAACCGGATACAAGCCCCTGATAAGGCAAAAAGGCACAACACAAAATACTAAAAGTAAAATAAAACCTACACGATTTTTGAGTTTAAATTGAACTGTATCAAATAAGCTGTGACTTAAAATTTTGCATTTTTTTTTTTTGTTTTAGTTTTTCTGTTGTTAAGTTACCATTTGGAGGAATAAAAAAGTTACTTGGTTAAACTACATACATTATCCTATAAACTGGCATTCAAATCTTTTCTTAATTCTCTTCAATTATTAAAATAAAAACGCTTCAATTATAGAAAAGGTAGTGTATCAAATAAGCTGTGAGCCACTGTATATATTTTGTGTTCATGAAACTTTCTATGGCACGATTAACTCTCCGAAATATTCTATAGTCTGCACGAGAAGTTATTGACAGCCGATCAGAAAAATTAATTTATTGAAAAACTTTCTGCCAGATTTCAAGATTGTACTCGAGTTACCACAGTTTTTTTGCTCTCATGCCATAACTTCTGTCGGTGACTTCCTAACAGCTTTAACCTTAGGATTACAAAAGATTTTTTTGTGCGAACTTTACCAATACCCACTCGGGGAACCGTCAGTACTTACATTATCTGGTGCAATGATGAAGTCAACTTTACTGATGGGACAAAATAAGTCACTAACAAAATAACGACGTCCAGTGCAGGGATCGGCTAGCATAAAGTCCTGCTCATTGTAAAGATATAGCACAAAGGCACTTTGACCATAGGGATGAGCATGGCATAGTACTACCCAACATGGTATGCCAATGGTAATCATAAAATTTGCCAATAGAATGCCAAGATCTTTGGGAGCACCCCAGGTGGTGTCCAGAAGTGTCTAAAGGTAGAAAATTAAAATGAACATAATGCTTAAATGTAAAGTTAGTGCACCTACCTGATTGTTGAGCCAGACGCCGTCGAAACGCGCACATGAATCGAAGCTTTTCAGCACGCTTAACAGGGCAACATAACGACAAGCGCTGTCCAATAAATTCTCACTAGCCTCAATGGGCAGGGGAATTCCCTCGAGCAGACGTGTAGCACAAACGCGTTTGCCATCAACGGTACACAGCAGTGGATCAATAAAACGTTGTGGTTGCAATTCTTTTGCATTCAAACACCATGCATGCAAATGCTGACGCACCTCACGCAATTCGGAGCACTCCAAACAAGCACTGCTCAAGTGGGGTAGCTCAAAACTTGGCTCAATACTTATGTAGAACCACAAATAGACAGCTTCCTTGATTTCCGGTATATGCTCAACTGCGATATTTGTATCCGAGTTCGAGGTGATACTGTCGAAAGTGGGCCGCTGATAGCCGAGCAGTATTTTCGGTGTGTTGAACTCGAAAACGCCCTCAAACTGAAAAGAGAAATAGGTGTGAAAATTTGAGAAATATTTTTCCAAATATACCTTTATGCTAGCCAATAATGTGCTTATTGGTATTCTATATTCTCCGAGCCAATTTGTCTGTATTCTCTGGTAAACATCCATATTACGGGTGGTGGTATCGTCTTCGTTAACGTGATTCTCAATTACTTCGTCAAAAAGTGATATTTTAATATCATCGCGCAGTTCCTCAAAGTTATCACTATGAAGACACGACAAATTATATGAAGGAAATTAATTAGTACTGTTCTTACTTCAACTGCAGCTTAAGTTGCTCATTCCAAGTGGGATTTGAACCTTCAGCCGTCATAGTGCGACATAATTTATCACGATAACTTAAGGCGATAAATGGTCGCACATTCGAATATTTAAAGGCTACATTTAAATTTTTTATTTAAAATAAACCAGAATCAATTTATAATTAAGCTACATACTCTGCTGAGGCATGAATATTGATGAACTGCCGCTGCTTCGCTGACGACTATCATAATCCAAGCTTGGACGACTTGTACGCACCGGAATACCAGTGGCACGCACGACATTCAAGAGTATGTTAAAGTTTTGATTGACAAACGAGGTTGGTTCCAGAAACTGCGGCTGAGCCTGAGGCATGGAGTTATTTCTGAGAGGCTTTAAAGGACGTCTAGGACTGAATATGTTTGAGAGGGCTTGAAAGAATGAACTTATTGCAAAGTTTATTAGTTAATTTATTAAAAGAAAGGAAGTCATGTATTCACCTAATTGTCGCCGGCTCATCGCCTAACAGCAGATTTTCTGAACTCTCCACAACTTTTGAGAGGCGTGTACATTGATTACGCATGGATTCATATAGGTTCTTTAAATATTTCTTGCCCTCGTGCTTGTGCAAATCAATGGGATTCATCCAGTTGCCAGCATCTATAACAGCTTCTTCGCGTTCATCGAAACCATCAAAAGCCAATTCATTCTCCATAGCGGGTATAAAGCCCAGATCTCTGGTGCGTGCATCTTGTTTCTGATAGCGGGACTGCAAAATTCTAAAACGCTTGTTATTCGCCAGCTCATCCATGGAGCAAAACCTTAATAAATCCTCTTCAAAGGTACATGTTTCAAGTTGTGTAGGCAAGGCATTTTCCTTTTCAATATCGGGGTCACTCTGAGATTCATCATCGGCGGACATATCACTCTTCAATTGCTGCCGTTCTATCAACTGTTTGGCATGCCAACTTTTTAGCATATTCTCTGGTATTTTTGTACGTTCTTTTGGTGGCGGAAATAGCACTTTAACTACATCATCGGGATAAATACTTTCATCACATTCGAAACGCAGGCTAAGACGTCCTGATATTGGTTGTTTGTGTGATGAAAAACTAACGTTTTGCGTTTGGAAATCCGTCATATCCGAGCCTAAAGGCAATGGCACTATAATATTGGCTATCTTAAGTGGTCCCTTTGGCAGTTTATGTTTTTCATAGAGCTGGAAGTTTGACAAGACCAAGTTGTTAAAGTAATGGACTTAGTTTAATAATTTCTTAAAAATTCTTTTCTATTAAATAAAATATGTATTAAATCTTAGTGTGGTAGTTCATTCTTACTATTACAGTGCTTTTTTACAAAAAGTCTTTAGCCTGAAAATATGCACACAAAATATTTTCAACTAGCGGACCCGGCAAACTTCGTTTCGCCCCAATTTAGCGCCTTCAGATAAACTCCAGAGTGATAATAAAACACAGATAATTCTAATTCCAATGTGATATATTTGAATGGAATCGAAATCCGTAGAGCGATATGATAAACTAGGTTTTTGATTTGTTTTCCGGCTACGTATAGCCTGTGAGAAAAACAGGGCAATTCGAGATTAATTTTACAGACTTTATTGTGGTCATCGCAAAAGCCAATCGAATGGGAAACTGAATCTGCTTGAATTAAAATGGAAAATCAATTTGGAAGATAATCGGAATTCGTGGAATAAGGACTTCCTCTCCCTTGAACTTGTCCTTGATGATCGTCGCTTAAATCACATTGTTCATCAGTTGCTTCACGGACAACCGCGTACCGCTGTATAATTTCGGATTCCGTAATATAATTATGATCGATACCATCTTCAGCTTTAAATTCGCCATCTTCAGCGGCGGAGTTCCTGGCAAAGTTCCTCCAAAGCTAGTTTATGCGCCATCGTGCATTCAACCCAAATGATGATTTTGCATTCCCGCATAAATTTCGATGCCGCCAAATTCTTGGTCGCTGTGCACGTTGGTTTGTCAACCGTGAGAAGATCCATCGACAGCTGCAAAGCTTAATGTGCAGTTCGACCGCGTTTCGATAATGTGATTGCAAAGGATGCAACAGCCAACACAATTTGGTATTTTTAACCCACCGGAAGCATTGAGAAAGAAAATGCCTTCCGTTCCTTGGTGCCGTTTGTTTAGTGCTTGGAGATGGCAAGATTGAGCTATTTTCAAAATTCACAAATTTTGTTATTTTATTCGCAAAGGGCGTCGCCGTTATAGTGGAAGTATTTGATTCTTTTGCTCTAAACTTAAACCTCGTTATTGAATCTTCGTCCTAATAATAAACCACATGGGACAACCGTAAAGCATTTTTTACAAAGGTTGGGTACAGTACGCAACTGAAAACTGTTAGTTTACAAGGTAGGCATACGGAATATTCCCATTTTATATAAAGAAAGGAAATGGGCTTTGTTATAAGCCTTCGGAGTGCTGCCACTATCGACTGTGTTGGGTTAATATTCTACATCTACAAAATATTTATATCTACAACCTCCCTTCCACATCTATTTCACGAACGATCACCTCTGTCTAAGATAACCTCTTTGACCTCTGTGCAGTTCGTCGATTATCAATTTCGACAGGGTGTTGATTACTGATCAGTTCACTTCGTTTAACAGATCAATTTATTTTCAAAATTTCGATTAAATTTCAAAATTTTTGTAAACAGGGTGTCATAGTCAAGCAAATAACAAACAAATCTTGCTATTTCCTTTAGCGAAGTACTGAATCTTCTTTCCAATTTTTAATAAAAATACTATCATTTAAAGATCTCTACTTTTTTACTTCAGCGTTCTTAAAATGTTCTTTGGTTATGTTTCATGAATCACGCAAGATGGCTCATTTGCTCAATGCTCGTATATCCGCATTCATACGTCCATTTTCACATGCAGGTATTGATAATTTTGGCCCAATTCTAGTCACGACATCATGAGTATCCTTGGTGTGTACTGTTCACCGGCTTGAAGATATGCGCAATTCATATCTTAATTACACATGATCTGTCTATCGATACCTATTAGGACCATTCAGAATAACATCGCTCTCCGTGCTACACTGATAATGGGACTAATTTTCGAGGATCAAACGCCGAATTAAGAAAAACCGCTAAAGCGCTTGACCAGCAAACACTTGAGATTAAGTTTTCAACATCAACAACGTCTTGGAACTTTAATCCGTCAGGTGTACCGCATATGAGAGGAAGCTGGGAGAGATTAAAGAGAACAGTTTAGATAAAATTTCACCTTGGGTCTACTATTCATCTGTTTGACCATACGCGCAATTCATATCGAAATTGCACCTGATCTGTCCACCGATACCTGTATTTGAACCATTCATAATTTTATCGATCGCCGTGATGCTCCAAGAGCTGATACGCTGATAATGGGACTAATTTTCGAGTTTAAAAACCTCAATTAAAAAAAAAACGAATGAGCTTGACCAGCTAAAGTTTGAGATGAAGTTTTTAACATCAACAACGTCTTGGTAGTTTAATCCGCCAGGTTTACCGCATATGAGGGGGAGCTGCGAGAGAAAATGTCTGCTCATTTCTCTTTTGAGCATAACACTCTCCTTGTGAACTCTCGACCACTTGCGTACGTTGAGTTGATTCAGCAGATCATTGACCCCAAATCACTTTTTACTTGGGAGAAGCTAGGTCTGTTTCCGTACGCACTTCAAGTAAAGTTCGAGTAAAGTTCGGGTAATAGAGAGTATTTGATTATTTGTCAAAATAAGAAAATTTTCCAAAAAGTACGGAAACGGTTTCAAGTAAGTTTCAAGCACAACAGCTGTTTTTTGAAAACAATAAAATTTATTTACTTTGTTATTGTATTAAAAACATTTTCTTAAGCAGTAATTATGGTTATATTAACTATTTTTATTAATTTGGTAACCAATTTCATAAATTTGTTTCACAAAACAATGCAATAATTCAATTTTATCACTTTGGCAATCAGCTGTTTGAAGCTCGAAATTCGAGCTCGAAGAAATTTTTCAAGTAAAGTTCGAGTAATAGAGAGCGACAAAAAGTGACATTTTGCTTGTTCTTCTTCTCTCTCGTGCTGGAAAAATGTGTAAAGAAACGCTTTCGAGTCACTTCAAGTTACTTGAAGTGAGTACGGAAACAGACATGCTGCTAGGTGCATTTAATCAAAATGGCGGCATCCTAAGAAAAAACTGAAGAAAGCTCAATATTTTGCTGATTTATTCTGGAAACGATGGGTACAGGTGTACCTTCCCACCCTTACGAAGAGAACAAAATGGTGTACGAAATGCAGATGGATGTGAGATCCTCTACTTCTAAGATCCTCTATTTCGGCCTCGGTAGTCGACTGATAAGCCTGCTTGACTGCCAACTCAGAGGTTTCTGGTTCGAATCCCGGTCTAACCATGGTCCTACCTACGCTTTTACCTTTCTTTCCTCACCTAAATTCCTTGGATCAAATCTAAAAACAACAAAAAAAAAAAAATGTCGACATTGGAGTTAATATTTTGTCGTACCAATAAACAATTTTTGTGGTGAATTTCATAAATAGAACTTTTCGAGGGAAAATGATGAAATGCATTTTTCACTTACATCAAATATGTTCATGCACTACAAGAAACCAACAGTCTCACATCTATAATTTTATTTTGACATAAAATAAATGAACAAACCCTTGGCATATTTTTATGGAGAATATTATTTATATGAACTTACCGCAATTTTGATATCCTTGGGTAGTCTGCGCTCTAGGAAAATGCCAATAGACTCATTTATTGCCAAGCTAAAATCCGGTTCTAAACGATAGCTGCGTGTCAAGCCCACTAATTGACCATCGAAATAGAGCTTCATGAAATAACTGCTGCCTCTGCTGCATTGTAGTGTTGCTGGAAGCAACTCAAAGAATTCCTCATCACTCAAACGACTTTGGAAAACTTCAATTTTTGGTTCGCCTGGCTGGCCTATGCTATCGGCCAACTGTTGCTTCAGAGCCTCTGCCATTTTCTCAATATTCGGCTTTTTTGGACGTTTCAACTCCGCCACATTGCTGTTGGTGTGTCGCTGCTTCCACATACGTTTAGCGCTGTAATAAGTTTCCAAAGCTTCGCGATAGATCTCATTGAGATCGGTTTCATAGCGCCGTTGCCAGGTGCGTCTTGCTGCTGTTACACTTTCTTCGTCGTTCACACGAAAACGCAAACGGAAACGTGTGCATTGATATGCTTGTTCTTGACGCAGTGTTTTCAACTCCATCCATGTTTTGAGCATTTGTTCAAGTAGCCGTTTATTTTCTGCTTCCGCAGCATATAACTTTAGACGCTGCTGCTGCACAGCTTGTAGATGCTCGGCAAGAACTGCTGCACGTCGCTGCAGCATTTCTGTATCATGGCCATGCTCGGCAGCTGCTTCACGCTTCAGCAAATCGTTTACTATTTTACGTTCTGTCTGCAGTGCAGCATTCAAATTTTCGCATACTTTGATCTTTAAACGCTCCGTATAAGCCTGATAATAGTCCATTAGCGTGTTGGTCAAACGATGTTCCGATTCTAGCGCGACATGATCGGTGAAGCGCAGCTCTTTGATGTGCAGTTGAACAAATTTACGCGTTGGTATTGTAAGACTATCGCGCACAGGCTCACAGAATATTGGATGAAATTCATGTTCACAGAGTGTGCGGTAGAGCGTTTTATTGCTCAAGTACTTTTGTTCGGGCTTCTCGGGTTGCTTTAAGGCATTCGCAATCACTGCCAAGTGCTTAACATCACCAACTTTTTCCTCATAGTAACGATTTATAAGTCGAGCGGTATTAGTTAGCATCTGCCTCTGGTCAGCCCCTATATAACTTCTCATATTCATATTCAATTCATAGTGAGGATTAAATAACAAATCTTTGTTTAAAAATACAGTATCTTTAACACCCTGTATCGTGGTCACTGTTTCAGTTAACTCTATTTGTATAAAGTTCGATGCATCTTTTGGTAGCTGACTGGAACGTGTTGTTGGGGCATGCACCGATAAGCTGCTACCCAGCTCACGTTCTTCCTCATCGTCATTTCTTGTTTGCCCTGCGTTGTCTTCGTCATCTGTAAACTGTTCACTGCTTCCGGCTTCCATGTTAGTTTCCGCTTTTATTTCTTTGCTTCGACCTTGACCATCGCTTGCAGCTGGTTTGCAAAAAAACTCGACGCTTTGAGAAATGTTCTCGACTATGGTTTGGTCGTTAGTCGTTGCCGTGCCGCTGGATTCCAATGATAGGCTAGCCTGTTCCAACAAGCGCTGCACTTCGTTTTCGTTCTGTTTGTATTCGCGTGTCAAGCGTGTTTTGCGTTTTTTCGGTTTCGTTTTTGAGTTGGAATTTTTATTTTTAATTTTTTTCCTACGATTTTGGTTTTTATTGTCACTCATTTTTGAAAATATGTGCAATATTTTCTTATTAGCTAACTGCAACTTATGTGTTGGTCTTAACAAGGTTACTCAAACCTAGCTATTGCCATGGTAACTAGAAGCCGCATAAGAAGTGACTGACAAGCAGAGTTTTTGGAAGTTTTGCTAGATACCAATTGTAAGGATAATCGGTAGATATTTTCAAAGGTATTCACGTAATAAAATAACAATTTAAATTAAACCAAACTTATTAATACAAATTAATAATTAATTCCACTTGTACTTAATCAAACAAAAATTTGGTATGTATATGATAGGAAATAAGCCTTTCAGAGCTTTGTTTCTAGCTGCCTCTGTTAACTTGTTTTTAATTATTTACAATTACATTTCATTAAAATAAATGTCAGAAGTGTTCACAAAAACTTAAAAAGAAATGCATGGCCCATGGGGGGATCGAACCCACGACCTTCGCGTTATTAGCACGACGCTCTAACCAACTGAGCTAATGGGCCAGTCCTACAATTTGTGTCAAATGATGTGTATAAAATCATGTATAAAATGTTACAAAAACAAGCTATAACAACAACATTAAAACTGTCAACATCTTGAAGTCACGTTAACAGAGTTGCATGCAACTACTATGTATTGATAATAGTACTTTAAATACGTTATTTAATAAAAAAGTCGGCAAAGTCTATATAAAGACAAAAGAGAAGATATACTGATTAATTAAAACTGACAAGGAAGCTCAATATGAATTTTTCTAATTATTTGAGTGACAAAAACAATAAAAATTGTTATATATTTATCGAAGACCTGTTGAAAAGACAGCTCACAATATCAAGTATGTATGAGAATTCGTTTCGTGTGTGCTATTAAATGTTTGTACACAATTAACTGAGAGCTAGACATATTTTATGCCACATCCGAATGGCTCTTATGTTCAACATCTCAACAAACTTTACATTGTATTGTTTACTCTTTTAGGTTTGCCATTGTCTGTAGAGAAGTGACGGTCGATCAGAGAAATTTTTTTTCCATGAAAAACTTTTTGTGTTGGATGATGGATTGAACTCGGGTCTGCCGAGGCTCGTTAGCTCGTATGCCACACATTTGAAACGCACGGCCACGGCAGAGCAAAAGCTTTACGGAAAGAAAGAAAAATATCGACAAAAATGCAGGGAATTAAGAATTTCTCTTACTCTTTTATGCACTATCAGTGCTGTCACTTGAAAATTTTAAAAAGTGATAGATTATGTCTAAAAGGATTTTTCCTCTTTAGAAAAAATTTTATGTACTTGCTGTAGTCCGAATTTATTTTGACCATAATTCAATTTTATTGCAAAAAAAACCAAATAATTATCAAAATAGATATATCCATTTTTAATAGCGAATACCCGATCATAAAGATAACATTTAAATCTGAAAATTAAAGGGAAATTAAATGCTAGCTCGCCATTAGCTCGAAACACAGGGCTTGGATCACGAGCTCGAGTATATTTGTATAATTTTTTTAATTTGTATAATAGCTGTGTTTTTTACCAAGCGAGTAGTCAAAAAACGACTGCTTACTCGCTTAAGAATTTTTTTTAAAACTTGGAAGCATTTTTTGAAAAGTCAAAAACGTTGTTTATGTTCTGATCAAATTTTTGTAAACAATTTTTGACAAATTTATTTTATATATCAAAGTTTTGACAATTAGTGATGCATAAATTTTCAGATTTAAAGCATTGGAGACTCGGTTCTGAAAACAAACCCGATACTCAAAGATTTTCAGTGCTAAAAGTTTAAGCAAGCAACATAGTTTTACATAATGAGTATATTTGATAAATTTTGTTTATCTTACCTGTTAAATTATTATGTATTTTTATTGAAATATTGATCTAAAGCAAATTAAGAGTATTTCGTGAAAAGTATTTGGTACAAAAAATTTTCATTTCTTACATCACTATTGACTATCAATCAGATATAGGTGCCACCTTTGTAGGAAATTTATACAATTATTGAAACATAACTTGGAAGCATTTTTTTTCGTTTGGTCGGCAAACTTTTAAGCGACTAACAGTTTCCTGTGTTATTTAAGCGAGTATACATATGATAAGCGGTCGTTTTTTAACTACTCGCTTGATAAAAAACACAGCTAATATATGTTTAGATACTCGTAACCCAAGTTTTAACATTTTCAATATTACCGCTGCGAATCATGCCAAGAGACGAGTTGAATCTTTTTGCGAGCAAGCAGAAAACGAATCAATTAGCAAAGTTTTCATGCAAACTAAAAAAATTAGTATTATCTTATATTGAATTTTAGGCCTATATTTTTTGATAAATATTTCAACAAACCATCTTTGATTTCCTTAGGAATGGGAGCTGTGACTTGCTTAGCGTTTTCGTGCCCTGCTAAATTCAATAAAACGTTTCGGCAAAATTTAAAAAAAAATGAAAAGCCAATTTTTTATTTATTTTGTTTGTCATGGATTATTTGATTTTTTTTAAATCTAATCACACGCTTAAAAAAATTACCATTTTATTTATCGGTAAAATTTTCTAAAAAAAATTAAATTATTGAAATATAAAACATTAATTATTATGTAAAAATAAATTCAATATGTGAATATCAGTACTAATAATAGAAATTTGCAATCTGCTATTTGTATAGCTTTGTCTTTAGGTGGCTTAACTGCATTGTAAAACAACAATCAATGGCACTGTGGAATCAAAACATTTTAATTTTACAATTTCATTCAGCTTTTTCTGAGTTGAAGGATAAATATTTTAGTATAATGTATAAAAAATATATGCAATTTGTTGGCATTAATTAAGCACAGTTTCATCCACAGTAGTTCTGCAAAAAGTTGATGTATTATTATGCATTCCCGCGAAGAAGCAAGTGCATGTTGTTAAATATGGCTATCTTAATACCAATTTTATTATATTTGATTTTTATTTTGAATCAAAACAAACAAACATCTGTTTTGACAGGTTTATCAATGGCGCCGCTGGTATCCAAATTTTGAAATTTTGCTAATTTCAACTTGCTGTATACCGAACTAGAGCATGTGTGAAAAACGCACTATTTCTAATACACAGCAGATCATAAAAAAGTACTTTTCGAATAAAGAACTCAGAAACACTTTTCATTTTAGAAAACAAAACAAACATTTCTTGTCCACTCAGAAAACTCTTAAGAACTTTTGGAATTCAAGCAAAATTAAAAATATGGAAAAACTAGAAGCATTAAAAATATCATCAATGCGTCCACGCACTAACATACTAGATCGTCCATTATCTAAGGGCAAAAGTGAGGTATCACAAAGTATTGTTGCACTGCTCTTCAGCGAGATTGTTCAATATTGCCAGAGTCGCGTTTACACTGTGCCGGAGCTGCAAGTTAGGTCAGATTTTTGACCAGCTTTATGTGAAAAAACATTCGGTAAACATTTTCTTAATTAATCAACAGACTTCATGACTTGGGACAGGATGTGGGTACGCGCATTATTGATTTGTATTTCATGCGGGATCGCGGAGCTAAACGTGAAACAAAACTTACGCAAATGCTGCTATTTGTAAAGACCACAGTTTGGAAGGTTTTGCACGCTGTTGAATAAAGCTAATCTTGAAAACACTAACTAACTTCATTTCTAGAATCTCTTTGGCAAAGAAGCGGAAAAACTGGAACACGCCAATGATGATGAGAGGACTTACTATATTATTGAAAAAGAGCCGCTGGTGAATACATTCATCAGTGTGCCTAAAGATAAGGGTTCTCTGAATTGTGCTAACTTTACAGCTGGTATCGTGGAGGCGGTATTAACTCACAGTGGATTTGTAAGACTCGTGGCTTTTGATTGGTTTTCAGTTATTGATATTCAAATATTGTTGCATTTTAGCCCTGCAAGGTGACTGCGCACTGGCACAAAGGCACCACATATATGGTTAAATTTGAAGATTTTGTCATAGCGCGCGACAAGCAGATGGAAGAAAAATAATCGTATATCAATTAAATAGTTCAAAAATTTCATGCTACTTTTTGAAAAAAAATGTGTTTAATAAATAATTTTTGATCCTACCTTGACGATGTCTGAATGCATTTAAATTTTAAAGTATTTTGCTTTATTTCAGCACATAGCTGATTTATTGTTTTTATTTAATATCGTTTAGCTTTATTCTAATAGATTTTCATTTTATTACCTCGCAACTTTGTTTATTATTTAATGCAGTTTATACATCATCAAATATCGCATTGAATCAAAAAATAACACCTTAAATGAATTTGAAGCGACGATCTTTGTATGCCACTTGGCCGGAGCGATACTGTGCTTCGCGTCCATCACGTTCTGACTTAAGTATCCAAGTATATAAAATAATCGGGATGAAAACACATAATGAGCCTAGACGGAATGTCTTAGCGTTCGGCTTAAAGTGCTCATATTGGGAGACTTTCATGGCCTGGAAACGCGCCACTCCTGAATCGAACTGGTTGGTTAAGAAAATGTTCAATTATTTTACTATTTTTTTAACATTTTTATAAACAATTTAATCACGTTAGTATGCATCGCAATGATGACATAACATATGCGAATCCACAAGCAATAAACTTACCAGATGTCCGCCTTCTCCTGTAGCATGACGGTAAGGATTAGAAGTTTGCTTCAGAAACTCTGCACGTAGTTTCATAGCTCGCTCATGTTTCCGCAATAACAAATCCTTTTCAGCTTGCGATAATTCAGACATTTTTACCTATTTTTAAGGTATCACAACTTTGCTGCAAAATAAACGTCAAATATCTGTCCGGAAACCAGCTGTTTGAAAGTGTCACTACAGAATGTAGAATGGAGAGTTTTTGTATTTTGTTTTTAGTGTTGCCAATTTTGATTTTTTCGACACTCTTAAAGATACTTTACTTCATTCTACTGTGTTACGACATGTCGAAAGAATTCATATATCGTCTTCATACTTTCACATATAATCACTAGTGTCCGACCGAATATTCGGTTTCGGTTTCGGTTTCGGCCAGTTTCGGCCCTTTTAATCAGTTTCGGCTATTCGGCATCAATATGGCCGAAATCGAAACCGAAACCGAATAACTCTAAACACTAAAAAGTTCCTTAAAGTGGTGTTAAAAATTATCTCTTTATTTATTATTTTAAAGTTGAACTTTAATATTCAAAGAATATTTATCGTATGTATACGTTATTATTATCTGTTTGAATTGTTTTGTTTTTGAAAGCTTTTAATTAAATTTTAAAAAAAAAATAAAAGGTTTTTAAAAAAATTTGTATGCAGACTTTCAGTTTCGGTTTCGGTTTCGGCCGAATATTACAAAAATGGCCGAAATTCGGTTTCGGTTTCGGTTTCGGCCAAAATTTTGGTTTCGGTCGGACACTAATAATCACGTCACACTATCAATAAAATTGCTTACTGATTTGGGAAAAAATGTCCACTCAATTTTATAGTAAAAAATCTCTGGTCGGATAGTGTGATGAAATTAAAAACAAACCTTAAAATAGAACGTAATCACAAAAATCACAGAAATCACAAAAGTTTCAAAAAATTTAGTTTGTTTTTGTTTCAAATATCTGTTATAACAGTCATATCCCAAACAAATTGTAACTTGTTAATTTGTTTTGGTAAAAATTAACCATACATAAATCTACCTCTATGATGGACTTTTTAAGGGCAGGTTCTGATCAAAAACACGGTGAAGTTTTTATATAGGATGAATTACATGAACATTTCAAGTTTTTTGTCAGTTATATTATATTAATTTTTCATTATGATTTTTAAAGTAGATAATAAGATCTAAGGGCCGTTTTTACAATGTCCGGTTAAGCGTTAATCGGAACTTTAACCATAAGGAGGCGTGGTAGGTATAGAAAAGTATACATATTCTTGATCAGCATCAACTCCCGAGTCGATTAGCCATGTCCGTCTGTTTGTCTGTGATCACGATTCCAGCCACAATTTTAAAGCTATCTAAACGAAATTCGATATTTCAGCTTTTATCCCCAAAATGAAGGTCAAATGAGTTCGTAAATGAGCCAAATCGGATGAAAACCACGCCTACCTCCCATACAAAGTGACATTAAAAACGGTAAAATCTCTTAGAATTCTACAATACTAATTTATAGACTCGAAATTTCGCATATGAGCTTCGATATTTAATATGCACTCTAAGTATGAATATCAATCAAATCGGATGAAAACCACGCTTACCTCCAATACAAATCAGATAAGTAGTTTCAGCTGTAAGTAAATTTGAATGAAGTCATCTCTCGAGAATTACAAAAGTACCGTTATCTTAAAAACCCTACAAATGAAAAAAAATTTTTAAGATTTTTGTCTTTTGAAGATCCAGACTAACTCACCCGTACATGTGGCGTTCTTGGTATTTCCCAGCTGTAAAGCAGTGTTATAATATTACATGAATGATTTTTGCAAAATTACTATATCTAATAAATTAATAAGAACTTAATTCTAAATTTTTTTTATTTTATACAATTTTATACTGTCCGTTATGTCCTCGTAGGTACTATTCTGGCTCCACAATTCGAAAAGTTGTTTGATTGTTGCGATATGCATACTTAAAATTGAAATACAACAACAAATACAAAGTGCTGAATCGCTTTCTATAAAAAAACGATCTTTCAAGCTATGAGCTGTCAAAAACAAAAATCATACATTTAGACAGTTAACCTTTAACAATCACTCTTTTATAACTTTTATTTTGAGTTTCAAAAAATTGTTTTCTAGGATTTTATGGGATATTACATCAAGGACTAAAATTTGTGTTTTCAAAAGTTTTCTTTTAGACTAAAAAGAGTCCTTAACATGAGTCTTATAACTAGACTGCGGATTTTTATGCAGATAAATTGTTTTCGCAATATAAATGTTTCAACGGGTCTTACCGTTATAATTCGATATTATATAGAGTATCCTATAGATTTTTTTCAATATGGAATTTATATGCAAGTTATATGCAAGTTATATGCAAGTTATATGCATGTTATATGCAACTTAAAAAGGTGATTTCTCATTGTAATCCAGATAATATGAAGGTATTTTTATCTTTTGGTCCCCATTGTAGCATTGAAAGCAACATATGCAAGTTGTATGTTGCATATAATCCGCAGTATACTTATAACTCTCAAAATAGAAATGACATCGATTCTAAAATAGTCTTACTTACTCAAGGCGACAAGATTTTTAACCCAAAAACCAGACCATACTTTTCTAAAGGTTTTTGTTGCGCTGAATCTGAATCCTTGCTCAGAATTGAGTAGCAAATTATTTTGTTTCTGAAATGTCGTTGCAGCATCTGAATGTGCTAATATTACCATTCAAATCCATTTTTTATTTTTTGCGATATCTGTTTTTGTCTCGGAGATATGCTTCCCAAACTAACGTTATTGTTTTAACGTTAAGTTAAAAAATCTTAAATCTAAGTAAGATTTTAACGAAAACGCTAATAACGAAAACGCTAAAGTACACAGAGAAAACTCTGAAAACGTTTTGTAGCACTTTTGAAAACGTTTAACCCAGATTTTGCTCCTCTAACGTTTATTTTAATTTTAAGAATGAACATTTTAAAATTAGCTTCTAAAACGTTCGTTTTATTTTCTAAAATAAACATTTTAAAATGGTCTTTTAAAACATTCGTTTGATATTTTAAAATGAACATTTTAGAAGAATTGCAAGCAATTTTTAATTTTTATGTACGATTTTTTTATGAGAGAATAGAATCGGATTATTGCAAAAGCACAATTTCTAATGCATGGTTTTCACTTAGTCATTTTTTGTTTGACATGAAATTTAAAAGTTTAAAAAATCACATAAATATCATTTTTTTTGCAATTTTTGCTATAAACATGTGAAGAGATCAGTTTTTCCTATTTTTCGCCATTGTCAAACAGAAAAAAATGACAACGTGTTGGCATTTTTCATGTGACTGACAACAACTGACCATTGAAATTGACATAGTGAAAACCAGGCTTAATAAATAAATAAGAACTTTAACGAGCATATTTTTTATTAATTGTATACAACTTTCTAACTGTCCGTTATGGTCACATGCTATTCTGACGTCGCTCTTCGGAGAATTATTTTAACTATAACAAATGTTCGTTGCAAAAAGACTTCTCATGTGATTCTTAAAGAGTATTGAATATGAGTATTAAAAGAGCACTAAATATAAGTCTTAAAAGAGTACTTAATATGAGACTTAAAAGAGTATTATATATGAGCCTTAAACCGTCATTGCTATGAGACCAAAAAGGCTCATAAAACAGTCATTATTATGACTCATATTTAGGAGCCCACAACATACGAAAATGTACTCATAAAGAGTCTTTTTTGAGCGCATTATGACGATAAAACCTCATTTATATGAGTCTTTTAAGAGCCATAATGTTTGCTGGGATGAGCTCTAAAATAATCTTCATTATGAGTCTTTAAAAAAACCTTTTAAAGAGTCTTGAAACAGTATTAATTGGAAGTCTTGAAAGAGTTTTATATTGTCTTAAAAAATTTTTAAGTATGTATCTTAAAATTATAATTTATATGAGTTCGAAAATATTCTTAATTATAAGTCATTAAAGATACCTTTATATGAGTATTAATTGGGAGTCTTGAAAGAGTCTTAATAAAGTCTTAATAAAGTCGTAAGTATGACTCTTAAATGAATAATTTATATGAGTTCTAAAGGAGTCAGAATTATCAGTATTTTAAGAGTCCTCTATAAGATTCTTAAAAGAGTATTTAATATGAGCCGTAAGGTCGTCTTTATTATGAGTCCAAAATGAGATATGAAACAGAGATCATTTTGAATCATACTTTGAAGTCTAAAACCAAAGAAAATTAAATCATAAAAGAGTTTTTTTCAAGCGTATTCTGACGATAAAACTTAATTTATATGAAGAATTCTTAAAAGAATCTTTTAAGGGTCATAGTGTTTGCTGGGACCAATATTTGCGTGAATGTGCGAACGAACTTTAAAAAGATTTGTTATGAAAAATTGACTTGTTTTTATTTATATTTGCGCATGTGCACTAAAGTGAGTATAGAGTGAGATGAAATATTAAACTAGGTTGATAATTGAGAAAAAACCTCCCCTAGGTTAAAATAGCTGCTTGTGATCAGGACATACGCCTGAGTTAAGTTATGGATTTATTATATGTATGTATGTCTGGAAGAGGGATGTATTTTGAATAAAAAAAAAGAAATAAATAAAATTTGAGCAAAAAAAAAAGGAAAGACGTTGACCGCTATATTAAATGATTCATCTTGAAATGATGAAATGATATAAGGTGGTAAAATATATGTATATTATATGAAACTTGAAAAGTGTCAGTTGAATTCCAACCTAACTGCCTAATTCAGTAATAAAACAAAGAATTTTTATTTTTTATATCAATTTTATTTCAATAATTATGCTTTATCAATGGAATATTAAATATTGCATGCTCCTTGCTTATGCTTTTCTTTACTCTATTAATACAAACGTACAAAAACAACGTAACGAAGTTAAAAATCATCTCTTCAACTACGCATGTCCTGATGCGCAACAAATAACGAAAAGGACTTAAATAACCACGTCATACGACGCAGCAAACAAGTATCCTGGCAAAAAACACAACAACAACAACAAATACTAACTGCACCCGAACAAAGCTGCAGACTATTTTAAGCGACCTAAATGTGGGGTGGCTAATAGCCAGTTCAGTTCAAAAGCAGCGTCGCGAACGAAACCTCGAAACGAACGCAGACGAAACTCAGTGGCACCAAGTGGGTTGACAACAACAAACAACAACGAGAGAAAGTAAACCACCTTGTCAGGAAGGGGGTGGTCTTGGCTAAGCATGTTATGGCTATGGTGTTCCAGGCCACTGGCGCTAAGCTAAGGGTTGCTTTGTTGGCTCGTATTAAGAAGACATCGCAAACATATTGAGTGCTCGGAGTTCTGACACCACGGAGTTGCGCCGTATTTAACTATGAATACCGTGTTTCAGTGAACATACGAAGCTGCACCGGATTGAACGTCTGTGCATTGCGTGAAGGCAACCTTTTATTATTTAGTGAGTGCTTAATTGTAACAAAAAAAGTAGGCAGAAGCTGACTACACGCGGGTCAATCGAAGACACAAAGTATTGATTTTTCGAGCTAAAGAAAATTTTGTAATTTTAAGTCGCACCGATTTATGACTTAAATTTAAATATTCGATAAAGCATTAAAACAAGCATGCACTGCTGTGAAGTTGGCAAGCCAACAAATTGAAAATTAATCAGTTCATTTGTTAAAATAAAAAATCGGTTCTGTGACTTAAGTGAACGATATGAGCGTCAAGTCCAGTGCACGCGTAAAGCCAAAGCGACGCACTGCCGGAGAAGGTTGGGTGTCATACAATCGTGTGCTGGTAGGAAACATGTCATCTAAGAAGAATGTTGGCCGCAATCCTAACTTCGATACGGATGAAACAAAGCTGCTTATACAGCTGTGGGGTGATCCAAAAGTGCAGCGCACTCTCATAACCACGCACAAAAAGCATTCCGTTATCTGTCAGCTGGCAGCACAGATGCAGGAATATGGCTATTATCGTTCACCTGAAGAAATAACAACGCGCATCAAAAATCTGAAATGTTTTTACAATCGTCTGAAGAAGGAAATGGATCCCGACCAGTTGTCGGATGTAGAGCCATCGTGGCGTCATTTTGCCGAAATGGATGCCATTATGACTCGCCCAATATTTAGCGTGCGTCCAAATGAAGTGCCGCAGCCATCGTTAAAGTATCAGTTGGAGCAGCAGCGTGAGGAACGTGAGGAGCGTAGAAAACAAATTTTGGACGAAGGTAAGAGAGCGCACGTGAAGGTACTTAAAAGAGGGAAACTGTTGTTTGCAATGTTGTTTTATTTTCACACGCAAAGTGCTGCGTGGGTGCAAGCTATAAACAATAATTGGCAAGGATTTCAATGGAATTTTAATCTGAAACGTTTCAAATAAAAGCTAGCCAAAATGAATCTGTTAATGTATATAAATTCATATTTTAAAATAAGAGCAAAGTATGGAACAATTCAAAATGCTTCGAAGCTTATATTGCCTATTCAAAATTATGAATAACTTCTAAAAATTGTATGAAACCATACTGCACTAAATATTATTTAAAAATCTGTGAAGTCCATCCATACGAAATTAGTTGTTTTTATGACGTTTTAATAATGCCAATTTTTTTCAAATTTTAAATTAAATAAATACCCATTACAAATTTAAAGCAGCATATTTTGTCGCGTCATTGAACTGAGGGCTTAAAAATTATGTGAACAGTAACTGTATTTGTTAACATAATTTCATTCCAAGAAGTATATTTAATACTACGTTGAAATTTGTTTTTTTAGATTAAATAGTATTTATTTATCAGATAAAAAAATTGCCCTCAAATTCATGACTTTTATTAACGTTTAAAACTACTCCTGAGATATGTAAGTCCTTTGCAAATCTGTAAAGAACTTGTTTAACATCATTGTAAAATATAATATCATTTAGAAAATTATGACACGTTTTAAATTCGAATAAGAACAAATAATAATGCTTTAACAGTATTCATCTTAAAGTACACTCGTCTCCAAAAAAAAAAAACCTCGCACTGAAAGTTTTATCCCAGATAATGATGATGGGTTCCAGCCATTCAATTCAAATTTTCAATACAGAAAAGCTCGAGAAGTAAAAGTCACAGAAAATTTTAACTAAGAATGGATTTGGTAGTGTCCTGCTACTGGAAAACTAGAACGGGCTTTGGACAATGGGTATGAACTGGAACAGACATTGTACAAGGATTGTGTCTCTACCTAATGGTCTGAACAAGTTTTGAATGTACAATATTTGAATAATATATATAATTCTCCTTTATAATATTCAATTCCGATAAATACGCTTATTTTTACAAAAACAAATATAATTTTTTTTTCTATTATTCCTAATTAAACATGATAACTCATTGAAATTTGAAACGATATTTCAACAATTTATTTTTGTAAGGAGCCACATCACTTGTTCAACATCCGTTTCAGATTCTGAGTAGTAGGATATCACCAACCAGTAACTCCAAACCGAGTTTCCTTGTTCTGTGACTATTATTTCCAAAAAAATTCAGTTTAAAAACTTTGTCTTATATGGGCGTAGCCACACCTCTGGTACAAAGCCAATTCTAGTTTTCCAATACCATCCCACCACCAAATAATAGCTCTTTTCTTTTACTTTCATACCAATTCTGGTCAATAACCAAAATTTGACTTGTATGGTCGGAAACACGCCCCATTTTTCAATGGCCGTGCCAGTTTTATAATTGAAAGACCTGTCCAGTAAATTACTTGATACAAGTTTCATTGTTATACGACATTTAGTTTCAAATCTAATCATTAATCAAAAAATTGAATTACATGGGCGATGCCATGCCCACTTTTAAAGATCGCTTAAATTTTCCACTCGAAAGGCACGACTCAATAGTAAGTTCGTGCCGAGCTTCATTGATGTGTGACATATAGGTTGAAAATTAAACCGAAAATTTGTGTTCTTGAAAAACTATCACGCCTCTCAGGAAAAAAAATAAAAATACTTTGCGGTGAAAATACTTTACGACCGATAATGTTTATTCATCATAACCTGAAGTATTTATTGGTGCGCAGAATTCTCATCGTTGTGGAAAATATAACAATCCGTATAAAAATGGAAATTCGAGAAATCACATCTTGGACTGAGGTTATACGGATTCTACTTCGCATGAGTTCATTGATCCACATGCGGATAGAAGTCTCATTGATGTGTGAACATTCAACAAATATATATAAAAGCCAAAGGTATAAGGGATATTTTTCTCGTATTTTTTCAATTCTTTATGACTTTCAATGCTAAAATTGGGAAAAAGGATATTTTCTTTGGGATTTTATGGTCTCCTTAACTACAAAAAAGGGCAACCCTACCAATACTAAGCAGTGCCACATCCAACACAATGACCCACCAAAACGGTTGTTGCACTGGCTAAATATTTAGTGGCTTCCTATATAATTTTCGTACCGCTAGCTATATATGAAATTGATTCTTAACAGTAGACCGCAACGCAACGCGCATTCATTTAGGGTCCACTATAAGGAGCAAACTCGAAAAATCGTCAGTTGTATTGCACTAAATTGTAAAAAAAATATGAAACAATATAATTTTGTTGCAAAATATAAATGGCGGTTCGCTGTACTAGTGATGTCAGTTTTCGATATTTAAAAAACATCGATGCATCGATGCATCGGCTATTCAAACATCGAGTGAAAATTTTTCGATGCATCGAAGCAAAACATCGATATTTTCGATGCATCGATGTTTTTCCGACATCCCTAGTTGGGAATTGTTCATCAATATTCATGGGTGTAATAAAAAAATTTTGATGTCTTTTTGAGGAATTGTCCAATTCTGAGGAAATAATTATTCATGATAAGACTGATTGCCTTGTAGGACCGCTTGACGACCGCAATGCGAGCAAGATTGGATTGCTCCCAGTTGGAGCATGATTTTGAAAGATCTTGAGGAATTTAGAGTACCTCATGAGGTCTTGATCATGGAAGTCATTGTTAATTACTTCGATGAGAGAGTGCTGCAAATACATAGATGACGGCACAATGACCTATAAACAATACCGGCGGTGTTCCGCTGGGAACGGTACCAGGACCCCTTCAGTGGAATGTCATGTATGGTAGTGTTCTTAGGCTCGATGTAGTTGTAGGCATCAAGAGCGTCGGTTTTGCGTCGGGCGTAGTTTAGCCGAACACAAGACGGAGCCGGTGCTCATCAGTAGTCGGAAAAAGTCTGAGGCCGCAATAATCAACGTGCGTGGGACGGAGGTACAATAAAGAAATAGAAATAACTTATTTTTATACCCTAAACCTGAAATGTCAGGGTATATTAACTTTAACCGTCTGTGTGTTGCCCGTAACCACAGAATAAGAAGAAGGAGTTGAGATATTTGGATGAAACTCGGTACACATTGTCACATGGCTCCAAGGATCTGAACTATTGAATAAATCCGTCCACGGACGCGAATACTTCCCATACAACGCAAAAACAGCATAAATAAGCTCATAATTAACCTACAACAATAAAAGTTGGTACGTATATGTTTTGTATCAACACAAAAATGTCTTCGAATGGTATCAAAATGGGTATCATCCGCTCACGACCACGCCCACCTCCCATACAACATACAAAATGAAAACTCAATAAATAAGCTTCTGTTTAACCTACAGAGATAAAATTTGATACGTATGTCTTTTATAACAAAACAAAGATGGACACGCCTTCTTCCCATACAACCCATAAAAGTTTAAAACTCCATGAAATACATATTAAATATGGGCTTCATCAGCCCACAAACACACCCATTTTCAATACTATTATTGTATTTTGTAAAAGTAGGTTTAAGGTATTTCATAGTCGGCCTAGACCGACTTTAAACTATCTTTACTGTATTCCCTACAGTGCTTAACAGGTTTCATTAATGTGGGTTGTATGGGAATTTGGGTGTTCGAGTGCAGATGACGCCCATTTCTTATGCACACCATAGTTTTGATATAAAATGCGAACCCGAGACCTGTGCATTGTCCGTCAAGAACGCTTACCACTCGACTACCGTGGCTGGCAAGATGAATTAGATACATTCTGGTTTGCTGTGCTTTCAGAACAATTTTTGAGCATGCTCTTAAAAGGGACGCCGGGCCGTGATGTGGTAGACATCATGGATCGGTGAACTTTTAAAAAAAAGCAAATTCGCCATTTCAGCCCTTGAAAGGACTTTGACCGAGCTTCTTATGATCAATTGTGTTGTGTGTTATTAAATGTTTGCACACAATTAACCGAGAACTGGACCTACATGTTTTATGCCGACTCCGAACGGCTAAAGTTCATGTTCTTCAGAAGCTTTACATGGCATTATTTACTCTCTGAGGTTTGCCATTGTCTGCAGAGAGGTAGTGACCAATCAGAAAAATTTTTTTATTGAAAAAACTTTTCGCCGCGACTGGGGATCGAATTCGGGCTCCGATCATGCTAAGCCACACACTTAACCTGCATGCCACGGCCATCACACGGTGAAATTTTACCTCACCCAAATTCTAGCATGGTTGCCTGAGATCATATCTGTATAATTTTTATCTGCATAATTATAAGCATGCAAGTGACCACTACTGCACCCATTGCCCTTGTAGCACAGTAGAGGACACTGCCCACGTCCTATACGAGTGCCTTAAGTTTTACGATGCGAGAAATGAAGCTTGGGTTCACCACGAAAAAGTTGTGACACTATAAAACTTGGTGCCCTAATGCTGAGATGTGACACCAATTGATCAGTGTTAAAGCACATAATCAACGAAGTTGGAATTTTTACAGAATAGGCCAGCGAGGACCATTTTCCGAAGGGGTCTTCTCTTGAGTAGCAGCCGAAAGTACGAGGTAGCGAGCCATCCATGATATCAGAGGACCGCAGTTGATAGTTGACAGTGTTGTCCTCTAGGGACCATTTTTCGAGAATACCAACAGTATCGTCGTCTAGGGACCATTTCCCAAAACAGACTCCCCCGAAAAGATCATCAAAAGAGTACTGCTTTTTTTGATAAATATTTTCCCCGAAGCATGACCATTTCCCCAACAGACATTGGTCCATCAGTTTTTCAGCTAAGTGCTGTTCTACCAGTAATGCCTAATAGCGGTTCCACGGGGTTCATACAAGTGTCGGAGATTCAATGCGGAGGTTATAGCTTAGTGGGTAAGAATCGCACACTGCCACCATGATTTTTTCTGTAGTCATTCAAAACTGTGGTACACCGTGTTATGAAAGAGACTTTTATGACCTGGAATTGTAGCTCTTTGATATCTGATTTTGTTTGGGGACCTGGGTTCTATGTTAGATTCATACTCATGCCAAATAATTCTGAATAAAGTTTAATATTTCTCATTTCTTTCTATGAAAACTTGTTCCTCTCTAACTCTCTGCCAACAGGTGGCACTCTTACCGAAAGCGATGACAATAATGAGGATGACGCTGACGTAGCTAGTAAAATCAGTGCTCAAGATATCGACGATGGCATCATACCGGATGTAGAGGTGGACATGGATATAAATGATGAAACCTTTGCCGCACTAACAGCTGGCGAACCAACGGGTCTGGGCTCAGTTCGAAAGATAACAAATGGTGATATCGAAAGTGAAGCTGATGAAGATGAAGACGACAAACCATTGCAAATTAAAGAGGAGACTGATAGTAATAATGCCGCTGAAGATGAAAATGAAGAGTACATTAAAATAGGCAATCAGGGCTCAGCAAAGAAATCAAGAGCTGAAAGCGAAGAATCTTCAACGGCAAGCCAGACAACCGCAACAAAAGATGCCGTTGCTGCTGCTGCTGCCGGCACAGTGAAAGATGATGGTGCACTGATAATACCAAAAGAAGAGCCCATTGATGTTGATGTTGACTATGAAGTTAATCTGGATAGCAATATGTAAGAAAAACTGGTTATGAAACTAATAAATTTTATTAAAAAATTAAATTTTTTTTAGGAAATCAAATGTTGGCGAACTTATGCCTACCTTGGCAGAAATGTTAAAAATGACCAAACCTAGTGGCAGCAGTTCAGTGATAAACACCAACTCAACCGCAACATCACATATTATTACAACATTTTCCAGCAGCGCATTGACAACAACCACGGCAACATCAGCGGCAACAATTGCAGCAACATCTAATAATATAACCCAAACAACAGCAGCAAAGATTGCAACACAAGCTGCAACAGGAAAAATCTCATTGGTACCAGCCTCTTTTCTGTTACAACCCAAATCAGCAGCAGCTACATCGACGAGCACTACAGCGAGTCAGCAGCTGCAGCAACTGCTACCACAAGTCATGAATAATGCGCAGACACAAATGCAGTCACGTATACTGCTGAGCAGTCATGGTGCAACTGCAAGTGGCGCACAGGTCTCAAGCGGCTCCCATGCGACTGGCATTGTTACCACTGGACCGGGCGGTATGAAGGTGCTGTTGGTAAATGCCGAACAAGCTGGCGCAACCAGTAGCTTGCAGCAACAACTGCAGCAGCAAGCGGTGGGTGCACATCAGCATCAATTTCATCAAATTTTGCAAAATCAGCAGCAACAACAGCAGCAACAGCAACAAGAGCAGCAACAACAACAGCAAAATAAGCTGAAAAAGCTCAATGATGAGAAGCGCAAGCCAAAAAAGAAACAAAAATATCAAACATTTCATCGACCTATTGCGGCGAAAGATGCTGATCAAAAGGACACAGCTGGTGTTTCAGCAACAACGCGACAACTCATTCACCAACTTCACGACATGCTGGAACAAAACACTGACATACAACGTCAGCGTCTTAAAATCGAAATTGAGCGCTTGGAGGCACAGCGTAACTCAAGCGATTTGGAGAATAAGCGTCTGGCGTTAGATCGTGAACGTTTTGAATTTGAACGCACCGCATTTGAACGGCTTTTGGGCGTATTTCCTAGTCTGCTGCAGAAGCAGCAGCCGATGCAAGTGTTACATCCAGAACGCGTGTCGGCTGCTTCGGCTAAAATGCTTTTCAATCCGTCAAAGCTGCTCTTTACAACTGCAGGTGGCGCAGCAACGTTTGCAGCAAATGTGCCCTCAGTCAGCGGCGCAACGGCGGTGTTTGCGCCAAGTAGCAGCTTTACCACAGCCACTTTGACAGCAGCCGTTGCGCCACAACAAATGGAGATTTGCACGCAAATCAATGAGCTGCAAATGATAACACCAAAACTGGAAAAAGATGCATAAATTAAATGCTAAGCATCTTCATCGTAATAAGAAAATGTTAATTAATAAATAAATTGTTATTTTTACCAAAAAATTAATATGCTTGTGCGATTCAATATACAGCATAAAGACCATCATAATTTACCAAAGGCAGAACATGTCATCGTAGACATCATTTAATATGAAGCGGTATTTATACATACCTACTTTTGTGTCTGATATAACATAATAACACAAAAACACTAGACTATAAATAACTGTTAACAATGCTTAACTTGTAAATGTATTTATTGAATTATTGTATTTATAAGACAACTGCTTATTTTTTTTTTTTGTAACTTGCAAAACATTGACTTCATAGCTTTGTGCAATGAAATTTAGCATTTAATTTTTTTAGCGTTAAAACTTTGAATTAATGATACCCTTTAAATTTCACAACTTTAATTCTAAGCCACACAATTTGTTTTTGTAGCATTTAGAGCTAATTTTTTAATTTTCAAGTAATTCTTAAGTATGTAAATGTAAAGTTTTTTTTAATGCCATTTATTTACTAAATAAAAAAAATACTCATACACTTGTATATTATTTTCAAAAATATATATATACTAGACGTCTTTTATTCTTTAACAATTTTATATATGCGTTTCTTACATGCTAGTAAATGTTGCTCATACGCTCCATATCACGTATTTCCATAATATCAGTTTTTAGTCTTTGCTTGACAATTTCACGCCAAATGGCCTCCCGATCACGATTGTTAGTGATGCCCATGCGTTGCAGTGAGTTATCGGTAATGCGAAGTAGAGCTCGTCCCGTTATTTCGTGCTGAAAAATATGAAAAACGGTTTTTAGCGAGTAAACATAGATAAAAAGTAATCTTAGTTTCCTTCATAATAAGGGTAAAGAAGTTATTCGAGTTAAGAAATTTCTTTAATTTTTAAATCATTTAAAATCAGAGAACCATTAAAAGTTTTTCTATTTATTTTGTAAAATTGAATATTTCTTTAAAAGTAAAAGTAATGAAAATATTTTAAAAATAACCCAGTAGAAAAAAGATCAAATTTAAAATAGTTCTGAATTAGTTACAAAAAGGGACTGAACTGGTCCCACTACAATACATTTTTGCATTGAACAAACTGACTCTTTGTACGGGCTTTGATTTTAACTTTTCTGCTACCAACTCTCTACTCTAAAATATTCCAAAGGTTCTCAAAAGGATTGAGATCTGCTGACTGAGCTGACTAATCCATGACTTTAACGTTGTTTGCTCTAAACCAATCATTTTCAGAACTGAAATGTCCAGCGTAACGGCATTTTCTGGTCCATCATAACCAAAAAGGTTGTATTTGGATTCGTCAATAAATATCATTCTATTTCACTTTTCACAACTCCAATTAAGATGCACTCTGATAAACTTAATTATTTGTTAATATGTCCAAGTTTAATTTTAGCGCGGTATTTACTGATAAGTCGGCTCCCTAGCTGAATTCAAAACTTTTCCCAAAGCCATATTTTTTTAAATGAAAAAATTTTAAAAAAACCACCCCCTATTCAAAAGATGACCTCGAGAGGATTCCTAAAACAAAAAATTTATTGGACCACCACCTTTTCCTAAGAACACTCAAATTTTACAGTCGAAGGCCAAGACTCAATAGTTAAAGCCGAACATTTGTGTTCTTAAAAAAGTGCCACACCCCTCGAGGGTAGGAGCGTGAAAAATACTTTACAACCTATTCTCAGACCTACCAAATATACAAAAAAAATTTTATTAAAATCGGTCCAGCCATTTCGGAGGATTTCAAACACTAACACCGTGACACGAGATTTTTATATATTAGAAAGATTAACTTTTTGTATTCAACGAACAATTACAAAATTAAAACAAAATAGCAAAAGAAACGCCACAATATATTCAAGTTTCCAAAAAAAAGGAAGCTAAATAATGATATACCAAGAGTTTGAAAAAATTCTTCAAGAATTATGGCATCGTGCAAACATTCTTACAGTGGTAAAAATGACGGTTCGTGGATACATAACAAGTCTCATAAAAGAACATTATGATTTATTGAAACATCCACATAAATGCAATGAAGTGGAATGGAACAAGATTTTTCTTATATGTCAGCAGTGTTGCCGCGACGGTTCTAAAAAAAGTATCCATAAAAAGGTCAGAAATGGATCCAAATGTATCCACTTAAAAAAAAATAAGTATCCAGGTATCAAATTGCAAAAAACTTTTATATTCACTTTTCAAACACAAAAAAGTAGTTTTTGATTCTTATCTCAATCAATTTTTATAAAAAGTATTTAATTAGAAGCGGCATATACTGCTATTAACTCGGAGCTTACTCGTAGTGAGCTCTGCATGTAAACAAGGGTTGAGTTGAGTTTCGTTAAACCCAAAAAACTTGTTGGATTTAGCTGAGTACTATCTGTTCAAATCTTTTATCGTAAGTTTTATACAATTAAAATAAATATTCTCGATTAAGTTTTTATTTATTTATTAGATATGGTGCTTTTAAAATAACCCGATTCTATTCTCTCACACACCCATAGAAGACTCTTTTATGCGTCTTCTTTTTGATTACGCATATATCAATCAATATATGATCCTTTTATGAGTCTTTTTTATGAACAATCATGTTACCGTCATATTAAGGTCTCTATAATGAGTGTTTTTTATGAGTACTCATAAAGCAGATACAGTAATGACTGTTTTATGAGTCTTATTTTTGAACAATCATTTCACAGTTATATTAAAGACTCTTTCATGAGTCCTTTTAATGAGTCATCAAAAAACATGCATAAAAAACACTCTTTTTAGAGTCATTTTTTGGAGAGCCTCAGAAAATGTTTGCAGGGTTCATATAAAATCAAAAAATTCCTATCTATCATTTGAACAATTTTTCAGAAGAACCAAAAAACTTTCTAAATTAAAAACAAAACCATATTTTTTCAGGATAATTTTGTTAATAAAATCGTTGATTTAAGTAGTGGAAGTGTATATTTTGCATTAAAATATATTTGGATACGGTGCATCATAATCAATCAAAAACTCGATTCTGAATTTTTGGTAATTTAGGGAATTTTTGATTTAATATGACTATATTTTCATATAAAACTGATTTTTCAATAAAAGTATCTAAATTTCCACTAAGGCTTAATAATAAGTATCCATCAATTTTTGAAGAAAAAAAGTATCCAAATGGATCCATTTGGATCCAAACGGCAACACTGTATGTCAGTGCAAATATGGCATAGAAATAAATGACCAATGTAACTGCTCTGATTTTGATAAAATTCTTCAAAACTCTCAACACATTAATACTGATCAATGTGGACCAAGACAGTTGACTTTTGATAATATACAAGAGTACGTTGAAGATATTGAAATGGCTGATGTATGTGCTGAAATGTCGAGCATACCTCCAATATCAAATTTTTCCATTGTTTATGTTCCTTACTCAAGCGAATGGGACGATAGCGATATGAAAATTTCAAACGTGATTGTATATAAATAATTATACACCCAGATTTTGAAAAAATTTTTCACGTTGAGACCCTATGTCCCGCAAGGGATTAAAGGAAACAAAGCAAGGAAGAATGCTATATTAAAATATTCATCTAAATACCAGTAAGTGGAATGTTGATAGGTTGTTACACTTAATTCTGGTGAGAGTCAAGGACACTGTACTGCTCTCGGCTCTCCAATTTAGAAAAAAATATATTCCAACCGCTTCTCATCTGTCACTGCAAGCGCAGATTCACTCACATCGCGAACAAAACGTGTATTGTTTTGTGAATGGCATGGGAATTCTATATTTTTTTAATAATATTATAAGTAAAATACGAATAAATTTGCGGTATGAAGACTTACTCGGAATGCTGATAATTTTGTCTGCCGAATATTGAAAATCTGTTAGTTGGCTGTCCGAATAGAAATGCAGGCAAGGAGGTTCCGTAATTGTTGGTTTATACCAAGCGATCATATTAATATACGACTCATTCTCAAAGTTTATTATGCCATTTTTTTGGCATGCGGAAAACATGTAGCCTTGAAGGTGGGTCTTGGCGTGCTACTCTGAATTTTTTGTACCCATATAATCGAATGTCATGTCCAGGATCAGTTATCAATGCCAATAATATATTTTCTGGATGAAAGTAGAAGGCATTGTTTTCGATTGCTGGGCGCATGATAGATTGAACATCAGTAGGTAACTGGCGGATCCAGCATATATAATTAAAAACATGTCGACTTCCATGAATAGCATGTGGCTGACCCTTCCAGAATACTTTGACAATGAACTCTACGAGCTGGCGTAATTCTAAAGATGGCATTATTTTTGTGGTGTAAAGTCGAAGTCGACGCGGTTGGCAACCAGTGAGCTGTGCACATAGGGCCGGGCTTCTTACTACCTAATCGATTGCCGCACTCTCCATTGTTTACAGCTACAACCATGTCGAACAGATATTTTCAAATCTTCAATATTGTTTAACATAACACCCATGGGGATAGATTCAAAACATGTAACCTGGAAAAAATTTACATTTGACGTCAATTATTTTCCGTAATTGGGAGTAGAAATAATGGAAAAATGTACTGGATAGTTTTCGTAAGACCAAATTTCAGCATCTAAGCCTTCTGACCAGATTCCAAGTCCGCACACATTCCACTGCAACAGCCGTTGCAAATATTGTTCAAAGCATTTATTAACTCCGTTGTTGTGTCCGGTATTGACAGTAGTGCCAATACAGCTGATGGCAACCAAGTGGTTCAGAGAAAAGTTTTGCACATTTAACGCACGAAGCTTATTGGATTGCTTCTCCAGTGTCGTCAGTTGGGGAGGCATAGGCAAGATATTGAGAACCAGGCTCTTTTATTATTGTGACGACGTGCTCTTCTTTTTCTCTATGTATGCTAGCTTGGCCATGTACTATAGTTTTTTTTAATGTGAGGTCTTTTTTACCGTCGTGTGAAATACACTTTAGGTTCAATTTTTTTTTGCTCTAAATTTTACGCGTTCTTTTGAAATTCTGTTTTTTTCTATGATAGGTGAAATATTTGGATAAAGACCGCGGAATTATCACAGTGAAATTTTCTTAACTCAAAGTGTCTCAAAGTGGATTGGAATGTCGAGTTATGGAAAATTCGAGTTATAGAGATCAAAAACTAAGAAAAATGCATTAAGAATGTACGAAAACTACTTCGAGTTACTGAGAATTTTTAGTTAGAGAATTTCGAGTTAATGAAGTTTCACTGTACCTATATTAGGGCTATATAGATTATGTTCAAATTCTAACACATTTTTGTTACGCTCCCACTTAGTTCATATAATCTTAAAAAAAATAGTTATCTTAAGTTAAACTAGGCTTGAACTTTATAAAACCTTTATATCTGGATTTATTCTAATGCACAGAAGCCCTCGATATTTTTATTAATATTTAAATGTCAAAGCTAAGCTTGCGCTATTAAATTTTTGTGTTTTGTTTCGTTTTTATTGTAAAAAAAAAAATATTTAACAGCTGCTCAGCAATCTATGTATCTTTTTTCAAATAATTAATTCAGCGCTTGTCTGACACATCTTTGACTTGTTATAAAAAGTATTAAAAGTTGCAATTATCACAGTTATTCCCAATACCAAAAGATAAAGAAAAACAATTAATTTTTTCAATAATCAGCAAAGAAGCTCAACAAAATGTTTCTGCATGTACAGCAAACCGATGATTTCCTGTAAGTAGCACATTTTTGTAAATAACGTTGATTGACTTTAGTTAACTTAAATTTTATTCGAAGCCGCAAAGGTATTTAAAGAATCTCTAAGTTGATCGCTAGCCACGCAAGGCGATCACCTTTCGAATGGCTTCAATTTTAGATACTTCAATTATACAAATCTGGAAATATATGTCGCATAAACAGCGACTTATTCTTTTTAGGCATTAAATGAAAAGCTATCTGCATACTTTATTTAAACGCAAATAGCTTTGAGCCAAGTTATTTGTTTACCTTTGAGAATAACTCCAAATATTGCAGATACTCGCTGCAGTGTCTTCGATACCATTTTTGGACATCAATAACGGTCCACAGATAGACTGCTTTTGGTCTAGTTGTCTTGACACGGGGCTTACTTTGCGTTGAGGTTTCCTCAACCATATCTGCCTGTCCGAATTTATTTTAATTCTTATTAAATTTAATTTTAAAAGTTATGCTAAATGAATCTACCTTCGACGCTTTGTTTTTATTTTTTACAATTTCTCAAGCGACGAAATTTGACATTTCTCCATTGTGAACTCACAACTTAATATCTTTCTGCTATAACTTTTAATAGGGTACGAGCACACACAAAAAAATAAAATTATGTATAATTTTACTTGAAGCCCATTTTTGTATATATTTTCGGGGAGATTACGATTTCCGGGCCGCCGCGATTTGACGATGGATTCGAAGAGTACTCTTAATAAAAATAAGAATAGCCAAAGGAAATGTTGTGTTATCGATTTGTTTTCGAGTTATCGATTATTTAAAATTTTTTTTTTTGCTAAAGGTCTATGAAGAAAATCGGCTATATTATTCTTAATATATAACCGATATTAATTATTAAGGTATTATTTAAAAGGTTATATTTAAGGCTTTTAGAAAAATTTAAAACGAAATCTGTTGAGTACTTTGTATTTTATAGGTATTTTTATGCAATAAAAAAATATTTTCTTACACAAAACCGTTATTTTCTCAAAAATTACCGTTATTACTATGAATTATAAAGAGTAAATTATTCAAGCTTGAAAATTTATCTTTCATTTGCTATATAAAATATATAATTTATTTGACTTTTTGTGGTGTTTTTTATGATACATTTATTTGCCCTTGTACGGAAAATTGCTTATTTCACTCGTATTTACCTTAGAGGTTTTGCTTTCTTACTCCATATTTTCGAATATCGCCATCACAATAAACCATTGACGGGCAACTTTGCACACCTATACTTTCTTATCTTGAGTATGTATTAAGGAGCGCTTTAAAGCTTACACTGAAAACAAAGCAGTGCTAAAGCTCTTTTTGTAGTATCATTGGGTGACTTTTTTTTGTGCTTCGATTTATATAACGAATTTAAATGAACTTGTAATGGACGGACTATGAAATGCAAACAGACCGACAGGTGGATAATATGTATTATTAAACACAGAAAGTGAAGTTTTACAAATATTTTTAATTTTTATTTTTAATTCGTAGAATTTTTACAACTCTTAATTATTTGTTTTTACCAAACGAAAGTACCAATATATTTTAATCTGGAACTAAAATTCGCATTTCTACTAATATGTTAACATTTAGTAACATTAATATTAAAAACAATTAAAACAGCTTTTTGCCAATCAAAATTGTTTGATTAGCAAATTCTACTTCCTTATGACACACCATGCAATGCGCCATGCCGTTATTTTCTAAAAATAAAAAATTTTGTTAAACATAAAATTTATTCAGTGTAATATCTCGCAATTTTTTTTTCATGCATTCAAGGAACACTCAAGCGCAGGTCTTGTCTGCTTGACGTTTGCTTGGATACTGAAGCTTTGATCGTTCTGTACGTGAGATGAATACATATTTTCATGCACTTATACAATCACAAGTGTGCAAAGCTGCCCGTCAATGCAATAAACAATTGTTTTCAAGGCACATTGTAGCTACAATATTTATATGAATTAACGGGATTTTCGGTCAATGAAAAAAAACTTTTAATTTTTAGTCGATCAGTTAGTAAAAAAATATACATATTTTTATTTATCGAAAAAAAGTATTTTTTAAATTCGAAAATATCGAAATTTTAAGTATTTTTAAAACTCAAATTTAAAAAAAAAACGGTTCTTTTAGTTAAAAACCTTTATAAAAATTAAATAACGGTTCTTTAAATTAAAAAATTCAAATCTGATATATATTCGCTTATAAATTCAAAAACATTTTTGAAATTATATTTGTATTATATATCGTTGAAAAAATGCCTTTCGAATAACATGCCAATCTTTAAGATTCATTGGATATTGGCAAAGATATAGAAAATTTTTTGAACAGATTTTTTAACAAAGAAAACACTTGGAAAATTTAAATTTTATGTAATATAGTGTGAAATTAAATAAAAGATGTATAATTCTATATGTCAAACAAAAAGTGTAACTATAAGCTTTTCAAAAAAAATATATTTTTAGTATCTTTATAACATAAATTTTTTAGAAAATAACGGTTATTTTTATTAAAAAATTAAACTTTGGAATAAATTCGCTTATAAAACTAAAAATATTGTAACAATGATATTTATAACATATATATTTGAAAGGTCATTTAATAACCTTTCAAATGACATATCAATCTTAAAGATCCATTAAGTAACGAAGAAGATATAGATGTTTTTTTGAACAGATCTTTTAACAATCAAATTTTTTTTTAAATCGATAACTCGATAACTAATAGAGTTATCGATTTTTTGTTCGGCGAATCATGTTTTTTTGTTGTTCTCTATCAGAAAACATCTTCAAATTGCGCCGCCCCGGAAATCGTAATCGTGCCATATTTTCTTAACCCATTTTAGTCCGCTAGACGATTTGTCGACGACTAACTTTAAAATTAAATTCTGGCAAAATATTTAAAATGTTTACAAAATCTTCCCGCATAGGATCGATTTGGTTGAGTGGATATTCAGAAAATAAATAAAAATTTCCCAAATTTAAATTTTACCTGAACAAGTAATATTTTTAAGTATTTTTTTTAGAAATTAATTTTAAAGTAAAGCTTAGTTTGCGTGAAACAATTACTGGCAACATTCATTTTTTTGTTGATTAGCGGATTAGCTGAACCACCGAAAACGGAGATCTAGCGCTCTTAATCCGCGAATTATCACGATTAGCTTTTCTTCAAAACATAAAAGCAAGTCAAATCGTTGAACACCCGTGGTTGAAAGTTGAATGAATTAAGTGGAGAATAAATAAATATAGAATAAGGCCCATTCACTCATTTCGATTCTAAACAAAGGTTAGCTTAAACAAAGTTTAAAATGACTTATCCTTAGTTTAAATTTTAACGCCGAAAGCTTGTCTCAAAAAATCAAAGTATAACTTGGTGAGGCAAGTTTAAATTTAAACACAGAAATTCTAAAGGCCCAACCAAGTTATGCGTAAGCATACAAAAGCTAGAGAGCAAAAGAACGTACTTGCTCAGCAATATATTGCGTCGCCCAAGTTGTGCGTAAGCAATTTTTCGTTCAGTTTCTCAATTTTCGTTTACTTTTCAAAACTTGAGTGTGAGCGCTCGACACCGTATATTGCTAAGCAGAAAAGGGTTGCAACCTGTTTAATAAATAATTTAAATTTTGATTTTAAACACTTATGTATCGAAATTTTATTAAAAATCAGTAAAAAATGTATGTTTTAGACAGGATTTATTTATTGAGCGAGGTTTGTATTGAAATTGACCGCTATATTTAATCATAAAGCATGGATGAATTTACCAACTTAAAAAAATATTTTTTTATAATTTTAGTTGGCAATCTTTTTCGACAAAAGTAAAGTAAATTTTATTGAGACTTCAGATCAATTACAAATGACATAAGCAAAGATGACAGAGAATGACACACATAGAACAGTAAAAATTATTCTATTACAATAAAATGAAGTTATGCAAAGGCAAAAAGACAAGGAAATCAAATGTATGCTCATACCATTTTTGAATAACATTGACGTTGAATCAAATAATACTTAAAACTAATTAAACAAAAAATTAACAAGAACTGGAATTAAACTAATATTTACATATATACACTTAAAATAATCATAACATCAATTTATTAATTCAGCCTCTATATACGTTAGGACGAGCTCTACGATAAAGTTCAGGTAAAAGTAATGTGGCAGAGTTCGAATTCAGAGTAAAATCTATATTTTCATTGATTATTCCAACAGCAGAAATGTAATTTACATTTGACCAATTGTAATCTTTTTGTGAATTAAAAACAAAATTTATTAAATCATTTTCTAAAAGACTTAATTTATTTACACATTTTTCCATATGCAAAAGTAAATATTTACATAAAGGAATAACATGTGAATGATTATAAACATAAAAATTGGAAAAACGTTTACTGAAAGATTCAAAATTTTTATTAATGCAAAATCTCAATGCTTTACGCTCAAATCTTTCAAGATTTTGTGCTACTGTAGGTGAGATAGTAAACCAAATTGGAAATCCATACATTAAAACCGATCGTATACTAATTTTGTATATAAGTAATTTAGAGTTAATAGGCAGATATTTATTTCTAATTAAGCTAGAGAACATTCCCAATATTTTTCTAGCTTTTTTAAGAATTAAATTAGCATGTATATTAAATCTTAAGCGATTATTAAAGGAAACTCCTAAGTATTTTATAACATTTTTAAAGGGAATGTCTGAACCACATAGAGATAATTTTAAATTTTTACTCTGTGGTACAGTTGCTCTATGACATTTGCCAGAAGGATTCCTTATACAAATAGCTTCCGATTTGGATGTATTTATTTTGATTCCCCAATCTTTATAATATTCATGAATTTTTTCTAAATGGGAATGAACCAAAGTGAGAGTCTCATTAGGAGTAGAGCCATGAGCATATGCTAGGGAATCATCAGCGTATAAAATACCGGTAGAATCATTGAAGACATGGGGAAAATCATAAATAAAGATACTGTACAAATGAGGGGCCATAATAGATCCCTGAGGAACACCACTTTCAATTTTACCAAAATCTGAGGAGATGTTATCAATATTAATAAAAAATTTGCGATCATTCAAAAAACTCCTAATAATTTTTATAAAAGAAGGATCAAAACCAATTTTCATTAATTTATATATTATACCGATATGATAAGCTTTGTCAAAGGCCTTTTCTATGTCCAGAGAAACTGCCACTGTACATTTTCGTTGGCGGAGATTTAGAATTATATCGTTTTGGAATTTTAATAATAATTCATACTTCAAAAAATTCCAAACAATTAACATAAAAAAAATCATATTTTAAGTTTTGAAAAAAAAAATATTCCAATGAATCTGACAATTTGCATTATTTTATCAAAGTTGTAGAATTTTATTACAGTGCCACTCAAATATGTTTTTTAATGTCAGTTTAAATTATTAAACAGAGTTTAAGAAAACTGCCGATAAAAATGAGATAAGTTACGAAAATAATTTTAACTGTGTTTAGAATTTAAACTCTGTTTACGAAATCTGAGGTTAAGGAATTTAAACTTGGTGATCAGTTAACGGGCCTAAGATAGTATGTATAGAGATGCCGGCTGTTGTAGTGTTTACTAGACTCTTCACATAGGCAGCTGAGCTTAGACTTGAAGTCATCAAGATCATTAATAGAATTGAAGTGATATATGAATTAATAGTGCACAACTTCAAAACGCAAACAGATTTAATTTTGATGTTTTGTGTTGAAATTTGTTGAATAAAATTATTACCCTTTATCTCTAGTGTTGCTGTTATTTTTTAGTCGTTACGAAAAATGTAACCAAAATCTAAAAGGTATTCGAATAATCGCTTATGAGGTTCCTAAGGATACTGCTTAGCCAAAAAAGCGTGTTAATTTACTACAGCTAACACTGAAAATTAAATGTTATTGGCATTTTTTAGACTGTATTAGATCACGTAAAACCAACTACAAAAATGTCTCAAAGAATTCATTACTACAAATGAGTTTTGAGAGCCGGATATAAAAACATTTGTCAAATGTGGTATAAAAATTGGTATACAGCCAATCGCAGTATTAGCGGCTAATACTCAGTTTGTAAACTTAGCCGCGAATAAAGAATATGAAGAAATTAACGAGTTTCAACTTTCGCTAATACTGCGTTCCAGTGCTAAACCGTGGTTTTAGTAGACCGCGAATAAGCTTGAGTTAGTCCTCTATGAAGAAATTGGCCATAAATATTTTGTCAGCTCACTTAAACTCTGCCCAGGTGGCATTGTTGGAGCTACTAGTTGCGAGTGAGCTTTAAAAATCTTATAAAGGTGTGTCCTATTTAGGTAAAGCTTTATCGCACTTTTTTGCTTCTAGATGCTTTTAATTAAGCTCTAAAACTTGAAATTTCAATCGAAAATTTGCTATTTGCTTTGTGAACTACAGAGCTTTTTTAAAACCCGTAGATTTAGTAAAATATTTGTTTTAAAATGCATTTACTTACTGCATTTTTAAAGCTAATAATGTTAAAAAAAAATCGGATAAAGAGCTTCTTTGATTGTTTTACATGCAAAAATCAGAAAAAATGGTGATATTATTAAAAATTAAAACTTTTAAATCACAATACCCAAGATAATAGACTGCAATTTAATCCTAATAATCCAATTACAATTTTAAAGTTTTGTTATATTCTGCGGGGAAATGTATCATAACATGCACAATGAATTTAGCTGACAATGTTGAAGTTCATTGTGAATGTTTGATTGGACGTATTTTAATATTTGCGCCATTTCACTTTAAACAGTTGGCAGCCTTGTGTACCATGACTATCGCTTGTTCCCACTGACACAAACAACCGCAAAAAGAAGAAATTCATTGACATTTGTGAAAAATTTTAACACGAATCATTGCAAAAACCAGCAGACAAAGAAATATATTTTGTTTTCGTCATTCAATTGAAACAAAAACAGAAATACTAGAAAAGTGCAATTGTTAAATTTCATTAAATTTTCAGTAAACGGAAAATGGCTGGAGCAACACTATTCGAACGTGCACAAGCACTGTCCAGTGTCAATCGTGAGGAGGGCATTTCGCTGCTAAACCAGATTGTGCGCGAACAGGAAATAGCCGAAAACGATGAAGAACTTATACGCATCAAAGAGCAGGGCATCCTTCAGCTGGGTGAGCTATACAAGCAGGAGGGAAAGGCCAAAGAGTTGGCTGATCTTATCAAGGTGACGCGACCTTTTCTCAGTCTGATCAGCAAGGCCAAAGCAGCGAAATTGGTGCGCTCGTTGGTTGATATGTTTCTCGATATGGATGCAGGCACAGGCATTGAAGTAGGTCTTATGGCCATTTGTATTAAAACTCTGATAATAAACGATATCTTCTTAATTGATAGGTGCAACTATGCAAGGACTGCATTGAGTGGGCCAAGCAGGAGAAACGCACATTTTTGCGCCAGTCACTAGAGGCACGTCTTATTGCGCTTTACTTCGACACTGGCATGTATACCGAAGCACTGCAGCTGGGCTCACAATTGCTCAAGGAGCTTAAGAAGTTGGACGATAAAAATTTGCTTGTCGAGGTACAGCTGCTAGAAAGCAAAACTTATCATGCACTCACGAATTTGCCCAAGGCCCGCGCTGCACTCACCTCAGCGCGTACCACGGCCAACGCCATCTATTGCCCTCCCAAGGTGCAGGGTGCTTTGGATTTACAATCTGGCATATTGCATGCGGCCGATGAGCGAGATTTTAAGACCGCTTTCTCCTACTTTTATGAGGCGTTTGAGGGTTTCGACAGTGTTGACAATGTTAAGGCACTGACTTCACTTAAATATATGTTGCTTTGCAAAATAATGCTGGGACAATCCGACGACGTCAATCAGATTGTTAGCGGAAAATTGGTGAGTTGCTGCTGTGTTTTTGCTTAGTTTTGCTTTATACGTATTTATTTTTTTTTTGCGCATTAAGGCAATTACTTACTCTGGTCGTGATGTCGATGCTATGAAAGCTGTTGCTGAAGCCTCGCATAAACGCTCTCTCGCAGACTTCCAGCAGGCACTGAAGGACTACAAAAAAGAACTGGCCGATGATGTTATCGTGCAGGCACATTTGGGCACTTTATATGACACAATGTTGGAACAGAACTTGTGCCGCATCATTGAACCCTACTCCAGAGTGCAGGTGAGCTTTTATTTTTTGGCAAACATGTATTTTTCTTTAGAACAAAAAAAAAAAAAGCGAAAAAAAATGCAAAAATACAAAAAAAAAATTAAAAAATTAAAAAAAAAATTCAAAAATAATAAAAATATAAAAAAATAAAAACAATTTATAAATTGAAACTATAAGGAGAAATAAGTAATAAAAAAATCATGATAAAAATATATATTCAGAACATACATAAAATTTATTTAAGAGCAAATTAAGAAAAAGATATAATAACAAAAAATGAAAAAATGATTAAAACGGAAAAAGCAATATAAATTATGTTAAAAAATAATTAAAAAGTAAACATAAACAAAATTTACATTATTGAAATATAAATATTATTAAAACAAAATTCATTTACAAGAAACATGCAATAAAAATAGATTGAATATTAATAATTTCAATTTAAAAATAAAATAAATTTTAGTTTGAATGAAAACTCCGCAAAATAAAAAATAAATTAATTTAAGCAAAAAAATTAATAAAAACTAAAATATATAGAAATTAACATAAATAAAAATGAAAATAAATAAAATTGAAAATAAATAAACATTCAAATAAATAAAAATGAAAATAAAAAATTTTAAAAAATAAAAATTAAAATAAATAAAAATTAAAATAAATAAAGATTAAAATAAATAAAAATGAAAATTTATTAAAATTAAAATATAAATATATATGTATATAAATAAATAAAAATAAAACTAAAAAATTAAATATAAAAAATAAATAGAAATAAGAATAAATAAATATTAATAAAAATTAAAAAAATTAAACAAAATAAAATGATTAGAAACAAAAATAAAAAATAAATAAAAATAAAAAATATATAAAAATAAAAAATAAATAAAAATAAAAACAAAATAAAATAAATAAAAATAATAAATTAGATTAAAATTAAACAAATAAAAAATAAAGGTAGTATTAAAAATGAACTAAACAAAAAATTTAAAATTGTGAGTAAATAAAAAAATTAAAAAAAATAAAAATGAAAAATAAAAAATGAAAATAAAATTATTTAAGCTTAATAAAAACTTGCCTTAAGAAAGCACACTAATCGACGATATATGCGCGCAATGGACGCACATATCCTACGCCTAAAAAGCCAACGGTCCCAACATTTGCGCCAACTACCGTGGGATAAGCTTTCTTATTACCGTATATAAGATTCTGCCCATCGTCAGTTAACTGATTGGACCTTAACAGTGTGGCTTCAGACCTGGAAAGTTCACCATCGACCAGATATTTACGCTCCGCATAATCTTGGACCCTTGAAAAATAAATCAACATACACCATCTTTTTGTCGATTATAAAGGAGCCTTTCGACCATGTGATTTTGCTGTTTCTACAAAACTAACACATCTTTGCAGGATGATACTAAACAACACCAGCAGCGAATTGCAATTCAGGAAGAACCTCTCCGCTCCGTTCGATACCAAACGAGGTTTCAGACGAGATGATTCCTTATCGTGACGTTTTTTTAATTAATTTATGGAGAAGATCATTCGAGCTGTTAATCTGAGACGCAGTGGCGTAATATTCTATAAGTGTTATGCTGATGATATTTACATCATCGGCCATAATACGTGGGAAGTCTGTGGAGCATTATCCAGGCTAGAAAGAGAGTCAGGTACGAATTATCTTGTGTCAACAAACGAACAGTCCCAGCGTCTTGGAAACCACGTCACTGTTGACAACACCTCTTTTGAAGTTGTGAAGGACTTTGTTTGCCTGGAATCCAGCATTAACTCCTCTAATGATATCAGTATTGAGATTAAACGAAGGATAACTCTTGCCAACAGGTGTTGGGCTCAGTAGGCAATTTAGAAGCAGAGCTCTCTCACAACGAACAAAACTCACGCTCTATAAGTCAATCATGCATATTCTATAAAATCGCATCTCATACCTGCACGTTGAGCAGCACTGATAAAAGGGTTTTGGAAGCATTCGAGAGGAAAAACGTTCACAATATCGATGGAATCACAAGCTGCACGAGGGCAATTTGAAAAGTTAGTTTTTTAATTTCCCGAGTAGTAACTTTAAATGCAACACTGATGCTGTCAACGACCATCTCTTAATAGATTAATGTTAAGTCGTCCATTGTCAGTAGACGATCTTCTAAAATTTGGTTAAAATGGAACAAATTGATTTTCGTGTGCTCATCAAGCATTATTTTTTGCGCAGAAACCATCAGCCAAACCAAGGAAAGGTTTGATAAATGCTATGGGGACTGCATCATTTTTGGAATGACTCACGAGTGATTTACTGAATTTCGATACGGTCGTACAAGCACAAGTGGCGCCAAACGTTCTAAAATTCACGACATCATCACAGAGTTAAAGTGCGCGAGATAGTTGATAGCCGTAGTGATCTCAGGCGAACGAGTGTAGAACATTGTTCGAAATAATTTGAAAATGAAAAAAATGCTCACTATCGACCACAAACGTGATTTTTCTTTCAATTGTAAAATTCCATGAATCGAAGTACGAATTGCTTCCTCATCAAGCATATTCTCCAGATTTGGTCCCCAGCGACTATTTTCTGTTTTAAACCTTGAAGAAATGGCTTGGCGAAGAGAGATTCACCACCAGAGAGGAACTTATCACAGACACACCAGCCTATTTTGAGGACCTTCCGAAAACGTATTTTTCGTGGGAATGTTGGACGCTGCATAGGAGTGTGTGACGTAGAGTATCGACCAGTTATTGGATTACTTGACGTAGCTTGAAATTTCTAACTGGTATCAGCGAGCGTACGACTAAAAGGCTTGTGCAAACTATTAGATGAGACCAAGACTAACCAACGATTGTAAGCGCCGGCTTAGTAAGTAAGTAAGCCGCAGGGTTAAAAGCTGAAAGTCAAAATTATCAAAATAACACCGAAAGAAAAAGTGAAGAATTGAGACGTCCAACGATATGAATTGATTTTGATAATTAGGACACCAAGAAAAAGAAATGATTGATAGCTCTGCAGCTACCTTGTTTATTCTAGTTTGGAACGATCAATGTTCATATCCTCAAGAAGCTGTACATGACATTAACTCTTTGAGGTTTGCCATTGTCTGTAGAGAGATGACGACCGCTCAGAAAAAACTTTCTGTTAAATGTGGGGATTTGACTAGGTATGCTACAGCTTGTTAGCTCGCACGTCATACACATGGCACGCAGAGCTGGAGACGCCACAAAAATAATAAATAAATTTTTAAAAAATATTTAGAATATATATATTTAAAACAAAATCAGAAATACTTATAAAACTTATAGCAAAAAAAAAAAAAATGAAAAAAATAGATCAAATATAAAAATAAATAAATAAAAAATACATAAAATAATACATAAATAAAAACATAAAATAATACATAAATAAAAACATAAAATAATACATAAATAAAAACATAAAATAATACATAAATAAAAACATAAAATAATACATAAATAAAAACATAATAATACATAAAATAAATAAAAAAATACATCAAAAAATAAAAAAATAAATAAAAAAAAATTATAAAAAAAATAAATAAAAAAAAAATAAATAAAAAAAATATACAAAAAAAAAAAATAAAAAATATATATATAAACATGATCATCAAAGAAAATAAATAAAAAATAAATGAAAGAATAACTGAAAAATAAAAGAAAATATAAAAGGAAAAATAAGAGAAAAAATAAAAGAAAAAAATAAATAAAAAAATAAATAAAAAACAAATAAACATAAATAAAAAATAAATTAATAAAACCCTTAACACAAACTAGAAATATTAACTAATAAGAATAAGAAAATAACTTTGTTTTTAAAAACATTTCTTTTAATTATAACATGATTAGAGCTCTCTAAGTTGAATAAATAATTAATTTATTTATTTTCCAATTTCAGGTATCCCACGTTGCCGAATGCATCAAGTTGTCTATGCCACAAGTAGAGAAGAAATTATCACAAATGATTTTGGACAAAAAATTCAGCGGCATTCTCGATCAAGGTGAAGGCGTTTTGATTGTATTCGAAGAAACACCTGTTGACAAGACCTACGAGCGTGTCTTAGAAACCATACAAAATATGGGCAAAGTAGTGGACACACTTTATCAGAAGGCCAAGAAACTATCGTAGATACAATTTTAACAAAAATAAAATTAAAAAACAACAAAAAAATTTATCATAACTCATATGAAAAATTACGCTACAGTAGAAGATTATTTGTTACTTTTCATTATTTCTTCTCTACAACAATAAATAATATTTTTTTCTAATAGTTTTCTATAATAAAAGAAATCAACCTGTTGTCTACTTCAAAATTTCAAATTCAATAGTTTTTTTTTCTCCAACAGGCTAAAATGTAAATCGATCTTAATTACTAACAAAACAAAACAAAAAAAAACAATAATTTATACATTAATAATAACATCAATAAAAAGAAACAAAAACACAACTAATTTAACGGTTTATTGTATGTCAATTTTAAAATATAATTTTCAATATTATGTAATTGCTTATTTACAAAATTCAGACTAAAAATTGTTTAAACACAGTTTTGAAAACACATTTGTTCATTTGGGTCTTTAGCAAGTAGTGAGGACAGAAAATAATATTTGATAAAAAGAAAAGTATTTATTAAGATAAATGCAAATTTTAAATGTAATAAAAAAGATTTGATCGCGGAAATGATGAAATTGTTGCGTTCTTTTTTCAGGTAGAATTTTTAAACATGTTTTTTATGACATGTATATATTTTGGTCAACGGTTTTAAGTTTGGTGCTGATTTCCTTAAGAACGAAAACGGTAATTCAGTAACATGTATTCAGAGTACATTGATGTTAAAGAATGAGCACCATATAAAGTCGGTTGCAAAGCCAACATAAACGAAAAATAAAAACAAATTTCAGCCCCTGAAAGGATCTATGCCGAAAGGCTAAAATTCTAAGCAGAAATATGCCAGCTGCATAGTATATCTTTTTCGCACCTTATCTGGGGATTGAATTCGGGACGTTCAAATTTGTTGGCACTAAATAGCCTACTTATTCTAACCATCAACAACTTCAACAGCGCAGTTAAAGTCTGAAAGATCTCTTCGCTCGATTGAGTACCAAAAGAGGTTTCGGACAATTTTACTTCCAATCGTGTTACTCTTTCAACCTTATGATGAAGTAGATCATCTCAGTGGTCGATTTCAAATGTATTGGTTGAAAAATCTGCAAATGCATCTCTTCTTATTACACTGCTGGCTTATGCCACGTTGCTCTAAACATTGTAAACTACACCAAATATATCATAATCGAGCTTTAAACGAAAGAAATATCTCATCAACAGTTGATACTCAGCGCTCGAAAGGAAACGAAGTATCACAGGTCTATCTTTAAGCATAACAATTACGATAAATAAGCCGCTCAGCAAGCTCGTTCCATTATTTTCTGCAGAAAACTCAATTCGCAAAAACTTAATTCAATTAAAATGGTAATAAATTAATAGTTTATTTCATTCTAACTTATTTTAATTTAAACATATGTATATCTTCAAATTTTTAGCCGAACATATGTGTCAGACCCAGGCCACCACCAAAGTTAGTTTGACCACTCAAAGGACCGCTCATCCACTTGGAAGCACCAGCATTCAAGTCTAAGCGTGTATTACGATCTGCCGAGGACCACAAATTCGCCTTGCCACCCAATTCCAATTGACTGCCAAAGTTGGGAATGTTGCTGAATGTGGCACTAGCGCCATGTCCCTTGTTATGAGCCCAATCCAAGCCACCACCATTGCGTTCAAACTTAAAACCATTGGCCAGCTCATTTTGTGATGCAAAGGCATTAGCATTCAAACTGTGAACGCCATTATTGAATAGGTTTGCATGAGCACTTTGCTTAAAAGTGTCTCGTACACCGGGTATGTGCTCCTTAGCGAGTGAGAGGCCGTGACCGTGACTAAGAATAAAATGTATTAAAATAAAATACCAGCCAAAAATTTGAGTTAAAAATATATACTTACAGATTATAGTCTAAAGCGCCACCAGTGGTAACAGGACCGCTATTTGTATTGCCTGCTGCAAAGGCTGACGCAATAACATTGTGTTCGGGCGTACCAAATCCTTTGGATAGCTGTAGTTTAACATCAGCGCCGCCATTTGGATTACTTGCAACAGCACCGTTTAAAACTTGAGGATATGCTTTAATGCCAACAAATGCTCCCATTAACACCACAGCAATTGCAAAAGTAGCGAATTTCATTTTGATAATTTTTTAATTTTAACGTATAGTTAAATCGTGTTGTATTGACTCAGATAATTGCTTAGAACCTTTTGATGCTGTAGTCAGCTTAACAGTTGCTTTTTATAGTCGAAGCTTGCTGGAGTGCTTTTTCTTATCAATTGAGCAAGTGGTGTTTTCCCCCATTGCGCGCATTATGTTTCTTTGTTTATGTTTTTTTTATGGATTGCAAAATTTGTTTCATTCATTGATCTGTTGTGTATAGTACATACATACCTTGTTATTCTGTTTAAAAATTATTCTACGTTTATCAGTACATTCTTATAACAGTGGTTTTTGCATAGAATTGGGTTAAAAAGATCCCCCGAAATATAATATGTATGCTGAAGACTATGCTAGGTTTAGCCAAGTCTCTTGACCTTGAAGAGTAGATGTTGAAGTTTAGTTGGAGGCTAGTAGGGCTAGATCACTGATCGGTGATCTAGTAGGGCGTTGCAGATAATGACCCCCGAGAATGACCCAATTGTTTTTGGAAAATTTAATGATGACCGACGAAGCTCACATTTCATCTGAGCGGGTATGTGCATAAAGCAAAACTGCAGTTTGTGGGGGCTCACATAATGTCAAAAATCTCCACCAACGTTCATTACACTCAATTCGTTTGACTGTTTGGTGTGGAGAAACTTCGCTCAAAATCTGTGTACCATATTTCTTTGAAAATGCTACAGGTGAAAGCATTACGGTCAATGAAAAATGCTACAGAACAATGCTTGAGGACTTCTTCTTTCCACTTGTGCGAGCGACCAACAACTATGGGAGAATTTGGTTTCAGCAAGATAGTGCTACCGTCCACACCTCCCATGCAACAATGGACTTTCTTTGTAGGAAGAATTTCTGAATCTTGTCTCAAGAAACGGCGACTTGCGATGGTCGCCTCGATCGCCTGATCTGACGGCTCAGACTTTTTTTTCTGGGGCTTTTTGAAAGAGAAGGTCTACATTAACAAACCACAGATTTTACTGGAGCTGAAAGATAATATTCAAGCAGAAATTGCGCAAATTACACCGGTTACACTTAAAAAAGTGATGAAAAATGCCATGAAAAGAGACGAGGCGTGTGTGAATTGTAATGGTGAACACTTAACAGATATAATTTTCCACACCCAATCAAAAAAACTCCATGAATAAAACTTTAATTTGCAAATTATTTTTTTTATTTTGTTTGTTAAAAACTTATTACATGTCAAATGCTTCCTTAGGATGAGTTTAATAATTACTTGCTAGTTTTAACTTTCTGACATTATGGTGGTTTATTGGGGTGTTAAGGCTGTTATCGGAACTGAAATGTGTTGAGTTAGTACTAGAACGTTGAACTTGAGATCAATGACAGAAAAAAATAACTTTCTTGCATAATGTGTGGATTGAACTCAAACTAACTCGTTCCGTTGATTCGCTAGGCCACGCCAAGTGAATGCCAGGATAATGTCATTTGTGAAAATTTGACAAAAAGATCAATATATTATAGTTAAACATCGGACATCAATTCCGAAGGTATGACGAAAAATTTAAATTCGTGTCTGAGAAAACGATATCAAATTGTTCGTGTTTGTTGAAAATAACGTTAATTTCAACAAAAAAATTTCGTTTTTTTTTTGTATCAGAAGAAAGTTTTTTTAGAATAGGAGAAAATAATAGAAAGTTTTTCGTTTTTCAAAGAAACGAAATTGATTTGATAAATTTTTAACGAAACGAAAAAATGTTTTTTGATTTCGTTGTACATGTCTGATTTAAATTAATTTAAGAATTTAAGAAATTAAGAATTCTTTCAGGAAATTTTTTGAATTTTCGTTAATTTCATGGTAAGTCTTTGAACATTCATTGTGAAATAATATTTTTCATTGCTGCTTATTTCAAGTTTTTTGTTATTTGGTCTGATGAACTAAAATCAACCATTTACAATCAGCTGGTCGTGCGCGGTATATTACCAAGAACCAAAATTTAACCCTACAACATTATGTGGAAGAATCAATTAAACATGATGATGATGGGCTAACAATGGTTTGGGGCTGTGTTTTTGATGATGGTTTTGGTCCTTTAACACGCATCGATGATATTATGCGTAAGGAACAATACCTGTCCATCCTACAACAAAATCTGCCCGATGTTGTGAAAAATATAGGTTTTCTGCTTAAAAAGTAATTTTTTAGCATGACAATGATCCAAAGAATACTGCACATGGCTCATTCCACAGAAATGAGGAACGGAAACATGAATTCTAAAATGCATGTATTTTAAGTAATTTTTGGTTTTCGAATTGAAGTGGTATCTTAAGTTAGTCCTGCTGCAAAAATATTTTTAAATTAAATGCTTTTTTATATTATTTTGACAATTTAACTTAACAAACTTAAGAGTTGAAAAAAATTTTTAAAAATTATGATTTAATTTAAACGTTGAAATCAGTCATCTTTTGATACAACTTTAAAAAAAATAAGGTTAGTAATATTAAAAAAGATATTAATGTTGTGTTAGAATAGTTTGCAATAATGATTGGTTACTGCGTTTTCAAAGTACAAAATATTTAAACTAAGTATTTTTTCTTTGTCATACCCGTCCCAAAAACGGCTATAGTTTTCCTAAGAAGCAACATGGGCTTATGATAAGAATGAAACTTTCCTAAAGTAAGGATGTTGATGTTTTACATAAATTTGTTTACTTTTTTCATTCAATAAATTATTTTTATTCTTCATTTCCGTAACAAGAATTTGGTCACACAAGGAACGGTTTTCAAAATTTTTTTCTAATAATGAAATTTTTGCAAGTATATGAATAAATTCTTTGATTAAAACAAGTTTTGTTAATTCATGTATAGCGAAATCATTTGTTTAGGTATTAATTTGATAAAAAATTCATGCAAAAAATTTTTTGCAAACAAAAATTTTTTTTTTTTTAAATAAGTACATTAATTAAAAACATATTTTTTTGATTTAAGTGTCAAAAATATGCAAAAGTTATTATACCCATTTAGTTCTTATATATAATTCCCACATCATTCACACTCGTCACACCCGGGACAATCTTATGTCACACCCGTCCCATTTAAAAGTTTAAAAAAGAATGGTTATCGCCATTTTTTCAAAATATTTTTCACTGGTATTTAACAGAAAATATATTAAATTTGTCTATATGTAAGTCAAAAATGGTCTCATTGTGGCAGATGGACTGAATTTCAATGTTAAACTCAGAATTTTTAGTTTTTAAACTTGTGCTCGTCACACCCGTCCCAGGTGTTTAAGCGAATGTAACTATTAAACTAGTATAAATAATTGCATTATGTTTTAGCATTTTGAAACCTTGGGGCATCTTCTAAAATACCCTATAGTAAATTGCTAAAATTTTAACCGGTTAATACCATTTTCAGCACGATAAAGTAGTCAAAACGTCACACTCGTCTGTATGGAATGAGCCACATGTTGTAAAGGACTGGATAAAAAACAAAAAATTTGGTAAATTGATACATGATCTAATGGAGAATTTGTGGAGTCATGTCGAATCACAGCTGACTTAGTATCCCAGGGTTGTCAAAGAAGGGAATGAGCTTTGGGAGTGAACTAAGGAAGTATATGAGGCTATAATACCAGAATTTGTGAAGAGGATTGTGATTAGATGCTCAATCGCATTCAGGATCTCAAAAAAGCGAAAGGGTACTGATTATGATATTGAAAATAATATTTTTTCTACAAAAATAGTGGAAAAATAATAAATAACATTGGTGTATTGGGTGCAATACTATAGCATTTGCCTTTTTGTGCATTTTTTTCTACTATTTTTGTTGATGTTCGATCAACTTCAAACCGGTTTGAAAGAAAGAAGACAAGTGCACCAATAATATTAAAACAAAAATCATGAATTCCATTGTGAGGTGCTTCACCAAGTTACAGTATTGCTCCTCAGTGTAAATACATCAAAACGTACATCTGAACCAGTTGTATTGAAACAGCTGATCGATATTTAACCGTTTAACAATAGCTAATAAAAATATGTATTTTAATTTTCGAATAAAAAAAAAATATTAGTTAAAATCACCAAACCCAGAATTGTTTAAGATTTCACACATTCAACAGACACAATAAAAACAAATTTCAAAATCATACATATAACTCTTCCCAATAAATTGGGAAGAACCGTTTAAGCAGATAAGAATTCAAAGCGAAGTTACAGTATAAAAACGCAACGCTGCGTTGAGCTCAACATCAAAAAGTTCTACGATTTCGAGCAAATATCACCACCGCATCATAAAGTTGATAATAAAATATTTTACAAAATGAAAGCCATCATTTGTTTAGCTGTTGTACTACTTGCGGTCTTGGCCACCATAGAAGCTTTTCCTCAACAAGTAAGATTCCAGACTTTGCCCTACCATCGACCACCTCCACCACCACCACGTCCAATACGTGTACGTCGTCAAGTACTCAGCGGTCAGGTGTCCAGCAATCCAGCTGGTGGAGCTGATGCCAAACTAGAAATCGCTAAAGGTTTTGGCACACCGGACCACAACGTTGTTGCTAGTGCTTTTGCTGCAGGCAACACCAATAAGGGTCCTGTAACCACTGGTGGATCCTTGGCTTATAATCTGTAAGTTTTTTTAATCTACTTTTTCCATTTATTCAATGCTTAATTTCCCAAAAGTTTTGTTTTTTTAATTGACTTATTTTTTTTTGTAATTTCTTCTATTTGCAGCAATGATCATGGCATTGCACTGACCAAGGAACATATTCCCGGTGTACGTGACTCCTTGACACAGAGTGCTCATGCTAATCTTTTCAACGATGGTGCCAACAAAATCAATGCCAATGTTTTCAAATCGCAAAATACTCTAGCCAATGGTTTTGAATTCGAACGCAATGGTGGTGGCTTGTCTTGGGCTAATAAAAATGGTCATGGTGCTGCCGCTAGTATCAGTAGCATTCCTGATTTCGGCAGACAATTGGAGTTGGCTGGCAAAGCTAATCTTTGGTCGTCGGCGGATAAAAACACACGTTTGGACTTGAACGCTGGTGCTTCCCAGTGGCTCAGTGGACCTTTCAGTGGACAGAGAGATTTTGGTGGTGGTCTGGGCTTAACTCATATGTTTGGTTAATTCCGTCTAAATTTGTAATTTTGTACATTTTTTCTCATGTTAGATATTATTATTATTTTTAAAATAAACTATTTATTGAATAATTAAAAAGAATCTCTCTATTATTACTGGATTAGATTTCTATTCTAGGTATACCTTTATTATTAGGTTGGGATTAGAGTTGGGATAGTGATGTATGGAGATCTTTAGTAACAAGATTTTAATATCCAGGAACTTTAAATTTTGTGCGGTCCAACAAAAAAATGATATTGAAAGAAAAAAATTCGGGGTGGCGTGGGGTTAAGTTATGCCGCATCGGAGTTAAAGGTTGAGGAAAAGGTGAAAAATTAGACGAAAAGCTGCATCACTAGCCAAGTGTTGCCCCAAGAGAGGTAAAATGTTGAACCGACCCCCATTTAATATTTTTCACCAAACATTTTCTGGAACATAACTACCTCTATCTCCACCCCCAAAGGGGGCTTCCATACAAAATTTATGTTTTTCAGGAAATAGAACCCTACCGCTCCCAGCATGCGCCAATAAGAAGAATGTGAGATTGACCCTATTGTTTTTTCCAACATTTCAACTTTCCAACATTTTATCATAACATACTTCTATTCTTACTATCTATCCTCTATTTCTTACCCTTAAAGGGGCTTCTATACAAAGTTTGTATTTTTTTTTATAAAATTGGCTTCTAACGTTTTCAGGGTCCTTTCGGAAGGCTGAAATACGAGATCATCCATATTTATTTCGCTTTTTTAACACATTTCCGAACAAGCTCACTATCAATCGCCTACCCGCAATAAGCATTTTGTTCGGTTTGCTCTTAGGGGCTTAGGTTTGATTGATTTTTTGAACCTTCCTCCTTACGAGGATCGTTTAAAACTTTTAAAAATGCATTATTTAAGTGAACGAAGGAAGTCTGCTAATATCGTCTATTTGCACCAACTCATAACCGGTGTATTCAATTCTCCGGAACTACTTTCTCTTATAAACTTTAACTCTAACCGTAGAAGTAGTAGAAATGCTAACGACTTAATTTATCTACCATTTAGTAGAACAAATTACATGGCTACTGCTCCCTTGAACCGCATGAGTGCCTCTGTTAACAACTGTACATTTTTTGATGTTAGTTTGTCAAAAGGTCAACTCAAAAGTAGATTGGAAGCTATTGTGTAATTAGATCTGTGTTTGTGTATGCATGGTTAGTTGTTAAGTCCTGTGTTGTCCCTGACCCCAACCCATTCTGTGGTGGGTAAATTTTCCCACATTAATTTGTTTGGAGCCACTGGAATTCATAACATTGAAATATTTCAATGAGATCTGGATTGTGGCTTTAAATAGATGAATGCTAAGAATGTGCGAAAAAGCTGTAGTAGCTGAACTCTATTGTTATTGCATGTAAAAAAAAAAAAAAAGAAAAAGACGGGTCCAATACAAAATGTACGTATTGGACCCGTACATTTAATAACATAATATCAGATAATTACGTTAAACAACACTAATTATGTGAATAGCACAGTTCACATCGTTAAATTGTCCATCAAATCGTTGGTCAAACAATATTGAAAGAATTGAATTTGTCGAAAAATATGAAATTTTTTGGTATTTTTCATTAAATTCCATGTAATTCAGCTGCTTGAGACCGACAGTTTGAAAAAAATATTCTCATGACTAATCGAAGAATCACAAACCATATTTGACTTTAATTCGTGTTCACAGACACTAATCTCATTACGGAGACCATTGACAGGCTTTTTAATTTAAAAAAAAATTTAAGGAAGAAATAAAAAAAATATATAAAAAATAAATAAAAAAATAAATTAAAAATAATAATAAAAAAATATTAAAAAAACATACAAAAAAAATTCATAAGAAAATAAAAAAAAAATATAAAAAATAAAAACATGATTTCAGCCCTTTAAGTTGAATAAATAATTAATTTATAACACATACAATTTTCCAATTTCAGGTATCCCACGTTGCACGAGCGTGTCTTAGAAACTATACAAAATATGGGCAAAGTAGTGGACACACTTCATCAGAAGGCCAAGAGACTATCGTAGATACAATTTTAACAAAAATAAAATTAAAAAAAAAAACAAAAAAATTAGTCATAACAACTCATATTATCATAATTTCTTCTCTACAACAATAAATAATATTTTTCTAATAGTTTTCTATAATAAATGAAATCAGCCTGTTGTCAACTTCAAAATTTCAAATTCAATAGTTATTTTTTTCTCCAACAGGCTAAAATGTAAATTGATCTTAATTACTAACAAAACAAAAAAAAAAAAATAATAATTTATACATTAATAATAACATCAATAAAAAGAAACAAAAACACAACTAATTTAACGGTTTATTGTATGTCAATTTTAAAATATAATTTTCAATATTATGTAATTGCTTATTTACAAAATTCAGACTAAAAATTGTTTAAACACAGTTTTGAAAACACATTTGTTCATTTGGGTCTTAAGCAAGGAGTGAGGACAGAAAATAATATTTGATAAAAAGAAAAATATTTATTAAGATAAATGCAAATTTTAAATGTAATAAAAAAGATTTGATCGCGGAAATGATGAAATTGTTGCGTACTTTTTTCAGGTAGAATTTTTAAAACTTTTTTTTTTATGACATGTATATATTTTGGTCAACGGTTTTAAGACTGGTGCTGATTTCCTTAAGAACGAAAACGGGAATTCAGTAACATACTATATTCAGTGTTAACTGATGTTAAATAATGCGCACCATTTAAAGTCGGTTGCAAAGCCGACATAAACGAAAAATAAAAACAAATATCAGCCACTGAAAGGATCTATGCCGAAAGGCTAAAATTCTAAGCAGAAATATGCCAGCTGCATAGTGTATCTTTTTCGCACCTTATCTGGGGATTGAATTCGGGACGTTCAAATTTGTTGGCACTAAATAGCCTACTTATTCTAACCATCAACAACTTCAACAGCGCAGTTAAAGTCTGAAAGATCTCTTCGCTCGATTGAGTACCAAAAGAGGTTTCGGACAATTTTACTTCCAATCGTCTTACTCTTTCAACCTTATGATGAAGTAGATCATCTCAGTGGTCGATTTCAAATGTATTGGTTGAAAAATCTGCAAGTGCATCTCTTCTTATTACACTGCTGGTTTATGCTTATAACATCCACGTTGCTCTAAACATTGAAAACTACACCAAATATATCATAATCGAGCTTTAGCCGAAAAAAATATCTCATCAACAGTTGATACTCAGCGCTCGAAAGGAAACGAAGTAGCACAGGTCTATCTTTAAGCATAACAATTACGATAAATAAGCCGCTCAGCAAGCTCGTTCCATTATTTTCTGCATAAAACTCAATTCGCAAAAACTTAATTCAATTTAAATGGTAATAAATTAATAGTTTATTTCATTCTAACTTATTTTAATTTAAACATATGTATATCTTCAAATTTTTAGCCGAACATATGTGTCAGACCCAGGCCACCACCAAAGTTAGTTTGACCACTCAAAGGACCGCTCATCCACTTGGAAGCACCAGCATTCAAGTCTAAGCGTGTATTACGATCTGCAGAAGACCACAAATTCGCCTTGCCACCCAATTCCAATTGACTGCCAAAGTTGGGAATGTTGCTGAATGTGGCACTAGCGCCATGTCCCTTGTTATGAGCCCAATCCAAGCCACCACCATTGCGTTCAAACTTAAAACCATTGGCCAGCTCATTTTGTGATGCAAAGGCATTAGCATTCAAACTGTGAACACCATTATTGAATAGGTTTGCATGAGCACTTTGCTTAAAAGTGTCTCGTACACCGGGTATGTGCTCCTTAGCTAGTGAGAGGCCGTGACCGTGACTAAGAATAAAATATATTAAAATAAAATACCAGCCAAAAATTTGAGTTAAAAATATATACTTACAGATTATAATCCAATGCACCACCAGTGGTAACAGGACCGCTATTTGTATTGCCTGCTGCAAAGGCTGACGCAATAACATTGTGTTCGGGCGTTCCAAATCCTTTGGATAGCTGTAGTTTAACATCAGCGCCGCCATTTGGATTACTTGCTACAGCACCGTTTAAAACTTGAGGATATGCTTTAATGCCAACAAATGCTCCCATTAACACCACAGCAATTGCAAAAGTAGCGAATTTCATTTTGATAATTTTTTAAATTTTAACGTTTAGTTAAATCGTCTATTGACTCAGATGATTGCTTAGAATGTTTTGATGCTGTAGTCAGCTTAACAGTTGCTTTTTATAGTCGAAGCTTGCTGGAGTGCTTTTTCTTATCAATTGAGCAAGTGGTGTTTTCCCCCCTTGCGCGCAGCGCATTATGTTTCTTTGTTTATGTTTTTTTTTTGGATTGCAAAATTTGTTTCTTTCATTGATCTGTTGTGTATAGTACATACATACCTTGTTATTCTGTTTAAAAATTATTCTACGTTTATCAGTACATTCTTATAACGGTGGTTTTTGCATAGAATTGGGTTAAAAAGATCCCCCGAAATATAATATGTATGCTGAAGACTATGTTAGGTTTAGCCAAGTCTCTTGACCTTGAAGAGTAGATGTTGAAGTTTAGTTGGAGTCTCATTTTTGGCAGATCAACTGGGACTAAGAATAAACAAATATTGGAAGAAAAACTGCAAGAGCGGTTATCAGAATTACGTGAAACAAAAAATTTAATTGAGACCTAATGAAAATCCTACCGGGTTGATGCGACAGGAAGTTATTATTGGCGATATCATTGACATTGGTGTCAACTAGAAAGTCAACAGATTTTAAGCACCGATTATTATGAAGTATATTACAGAGCTGTTTAATCCGGTAAAGAGTTTGGAATCGATTCTATTCTAAGTTCTGCAAATAATTGATTTCACCCGATTGCGTAGTTTACAGAAAACCTTCCAGTTATAATTGCTAGGCTCTTTTTTGTAATTTTTGAATACCAGAGACAATATCATATTATTAGATTTCATAAAGTTTTAATGTTCGTTTAGTATTCGGGTTTTGGAAACCGAAATGATCAAAATTTTAGTTCAAAACTGAGAGCTGGGCATCATTATTGCTAAAACAATGGCTCAAAAATGAGTGGAAGAAAGACGAAAACATTATCAGAAATGTCCGGGCACTGCATTTGACCAGTTATATATATATATTTTATTGCCATTGATCACAAGAAAATAGTCAAGGTAGGAAGTAAACTTGTGTTGCAGGTCAAAAAAGGTAAGGAAGAGTTTTGCCCACAGGCAAGATTGCAGCGCAGACAAATGTCCCGCATGGACTTCGATAGATGTCCATAGTATATAGTATAGTTGTAACTAGTTCGAAATAATTTTTTTTTGATACACATCGATGTACAGGGTGGGCAAAAAGTACCTTTCCTATTTAAAATATTATAAAATATTTTAATAGTAATTTCAGATATACAACTTTGGAAATTTTAATATGGAACGGTACCCCATTGCAGAGCGGACCAAAATGGTTTTATTATTTTTAGAAAACGTGTGGTCAGTAATAGAAATGTTCCAACAGCTCCCACTATTTGTGCTGTAGTCGCCAAATTTGAGCAACTTGGGAACATTTCAGATGTGAGACTCGTCGGCAGACTTCGGTCAGAACGATCAGCCGAAAATATTGATCTCGTAAGGCGTTGCAGATAACCCGGAAACTTCAACACGATGACTTTCATCACAGTTGGCTATACCTACTAGAACGGTTCGCCAAATTTTGAAAAAAGATAACCGTCTACCTCTACAAAATACAGTGGGTGCAACAGCTCCATCCTAGTGACCTGGCAGTACGTCTGGAGTACTCCAGAGCTCCAGAATTTTCCAGAATTTTTTTGGAAAATTTAATGATAACCGACGAGTTCACATTTCATCTCAGCGGGTTTGTGCACAAGCAAAACTGCAGATTTTGGGGGCTCACATAATGCTTTAAATCTCCACCAACGTTCATTACACTCAATTTGTTTGACTGTTTGGTGTGGCGTAACCTTGCTCAAAATCTGTGTACCATATATCTTTGAAAATGCTACAAGTGAAAGCATTACGGTCAGTCGCCTGGCAGCAAAGACTGGTGCTAATCCCGAAGAACACTAGTTCCTCAGAGGAACCATCGGCTTAATGTTGGCTTTGTATGCTCGATGCTGTCGGAAAAAATCCTAGAACGGTTGATAAGCAATACGCTCTATTCGTCTGTTAAAGATGCTGAGGACCTTTCCAACCAGCAGTTCGGATTCCGTAAGGCCCGATCAACTAAAGATGTCATTGGAGCAGTGAAAAAAGTGGCGCTTAATGCAATCGCAGACATTCGGTGGATGCGCGGTGATAAAGAGTACTGTATAGTACCAACACTCGATATCAAAAACACCCTTAATACTGATAACTGGACCAGAATATAAGAGGCTCTTGCTCACTTTGGTGTTCCTTTTTATCTTCGTAGAATTATCCGAGACTACCTCGATGATAAAATTCTCCACTACGAAACAGAAGCGGGCTCAGAAGGTATTAAATCACAGGAGAAATGCCACAAGGAACAGTGCTGGGTCCAGTTCTATGGAATATCATGTATGACGGAGTCCTGCGTCTACAGCTGCCGGATAGATTCCATATTATTGGGCTTGCAGATGATATTGCCCCCGTAGTCGTTGCAAAGCATTTGCACGAAGTGAAGCACCAAGCGGTAATGGTAGTATATCAGTGGCTGAACACAGCGGGGCTCTGTCTGGCAGAGCACAAAACGGAGACAGTACTAATAAGCAGCCTGAAAGTCGTTGAGTCCTCTACCATACAATTGCATTAAAACCATTCGTTAAGTACCTTGGCGTTATGATTGATCATAGACTTAACTTTAAGCAGCATCGCACATACGAAAGCGAAAAAGCGGGAAGCATTGCTGCAGCGTTAATGAGAATTTTCTCTTTGTCTCTTTAGACGCAGCCTTTGTGTTTGGTTGTGGCTGGTTCTCCCCCTCTAGATCTTCTCGCGATTGAGAGCTTGGTTTATGGCTCGCTCCCAAGCGATTTGACCAATTCCTCAAAACGTAGGATAACACGTGACCTCAGTGTAGCGATGCGCACATAAACGTTCATCTTGCTAGGGACCGTAGTTGACGTTGCGTTTGGGTCATCCCCTATCAAAAAGAGACCGCAGGCCTCAGATCATGAGCCTGCATTTAGGGACCATCTCCCGAAGCGGTCTTCCCCCGTAGAATCAACATTCTGAATTGAAAAAAAAGGAGAGCAACCAATTAGCATGGCTGCTTACCTAGTTGACGGTAGTTCTTTGTTAAAGATTAGTATTGGGTGTCTGTACCAGAGTGCAATTATCCCATATGGAAAATATAAGGTTTACATAGAAGTATGACAATATTAACGACAGCTGACTAGGGAGCGATAGGTGATCAGTCCTCCTTGCGAAGCAACACTTAACGGTGGTTCCGGGGCGACATAAAGTCCTGCACTCAGGCTTACGACGCTTTTCACTTCATGGGGAAAAAATACCCAATTAAAAAACTTCATAAATAAAAATTTAATTTGCAATTAGTTTATTTTTTATTTTTATTGTTTTGTTTATTAGAAGAGTACTTCTTGCCCATTTTTTTTGTATAAACGCTCCTGAAGAAATATCTAAAAAGACATCAACGCCAGTCCTGTTGATAAGATATGATACAGAAATGGTTTCATAATGCGTTATTTGATTTTACTTTTAGTTTTTATTGCATTTTATAAAAACTAAAATCAGGTGGGTAAGTACTAGGAGGGAGTACTTGAAGTTAATGGTCCTTGGAGCAAACAAAATTTGTCAAAAGGGCGACAAAAACATCGATAAACTATGACAAAACACCGAAACAATGCAGACAAATTTAAAAATGGTACTGCTACAAAAATAAAATAAAATCTTTTTTAAAAAAGTTCTACTCGAACTACAAAAATACTTTCTTAAGTAGTTCAAATGCTTCCTTAGAAAGAGTTTAAAAATTGCTTGCTAGTCTTAACTTTCTCATATTATGGTGGTTTATTAGGGCGCTAAGGCTGTTATCGGAACTGAAATGTGTTGAGTTGAACGTGAAACTTGAGATCAATGACAGAAAAGAAATAACTTTCTTGCATAATGTGTGGATTGAACTCAAACTAACTCGTTACGTTGATTGAGCGCGGTTTGTATGGGGTCGTTTTAACAGATTTTTTCAAGGCGATTAAACTTTTTTGACGAATACTTTAGGGTATACCTACAGCCTTTAATACTCATCGTTCAAAAATAATATTTATACAAAAATGTCAAATATATCCTGCGCTAAATGAATATCTAATTTTGGATTTTGTCACTATTATATTAAAGTCACAAAATATTAAAATATAAGAAGAAACATGCATGTTTTTTTTTAAAAGAAAATCAATCATTAGCTGCTTATGCTGTGCCTGCTGCTTTCTTTGTTTTTGCTTGTATTATTTTTGTTTTATACAAACTGATTCGCAGGCTTCTTCATTGGGTTCTTGTATGTACTACTACTTTATTGGGTTCTGGTATGTACTACTTAGAAATTATTGCTCTATTTTAACACAAGATGTCAATCACAACCTTTTTTCAACTCAGTCAATGAACTCAAACTTTCAAACTTAACGAAATGGGCCTGTGTTCCGGTTAGATTTAACTCTTATGAAAAAACGAGATATAGTCAACATATGATTTTTTAAGAAAATCGGAGTCTTAGTTTTATTTTAAAATTAGAAGTAGCTCACAAACTATATATCGGGCAGAGACGAAAGTGGCACCAATGGAAAGTGCATTCGCTTCGCCTTCTTTTCAACAAAGGCAATGAACTCAAACTGTCAAACTTAACGAAATGATTAAAAACTTTGGCATTTTGCTTGTTTCTTGTTGATTGCTCATTTTATTATGCTTACTTTTAACGTTTTCTTTATTTAGGTCTCGATAAGAAATCCATAATTGAGTGTTATTAATTTATTTGTTAATTTTCGGAAGATCAATTAAAAATACGTGCAAAATGGATAAAACAATCGGACCAAAGGGACAAAGTAGAAGAGGTTACAACTTAACGGAATTCTACGTTTACACTAACGATACTATCGTAACTGTTTCTTTTTTTCTGAAATGAACAAAAAGAAATTTTTTTCCTCAAAATTGCTTCCTGACCAAGAAAAAAGTCCAGCTTTGGAAATGTCATCTTTGAATTAGGAATTTTCGAATTTGGACTTCAGAATTGGGATCAGCAAAGACAAAAACTCTCATATAACGCTTTTGAGCCGAATTCAAACATTTTTTGTGAGCTTATTTAAGTGAGTTCATTTAAATTCTTTCAAGAAATTTTTCTCGAATTTTAGTTAATTTTTAGTTTAAAATTGGAAAAGAAAACCTAATGTAGAAGCTACATCGTTCAGTTGTCATTTGGCCGGCTGGATGTGTCAATATATATATACAAATACATCAAAACATACATCCGAACACGAGTGGTATTGAAACAGATGATAGATTTTTAACCGTTAATAGAAATATATTTTTGTTTGTTTGGAGTAGAATAAATATTTAAACATCTTTTAGATAAGAAAAAATTAAATATTAAAAAAAATCACCAAACCAAGAACTGCTTAAGATTTCACACATTCAACAGACAATAAAAACAAATTTCAAAATCATAAATATATTTCTTCCCAATAGATTGGGAAGAACCGTTAAAACAGATAAGAATTCAAAGCGAAGCTACAGTATAAAAACGCAACACTGTGTTAAGCTCAACATCAAAACGTTTTACCAGTTCGAGCAATTATCACCACTGCATCATAAAGTTGATAATAAAATATTTTACAAAATGAAACTGATCATTTGTATAGCTGTTGTACTGCTTGCTGCCTTGGCCGCCATAGAAGCTTTTCCACAACAGGCTACATTCCAACGTTTGCCCTACCATCCACCACCTCCACCACCACCACGTCTAATACGTGTACGACGTCAAGTTCTAAGTGGTCAGGTGTCGAGTAATCCAGCTGGTGGAGCTGATGCCAAACTAGAAATTGCTAAAGGCTTTGGAACTCCAGAGCATAACGTTATTGCCAGTGCCTTTGCTGCGGGTAACACCAATAAAGGTCCTGTAGCAACTGGTGGATCCTTGGCTTATAATCTGTAAGTTTTTTGCTTATATTTTCTTTTGATTATAAAACTTAATTTTTCAAAGAATCATTACTAATTTATTTTCTTTCTTTTATGTCTAGCAATGGTCATGGCATTGCACTGACCAAGGAACATATTCCCGGTGTACGTGACTCCTTGACACAAAGTGCTCATGCCAATCTTTTCAACGATGGTGCCAACAAAATAAATGCCAATGTTTTCAAATCCCAAAATACTCTAGCTAATGGTTTTGAATTCGAACGCAATGGCGGTGGCTTGTCTTGGGCTAATGTAAATGGTCATGGTGCTGCTGCAAGTATCAATAACATTCCTGATTTTGGCAGACAATTGGAATTGGCTGGCAAAGCTAATCTATGGTCGTCGGCGGATAAAAACACACGTTTGGACTTGAACGCTGGTGCTTCCCAGTGGCTCAGTGGACCCTTCAGTGGACAGAGAGATTTTGGTGGTGGTCTGGGCTTAACTCATATGTTTGGTTAATTCCGTCTAAATTTGTAATTTTGTAAATTTTTTCTCATGTTAGATATTAATATTATTTTTAAAATAAACTATTTATTGAATAATTAAATCGCATCTCTCCATTATTACTGATTGGTTGGGATAAGAAGTGGGATAGTGATGTATGGAGCTCTTTTGTAACAAGATTTTGAAGGAGCCCTAAATTTTGTTAGGTCCAACAAAAAAATGCTATTGAAAGATACAAATTTGGGGTGGCGTGGCGTTAAGTTGTGCTGCATCGGGGTTACAGGTTGAGGAAATGGGGAAAATACGACAAAAAGCTGCATAACTACCTAAGTGTTGCCCCTACAGGAGTCAAATGTTCGACCGACCCCTTTTTAAAATTTTTCCCAAATTTTTTCTTTCAAACATGCCTACCCCCTATCTTCACCACATAACGGGTCTACCATAAAAAATTTAAATTTAAATAAATCTAAATTTAAATTTAGAAAAAAAATCCTACCGCTCCTAGGGTGCGCCTAGAAGAGTAAAATGTGAGACTGACCCCATTGTTATATCCTAAACCTGAAAGGTCAGGGTTTATTAATTTTGTGAAAACGTTTGTAACGCATAGAAATAAGCGAGTCCGGTATAGAAAAGTATATATATTCTTGACCAGCGCACCTCGTAAGTCGAGCTATCCATGTCCGTCCGACCGTCTGTCCGTCTGTGTGTTGTCCTTAAACCCGGGATAAGAAGAAAGAGTTGAGATATTTGCATGAAACTCGGTACACATACTCACATGGACCCAAGGATTAGCCAAGGATATTGAATGGACCCAAGGATATTGAATATTTTTGGAATTCGTCCACGGACACTTCCATACAACTTCCATACAACCTAAAAATTGAAAGTTGAAACTAAGCTCATAACTAACCTACAAGTATAAAGTTTGATTGGCATGTGTTTTATATTAACACAAAAATAACTAAGGAGTTTACATTCAAAACCAGATAAGTCACACAGATCGAATTGTTGGGAAATCGAAAAAAACGTCTGAATTTGGTCAGACATTTTTTATAAAGAAACCAATTATGCATTAGTAAAAAAAATGATTTTTGCTTTTAAACTTTTTATTTTTTACAGAACGCATACCAAATCCGCTAAAATGTTAAATTTATTTCTCATACAAACCTTTTGACACAAAAAAGATTTCAAAATTTGAATGAAAACTAGACAAATAAGAACTTGCTTGGACTTATCTGGTTTTGATTGAAAATTTGCAGTGGACATGTCTGTTTTTGATTGAAAAAGAGATTTTTGAATGCATATTTTCCTAGGATTTTCATCAAAGAGGATTTTATGGATCGATGTATTTTAACATTAGCCTTACAATGGCATCGTTAACTAAATTTTTTTTCCTGTGACTTTTCTGGATTTGAATGTAAACTCCTCATTTTTTTTTTTTTAATTTCTCTACCCTAAAAAAGAATACCTAAGAACTCCAAAATTTGCGAGTTTTGAAAAGCTTTTCTGCAATTTTATTTGAAATACTACATTTTGACATCCAAAATATTATCTGCACCTTTAATAGATTCTTTCATATAAAGTGTGCAATGTTGACTGCGAGAATTTTTGATGCACTTAATGAAGGTAAAGGACTTCGTTGGGCGTGCGAAAATTGCAGATCTACCGATGTGGATATTTTAAAGCTTATACGACAATCTCGTAAAGGCTTTTTAGAGGTTTCGAAGGATTTAGCGGCTGCTCAAGCCAGATTGGCTGATTTTGAAGATTTATTTAAGAAGTTTAAAATTATGGAGGAAGCTTCAGTATCTCCAAAACGAAAGCGGCCATATAAGAATCTTCGAAATACCGCAAAACCTTCTGCTATATCCATACCTCCGTCTACTAACAACGACTTAATCTTGCTTTCACCAAATTTGAGCATAGAACATGAAGCACAGTCAACTGAGTCTGTCAGTGATGACAAAAATACTAATAAGACTGTCTCTTCAAATGTGCCTGCAGCAGCTGATATTATTTTACAAACAGCTGAAGCTCCTGCAGTGGCACCAACTATCGTCGTAAGTGATTCTCCAAGTCCTTCTGGTAGGAAAAAAACTTACGCCGAAGCCTGTGTTGCTCCAATTTCGGCTCCTTCGTCTTCTAGTAACGCTTCTAGCTCTACTGGTGCTATACCTAAACAGATATTAATAAAAAACAGTGACCAGCCTATATATAAGGAACTTGTTATTGTCCAGCCTGTTAGGTCTATATTTGCCTCACGCTTTGCTCCTGATACATCTGAAGAAGATGTTTTACATCACATAAACTCAAAGTTGAAACTTGTTAATAAGAACATTTCGGTTCACAAATTCAAGTTTTCATATGAGCGGTTCTCTTCATCTTTTAGAATTAATTTACCAGGTGATCTCTTTGGTAAAGTCATGGATCAACGTTTTTGGCCTGAAAATACCGTGGTTCATGAATTTATTCCTAGATCACCTCCTAAAATGTCTTTAGCTTCTTTACCTTCCCACACCACTAACTCAAAAAACTAGATTGTTGCCATCAGTTCTTAGTCGTATACCAGAATGTCCGAGGTTTAAATACCAAGTTGACAGATTTGTTCATTTTAAGCCATAACCTTCACTTTGACATTATTGCTTTCAGTGAGACTTGGCTTAAACCTAATATTTTAAATACTGAAATTCTATCTAACAATTTTAATATATACCGTAAAGATAGAAACGCTATTGCTGGTAATTTTTGCAATGGTGGTGGCGTTTTTATTGCTGTTAAGTCTTCACACTTCTCACAAGAAATAATAATATCTGAGTCTTTAGATATTGAATTTTGCTGTGTTCTTGTGAAGTTTGGTTCTTTGGGAATTTATATAACATGTTCGTATATTCCTCCTGCTTCCAATGTCGAGGTGTATGGGAAACATCTATTGTCGATTGGTAAAATTTGCTCACAACTTCAGCCTCACGACCACATTTTAATAACTGGTGACTTCAACCTTCCTAATGTTTCTTGGAACCGTTGTGCTGAAAATTCTGCAGTATTCCTGCCGTCTTCAGAACAATCATCTGTTAACTCATTTTTAAATGAGCTTTTGAGTCAAGGACTTTTTCAAATCAACAATCACTATAATAGAAATAACCGTTTGTTAGACCTTATATTTTTTGATGATAGTAATATTGTTTCAGTTAATAGGTCTGATCCACTTGTGTATCCGGAGGACTTACACCATCCGACTGTTGAAATCACTCTGAATTTTCCAAAACAATCTATATCAAATCGTTTGAATCCTCCCTCAGAGTTCAACTTTAAAAGAACAAATTATGTAATTTTAAGAAATAATTTGTCAATTATCAACTGGTCATCACTACTTAACATCAATACTACAAGAATATTGCCACAAACCCTTGATTCTGCCGTGTTTGCTTTTAACAATACTCTTAATAATTGCTTTTCAACTTCAGTTCCTCAGAGAAAAGCCTCTCTAATATCTGGTCCCACTTGGTATACCAAAGAACTGAAAAATCTGAGAAACTTAAAATCAAAATATTATAAAAAATACTTAAAATCTCATAATATTTGTGATTTTGCTTCTTATACCTCAACTAAATATAAGTACCGTCAATTATGTAGGCAATCTTATAGCATATATTTAACAAAAGTTAAATTAAACATCAAGTCTGATGCAAAGTCATTTTGGAACTTCGTTAATACTAAACGTAAGATAAATTCATATCCATCTTTTATGAAATATAAAACATTTGAGTCGGATGTTGATAATACTATATGTAACCTTTTTGCAGATTTTTTTAAGACTACCTATTCATCTGCTTCTTACGATAGTTTAAATTATTCTTTAAATCTGCAACCTGGCTATATTTGTTCTCCAATAATTGATATTAACACTGTTTCAACCTACTTGAAAAATCTTAAGACATCTTATAAAAGCGGTCCTGACAATATACCTTCTTGTATATTGAAATATTGCTGTGAAGAACTTCTAGTTCCAATAACTATGCTTTTTACTGCATCGTTGCAATCTTGCTATTTTCCAGCGGCATGGAAATCTTCTTTTATTATTCCGCTGCATAAATCTGGCAATAGGTCTTTGATAGACAACTATCGGGGAATTGCAAAGCTCAGCGCCCTTCCTAAGCTTTTTGAGGCGATTGTAACCTCACAACTATCACATAGCGTTAAATCTTTAATTTCTCCTTTTCAACATGGATTCTTATCTGGTAAATCTACTGTTACTAATCTTCTAGAATTTACATCTAAAACTATTGAGAATTTTGGAAAAGGTCTACAAACAGATGTTATTTATACAGACTTTAGTAAAGCCTTTGATGTTGTAAATCATAAGCTTTTAGTTATAAAACTATCACTTCTTGGTTTTCCAACGCATTTAGTGCGGTGGATTGAATCATATTTATTAAATAGAACACAAAGCGTTATATTTAACCTCATAAAGTCAGATGAATTTCTTGTTACTTCTGGGGTACCTCAAGGAAGTCATCTTGGCCCTTTATTGTTTTTACTTTATGTAAATGATCTTCCATCTGTAGTAAAGCATAGCAATATCTTGCTATACGCTGATGATGTTAAACTTTTTCTGTCATACAAAGATGTGCAACACTCTTTATTGCTACAAACTGATCTTGACCATCTTTGTAACTGGTGCGAAATTAATTGCATGAAGCTCAACTTGGGGAAGTGCAAACAAATGACTTTTTCTCGAAGACAACCTTCTCGAACTAATTACAAAATAGGTGACTATACACTTGAGTTTTTGGAGGTTTTCGATGATCTCGGTGTAACTATGGACACCAAACTTCGCTTTCACATTCACATTAATAAAGCAATCAGCAGAGCTAATAGTACTCTAGGATTTATTAAACGATGGTCCAAAGAGTTTAATGATCCTTTTATAATTAAAACCTTATTCACATCGCTAGTAAGGCCCATTCTAGAATACGCGTCAATTGTTTGGTGCCCTCGTTATGGGTGTTACATTGATGATATAGAATCTGTTCAAAAGCAATTTCTTCTGTTTTGCTTACGTGATCTATATTTTAATTCAAACTTTAATTTACCTTCTTATGAATATCGATTACAGCTAATTAATCTGCCTTCTTTAAAAAATAGGAGAACTATGTTAAATGTTAGTTGGATTTTAAAACTCTTACATGGATATGTCGACAGTCCATATTTACTGAGTAAAATTTACTTTAATGTTCCTCTTCGACCTAGAAGATCTTTTGAGCTACTTTTTATGAACTTTTGTAGAACTAATTACTTACAAAATGAACCACTAAGAAGCGCTTGCGGTGATTTTAATTCCGTTTCAGATGTTATAACATTAAATGAATCCATGTACTCAATTAAACTTAAAATTTTAGATTATCTGCAGTATCGCCGCTGAGTCTGTACTAACACAATTTTCGCTTGGTGATGGATACAAAACTACATATAATCTGAATGGACCTGAACCTGTTTGGACCTCCTCACTTAATCTAATCGAACATGCTTGGTGAATGTCAACTCATCTTTCGGCCGTTCCATGCTGGTTGTATATTTTTTCTTCAAACATGCTAGAACGATTTGTATTGTATTTAAAATAATATAACTGGCCAATGACACCTTGTTGTCTAGTGCCTGCGTTCGCAACCATTTCTTGTTAAAGAATGAAATTGGTGTGGTGTATTAGACCTAGTTTGTCGAAATACCACCTTGCTTAGAAGAACGATTTATATTATATATATACATATGCTTATCAGTGTGGCGTACAGACCTTGTTTGTCTTGTTACCTCCCACCGTTCTATGCCGACACCAAGCCATTTTAAGTGTGGGTGGATATAACCTTATTTGCCTTGTTACCACAATGTTCTTTGCTGTCTAATATTCTTATAATTTCTTATAATTTATGTGTACATATTTAAACGTATTTTTTAAATTTAAATTGTATGTACATTTTCAATTGCATTTCTATAAATATGTAAATTTTGTATAATGCTAAAAAGTCTAACAAGGCTTAGCAAATAAATAAATAATAATAATAATAATAATAATAAACAAGAAAGGATTATGTAGGATGGAAAAAGTGACTTTGCAAAAAATGTTAATTTTTGTATGGAAAAATATTCATAATTTTTCAAAGTTCAAAATGGAATTAAAAAAACTTCTTTGATATTAGCGATGAAAGTCAGTAGTGAAATGAGTTTTTGATTTTTTGTACATATGCACACATTCATTTTTGTGTGCCTTTTTTAAACATAAAACTTTTCAGTTCAGGGGATTAATTTATTAAATTTAAAATTTAAATTATTCTCAATTTATTAAATAATGTAATTTCTCGTCTCTTTGTCATTAAGTTAAGTCGTGTATTGTAATAAGTATTTATTTATTGTTTGAAATTGTTCAAAATAAAATTTAAATTGTGTTGTTCATTTATTAAAATAGAATAAATTAATCCACTGAAGAAGGAAGGAAGTACTTCCAAAACGTCGGGAAGAATTGAAAAGTTGTACATATGTTGAAATAAATTGAATTTTAAGATTGTAAAGATTGATGTAAAGTTAAGCCGATTTTTGAAAAAAAAAATTTTTTATAAGTTAATATAGGCGCAAGAGAGGTCCCTTAAGGTCTTACCAATTTCTACCATTTTCAGTATATATTTATTACTCTATTTTTCTTGCATTCTAGTTAGGATCGGCTTAGGGGAAGAGTGGCATGAAAGAGCCAGTTTTAAAAAAGTTACAAAATATATAATAATAATTAATAAAATTATAATTCTTGTATCAAAAGTATTTTCTCATTCATTTATGAACGTAATACCATGAAATATTTTCCAAAATCAACAATATTCTTGGACCTGTAGCCATTTATAAAAAACATGAAATTCGGCTCTTTCATAACACATGGGCATTGAAAGAGCCAACCAAAGTTTTGAAAGAGCCATCTTCTTATTACAAGACTTAACACGAAAAATAACGAATATTTTATTGAAAATATTAATTGTTATTATAAAAAGTATTGTTTTTACAAAAACAAATTAAATAAATAAAAAAATTCAAAACTAAAAACAAAAAATAGTTAAAAAAACTTAAAAATGTTTTTAGCAAAAAAATTAAATCGCTATGAAGAAAATCTATAATAATAAGACCTATTCCAAAAACAAAATAAGAGGTTTAAAACACTTAAAAACATTTTTGACAAAAATAATTTAAACTTCCTTTACGCTTCTTCATACCACCGCAACCCAGCTCTTTCAAAACATATTGTCCAAAGAAACATAACCTCAAAAATTAGAATGAAATCAAGATTTTTCCGGCAAAATAAATATGTAATTGGTAGGCCTAATATATCCATAAAATTCTAGTATAATAATATTACTGTTAGTTTTAAAGGTGAAGACGTCACAAAACAAATAAAATGTTCTGAAAAACTTACTTAATGATGAAGAAATCCAAAATACGATACACCATCGTCGTTTATTATCAGTGAACTGTCAAATGTTCGAGGGTGCCATATGGCGAGTATTGCTTCTTAAAAATTATAATTTAAGAAGCATTCGTATGAAAACTACAGCGAAAATCAAGATGGCTCTTTCAAAACTTGGCTCTTTCATGCCACTCTTCCCCTACTTTTATATGTGTCTTCCATACAAAATCATGTACAAATTTAATATATGTAGCTCCAAGGAAGGTACCCCTAAGATTTTTTTTATTTCTATTTCTCTAATTGAATAGCCTTCTAATCAAATTTTGTTAAAATATGCCGACTTTTACATGCATCTCCTATGTAAAATAATGAAAAAAATTAATATTGTTCCAAGGAAGGTCAAAAGAAATGACGGCAAGTTCGGGTAATGTGCCAGAAGAATCTCCTCATGCAACTCCAGACCCAAATAAAAAAACTAAAAAAAAAATTTAAATAGTGATAGTAAAGTAGACGATCAAAGTTTAAAAGAATCGCCTTATGAAGAATATATCTATGAAGACCCTGATAATCTTGATATTGAAAAAATTAAAAGAGTTTAACAAAAAATTTGATAATACCTTAGATATCCACAGTTACCTTACGCAGTACAAGTGGAGGCATAAAAAGCGTACGACAATTTTGAATGTTCACGTATTAAATTATAAGATGTTGTATCCTTAATGCTTTCGTCACAATGTTTCTAAATTCTATTAAAAAAGTTTGCGGTAAATAAGACTAAACGAACCATTTGTCTCCAATCAGTAATAAAAGAGAGATTATTTTTAATTTTTCAATAAATAATTTATTTTAAAAATAATATCTAACATGAGAAAAAATTTATAAATTTTTGTCAGAATTGACCAAACTTATGAGTCAAGCCCAGACCACCACCAAAGTTTCTCTGTCCACTGAAGGGTCCACTGAGCCACTGAGAAGCACCTGCGTTCAAGTCCAAGCGTGTGTTTTTATCCGCCGACGACCAAAGATTAGCTTTGCCAGCCAATTCCAATTGTCTGCCGAAATCAGGAATGCTACTGATACTAGCGGCAGCACCATGACCATTTTTATTAGCCCAAGACAAGCCACCACCATTACGTTCGAATTCAAAACCATTGGCTAGAGTATTTTGAGATTTGAAGGCATTGAGATTGATTTTGTTGGCACCATCATTGAAAAGATTGGCATGAGCACTTTGAGTGAAGGAGTCACGTACACCGGGTATATGTTCTTTGGTCAGTGCAATACCATGATCATTGCTGCAATTAAGAAAATTAAATAAAAATAAATAACAAATTTTTGGAAAATGAAGATTTGTAATCAGTAGAAAAAGTAATTGAAAACTTACAGATTATAAGCCAAGGAACCACCAGTGGTTACAGGACCCTTATTGGTGTTGCCTGCAGCGAAAGCACTAGCAATAACGTTATGCTCTGGAGTGCCAAAACCTTTGGCAATTTCTAGTTTGGCATCAGCTCCACCAGCTGCATTGCTTGACACCTGACCGCTGAGTACTTGACGTCGTACACGTATTGGACGTGGTAGTAGGGTAGGTGGTCGATGGTAGGGCAAAGTCTGGAATCTTACTTGTTGAGGATAAGCTTCTATGGCGGCCAAGGAAGCAAGCAGTACAACAGCTAGACAAATTATGAGTTTCATTTTGTAAAATATTTCAACTTTATGATGCGGTGGTGATAATTATTCGAAATCGTAGAACGTTTTGATGTTGAGCTCAACGCAGCGTTGCGTTTTTATACTGTAGCTTCGCTTTGAATTCTTATCTGTTTTAACGGTACTTCCCAATCAATTGGGAAGAAATATATATTTATGATTTTGAAATTTATTTTGCATTGTGTCTATTTAATTTTTTACTCATTTTTTTTTTGTTGTATGTTTAATTATTTAAATATTTATTCTAGTTAAAAGAAAAAAAAAAAAGTTGAAATATATTTCAACAAGCTATTGTTGAAGGGTCAAATATTTTCTATTTCAATATAACTCCTTCAGACATTTGATTTGATGCATTTACATTTACTGACAACTGAAAATTGTTTCAATTTCTTTTACAATTTTCACTTAAAAATTAATGAAAATTCGAAAATTTCGAAATAAACTTACAAAAAATGTTTCAAATCAAATCAAAAGCGTTAGATGAGAGTTTTGTTTTCGCATACGATAACTCTAAAGTCCAAATTCGAAAATTTTCTAAATCAAAGATGGCAGATCTAAGGTTACACATAAAAAAGGGGGTCGATGTTACGCCATCTTTCCCGAAGCAGCTTTAGAAGGGAATTTTGGTAGGGTTGTCCACTTAAATGTTCGTCTTATCTTCGGCATGTATGCCTTTATCTTAAGGAATTATATACAATAGATTCCCGGTTATGCGGCCCCTGTCTAATCTGGTACCCTTGTAATACGACATGTCTACAAAACACTGTTCAACAAAATACATTTTTTTCAAAATAACAAGGTAACGACAATGGATTCTGGTAGAAGGGACAAAACAAAAAAATAAACGTTAATTGGCGTTTTGAAAGTATACGTCTGAGCCTTACTCTAAGGGGGTTTTAATTTTCCAACTTTTTCAAATTTTTATGGTGAATCGTATTAGGAAATAATGTTATCCTTACATTTTAGCTCAAAGATATTTTTGGAAGATTTATATAAAAAATTACGGGGAACATTTTTGTAGAACATTTTAATTCTCTATCTATTCAGTGTATGGGTCCTTTTTTTCCCTTTTTTCACAAAGGGTCAATAAATACCCATAAAATAGGGCTGCAGAGGGTTAAAATGTTCGAAAAAAATATTTCTCATAAAATTTTACTATAAGTCACTGAATACACTAAAATTAAAAATTCAACTTGAACGCCAGAAATTAGTAAAAACTTACAATGTTACAACTTACAAATTAATCCTTGAACTAATTTCGAACTTTGGTTCGAATTGGTGCTAAAGTTTCCTACTAAAACAAATTTGAGAGAACTAGTTTGTATGAAAAAAATGTGCTACGTAAAGTTCTCAATTGAAGTTTTGATGGAGTTTAATACATACAATTGTTGTTGGAAATTAAAGGAGATTAACTGCTGTTGTGTGTACTTGTTAAGGACAGAAAAGCTTTTTCTTACATTCTGAACTAGCCTACAATTACAATTCACCATAAGAATTTACAAAAGGGGGAAAATTAAAACCACCTTTAAAAAAAAAATCACAAGTAAGCTTTCACAACGCCGATACACGTATATTTTTGTTTGTTCTTTTTACCAGAATTCGTTGTCAGAACCTTGTTATTTTTTTTGTGTCGAACAGTGTTATTTAATAAATATTTGTTTGATAATCTTCGCTATTATAGATATTGAACAGTTTACAATGAAGTAAAATGATTTGTACTTCAGATTATAACATATAGAATCTTATCTATATCTATATCTTATCTATAGAATCCGACTAGGGGGTCTTAGGCAATACTCTTTAATCTGATAAATTCAACGGTTCGACACCGAAAATCTATATTTTTTTGAAAGAGACTATTTTTTTTGCTTATAAGGTCATTTACCTCAAGTACCTCACTCTAGTGCTAACTATCAGATCTCAGTTCTATCATCCTAATGTACCACCCTTATGTTAGAAAAAAGTAAACCTCGAAAAATAAAACCTTCAATTTTTACGAAATTATTTCAAGTTCCAGTAGAACTACTTTAGAAATTTTCAAGTTTTTCGTCAAAGCTACAGTATTTTTGTCTAGTGTATCGATGTTTTTATCACGAAGATACCAATTTTGCCGCAAAAAATGATGAAAAACTTGACCTAGAATGTATTTTAATAGTTCCAGTAGTATTTTTATAAAAAATGTTTAATTTTGTTTCTGTACGGGTGCCATTTTTAAGTTTCTCCTCTTGCTTCAGTGTTTCTGTCATAGTTTATCGATGTTTTTGTTTCGCGGAGATCAATGTTGTTTGCTCTAAAGGTTATTAAAGTTCAAGCGACTTCAAGTAGCAACCTTCTAGTTCTTTCCTACCAGATTTCAACTCCTTAAACATGAATTTTAAAAAAGTTACAGGAAAAACAAAGTGTTTTAGAGCCATTTCTTTGAGATTTCATATCAACAGGGCTGGCATTGTTGTCTTTTTAGGTGAAATAACAATACACCTACAATATATAACCTATTTGAGAAGGGAACTTTTTTAGTCATATAAAAAGAAAATTCACCAAAATGTGTTGATAACATATGGTTTATGAAGTGGTGCTATGCAAATGTAGACTTGCATTGAGACAAAGCGCACAGCTGCTCTACATATTTGTTTCGGCAAGAATCTCCCCACAACAGGGGAAACCCATACGTAACCAAGCTGAATGCAACTGATAAGAAGAAGAATAGACAAAAAGAAAACATATGTATGTACGCTGCTACCAACAGCTGCTAGTCACACTCTTAATATTAATATTGCTCTCTTCTTAGGACTCAAAGAACGGCACTATGTGAGACCCAGGTAAGCGAGGATTTAGAGTGACAGTTTTTTCCATTTACTTGACTATCATCATGGATGAAAGAATGCAAGGTTACGACATTCGTATGTTTTACCGCTAGATGATGTAATTGGAGCCAACTTTTTCTATTGGTTGAAAAAGCATGACAATAGGATGGCTACATAGAGATGGCAACATTCAATTGGCTCCAATGACTTCGATGTCGTAATCTTAAATTCTTTCATTCATGGGCTATCATCCACTGCCTTTGTTTTCTTTCCAAAGGGGCATTTCTCTTTTTATTAGAACAAATGTGGCATATCAGTGCAATCAGCATCTGAGCTTAACTGATCCGGGGTTCTGTTCCATGTGGATGAATGTTCCATGTGGACTCTCTCTCTGATACGATTGCGCTAATTTTGGCATTGTTTCCTGATAGCAAAATCACCTTTATAGTTGATTTCATTGTCTACAATACGGCTTGACTATGTCATTCGGGACCCTTAACACCTGACGGAAAATATGTTGAACTATTTGCTGAATCGAACCAATTTATACAGATCCAAAAAATCTTAGACCTTTTTCTGACTTCGAACTATGAAAGATATGATGTGAGTGTCAAACTTACGCACCTCTACGACAAAGGTCGCAAAGAGGATTGCTTAGAAGATCGTATCACCTTGTATGGGGGAAAAGTTAACCTATTTTTGACCCACCTCAATCGTTAGACATTTGAAAGAAAATATACCCCTTATTTACGCGTACTGCGTAAGGGGTATATTAATTTTGTCACGACGTGTGTAACACCCAAAAGAAGACGTGGTAGGTATAGAAAAGTATATATATTCTTGATCGGCATCACCACCTGAGTTGATTTAGCTATGTCCGTCTGTCTGTCTGTCTGCCTGTGGAAAAGATTGCAGCCGCAATTTTGAAGCTATCGTGCTGAAATTCGATATTTAAGCTTTTTTAAAAAAAAATAAGATCAAGTACGAGAATGGGTAAAATCGAATGAAAACCACGCCTACCTCCCACACAAACCCAAAATTGAAAACTCTGTAAATAGGCTAATATTACAGCTACAATACTGAAATTTGGTATTAGTATGTTATATGTCAAAAATGAGGTGTGCAAGAAAAATGGGCAACATCCACTCACAAACACGTCCACCTCCCATACAACCCCAAAATTGAAAAATCTATAAAGAAGCTAATATTAAAGTTACAAGACGGAAACTCAGTATTTAAGTATACTATGTCAAAATTGAGGTGTGTTAGAAAAATGGGCGTTATTTACCCACTAACACGCCCCTCTCCCAAACAACCCCAAAATTGAAAACCCTATAAAGAGGCTAATATTAAATGTACAAAACGAACACTCGATATTCGTGAATTCCATGACAAAACTGAGGTGTGTTAGAAAAATGGGCGTGATACACAAACTAACACGCCCACCTCCCATACAACCTCAAAATTGAAAACGTTATAAAATGACTTATATTTAAGCTGTAGGAAAACAATTTGATATGTATGTATTTAAGATACATAAAAATAAAAATAATAAAATCTCTCAAAATCTCATAAAAAAAGTTCTCCAATTTAAGATTCTTTTACCTTTAAGAATCGGCCGTGGGGGTATTTTAACTTCGGCCAAGTCGAAGATATACCGTACTAGTTTTTTTTTAAGTAGTCCCTATGGTGCTATTTCCTTGTTTTAATTATATCTTCTGTGTTTCTTATCCGATTTTGAAGATAGTATATGTACATTAGGGCGTATCGAATTACATTTTTTTTTCGAATTTCACATTCTAAGAGGTCTCAAAAGTTTCATGTGGTTGTCAAGATCACCCAAAAAAATTTTATGAAAATAAAAGGAAGAATTCATGTTCTTGCCCCACAAGAACAAAGTTGGTTTTTGAGAAAAACAGTAAAAAATAACGACCTTAAAATGCTTTGATTTTTGTAAAAAAAACTACATTTGTCGAAAGGAAAAAATTTAAATGCAGTATCCTGTTTGAAGGATATTCAAAGCGAAAGTTATACTCGAGATGGCACATAACTTTTGATTGTAGGGGGAGAGTGGCATGAAAGAGCCAAGTTTTGAAAGAGCCATCTTGATTTACGCGGTAGTTTTCATACGAATGCTTCTTAAATTATAATTTTTAAGAAGCAATACTCGCCATATGGCACCCTCGAACATTTGACAGTTCACTGATAATAAACGACGATGGTGTATCGTATTTTGGATTTCTTCATCATTAAGTAAGTTTTTCAGAACATTTTATTTGTTTTGTGACGTCTTCACCTTTAAAACTAACAGTAATATTATTATACTATAATTTTATGGATATATTAGGCCTACCAATAACATATTTATTTTGCCGGAAAAATCTTGATTTCATACTAATTTTTGAGGTTATGTTTCTTTGGACAATATGTTTTGAAAGAGCTGGGTTGCGGTGGTATGAAGAAGCGTAAAGGAAGTTTAAATTATTTTTGTCAAAAATGTTTTTAAGTGTTTTAAACCTCTTATTTTGTTTTTGGAATAGGTCTTATTATTATAGATTTTCTTCAAAGCGATTTAATTTTTTTGCTAAAAATATTTTTAAGTTTTTTAACTATTTTTCGTTTTTAGTTTTGAATTTTTTTATTTATTTAATTTGTTTTTGTAAAAACAATACTTTTTATAATAACAATTAATATTTTTAATAAAATATTCGTTATTTTTCGTGTTAAGTCTTGTAATAAGAAGATGGCTCTTTCAAAACTTTGGTTGGCTCTTTCAATGACCATGTGTTATGAAAGAGCCGAATTTCATGTTTTTTATAAATGGCTACAGGTCCAAGAATATTGTTGATTTTGGAAAATATTTCATGGTATTACGTTCATAAATGAATGAGAAAATACTTTTGATACAAGAATTATAATTTTATTAATTATTATTATATATTTTGTAACTTTTTTAAAACTGGCTCTTTCATGCCACTCTTCCCCTAACCATTGAGTCTAAATTTTGATGGCATTGATTATAGTGTTGGCGTATTTCTTAAATATGATGAATTAATTATTTTGCATAGTTTTTGCATATCAATTCTCTTGTTTTAGAGAAATGTATGCTAGAACGCAATATTTTAACTTTTTCAAAAAAATTAATATTAAATTTTATATCATGGGCATAAGAAGTGGTGTCGAAGATAATTTTCTCAATTTGGATTCTTCAAATATTTCTTTACATGACCCTACCTTAAAATATGTATTTATTATGCCAGGCTTACACCACGATTTTTTTTTATATTTTAATTCTTAAAAAAATTTTACTTCGTAACATCAAATTTCTCAATTTGAGTAATATCTTCTTTATGGTTATAATATCGTTTAAATACATTTTATGCCATTCAGTCGGTCTCAAAAGACTTAACAATTGTTTTTAAAATGTGTTTTAATGAAATTATCACCATAAAGGGGACATAACTCAAATTGAGAAATTTGATGATAGGAAATAACTTTTTTTAAAATATCGAAAAAAAAATCGTGGTCTTAAGCTGATATACTAAATAAATATTTTTAGGCAGTATCATGTTCAGAAATTTTCCAAAAACTCAAATTAAGAAGATTATCTTCGACACCACTTCTGAATCACTTGACATAAAATCTTATATTAATTTTTTTGAAAAAGTTAAAAAATTGCGTCCTCGTATACATTTCTCTAAAACAAGAGAATACAAATGCAAAAACTATGCAAATTAATAATTCATGATATTTATGGAATACATCAACACTATAAATAGTACCACCAAAATTTATAACCAATGCTTACAATATAAAGTCTTGTGCTATCCCAAGTACAACTTTCGCTTCGAATATCCTTCATACAGGATACTGTTGGTGAAAATCATGAGTGGCACCGTGTGTGGCAAGAAATTGTTAGTTAAACTGCATTATTACTTTTGCTTTAAGACATGTGTGGATTTTCTTAAAAAAATCAAAGCATTTTAAAATCGTTATTTTTTATTGTTTTTCCCTAAAAACAACTTAGTCCTTGCGGGGCAGGAAGATCTCCTATATTTTTTATAAAATTTTTTTTGGGTGATCTTGACAAGCCTATGCAACTTTTGAGACCTCTAAGAATACGATCTAAATTTTTCGATACGGCCTAATGTACATACGCAAGTGTTTGATTATTTCGTATGCATTTTTCCTGATTTGTAAAATATTTTTTTCGAAAATGTCTTGCAAATTTCTAAGGATTGAAGTAGGGTTAAATTTTCAATTTGGTCTTATAAAAAATCACAAGAAATTATTTCATTCGCATTCATAGTTTATAATTCCGGGGGGCACACAGAATGCCAAATACTTCAGCATTTTTCATACAAATCTGACCAAGTCTAATGTACCTTAAAGTAAAGTTTGGACATTTTTTTTTTCCAAATTGATAACTTAAAGATGTGGAAAATGTATGATATTAACCAATTTTAAATTGCCTGAAATTCCAAAAATCTTTGAAAAACCTGATTTTAGGGAAAACAAATTTGAAAAAAAAAATCACAAAATATTTCATCGCAAAAAAAATGTTTTCTTTTGGGACACTCTAATTAGCTGTACTTAAATATGTTTTGCTACAATTAAATTATCGTAATCATGACTGCTACTTTATAAATGTACACTTCCCATTGAGGTAATTTTTAAAATATTATTTATATTTAAGATATAAAATAACATTAAGGTGCTTCATGTCATTTTGTAAGTCCTTTTTAACTTCGTATTTCGTAAGAACTTACGAATTGTCCAAATAATTTCAATACATTTTGAGATACGAATGTTTGTAAACTATACGCACCAAATTTAATGCTTATTTCGTAAAAAAGTTTGCGTAAACTAAAAAAAATAAAAAATTATTTGACTTAGGCCCGTTAACTGATCTCCGAAGTTTAAATTCCTTAATCTCAGATTTCGTAAACAGAGTTTAAATTTTAAACTCAGTTAAAATTATTTTCGTAACTTATCTCATTTTTATCGGCAGTTTACTTAAACTCTGTTTAAAAATTTAAACTGAGATTAAAAAACATATTTGAGCGGCACTGTAATAAAAATTCTACAACTTTGACGTAGAACATCAAAATATTTCAAAAGTTTTTGATAAAATAATGCAAATTGTCAGTTTCATTGAATATTTTTTTTTTCAAAACTTAAAATATTTTTTTTTTTTGTTTATTGTTTTGAATTTTTTGAAGTATGATTTTTTATTTTTTGTTTATCATTGAGAAATTCCAATGTTCTGAGAGAATTTTTGACAAAAGCTAAGTTTAAATTTTTTAAACCTAGAATTTCTGTGTTTAAATTTAAATTTGCCTCACCAAGTTAAACTTAGATTTTTTGAGATGAGGTATCGGCGTTAAAATTTAAACTGAAGTTAAGGAATTTTAAACTTTGTTTAAGCTAAACTTTGTTTAAAATTGAGATCAGTTAACGGGCCTTACAAATTTTTTTCACTGAAAATTTTAATAATTCTTTTAATATTGCACTAATAAATAAATAATAAATATAATAAGTTGAATCGACCATTTAATTAACCAACTCGAGTTTCAGAGCATCCGTCGGAGGAAGGGCACCCAGAAGAAGCTGTCGGCATGGCTGTGCTGTCCCTAAGGCAGCTAGCCTGTCTCTTTTCGGTGCAAATTGCGACATAAAAGCAACGTCAAACTGCTTTTCCGCTGTCTCCTTCTGTAGAAATCCAGTACCATTGAATAATTACAAATAGAAGGTGACACTACCGACGATGAAGCGACATTAGAGCTATGTGGCAGATATTTGCACTCCACATAATTATCCAGTTCTATAACCCAAATAAATTGTCTTCGCTTATGTGTGAAAAATTTCCCTTGTTTTTTTTCTCACTTGTTTTGTTATTAGCTGCGTTCGATTCGCCAGTGCTCAACTAGCTTGTGAAAAGAACGTTTACTCATTTTGCTTTTATTTTCTCAATAGTTGGCAACGCATTTATTATGACGACCATATCAATAAATACTAGTGTCCGACCGAACGTGAATTTTTGCCGAAGCCGAAGCCGAAGCCGATTCTTCGGCAATATGGAAATAATCGGCCGAAGGCCGAAGCCGAAGCCGAATAAGAAACAAATGTTTTCAAGTAAAAAAAATTACAAAATTTATTTCTTTTTTTGTTAAGGGCCGATGTTGAAACCACACCTAAACGTCAAGTTTTTTATGCATTTCATTTGGCATTTCTCAATTTCAGACTAACTCAATTTGAACCATGGAAAGATACATAATCGAGCCAAGCGTTAAAGCTATTCAAGAAATGGCAACAGTGGATGATCAATTTTCGAAGAAAATCATCTTCAGTGATGAGGCGCATTTTCACCTCATTGGATTCGTCAATAAGCAGAACTGCCGCATTTGGGCGAATGATAATCTAAGAGTGATTGTCGAAAAACCAATGCACCCACAAAGAGTGACTGTTTGGTGCGATTTATAGGCTGGCGGCATCATCGGGCTGTGTTTATTCCAAAATGAGGCCGGTCAGGTAGTTACTGTGAATGTTGTTCGCTATCGTGAGATTATAACGATTTTTTTAAGGCACCCGAATTAGTAGATATAAATGTGGACAATATGTGGTTTCAACAGAACGGTACCATTTGCCACACAGCTAATGAAACAATGACTCTTTTGGCCGACAAATTCTATGGCCGTGTTATCTCACATCTTAAAAAAAAACCAAAAAAAAACGATGGTTTTAAGACCGGAGCCTCTTCCTGCAAGGACGAGAATGGGAATCTAGTGACAGATATCCAGAGTACACTGATGTTATGGAGGGAGCACTTCTCTAGACTTTTAAATGGCGACGCTGACAACAATCCCGCCAGTGGAGATGATATCCCGGAAACCCCAATTATGGACGACAGCGTTGAAGTTCCGCTGCCCGATTATAACGAGGTCTTAACAGCTATAGCTCGGCTTAAAAACAACAAAGCCGCAGGAGCCGATGGCCTACCGGCTGAGCTGTTTAAGACCGGTGGCGAAGCTCTGTTTAAATGCATTCACAGACTTCTATGCAGAATATGGTCGGAAGAATGCATTCCAGATGATTGGAACCTCAGTGTGCTCTGCCCAATCCACAAGAAAGGCGATCCCACCATTTGCGCCAACTACCGTGGGATTAGCCTTCTTAATATCGCATACAAGGTCCTGTCGAGCGTATTGTGTGAAAGACTAAAGCCCATCGTCAACCAACTGATTGGACCTTATCAGTGTGGCTTTAGACCTGGAAAGTCCACCATTGACCAGATCTTCACGCTCCGACAAATCATGGAAAAGACCCTCGAAAAACAAATCGACACACACCATCTTTTTGTCGATTTCAAAGCCGCCTTCGACAGTCCAATAAGGAGTCACCTATATGCCATCATGTCTGAATTTGGTATTCCTGCGAAGCTAATACGTCTTTGCAGGATGACACTGAACAACACCAGCAGTGCAGTGAAAATCGGGAAGGACCTCTCCCTTCCGTTCGATACCAAGCGAGGTTTCAGACAAGGTGATTCCTTATCGTGCGACTTCTTTAATATAGTAATGGAGAAGATCATCCAAGCTGCTGACCTGAGACGCAGCGGCACAATTTTCTATAAGAGTGTTATGCTGCTGGCGTATGCAGATGATATTGACATCATTGGCCACAATACGCGCGAAGTCAGTGCAGCATTCTCCAGGCTAGAAAAAGAGTCGAGTCGAATGGGTCTTGCAGTGAACGCAGATAAAACGAAGTATCTTGTGTCAACAAACAAACAGTCCCAGCGTCTTGGAAACCACGTCACTGTTGACAACACCTCCTTTGAGGTAGTGAAGGACTTTGTTTACCTGGGATCCAGCATTAACTCCTCCAACGATATCAGTATTGAGATTAAACGAAGGATAACTCTTGCCAACAGGTGTTACTTTGGGCTCAGTAGGCAATTGAGAAGCAGAGCTCTTTCTCGACGAACAAAACTGACGCTCTATAAGTCAATAATCATGCCCGTCCTACTATACGCATCACAAACCTGGACGATGAGCAGCTCTGATGAAAGGACTTTGGGAGCGTTCGAGAGAAAAATCCTTCGCAAGATCTATGGTCCAATCTGCGTCAATGGCGAGTACCGAATACGATGGAACCACGAGCTGTATGAGCTATATGCCGACATCGATATAGTCAAGCGTATTAAAATAGAGCGGCTTCGCTGGCTAGGTCATGTCGAGAGAATGAACGACGAAGCTCCAGCGAAAAAAATATTGGATTCGGTACCCAGCGGTGGCCAACGCAGACGAGGAAGACCGCATCTCCGTTGGAAAGACCAGGCATTGGATAACCTGACAACGCTTGGAATTTCCAACTGGCGCCAGCAAGCACACGACAAAAGAGGCTGGCGAAAATTCTTAGACTAGGCCAAAACCGACCAACGGTTGTAAGAGCCATCTAAGTAAGTAAGTAAGTTATCTCACATGGTTTGATTTCATGTGATTTGACACCGTTGAACTTCTTTCTTTGAGGTTATTTGAAAGAAGAGGTTTACGCCAATAAGCCAGCAAAAATTCAAGAGCTAAAGGATGAGATAATTCGGTACATTAACGGCATAGAACCTCAATTCTGCCTCATCGTCATCGAAAATTTGGACTATCGGATGGAGGTGTGCCGCCGAGGTCCCGGCAGCCATTTGGCTGATATTTTGTTTCATACATAATTGAACCATACCAATATTATCATAGTGACAATATAAATTTGACAATATTATCATAGTGAAAAAGAAATGACAGTAATTTTCTAAATAACTTGTGTTTTATTCAAAATCAACATCGGCCCTTAAATTTTAACCACCCTTTATATTCATTTCAGTACAAAAAAAAACTTACTGAAATCATTAAATTCGAGAGTTTTTCTGCAAAATTCGGATTTTTCTGTAATCGAATTATTGACGTCAGGATAAAGTAGAAAAAAATTGAATATATTTTCGATTAAGTCGAGAAAAGCTACAGAAATGTAATACTAACTGAAATCTGGCAGAAAATTTATAGTGTTAACTCGGCTTTTATATTTCACTTCATATCAAAAGCAAAATCGTAACAGTCGGACTCGCTGCATTTATCATTTGAATAAAATTTTCAAAGAATAAACACCAACTCATGAAAGAACAGAAAAGGAGAAACAGGAAAGGAGGAATATGTTTCAAATATTTACTGAATAATTAAAAAAAAAATTCAAAAAATTTGTTTTTAAAAAAATTGTTTTGCAAAGTAAAAACATTCGGCGGAAATAATCGGCTATTTCGGCCGAAGCAGAAGCCGAAGCCGAAGATCAAAATATCGGCCGATTATGCCGATAACCGAAGCCGAAGCCGAATAATCGGTCGGACACTAATAAATACATTAAAACTTATCCCGTACACCAACCAAGTGAAAAAATAAGAACTTGGCAACGCAACTTTACTCAACTCAACAGGTAGTTGACTTTCTCTATGCTCAACTAGCTGGAGACTTTGTTGTTGTTTTCTCATACAAATTTTGAAATAAGCGACAATAAGCGAGTATAGGCTGGCGAATCGAACGCAGCTATTGTTTTGTGTCTTTTGTCAATTGCTAGCTTTTTGATTACTAGCAATTATTAATTTTATGATTGCGTCGGGTGTGAAATTAAAAAAAAATATTATAATAATTCAATGCCAGTACGGTTCAATCCACTGGCAGAATTATGGCTCCGCTAGCCGTCTCCTCTGTTGGTGATGGTGTCACTCGCGAACATCATGACGATATAGAAAAGACTGCTGATTCAGGAATTGATTGATAGCCTGCATAAAATACTGTTGATAAGCAACGGCACAACGGATGCTAATGGAGATTTGCTGGGACCCATTGAAATAGTTCTTGGTAAAGATGCTGGAGGGGGACAGCCTATTAAGTTATGAGTGGCACCTTACTTTGACCGAGTTTCTTTCACGCTGCTGCCGCTTTTTATAATACATTTTGTCGTGTCCAAAACATGTATATGTGAAAATTCTTTGTACTGCAGGGAGCTTGTTTAATTTTTTTCCCTAGTTCGCAATAAAGACAGATCATTTTTCTTACTGGCTTTACGATAGTAATTGAAAGAGTCAAGTTGCTGGTCTCCGAAAGTAGTTCTTTCAAGCACTCTTTGGTTTCCATAACTTTTTAGATGAGCCTCATGAATGCGCTGGGGCTAGCTAAAGTCTTGAAATACTCTCTTGCTCCACGGTCTAAGGTTGACTTACCATCCGCTTACAGGTCATCATCCGAAACTGATAGTGTTTCGTCGGAGGCAACGGCCTCAATGGCTGATATTGTCGGTATTTTCGCAATGGCGGTTACCCGTGCAGAATTTTTCTGAATTCTATTATTTATCAAGGGTTATTTTTAAGGGAATATAATTATGGTGGTTTTTCTTCTCCCAGGGTTGACTCTAGAATAAACTTTTTTAAAATTTGAACTAAGAATTTCAGGTGTTCCTTGTTCAATCAATAATGTCTTGGATCGCAACAAGGGTGATATACAAGAAGAAATAAAATTATAACCAAGCGACACCTGAGCGCCCCTTTGTAGAGAATGCGACTGGTTTAAGTTTACAAAAAAAAAAGGTACGAACGTTCTAAAAGTTCGTTCATGTCAACTTCCATTACGAACAATACGATTTACGAAAACTTACAAAGTGACATGAATCACCTTATTATATCCTTAAAAAAAACGATTTAGGTACCTATTATTTAAAATTATTTTTCGTAAGGAAGAATAATTTTTTTGAATTCAAATAGTATTTTATTTAAAAATTTTTACAAATTTATTCGTTTAAAATAAAAACATGTATGAAACTAAAAAAGTTTTTTCATGCAAACAATTATTGAAAATGTAAAGCAATTTCAAATTTTTTTTCCATAAAAATTATCTCTGCGTTGTCCAACGATTCAACTTGAAGCATCGCTTAGCAATGCAGCTCGCACTTGGAAAGTCTTGACCAATTTCTTTTCCACATCAATTAACTCGAATTGTTCAATATGTATTTGAAATGTACGTCATAACTGCGCTGGCAGGAAAATCCTTTTTTCCTTATAACTATTTCATCGTCTTTTCTAAAATAAAAAAAAAAAAAAAAAATAGTTTGTTATAAAAGACAACTTGTTTACTCGAAGAAAAACTTACAGATTGTTATCCATTGTGTTATTAGTGGTATGATATCGGCATTTTGTGTATCAAGTGCACAGGCTAGAGGCTCTAATTGTATGCTCGTTCCTTCTAAATCCTCTGCCGACTTCATGTTGAACACTTGTGTCGGTCCAAATAACAGCTTTTCCGCAAAATTTTGTGTATTGGCTTTTATTGCGATAAAAGAGCTTAGCAAAGTAGTTGCAGCACACAAAGCACTTAAATTCATATTGATGTAGTTTGAAACTCGTATAATTAATTTAAAAATTAAAAAATTAATTTCAAAACTCAAGTTCTAAGAGCGTATTCTTAAGACGATGTAGTTCTCGTTTGGAAGAAGCGAAAGTTTTAAAATAATTTCAGCGCGCTTCAACTTTTTATGTGTTCAATTTGCTTTAATTTCTTATCAATTTGAAGACAATTCTTCTGAAGGCGGTTCTTCCCTGCCTGCTATCAGGAAACTGCTTTTCGTTAATTTAAACACTGAGCTGATTAGAATTTGGTTTTGGGTTTTTTGCAATGATTTGTAAATTTTTCATAGAACTTTGGTATAGAACTTTGGTGTTAAAATTCTATCTGCCAAATTTAAAATTTATTTATATTATTTTATAACTCAGGAACAGGGACAACTAATGATGGCAATACTGTTCGAAGATTTTTGAGAACTTGCTTGTAGAAAATGAAATGTAGTAGAAAATCCACAAACATAAGAAGAAGACGATGTAATGCAAAGAAAATGTAATGCTTTGTTATGGTGTCTTCAGTCCTATTCATTAATATGTATCGAACTAGTCCCAGAAATGTATTATTAAGTATTCAGGTGTATTATTTTAAATTTATTATTGATTTAAAAAGAATTTCTTTTTGCTTGTTAAAATAGTTTCTTTAATATTTGATGTAAGGTTTTGAAAAAAAGATGGTCAGGATTTGATTTAAAAACACCTGAACACTTCAAAAAGAGTGAGAGTGGAAAATATTTCAAATTTTTGGCGGAATAATTTCATAGCTGTGATGCAATATATTAGTGAAATTGGAATATATGATTCCATCTTATTATTTTCATTAATCTACCATGAGACCTTCTTAGCTCTTTTGAGGACCACTAGAACACCGGTGACCTGTGGAAAAACCATGTTATTAATTTTCCTCATAATGAATATGGCTTTAAGAAAGTACATAATTTAGATAACCCAAAAGTCGAAAAATTTTCCCCACCTTCTTCTGCTTACTGCAATTGTTTGGGGGTGGGAGAAGCTACAGGTACAACGTTTTTTGAGAAATTGTGGCCAAACTTTATTGACCACCCACGTGATCACGTAATCTTATGAAATATCCATGTCCCAATAATCTTCAACCATAAAAAGCAATCACATTCAAATTTGATTTGTTATGATAAATTTCGAAACATTTTGATTATTTGTGAAGGAAAATGGTTTTTTTCATCACATCATGACACTACAATCACCTTGAAATCGGTTTATTCTTCAGATACTGCTTCAAGTTCTTTAACCATATTTTCATACGAGTTTTCGAGGCAAAACAGTTTTTTTTTAAATCGACATATAAATTTCAGATTCTTGAGTGAGCTGCTTCATTGATAAATTCATTACAAAAAAATGGTGTCTTTCCTGCAAACATTTCCACGATCTCCATTGAATCGCTAGGATGATGAGACAATCGCTGACGAGTTCTTTTGAGAGTCGGGTATTGCCGAATGCAAGCTGCTGAGTCCATAAAAGCGTTTTGTCAGGTAGATTCGCCGAAAAATTGCCAAGAGGAGTCTTAAGCGATGGGAAAAATCGAACACAAATCGCCGAGAGGGATCTTAAGCGATTCGCTGGAAAGAGTCGCAAACGCATCGCCGAGAGCAGTCCAAAACGATTCGCTAGGAAGAGTGGGTAACAAATCGCTGAGAGAAGTCTTAAGCGATTCGCCGGGAAGATTCGGCAACGAATCGCTGAGTGGAGTATAAAGCGATTCGTCAAGAAGAGTCGCACACGACTCGGCTGAAGGGATCTTAAGGAGGTACACGAGTACATATTTTGCGTGTTTTTTAAAATTCTATAAAAAAAACAAGAATATTTTTAAAGATTAACAAATGTAAAAAAAATTAAAATAAAAAGTTTGAAAATTGGAAAAAATAACACGCTGGTAAAAAGGGGGGTGTGTAAAATATAAGGTTGCGTCCTTCTTGACATGATTCCAACCCTTCTGATGATCTGAAAAATAAATTAAAAGAAGATAATCTTAATAAGTAAGAATAACGCTATTGTCTGAACTAGAGATGGGCGCGTGTCATGTATTTTGGCGTGACACGAAGTGTCACCACGAATTACGTCGTGATCGTGAGCAAACCAATAAAAAATCACGAAAATTTAATCGTGATCGTGCGTGATTAAAGTTATCTCGTGCGTGAGCAAACGTGATTTAAATTTGTTCGTGTCACGAATAAATTTACCAAAATTTTTCAAATCTGTGCTAAATTTCGTAATGATGTTTTTTTACGCTTTTGCTACCAATTGCATACAAAATGCAACACTGACCACTTCTAAATAAGCGACAACAACTTAATTCGCTTTCTTGAATTATTTCGCGAAACGTCAGCGACAACTTGAAGCAATTTTGGTAATTTTAAATAAATATAATAAGCTGAGAAATTTTGTAAATTTTCGTTTTCCTATAAAACGTACTCGTGAGAAATCGTGAGCAAAATATCCCAGTGTGATCGTGCGTGATCGTGAGCAAACAAATTATTTTTAATAGTGAGCGTGATAAGAATAAATCACATCGTGAGCGTGCGTGACCGTGAGTCAAAATCACTCACGCGCCTTCTCTAGTCTGAACTATACAAAATTGAAGATCAAATTTAAAATGAAAGATTAAATTAAAAATTAATGACAAATTAAAGCTACAAAATTAAAAAAATGATTAATAAAATGTTTTTTTTTAAGTTTGTGCTAAAATAAGTCAACAGTTTTAACGTCAGAGAGAGATATTTAAAATTACACTCGGTTATCACTTACACTCTCTTCACATGAATCTAACTCATTTTTTAGTTCAACTTTTTGATTCATTTTTACGATTTTTCAGAGCCTGCTTCATATTCCAACAATATATATTGAAAATATTCAAAAAGCCATCTTCCAACGATCGCCGAAATGAACGAAGGAAGACTCTGAAAATAAAAGAGCGGAATGAGCGAAAGAAGACTGAAAAAAAATTTTTCTTTAATCTTAATCGCACTTTCATCGCTTTGGCGATCGGAAATCGATGCATCTCACAAAGAACACTTGGGCGAATCGCTTGGGCATCCCTAAATCAACTTATCTACCAAATGTTTGCAAGGTTAAATTTTTATTGAATATGGAAGGTAAGCGCAGTGTTGAGCCAATTTCATCAGTCGACTCGTTGCTGACTTTTCACAAAGTAAATTTTGAATGGGAGATGCGCGTGGCAATTTTGTTTTAAATCTACACATACCTATATATTATTTTCTTCAGTGAGTTGTTTTATTAGGTTTTTAAGTTTTAGTGTTAAATAGGAAGTAGGCGTGGTTGTGGGCGGATTTAAAATATTTTTTGAATGTGTTTTAATTTCCAACTAAGGAAATAGAACACATAACTCTAAAAGCTATTTCCAACTTATATGACATTTCATGGTTCTACGACGGCTTCTTCTATTTTATTCCAAACGTTGTATGGGTTTCACTATTGTGCAACATCTGTCTGGTTGTAAATAAAATAAATATGTATCTTAAATAGTAGGATATTTCAACAATTATAAATTAATGCTTCACACAAATGATTATACATCAATAAATTATTTTATTTTTATGTTTAATTAATAAGTTAATAAATTACTTAAAAATAATGAACTCAAACCTAAAAAATTACTGCTAATTTGAATACAGAAGCTAGGTCCAAACGTATCTTAAAATAGGACTTAAGGATGATTCACATGCACATCAAAAAGGAAGTGATCATGTCGAAACTCGAATGTTCCGGCAAGAGATTCACCTTTGAACTTAAATCAGTTTGTTGGTATATATATTTGCTAACTGGATGGTATGCGGGCCGGATATTCGTAAAGATTTTAATGGCCATATCGAAGGGACCACTCAAGATCTTCATTATAACGTTCTAGCTGAAATCCACTAGCAGGATTTTCCCTCCGTTTGAAAGCATTGGGATGAAAGATATATTTGTTGTCTTCATTGTAGAAATTGCCATTCGTTGTCTGCTTTATGGTATGCCGTTGGCTGGAAGATGGTCTCTGATCGTGACTAAGGATGAAAAAGTTATGAAAAAATAAATAGGTTTATCAAATCAAACTCACATTTTCCAGTTGGCAACAATTCCTCTTGCGCTATTATCAGCAGTATAGCTGGTTGTGATAATATTCTGCTCAGGTATTTCCTTACTCTGAATAAATTCGAGACTGGCAGCAGAGTCACCTTTTGCGCTACTCATCTTGTTCAATGCGCTATCCAGAGCATTACGTCGCAGACGTATTGGCTGTGCTGCCTGAGGAGGTCGCTGAAAATATGGCAAGCGATGAAGACGCACTTGTGGTGGAAACGCTGCAATTGCATGCTGGAAACATAGCAGGACTATCGCAATACAAAAGCTGAACTTCATGTTTAATTCTGTGATTTGAGAAAATGATGTGATTTCGATTTTGCGACTGGTGTGCCGGACGTAAAACTCATGATTTGTTTTTATAGCATGACTTGAATTCATTTCTTTCTTATCAGCCATTCATAAATAACGCTTATGACGGTTATTTCCTCTTGGCTGGGGATTCTTATTGTTTTACTAGCAACAGCTGTTTGTGAGATCGCACGTCTAGGTTGTCAAGAACTCTCATCTCTTATCAGTTGGTTGTCTATACTTAACCCAGACATGACTGAAATAATTCAATTCTAAGTTTAACAAATAAAATTTGCCAAGAGACGTTTAATTCACTATTTTAAGTCGAGAGTTAACAATATCTTTAGAATTTATATATGGAAAATATGAAAGTTATTGAAAACATTCGAGTTATAAAAACTAATAAAACGGCCAAGAAATTTTTTTGTTATTTCATTTGTACTTAATACTCGGTTTATAATTTAAGTTTATATGGCAAAACAAAGCTTGCCGAAATTTGAAACTCTAGGCATATTTGGGTTAAAAGTCATGCTGTGTGAGCTCTAACATGAAAGCTAGTTTTTTAAAAAAAATTAAATTGTTATGTTGTCTACTTTGTTATTTTTAGATAAGAAAAAATTTATATTTTTTGAGATGCGAGGTACTTTTTTTAACTCTTATAATCTATATAATTAATAGGCTTAGGTTTTTTTTATGACTTCAACTCCTCCCAGACCAAAAGACCGATTTTATCGATTCAGATGTCATTTAATCAGGTTTCGGCTGTAGATGTGCAAACCACTTTTAAAAATTGTGATTTCACTTCAGGGGGTTCCCAACCTTTTAAAACAGAAATAAAATTTTTGTACAAAAATCCGTTGTTTTATCGATTTGAAGTTTAGTTTGAGAAGAGCTTATGAATTGATCGAATTTGAATTTTTTTCAAAACTAAAAATTTTTAGCCAAAATTATCTTTTATACATTCCTCAAATGTCAATTGTCCGAAAAATGCAGTTCCAAATTCAAAAGTTCCACTTTCCGAACAAACAACTCAGACAAATTTTAACGGTTTTGAAAAAAAAATTTTTTTTGGGTTTTTTGGCATTTTTTCGTCGGAATATGTTATAAATTGATGTTGTAGGTAAACTCAGAAAAAAGTGTCTCGGAATATGATAAAAAAGGCATCATATTAAGAGAAAAATGTTATAGACTTTGCTCCAGAGAATGCTATTCTCTAATTTCGATACTTAAAATTCTCTAAAAATGATAAAAAGGTTCCATGAAATAGAAAAATATATCGTTTTTAGAATAAAATACTTTTTTTTTTGAGAAAATATTTGTTTTTATTGAAGAAAATATTTCATATAGTGAATTCTTTATCAAAATATAAGAACAGTTTTTCATTTTCAATAAAATTTCTCTATAAATGAGAAATTTATTGTGCGAGAAAAATACTTATCATTATGAGAGACATTGAAATATTTCCATTTCCTAGAAGTAAAGAAATATTTCTTCGAAAATGTGAAAATTTATTCTAATTGAAGAATATTTTATTTGGAAAAGAGAAAATTGCTATTATCAAAATTAGAGAAATTTTTTACCGCAGCAAGGTATGTGTTTTTTCTTAGTGTACTCTGTAATTATTTTTAATTAATTTTTTAATTATACCTTAGTATTATTTTTTTTTTTAAATCTATTTTATAATTAGTTTTGATTTAAATTAGTTATGTTTTATAGCTTGAAAAGTGAAACGGCGATGTTGTTGAACAGTAATAATCAGAGACCGAAAATAATTGTTATTTTACAATTTTCAAATGAAAAAGACAGAATGAAAAAATTGTCGAAGGACATTTTCAAATATACCATTATGATACAAATGGCCTCAGCTTCACGAATATTAAGAGCCTTTTAAATTTTCAACTGATTCTATAAAAGTTAAAAATGAACTGTTATTTTTTGTCTATTATTTTTTCAGCCAAAAATAACGGTTACCTTTGAATTTTATTTTATCGGTTAAAAATAACAGTTATTTTGTGACTTTTTTTTTCGGTCAAAAATATCAGGCAATCTGTGTTTTTTTTAAAAATTAAAAAACTATTGATACCATATGTAAAACGTGATCACCGATGAGACCAAAAAAATGGTATCGATAGTTTTTTAGTCAGTAAAATGGCCTTTGAAAAAACACAAATTGCCTGATATTTTTGACCAAAAAAATAAAATGCAGAAAATAACTGTTATTTTTGACCGATAAAATAAAAGTCAAAAGTAACTGTTATGTTTTCCTGAAAAAATAGAAGGCACAAAATAACTTTTATTAAAAAATAACAGTTAATATTTGACTTTTTTGATAAAAACCATAACCGGTACGGTCCCTGGTAATAATGTTTACCTCGGTAGTTATATAAGTGTAAGTGCGTCTTCGTATATTGACAGTTACATTTAAAATTTTAGTGTCAGATCATTAAAGTTAAGCATTCAGATGATGATCTTTTATATCTATATTGGGACCGAATATATCGTTATTGAGGAAAAAGCTGCTTGAATAGAATATCATAAATTAAACGTCTATAATGTTGCTAACATTTAATTTTTATTGAATTGCTCGAATTCGGGCAACAGGTTTACTAGTCTTAATTTAAAACGATATATTCGATTAAGGTGGTTTCAAATATACAGGCCTCAAATAAATTCAGGATGAAAGCTCCCTACGATAACGTTTTCTTAAATCTAATTTCAAATTCATAAACAGCGACCATCGAACCCTTTAAACCACGAACAGTTTCATTTAGGATATGCTGAAAGGAAAATTCGATAAGGAAAAGGTACATAGATCATTAATGCAGGTATTAAAGAATTTGTTCTTGAAATCTAATAACTTTTTCAGGAAAAAACTTTTGAGTCCTTTTTAATTTAAATTTGTATGCGGTATGTTTCTTTTTTTTATATCAAAATATAAAATTTTTCGTATCATCTGCTCAAAAATCTTCCGTTCGGAAAATCAAAATTGAGAAGATATACCTCCAAATTTGACAAAATTAGGAATTTGGTCCAAAAAATCTGATCAACAAAATTTAATACGTAAATGTCTCAAAAACTGAATTGCTTCAACTTTTAACTTTAAACTTTTTTTTGTAATTTTTAAAAACATTGCTACAAGCCTAAAAACAGAATGAAGGACAGGGGTAAGGGGGGGCCAGGAGGCGCTATCGCCCGCTCGTTAAAAAACTCTCACAACTTATTTTTACACCCTCAACCTGAAAGGTCAGTTGAGATAATAAAAGAAGGAGTTGAGATAATTTGATGAAACTCGGCACACATGATCACATAAATCCAAGAATTGCACTATTGAATATTTGTGAATCGGCTCACGGACACGCCTACCTCCCATACAACGCAAAAATTTAAAAACTCAATAAATAAGCTAATGTTCAACCTACAGAGATAAAATTTGATACGTATGTTTTTTATAAAAAATCAAACACGATTTTGAAAAATGGACGTCATCCGCCAACGGATACGCTTACCTCCCATACAAACAAAAAAATTTAAAATTGCATGAATAAACTTATGTTTGTCTTACAGAGACAAAATTTTGTACGTATGTATTTTATATTAAAACGGATATGTTTTTTAAAAATGGGCGTAATCCAACTACCGACACACCTACCTTCGATTTAACTCAAAAAATTGAAAACTCCATAAATAAGCTCATGTTTAACCTACAGAGATACAATTTGGTATGCAACTATTTTATTCCAAAACTAAGATCCACGAATACGCCCACCTCCCATACAACCCACAATAGCGAAAACACCATATAAGCATTAACATGTGAGCCACAGGATTAAAAGTTGGTATGAGTAAATTTTTCATCAAAATTGAAATGCATATAAAAATGGGCTTTTTCAGCTCATGGACACGCCCATTTTCAATACTATTATTGTATTTTGAAAAAGTAGGTTTAGGGTATTTCATAGTCGGGCTAGACCGACTTAAGACTTTCTTTACTTGTTTCACAATAAAAGCGACCTTCATATTTGTTATTGTAAGATTGATACTAATTGAAAAATTATAAAAAACTCGACGTCATTTGAGAGCTACTTGAATGTAGAATATGTGTATAAATTTTTGAAACAATCGGTTCAGTAGTTTTTTCGGAATGGTGGTCACTGACTTTAAAAATTACTTATTTGGAAAAATACAAAAATCCATGAATATCGCAGAAACTGAATCTGGAGACATAATCGTTTAAGAATTATTAAAAAGAAATGTTGTTGGCATTGACTGGTCAGAACAGAAACAATGGAGCAAGTCAATAGCAAGATCTTTTAAGTAAGATTTAACAAACCATTTTTCTTCAAACAGTAATAAAATTGGATTACTTTTTATAATGCAAAAAGAGTTTATTTAATAAATAATAATATCTAACATGTGAAAAATTCACGATTAAATTAACCAAACATGTGTGTTAGTCCCAAATTTCCGCCAAAATTGCTCTGCCCACTGAAGGGTCCACTGAGCCACTGAGAAGCACCAGCATTCAAATCTAAGCGTGTGTTTTTATCCGACGAAGACCATAGATTAGCTTTGCCAGCCAATTCCAATTGTCTGCCAAAATCAGGAATACTGCTGATACTTGCGGCCGCACCATGACCACTTTGACTAGCCCAGGATAAGCCACCGCCATTGCGTTAAAATTCAAAACCATTGGGAAGTGAACTTTGAGATTTGAAGACATTGGCATTGATTTTGTTGACACCATCGTTGAAGAGATTGGCATGAGCACTCTGTGTGAAAGAGTCGCGTACACCGGGAATATGTTCTTTGGTCAAAGCAACGCCATGGCCATTGCTGTAATTTGGGGAAGAACAATTATTTACATACATTTCTAAACTAAAGTAAAAGTGAACTTACAGATTAAAACCCAAGGCTCCACCAGTGGTGACAGGACCTTTCATGGTGTTGCCTGCAGCAAAAACACTAGCAATTGCATTGTCGTCCTTATTGCCTATACCCTGAGTCAGTTCTAATTTGGCATCAGCGCCACCATTTGGATTGCTCATCAACTTCCCATCTAAAGCGGCACGAGGTAAACGCATAAGTCGTGGTGCTTCCGTAGGTTGCTGATAATACGGCAAATTTTGGAATCTGGCAGGTTTCGAATAGCCTTTGGCAATGGCTGAGCAACTTAATACAGCAATAACAACTATGCAAACGTTGAATTTCATTTTGAAATTTGTTTTATTGTAAATTATAATTAAATATTTTTAATGTTATGTTTTTGATAACGGTAGATGTTGTGATGCTAAATGAAATAATGCGCGAGTTTTTATAGCTTGGCTATCTCTGACCAAAAATTTGTGCAGTTATTCCCTACAGCTCGGGGATTCTTGCATTTTTTGTCTATGAAATATTGATAAAATACTGGTATTCACGACCACATTACAGTTTTGAGTTAATTTAATTTTGGAGAACCCGTTATAAAAATCACCTACTAAGTACAGATAAGAGAATCATTTGGAGCAAAATTTAATAGAGTTTTTCAACCTTGCAAATAAAAACCTGATATTAAGTCTTACCGTAACGAGAGACCTTATTTTAAGACTCTGAAGATGATATGGTAAAAAGAAACGCCCATCTATTAGCCTTTATATGTCAAAAAGACAAGAAACCTTTAAGTGGATGACAGAATTTCATGAGCTTCAATATATTAACAAAATAGCATGAATTTTTCATGCTTTAAGTTCCAAGTTTAACAAAAAAAGTTTGATGCGAAAACATTGCGAGAACGTTAGCAAAACTTCAACTTTTCACCGAATCAGTTCAGTGGGAAGCCTCACAAAGAGATGTCTCAAAAAAAGCTTAACCATGTCAACTTATTTTATTGGATAATCCAATAAATGCGCATGACAGTTACCCACACATAAGAGTGAAGGTGATGAGAGAGAGATGAAGAGAGAAAATTGTAATTTCAAAAAATAAATGTAAATGTTTCTCTCTATATAAGAATGAGTTTGGATTTGGTATCCATGGACGACACTAATTTTGGAGGAAGCAAATGATTAAAGCTAGGTTTTATGATTAAACAAAGAAAGGCGAGTTAAGTTTGCTCAAAAAAGAGTCGTGCTTGAAATCACTTGGCATATATGTAGCTGCATTAGCGCAACCAAAGGGGGGTTTTGGGGTGTAAACCCCCCTCCCCCCAAAAAAAATTATTATAGTACCAAGCAATACAGGATTCAATCAAAATGAGTAACATAAAAAGTAATCACACATCTTATCAGATGAGTGAAAACCCCATTTGTATATTTCAATTCGATTCTTGATGATTCATTACATCGGTTGTTGTTTAATTATTGTTAAGTTCTGTTTCTGTCTACTTGTGGGGTTGTTGACTATACTTCGATTTAAGTTGTCTTTTCAACTTTTAGCATGGAATCCACTAAGGCAGCTGAAATATTTGGGAAAAACTTTATTGAAAAGTAAGACAAAATAATAAAGCCTGAAATTGGGGACAATCGGTTGAATCTCTCGCCACCGAAATTATTAAAGAAATTCCCTCTAAAATCGTTATTTTTCGTCCTTTTTTTATCATAATTTTTTTCAAACACAAACTTACCCAAACTATAAGAATTAAGTTTATAGTGAAGTCATGTGATTCATTAAAAAAATAATTCCGATTGACTTTTGAAAACGAGATTTGACAATTGAAAAAATTCACAATTCATAACTTTCATAAAATTTATACATTCCCGAATCGGTTTCATAAAAATTTCTCTAAATTGCCAAATATTATCCGATTTTAAGAAATAAGGGCTTTTATAAAAAATATGTTGGCTTGATTTCTCTTTCTCTATCTTTGTTCACCCGTTTTTTTTCCAGTGATGTATTAAAGTTATACCAAAAAGCATGAATTAGCAAATGCTGACTCCTATCGAAATAATATGTTTTTTAACGAAAGGTCTTCACGACACTTTTCCAAAGAGGGATTTTCATGAAACAAATTTTGAAAATCCAACGGAAATTATAAATTATAAATTTTTTTCACCAGTTTCGGAAGCCAATCGGAATTATTTAGGAACTGAGGCATGTGGCTTCACTGGATACTTAATTCCCATAAAGAATTTGGGTTACTATGTGTACGTGTTTAAAAAATTACGATATAAAATTAGCATTTTGGAGTAAATTTCATCGGTTATTTAGGTGATGAGGGACTCAACTCAAAATATAAGAAACAAGTCGTAAAACGGCAGTTCAAAAGGAGCATTTCGGCCGATATCTCTTCAAGGGCTGCAATTGTGGCTAGCTTGTCTCTGTATACGAGAGACTTCAACTAGCCCAATAAACAGTCCAGTGGGGTAAAATCGCATGATCGAGGCGGCCATTGGAATGCTTCAAAACGTGAATTAAATCGCTCACCCAACTCGCCTCTAAATAGGTCTATGGTATCTCGCGCCGTGTGGCATGTGGCACCGTCTTGTTGAAACCACAAGTCCATCTCTTCCATTTTGAGGGGCAAAAACTTCGGCAATCATCGCACGGTACCTTGCTCCTTTGGCTGTTACTTTGCGATTTTCATTATTTTTGAAAAATTATTGTTCAGTTATGCCGCCTCCGGCAAACAAACCGCACCAAACAGTGCATTTTTCTTAAACTCTTAAACCGCCTCTGGTTGCTCTTCAGACCAAATTCGTCAATTCTGTTTGTGGACGTACACATTGAGCCAAAAATGAGCTTCGCCACTGAAGACAATTTTGATAAAAAAGTGGATCTTCATCCAACTTTTCCCATTCACCAAAAAATCTACGTTGTCATAAGTACCTGGCTTTATATAGTTTCATACCGAGGTCCTTACGTAAAGGTCAAATAACACAAGTGCAATTATTGAGTACGACTACGAATTGACATATCGCGATCTTCATTGACACTGGTCTATACAGCAAAAATATTATCCTCAGTACGCAATCTCCTTATACAGGTTGGTGGATTGATGTCCAATCAAGTAAAATTGGTGCGAAATTTGGTCACGATACCTTGAATGGCCTGCTCAGTAGGTCGATTATGACAATCATAAAATGGACGTTATTAAATTTCAATGATTTGTAAGAGCTGTTAATTTATTAGTCTATTTATGGTAAAATGGCAAACCTAACTGAGCATTTTTGGCTTTGCCTTAACAATGAAAAAATCACCCTTTATTAAGAAAACAAAATAAGTAAACATATGCTTCGTTTGAACATTGTTGAAATTTATTGCTGTGAAGTCTTAAAAAAAACATGTTGCTCGCCCTGCTTGAAGTTTAAACAAGGAACCATTAGTGCAAAAATCGGACGCATTATCATGTAGCGGACCGCTACATCACAGCCGCTATAATAACGTAAAATTGTTTTCATATATAAGCCAAACATTTGATAAAACCCCCCCCAAAAAAATACCTGGTTGCGCCCCTGTGTAGCTGTCAATCGTTTCATTAGTACTGAAATGAAGGGAGGAATAATAAATGAACTGTCTAATTTTACTTCTGTAAAGATAGCCCAAAATCGTCATCCCAAATTTTTGCTCAATTCGCCGCAAATCATAGTTGAGGTTTGAATCACAGCTCAGTATTGGTATCAATCGTCCTTTATACCGTAAAATGACCAGGAAGTAAAATGGTCAAGTTATGAAAATGTGATGAATGGAAAGAGGTATAAGAGCCAAAACTGAAAAGCGATTTATTTTAAAATGAAAGATCACATCTTCACAGTGTTTGAAAAAATGTGCATTATACTTTTGACCGTAAAAATTGTCTTTCCTGTGGTGAATTTGCACGAATTGAGGTATTAGTAATTTGGAAAAGATTTTCGGAAAAAATGACAAAAGAGGTCTAGGATGAAAGGGTCTCATCATGGATTTTTGCTCAAAATTGTATTTGGTGTGGAAAATCGATTGACAGTATGCTCAAGTTCTGATCAATTGTCCTTCGTGGTGAAATTTGAGAGGAAAAGAAAAAATACGGGATTTTTGTATAAAAAGTTCACACCCCAAAAGTGCTTCCAAAACAAAATGTCTCATCCTGAATTTTTGTTTTATATGTGATAGTGATAGGAAAAGGATGATTTTATCCCCTCTTTCAAAAATTGCTATCAATCGTCCTTCATATCGTAAAATGGCTAGGAAGTAAAATGGTCAAGTTATGAATATGTGATGAATGGAAACGCGAGTTGTTTGAAAATGAGCAGATTAAATCTTCACAGTATATAAAAAAAGGTGCATTAACCTTTTGATCGTAAAAATCGTCCTTCCCATGATGAATTTGCACGAATTGAGTTATAAGTAATGCAAGAAAGACCATGCAGAAGTAAGTATTTATGTTGTTCCTTTCTTTCATCAATATTTTTTTCCGTTAAAAGGCCACAACATAAAATAAAACCATGCGTTGCATAAAATAATTTCAAAAACACAGGCACAAGTGATTTTTTTCATCTATATTTGATAATGGAAAAACAACAAAACAAATAAAATAAATAAAACGAATAAAAAATTAAAAAAATAGGCTTTAGCTATTTTGTGAAAAAATAAATGACAAAAACCAAAATTCGGATAAAAAAAAATTATAGCTGTTGAATTGTTTTTCAAAAATACTGAAAATGACTGTTTCTGGCATTTGGAACACCAACAAATTAAAAAAAAAATAAAAAACTTTATTCAATTTTAAAATGAATTTAAAAAAATGGTAATAATATTGCTTTAATACTTTGAACAAAAATTAAACTTTTGTAAATTAGAGCCACCTTAATGCACTGTATTGCCCACGCTTCACTCGTTTCCAGTTTTTCTATCGCTTTTATTAAGGCATTGCCATTTTTTTTAGTGTAAAAAAGCTGTCTCTTGAAAATTTTCAAAATCCTTTCTTTGTCACTTAAATCTCTTATTTAACGTCAAAAACTACTGTACTGGTGATAAAATCAAAAAGTGATAAAACGACAAGATTTCTATTCCGAACAGGGACCGAAAATAACTGTTATTTTACAATTTTTGAATGAAAAAGACAATGAAAAAATTGTCGAAAGACATTTTCAAATATACCATTACGATACAAATGGCCTCAGGTTCACGAATATTTAGAACCTTTTAAATTTTCGACTGATTCTATACAAGTTAAAAATTAACTGTTATTTTTTGCCTTTGATTTTTTCAGACAAAAATAACGGTTACCTTTGACTTTTATTTTATCGGTCAAAAATAACAGTTATTTTGTGACTTATTTTTTCGGTCAAAAATATCAGGCACTTTGTACTTTTTTGAAAGACCCTTGACCAATTAAAAAACTATTGATACCATATGTAAATTGTGCGTACCGATGAGACGAAAATAATGGTATCAATAGTTTTTTAGTCGGTAAAACAGCCTTTGAAAAAACACAAATTGCCTGATATTTTTGACCGAAACAATAAAAGGCAGAAAATAACTGTTATTTTTGACCGATAAAATAAAAGTCAAAAGTAACTGTTATAATTGCCCGAAAAAATATAAGGCACACAATAACTTTTATTTTTGTCGGAAAATATACAAGTTAAAAAATAACAGTTCATATTTGACTTTTCTGATTAAAACCATAACCGGTACGGTCCCTGATTCCGAATCGTTTGGTTGGAAGTATTTAATCTTTAGGTGCAAATAAAGTAGAAATGTAATTTGTACAAAATTTTGATTTTCTTATTTTAAGGTAGTTTTGTGAACATACCCGACAATAAAAACTAGTGCTTCAGTATCGAAATAGAGTAAAAACTCAATCTTCAAAACGCTTAATTGACAATTAAATTCTAACATAAAAAGTGTACGTTTTATCCAAAATAGCAATGTTCTAAAGTTACAAAAATAACAAAAAATAAAATAATTTATAACTTCTTTTAAATTACTTTTGTATTTTTTTTGTTATCAAACCTCCCTTCCAAAAGTAAATCCTGTAAATAGTCCTGTACTGAATGCATTTTTTAAATAAATCCTTAAAATAATTTCTTATTTTACACCAAAAGAAAAATAAGTTAAAAATATTTTTTTTTTAAATTTTGTGAAAAAAAACAAAATTTAAGAATTAAACCAAACAAAATAATTCTGCGTGATAGCATTTTATTACAACAAGTATGGCCTAGGGTCATAATTATATAGAATAAGCAAGATACAGGCAGAATAAGGGAATACAATAACTTCGAAGCCCTAACTTTTAATGGATTGTAGATTATAAAGGTTAAATTGAAGATTTCCTTCAAATAAATAATATCATTAATTAAAAAAAAAATAAAAAACTGCATATATAAAAAAAAATTAATTTCATCAAAAAAATCATAAGGGGTGGTGATAGCCTTAATAAACAGTTTATTAATTCAGTAAATTTAAGTTTTCTGTAAAAAGAGTTGAGTTGTAAAAACAAAAATAATTTGTGCCTCTTATTTTGAAAAAAGTACAAATTTTTTGGTCTCTTTTTTCAAGAAATAATTAAAATATATAAACAAAGAGTAACGGTAATTTTTTTTTAATTTTTTCAAGTTAACTGATAAGACTCCACATAATCCAGAATCCAGTTAGCTTGCCAATCCAGAACATTCAATTTGAGACAATCATTTTCTCTCTCTTAGCATTTGGTTGCAGTACACGCTAAAAAACTATCGACAATATTTAAAAAATTTATTAAAATAACTTTTGGTCAGAGCTTCAAAGCAATTGTTATCGCATTTGAAAGAAAATTTAACAATCTTTTAAAAATATATAGAAAAATTGGAAATCCATTAAAATTCAACTAAGATATTAACATGGGAAGTCAAAATTTTGAATTCAAAATACTTTTTTTTTACAAATTTGATGACTGTTGAATGCATACAACTAAATTTTTTAAGAAAAGATTTACTTTTGAAAAAAGCTCAAATTCGATTAATTCAAAAACTCTCTCCCAGCCAAATTTTGATCAAAGAGTGGGCTTTTAACAAAATTGTATTTCTGTAAAATATAAGTATTGTCGATGCGTACATCTATTCAAGCAATATGTTTTATTTTCAAAATTCCATGTAAGTTTCCATGTAACATTGTTCCCAATTTATAAAGAGTTCACTGTACACAGCTGTAAGAGCGTTAAAACAAATTAAGCACGTCTCACCACTTGTCAGATGACAATGTGAAAGCACTGTTTAGTAAACACATTTAAAATTACCGTAAAACATTAAAAGCTTTCCTGCGCAAAGAAAGACATACGCTCTCGAGCGGAATGTTTCGCTCTCAAACAACCCACACCAATCAGTGAGTGTGTCTTACAGGGGGGGGGTCTCAACGGAAAATATTTTCATACGATTAGAGCAGCAAGCGCCGCTTTTTGTATGAATGGCTAAAGGAAATCGATGAGAATGTGGCAACAAATGCGTCGAGTGGAAATATTCGTGTTGAAAGCGAGCACTGAGTTGAGCTTAATTATATTTAACGGTATGACTCGCTTTTCGCCATAGACAAGAAAAGTTCTGACAGTGAAAATTTGAAAGCGCTGAACAGCAACTTATTGAACGAGTTGAGCTCGTGACAACGTGAAGGCAAATACTTTTTTGTCTTATCGATTGTGGATAATTTCTTGTAAAGTGAAAAAAAGAGAAAAGAAAATTATATAAAAATTTCTAGGAAGAAAAAAAATTTGAAGTGTGTATTTTGTGAAATATCTCGAAAGTGCTAAAAGAGGTAATATTTTTATAAAAAAAAAGTGAAAAATTTATATAAATAAAACAAAAAAGAAAATTCAATCAATATGGCCTGGTTGAATATAGTTTGAAAAGTGATAAATCTACATGGCCTTCAAATAAAACTAACGAATTTAGTGTGCCAAAATATAACGAACTAGATATAATCATAAAATCTTACATAAAACACAAGTGAAAATGGCATTTAAAGTGACATAAAAGTATACAACATGATGTACAAAAACTTTCTTCAAGGTTTTTCTACGCACTTGTAAAATTTGCTACTTTCAGATACTTGAGCTAAAAAGGTTTTCTTTTCTTTTATAGATTGGCGTATACCTACAAAAAGATATTCGTTTCAAATAAATAAGAAATTTTAAGCACAAGTCAAGTTGTATTGTCTATAGTTCACAAATGTTTCAGTACCACAATTGAGTACATCTGTCTGCGGAAATTTTTAATCTGAAGTTATACAGAATCTGTGCAAAAATCTGGTATACCTACCTACCTTGTGATAGTTCAATAAAAAAAAAAAAACAGAAAAAGAAGTAGAGTCTGTGTGTGTAGGTATCTATGTGGCTACGTAAGATATAAAATGTTTTTATGTACCAGTATATATATATATATATAAAAGATTTGAAACTTACGTACGCCAACTTTGACAGTTATATTCACAGTAACAACAACAAACATTACCATGACATAAAGAGCATGAACTATAATACTATTCTTAAGGATACAAAAAAAAAAAAAAAAAAAAAATGTGCGTAGACGATGTTATGTCTTCTGTGTACTCGTTGAGTTGGTGGGTGTTGCTCATATATCATAAAAGCTCTCAATGCCAACTTTTGTTGATTTTAATTTTTTAACTCATTATTTGACACTTATTTGAGTTCTCATTTTAAGCTCAATTTTATGTCAATTTTGTCAGTATTTCTTTCTGCTTTATTATGTTGTTTATTTTTCCCTTCTTTCTATGCCCGCTATATGTATATTTGTATATGTTTTATTATTTATCATGTTTTGCTCAGCATCTTCGAGTGTGCCAATAAATGTATGTCAGTCGTCATAATGGTTTTTTCTCCACCCTATATCATTACGCCATGCCATGCTTCCTTATGAAGCTTTAATGGCTAATATGAGAGTTTGTCAGAGAGTTTGTTTATGTTCAAATGTGTGCTCATGAAATTCTTGATTTACAATCAATTATTTTGATAGCATTTTACGCTTGAAAAATCTTTGAAGTGAAATCGTTATTTGAGGCGTTTCTGAGGATACGAATAAAATTTCAAGAGACAAGATTTGTGATTTAAAGAAAAAAGGTGCACTTTTCTTTGCAGTCATAATATTTAATGAAAATTTTTAATTTGTAGGTTGCCTTACAACTTATATAGCTGGCGCTTAGAACCATTGGTCGATTTCGGCATCGTTTAATTCAGCTCATGATTCCATCGTATTCATTGACGTTTGCATTGACGAAAATTTGACCATAGATTTTGCAGAGGATTTTCCTATCGAACGCTTCCAATGTAGGTACTTTCATCAGGTTTGCTCATACAACTTGTGATTCCATCGATTTTGCAAAAGTTTTTCCTCGCGAACTCTCCCAAACTCTTTCTTTAGTGCTGCTTAAAGTTCAGGTTTTTGATGTGTATAGTAGGAGGGGCATGATTATTGACTTAGAGGGCGTGAGTTTTGTTCTTTGAAAGAGAGAGAGCTTTGCACCTCAATTGCCTACTGAGCCCAAACTCTTGTTGGCAAGAGTTATCCTTTGTTTGATCTCAATGCTGATATCGTTGGTGAAGTATAAGCTGGATCCCGGTTACACAAAATCCTAACGTGTTGATTTGTGACGTGAAAAACTGGTTGTGACGTGGTTTCCAAGACGCTAAACCTGTTTGTTTGTTGACTTAAAAAAACCATTCAACAAGACTCTTTTTGCATCCTGGAGAATGTTGAATATAACCAATAATTTATATCACCAGCATACGCTAGCAGCATAAAACTCCCATAGAATATTGTAAGGAAACCTAAATTTATCCAATTTAGGCCTTACATTTCCCTCTGAACCGCATCGGATCAGAGGGCCCCACCGAACCTAAACCCACCCTGCAACTATGAACCGCACCTGGAAAAATACCCAGTCATACCACGAACCGCCCCTGTTCATGAACACGCAGCTGTACGACCCGCAATCAAACAACAACAAAATAAACAGCAAGCCAGTGGCATGATCACAGAAGTAAAACAACAAAACAACATAAAGTAGTCGCATAAAGTAAAACCAGCAAAACATACAAACAACATGCATTCTATGCACCCGTAAGTAATAAACAAGTAGCTGTGCAACCCGCAATCAGACTATAAAGAAAACATACAACAAGCCAGTGGCAAGATCACAGCAGCAAAACATACAAACAACATACATTCTATGCACCCACAAGTGGCAATAACAAAATACATAGGGGTCAATGAACAGCGACTATGACAACAATAACAGACAGAGCAAAAGATTGCCGCTAGTTCTAGGCACGCGAGATTCAAGAGCGAGATGTAAAATTTGCGACACAAACAAGGTCTCGTTACCTTTTTTGGTGATAAAAAGAGTCAGCGAACCGACAATGGGTCTCTTTTGAGTCAATTGAAAAAGTGACCATGGACAAGGAGTGAACGAGTGCCAGTGAACAAGTGACCAAGGACAAGGAGTGAATAAGTGACCAAGGACAATACTGAACATTGTTTTCTTGTCGGCCCGAGTGGTTTCATATCGAACGGCCGGCCATAAAACATTCTAGTGGCATCACGAAAGCTGTCTTTTTTTTTTAGGCCCGAGTGGTTTCATACCGGACGGCCCAACGGGAATTCAAATACACAGCGGACAGTACGTCAGTGAGCAAGGACAACAGGGAACAGTGTTTGTCTGTCCGAGTGGTTCCATACCGGACGACCCATCGTAGTTTTCAAGTACGCCGAGGACATGTGAACGGATTACGGATTTAACAGATCCTGCTTCGAAGGACTGCGAGGGAAATCTCGAAGCAGCAGAAAAGAATCAATGAATAAAAATGTGAATTTTCGTGAAACGGAACAAAATAAATAAACTTGAATAGTGAATTAATATGAAGTAAGTTGTTATTTTCTAATACACGCGGAAAAATATTTTTGTACGAAACCCGGCTATCCGGCGAGCTAACTCCGGCTAGAAAGTTTGTTACAATATCGTGGCTCTACTTCTCACATCAGCAGCTCGGATGATCTTCTCCATCATTAAATTGAAAAAGGTCATCCAACAAGAAACGATCTTGTTTAAAACCACGTGTGGATCGAATAACATGGCCAAGTCGGGTTGTGGATATTAAAATCGCCGGCAACAACTATTTCGCTGTCAGGAAACAACTTCAAAATGTGCGTTATCGAATCAGTGAGATAGTCCAGTTTGTAAAAAGTTGGCTCCCTCCCAAGATTCGGGCTTCTCTAGACGTAACAGAAATGCACATGCGAACGGTCCCTGAACTTCACCCAGATGGAGCAGAACTCCGGATTGGTTACGTTCAGACTACGCTCGCACTGATATGCTACATCTGTTCTTATATAACGGGCGATGCTCCTATGCAGGGAAAACAATGGTAGTTAGTGATGACCCAGGTATATGAAAATTCAGTGCCATTATTTGAGGCTTATAAAGAGTACAATATTTATAGACCGAGAAAAAGTTCATTCTTAGTTCACATATTTTGCAGAAGTCTATTCGAAAATGACCCGACATTTTCGCTCAGTATAATTTTCAACAAATAAGAGTATAAAAGGTTATTAGTTTCAGCTGCAAATAGAATTCGACACTGTGAGCACAATGAAATGTACTAAGATAAGTGAAATGCCTTTGCCTTAGTACAATTCCGTCCACAGTGCAACCCTACTCGCTGTCGCAACTAATTGGAGAGAATAGTTGAGTTGACAGACTCTCAAATCTTTTGTACATTATAAAGTATACTTTTAACAATATTTTGTAATTTTTTCATGCGGAAATATTCAAAACATGCCGGTGACAAAGCTTGGCCCAGAAAGTCTCAGAAAAATAACAATTTGCGGTGTTCACTATATCTCGGTCGGAAATTATCTGAAATCAAAAACCATCAAAGTATCATTAAATCCTTTCCCCGTTGGGGGGATATTTTTAAATCCACGTTTACGTTGGGGGGAGGTATTTATATGTAGAAAATGTGAACCAAGTTTAAAATTAGTCGGTCAAGTCGTTTTTAAATGGCAGTGAACACGGGCTTTGATAACACGACTTGTGGGAAAATCGCTTTAAAGTTTTGCATATGTACGTTTGTGTGTTGGAGGTACACTTACTTAAAAATTCATATCCCCGTTAGTTTTACTCGGATTGACTTAAAATTTGAACACAATATTCTTGAGATGTTGTTAAATCCGCGCTTAAAGCTTTTTTCATTCGTTAGGGAATAGGAAAAGATGAAGCTGGGTTGGTATGGTTTACTCTCTTGCCAAAGTCAGCAGAGAAGCGATGTTTGATCAGAAAAATCGTTTATTTATATTGAAAAAAGCTTTTTGTCAGTTGTAAGAATTGAACTAGGATTACCACAGTTCGTTGGCTCCTACGCCACACACTTAGCACGCACTGCCACTGCCGCACACTTAGCATTCCACAAGGAGCCTCTATTTACCAGTTCAAAGTATGTAGAATTGAGATATGATACATAAAGACCTTTTTGGAAGACACTCTTCAAAGTACCATTTCCTAAAACTTATATTCAATTACCAAAGTTTGTAGAATTGGGAAAGTTAAATATAAGTGCATTTCCCAGGTTTAGTTAAAGGGATCTTTTAATATGTTAGGTTAGGTTAGCTTCTGTGGGGGTCTTTTGGTCCCCTACGAATTCCTTATTTGAATATTTTTAACCCATTTAGGTTTTGGTATTCAATAAATCTGATTCCTTTCAACGAAACCATCCTGAAACTCAGTGAACTTTCATATATCTAGCAGTTGTATGTTCACTAGCTGGTCTAAATCTTTGAAAAATCTGTTTTCCGTTATCGGAGTCCACGATTCTGTTGATTTGGGCATTCCCAAAGAAAGTGAGTGTTTGTTTCTATTTCTTCCGGATCATTAAAGCTGCGACAAAAGTCTGGAGCAGTAATGCCAATAAAACTTTTTCTTTTAATAAGAATTACCGTTTTTTATACAAATAAATGTATGCTACTTGAACAAAATATGCGTTAGAGTGAAAAAAAAAAACACGTGGACAGTGTTTCATATATTTATATAAGTCAGTAGAATGGGGTATGAAATAAAAATGCAGAAAAAGTTTGCTCTGTATTTGAATTTCTTCGAGTTCAAAGAACAATAACAAACATTAATCTCTTAACAAGAACAGTTATATACATATGTAAGAGAAATGACTGTCAGTGTCATTGCTGACATTTATTTATTTTCCTCTTTTAATTATTCGTTGGGGATTATTAGTTGTTTGTTTTAATTGCAATTCTTCTAGTCATGTGTTAGTCGGTGTGCATCATGATGAAGTGAGTTTTCAGTAGTAGAGCGTATTGAAAGTAAAATTTTACTCTAGGTCGCTAGAAATAAATAGGTTACAATTTGAGTTCTCATCTGCGTTCTTGAACTGCATAAGCTTCGACAAACAGCATAGGTTGTCGGATATTGCTTTTAGAAAAGATATTCAAGTCAATCAGCACTGAACTTCTTAAAATATAGAATAAGTTCTTTTATACAAACTAAGCTAAAACAACCTCTCATAAAAATCTTCTATACGTAAAGCTGCTCTACCGATTTCAGCAAAAAAAACCTTGACAAAAAACCAATAAACTATCCAAACTTTATAATTTTTTGCTCAAATAGTTATGCTACAGTATAAAATGCCTCAAAACGTCTCTTTTATCAACCTTTTAACACATAATTGCCCCAATTTTTTCTTTGCATAAACACTTAACCTCACTTTATTGATAATAACTTTGCCTACAATTTTTCTCATTTTCAACACAGCATCAAACCGGAAATGTTTTTCATTAAAACCAACAATACAATAGCTCAATCTTAGTCTATGAAAGAGCCTTAAATGAAAAACAGAAATTAAACACCCTGCTACAAGCTTATCGTCAACCTCCGCCAAAAAAGGCCGATTCAAAGTGGCGCCAGACAGTAAACTAGAAACAGCAGCCAACATTTTTGTTTAACCAGAACAAAAGAAGTTATAAATTCTTGTGTCAACAAAGACAACTTTTGTTATTGAGTGCAGTTCAACAACAAAGCTTGATGTTCATAAAGAACCACTAAAGAGGACAACCAAGTGATAAACGCCTATTTAGCACAGTTATTAACGCGCCTTGTCGCATATTTACTTCTGGTCTGTCTGTCTGGCTGAGAGAACGAAGTACAAAGTAGTCGACTGAGTCGTCATTGTCTTAACAATATGGATCAATATGGTGGTGGTGGTGGTGGTGGGGCGCCAAATCCATTTGGTGCACCTAATATAGGCGGTGGCTATGAGCAGCAGTCAGCAGGTGGTTACGGTGGTCAGCAAACAACTGGCTATGATCAAGGTGGAGGCTATGGACAAAATACTGCCGGCTTTAATGCAGGTGCTGCGCCACAGCAGCCTTATGGTGTAGCAGCACGGCCACGTGTCGATGTGGAGGCCACTGGCGAGGTCGATCCAAATTTGTAAGTTCAAGTTAAAGTATTTTTCAAAATATTATTCAGCCTCATTGACTTCATTTCCTTGCTTAGGTATCCCGAGGCCAAAGAAGCAACGCACAAAATACGCGGTCATGCCGACATTATTGAGATGCTTGTCGGTCCCACCGACCAGGAGCTGTTGCCGGTCAAATGTTTTTACTTCTTTTTCTATGCCGCCTTCGGTTCACTTTTTCCGCTGATGGGTGTTTATTTTAAGCAGATGGGCATGAATCCCGGTCAATGTGGCATATTGATTGGTATGCGACCTTTTGTAGAGTTTTTGTCCGCCCCATTTTGGGGCTCATATGCGGATAGGTTAGTTTTATAGCAACTATTTCTTTTTATATGTTCTTATTAAATGTCTTCTTTTACAGATGCAAGCAGGGTAAGAAGCTGTTGTTAGCTTCATTGGCCTGTTGGGTACTTTTTACCATTCCTCTGAGTTTTATTAAACCAGAAGCTGTCAAGTGTATAGAACGTCGTAATCAAACGGATTTCGTTTTGACTTATACTCGCAATAAACGAGATCTCAGCGCTTTTGATGTGGGCGATTCGAATGGAGATAGCTTTGAGTTGGTGGACATCTGGAATGATAGCTCAACTGGTAGCGCATCTGATTCTGCAGAAGAGACGCATAGCAGGTTAGTGCATTAAAATTTTGAATATAACAATAATAATAAAATATAATATAATTTATAATATAATAATATAATTTATTAAAATATAATAAAAAAAACAATAATTGTGTTATGATCCGTTTTTTATAAACGGGATAAAGTATATACATCACGGTTAAAAATTTTGGACTAGCTTTTAATCCAATCTTTGGTTTAAAGGAATTTTTAATCCAAAAAGTACTATTTTTTATTCCAATCCTTAGTTTAATTTGTTTTTAATCCAAAAAAGTTTAAGTTTAAGACTATTTTTGGACTACAAATTTACATTAAGGTGTATTTTCAGGAAAAAGTATTTATATTACTTAAGATTGAAAACTACTTCTACTACAAAATTTACGCTAATGTAATTGTTAATGTTGTTAAAGCATCCGAAGTTTATTTTTAATTAAATGAAACAAAAATGAATTAAATGAAAGATTAAACTTTAGTCTTTTCGGTTTTGAAAATGTTGAACCTTTGTGGATTAAACAGTAATCCTTTTCGGATTGCAATATTTTAAACTTTTTTTGGACTTATGTCTTATCCTTTTTGGATAATAATATTTTATAATTTCTGTGGATTAAAAATTATTCCTTTTTGGATAAATTTTTTTTGGATTGGAAAATTTAAAACTTTTTATTGGATTAAAAAGTAATCTTTTTTTGGTCGTGTCCTATATGTAAACCAAAAAAGATTAAAATTTAGTCCAAGATTTTTAACCGTGTTATATATTCTAAGAATATTAGTTAACACAGATATTTGCTACTTTAGTGACGTTAAAGCGAGTGTACAGTATATATATATAGTATATATAAGTAGAAAATATATGGCGGAGTGCTAAATCAACATACAAATTTGAATATACAACTTCTACAACATACAAAGTCGTATATCGATGGTTAAGCGCACTAATGTGATAAGTGACCTTTTGACGAAAATAGGTTTACTGCAATTTTCAATCCATCAATATTATATCTACCTTGTGTAAATTTATTGAAAATGCATAGCCAGTGAATGCGTGTCAGTAGACAGTTAAAATAAGTGTTTTGTATTGAAATGTATTGAAATTTAAAAACAAAATCGACGTTCCTGAACATTTGAAATTTTTCACTTATCACTTTAGTGAGCTTTACCATCGATATATTGATGAATTTTTAATTTCAGTTGATTTGAAATGACGAAAGAATTAAAAAAAGGTAAAAGCGTAGGAAAAGGGCTAGATCGAGATTCAAACCTGGAACCTCTGGGTTAGCAGTCAAGCACTTTTACCACTCGTTAACCGAGGCCCCAAAAATCGAACATCACTATTTTTAAATCTACATCTATTTTGAAGAATATGAAGTCAGATTCAAGAAATTAAAGATGATCAAAGTATTGAACCCAAATTTGTAAAGAGGGATTTTTAGGGTTACTGATAACGATTCTTATCTCAATTTAGAAAAATTCAAGATGGCAGATTCAAAATGGCAACTGTGTTGTTCAAGATGGCGGATTTATTTTTTCAGAATCAACGGATCTAATCCAAACTCGGTATAAGAGCGTTTTTTGGGTCAACGATAACGAATCTTGTATCAAATGTGGAAAAATTTCCAAGATAGTGCTTCCAAAATGGTGAATTCGATGGGTTCTTTACATGTCATCGATATACAATCGTTGGCTGTGATGATTTCACGGAAGAGTTTTATCCATCCAACCAGCATTGTAATTGAGGGTTATAATCGAGATTTCAACATTGAAGAGTGCCTCGGCGAATGACTTGTCGTTTTTCTGCACGATATTGGCCAAGATATACTTGATGCGTGTCATCAGCGCGTGTGGCCTACGCAGATACGCTTGCTTCTGCCAATTAAAGCGTCGTGAGGTGGGCCTATTTTTTCACTAGAGTGTTGTCTTCCTTTCGCTCAACATGACCTAGTCAGCGAAGCCACTCAATTTTAAAGCGCTTGACTATGTCGATGTTGTTGTACAGCACATGCAGCTCATCCCTTCATCGAATTTGGTACTCGCCATTAACGCAAATTGGACCAAAGATTTCATTAGGAATTTTACCTTCGAATGCTTCTAAAGTCCTTTCATCAGAACTGCTTCCAGTTCCAGCTTGAGCTGCATATGGTAGAACGGGCATGATTATTGACTTATAGAACGTGTGGTTTGTTCTTCGAGAGAAGGCTCTTTTTCTTAATTGCCTACTGAGCCAAAAGCTACACAAGAGCAAGAGCTATCCTTCCTTTAATCTCAATACTAATATCGTTGGAGGAGTTAATGCTGGATCCCAGGCAAACTAAGTCAACCTTAATGGATCTGGTGTCAACAGTGACGTGGTTTTTAAGACGCTGGGACTGTTTGTTTGTTGACACAAGGTATTTTGTCTTCTTTGTGTTCACCGCGAGACTCACTCGACTAAACTCTTTCTGTAACATGAAGAATGTTGCCTTCAATATGGACAATTATGTCGATGTCATCAGCATGCGCTAGCAGATAACACTCTTATAGAAAATTTTGGCACTATTTTTCATATCAGCAGCTAGGAAAATCTTCTCCATTATTAAATTACAAGAGTCACACGACAAGGGCCCACCTTGTCTGAAATTTCGTTTGGTATCGGAAAAGGGGAGAGGTTCTTTCCGATTTTCACTACGCTGCCGGTGTTGCTCAGTGTCGTCCTCCATAGATGAATTAGATTCGCAAGAAGTATCAATTTTAGACATAGTGGTGTAAAGGTTACTCCTTAATGGATTGTCAAAATCGGGTTTGTTATCGGCAAAAAGATGATGTGTGTCGATATGTTTTTCTAGGGTCTTCTCCAAGATTTGTCGTCGTAGCATAAATATCTAACCTAGCAATCAGTTGGTTGACGATTGGCTTCAGACGTTCACATTAAATGCTCAATAGGAGCTTTTATGCGATACTCAGAAGGCTTATCCTACGGTAATTGGCGTAAATAGTGGGATGACCTTTCTTGAGGATTGTTCAGAGCATGCTAACGTTTCAATCATTTTGAATGCGTTCTTCCGACCATATTTTGCATACAAGCTTGCGAATGCATTTAAATATAGCCTCGCCTCAGTACTTTAACAGCTCTAGCCCATCCACAATAACGGCAACGGACGACTAACGACAATAACGGCGACGAACAACTGTTTTCCACTCTGTCGTTGTAGATAAATGTCGGGCGACTTACAAGCTTGCGAATGCATTTAAACATAGCAAAGCCTCAGTTCTTAAACAATTCTTAGCCCATTCATAATGACGACAACGGGCGACGAACGACTGTTTTTCACTCTGTCGTTGTAGAGAAATGTCGGGCGACTTGATTTTTTTAAACGCATAAAATTATTTTGACATTTACAAGCAATTATTTTTTTATTTTTATTTTCAAGCTTGAAATGTGAAATAAATGTGACGTTTGACTCTCTTCGCCCGTTGTCGTCATTGTGGATGGGCTATCAGCCGGTATAGCATCGTATACTGCGACTTAATTGTCTTTAAGCCGAGCTATAGCTGTTAAGATCTCGTTATAGTCGAGCAGCGAAACTGCAACGCTCTCATTCATAATTGGAGTTTCCGGAATATCATCTCTATTGGCGAAATTGTTGTCAGTGTCATATCTCTGGATATCTGTCGCATTATAGCATTTGCAGGAAGAGACTCCGATATTAAAATACATACATTAAGAGGCGTCTTACTTTTTCTAAAAATTTTTGAGCCTCATTCCTGTAGCCATGCATCTCAATTTTTTGACGGTCATAATTGTCTTCTCTCCTGTTCTCTCGGTACCGCTACAAAGCAGCAGTCATTGCAAACGACTGCAAGGTGGCTTTCTAGGTGGCGGGATTCCCTACAGTAGCGTTGCGATATTTCAGGTCTTACAACTGGTTTAGCCGAGGGTGATGATAGCCTATCACCTCTTGAGGAGTCGGTCGTATTGCGTGAAATATGTACGTCTTCTGTGCGTCTATATCGTCAATCGAAGTTGGAGTGAAACTCGAGTAGGGAAAGCTTTGGATGTCCATTTTGAGTGCAGCTTGTCTACTTTTAGCTTACTTTGTGTGGAATTGCGAGCATTCTAAACTCCGCATAGATGTGTACAGATTTTGTTTATGACAAGATAATGATCCGAGTTTACGGTGGCAGCATGGATCGTGCGTACGTCTAATATACTGGAAGAGTGCCTTCAATCAATCAAAATGCAATTAATTTGGTTGCGTGCTTTTTAATCAGGGGACAACCAGGTGGCATTATGAATTTTGAGATGCTTGAATTTAGTGCTACTAACGACCATTTTTTGTGCTGCGACGCATTCAATCAACCTCATTCCGTTATCGGATGTGCTGTCAAGGAAGCTGAACTTTCCGATTTTTGGACCAAATATGTTTTGCTTGTTCACCTTGGCGTTGAAGTCACCAAGCACGATTTTTTTTTCATAACGGGGGCAGCGCTCGTATGCGTCTTCAAGGTGCTCATAGAAACTTTCGTTTGTCTTGTCATATTTTTCTTTTGTTGAAGCGTGCGCACATACTAGGCTGATGTTGAAAAATTTAGCCTTGAAGCGGATTATGGCAAGTCGTTCGTTCACAGGAGTGAATTGCAGGACATGATGCCGTATTCTTTTGCCAACTTCACATTCAAGCTCGTGCTTCTCCGCACGTGCCTCTCCGCATGGCCACTGTAGTAGATATCACAAAATATCTTGCCGTAAGTGACCCTGTCCCTGCCCATTTCTTGGATTGGAGTGACAACAGTTTTATATCAATTTATGATCCCGACATTCCAGGTATATATCCGTAGATCATTATTAGTTTTTTGTTTGCGGTAGTCGTCATCAGATTTGGGGCTCATTCTTGTATTCATGTTTGTACGTTTCATTGAAATGATTTTTTATGTGGTGGGCTTCAAACCCAACATAACCTATGCTTGAAGACCGAAGAGTCCCACCGATCAAATTTGTTTGTCGTTTCCAGGAGACAGGAGACGCAGATGTTTGAGTCGACTTTGACATGAATAGTGCTGGCCTCGTTAAGTTGATGCAGCCAGACATGTTGCTATGTGAAGATCGAGCCCTTGTGTTCCTCTTTGTGTATTTAATTTCCTGATTTAGGTTTACCAAAAATTAATTTCAATTTTTGACACGGCGAATACTTTTTAAACTTTTGAGAGGCTTAGAATTCTTTAAAGAAAATGTCAATTGAAAGTCATAATCAACCGAAGAAAATAGTTCATCTAAAGGGTTGTTTTGTAGCTATAATCCAAATGAAACCTTTTTGTCAAGAATCCATTCGTTTTTGTCAACAAAACCCAAACAAGTTCAAAAGACCCAACAAATATCATAGATATACACTGATGAACCTATTTATTCATGCACAATGTGTAGGTGTTTTTTAAAAAAATTCTATATTTTTGTCCAAGCAGTCTTTAAAATCCAAAAAGCTCCTTGAAGTTAATTTCACCGTCGAAAATTAATATTACCTTTCTTACTTTCAGACGTAAGCGTTCTCTTATTCCACATATTGATGCCGGTATATCGCCAATTCATATTAATTTTGTCAGCAACTACGATGATAAGCAGCATAAGGATTACGTTAGTCCCATATTCTCCTCGATGGTCTATCGAACACCGGTAAGAGTTGTACGCATGTCAATGAAATTGAAAATAATTTTAACTCTCTTCATTTGCAGGACATACAAAAAGCTTTCTTCTTACTGCTGCTGGTCATACTTATTGGCGAGTTTTTTAGTGCTCCAGCCATTACATTAGCCGATTCTGCCGTCATAACACTGCTGGGTGAAGATGCCGACAAATATGGACATCAGCGCATGTTTGGTTCGCTTGGTTGGGGTATCTCAATGTTTATTGTTGGCATTGCACTCGATCATTCGACATCATTTTCGCATCATCCCTGCGGTGCTGGACATATGGAGAAAAACTATAACATATGCTTTGCCATATTTTCGGTACTTATGACATGCGCCATTTTGTCGGCATCACGTATAACATTTAAATACGATCTGAGTGATATGGAGGAACAGCCGGCGACTAATTATGTTGATCCAAATAAGACGGCCGAAGATGAGTCCATGAATCAGTTGGCTGCACAGCTTAATCTGCCCTCGCTGGCTGTGGGTAGTGGCAGTGTGGGTCATGGTGCATCCGGTGGTCTGCCCAGCAATGCGCCACCGCCTGCTGTCGGCGCACAGTCCAAGATGTTTGCACAAACAACAAAAGAAATGCCCGAATGGATGACGGTGTTGACCCATTTCAAGGATCTAAAGACTGCCTCATTTCTGTTTGTGGCCTGGTTCATGGGCTTCGGCATTGGTCTGATCTTTACGTTTCTCTTCTGGCATTTGCAGGATTATGGCGGCACTCCGACTTTGTTTGGTGTGGCCTCAGTCATTAATCATGTGTCCGAGATCTTTGCCTACTTCTTTAGTTTCCGTTTGATTGCACGCATTGGACATGTTAAAGTTTTGTGCTTGGGCTTGATTGGCAATGTGTTGCGTTTCTTGTACATCTCATATCTGACGAATCCCTGGATGGTGTTACCCTTTGAATTGATGCAGGGCATCACACATGCTGCCGTCTGGGCAGCATCGTGCTCATACATTGCTCACAATACACCGAAACACTTGCGTGCCTCGTCTCAGGGTGTGCTACAGGGTATACATCATGGCTTGGGACGTGGTTGTGGCGCCATTATTGGCGGTATGTTTGTTACCTACTATGGCACTACGGCGACTTTCCGTTGGTATGGCATTTGCTGCTTGTTCGTGCTGGCATTCTTTATATTTGTGAATTTCTATCGCAAGGAACAAGGATTTATATCCGATCTACCCGACACCGAGGATCCACGTCAGGTGAGTTTTAAGGAATTTCGCTCAAATACTTATTATGAGTTATAATTTTGACTTAACTTGCAGGTTGCTGAAGAAACTTCGCATCTTGCTCCTCACGGTGTACCCAGCAATCCGATACCGCGTGCGCTGTCCAATGCACGTTTGAACGAAATGAATCCAAACGGTGGCACCGGTAATACCTATGGCACCTATCAGACAGCCGGTGGCAACCTGGACATACCTGGTGGCAGTGCACACAATCCTTTTGCGCAATAAATTTCCTCAAATAGCAAATTTTTCAATAGCAAAGCTTTCAAAGTATTAAGTTTACATCTTAGTTAATTAGCTATTTATACTAAGTTTGAATAATTAAGGTCCTAAATTTTATAGTTAAGTTTTAGTTAGCAAATTTTTTCTGTTTCTTCATTTCTATCATGTTATTTTTAAACATATTAAACTCAAACATGGTGAACACATTAAAACAATCAGATACAATATCTATAGTTATCACTTAAAATGTTAAACTTAAAAAGCTACAAATTTAACAAATATGATAAAAACACAAAAAAATAAGCATAGAGTATATTTATAAAAAAATAAATATATATATAAATGGTTTAAACTAAAAGTCAAAATACTAAAGTCGAACTAAAGTATAACCTTATAACTCAAAACATATCTTAAATATTGGCCTGCCTGTAAAGGAATTTGTTGTGGTATATTTTTTTTCCTTTTTATTTGCAAACATATAACATACTTTCATACATACATAGATACCTTTAGTCGAAATATACATATATAAATATTTAAGTGCATGTTCTGCTGTTAAGTTTAAATTTTTTAGCTTATACCAAAAATATAATCCATATAAATTTTGTTAAAACTTATTTTTTTTGATTAAAGTATTTTTTTTTAATACAAAATCATCAAAGTATTAAGCAAATTACAGCAATACATATATAAAAGTATATTTTAATAAACATATATAAATATATATATATAAATATATTTATGTACCTATTTATATACGTGAAGGCTATCGAAATGAAAATACATACATACATAAATATACTCAGAAAACATACAGTAAAGATATTTATATGTATATAAATATAAGAAAACAAAAAAAAAAACAAAAATATTGAAAGATACATGCTAAACAAACTATGCTTATAGAGTGTTAAAACTAAGATATAGTCTTCAAAAGCCGTTTTATAAAATTGAGTGAATGTTTATTTAATTAAAGCAAGCTTAAAATTGCACTATAAAAATGTAAAATAGACATTATTTAAAACAATACTAAACATATTATACATACATACCTGTGTCCATCAACAATAACAGCTTAAGTCAGAGTTTTATGTTTTAAAAAATATTTCCGTCTTGAAAGTTAACCGTTAGTTTCAATAATACAGACGTGTTCGAACAACTAAGCAAAGTGAAGAAAAACAAGTAAAGAAAGTCTAAAGTCGGTCTAGGCCGACTATGAAATACCCTAAACCCACTTTAAAAAAAAAAAAATTTTATTGTAAATGGGCGTGTCCGTGGGCGGATGAAGCCTTTATTTTATATGCATTTAAATGTTGATGAAAAAGTTACACATACCAAGTTTTATTTCTGTAGCCCACAGTTAATGCCTTTATTGTGCTTTCGCTATGGGAGGTGGGCGTGTTCATGGACGGATTACTCCCAATTTTTGAACACACCTTAGTTTTGGTATAAAATACATACATACCAAATTTAATTTCTCTATGACAAACATAACCTTATTTATTGAGTTTTAAACTTTTTGGGTTGTATGGGAGGTAGGCGTGTCCGTATGTGGATGACGTCCATTGTTCAAAACCATCTTTGTCTTTTCATAAAAAACATTCGTGCCAAATTTTAGCTCTGTAGGTTAAACACAGGCTTATTTATTGCGTTTTCTATTTTTGGGTTGTATGGGAGGTGGGCGTGTCCGTGAACGGATGACGTCCATTTTTCGAAAACATCTTTGTGTTTGTATAAAACACATACAAATCAAATTTTATTGTTGTAGGCTAATTATGAGCTGAGTTATGCAGTTCTACATTTTTGCGTTGTATGGGAGGTAGGCGTGTCCGTGGGTGGATGATGTCCATTTTTCAAAACCGTCTTTGTTTTGTTTTAAAAAGTATATGTGCCAAATTTTAGCTTTGTAGGTTAAACAGAGGCTTATTTATTGCGTTTTCAATTTTTGGTTTGTATGGGAGGTGGGCGTGTCCGTGAGTAGATGACATCCACTTTTCAAAAACATCTTTGTGTTGATATAAACCGTGGTGACCGTGGCATGCAGGTTAAGTGTGTGGCTTAGCATGCTCGGAGCCCGGGTTCGATCCCCAGCCGCGGCGAAAAGTTTTTTCAATATAAAATTTTTCTGATCGGTCACCACCTCTCTGCAGACAATGGCAAACCTCAGAGAGTAAATAATGCCATGTAAAGCTTCTTGAGAACATGAGCCGTTCGGAGTCGGCATAAAACATGTAGGTCCAGTTCTCGGTCAATTGTGTGCAAACATTTAATAACACACACAACACAATTGATCATAAGAAGCTCGGTCAAAGTCCTTTCAAGGGCTGAAATGGCCAATTTGTTTTTTTTTTTTTTTTTGTTGATATAAAACACATACATACCAAATTTTATTGTTGTAGGTGAATTATGAGCTGAGTTATGCGGTTTTCAATTTGTGCGTTGTATGGGAGGTAGGCGTGTCCGTGAGCGGATTCCAAAAATATTCAATAGTGCAGATCCTTGGGTTCATGTGACTATGTGTACCAAGTTTCATTCAATTATCTCAACTCCTTCTTCTTATCCTGTGTATACGGACAACACACAGACGGACGGACGGACGGATGGACGGACGGACGGACATGGATAGCTCGACTCACGTGGTGACGCTGATCAAGAATATATATACTTTTCTATACCAGACTCGCTTCGTTCTATGCGTTACAAACGTTTGCACAAAGTTAATATACCCTGACCTTTCAGGTTTAGGGTATAAAAATTGTCACAAAAAATTATCTGACATTTCTTATTTACGTGGAGATAGTAGATAGGTCTGATCGGGAATAATTTGGGAAAACAATTAATGAAAGTCGGTCTCTCATTTTAGCTTTTTGATTCATTTTTACATTTTTTTTGCAGCTTTTTGCATTGTTTTCAGGATTTGAACCCTGAGAGCGATGGAAGCCGATTTAAGGATCCAATAACCTAAAAACATAAATTTTGTAAGTGAGTCGCCTTGAAGATAAGTGGTGTATGTTCCTGAAAAATTTTGTGGAAGAAAATTGAATGGAGGTCAGTCGTATATTTTACCTTCTAGAGGCAACAATTGGGAAGTTATGGATGTTTCGTCTAATTTTTCCCAATTTATCCCCAATGCGACACAACTTAAATCCACGCTACCCCAAATTTTGGTTTTTTTAAAAGCATTTTTGCGTCGAACATTTTTGTGTTGTTATGAAATTTAAAATTCCTGGGTGTCAAAATCCCGTTACAAACTATCTCCATACATCGTTATTCCAGCTCTAAAGTGAATGCGTGTCAGATCTATGCTTGTTAAGGAAACGTAAAAAAATGGCTGAACTGAAATTTGGCCACATTCCGAAGGGCGTAATCCTTGCCTCATTGATTCCAATATGCCCAATTATACGAAAATTATTAATAACTCCGCTGCGATGCCGCCGCAGTGAAAAAGGTCCAAATGTATTATCGAGTCCAATATTTATTCATCGCCAACATTTCATCCGAACATACTCTACCCATATCGCTATCCTTATCGAGTCCGCCCGCCACTTACTTAATTCACTATTTTTTTTTTTGAAAAATCGTTGTTAATGTTTCGGGATGACCAATAGATGGTTCAAATGTATTACCAGCTTATATTCATTTTTATTTCCGAACATTTCTAATTAACTAAAGCTCCCCCGGAGTGACTCTAAGTGTGGTTAAATACATGGATCAACTCTTTACCCTTTGCTTCCTAGTGGTTTTGCAGTGAAACCACACATTCAATAATTTTGGTCTATATTTCTAATGTTTGCATAGAAAAATTAAGCGATTTATCTATGCGGTTTATCTATAATATTAACAAAGGGTTAATATTTCTTAATAATTTTTCACTTCCAACATTTTCTTTTGAATTTACTAACTAGCCTCTATTATTCTTCTGAGTAGCGCCACCCCAACAATTTCATTATAAATTTTCACTATTAACATTTCATCCAAACATACATAGCACCTATTGGTCCTTTCTTTTTAAAACCGTTGGAATTGTGTGTCGGGGTGACCTTTTGATGGGTCACATGTATGAATTCATATTAACTTGTATTTGCTAATATTTTCCTCAACTTATCTACCTGTTATCTGTGACCCTTTTGCTGGTCTTGTTTTGAAAAAAGTGAACATTTTAGAAAAATGTCAAAAATAGTTCATATTTCCCCTTGCTGACCCCTAGCGAAGTCAAACGTATGAACCATCTCTTATTATGTGTCATTCTAAACATTTCCTTGCAACACACCTAACTCATATCTGTAACCCTTTTAAAAATTGTGGTTATTTGAAAAATCGTTGTAATTGCGTCGGGTCGAATGTATGACCCAACTAATATATGATTTTTGCTTAACTAACTCAGATTAGACATGTGTAACGCAATAAAAATTTCAGCGCTGACACACTAACTCAAGCGCAGTTAACTGTATCAGCGAAATGCGTTCACGCAATTGCGTCATGCCGCTGTTCAAAATGTTATGGTATCTGTATCAATAAAACGCGTACCAGCACAGAAAGTGTCACAGTAAAACATTGCATAGTGCGTTGAGTCATGTGGTAAAGAGCTCATACATAGAAAGTAAAAAAAAAACACCAAAATTCTTTTACAATGTTTTATGTTATGGCTGTATTCATTAATAAGAATATAATAAATAGTAGCCAGTATAAAATTTAACTAAATAAAATGCAGATTTCAGCATTCAACAAAACAAAAACAAATTGGCCATTTCAGCCCTTGAAAGGACTTTGACCGAGCTTCTTAACATCAATTGTGTTGTGTGTGTTATTAAATGTTTGCACACAATTGGCCAAGATCTGGACCTACATGTTTTATGCTGACTCCGAACGGCTAAAGTTCATGTCCTCAAGGTTTACATGGCATTGTTTAATCTCTGAGGTTTGTCATTGTCTGCAAAGAGGTGGTGATCCGCGGCTGGGGATCGAACATGTTCAAATTCAAATAAACTCACACATGTGTGCTCAAGCATCATCCAATCAGACATGCTTCAACAATTAATGCATAACAGCATCTTCCCCGCAACCTCTTTTCTATATAAAACAATCATATTTTATTTTGTTTGATTCAACTTTTTGTCTTTTAAGACTGTGCTCGATGAACCGTACAACTTGTACATTTGCTTTTAATGTTTTTCTTGCTTTGCTTTGAGTGTTGCATTTGTATTAATGCGCTATTGCGTTACTTTTTTTAAAATTAAGTGTATCAACGCAATAACGCATTTAAATGCTTCAACTCAATAACGCAACGCAACGCTGCGTTACTCATGTCTAACTCAGATCCTATCTGCCACTCTTCTGAAGATCTCTCTATTAAAGATGCGAAAACTTAAAATAATGTTGAAAACTAGTTTATAGGTCGCCCGGTGTGACCAAAAGAGTGGTCAAATGTATGTACCAGTGCTTATTTTTTTTCACCCACAACATTTCATCGGAACTGAGCTGGTTATGCTAGTCTAGAATATATATACTTTTCTATACCTACCATGCCTCCATATGGGCGTTAAGAACGTCGTGACAAAATGAATGCGCCTCTTACGCAGTACGCGTGGTGGTATAAAATTTGAAAAGCTTATATTAATAGAATATTAAAAACTTTGTGAACAAAAGTTTTTGTATACTTTTGTTATATTAAATGTCACTCATACGCCACAGTGTACTTCCATATTAAAGCAAATACTTTAAACGACATTTTGGGTGGAAAAAATAGCACTCAAATTATGTGTGTTTATGGAGTTATACTAAAAAAACACACTTATATTATGAACTTATTAAGTCTTAGATTAACTTAAGCGGTTATTGTTTCTTGACACAGATATATAAAGTGGGAGATAGCTTTGCCATATAACAAAAATATATACAATACACTTCATTTCATTTTATGTCAGAGCTGCCAGGTGGCGGGATTTTCCCCGTTTTTCGGGATTTTTCGTTCAAATGGGGATGGCGGGGAAAACATTGATATAAACGGGGAAAATAAAAATACAACGTAAAGTACCTTACTTTAAATTTTAGAGTTACCTTGTCGAAGCAAAATGTGTCATTTCTTATGTCATCTTGTAGACAATTCCTTATTGCCGCTTGCGAAGAAATTTGGGAAAGGTTTGACTAAACGAATGATAGTTTTAAAGCTATGTGCTTTAATTTACCCAATCTGTTAAAAAAAACATTGTCATCATTTGTCCCCTTGTCCTCTTATTTTCCACACGTTTCCATGTTTACAAAAAAAAATAATAGTTTCGTTTAGTTATTGTATTCCCCAGAGCGACATGTACTGAAAGGGCTTTTTTCGTTGTTAATTCTCAGCAGTTATTTTGGAGACAATTGGAAAAACCAACTAGTTTATTTCTAGTGAAATTGGAGTCAGCTTGGAACTATTACAAAAGACACTCAGCACAGAACAGTTTGAATTTATTTTTATATACTTAGTGTTTCTTGTCAGCAGGCACTAACAAAATCAAAAAACAAAAACTCTCAAAACGAGTTGGGGCCCGTTTTTTTTTTTTTTAGATTCCGAACTTTTTTTAAGTTTCGCAAACATATTCGATGAAAATAGTTAAGTGGTAAATGGTAAATATACAGTTAAAACTATGTTATTACTATACAATAATTAAATTAGTTATATCGTACAAACCCGTGTTTCAAATAAGGCTGATAATAGGGCTTTAAATGACCACTTCTAGACTGTATCAAAACGGACCAGTTTAAAACCATTCATAATGGAACTAGCACAGATATAGGAAAAAAATGAAGTTTATAGGGACTCTTTTCCTATGACATCAACCCGTAAAAAGCGTCAGCTCGTTCAATGCAAAACGGTAATGTAGTGGTACAAGTATTAGCCTCTTTTGGAACTAGTTCAGAACTATTCTTAGGTTCATTTTTCTGCAGGCTTTAAAAAAAAAAAAAAAAAACAAATTGGCCATTTCAGCCCTTGAAAGGACTTTGACCGATCTTCTTATGATCAATTGTGTTGTGTGTGTTATTAAATTTTTGCACACAATTGACCGAGAACTGGACCTACATGTTTTATGCCGACTCCGAACGGCTAAAGTTCATGTTCTCTAGAAGCTTTACATGGCATTGTTTACTCTCTGAGGTTTGCCATTGTCTGCAGAGAGGTGGTGACCGATCAGAAAAATTTTTTGTTGAAAAAACTTTTCGCCACGGCTGGGGATCGAACCCGGGCTCCGAGCATGCTAGGCCACACACTTAACCTGCATGCCACGGTCACCACAGCAGGCTTTAAACAAAACAAAAATAAAGAACTCTCTTGATCAAAGCTCTTTATCCGGAACTCTCAACACTAAATCTTTGATGAAATTTCAAAAAGTTTTGTAATTAAAATAAATACTGAATGTTTAAGTTTTCATTATAACAATGTATATATTTCAAATAAATTTATACAATTTTTGCAATGATTGTTAAGTTGATCTCAGACCCTTAAGGTTCTATCCCGAATATCGACAATATACCGCTTATAATTATTGTATGTTTTTTATGGAAACTTACGTATTTGATCAAAGTATTTATTTTTGTTATAACTAAATGAAATAATTTAATATTTAACATTAATAAACTGATACTTCTTTCTAAATTTAAAAACGGGGAAAAAAACGGGGAAACTCAAAATAAAAAACGGGGAAAATTTTTTTTGTGTATGCAAAAATGGGGATTTATTTTTGCTGACACCTGGCAGCACTGTTTTATGTACAACTTAACAATACAGAGCTTTTAGCTTAAGTATTTGAATACACATGAAAATATTAAATTTGTTTTTTTCTAAAATTGTTGAACATACTTAATTTCTTTAATTTAAATCAACTAAATTTCATTTCGAAGCATTTTCTTGGAAGGACATGCAAAAATAATAATATCATATACAACTAATTGCAACATAATCGCATTTTTATGTCTTCAGTCAAAAAAAAAACTTACTAAGTTGATTCAGTAGTTTTTTAAATTTGGAGTAAATATCAATTTAATATAAAGTTTGTATGTTTAAGTATGAATTAAAATATCATTCTGGCTACGCAAGGTTTTTTGTGAAAAAATTAATTTTTTTCAATTTTGTTTTCGCATTAATATCGTTTAGATATTTTAAGTTTTTCTAAATAAATCGTATTCCTGGATACTGCCGCCTGAGGCAGAAATCCGTAACTACATTTTTTAAAATTCTGAGATTCTGAGTCAAACGCCTTGTAACAATATATCACTAATTTTACTAAAAGGGGAAGAATATTTATATACAGTGGCTCACAGCTTATTTGAACATGGTATAAAAACTTACAAACTGAAAACTTAAAATACTGTTACATTTAAAGTCACAGCTTATTTGAACCACTTGGTGCTAGGCTTTAAATAATTAACTTTTAAGTTATTTTAATATATAGTGTCGCCTCTCTTTTGCTCCACAACAGCATTTAGTCATTTTGGCATGGAATCTACTAACGTCTGTGTCGCTTGTGGCGTGATTCTGGCCCATTCCTCAATAATAGCGTTTTTCAAATAAGTTTTCTTCGAAATATGGTGTTTCCGGATGTTTTGATCCAAAATTGACCACAAATTTTCGATCACGTTAAGGTCAGGTGACAGCGCCGGCGGTTCCATCAAGTGAGGACAAGTATAAGCCAAGACTGCACAATCCAAGACTTATGCTTGCGATAATTATTTTGGTAGAAGCGAAAGCTACGCCGAATTGTAAGTTTCTCGGCGCTTTGACTCAAATTATTTTTTAAAATGTTAATATGTACTGTTTTGTTCATTGTAGTCTCAATAAATTCCAGCTGGCCCACGCCGGATGCGGACATACAACCACAAACTATGACGCTGCCACAACCATGCTACACTGTTAGTTTTAAGTTTTCTTTTTGCAGCTCTATTTTAGGATTCCATCAGACATTCGACATGCCGTCAGAGTAAAAGATATTAAACAAAGACTCGTCCACGAATATCACTGTGTTCCAGAAGTTGGAGTCCTTACAAATGCGATCCCTAGCGAAGGAAAGTCGACTCAGTTGATTTTTTTTTATTTATAAATGGCTTTTACGAGCTATTCGACAATTGAACCCATGCTTGCAGAGCAAACGTCGGACGGTTTCTGCATTATACGTCATTCCCAATTCGTTGTGGACTTCATTAGCCAGTTTTGGAGCTGATAACTTCGGTTTGGCCTTTATTTTTCGGACGTTATATCTCTCGTCAGTAGTATTTAATATATTGTTTGATGCAGTTCTGCGGTTATCATGCACTTGGTTTTCGTGCACAAATCGTGAAATGATGTGCTCCACCGTCGAATCGCTTAAATTTACCATTTCAGCAATTTTCCTGCGGGATTTCGCTTTTTGAAACGGCTTTGAAATTTTTCACGCTTCTCAATTGTTGTACGTAGTCCGATTTTAAAAAAAAAAACCGATTTGAAACTTCAACTAGCGAAATCATACTAAAAATTAACTTAAGCGAACATAACTAGAAAGTAACAAAAAAAAAAGTACCGTTATTCGACACTACAGCCGGACGCAACTGTCTGGTTCAAATAAGCTGTGAGCACAATTTCTGATGCACAATGGGGTTATCCCTATTGCAGAGTGAATCTGCTACTTATCACATATTTTCTTTCAAATATTTCTTCGTAGATCTTACATCAACAAAACCACATTTAAATTTAATCGTTATCTGCTTTAGTTACAAAGATAGGGCAGTTTCAAAATTTAATCGAACACTGGTTCAAAAAAGCTGTGACCTACTGTAGTTTTGATTCGTCTTAAAGCCTAGTACTATGCTCGATTGCGTGAAATTCCACTGGCAACAGCCATTTATTTGTTGCGTGAAAATTTTGACAGATATTTTGTTGCGAACGAACAGCTGATGATCAGCTTACAAATTTCGTCAAAATGTAAATAAACAGCCACAATTTATTAGAGGAAAAGCAGAAAATCTTTAATTTTCATATTTATGATTATATAAATGCAAAATAAATCTTTATACAAGTATGCATGTCCTTTGTTGTGGAGAAGAACAAGTCATTAGTTTATGGCAGTCTGCAAGCTGCAAAGTTTTGCGACCGCCAACACCGCGAAAAGGTGCACCCGTGTTTACAATTTCCAACAACTGCAGTTATTAATTGCAAAACTTTAGAAATAGTACAAAAATATAATTTCAATAAGAAACATTGCTGTTTTTCTTAAATAAAATGGCAACTGTCTCTTTTCACGGCAAAATAAATGGTCGGTTCAATTAAATTGCCGTGAAAAAAATTTTGCTAGATGCATGTTGCGGAATATAGTACTAGATTTTCCGCAGCGAAGCATAGTACAGCTTTGATGAAAAAGTTGTGAAATGTTCACGCTTGTTTCACAGCTGTCATTTTTTGTATGGAGATTTGAGTGGAATTTCACGTGAAGCCGAACATAGTACTATGCTTAATAATGGAATCCTCTACAAAACTAATTATAAAATTATTTGGACATTCTTATAAGAAATGCAGAAGCTGCAGAGGAAAAACGGTAGTCGCCGCTTTTATACTTTGTTTTGTTGGTAGAAACATTTTTTGTTTTAAAAATTTTTATTTTATATGAATGAAAAATTATTCAATAAAATTAAATTTGTTTGTCATGTTGGATGCGGCCTTCTTTCTTAAAACGTCATCATATTTCAAGTTTTACATTCTGAGAATTCAAAATTCAAATTCCTGGCATTCAAGCTTGTGGGTGGAAAGGTTTGTTAGGTTTTGAAGTTATGTGATTTTTTGAATACGATGAAAAATTAATGTATTTGTCGAGTAAGTAGTTAAACTTGTAGCAACAACAAGCAATTCTTTCTTTCATCTTTATCTATATTTTCCATATCTTTAAAATTATGTTCAATTATTTGTTGAGGGTAACCTCTAAAACTACTTAACCGATTTTTATAAAACAATACATTCGTGTTGCAGTATAAACAATGCCTTGCTTTCTTTAAGATAATTTAATAATAAATATCTTTAATTAAAGTGCTTAGTTGTTTTTCGTCGTGTTCTTTTGAAGCGTTTTTAACGCTCTCTTGTTGTGCTCTGCTAGCATCTTTTACTTCTAACTTCAACTAAAGGCGTTAATTTTTTTCAAAAAATTTTATATTTATATAGCTTCTAGCCTATGTTTGAAGCCTTTTGATGAATAAAAGTCATTTTCTTTGAAAAAACTTTGAAAGATATGCATTTCTCCCAGAAAAAAAAAATATTTGAAAAAAACAAAGCATAGATTCTACTTCATTGAATGCTCTTCGAAATGATATAAATTGTTTAAAAATATCTTCTTTGAAAAATTAACGAGCGTCATTAAAAAACTTCGCCTGAAAGTTTTGTTTTTGACAGTTTAAAATGCCATTAAAGGTCATTTCAAGGTCAAAGTTGGTTATGAAAAAAATATTTAGCTTTTTATTGTGCATAAAAAAATTAGTGCCACTTAATCGTGTAAAAGTGTTATTTTAAGAGCTATATAGTAATTAAGCCAATAAATTTGTTGGCTGATTTTGTTCCTTACAGCCCGCGGCCAGGGTTTTTTTTGCTACCTACATCGATATTTGTTTATAGATCATATTTTTAAGCCTCAATCTAACGAAAAATGGGCGTTAATTGATTAAAATCAGAAAAAGGCTAATACATATATATATTAGAGTGGGTCGAAAAAAAAAGTTTGAAAAAACCACCCCCTATTTTAAAGTTGACCTCGAGAGGATTCCGAAAACAAAAAAAAAAATTTTTTTTTTGGACCACCAGAAAAACAGCCAAAATGGTCTTTTTTGCATAACTTAAGCATTACATGTCAGATCTTAATTATATGTCATTGAAAAGGGCTTTACGAGCACTACAATGTCTTCTTAGAACATTTTTACTTTTGAGGTCATATTCAACTAGTAAGCCCCATTAGCTCGATTTATCCCCCTTAATTTTTTTTATTTTTCTCATAAGATTAAATTCCTTCAAATTTGTTTAATTTGTGTTCAAAAAATTATTTATTAAGTTTCTTTTACAATTTTGTTTATGTTATGTAATTGTTCGTTGACTAAACTTAAAGTAAATTTTTTATAAAAAAAAGGATTATATCAAATATATGAACTATTATAACTTCTTTGTTTTTAAACTGAATAAATAATTTTTTAAACAAAAATTAAACAAATTTGACGGAGTTTAATTATATGGGAAAAAAAAGAATAAATTTAAGGGGGGCAAATCGGGCTAATGGGGCTTAATAATTGAATATGACCTCAAAAGTAAAAATGTTCTAAGAAGACATTGTAGTGCTCGTAAAGCCCTTTTCAATGACATATAATTTTTTAAGATCTGACATGTAATGCTTAAGTTATGCAAAAAAGACCATTTTGGCTGTTTTTCCGGTGGTCCAAAAAAAAAAATTTTTTTGTTTTCGGAATCCTCTCGAGGTCAACTTTAAAATAGGGGGTGGTTTTTTCAAACTTTTTTTTTTGTATCGAGGCCGACCCACTCTAATATATATACAGCTGTTGACAACTAATTAGAAACGATATCATACTTGCTGCATTTACCGCACTGGACGTGCGTTTGGTAATGTAACGGTCTATTTTATTTTTTTTATTTTTTAGTTTTTCTTTATCTTTTTACAAGAACAATTAAACTGACTTTTCCAAGTAATTTATTGTAGCAAAATCAGTTTTAGCTGGAGAACATAATTTATTCCATTGACAACTAATTAGAAACGATTTGTTAACATTGTAAGTTTTCAATCTTTTTATGCATAATTTCTGAATATTTCGATAAGATTTTATTATTTTGAACTGTTTATACATACATAATTTCAACAAAAAACTGTAAAAGTAAAATTTCATAAAATGGAAAAAGCCAAAAGATGCACTCCAGGTACCCGCAAGGCAATTATTGAATTGAAGAGTGGTGGGCTATCATACGGATCAATTCAAATGTTTAAAAACGATGGTTTTCAATGCTTTTGCTCATCTTCGACAATATAAAACCACGCAAAATGTACCACTCAAAAAAATACCGAGTAAAACTTCAGCACAAATTGATCAAAAGATTGTCCGACCATCAAAACCTGATCCAAGGAAGACCACAGCAGTCATCCAGCGTGAAATAGTGAATGAAATTGGGGTCAGTGTATCAAAATGAACCGTTGCACGACTTTTAGTGGAAGCTGGCCTTCATGGAAGACTTGCACGCAAGAATCCCATGGTGAAAGGCTCGTACAGAAAAGAACGTATTGCATTTGCCAAAGATCATGTATCTTGTCCGGTAAAGCAGTGCAAATACTTGTTGTGTGGAGTGTTAAAACAAAGATCAATAGCAATGATACTAATGGCAGAAAGAGTGTCCAACGACCAAAAGATAATGAACTTGATCTAAAGTACACTTCTTCGGTTGTTAACCATGGCGGTGGATCAATCTTTGTTTGGGGGAAATTTTTTTGGAAAGTCATTGGTCTAATTCACTGTGTTTCTGGCACAATGAACAACGAGAATACTTTTATATTTTAAGAATTGTTATGCTGCTTTGGTATGTAGACAATATCCCAGTGATTTGGTCATTTCAGCAGGATAATAACCCCAAGCATACGGCAAAGCTGACCAACAAATTTTTTGTTAGATTGCTTTGACTGTTCTTGACTGCTCATCGTCAAGTCGTGATGTAAATCCCATCGAGCATTCATTAAACGATTTGAAAAATGCCGTAAGCACACTAAACATAACAAATTTGGATGATTTTTTAACAAGAATCAAGGAAGCTTGGTACGGTATTTGGTAAAACGATGTCAAGACCTTATCCTTAATGCAAAGACGATGTGTTGTAGTTTTAAAGCAAAACGTTTTTCCAACAAAATATTATACCTCAAGCATCACTTTTGTTAACATATTTTACTACTTGTTTTTACCTAAATATAATGTATTTTGCAAGCGTTTCTAATAAGTTGTCACAGATATTTTTGAGGTTTTAGAATAAAAGTTTCTTTTAAGCCAACTGTATCATTAAAAACTTTTCAACTAGTTTTTTGTTTTTAAGATATATTCGTGTAGTTGCAGAAATTAGAAAGTCAATATGGATAATTTAAAGGTTAAAGAAGAAATCGGAAGATGTCTTATAATAAAATAATCGTTTCTAATTAGTTGTCAACGGCTGTATGTGGACAGTGAGGTTTATGAATCTTATAACTAAAGTTTTTTGATGAGTAGATGTGGGTCTCCTCCCATTTTCGAAACAGCTCATTTTCCAGGCTAAGTTTGAAAATGATTTGAAATTAATACTGATGTTTTAAAATAAAATGTACCCTTTCTAAGACCAACTGAATTAAAATTCTTCTAGGTTTTTCTTCATCTGTAAATTTTGTTCTTCAAATAAAAATTTTGTTTACAAAATATAGAATTTTCTAGACTTTGTGTTAGAAAATTTGAAAAAAATTTGAAATTGTCGTTGCTTGAAATTATAAATCTGATTTTTAGGGAAAATTCGATTCAAAAAATTTTAAAAAAAACCTCAAAATTCTTCATTCCATAAGTGTTCAAAAACAGCTTGAGCAAAAATAATTTTGGTATACACTAATGTGCAGTCTCCATGGCAAAGTTTCATGAATTGGGCTACGAATTGCTTCCTCATAACCTTATTCTCCGCATTTTGCCGCTAGTGACTATTCCTTGCTTCTAAACTGAAAGAAGTGGCTGGACGGAAAGAGATTTAAAGTGAATAATGAAGTCATCTAACAAGCAAATACCTATTTTGAGGACTTTGACAAAACTTATTTTTTGGAAAGGATAAAAAAAATTGGAGAAAGATTGGACTAAACACACAGAGCCCAAAAGACTATAAGGGGATAAAAACAAGGAAAGTATTCACATGGGATTTTCTTAAATTCTCTTTTGAAGTTTCATCTTTAAAGAACATGATGAAGTGTGTGGAAAAATGTGGAAGAAACTTCGTTTTCAAAATTTAACCAACAACGAAAATTTGAAAGAATAACGTCAAAAAAGTTGCATGAAACCACAGCCCGAGAGACTTTTTTCAGTCACTTTCGTTTATTGCTCCCTCACCCTCACTTGTGACAGTTTCCTTGTATAAATGTTGAAAAATATAATGATTTTTGTCAAAAAAATGTGCTTCATTAAAAAAGTCATGGACTTATTGAAACGCCCTCGTAGTATGTAAGTTTGCTTTTCAATAGTACTTTTCCTATTTCTACTCAACTATACAACAGACATACTGAATCTATCAGTACATATTTGGCAATTTGAATTGAGTTTTAAATTTCGCAATTCGACTAGAGCAAGTACAAAAAGATTATATTTGCATGTACTTTCAACAAAACAATTAGCGCTTTTGACACGAAATTATCACAATTAGCATGGACGCAAACCCGTTCATAGCTTATTTTGGTTTATGTATGCATACTGCTGTAGCTTTTAATATATCTCACATTTGCGTACGAGAACCAAATTTACAAAATATCATATTCTAGAATATGATATATATAGTGTATGCGTCCTCGACTAGTTACCTTGCACTAGTGACCTAGATAGTATGAGACGATTGCATAGAGAATATTAAAAACAAAAAGCTTTATAATAATTCGTACAGCGTTTACATTAAGAAGTTGTAAATCTTAGTTCACAAATCTAGGTTTAAATAGCTACAGTAATGAAATAGCTATTAAAACTAAAGAATTCATTCAAATAGTCGCGTTCATCAATCATTAACAGCTTACAAAATCATGAGTATATTTTCTAAGATAGAGTCAATGGCGGCAAGAAGTTTTGGGTTAGAATAAAAAAACTTATTATTAGCATGATTTTTGTGATAATAGAAAAAAAATTTAATAGACAATTTTTATGCACTTTTTTTGCCAATTAAAATCCTTTAAGTAAAAAGCCATCAAAAAATTTTTATTTATTTATTTAAATTTATTTAAATTAATTACTAAAATAATTCAATTACAAGTTAACAACATACATTTTATTTTTAAAATTGTTTTAAGTAAAGGGTGATTTTTTAAGAGCTTGATAACTTTTTTTTTAAAAAAAAACGCATAAAATTTGCAAAATCTCATCGGTTCTTTATTTGAAACGTTAGATTGGTCCATGACATTTACTTTTTGAAGATAATTTCATTTAAATGTTGACCGCGGCTGCGTCTTAGCTGGTCCATTCGGAAAGTCCAATTTTGGGCAACTTTTTCGAGCATTTCGGCCGGAATAGCCCGAATTTCTTCGGAAATGTTGTCAAATGTTGTGAATCGTGTTGTTGTTGTCAGATGGGGCTACGTCAAGTCTAAAGTCTACAGAAATAAGCCAGCAACTATTCCAGCTTTGGAAGACAACATTTCCGAAGAAATTCGGGCTATTCCGGCCGAAATGCTCGAAAAAGTTGCCCAAAATTGGACTTTCCGAATGGACCACCTAAGACGTAGCCGCGGTCAACATTTAAATGAAATTATCTTCAAAAAGTAAATGTCATGGACCAATCTAACGTTTCAAATAAAGAACCGATGAGATTTTGCAAATTTTATGCGTTTTTTTTAAAAAAAAAGTTATCAAGCTCTTAAAAAATCACCCTTTATTTTGATTTCCTTTTTCTATCTAAAATTCTGACATAAAATTCAATAGCATACATCCAGTAGCTTCTTGAATATGTATACTTTTATACCTTCTTATTTCAGCCAAAGAGCTCGATACTTCAAGTAAAAATAATAAAATAAACTATAAAAAAAAACAAAAAAAACTACTAAAATTAACTAAAAATTTAATTGAATATCGGGCGAGTTTAACGAATGATATTAAAAAAAAGAGCCTCATTTGCATGCAAATGTTAAATAACTTTTTTGCTGTTGTTGTATAGATAAGAAGCAAAAAAAAACTATAACTTAAAGATTATTTAAGTAAAATGTTTAAAAATTATTTAGATATTGGAAATATTTCTGCAAAAATTTATGAAAAAAAAAAACCAAAAACTAAAGTTATTAAAACTGAATTGCGTAGATAAATTAAAAAAAAAAACGCAAAACAAAACAATACAAAAAAATATATAAAAAATAAAAAAAAATTAAAATTTATAAGTGTTCAAACATTAAAATATTAGACAAAATATTTCAAAAATTTTTACTTGAATTCTTCAACTAGAATAACTTTAATATAAAAAAAATATGCAAAGATATATTAAATATTGTAAAAACAGGGTGTGCCACATAAGCAAAAAGAAAAAACTGCATATGCTGCAAACAAGTGTGGAATTTACTGTAACAGTTAAACTCTCTGGCAGGTCACCCCATACCTAAAAATTTAAAAAAAAAAACAATTTATAATTATATTAAAAATAGTTTATGATGTACCTTAAAATAACAAATATTTACATATTTATATATATATATAATTTCACTTATAATTATTATTATTATTATTATTCATACATGTACGCATACCTACATATATTTATAACATTTATGTGTATGTATGAAATACTGATATTATTGTACAGCACTCAGCTCATTGTATTGTTAGTTGTAAATGTATACAAAATAAATATGTAATAATTAAACAAAAAATAATACAAATATAATAGAAGCATAATGATTTAAGTGACAAAATGCACCAAACTGATCATGTTAACTTATATGAAAATAAATTATTGAATATAAATAAAAACTATGTAAAAATACAGAGAAAATAAATAAATACATACATATATTAATTTACTGAATATATAAAAAAGTTTTTTCTATTTTATATTAAGATACTATTTCAATATGGAAATCATAAAAAAGTTAAATTTTAGGCTTCACATAGGATTCAAATTTTTAACACAAGTTTGGGAGTTTTAGGAGTGTTCAATACGTAGAGGCTTTACGTCAGTTAACTTTATGAATGTTGAGTTTTTATTTATTAAGTATGAATTAATTCTTACGAATTTTCTGCTTTTGATATCTTGCCTTTTGTTAGTTTTTCCCGATAATTGTGTGAAAATTTTCAACAGACAGTAACTAACTTAAGCTGAGATTGAGAATGTTATGAACTACAGCACTGACGAAGAAGAAACTCTAAGTGACGACCTAGTACAATAAACAAGGTAGCTGCAGGGTTATCAATCCTCTCTCTCTCAGAGTCAGAATTGTCAAATTCAATACAAATTATTTGATGTCTTGTTTTGTAGCTATATTTCGTTCAGTATTTTTTGACAGTTCTGACTTTCGGCTCTCAGCCCTGCAGCTACCTTATTTGTTGTACTATGGTGACGACTAGGTAGACATTGAAGAGACACTCAAGCAAAGTTCAACTCTTCAACGATCCGAGTGAATTCATGGTCGGAGAAATGGCCGCGAAAATTGCAGTGGCAGACGATTATTATGACGAGAATGAAAGGCAGACGATTATTATGACGAGAATGAAAGTACCTGTTCAGTATTGAAGCGGACTGTGAAAATAAAATAATAACGGTTAATTATTCTTAAATATGTATTTTTATCACCATAAAAGACTAAATGCAGTTGCCTATAAATTACTTTTCAGAATTTAAATACCCAGGACCACTCGAAGTGATCCTTCTACAAGTTGGTTCTGGGCTGGAGACAATACTTAAAGAATGTATCAGACTTTTTGTGGGACATTCGCGGCAGAGAAAACAGACCTTTTTTTAAAAATTCATAACTCAGTCAAAAACAAACATTTTTCCAAAATTTTATTGTAGAGAATTGAATAAATTACAAGAAAAAAAAAAAACTCGAGTGAAGCAACGTAAGAAATAAGAGAGATTTTAGTGTGAAATAGAGAGAGAAAGTATCTGAAAAGAAATTCAATCAATACGAAATGGAATAATAATTTGTTGATTCAATATTTGCATCCAGGGACCGTACCGGCTATGGTTTTTGGTCGAAAGTGTCACACATAAACTTTTATCTCTTCATTTTTATTTTTTCCGACAAAAATAACAGTTTTTTGTGCCTTATAGTTTTTTTGTGCAAAAATAACACTTATTTTTGCCGTTTATTTTTCGGTCAAAAATATCAGGTAATTTATATTTGTTCAAGTCATTTTACCGATAAAAAAATTTTGATATTATTATTTTCATCTCATCGGTGAGACATTTTACACCTGGTGTCAATCTGTCAAGCGGCCTTTAAGAAAACACAAATTGCTTGATAGTTTTGACCGAAAAAATAAAGTCACAAAATAACTGCTATTTTTGACCGATAAAATAAAAGTCAAAAGTAAGCTTTATTTTCCCTCGAAAAAAAACAAGGCAAAAAATAACATTTAAATTTTAACTTTTAAAGAATCAGTCTAAAATTTAAAAGGCACTTAATATTCGTGAGGCTGAGAACATTTGTAACATAATGGTATATTTTAAAAAGTCTTTCGACAATTTTTTTCATTTTTTCAAAATTGTAAAATAACAGTTATTTTCGGTACTTGTTTTAGTTCAGTTGGTGTTTTAGTTGCTTTCGAATGTCTTCTCAACATTGTTACTTTTTGAATGCTGAATTGCATTTGCATAGTACTTGTTGAAGGAGCCTTCGAAAGCAGAGGCAAATCTTGTTCACTATTACCTCCTGCTTCCTGATCATAATAATTGCTATGTTGATAGAGGGCCTCATAAAGCAGCGAACGTTGATTGTTGAGTGCATCAACTTGGTTGGCTTTAAAATTTTGTTGAGCTGATGGCTGAGTTCCAAAATACATTTTCACAAAGCATCAGTGTGTTGTTCTGGAGATTGGTTCTTTGTAGATTCACCAAAATGCACTGATGTTTCGTAAAACTGCATTTTTGAACTCAGCCGTTGTTGCAATCATCTAACCTTCATCATTAGTTGCAGACCCAGCGGCGGCTGTATTCTTAAGATCTCTAATTTTTTTTCCGTGCATACTTGTAGGATGAAAATTAATGTTACGGTTATGTTAATAATGTAATGTTAATTTTAATGTAATGTTAATGTTAATTATGTTATTTTCAGTATGTAACGCGTTCAGTTTTAATTGCATTTTGTTTGGCTGTTTATCATGTGCCTACGTGGCGTGAAGATATAGATTGTGACTCTTAAGCAACGATGTTCAGGGTTCGATTCTCGGCATCGGCAATAATTTTGTTTAAATTTTCATATGAATTGAAAACGTTAGCCTAGCGTCACGAATAAGAGACCTTGAAATTTCACTCGCCGCCAAAGAAGTTTCACTTGAAAAAAAAACTCGAGTGTAGCAACGTACACGTGGCAGAAGTGAAACTTCTTTAACAGTAAGAAATAAGAGAGATTTTAGTGTCAAATAGAGACAGAAAGTATCTGAAAAGAAATTCAATCAATACGAAATGGAATAATAATTTGTAGATTCAATATTTGCATCCAAGGACGGTACCGGCTATGGTTTTTGTCGAAAGTGTAGCATATTAACTTTTGTCTCTTAATTTTTATTTTTTCCAACAAAAATAACAGTTTTTTGTGCCTTATAGTTTTTTTGTGCAAAAATAACAGTTATTTTCTGCCGTTTGTTTTGCGGTCAAAAATATCAGGTATTTATATTTGTTCAAGTCATTTTACCGATAAAAAAATTTTTATATTATTATTTTCATCTCATCGGTGAGACATTTTACACATGGTGTCAACAGTTCAATCTGTCAAGCGGCCTTTAAGAAAACACAAATTGCTTGATAGTTTTGACCGAAAAAATTAAAGTCACAAAATAACTGCTATTTTTGACCGATAAAATAAAAGTCAAAAGTAACCTTTATTTTTCCTCGAAAAAATACAAGGCAAAAAATAACACTTAAATTTTAACTTTTAAAGAATCAGTCTAAAATTTAAAAGGCACTTAATATTCGTGAGGCTGAGAACATTTGTAACATAATGGTATATTTTAAAAAGTCTTTCGACAATTTTTTTCATTTTTTCAAAATTGTAAAATAACAGTTATTTTCGGTACTTGTTTTAGTTCAGTTGGTGTTTTAGTTGCTTTCGAATGTCTTCTCAACATTGTTACTTTTTGAATGCTGAATTGCATTTGCATAGTACTTGTTGAAGGAGCCTTCGAAAGCAGAGGCAAATCTTGTTCATTATTACCTCCTGCTTCCTGATCATAATAATTGCTATGTTGATAGAGGGCCTCATAAAGCAGCGAACGTTGATTGTTGAGTGCATCAACTTGGTTGGCTTTAAAATTTTGTTGAGCTGATGGCTGAGTTCCAAAATACATTTTCACAAAGCATCAGTGTGTTGTTCTGGGGATTGGTTCTTTGTAGATTCACCAAAATGCACTGATGTTTCGTAAAACTGCATTTTTGAACTCAGCCGTTGTTGCAATCATCTAACCTTCATCATTAGTTGCAGACCCAGCGGCGGCTGTATTCTTAAGATCTCTAATTCGCTCTCTATATTCACGAACGCGTTTTGCTCCTGTTTTAGCTGTTTTTCCATTTTTTTTTCGTGCATACTTGTAGGATGAAAATTAATGTTACGGTTATGTTAATAATGTAATGTTAATGTTAATGTAATGCTAATGTTAATTATGTTATTTTCAGTATGTAACGCGTTCAGTTTTAATTGCATTTTGTTTGGCTGTTTATCATGTGCCTACGTGGCGTGAAGATATAGATTGTGACTCTTAAGCAACGATGTTCAGGGTTCGATTCTCGGCATCGGCAATAATTTTTTTTAAATTTTCATATGAATTGAAAACGTTAGCCTAGCGTCACGAATAAGAGACCTTGAAATTTCACTCGCCGCCAAAGAAGTTTCACTTCTAAAAAGTGTTTTATCGATTGCCTTGGAATTTAATATAATCATGTACAATAGGGAAAGTGGGTAAATATATAAACTCATCATGTATAACCAGTTAACATTATTAATTCCATTACCAATATGTTATGTCGTTACCAAAAACTGAGGCAATAAAATTGAAATAACTAAAACTCGAAACGTGAAAGTCTGAAGTAACATTTTTTACAAATCGTGATAATTGAACCAAATCTAGACCTTCCCAGTGTTTTTTCAAAAACTTGATCTTAATTAAGTGTATCTCTCAAAAATTTTATTTTAATATGAATCCATTGAAGTTTCAATGACCCACCCTAGACCTCAGTTAGTCTAGTTACATCCACTTGACCACAGAATCATCCATTTTGGTCCAAATATTATATGGAACCCATAAAAGTACCAATGACCCGCCTGAGATCTCAGATAATCACATTGCATCCGATTGCCCATAGAATCATTCATTTTGGTCGAAATGTTAAATTAAACCATTAAAAGTTCCAATGACCTCAGATAATCCCATTGCATCCGATTGGCAAATGTTCCATGGAACCATCAGAGTTGCAATGACCCGCCTGTGACCTCAGATTATCCCATTTCATCCGATTGGCCATAGAATCATCCATTTTGGTCCGAATTTTCCATGGAACCCATAAAAGTTCCAATGATCCACATGTGACCTCAGATAATCCTATTGCATCTGATTGGCCATAGAATCATCCATTTTTGTCCAAATGTTATTGTGTGCAAACATTTAATAACACACACAACATAATTGATCATAAGAAGCTCGGTAAAAGTCCTTTCAAGGGCTGAAATGGCCAATTTGTTTTTTTTTTTTTTTGTTGCTTGGAACTCATATAAGTTCCAATGACCCGCCTGTCAAATTCTCCATGGAATCCATTAAAGTGCCAATGATCGGCCTGTGACCTTAGATAATTCCATTGCATTCGATTGGCCATAGAATTGTAGAATCAAAGTTGAAAATTCAACAGTAACGAAAAAAAGTTGAAAATTCAACCGTAACGAAAAAAAGTTGAAAATTCAACCGTAATGAAAAAAAGTTGAAAATTCAACCGTAACGAAAAAAGTTGAAAATCTGACTTAACCCCCTAATATAATTTCTTTTCATCCAAATCGATTCTAAAGGAGTAAACTCCAAAAATTCAAACAAATATATTTTTCACTCCAACATGGTTTAATAGAGCTTCAAACTGGCGGCAGAGAAAAAAACGGGGCCTCGTGGTTGCAGCACTGGGAGTCGCAGAAATTGTCCGATTTAAAAAAAAAAAATGACTTTTTCAAAACTTAACAAAATTGGCTATCGTATGACTGGAGCTTTTTTTTAAATTTTTTTTCAATTTTTGGTGATGTTCCAAATTTGAAAGTGTGTGTTTTTCGAAAAAAATATTGAATTTAAAAATTCATAAGAAAACGAAAAAAAAATTAAAAGAAGTTTAAAAGTTTAAAAAATTAAAAAAAAAAAAATTTCGAAAATTTAAATTAACTTGCTAGTGCCGCAACTAGTACGAAAAACCAAAGAAAAATAGGTTCAAATTAAAAATGCGCTCTCACTAATCCGGCTTTTATAGCCCGTTTCAAAAGAGAAGAACATTTTTTAGTTTCATTTTTCGATGCGCAGTGAGAAATTATTTTTAAAGCTAGAAAATATTTTAGTGCGTAATTTCTTGCTCTTTTTGTACTGTTCGCTGAACTTTATGCTTTTTTTGAATGTTTTTTACTATTTTTCTATCTTATATATTAATACGTGAACATTAAAGTTTTTCGTACGCTTTTTTGGTATTAATTAAAACTCAAAATAATTGAAACTTATATCATTTGAAAGGTTTTGTTGTCCAGATGTGCAGAATGTATATATAAATGATATATCTGATAGAGGGGGTTCCCAACCTTCTAAGAGAGAAATTAAGTTTTTGAGAAAAAAATCTGCTCTTTGATTGATATGAAATTTGGTTGGAGGAGAGTTCTTAAGTCGCTCGAATTTGAATTTTTTTTAAAAGTAACAATTCCTTAAAAAATTGTAGTTTTATGCATTCATCAATTGTTAAATTTGTAAAAAAATGTGTTTTTAACTCAAAAATTTGACTTTCCATGTGAATATCTTGGTCGGATTTTAACGGTTTTTAAATTTTTTTTCATTTTTTCTAAAAGTTTGATAAATTTTCTTTTAAATGTGTTAAAAATTACAGCAAAATTCTAACCAAAAGTATTTTTAATGAATTTTCTTAATATTGTCGTTAGTTATTTAGCGTGTGTTTCAACCAAATGCCAAGAGCGAGAAAAAAACTGTCTCAAATTGAATGTTCTAAATTGGGAAGCCAATATCTCCGCCATCTGTGAATAGATTTTATTTATTTCTTTTTTGTATTTAAGTCTTATTAGTTAACTTAAAAACACTTTTGAAAATAATACCGTTTTTTTTTGTTTATATTTAAATTATTCATTTTAAAAAAAGACCATAAAATTTGATTTATTCTAAAGATATGGGGTAAAAATGATTTTTGTTGTAAAAAAACCAAAAACTCAAAATTGCATTTTTAATTTTCTTTCAAAGTCTATACCAAATTTACGGTGAATTTATTTGGTCTTGACACTAAATTAATAAACTGTCCGTGCCATCAAAAAATCAAGGCTACCCCTATGATTTTTTTGACACACTTAAATTTTTTTAAAATGTTGTTTTTCTGTTTTTGAAAGAAATAATTAAATAAATAAATAATTTTTCTGAAGAAAATAGCTTAATATCTCTAATCAATGAAAAGTTATAGCCCCTAACTTATTTTGATCATCTCGCATATATTTATAAATAGGTAATCAATAAATTGGTCGAATTTCGACCCCAGGCGATACTAGTATATTTAAATGCGCAAACATTCAGAACAAATGATCGCACAAGTGCGGTGTTGCACCGACGGCCTGAGAGAAATCAAATACAAATTACATAAAAAATAAATTATTTTCTCAAGAAAAAATTGTGAAGTGAAATTTCATCTAACAAATTATTTTTTGACTCCCCCTGTTTTTTCAATTTTGATTGGTTGATTTCGAAAAAAAACAAATTCAGTACTTTCGCAGCGCAGTTGCGATGAACAACAAAATTCAGGAATATATATATATTTTTTTTCATTTATTTTTCTGCTCAGAGAATATTCAATTTGTTTTTTTAATGTGGACCATGATATAATTACTCCAAGGTAGTATTGACATTTCTGTTGGAAACGAACTTCTGTCAAAAAATATAACAAGAAAGAGAGCGCTCACAATCCGTCACAGCATACAATTAATTTTCACTGGTCACATTCAGCAAACCCAACAGTTGGCAACTGTTAAGTCAAATTTTGATGCACATAAATATAAAGTTGTGCATTAAAATGCATTTAAAAATAGAAAATTTTTAATTTGTCGGTAAAATTTCCATTCGTATTTGATACAAAGCTTGATATTTCATAAACTTGACAATTTTTCTGAAACTTCAATACTGATAATAGCGCTCCCCGATGTGTTGCTGTCACAACAGTTGACACAGCTGAATGTGGCCAACGAATATAACAACGAACAGCTGTTTTTGACAAGAGTTCGCTTACTTGTAGCTGAGAGAATCAATATTTGTCAACACTACCTGGTAAAATTATTAAATCATGATGTGGACCAATCAGAATGAAGAACGTTCTCAAAATTATTTTCTAATTCTCAAACATGCGCGAAAATGTTCTTCTCTTTTGAAACAGGCTATACTTTTGAACCCGTAGGAATTTTTCCATGAAATTTTTTCTTAGAATCTTAAGAATATTTACTATATTTTAAAAAATACGACCAATGTCATGCTCCTCCTTAAATACATGCCTGTAGCCTAGAGGACAGCTAGGGTGGTGTTCATACCAAAATCAGGTTGAAGCAGTCAATTGTATTCAAAGAACTACAGGCCCAGAAGCCTTTCATTTTTTTTACACAAAATAATTGAGAAGTTAATAAAATTATTTAAATATAAGGAATGGTATGAACCAGTCTTTGTTGGCAACCAACCAGCACGCATGTATTAACGAGAAATCGATCGAGAGAGCACTACACTTCCTAGTAGTACATTTAGAAAATGAGCTCCAGAACAACAAATTCCCATTAGGTGCATTTCTAGACATCTCAGGTGCATTCCAAATTATATCAACTGCAGCTAACCTTAACTACAGACTTTTCTATCGGACTATGTGCGATAGATACACTACAAGCAATCGACTTTTAGATAGACAGCCTACAAAATTTGTAGAAACCTCAGAGCCGCTTGGGGCTTTACAAGCATGCCAAGAGAAGTAAGCATGGAGGAGTTCTCTCTAAACCCTACTATGGAATATAGTTGTCAATGATATACTCAATAACTTTGAAGGCAGAGCCCCAAAGATAACAGCTTATGCGGACGATATAAGCATACTTATCCCGGAGTTCTCGTGTGGTGGCCGAAGATGGATAAATCCACATACTTCGAATTTTGTAAAAGTCTCAGCGACAGGACATTCAGTTATGCGCTATGCATAACTGGTCATAACTGGTCTAAGTTAAAGTCAACTCCAGCGAAGATCTCCAAATCAATCTACGTTTGGACCCTCTACACATAAAAGCAAAACTCATAGCTGGAAAAATGACTCAGAGCCTTACATTAGCCAGCAACTGGCGCAAACATCGGTATGAACATTGTAGAATGTTCAAAAGATTCAATTAGTTGCAGGGGCTACATGTTTCCACACAATACTCTCGACAAACCCACTGGTGCGCACTGGTACGGGGGTGGAAGCGGCAGTATACTGCACAGAGCAAAGACCTGCAATGAGTGATTCAGATTCGAGTATACTCGCCAGTATATTCATAATTTGCTTGTACGTGCACTCACTCATCAAAATACCCACAATATTCATACGCATTCAACTCATCTATTATATAAAATCAAATGTTTGTCTGTCTGTCTGTCTGTCTGTCTGTTCCGTATAGGCTCGCGCACCGTTTATCCGATTGAGCTGAAATTTGGACACCGAGTACCTTTCATAGTGAGAAAGAACATAGGGGTTGTACAAAAAGTGGGCGGAAGTATGTGGGCTTGGCACTCTATAGAAATTTGGTATGAAGGTTCAACTGCTCCCAAATAAAATATAAGCCATAAAAAATTCCAAAGACGTATGCAAGAGGGCGCCTTAAGTAGTGCATTTTTAAGATTCAATAACTCTTAAACGCCTGGACCTATTTCAATGAAATTTGGTATGAAGGCTCAACTGCACCCAAGATAAAGCATAGCTCAAAAAGTGGGCGGAAGTATGTGGGCGTGACACTCTATAATAACTCCCAAACACCTGAACCGATTTCAATGAAATTTGGTATGAACGTTCAACTGCACTCAAGATTAAACAGAAAATATAAAAAATTCCAAAGACTTCCGAAAGAGGGCGTTTTAAGTAATGCATTGTTAAGACTCAATAACTCCTAAATGACTTGATCGATTTTACTAAAATTGGGTACGTAAAATAACTTGACTCTGCAACAGAATTGAGCTATTTAAATTTTAGAAAACTTCCGTAAGATGGCGATTTATTCAATCAACTATGTTCGGCTCATTCATGTCAAAACGGATGAACCGATTTTGATGAAACTTGGCAAGCATTTGTATCTGTTACTGAAATAGATTCTATGCTTTTAAAAGTTCTTTCGACAAAAATCAAGGAATGAGCCGAAAGTAAACGAAGTCAAGAACCAAAGACGAAAAAAAAAATAAGTTTAACGAATACCACCAGAAGCTATATAAAGATGAAAAAAAAAATTAACCGAACAGTATCGACCAAAACCGAAGTTAAACGAAGACAATCCAAAAATCGAATCGATGCTAATAGGATTTTTTAAAATTTGAATTTATTGGAGATAAAACTGCATATTAAATGCATGCTAAGAAAAACTTTAAACGAATTTTTCTCGAAATGACTTTTCAAATTGCACTCAGAAAAAAGTTTATCGGAATATGATAAAAATGGCATCATATTTACTGAAAAATGGTATTGACTATGCTCCGGAGAATGCTTTTCCATTGAAAGACCCATTGAAATATTTCCATTTCCTAGAAGTGAAGAAATATTTCTTTGAAAATGTGAATATTTATTCTAATTGAAGAAAATTTTATTTGAAAAGAGAAAATTGCTGTTATCGAAAATAGAAAAATTTTTCACCGGAGAAAGATTGTATGTGTTTTTTTTCTGAGTGTGGTTGCCCATTTTCCTCATTAACCAGACGTTAGATCGAGACGTTCAAAATGTCATTATACCCTAAACCTGAAAGGTCAGGGTATATTAACTTTGTGCAAACGTTTGTAACGCATAGAACGAAGCGAGTCCGGTATAGAAAAGTATATATATTCTTGATCAGCGTCACCACGTGAGTCGAGCTATCCATGTCCGTCCGTCCGTCCGTCCGTCCGTCCGTCCGTCCGTCCCTCTGTCTGTCCGTCTGTGTGTTGTCCGTATACACAGGATAAGAAGAAGGAGTTGAGATAATTGGATGAAACTTGGTACACATGGTCACATGCACCCAAGAATCTGAACTATTGAATATTTTTGGAATCCGCCCACGGACACGCCTACCTCCCATACAATGCAAAAATGTAAAACTGCATAACTCAGCTCATGATAAGCCTACAACAATAAAATTTGGTATGTATGTGTTTAATATTAACACAATGATGTCTTTGAAAAATGGACGTCATCCGCTTACGGACACGTCCACCTCCCATACAACTCAAAAATTGAAAACGCAATAAATAGGCCTCTGTGGAACCTACAGAGCTTAAACTTGGCACATATGTTTTTTGTAACAAAACAAAGATGGTTCTGAAAAGTGGACATCATCCGCCCACGGACACGCCTACCTCCCATACAACGCGAAAATTGAAAACTGCATAACTCAGCTCATAATTAGCCTACAACAATAAAATTTGATAAGTATTTGTTTTATATAAACACAAAGATGTCTTCGAAAAATGGACGTCATCCGCTCATGGACACGCCCACCTCCCATACAACCCAAAAATTGAAAACGCAATAAATAAGTCTCTGTTTAACCTACAGAGCTAAAATTTGGCACGAATGTTTTTTATGACAAGACAAAGATAGTTTTGAAAAATGGACGTCATCCGCCTACGGACACGCCTACCTCCCATACAACCCAAAAAGTTTAAAACTCAATAAATAAGGTTATGTTTGTCATAGAGAAATTAAATTTGGTGTGCATGTATCTTATACCAAAACTAAGGTGTGTTCAAAAATTGGAAGTAATCCGTCAATGAACACGCCCACCTCCCATAGGGAAAGCACAATAAAGGCATTAACTGTGAGCTACAGAAATAAAACTTGGTATGTGTAACATTTAAATGTATATAAAATATAGGCTTCATCCGCCCTTGGATGAAAATAAAAATTTTTTGTTTTTGGAAAGTGGGTTTGGGGTATTTCATAGTCGGCCTAGACCGACTTTAGACTTTCTTTACTTGTTTTTTGTTTTAACCGCGTCTGGCAGGTACACTTTTATGGAAATTTGACTAAACACTTTCGACGGAAGGAGGGGCAAAACCCCAAAAAACGATAATATAAAAAACGATAATTTAAAGAACGTTAAAATGAGAGTAGTTTTGAAAATCATCCTTTTTCTGTATTCGAGGCACAACCCCGAGTAACACCGGGTTACATCCGCTAGTTTTATATAAATTAGACATGGGTTACACTCATACTCATTTGTTCACTCCTACTCAAACTGAGTTAGATTCATGTGAAGAGAGTGTAAGAGATAACCAAGTGTTTCTTTAAATATCTCCCTCTGTTTCAGCTGACAAGCTATTGTGTTAGCAAGATTGCCAGATTGGCGTTAAAAAATGTTGACTTTTCTAAGCACAACTGGTAAAGTTGTATTTTGATGAATTCAAACATAATTTTAGTAGATAAATGAAACAATACACATATTTTAATTCTTAAAAAAAAAATTTGTTATGTACAACTTGATGCAAGCATCCTTATTTTTCGTATTTTCAGTTTGTATCATGTATAATTAGTGGTAGCACTGGTTACAAGATTTAGTTAGACTAATGGCGTTTTCGTTTCTACAAAAAATGTTGCCCTGTCGCAGTGCAAAATGTTTTCAATGTTGCCCGCAACCCTGTAAAAGTGCATGTTTTTGCCTACTCGAAAAATGTCAACTTAAATAAACGAATATAACCATCCTTGTCTAACGCACGCATGTCATAATATTATCGTTTTAAAAACAGCTGATATGCAAGGCAATCATCTACCCTGAGAAAGTTTGCAAGGCAGAAAATTCGCCTTTTTTGCCCTCTGTGAGTGTGACATTTTAAGAAACGAACACAGAATTTACTCACCCGTTTGCACTTATTTTAGAATCGAACACGAAAAAAGGCAAGGGCAATGAAAAGGCAACATTTTTTGGTAGAAACGAAAACGCCATAAGTTTATTGAAGCGGCAGTAAATTTATTTTCAAAATGATAAAATTAAGGTAAGTTTTTATCTTATTCGTAAAAAGTAATTAGGTGGCAACACTCGCCTGCCATGCAGTTCTGACATATACACACAAACAGCACACACTAAACAATAACAACATTAGTGAACATGCCAAACGCTCATGCGCTTCCGTGAAATTATGCCGTGCTACCAGTAGGTACTCAAGTGATTTAACTTTTCGAAGAATTTTTGAATATTTTATGAGTATCGACAAGTCATTGCATTAATTGAGAAAGAGTATTCAAAATATTCAGAGCCGAAGCCAACTTCCCAATAGGCAATTAACCCAGCGCTCTTCAAACGAAGGTCTGCATTGACTGCTACTTTTGAAGACCAAACACATCATTTCCTCTTATGAGCCCTTCTTGAAGGCCTTCTTTTTGTGCACAAAAGGCAGCACAACAAACTTTTTTCCCTTCAAAGACTTACTTTTCATATACTTCAGGGCAACTTTTTCGTTTAAATTCAAAATATATATCAGTTTAAAAATATGACATAATAATGGCCGTTTTTGCTGCTGTCTCAAAGTTTATAGATTGAAATTAATCTGACATAAAAAACACAGGAGAGAAGATAATAATAATAAAATTGTAATAAAAGGAAAAGGTTTAAAAGAAAAAAAAATATTTTTTTCAATACTTTTTGTTGACCCCTTCGTTTAGCCATTCTTAAGAAGTGCTTCTATCAGGTTTCTTTTGAGCTCTTGGAGAGGGAGGCCTGCGAAATTTTCACATTTCATATAAAAAAGAAAGTATACTTGGATATGAGTGGTGAAGCACTTCGAAATGCATATGAAGGCCTGCTAGTAGCGCTTAGAAGTGCTGCCATTGCCGACTGGGTTAACTCTCTTTCACTTAGAGTTATGAGTATTGATTTCCCACAATCTCTCTTTGGAGTCAGTGGATTGAATCAGAGTTTCGTGCGTTGAGGATTGAATGAATATGAATGGTTCTTTTTGATGAATGTACTCTGAATAGCGAAAAAGCAACTCGCTGCAGGTCTCTGCTGTATAAAATTGTCTGATTTCAATTTTATCCCGTTATATATTTATGGTTGACCACAAAAATCATGAAATATGCAACTTATGCATATTTTTTATTGTTTTGTTTTGAAAAAGTGATCAGTTTCGTGGATTCCTTAGAGGCAGTCAATAACGTAAACGAAATTGTAGTAAGCCGCGTTTTTATAAAATAAAAAAAAATATATTATAGGGCTTGATTTTTTTTTGAAAAAACTGAGATTTTGTATTTATTATTAAACATATTAAAAAATATTCCATTAATTTTAAATTGTTTTTAGAAATTTTTAACAAAACAAGTATTTAAATGAATTAGAAAAGTGTCTAAAATCCATCACCCAGGACTTCTTTTCTACAAAAAACTTTAAAAATGAATAAAGACAGACTTTTTTAACAAAATAAAGTCATTCCCATATTTTTCCTTCCGCTAGATTTCATTCCCGTGCCAAAGGGTTAAAGTTTTAAGCCTTGTACCGACCGACTTGAAGCGGCGAGAATTAAATCTCCATAACTTTGCGAGTTTTTTTGAAATGTTATACTTTCAGAAAAGTCTTCAATTTTTTTTTTATAGTGAAAATATAAAATCCTTGCAAAGTTTTCATTTTCATCATTTTGTGAAAAAACGTTATAGCGCGACAATTTTTTTAATTGAGCAGGGCGTCTATGTTTGAGAGCGTTTTATGGTGATCATAACAACACTGCAGTCAATGGGCTGTATAAACTTTCGTAAGCTTAAAGCTCTTTACAACGCCCATTTGAAACGCCTTAATCTTTCAGAAAATGTAAAAAATTATATGTTTTTAAAAATGTTTGGCAGTAAACCATTCTTAAGCAAAGAGGTTCTAAAACTAATGTGTGGAATAATAATATAACAAATAAATGACTCGAAAATACACCTCTTTAGCTCAACATAAAATTGTTATGTTGATTTAAAGCTGAAATTTAAAAAATTTAAAATTTTATTCAGTAAAATTTACTGAAAAAAAATTAATAAAATAATTTTAAAAAATTAAAATTCCTCAAGAATAAAGAAACTTAATCCATGCCTCGCCCACAAGCCAAATAATGCGAACAAATAAAATTAAAAAAATTATTATTAACATATGAGTAATTGCTGCTTATCAAAATGCACAACATTTATTCCGATACGTGACAATGTCTATTGCACTTCGGACAGAATGCCTTGTCAACACACAACTCCACAGACCGTGTGCAGTATACATGGGTTGGCAACACTTGTGCGGTATTAACAAAATTAATTAAAGTCCTGTACGCTTGAGCTATCCATGTGCTGAGCATAAAAATGGCTTAAAATGATTGTTAACACTTAAATGCTTCATTAATTTGCGGCACAAATACGTTAATTGGAAAATAATATTAAAATCGGAAATAATAAAAAAAAAATAAAAAACCGACACGATGATATCTTCAGGCGACAACTGATAGATCGATATAATAATTCAATACATAATGACAAGTAATTGAGTGCAGATTTATTTATTTTTGCATTTAATTTAATTGAAAGCAAGAAGCAGCGCATGGAGCGGAAGTGGTTGTGGAAAGCAAAGTACAACATCCGGAAGTAATAGCAAGTTAACCTAACTAAAAACTTAACCCACATTAAAACCAATCAAATTTATTGCTCTTATAATTGGCAGTAACAGTTTAGTTATTTGCCTAGCTTGTCGGTTGGCTCCTAAAGCGTTTATTTTTCCACTTCCTGTACAACAACAACATCAACTGGAGTTGTTAGCCAACTTAAAGTTGCCAGTATTGCTCACTTGCTCAATTTTGTATATGTATGTGCGCCCAACTTTATGCAAAACTTTTTCAACATCAACATCGGCAAAAAGTAATTCAAGGTAGTTAAAAGGGGAAGTCATAAAATTCTCTTAAAAGTTGTTGGACTGTGAGTGACCGAAAGTATGAATCCGATTTGCATTGAAACAAAAACATATAGTTTGAGAACTTTTTACACAAATACGTAGCTACACCATTCGGTTGTTTTAGGAGAGTTTGGCAAGTTTCAGGTGAGCTGAAGGGAAGAGTTGTGGAATTTCCAGTAATTAACTCTGAGTGCTGTGTAGCTACATTGCGTAGGGAAAATTGAAGAAAAACGAAAAAAACTTGAGGTATGAATTCCGATATAAATTCTGAATTAGAGAAGATTGTTCAAGATGTAAAAGAGCGTTTCTTTGAGGGTCGAAAACTTGATGTCACATAAACTATTATCAGAAAAAACTTTTTAACAAAAAAAAAAACCTACTTCAAAATCACTAGAAAGTAAAAAATAATTTTAAATTACTTTTACTATTTATTTCTTGGTCAAATTTGTATTTTTATAATAAATATATTAGTTTTTTTATGATAATAAAAGCTTCTAGTCAGCGCTAATCATTGACGTAAAATCATGATTTTTTTCGCCATCCCTACTCTATTTAAGACCTTTTTATTTGTAAATATCCTGCTTGGTGACGCTGTATTAATTTGTAATCTTAATTTTTCTTAAATTTTAATTGAAATGCTATATGTGTGTTGCAGCTGCACAAAAAAATCTGATTATATTAGCGCCGACTTCGAAGCTCTTATTATCATAAAAAAATTAATATATTTATTATAAAAATACAAATTTGACCAAGAAATAAATAGTAAAAGTAATTTAAAATTATTTTTTACTTTCTAATGATTTTGAAGTAGGTTTTTTTTTTTTGTTAAAAAGTTTTTATTTCTTTCTTTTTAGAGAAAATGATATATATTAAAAAAGTGTATAAATTAATTAAACACCAATTATTTATGCTCATAATATGGAAAATGCTTTTCTGTCGTTTCTTATTCTGGTCTTTGTCAGTATGTTTATCAGTACCTACTCTTGTATTTTTATCACTACCCCAATGTCGATATTGACTGAAATATAGTGTGTTTATAATATTGACACGCCTCTTTGTCGAGAATATCACACTCTTTGTCATAGTGTTTTCAATAGTTCTACCCATTCTAACAATGAATTTTACCACCCTTAAGTCAATATGATACAGTTTTTTACACACTGATACACCCCTTAGTCGAATAACGCCCAATTCTTAGGTAGTAATTTGTAATAATTGTGCATACGTCTGTACTTTTTCAGTTAGTAGTCTCAGTATTCGATTTAGTGTTTTCTAATATTGCCACACCCCTTTGTCGAATGACGCCCACTTTATTCACAATAACTTGTTATAAGTGTGCCTACCTCTATACTAAATATCAGTACTCTAGTGTCAATATTATTCGAGATACAGAGTTTTTCTAATATTGCCACACCTCTTTTACGACTAACGCCCACATAACTGAATGTTATTTTTTATAATTGCACCTACCCTTGCATTTTTGCTGTGAATTTTATTGACTCTAGTACTCTAGTGTCAATATTTACTGAGATACAGTGTTTTTCTTATAGTGACACGACCCTTTATCGAATACCGCCCACATTACTGGCAGTTATAAGTTATATTTGTACCTACCTTTGTACTAAATTTTATTATCGTAGTGTCAATAGTAATTGAGATACAGTGTTTTTTTATATTGCCACTCCCCTTCTCGAATAACGCCCATTTTTTTTTTACAAAAATTTGTAGTAATTTTTTCTACCGTTGTAATAAATTTCTGTACCCTAGTATCAATATTATTTCAGACACAGTAATTTACTTATATTGCCACACCCCTTTGTCGAATAACGCCCACTTTGTATAGTTATTTTCAATAATTGTGCCTACCTCTGTACTTAATTTCAGTAGTCTAGTGTCAATTTTCGTCGAGATACAAAGTTTTTACAATATTGCCTTACCCTTTTTTAGAAATACGCCCACTTAAGTGATCGTCATTTTTAATATTTGTGCTTGCCCTTGTAATTTAACTGTGAATTTTATTACCCTAGTGTCAATATTAACTGAAATACAGTGTTTTTCTTATAGAGACACGCCCCTTTTCGGAATACCGCCCCCTTTCATAGACGGGCACCTCCGCGTTGATAATCTCTATATCTTGACAAAAAATTACGGCAATCGAGCGAATACTTTAGGAGTAATCGATGTACATACATTCACAAAAAAAAAAAAAAAAAAAAAAAAAAAACAGAGAAACCAACCAACTTGAGAACCTCCTCCATTTTGAAGTCAGTTAAAAATACGAGATGATCTGCAATTTGTCAGCATCACAATGAAATGATAAGGACAATGACAAACTACAAACGATAAAAGACAAACGACAAACGACAAACGACAAACGGCAAACAACAAACAACAAACATCAAACGAAAAATGACAAAAGACAAACGACAAACAACAAACAACAAACGACAAACGACAAACGACAAACGACAAACGACAAACGACAAACGACAAACGACAAACCACAAACCACAAACGACAAACGACAAACGACAAACGACAAACGACAAACGACAAACGACAAACGACAAACGACAAACGACAAACGACAAACGACAAACGACAAACGACAAACGACAAACGACAAACGACAAACGACAAACGACAAACGACAAACGACAAAAGACAAATGACAAATAACAAAATGACAAATGACAAATGACAAATGACAAATGACAAATGACAAATGACAAATGACAAATGACAAATGACAAATGACAAATGACAAATGACAAATGACAAATGACAAATGACAAATGACAAATGACAAATGACAAATGACAAATGACAAATGACAAATGACAAATGACAAATGACAAATGACAAATGACAAATGACAAATGACAAATGACAAATGACAAATGACAAATGACAAATGACAAATGACAAATGACAAATGACAAATGACAAATGACAAATGACAAATGACAAATGACAAATGACAAATGACAAATGACAAATGACAAATGACAAATGACAAATGACAAATGACAAATGACAAATGACAAATGACAAATGACAAATGACAAATGACAAATGACAAATGACAAATGACAAATGACAAATGACAAATGACAAATGACAAATGACAAATGACAAATGACAAATGACAAATGACAAATGACAAATGACAAATGACAAATGACAAATGACAAATGACAAATGACAAATGACAAATGACAAATGACAAATGACAAATGACAAATGACAAATGACAAATGACAAATGACAAATGACAAATGACAAATGACAAATGACAAATGACAAATGACAAATGACAAATGACAAATGACAAATGACAAATGACAAATGACAAACGACAAACGACAAACGACAAATGACAAACGACAAACGACAAATGACAAACGACAAATGACAAATGACAAATGACAAATGACAAATGACAAATGACAAATGACAAATGACAAATGACAAATGACAAATGACAAATGACAAATGACAAATGACAAATGACAAATGACAAATGACAAATGACAAATGACAAATGACAAATGACAAATGACAAATGACAAATGACAAATGGCAAATGACAAACGAAAAACGCCAAACGACAATAACAATGACAACAATGACAATGAAAAACAAAAAACGACAAAGGACAAACGACCAACGCCGAACGACGAACGACAAAAGACAATGACAAAAGACAAACGACAAACGACAAACTTAACGACAAACAACAAACGGCAAACGACAAATGAAATTATGAAAAAATTAGTAAAAGAACAAAAGAAAATATGAAAATATGAAAATATGAAAATATGAAAATATGAAAATATGAAAATATGAAAATATGAAAATATGAAAATATGAAAATATGAAAATATGAAAATATGAAAATATGAAAATATGAAAATATGAAAATATGAAAATATGAAAATATGAAAATATGAAAATATATAAATATGAAAATATGAAAATATGAAAATATGAAAATATGATATTATGAAAATATGAAAATATGAAAATATAAAAAATATGAAAATATGAAAATATGAAAATATGAAAATATGAAAATATGAAAATATGAAAATATGAAAATATGAAAATATGAAAATATGAAAATATGAAAATATGAAAATATGAAAATATGAAAATATGAAAATATGAAAATATGAAAATATGAAAATATGAAAATATGAAAATATGAAAATATGAAAATATGAAAATATGAAAATATGAAAATATGAAAATATGAAAATATGAAAATATGAAAATATGAAAATATGAAAATATGAAAATATGAAAATATGAAAATATGAAAATATGAAAATATGAAAATATGAAAATATGAAAATATGAAAATATGAAAATATGAAAATATGAAAATATGAAAATATGAAAATATGAAAATATGAAAATATGAAAATATAAAAATATGAAAATATGAAAATATGAAAATATGAAAATATGAAAATATGAAAATATGAAAATATGAAAATATGAAAATATGAAAATATGAAAATATGAAAATATGAAAATATGAAAATATGAAAATATGAAAATATGAAAATATGAAAATATGAAAATATGAAAATATGAAAATATGAAAATATGAAAATATGAAAATATGAAAATATGAAAATATGAAAATATGAAAATATGAAAATATGAAAATATGAAAATATGAAAATATGAAAATATGAAAATATGAAAATATGAAAATATGAAAATATGAAAATATGAAAATATGAAAATATGAAAATATGAAAATATGAAAATATGAAAATATGAAAATATGAAAATATGAAAATATGAAAATATGAAAATATGAAAATATGAAAATATGAAAATATGAAAATATGAAAATATGAAAATATGAAAATATGAAATTATGAAAATATGAAAAATATGAAAATATGAAAAATATGAAAATATGAAAATATGAAAATATGAAAATATGAGAAAATGAAAATAAACATAAAATGAAAACTGAAAAAAAGAAAGAAATGAAAACATGAAAAAATGAAAAAGATTAGAAAATTAAAAATAAATGAAAATATGAAAAAATTTCAAAATTAAAAAATAAAAAAATTAAAAAAATAAAAAAATTAAAAAATTAAAAATGAAACAATGAAAAAATGACAAATGAAAGCGGTTCATATCATCAAACAAAATGTTCAATATCATATTTGTTTAAAATATGTATGAAATATGTACAATTTTTTTGTGAATTTAACAACAGCGTTTACGAAACGTTAATTGTTTGAAAAAACTTCAAGACTGAGTGTGGTAAGTTTTTTTTTTCAATTTATTTCCAAAGCGCCAAAAGATGTTGCAAACATGTGCAAAAATTTGAACGCTTCAGAAAACTTTTCGCTAGACATAATTATTAAAGTTCTTATTTGTAAATTAGACGTGATGAACAGCAAAAAGTGCAAAAAATTAGCAAAACTGCGGGTGCCCACAAGAGTAAAAAAAAAACCAGATAGAACAAAAAGCGAAAGTTCTGCTCAAGTTTTTAATTAGTTTGTTAAGTGGTTATTTATTTTTTGTTTTTAATTTTGCACAAATTTTTTGTTTAAGTTAAGTGGCGGCTTGAATTGAATCGTTTGAATGCTGTTAATGGCGGAAATTTAAGATGAAAAGAAAAAAAAAACAACAATTTTGCTTCTTTTGTGTTTAGACAGAGAGTCATTCAACTTGTTAGCTGTTCATACTATTACTGCTTACTGTCTGTCATTTACATACTTTTTTTACCCCATTCTTGGTTTTTGCTTTCCACTCGTTTCTCATTTCAATCTGTGACAATAGATGTTTCTTAGCAGGCACTAGGCAACATTGTGTCAAAAGCCTTTATTTTTAAATATGAAGTGAACAAAGCGGAGTGAGTAGAGTACAATAAAAAGCATCTTCTATTGTTATACTTTGAACAGGAAGTAGCATCACACATGCACACATGCATACACATAGAAGATATACAATAGGAGTAAAAAAAGCTACGCATACACTTTAATAGGTTTTCAATGGAGTCACTGAGACATTTTGTAAAACTATGTGAATCAGTTAAGGAAATGCTCATTAAGTTCTATTCAAAATCAGAGATACTTGAAGTAATGCTCTGGCAGTTTTGTCTTGTTTTTGTTGTTTTTGTTTTGGTGTGGTTAAAAAAAAAGAATTTTGGGTATGATTGCTTGTGAGTTTGTGTGATAAAAACTGGCAGTCAAGTTGATTTATAAGCATCCTCTTATATATCCTCTTATATATAAGTATACGAATTTGATGATGACATTATAACCTCCGGTTGAGAATAAAAGTTTGCTTTTCACAAAGTTTTCTTGTATATTATTTACAATTTATTCAATATTTTAAGTACCTATGTTAATAGTATGGCATTCACTCATTTAAATCTGAATAATGAACCTGGTATTCCATTAACAAATCAGATAAAGATCATTGTCATGTATGTTCTTCCCGAACAGTATTGCTCACTCGCTAAACCAAGCATGATTTTTGTAGTTTTGTGCTGATGTTTGGGAATACGCGATATGTTTGAATCAGTTCTTCTATAAATTGAGTAAAAATTGTTGAAGATCAACCTTATTTATAAAACACTGTTCACACATGTTCAAATGTAAATCAAGTTTCGTTTTAGTTTTCAGTACAATTGAAAAAGCTTAGTGAAAATTTTTATTTTTACTTCGAATTGAATTACCGAATAAAACGCACGTTTCTTACAACGTTTTGTAATTGGGCTTGTCTTTAATTTCAATTAATATTAAATCAATAGGTTATGGGCCCAGACCCAAACCACGAAGAAGGAATATAATCTTCAGAACAAGAAATTAAGCTCAAATATGATGACGTCTAACGTTGGAAGAATTCCACTGTTGAATGGAACCAATTACATGATGTGGAGGCCTCAAATGGCGTCGATATTGCATAAGACTAGACTGCTGTGTATGGTGGAGGGTCGCGAACCACGACCGGAAGTCGAGAGTGTGTCGTCAGAAGCGAATGCTGATGATTTACAAAAACAACGGTTGCAGAAGAAAGCACAGGAAGACCACGATGACAAGGACAAGGATGCACGAGCCAATCTGATTATTGCTTTGGAAGCCGACATCGTAAGGATGGTCAGAAACCTCGAGACATCAAATGAGGTATGGATTTATCTTCAGGAAACGTACGACAGGAAGTGCACAATTCGTAAGGCGGAAATGTATCGCAAATTGATAAGTATAAAAATGGACGAGACAAAGAGTATGTCGCAGTACGTAATTGAATTTGAAGTTATTGTTTCATATTTGCGAGAGATAGGAACAGATTTAGACGAAGACTTACTAACTGTAATATTACTAGATGGATTGCCAAATAGTTACAAAGAAGTAAAAGCTGCAGTTGAAACTGCTAACGAGTTTCCAAAGTTCAAGACATTGTGTTCAAGACTGCTGGTAATAGGAGATAAATCAGATAATCGAAAGGACAATGACAACGCTTTGAAGGTGAAGAAATTTTATAAGAAAAGGTACAGCACTGATGAAAATACTGAAAAGGTACAACACTGATGAAAATACTGAGAAGCGAAGCACATTAAGTAAACTCCTTTTTTCCATTTAATTGCTATAAATATGGTAGAAAGGGCCACATGACCAAGCACTGTAAGTTTGACAAGAACAGATAACAGTCAAACTGCGTGGAAAAATCTGCAGGCTTTATTGTAGACGCAGAGAATTGCTACATAGGTAATGATATAGATGCAGAGTGGAATGTGTGGTGCATGGATAGTGGTACCACATCACACATGTCCTTTTCAAAGGTACAGTTTGTGGATATAGACCGAAGCTACATTTGTAAAGTTAGGTTGGCGGATGAAAAAGAGTTGGATATCCGAGGTATTGGGACGGTTGAACTGGATATAGATGTGAACAACGTTAGAAAGTCCATCCAACTTTATAAAATCCTTGACGTTCCAGATTTGAAATGTAATTTAATATCGACAACAAAAGCGACCGACAATAATTGTCAGGTAGTAATGCTTAATAAAGTAGCTAGAATCTGAAAAAATGGAGTAGTTTTACTCGAGGCTCGAAAAGAACGTGGCTTATATTTTGTTAAATCCCACAAATCTCCTAAAAAAATATACAAGGAAGTATCAGAAAATATAGATAACGAAATTGAGTTATGGCATAAGCGCTAAGACCATTTAAATATAGCTGATTTGCACAAGTTAAATACTAAGAATATGGTTGTAGGTTTGCCCAAATTTCAAAGTAAAAAATTAGATTGCGTTACTTGTATACGGGGTAAATAAACTCGAGAGCCATTTCCTCATAAGAATGATAAAAGTTCGAATAGATTGTTGGATTTAGTGCATAATGATTTGTGTGGTCCGATGAGAGTAGAGTCCTTGAGGAAGAAGCTATTTGTAAAAAATTGGTTAAACTTTTAAATTTTGATAACATATTCGGATTCCGTGACCTATTTTATTTTTTACCTAGTTTTCGCATTACCACTGAATTCGTAAAAATAAAAAAAAATTAGGTGGTAGCCCTATGATAAGAAATAACATAATTTTTAAATTTGGACTACGAATACGTATTAAGCGACCTACTTTTTCCAAGTGATCGCATCAGCACCGAAATCCTAAAAATAAAAAATTCAAGTGGCAACTTTTTGTTGAAAAAAAGTGCATAATTTTGAAAGTCTGACAACAGATTTGGATTTGCGGACGCATTTTTACTAATTTTTTCATTCCAGCATAGAATTTGTAAATATGAAAAAATTTGGTGGCAACCCTATGATAAAAATATAGCATAATTTTGATATTTTGTCAACGGACTCGAATTCAGCGAACCAGTTCTACTAATTGATCATCTCAGCATCGATTTCCTACAAATAAAAATTTCAAGTGGCAACCCTTTACTTAAAAAAATTACAACTTTTTGAAATTCTGACAACGCATTTAGATACAGCGGCTGATTTTTACCTAGAGTACGTCCTAGCACTGAATTCGTTAAAGTAAAACAAACTTTTAGGGGTACTCCGACGATACTAAATTACATGGAGGATTTTTAGCTAACAACCCTTTTACAAAAATTTACATAATTTTGAAATTATGACAAGGCATTCGGGTTGAGTGACCTATTTTTGCCTAATAATCACCCCAGCACCGTATTCGTAACAAAAAAAAAAATTATTAAGGTGGCAACCCTATAATAAAAAATTATATAATTCTGAAATTAGGACAACGGATTCAGAATTCAGCAACATATTTTTACCCAGTGTTCGCCCCAGCACCGAATTCGTTAAAGAAAAAAAAAAATGTAGGTGGAAGTTCTACGGTAAAAAATTAAATAATTTTTACATTCTGACAACGGATTCGTAGTTCAACAACCTATTTTCTGATGTGTTTGCCCCAATACTGAATTCCTAAAAAGAAAAAAAAAAATAGATGGCATCCCTATGGTTTTAAATTACAAAATATAGAAGTTCTGACAACGGGTTCGGATTCCGCGACCTATTTTTATCTATTATTCGTTCCAAAATCGAATTTCTCAATTTAAAGAACATTTAGATAGCGACCGATTGATACAAAATCACATAATTTTTAAATTATGGCAAGTGGTGGTTCCCCTCTGCAACCTTATGACAAAAAATGATATATTTTTGAAATTCTGACAGCAAAATTCTGGATTCAGCTACCCATTTTTATTTAAAAAATTTCAAGTCGCAACCCTTTGCTAAAAAATTAAATCTTTTCTTCAGATTCGCATTCAGATTCTGCAGCCTTTTTTACTTAGTGTGCGGCCTAGCACCGAATTCATAAAAGTAAAACAAAAATTAAGGTGGCAACTCCATGATAAAAAAATTACATAAAGTATTTTTACCTAGCAACCCTGTTATGAAAATAGACACAATCTTAATTTTGAAATGCAGCGACCTTTTTTTTTAGCCATTATTCAGTGTCTCAGGACCGAGTTTGTAGTAGTAAAAAAATTAAGGCGTTTGATAAAAAAATTAAATAATTTTGAAATTTCAACAACATGTGAATTAGATTCAATTACCCATTTGTGCCAAGTATTCTCTCCTGTACCGAATTCATTAAAAGAAAAAAATTAGATGACAGCTCTATGGTTGAAAATTACATAATTTTAAAGTTCTGAGAACGAGTTCGAATTTAGCGACCTATTTTTTCTAGCGTTCGACCCAAAACCGAATTCGTAAATATATAAAAAAACTAAGGTGGCAACCCTTTGAAAAAATGGCTTAATTTTCATTCACCGCGAGTCACTGTTTGGCGTGGTTTATGGATCGGACGCATCATCGATCTTTTTTTTCCAAAGATGAGTACGGAAACACCGAAAATGTCAACTCTTAGCAATACCAAACTATGTTGGAGCACTATTTTGTGCCGGAGGTTGAAACTCAGGGTCTGTACGACATGTGCTTTCAACAAAATGGCGCAACATCACACAAAACTCACCTCAATTTGAACTTTTTGCATTGCAAATTCTCGAATCGTGTAATTTCTCGTTACGGTGGTGTGAATTGGCTTCCCAGTTCATGTGATTTGACGTCGTTAGACTTTTTTCAGTGGAGAGGGGGGGGGGGGGTTTAAAGTATAAAGTCTATGTGAATGATCCGTAGACGATTCCAGACTTGAAAAGCAATTTTGCATCGGTGACTCCGGCCATTCCGGAGACCGTACTGCAATATGTCTTCGAAAATATTACCGAAAAAGTGAGATATCTACGGAATAGTCGCGGTGAACATATCCCCGAAATAATTTATCACACATATTCCTATTGTATGACCTTTCGAACGAAATACAATATTTGCAAAAATTCCGAACCGTTTGCGTTTTATTTAAAATCAAAGTAACACACGTCTTAATGGAACACCTTTTATTTCTTCATTTACCCAGTCATCATGGCTCGGAAATTTTAAATCAGAACGTTCATTTAAAAAAGCTGTCACTACCATACGGACAAAGCAGGGTCAATTGCCCTTAAGTGACCGGTCCTGTGACAGTTCTTATATAACCTATCACAGGACAGGTTCGATATTACTCAGAACGGGACCAATAGTTTTTAAATGTGTTTTTCTTTATTTATCTTATCGTTACAAATAGCTCAGTGGAAGTGCGCTAGACTGTCACGCGGTGAAAGTGGGTTCGTACCCTGGCTGTGTTTAATAATACAATTTAATAATTTAAATTCTAATTCTATTTCATTAACTGCTTAATAAAAAATAACCTTCAAAATGAATTTGCTTAACATTTTGAAAATTTAATTTTTTATTTAAAAACCAAAAAAAAAAATAAAAAAAAAATCGTGTGATTTTGCCGGGGATTGAACCCAGGTCAGTCGAGTACTAAGCAAGAACGCTAGCAAGCTCGGCTAAACATGAATTTCCAAAAAGTTGATTCAATTTCATTAACAACTTGCGTATAAGTGTACCGTGTTCTATAAATAGACCGGCTACTGATTAGGTCCGAAGGTATCTATGAGGTGTCAATTGACACCTGCCGATATATTTTTGAACCGGTTCTAGAATGGGTCCAAAGGTATCTAGCCGGTGTCAATTTATACCTGTCAATGACAACGCCATGTAAAAGGGACTGGTTGGTTACATATGTTGGTGGTAGAATTGGGACCGGTCACTATCACTTTGGAACCTATCACGTGATAGGTTCTGAACCGATTCTTTTGTCCGTAGGGTAGAATCAAACGTAACTTCCCAGAAGTCCATCGCAAAAGGTTGCAACTGCTAACCAACTTGCAAACGAAAGAAACGGTAACAATCATACACTTTCTGTGTGAATGCCCAAATCTACAGAATCGTCAACTCCGATATAAAGACAGAGAGACAGATTTTTCGAAGATTTAGAGCAGCTCGTGAACACACCACTGTAATATGAAGGTTCACAAAAAGCACTGTTCGGTGAACAGAAATAAAACGGAACATGGTTTATTGGGTACTACAACATAAATGGGTTAAAAATAACAAAAAAGGGATTGGTAATGGACAAAGTTCTTCAAGGATTGAATCGCTTAAAATAGTCTCTAGTCGCAAAAGTTGAAACAGAAGTTGCGTGATCATCCACACAATAGATTCACAGTGGACGTACTTCAAGCGGCAAGCATAAAGAGGTAAGGTTTGAGGCTTGTGCTAGGAAATTGTACGGAAAGTGAACAGGCGCGCCGTCAGGTTGCAAGCGTAGGGACAAGTCACTAGAAGCGTGCCGTCAGGTCGCCCGGGGCAGGAATAACTAGCAGTGTGCCGTAAGGTCGCTTAGTGACATAATAGATTAGGAGCGCGCCGTCAGGTCGCTTAGCAAGAATTTTAAGTTAGGTTTTGTTTTAGAAGCGTGCCGTCAGGTCGCTTAGCAGAGGTAACAGAAGTCAGGAGTGTGCCGTCAGGTCGCACGGGTGGTTAAGACAAATAGGAGGGAGCCGTCAGGTCGCTTAGTGTCATAATAGATTAGGAGCGCGCCGTCAGGTCGCTTAGCAAAAATTTTAAGTAAGGTTTTGTTTTAGAAGCGTGCCGTCAGGTCGCTTAGCAGAGGGAACAGAAGTCAGAAGCGTGCCGTCAAGTCGCACGGGTGGTTAAGACAAATAGGAGTGAGCCGTCTGGTCGCTTAGCAAGAATTTTAAGCTAGGCCATGTTTTAGAAGCGTGCCGTCAGGTCGCTTAGTGACATAATAGATTAGGAGCGCGCCGTCAGGTCGCTTAGCAAGAATTTGAAGTTAGGTTTTGTTTTAGAAGCGTATCGTCAGGTCGCTAAGCAGATAGAACAGAAGTCAGAAGCGTGCCCTCAAGTCGCACGGGTGGTTAAGACAAGTAGGAGCGCGCCGTCAGGTCGCTTAGCAAGAATTTGTTTTTTATTCGCCTGGGGCAGGAATAACTAGGAAAGTGCCGTCAGGTTGCTTAGCATAGGGAAACATAAAGACAGGATTTAAGATATTAGTATCACGCTAGGTTTGATACCTGCCAAGCCAATATAGCCAAGCCTCACTCAGATAGAAGACCTACAGACCACCATACTGCTCATCATACCACCTTACATAATAGTTTTAATATTTGCAGGAACAAAGAATTAAAAAATCTAAAATAAAGGTTACTTTGAATTGTTCAACCAACAAATTTTGGAATTGGAGATCCTGGGGAAAAGCTGAGCATTACCTCAGCCTGAAAGATCGGTAGCTTCGTTACAGTATGTTACATTATTATTTATATTGTTAAGCCCGTTACTTTTTGGTGTCACGTCCGTTGCCTTTAAAAATCGATGAAAGGAAATCGATGAAAGGAACACAATTCTTATTTTAAATACTGCTCGTATCCTTGGGAAGTTTTTGTTTTGCATGTTTCTTTCAAAATTTTATACAATTGGCAGTGACTTGAAAAAATATAAAAACTGCTGAAATTTCTAACGTCACACTTGGTACCTCCTCATCAAGTTATAAAATGGTTATAAAATGACATTTTTAGGAATTTAGCGACACTCGAAGATTCAAAAATATGCGAAACTATTGCCGAAGGGTCTTCAAATTTTTCAATTTATACTAATAATCTTATATATTAATACGTGAACATTAAAGTTCGTCGTACGCTTTTTTGATATTAATTAAAACTCAAAATTAATGAAACTTATATCATTCGAAAGGTTATGTTGCCCAGATGTGCAAAATGTATATATAAATGATATATCTGATAGAGGGGGTTCCCAACCTTCTAAGAGAGAAATTAAAATTTTGAGAAAAAATCCGCTCTTTGATTTATATGAAATTTGGTTGAGGAAGAGTCTTTGAGTTGGTCGAATTTTAATTTTTTTTAAAAGTAACAATTTTTTAAAAAATATAGTTTTATTCATTCGTCAATTGTAAAATTTGTAAAAAAATGTGTTTTGAATTCAAACATTTGACTTTCCATGTGAATATCTTGGTCGGATTTTAACGGTTTTTCAATTTTGCTCATTTTTTCTAAAAGTTTGTTAAATTTTATTTCAAATGTTATAAAAATTACAAGCAAAGTTCTAACCAAAAGTATTTTTAATGAATTTTCTTAATATTGTCGTTAGTTATTTAGCGTGTGTTTCAACCAAATGCCAAGAGCGAGAAAAAAACTGTCTCAAATTGAATGTTCTAAATTGGAAAGCCAATATCTCCGCCATCTGTGAATATATTTTATTTATTTCTTTTTTGTATTTAAGTCTTATCAGTTGACTTAAAAAACTTCTAAAAATATAACCGTTTTTTGTTTGTTTATATTTAAATTATTCCTTTTAAAAAAAGACCATAAAATTTGATTTATTCTTAAAATATGGGGTAAAAATGATTTTTGTTGTAAAAAAACAAAAACTTAAAATTGCATTTTTGATTTTCTTTCAAAGTTTATACCGAATTTTAGGTGAATTCATTTTGTCTTGACACTAAATTAATAAACTGTCCGTGCCATCAAAAATTCAAGGCTACCCCCTATGATTTTTTTGACAAAATTAAATTTTTTTAAAATGTTGTTTTTCTGTTTTTGAAAGAAATAATTAAATAAAAAAATAATTTTTCTGAAGAAAACAGCTTAATATCTCCAATCAATTAAGAGTTATAGTCTCGAACTTATTTTAATCAGCTCGCATATAATTATAAATAGGCAATTAACAAATTGGTCGAATTTCGACCCCAGGCAATACTAGTTCTTCTAAATCTGTCACACCCGTTACTATGGAAATGCCCAAGAACAATTCCCTGTTTTTGTACTTCTCTTTAAAAGTGTCTACTTCTAGTGTAGTGTGGGATCAACAGTCAATAAATTAGAAAAAAATTTAAAGCCCAATGTTATGCCATCTTCTACATTACTAAGATACTTCTTCGAAAATACTTTTTAAACAAATTTGCAAAAGAAAAACTTCAATATTTCAGAGAACATAAAATATACGCTTGAAAGCATAACTCAATGGGATGGTAAGACTGTCTTGCTAGGCGATGAAGATTGCTACAATCTGAAAAACCTATTCTTATTCTTAGCATATTTTTTTTGTACTACGTACTAGCTTGCTTGTAGCGGTTATACTTGTATCTGCTGCTGCTGTTGTTGCTTAAGTTGCCGGTGCTGTTGCTGTTGCTGTTATTATTGTTGCTGTTGCTGTTGTTGGCATAACTGCATAAGGATGCTCATCATCAATGCATAATGTATGCAGAGGAACACACTTCTGTAGCAGCAACAGCAGCAGCATGTGTGGATACGCATAAATAAACCACTCGAGGCAGCAAAAATCGGTCTTGCCTGCATTTCTTGCTCTTGTTTTGTTTTTTTTTTTTGTTATATATATAAAATATACAAAATGTCCTTCAACTGAGTTATTGCCAAGTTCTTGAATATAGAATAGTTTTTGCAATTTTAATGTAAAAAGTTTAAATTTTTTTTCCACGAAGCTGTTTTATGTGCAAAACAAAATATATGCAACAAAATCAATCTTGTAGCAGAGCAAAGACTAGAATATAACTTCAAACAGAGCAACAAAAGGAAACTATTAAGTTTTTTTTATTAAGAGTACAACTGCATGCTCAGTTCATTTATTTGATAAGAAGAACTAAACCATAAAGGACCTCTTTAAAAAGCCACTAAGGTGTAGTTTAAGCTGCCACAAGTTAAGCTAACTAGCTACCAGTAGTTGCATTTTGGTAAAATTATATGTTGTGGATGCAATGGCAACAAAAACAGAAACAGCAACAACAACATCAAAACCTGCAAAAATAACTATAGAAATGAGAGGCAAAAACAAAAACACTAACATTTATGGCAAAATTGCTTGTTTCATTTGCATTTACTAGCAACATTTTAGAATAGAAACAAAAAACAAAAAAAAAAATAAAAAAAAAACAATAAAAGCAAAACAAAAACAATGACAAAAATAACAAAACATTTAAATAAATATGTAAATAAATTCATGTGTATAGCTACTTCACTAGACAAGCTTCTACACAGCACTCATGCACACACAAAATGCACCCACACAGCTATGCTCGACTTATGCAAGCATTCTACAAAAATGCAAAAATCACAGGCAAAATTATTGTCCCACAGCTGGTAAAGTAGTGTTAAAAAGTTGTAAGCATACTTTGTTTAAAAGAGTTGTTGTAATTACAAAAATAACAACAAAGCCAATAAAAACAAAAATTATAATGACTATACCTGAGAGAAATGAAATTGATAAAAAAAAAAACCATAAATTGCAATATTTATACTCATTACTGTAGTAGGTACCGTTTTTTAACCGATTTTTATAAACTTTGCGGATTAAAAATGAAAGTATAAATTTAAACTTTTCAAATTTTTAAGAAATTTAAAGACTGACAACAGTTAGAGTGCATTCTTTATAGTTCAAAATCATTACTATTATTATTAAAAATTCAACTAGCTGGTATCCGCTGCTGACGTAAAAGCTATTATTGTGGAAATGTAAATTTTAATTTATTGTTATCATGTTTAACCCTTGTCGGCCCAAACTTTGCTTTTTGGGAAAAAATTGACTTGAATCATGAATTTTAGAATCTGATAGCAGAGTGATGCTTTTTGGCTCCATTTTTTTTGGCGGATTTAAATAAAGTACATATATCTTCAGTGAAAAATTCTTTATTCACTTTGGCCTTCAAATGACCTTAATACAGACAAACTGACTTCAGATTCGGAATTTGGTAACTTGCTCTGTAATAGAATTTGAATCTGAATCCAAAATTTTTCGAATTCATGTAAATGATAGCCTGTAATCCGACTTTCGCATTAAATTTTTTGACCTTCGCATTTTATTTTATCCCTTTTCGTATATTGAATTGTCGGTACTTGGCAACTCGAATGAGAATGTCAAAATCGTTTGATTATTGGAAAATTTATTCTAAGGAAATTAAAATGTAAGTATTTATTTATGTTAATTAATTTAGTTCTTTAGTTCTCAGATTCTCAGAAACCCCACCAATTTAATATCCTCGTTGACTTTTTTGATGAACATTTTGATCTTTCAAAGGGTCATTTGAAAAGAGCGACAGCCAAATAATCAATTTATGAAAGAGTCTTAACACCGATCCCAATGCTGTTGTTGATTGGAAGACGGTTATAATATATCTTTACATTTCAATAAATTACATTTTATTCCGTACTCTTAAAATCATAGGTTTGGACAGACTACAAAAACTCCGGTAAAAGCTATGGAAAAATAAAACATCTTTGTTAGGCACTGGTGGTGGCCCTTCTAGATACTGTCGACTGAGTGCATTGTATGAGTAGGTCGTGGAATTGCTCTCCATGAAAGAATCTACTGAGGGTATGTATGTTGGTTTGTTTGGAGCAGAAGAAAGGACTTGATTCCACTTTTATTCTGAAGCAGAGCAGAGATGTAGCTCCCAGTGGAATACTGTCAGAATTGTTGCTGATACTTGCAAAATTGCAGAACCAGGACACATCAGGTCCATAATTAACAGTTCAACTCCTGAAAACCTTATGCCTCAAAGAAGCACTTCACAGCAATTCCCGTTCTATTCCCCATGCAAGAGCGAAGGAGAACCTTCCTCGCACACAGGTGGAAAATCAAATAAGACCTCCGTAACAGCATCTCTTAACATTCGAAGAGAGATTTGGAATTTAAAAAAAGAACAATTTAAATTCTCGAAGGAGAAATTTGAATTTAAAAAGAAAATCAGCCAAGAGAAACTAAAATGAAAAGCATTGAAACTTGAAACTAAAAAGCAAATGCTAGATTTGCAATTATGTAAAACAAGATCCGTAAAATTATTTGATAAAATATCCTAAGGCTAGTAACTCACTGCGTCTACACACTTGTTGAAATGAACGTGGGCTCATAATATTTTCAGACGAAAATAAAACTTATTTTTCTGGCGTTTGTAACTTCACTTCTATTGCAATCGTGTAGAAAACTGGTTTGAAATTATTTTGTCGCAGTGAGTTACTAGCCTTAGTCATATAATAGTACGAAATAAAATAATTATATCTCTAATTAAGAGGCTAAGATTTCAAAATGGCCATTTCTTTACTTACTTACTTACTTTTGAATGAACTTATGGTTTCATTCCATAAATATTAATAAATGTTCTTACTTTAACGTTTTTCATTTTGTGATATACTGGCAATACCTTGCGTTGAATGCACGTTGTTATACCTAAGACAAACACTAACCTTGGCAGCACTGCTCAAGAGACCAAACTGAGAGCAACTCCCCACACAACATGGCAGCCGTGCTGTGTTGAGAGTTACGCTCACAGCAAAAGCTTCAGCATTGGTTTTCTGCTGTTTGTACAGCAATAGCATGGATTACAAACATGAATTCTTATATAAATATAAAAAAAAGTTTTGTAAAAAACGTAGTACCCAATAGTAATTTTGCTTATCATAGCAATTGAATAGTGAACAAATTTTAAAAATCGGTTCAGCGGTTATTGAGAACACTTGTCACCAAATACGCCGTTATTCTCCTTTTATATAATAGCATAGAAGTATAGATAAATTCTTTGAAATTTCTTTGTTTTGTGCCAAGAAATTATTATTTTATGGCTTGTATCAATAGCATTGCAATTGATTTCTTTCAAAGAAATTTCTATGGCTTTTTCCTGTATTAAAAAGAGTATCTCCATTTATACAGCGTGCAAATGTAATGAGGAGCACTGCATGCATTCAGAATTTTTTCAACCTTTTGTGTGGAACAATGTAGCTCCCTGGCAGCAAGAAGGCATCGAAATCGTCGCGAAGTATTCTCTTGTTAATACGTTCCTGGTGGTCAGTGTCATCGAACCAAATTGCTACTGAATCCATATTTAAAAAAAGTACAATGAAATATTAAATATTTCTTTTGATATAAATTTATTCTTTGACATTTTCTTTTACATATTTGACATTTACAAACGCAGTGTTGTATACTTTAAAAAAAAAAACAATTTGTGCATGGATGATTGCCAACACTAACACTCTTGCGAATTGTATGCAGAGTACGATTTAGTTTTCGTATCGCACTTGCTTTTCGAATCGCATCACTATTCGAATCGAGCTATAGAGTGAGGCCCCTGTTTTTGTTTTGCATTTTAACCGTGTAATGACCTTTAAACATGCAATTTAATCTCTAATTCAGAATCAGCGACCCAAAAAACCAATATATCAGGAACATAGTACTTATGTTTTTTTTTCTTATTTGGACCATGAAATTACCTTTCTGCAGACACATTGAGCTCGGATTCGTAATCAGCGACTCAAAGGAACTTATATATCAGTATGTTAGACATCGTATCTCAGTTTTTTTTTCATTTTGACCTTTGAATGACCTTTATACAGACAATTTGACCTCGGTTTCGTAATCAGTGACCCAAAAAACCTATATATCAGGGAGTTGGTTATCGTACCGATGCTTTTTTATTTCGACTCTGGAATTACCTTGAAATGTCCTTTCTATTGAGCTCGAATTTGGAATCAGCTCAATAGAAAGGACATTTCAAGCTCAAACCAAAAAAAAAAACTATATAGGTACCTCCTTTTTTATAAAAATAAATACCAAAAATGCATAAAATTAAAAAAACTCGCGTGTAGCAACGTACACGTGGCACAAGTGAAACTTCTTTAACAGTAAGAAATAACAGAGATTTTAGTGTGAAATAGAGAGAGAAAGTATCTGAAAAGAAATTCAATCAATACTTACGAAATGGAATAATAATCTGTTGATTTAATATTTGCATCCAGAGACCGTACCGGCTATGGTTTTTGTCGAAAATGTAGCATATTAACTTTTATCTCTTAATTTTTATTTTTTCCGACAAAAATAAAAGTTATTTTATGCCTTATAGGTTTTTTGGGCATAACAGTTACTTTTGACTTTTATTTTACCGGTCAAAAATAACAGTTATTTTCTGCCGTTTATTTTTTCGGTCAAAAATATCATATATTGAATATAAATTTGTTCATGTCATTTTACCGACTAAAAAAATTTTGATACCATTATTTTCATCTCATCGGTGAGACATTTTACGCATGGTGTCAACAGTTCAATCTGTCAAGCGGCCTTTAAAAAAACACAAATTGCTTGATGTTTTTGACAGAAAAAAAAATTAACCTTTAACCTTCAAAAGTAACCTTTATTTTTCCTCGAAAAAATACAAGGCAAAAAATAACACTTTAATTTTAACTTTTAAAGAATCAGTCTAAAATTTACCAGTCAAGGTACTCAATATTCGTGAGACTGAGGACATTTGTAACATAATGGTATATTTGAATAAGTCTTTCAACAATTTTTTTCATTTGAAAAATGTAAAATAACATTTATTTTTGGTCTTTGTGTTAGTTCAGTTGGTGTTTAGTTGCTTTCGAATGTCTTCTCAACATTGTCACTTTTTTAATGCTTGATTGCATTTGCATAGTACTCGTTGAAGAGCCTCCGAAAGCAGAGGCAAATCTTGTCGATTATTACCTCCTGCTTCCTGATCATAATAATTGCTATGTTGAGTGAGAGCCTTGTAAGGCAGCGAACGTTGATTATTGAGTGTATCAACTTGGTTGGCTATAAAATTTTGTTGAGATGATGGCTGAGTTCCAAAATACATTTTTACAAAGCATCAGTGTGTTTTTCTGAGGATTGGTTCTTTGTAGATTCACCAAAATACACTGATGCTTCGTAAAACTGCATTTTTTAACTCAGCCGATGTTGCAATCACCTTACCTTCATCATTAGTTGCAGACCCAGCTGTGGCTGTATTCTTAAGAGCTCTAATTCGCTCTTTATATTCCCGAATGCGTTCTGCTCCTGTTTTAGCTATTTTTCTTAGCTTTGAGACGTTTTTTGGCTGCCAAAAGCTATTCTTGGCAGTCTTAAATATTGCACTTTTAACACTGTTTACTTTTATTATTATATTGAATTAATTGTTTTTTGCATGTTGTCAATCATCTGTCAAGTTTTTGATCACATCCGACGAACCAAATTAAGCTTTAAGCTCATTATGCTGCGAATAGGCAGTCAAATTTTTCCCGCTGGATGTTTCTCTGTGTCTAAATATTTTCGTTTGAAGCTTAAAGAAATAAATTTTCCGTGCATACTTTTCGGATGAAAATTAATGTTACGGACAGAATGTTACGCGTTCAGTTTTAATTACATTTTGTTTACCTGTTAATCATGTGCCTACGTGGCGTAAAGGCATATATTCCGACTCTTGAGTAACGATGGTCAGGGTTCAATTCTCGCTAGCGGCTATCATTTTTTGAAAATTTTCATAAGAATTGAAAACGTTAGCCTAGCGTCACGAATAAGAGACCTGGAAATTTCACTCGCAGCCAAAGAAGTTTCACTTCAAAAAGACATGTATGCAATTGAACTAATGCAGGCGAGATCAAGTCTAGGTCTGAAGTCCATTCGCGAGGTTATATGTCATACCGTTGGGCGCTAGTATACGAAGGTTAAAGAGAATTTTTAAAGCAAATCTATGCAAATAGTGTTTATATTTTAAAAATGTTTGAAAGTACTTTTAAAATAGTGATTGCTCAGCTGAAAGATACAACACACAAAAAACATAAATAATAGTAAAACCAAAAATACAAAAAATAAAAAATAAAACACTTTTAGCAACATCAACGAAATAAGCCGCAAGAATCCACTCGAAATACAACTCAAAACAAAACAGAGCAAATCCTGATGCCACAGCACAAGTGAATCCTTTCTTTCGGTTTTGTCGTTCTGGCGACAAAAGCAAAAAATAATAATAATACAGCTAGTATAACAACAAAATTATTTGAGTCTTTAGATTTTTGCATAAGCAGCAAAGAAAGGATGCAGTTTTATTTTAATTTTTTCTTTTTTTTTTTTCGTATTTGCTAGTGGCCTTTGTTGTCGTAGGAGTTGAAGTGGTGCTTTTTTGGATTGTTTGTATTGTATTGTTGTTGTTGTCTGAAATCTCTTTTTACTGCAGTAATGCAAAAAAATTTTCAACATACATGAATGTGAAAGGACATGCATTTATATGCTAAGAGTTGATTTTATACCTTAATCCAAGGCAAAATCCACAAGAGGCGGTTTTCAAATAATAGAGTTGTGATGTCATTTGACCAGGTAGTTGCCGTTTTTTGTCATTGCAGTTTATAGTTATTTTGTCTCGTAAGGTTTTCTTATGACTCAAGAATGTAGGTTCAGAAACGGAAATTAACTAAAGCCTTTAAAAGAGTGGTTGTCTGTATCTATACAAGATGGTTGGGATTTGTAGTGTAGGCTGAAAGGACTCTATAAAAGTTTTATCAAATAATTGTAGTAACAAGCCAATTGCAAATTCTACAATTGCAAGAACAAGCTTATAACAATCTTGCTTGGGTAATATTATCACAAGGGTGCCGTTTTGATTTTTCTACAATTATTGTGATATCCTTTTTAAATAGATTCTCAAGCTTTTTTCAAGCTTAAGGCTTATGTTGCTAAGCTTGTTATAATATTATTCTCAAGCATTTTGGTTGGTTGGGATGCTTTACCTCTATGAGTCCCAACTCGAAAAGACAATTCAATTGCGTCATGGCGTAGTCAAAATAGGTAATTAAATGTCACCCAGATGTCCTAGGTACGAATCCCGGCCGGGTCTTGGTCCTATGCTGTTAACTTTTTTTCTCATTTCAATTAAACTAAAATAAAAATGCATACATTTTTATGACTTAACGCGAGTTCGGATGAGGGAAAGGTCATAGCTGTTGTAAGCAAGCGGCAAAAACTTAAAGCTCTTCAGGTCTCTTCAGGAAAACCGCAGCCCACAACCGAGGCGAAGAACAAAGCAAGTGACTTGGCCAAAAGACACCTAATCGTGGCACTCATTGACCAAAGCGATCCCCAAGGGAAAATGTATCTCGAGCTTCTCGAGGCGATTTTGCGAGGATGGAGAACCAGCCTGATGCTCACATGCCAACCTTTGATGCCACTGGATGGCTCAACGGGATTAAAATCCGAAAATGCAATGACGACCCGACGCTGTCATGGGTTAATAGCTCGTATTATTCAAGGAATACCGGCCGATATGCTCGAAAGAAATGTCAAAAATTGAACACAGAATGAAGGAACTAATTTTTAAACATTGAGTTGTAGGAACCGAACTGTTATTTCATACAAAGATTTTCATTTATAAACTAAATTTTATGTATTTTATTTAGAAAACAATGTAGGAAGCTGTTATTGGATCACCCTTTATAAGTGCTGAAAAAGGTTAAATTAGTTTTTACTCCGGGTAAGAACTTGCAAACTGGTGCCTGGTGCAAACCTATAAGTCTTCTATCGTTCTTGCTGAAGACCTTGGAAAAATGATAGTCGTAAATATTGGCTGTAGCATTGATTCAGTTCTACTGTCGGCTTTGCAGCACGCTTACTCAAATTTAAGTCAGAAGACACGGCGGGGTTGCAAGACCACTTGGACAGACACTGGAGCGGCTGAGCATCCACACAGCCTTCGATATAAAATACTCGTTACAAAGTTATATAGAAAAATCTTTTAATCGTCAAGAATATACTATGGTGGCATTCTTGAATATCGATGATGCCTTTAAGCATGTCCTCCTAGAGGCTTAAGGCGGTTGAAGCACTGTATGCAGTGATGCAGTGATCAACAACATGCTGAGCATAACATTTATTAGTGCAGCTCTAGAGGACTTAAAGACTAGATGGTTCGTTAGAAGAAGCATCCCTCAGGAATGTGGTACATCTAGTTTTCTATAGAATTTAGTGGTGAATGAAGTGCTAAAGATTATACGGGGAAGGCAAGGTAATTGTTTATGCGGAAGTCATTGCTATTGCTGCACAAGATAAGTATCCTTATATTCTCTCGGAGCTCATCAGGCCAGCACTGTCTGAACTTAAAAATTAACCCACTGAATTAACCCACCCATTGAATTAACCCACCAATACCGGAGGTCAATCCTCAAAAATCGAGGTAGTGCTCTTCAAAAGGAAACATAAGATTCCGCCCAAAACTTATCCGCGTCTAAGTGACACACAGCTATCCTTCATGGACTCTAAATTTCTAAGGAGCTAAATTTCTAGGAGTTATTTTGATCAAAAAGTAAAGCTAGAAACCCATTTTTTTTGGGAGTACTAAAAAAGTCATCGTCTCTCTATCATCGTCTACAAAAAAGCAATAGGTATAACCTGGGGCTTAACTGCAGCAATTGCACGTTGGCTATAGTAAGGTCTATATTACTGTATGGCGTGTGTGTGTGGTGGCCAGCAGTGAATACACAGTCAAATTGCAAGATAAATACTTGGGAAAGCACAAAGAAATCTTATCGTGTGCATTAGTGGGACACTGAGGTTCAATGGGGCAATTCTTCACTTAATACCCCTAATATTCTGGCAAAAATGTGGTGCAGGAAACGACCATCCGTCTTAGAGCTACCTCGCAGTAGCTTTATACTCGAACGGGTCACTTTGCTATTCTCGTTGCCCAGGAATCAATTCCTTTCAATAGCCCTTTTTTGAGTTAGGCTTTCATTTCATGATCCTAACCAGAGAGAAATGAAAAAGATTAATGCTGCTTAACTGCTTAATTGGCGCTCATAGTTTTACTGAAGGCTCAAAACTCGACACACAAAGTCGGGGGAGGCGTCTTTTCTACGAATCTAAATATAAGAACCTCTTTTAAACTGAAATAGTGGCTATTTTTAAAGCTTCAGAATGGCTGATGTTGAGACATTGAGGTATTCAAGATATATTTCGGCTGCTATTAAATCACTTGAAGGAGTGCTCCTGACATCAACCACAAGCCCTCAAATGTCGCTCGTCTCTGAAAGAGATGTCTTAGAAGTAGGGACTGTAGTTAAGCTGATGAGCTCGATAAGGAGGCATGGTAAAAGCGCTCATGCTGGATATGTACACTAGAGTGTCCAAAATGAAATTTTTTTCGAATTTTATAAAGTTTTTTTGCAAGCTTATGAATTAAAGAATTTTTGGGATTTTTCGGAAAAGATTTAGAGATCGCGTTAGTCGAATTTTTATTAAAAATCAGGTTTTTTGGAGAATTTTGCAAATTTTAAGCATAAGTTGACTTATAACAGATATTTAATTAGTCTTTGAATAATTTTTTTGAAAAGCAAATGCCCGAACTTTACTTTAATATACACGGAGATAAATTTGAGCTGAAAACAATCCCAAACCAATTAATTTTAGCAGTGATTCTGAGCTTGTGATGACCGTGGCATGCAGGTTAAGTGTGTGGCTTAGCATGTTTGGAGCCCGAGTTCGATCCCCAGCCGCGGCGAAAAGTTTTTTTCAATAAAAAATTTTTCTGATCGGTCACCACCTCTCTGCAGACAATGGTAAACCTCAGAGAGTAAACAATGCCATGTAAAGCTTCTTGAGAACATGAACCTTAGCCGTTCGGAGTCGGCATAAAACATGTAGGTCCAGTTCTCGGTCAATTGTGTGCAAACATTTAATAACACACACAACACAATTGATCATAAGAAGCTCGGTCAAAGTTCTTTCAAGGGCTTAAATGGTCAATTTTGTTTTTTTGTTTTGTTGTAATTCTGAGCTGAGCCATAATGTTCTTGATATCAAGCCATTACGTGATTGTTTATCAAAATATCAACACTCCCATTCGAGCATAATATGTGATTTTCGGATCATTTATCAAAAAATTAATATGCCCACATGCTTCCAATATAAGCAATTGTTGGATTGTTTAATTTTTGGATTTGGATTGTAAAAAATTAAAATGCTGACTTGAGCCCAATTTATGTCAAAACACGTCAAATGCCAACAATTAAATATTAATACAAAATTTAAAACACTTTTTTTAAAAAAAAACAAAAAAAAAAAAAAAGAATTATGACAAAAAAGTATGATAAAAATTATATTACCATTGTCCAAATTAAAATATCTGATACAATTCGGGCAGCAAAATATAATTTTTGAATTTATTTTCTGTATTTTGTACACTTTAATACTAAAAGGAACAAAAACTAACTGAGAATTACGTCAATCAGTTGATCATTTTTTTGATGATTAGAAATAACAACAACAAAATAATTTTTTTACAAACAAGACCAAGATTACACTTTTTAAGCACAAATTGACGTGTTTATTCAAAAAATTTTCAAAACCAATTTCTGGCATAAATTGCGAAAGTGAATAGCTTGTTTTGAGATGATTTTGAGATTTATTGAGATGATTTCAGTTATGAACACTTTGTGCTTGATTTTAGTACATTTTTTTTCTCCGTGTACCGATCTCTTCTCCGGTCAGAAGTTTTGAAAATTTTGTTGTTGTTTGGGCAACATATTTTTAATTTCTCTCAAAATTTTCTTAAACTTTTAAAAAAACGCTTCATAACCTGAAAAAATTTCATAAAAATGAAAAATTTTAGTGATGCAGTTAGAAATATGGATAAGTTACTTGCCACGTGTAAATTGGCTCTTAGATAAAATAAAATGAAGTAAGACATTATCGGTGATTTGCTCCTCGATGATGATAAAGAGGAATATTTCTTCTCGGCTGATGAAGGTGCGATTGAAATATCGTCATGTGATAGTAGAGTCGCATATGAAGAAGAGCAACAAGAGGAACCTGTGAGAGAGTTAAGAAGATCAAATCGAGATAGAGTTAAAATCTGAGAAGACCAGTGGTCAGAGTTGTTGCAGGTGAGTTCGCTGATGAAGATCCGAAAACCACTAAAGAAGCGTTGAGATCCAAAAATTCTGAGCATTGGAAAAAGGCGATGATAGAGTATAATTCTTTTAAAGAAAGTTCTATTCTAGAATAGAAAGTTGGTGCAGCTATCAAAAGGTAAAAAACCCATCGATTGCAAATGGACAAAATTTCAAGACAAAAAGAGGGATGCAAATGGTAAAGTAGAGCGATATAAGGCAAAACTTGGGATGGAAGGGTTCCCTCAGCGGTATGGAATTGATTACCGAGAGAACTTGTTCTGTACTTGTTATAGTGTGCTTGACTCCAGAATAAAAAGATTCACAGAGTTGAAATAAATTGATTTAAAGTTGAATTACATATTTTTTTAAAATTTTTCTTTCTCTTACATCTCTTTGAATTTTATGACTGCCAAAATATTATCACACAATAGTAGATTTTATGTTTGAAACCGAAACCAAAATGTGCTTTCAGGCAGCATAAAACTTTTTACTTAAACAATATTTTTATTTTGAACTTTATTTTATTTCTCTCCGTTTCCCTCTCTCCCTCACTCTCTCTGTTAATAATTTTTAAGCTTGATGCTATTGTAAGCTTTCTTGTCGGATTCTGCACATCTGTCAATTTCTGCAAAACTATAACTAAGAATTTTTTGCTACGATTTGTTTTTGTTTCAATTTTTTTCATCATATTTAAAACTTTTATTTTCGTCCTTAAAACTCATAATGTGGGAAAGGAAAGTGTGAAAAGCGCTTCGCTATTTTTTTTGTTTTGTTTCTCCACTTCATGTCATCTCTAAGGATAACTTGAGCACAACAAGAGCTGCAAGGCTCTATACAACAGCAAACAAAAAATAACTGCTATAACAATAACGGCAAATGTGGCAAGTGTAAAAAAAAAATAAATAAAAGAAATAATAAAAAAAAACGAAAAAAATTTGAATTTTATACATACATGTTGTGCGTTTCTTTTTTAAAAATTTTTCTTTGTTGTAAAATAAAACCTGCTAAAAGTTTTTCATACAAACACATGCCATACAAATACTTACCAGCACACTCACACACACTCATACAACAATATACTAAGTACATAAATACATACATGCATACATATATTTACAACAAACACATTTTCGAGCGCATACTTGAGCACACCTATTGGGGATATTGTATCTGGTGTTGCGTTTGCATGCAAAGTTTGCAGCGAAGCACCTGAAATTATTTAAATAACATCGTAAGGATCCTCTGACTTATACAACGTACTATATTTGCTACAAACATTTGTCTGCATTGGTTGAGATTGGAATTTCATGAGGCGATTCTTCAATTTATGTCTTTTACAGTTCAGAGAATTGAAAGAACTCATATGGATAAAGATAAAAAAAAAAAACAAAACACTTCACTTGTGTGATTTCGTAGTAATACTCAATATTATCATAAGTAAGCGACATTATCATAAAATCGTAAGTAAGAGAGAATATCATGAAATTCTAATAAGCAGCATAATATTGAAATAAGCAAGTTTATATTAAAAAAAAAGATATACAAAATCAATTTATACCGTTTGTGAAATAAGCCAAAGCCTGGTAGTAAAAAATTCAACACCAGCCCCGGAAACACAAGTGTAAGTTTGGCGGCAAGTCAGAGTTTTGCAAGCATTTTTGGGTGATATTTTTTCTTTAATAAATTGCAGTTTTTGATTTTCGAACTTTGAGTTTCAATAGGAAATTTTTGACTATAGAAAATTGAATCCAAGAGTGATTGAAGTTCAACATTCAAAAATATAGTATACTAGCAACCCTCCGCGGCCTTGCTCGCGATATGTTTTAAATTAAAAAACAATGTCTTATGTAATTTGTTGTATTATTGTTTAAGTATTGTCATATGTATTCAAAATTAAAATTATTTTAAATCTTATATAAATTCAATATTTTCGGTTGTTTTCTGATATCAGGTAGAATAAATCTATTGCATGGATTTCCTATCCTAAAAATACCAAAATATTACGGAAAAACAGTTCTGCATTAGATAATCACGGACATTTAAAAGGATGGACCTTTTGCTTGGTTTTTTGTCAAAGTAAAACTCGTTGGTACAGAATTATAAACTTATTATATCCCCTTAAATGTGAGGGAATCAAAGGGATTCGAGGCATTAAAATATTTTCTCCTCTGCTGGACCAGTCAGAATAATACCCTTAACACGTAACCGAACTCCATTGGATACAAATTCGAAAGTAAGTCATCTTTTGTTTTCAGTGCATTGCTCAAGCATGAAGTAAACTTTATGCCAGTATCCAACTGTCAGAACTGTTGAAGCAAACGTACCAGTTTTAAGTTACCGCGAAGTTGCACTCGAATATTCGTGCACAATTGTACAACTTGCTCTTTATACCAAAATAATGACTTTTAAAGAAGCTTCTTTAAAATCGCCCGAAATCACCGGAAAAAAACAAAATTATCCGAGCTTCATGAAATGAACGAATATCTCGTTCGTTAAGGACATTAATTCGTTCTTATTATTCTCGATTTACATATGTAAGTTATGTTACTGTAGAAACCTTAAAAATAACCTACATAGCTTTTTAAAATAACTATTACCGACCCTGTGTAAAAAAAGTTATTGTGTGTTTGCGATTAGAAATATGCTCATAAAATCCGCGTGTCTTTGATTAATTATAACTTTTATACTCTTCTAACCCCACTTCTATGAAAACATATTTTATTTTATCATGAAATAGCCGCGAAAAATTTAAGGGACTCTGTTTTATTTTTAAATATTACTGAAAACCAAATAGAGCAACTTTGAAAAACTTTACTCTTTTTTATTTTATACCTCAGCCTTTAAAATAAAAATCGTTGTAGTGGTTTTTTACGAAATGAATGATAATATCGATAATTTACTTCTTTAAATAATAATTATTTCTTAATCGTTTCTGATTTAGCAAAAACCGTACAAAATTTTAACCGTTAGACTAAGTCGACTTTGATAAGTATCGAATCATTTATTTAAGAAGTATGACTTTACTTCTGATTTCTTTTTATAGTACGAAGAGATCTTCAGTGTGTTCATATATATTGTATAGACTACCTACATATCAATTCAAATAAAGTGAATCCTAATGAAAAATAAAGCAATTTATGATATATCATGTTAAATGTTCAAAAATTGTTTAAAATCGTAGATAGAAGATATTTTCACTTTTAAATAATTTAAAATTCAAAGTGAAAATTTTATTTAAATCAATGATATAGTTCATGAGTTATTAAACAAACAAAAAAAAAACGAATCTTTGAGATTAATTTTTATGTAATTCCATAGATATATTCAAGCTATTTTATACTGCAAGTTGAAACCATTTTTATACCATAAAAATATAAGGTGATGTGATTAAATTTCTGCAAACGCTTGTAATGCATAGAAATAAGCGATTCCGGTAAAGAAAATTATATATATTCTTGATCAGGTGTCATCTCATGAGTCAATTTATCTATGTCTGTTTATCCGTCCGTCTGTGTGTTGTCCATAAGCATAGGATAAGAAGCAGTTGAGTTAACTCCATTTTGGTAGACATATTGAAATGGATCCAAGATCTGCACTTTTAAATATTTTTGGAATTCACCCATGGACACGCTTACCTCCCTTACAACCCAAATATTTAAAACTCCATACATAAGCTTATGTTTGGCCAAAGAAGACACAATTTGGTTTATATTTTATATCAAAACTAAGATGTGTTAAAAATAATGTGTGTAATACGAATAAACTCATACCTTTTTAAAATATTAAACTTTTGGGAAATAAATACAAAAATAATTCTTTATCCCTTAAAATACTTACAAATAAACATATAAAAAACCCATGAAAGGCTTGTGAATATACATAGTACAAAAAACCTAAGTGAATCTTTGTATTGTATACTTTTAGGGCAAATGGTCTTCAAAACGTCATGCTCTTTAATTTAAGCCTTAAATTTTAACAAAAATTTCGATTCCCCTTTTTCTGTAGCTTTTCTATTCTGCACACAGTAGAGAGCGAGTAACAATTCTACTGTTTTTATTTGTACAGAAAAAATTCCCACTGCAAATAATTATTACGTTGAGACAGCAACAAACGAAAAACTCATTAGAATTTCTAAAATAAGAAATTCCAATTGAAAAAAAATAAAGCAAAGACACAAATGCAAATATCTAAATAAAGCAAATATTAATGTTTAACATATCACCATGTTGCTCTATTTATTTTTAAAACAGCGCGCAGCCGCAAATCAACACAACATAACCAGTCGATTACGCAGTCGCAACCAGGGCTGCCGTTTTGGTAAAATATTACCAAATTTGGTAAAAAGATTTTGACTTGGTAAAATGGTAAATTTATTTTTGGTTTGGTAAATTTACAATTGATGAAAAATGAAAATAAATTACATTTCAAAAAATGATTGTATAAAAATTATATCAATCATGCTCATTGTGCAGTACCACCCTTATGATTGAAAATAATCTTTCAAATAAATACGAGCGCATCAAGTGAAAATTACAAGACTGAACGCAAATCCTAAATGTTAATGCTTAGATCGTCGGCTTAGGTAAGGAATTGATGCATCGCTAAGATGGATTTGTAAATTTATATTTTTAATAAATTGATTTTCTTAAAATTTATCTTCTAAGTGATTAGTTATTTCTATTTAGACTTGTTATTAGTAGTGTCCGACCGAATGTGAATTTCTGCCGAAGCCGAAGCCGATGCCGATTCGTCGGCAAAATGGAAATAATCCGCCGAAGGCCGAAGCCGAAGTTGAATAACAAACAAATGTTTTCAAGTAAAAAACTTATAAAATTTATTCTGTGCTTTTGTTATAAAGGGTGGTTAAATTTTAAGGGCCGATGTTGTATGTGAACTACACGTAAACGTCAAGTTTCTTAGTGTTTCTTAGTTAAATATTTGACATTTCTCAATATTAGACTAACTCAATTTTTATCATGGAAAGATACACAATCGAGCAACGCGTTAGTTATTCAGGCTTATTATGAAAATTGGCGTTCAAATTAAAATGCATATCATGAAAATCATCTTTAGTGATGAGGCACATTTTCACCTCAGTGGATTCGTCAATAAGCAGAATTGCCGCATTTGAGCGAATGATTATCCAAGAGTGATTGTCGAAAAACCAATGCACCCACAAAGAGTGACTGTTTGGTGCGGCTTATGGGCTGGCAGTATCATCGGGCCGTATTTTTTCCAAAATGAGGCCGGTCAGGCAGTTACTGTGAATTGTGTTCGCTATCGTGAGATGATTACGAACTTTTAACGGCCCGAATTGGTAGATATGGATGTGAACAATATGTGGTTTCAACAGGACGGTGTCACTTGCCACACAGCTAACGAAACAATGACTCTTTTGCGCGACAAGTTCAATGGCCGTGTTATCTCACGTGGTGGCGATGTCAATTGGCCGACAAGATCATGTGATTTGACCCCCTTGGACTTCTTTCTTTGGGGTTATTTGAAGGAAAAGGTGTACGTCGATAAGCCAGCAACAATTCAACCTCAATAATGCCTCAGCGGCATCGAAAATTTGGACCATCGGATGGAAGTGTGCCGCCGAGGTCGCGGCGGCCATTTGGGCGATATTTTGTTTGATACATAATTGAACTACACCAATATTATCATAATAAAAAGAAATGGCAGTAATTTCCGAAAAAATTTGAGTTTTATTAAAAATCAACACCGACCCTTAAAATTTAACCACCCTTTATATTCATTTCAGTATAAAAAAACGTACTGAAAACATTAAATTCGAGTTAAACGCAAGAGTTTTTTTACAAAATTCGGATGTTTATGTTATTGATTTATTATCGTCAGGATAAAGTAAAAAAAATTTTATATAGTTTTGATCCATTCGAGAAAAGCTACAGAAATGTAATACTAACTAAAATCTGGCAGAAAATTTCTAGCGTTAACTCGGCTTTTATATTGTCCATAACAAAAGCAAAAACATTACAGTCGGACTCGCAGCATTTATCATTTGAATAAAATTTTTAACGAGTGAACACTAACTCATGAAAGAACAGAAAAGGAGAGAAATACAAAACGAACAATGAAAATGTTTCAAATGTGGAAGTTTTAACGGAGTTCACTGAATAATTCAAAAAATTCCAAGGACTTATAAAAGCATTGTTTAGCAAAGCAAAAACATTCGGCCAAAATAATCGGCTATTTCGGCCGAAGCAGAAGCCGAAGCCGAACGTCAAAATATCGGCCGATTATGCCGATTACCGAAGCCGACTAATCGGTCGGACAATAGTTATTAGAAAGAAGGCGACCAGTGTGGAAAGCGATGAAACGTCTTCAAGCGTATAATAAATGTTTATTTAATTAAAATATATGTATAAATGTATTGTTTCTTTAACTTAAAAATAAAAGTTTTTTGTGTTTGGTAAATTCTTTTTCATTTTGGTAAATTTTTGGATGAAATTTGGTAGAATAAATTGTTTGAGAGTGGCAGCCCTGGTCGCAACTAAATTGTCTCCTTCTCGTTCATCGACTTGGCTTAAATTTCTGCACGAAGCATGTTGCAGCATTTTGCAGCGAAAACAACAATGTGTGCGCTGCAAACAACGATAGCCATCGAAGCTATCAACAATCGACCTGCTTGCAAGAAATTTGTAGGAAAATTAATAAATTTTCAACTAAAATATCAATTTTACGGAAAAACTATTGATCTGAGATACATGTCACCACTGACTTTTTTGTTGGAAACGGCAAGATCTTTCATACATCATACCCACCTAACTGTTAAGGTGTAGGCAGCATATGGAAAATAAGCGATTAATTTGATGAAAAATATTGACTTAAGTAAGATTATTGGCCTATAACTTTTTAGCTTTTTTATAACTTAAAATTCTGAGTATACAAAGACCGTCTTGAATAATTTATTGTTCGATTAGTGAAAATTTCATTCAAATCAGTACAGTGGTTCCGGAGATCCTGAATTACATACATGAAAAAAGCGAATCTTGGAGTTTCATTTTTATATAATAGTATAGAGTATAGATATAGATATAGATATATGGTTCTAGTATAGACTTTACTTGCTATGACTTTGTAGTAACAGATATAAAAGTATTAAAAAATGCTATTCTGTTTATCAAATTACATCATTGTTGAAGATAATCTGAACCTTCCTTATACTCTAATAATGTAGCTCAAAATGCTTTCATCCTTTCATTCTTATGAAATTCAATCAAAAAGAATCGTCTTTTGACAGTATTAGTGGTCCAGTGATTATACACTCAGAAAAATATCAACTGTAATATTAACAGTCGGCCACTGTTATTTAAAAACACTGTTCGATTAAATGATTTGCGTTTAAGTAAATAATTTTCTTTGTGTTGTTGTTGAATTGTCTATTTTTCCTAAGCAATAGTTTTTACATGTGTTTTGCTATATTTATATTATCGTTGCCAATAGCTCAGTAGAAGTGCACTAGACTGTCATGCGGGGGGACGTGGGTTCGAACCTTAGCTGTGTAAGTATCAATAATTGTAATTTAATAATTGAAATAATAATAATTCTGTTTCATTAATTGTTTGGTCAAAAATAACCTTCAAAATAAAATGCTTACAATCTTGCAAAAAAAAAAAATTGCAAATTTCATTTTTTATTTAAAAAAAAACATTTTAAATAAAAAAAAATGTTTGTTGGCCTCGGCCATACATGAACTTTCAAACCAGTGATAAAATTTCAATAAATAAGCTTTTATACGGGTTTCGTGTTCCTAGACCAACAGTCAACCGACTGTTGATTTGAAAGTTTCATTTGTTGGATGGTATTTAACAGTGAAATCTGTTATTTCAACCCATGATTTGTTTGACAAAACAGCATTTTTTCCCTGAGTGTAGTGGATGCCTACCTGTTCGGTTTAACTCTACTTGCCTCATGATGAGGAGTCATGGACTTTCGAAATCAACTCTCAACAGACGCATTCTCAGAACATACATCCATCGAAACTGTCGGTGTGCAGGATCATAGGACCGACATGTCTATTAGGAGTTGCTTTCTCAAGTCCAATAGTTTTTGGAATATAATTAAATTTATCGACCAGTTTCCAGGCACTCAGCACCCAAGATTTCTTCTGAGCAACCCTTCTTTTCAATCATATCATGCAGAATTTGATCGCCATTATCGCCATAAAAAAATTAATAATTTTTCCGGGCATGACCAGTGCCCTATGGAAATCAGGTTTTCATAACTTATACCGTACTATGATAAGGCGCCATTTATCACCCCGGGTAAAAGCATTTACTAATTCGAAAAACATAATACCAACTTGTGGACATTTAATTTGTGGTTAAATTCAATCCACCTCCATTGGTGGGGAGCGAGACCAACCTAAAATCCACCATATATATTACTCAACATAGTTTTTAAAAAGGATAATCAACTTCAACAAACCTCTTAGAGTTTACAACACAGGTCATTAAATGTTTTACTTTGGAATAACAGGCTATGTCACTTATACGGACTTAAGCAAATCTTTTGAAAGCGTCATTCCTAATTTTCTATCGCAAAACTTCACCTTATTGGGTTTCCTGTTGAATTGTTAAATTTGATAAAATCGTATTTATTGCGACGTTTCTGTAAAAGATAGCGACGTTTATAAAATAATTATTTTTCAAAGAATATTATGGTTAAATCCAGTGCACCATAAGGTAGTAATATTGTACAGGTTTTATTCTAACTATTTAGTATTGTTCTTTCCACGGTAACAAAACCCAGTGACGTCTTAATGACGACGTGAAATTTTTTCTTACTTACAATTCACCCTGTGCACAACAATTTTTACAATCAGATATAAATAGACTAGTGGACTTGGTGTAATTTCAACATATTAAACTTTAACTTAAGCCTCTAGAGCAGTGGTCATCAACAAATGTTTTCCCATAGCCCGCGGGCGTCGTGTATTTTTGAGCTTTTGAACACGAAGTAGCATTCGGCTCGCTGTCAACGTACACTGCGTAAAAGTTTCTTTTTTCGGCTGTGCTTTAAATTTTTAGTCAGTTTGTTTTTAGCGTTCATGCGGTGAGGTTGTCGCCCGGTGGTTTCTTGATGAATAGAAATATATTGCAATGTTTCAGGAAAGATGGTGCTTACAATTTTTATTTGCTGACAAATTTGACTGTGAACCACAATGTATGATATGCTTTTTAGTTGAACTTCTTAAAACATTATATTCATTAACTTTTACTATCTCTTTTGCTCTTTTTATGTTTTAACTTCTATTTAACTTCTATTCTATTATTTAACACGCAACAAACAAACAAAAAAATAAAAACACAACATTATAATGTTAATCGAACACTTGAGAATATTTGTTTAACGCAATGGTGCGAGAGCTTTTCAAAACTTCTTGTTTCAGTGTAAAGCTCTGCACTCGGAAAGCTCTCTTTGTTGTTGTTTGAACCGTGTGTTGATGACCACTGCTCTAGAGCCACCGTTACACTTCGTAGTGCATTCCAAAACCACCTTCCCTTCTTCCCTTATAGTAACGTGGTATATGATATACAAATTTTAATTGATTTAAAAATAAATTTAAACAAGTAAAGAAAGTCTAAAGTCGGTCTAGCCCGACTATTAAATACCCTAAAACTACTTTTTCAAAATACAACAATAGTATTGAAAATAGGCGAGTCCATTGGCGGATGAAGTCCATATTTTATATACATTGCAATTTTCATGAAAAATTTACAAATATTAGGTGCGACTCACATATTAATGCTTTTATAGTGTTTTTGGTATAGTGGTTTGTGTGGGAGGTGGTCGTGTTCACGGATAGATTACGCCCAATTTTTGAACACATCTTAGTTCTGATATGAAATTCATACATACCAAATTTTATCTCTGTAGGACAAATTTTAGTTTATTTATGGAGTTTTTAATTTTATGGGTTGTATGGCATGTAGGCGTGTTCATGGCTGGATGACGCTGATTTTTCAAAAACATGTTTGTTTGATTTTAAAACACATACGTACCAAATTTTATCTCTGTAAGACAAACACAAGCTTATTTATGCAGTTTTAAATTTTTGCATTGTATGGGAGGTAGGCGTATCCGTGAACGGATGACGTCCATTTTTAAAAAACTTCTTTGGATTATTATAAAAAACATACTTACCAAATTTAATCTTCGTAGGGTTAATATAAGTTTAAAATTGAATTTTCAATTTTAGGGTTATATTGAAGATGGTTGTGTCCGTGGTAGTTTTCAATTTTTGCATTGTATGGAAAGTAGGGTTGTCCGTGGGCGGATGACGCCGACTTTTAAAAAACATCTTTGTTTTGTTATTAAAAACGTACGTACCAAATTAAATCTCTGTAAGATTAACAGAAGCTTATTTATTGAGTTTTCAATTTTTGGGTTGTATGGTAGGTGAGCGTGTCCGTTAGCGCATGCCACCCATTTTTCGAAGACATCTTTGTGTTGATGAGAAAACTCATGCGTACCAAATTTTTTGTTGTAGGTTATAATTATGAGCTCATTTATGCAGTTTTGCATTGTATGGGAGATAGGCGTGCCCGTTGACGGATTCCAAAAATATTCAATAGTGCAGATCCTTGGGTATATATGCACAGAGTTTCATGCAATTATGTCAACTCCTTCTTCCTACCCTGTGTAACGAGGTAATGCTGATCAAGAATACATATATTTTTCTATACTGGGCTCGCTTATTTCTATGCGTTAAAAATATTTGCACAAAATAAGCTCTTATTATGTGAAAAAAAATCAAGTATTTCCATCAATAAAAACTATTTCATCTTCAATCCAAGAGTCGATGCTCTCAATCACTGAAATTGAAGAAGCTAGAAACTTTGAGGATTCTTCGAAATATAATTCTTCAACGGATTCCATATTGGTACACTCAGGTGTATCCTCATTTCTCATTTCTCAATTCTTCAACGGATTCTTCAACGGATTCTTCAACGGATTCTTCAACGGATTCCATGTTGGTACACTCAAGTGTATCCTCATTTCTTATTCCTCAGCAACAAGTTCAGTGTTTTTGTGAATATGCTTCCTTAGAATTGATTTGTGTAAATAATAAAAAAAAACAAAAAAAGTGCTTTCAAAAGAATATAAAGTGGAAGGGAAAGTCGTGAGTTCCATACCTTCTTCTTTCATACCCAGAAGGCATTGCATGCCATATGCATGTCATTGGGAGGAATGCTTTCCGTAGTCTTTTCTAGAATTTTTCAAAGGAAGACTTTTTTGAGGCCTTCAATGAAAGGATTCTACTAGGTATTTTCAAGGAAAAATTTAAGAAGGCATTTCATGATTCGGAAGAAATAAGACATAATGCTTCTAAGAAAATATGTAACCATTCCCTTGTACAAACCATATCAGGGAAGCATTCCTGGAAGCTATTCAAATAGTCATTTAGAATATTTTGATAATGGCTCCTGAAAACACTTTTGGATAAGGCTGAAGAAAAGCACAATTAAATTTTTAGAATGTCTTCTGGAAGCAGTGTAGATAAGAATGCATCTCAAGTTTGTATCAAAAATTTTAGAGTCGTTCTTCCATTACAAATTTTTCATACGTACATATGTTGATGTACGGAAAGGATGCCGAATGGTTCTTTTGTAATGGAAAAGACGATGGATTGTTATTAATTGTAATTTTTTGGTTGTTTTTATTTTTGGTCGAGTTACTATGTCTGAGACCGCCTCTCCCACTATGATTACTAATCGTAGTATATTTTTTGACATCTCAGAACTGTTTTCAAAAAATTTCCTTTCGTCTTTTTTCCAAACTTGCCCCTGTTATGGCCCCTGAATTCAAAAATCATAAATCAAACACATTTTGAATTTTAATCTGTTTTTTATAAGCGGTTAATTTTCCTTGTAATTAATATCCACTTGATTTAAGTATATTTTGACTGGAATATTTATTTTGAAAGGTTAGATAATAATAAACTTTATTTAAGCTTATATTAGCTGTGTGCTATCTTTGGCCGCGGTTTTCTTAATCCGCACTGAATATGAGTATATTTGTTTTTAAATATATCTTAAAGCACGACTACGAGAATGCCACTATACAGAGTGTTTTCTTCATATTTCTTCTGGTTTGTGCACAGAATTTTTTTGTGAGAGTCACATGTGCTGAATATATTTACGTGGTGATCGCTATGCCCCAGACAACTTTTGGAAATGAGCTGCCACTCACGAAGATAATGCGACTTATTAAACTTATGTACACAATTGATCGAGAACTGGATTCCCAACGGTTAAATTTCATGTTCTCAATAAGCTTTACATGACATTTACTTTCTTTTTTCTCTGTGAGATTTGCCATTGTCTGCAAAGAGGTGATCAGAAAAAATTTTTATTTATTTTTCTGCTAGATTAGAGGATTGAACTCGGTACATGTCATACTTTCTATGGACAGGGCCATTTCAGGGTATGAAAGCGATGCCTTATATTTATATACATATGTATTTTGATTCTAACCTTTATCCTTCTCATAATCATTGTCCCAATCTTAGTCCTAACTCATAAATATATCTACTATTCCTATTTATCGTGGACAAAGTTCTTATCCTTATTTGATTTGATTTTGATAAGAACTTGGCTTAGGATTTGGATTTGGATTTTGACATGAATTTTAATTTGGATTTTAACTTGGATTTAGATTTTGATTTTGATTTTGATTTTGATTTTGATTTTGATTTTGATTTTGATTTTGATTTTGATTTTGATTTTGATTTTGATTTTGATTTTGATTTTGATTTTGATTTTGATTTTGATTTTGATTTTGATTTTGATTTTGATTTTGATTTTGATTTTGATTTTGATTTTGATTTTGATTTTGATTTTGATTTTGATTTTGATTTTGATTTTGATTTTGATTTTGATTTTGATTTTGATTTTGATTTTGATTTTGATTTTGATTTTGATTTTGATTTTGATTTTGATTTTGATTTTGATTTTGATTTTGATTTTGATTTTGATTTTGATTTTGATTTTGATTTTGATTTTGATTTTGATTTTGATTTTGATTTTGATTTTGATTTTGATTTTGATTTTGATTTTGATTTTGATTTTGATTTTGATTTTGATTTTGATTTTGATTTTGATTTTGATTTTGATTTTGATTTTGATTTTGATTTTGATTTTGATTTTGATTTTGATTTTGATTTTGATTTTGATTTTGATTTTGATTTTGATTTTGATTTTGATTTTGATTTTGATTTTGATTTTGATTTTGATTTTGATTTTGATTTTGATTTTGATTTTGATTTTGATTTTGATTTTGATTTTGATTTTGATTTTGATTTTGATTTTGATTTTGATTTTGATTTTGATTTTGATTTTGATTTTGATTTTGATTTTGATTTTGAAATGAAATTATTATGTTTATATGAATTATTATTTTTTGTTTTTTTATGAAAATATTTCCGCTCTTCTTGATTTGTTTTTTTTTTTTTTGTTATTATAAGAGAGAACTTTCGTTTTCGTTTTCCCTCAAGTTTTCTACAATTTAAGTACATCTTCATAACTGCAACTGCATTAAAGTTTCCCTAGCCAAATATCATCATATACAACCTCAAATACATACATACATTCACACAGCCATATAAAAGCCTTAAAAATCTGATTAGTCCTCCCCCGGCCACCACCAAGCAGTCTTGGGAATTTTTCGCGTAACTTTCGGTTTTTTGGGCTATTTGTAGCTTTCCATCAAAACGTTTAAATATTTAATTTAATTTACTCTGATCGCTCCAATAAATTTCTAGCAACATTTAACAATTTTCTGCTTTATACAAAACGCGCCTCAACATCCACATTTACCAAACACTGCTACATCCTGCCCCTAACGAGAGCTTCGTGCATTTCGTACTTATAACAAACATTTCAACTTCAACAATTTATTAACTGGGTCAAAAGCTACTAGAACTTCATTTATCACTGCTCTGCTCTGTTCTGCTTCTGTACTACTTTGCTCGCTTGAAAATGCCAGCCAACAAAACCAACAAGTGCAGCAAAAAAAAATAAATAAAAAAACAATAAAAAAGAAACCAACTGAACAGAAACAAAAACAACTGCATTTGCTTGAAACAGCAGCAACGTTGACGTTGCGAAAGTTAAGACAGAAAAATTCTAAAAAAAATAATTTAAAATATATGACATAGTTTCAGAAAATATTCATAGTAAAATAAAAGTAGTAGAAAAATGGCAGCAAATAATTTAAGAGCAAGTCATAACAGAAAAACTATAATAAACGTCACCCGTTTTGCTTGGCACTCGCAGTAGTTAAAAAAAACTGCAATTTTATCTAACAACAACTGCACAACTGCAACAACTTAACTCAACTGGTGCAATATTTGGAGTTAGTAAAGCTTATAAATAGCATTAACGCTGACGTATGAGCAACATGCAAAACGAGCGCCACCCCCGCTTTTTGCTAATTTAACAGGCAACAATCTACCTCCTGCCCTCTACCAAGAATCTCTTAGCTGGCTTCAACCACATTGTCATGACAGACCAGCTGATCCTGCTTGTCTCAGTGCAAAACTGAAACTAGCAACTCATTCGCTTCATGCATCACAAGGATTAATTTTTACTCTTCTGTTGTTGTTGTTGTTGTTGTTGTTGTTGTTGCTGCTTCTAGCCAGCAATAGCAATGGAATTGAATTTATGCATATGGAATCCTTTGCTTTTGTGCGCGATTCCAGATGATTGCTGAGCTCATATTTGCGTCTTCATTAGAAGATAAAGCAAGTTAAATGCTGCAGCTGAGCAGCAGGATTTGTGATGCGTTGCTGAGGAAAAGCATACACACATACATCAAGCAGTGTATCTGTGAGTGTGCTTTGTGTGATGATACTGATGGTTGTATCTTTGCCATGTCTAATGCAGCTATGGATTTCGGTTAATTACAGTTTTGCATCGAAAAAGTACATTTGTTGAAAATTTAAGCACTCTAATTTAGTCAATTTGATGATGAAGGTGAAGTGATGATTTCGTTGTAAATTTCATTTGAAGTTGATGTGAGAATCCTTGGGGCATAATTCGGAGTTCAGTTTAGATTTGCAGTTGAAATTACAGTGAAACTGGTTTATGGTCCAGATACACTATAGGCGCCAAAGGTTACCGACAAACTGTGTTCGAATTCAGTTTAAAGTTTTCAAATAAAATTTATGTTATTTGATGTGCTCTCATGTGTTGTGATGCTTCTCGATATTAGGATTTTTTGCTCACTTAATAATCTAAGAAAGTTTTTAAATCGAGTGATGGTTCAAAAAAAAAAAAAAAATAAATTGGACATTTCAGCCCATGAAAAGACTTTGACCGAGCTTCTAATGATCAATTGTGTTGTGTGTGTTATTAAATGTTTGCACTCAAATGATTGAGAACTGGACCTACATGTTTTATGCCGACTAAAGTTCATGTTCACAAGAAGCTTGACATGACATTTTTACTCTCTGAGGTTTGCCATTGTCTGCAAAGAGGTGGTGACCGATCAGAAAAATATTTTTATTGAAAGAACTTTTCGCCACGACTGGGGATCGAACTCGGGCTCCGAGCATGCTAAGCCACACACTCAACCTACATGCCACGGTCACCATGGTTCCACTCTTCTCAATATTAGGATATCTTACTGTTAAGCTCAGAATACTTGTAACTCGAGTCGAGGTATCAAAGCTCCCGATATTATGACCTATTCGTACATTCGTACCCATCACCTGTCTATTATCGAGGTGTGCTCAAAAACCATAAACAAATTTCTTAAAATGAAAAAATATGGTGGTACTATTTTGACTCATACCGTCAAATTTCTTATAAATAAGGGTGTTAACATTCATCTATAGTGCGACTTATGAAAAAAACGTTGATGGTAATTGTTTGAAAAGCTTCAAAATATCAGGACTCAAAGAAGTCATAAACAGATGGCGGAACCAAAAGAATAATGCTTGATTTGACATGAAAGTTTAAAGTCTAAAATATCACATAAATAACAACTTTTATGCAATGTTTGCTAATATTATGTGAAGATATCAGTTTTTCCTATTTTTTTCCCAATGTCGAACGGAAAAAATTGACAACGTCATGACATTTTTCATTAGACTGACAACAACTGACGGTTGAAAATGACATGGTGAAAACCAGGCTTAAGCTTAAATTATCTTTTTAGAAATAAGCGATAAGCGGTAATGCAGACCAGACGAAACTAAAGGAGTTCCTTGACTTTGCTATAAGCGTCGGAACTGTATCCAGTAGGCTTCGAGAGATTGGTTTATATGGCAGACGTCTTATAAAAAAAGCCTTTTTACCAAAAGATTTAAAGCAGCCGTTTGGTGTGGGCACAAAAGTATGTAAATTGTGTGCAGAGTGACTATCGACACGCTATCTGGTCAGACGAAAACAAATTTAATTTTTTGTGTTCAGACAACAACCTATGCGTACACCGTTTAAATGGTGAATGGTGTAATGAAAATTGTTTCGTTAAAACGATGAAATTTCCTCAAAGACAGATGGTATGGTTTTGTTTTTTCTTATTTCCACAAGGGTCTTCTCTATTCCCTGGATTGAAAAATGAATGCCCACAAGTATGAGGAATATTATAAGAATGTTGCTTGTTCCAGCATTTGAAGAGAATTTGACGGATTCAAATTATATTTTTTTCTAGAATGACTGCACCATGCCTTGGATCTAAATTGGCAAGTTATATCTCAGAGCGGTTGCTTAAATAACACTGTACAATGTACATTGTACATAATGTACAATAATGTATAATAATTTTTATACATCTGGAGACTTCTTATAAGCTCCAGGTCAAGTCATATCATACCAAACGCATTATGACTATAGCAAAAGGTAGTGCTTTAATCTGTTTTCGTCTCTTTTGTGTTTGGGTTCATGTGCTGAGTGTACTCATATACTAGTCTGTGTATAAAGCACTGCCGTCTTCATGAAACTGTACATGATCTCTGTCGGCCCATACATATGGTCATGAAAGAGCTCTCACTATTTATATATAACTGTTAACAAATATTGATAATATATAAGTTTTTAAAGCATCTCGTTGCTAGCGACAGCCATAAAATTCCAGTTTGTTTTGTGGTTGACTTTAGTGCGGACATGCAGCTTAACGTTAACTATGTATAATAGACCGGATCGAAATTTAGATTTCGCCGGTCTGGGTCTCAAAAGTTAGAGGAACTCATTAAAATGATTTCTGCTTACTTTTTTTTCAAATCGGAGAAAAACCGCCGAAGCAATTTTGATTCTCCTGAAGGTCCTTTTTCTTAAAAAAAACATGTTTTTTGCTTGTAACTTTTATTTTTCACAGAACGCATACCCACACCTGCTAAAATATTAAATTTCTTACTTATACCAATATTCTGATATTAAAAAAAATTAAAAATTATGTTCCATTATAACTCTTATTGACCACCAAAAATTGAATTTTTTGATATTTTTAAAGAGACATTTTTTTAAAACCGCTTTAAAAGACACATTTTTTCCTAGATTTACGTGAAAGTGTTATGATTGGAGAGGTATTAAGTTCTTCTTTCTTTCTGTGTATCGCTTTAATAAACCCTAGGGTTTAGAGCTAGGACCATTTTTTGCCTTGAAACCGATCCCCTCCGACCTCTCCGTATGGGGGCTTCCATACAAATTTTATGATTTTCATATATTTTTTATATGAACTTTTTTATTTAAAAAAAAAAAACTGACAAATTTTCTGTTTGCCTATTTATAATTATGTAGAATTCTAAATAATAAAATATATTAAAAATAAAAAGAAAATTCATTTCAAGCAAATTTTTTGTATTCCAATAAATTAATATTAATAAAATTTTTTTTTTAAATAAAATGTTCATGTAAAATATATACAAAAATCATAAAATATGTATGGAAGCCCCTATACGGAGGGGTCTGAGGGGATGGGTTTCAAGCCAAAAAATGTTCCTCTTGAAAAAATAATGGGGGTTGGTCATATTGATTTCATTAACAGTAGGGGACTAAGGGTTCAGCCTCCGCTTTAGCTCGAAAACCTAGGGTGACCCGAAAATTCTGACTTCAGATTCGGATTCTGAAGATTGAACTATATATACATTTTAAATTTTCGACCCACACTCAGAAAAAAGGTTCTCAGAATATGATAAAAAAGGCATCATGTTTAAAGAAAAATGGTATAGAGTTTGCTCCAGAGAATGCTTTTCTCTAAATGTGATACTTAAAAATCTCTAAAAATGATAAAAAAGTTCTATGAAAAAGAGAAATATAAAAAATATATTGTTTTTAGAGAAAAATACTTTTTATTTTTGAGAAAAGATTTGTTATTATTGAAGAAAATGGTTCTTATAGTGAATTTTTTATCAAAATATACAAAAAATTTTTCATTTTCAATAAATTTTTTCTATAAGTGAGAATTTTTTGTGCGAGAAAAATACTTATCATTATTAGAAACATTGAAATATTTACATTTTCCAGAAGTGAAGATATATTTTTCGAAAATGTGAAAATAAATTCTAATTGAAGAAAATTTTATTTGAAAAAGAGAAAATTGCTATTATCGAAAAAAGAGAGAAATTCTTTATCGGAGAAAGATATGAGTTTTTTCACCATGCAACCGATATACACCTAAATTCTTTTTGAAAAAAAATTGTTAGCTTTTCAAATGCGCATTCTTTCTTTACCTCTCTTAAGGACCGAAAGTTCTAAGAATGCATCAAATTCAATGTCATCCAAACAAACAAACAAGCTTTCTCCCAACTCTTTCCAAATGCTGAATGAAGAATCATTCTATTCTGAAATTCGCATAATAAGTTCGGAAAGTGTTATGGACAATGCATTGCTGAGCAGAGAACGTAACAGTTATGACTTTTTTTCAAATAGTCAATAAATAATAGTTATTTTTTGACCAATTTTGTTTTGGGTCAAAAATAAAATTTAAAGTTTGACTTTTATTTTTTCAGACAAAATGATATGACCATCGGAAACAACCCGTACTATGTTCATCTTGAAAATTATCAATGATTACTGATCCGGATGCAACGGTTCGTGCAGATGGATACAGCAAAATTTTGGAAGCGCAACAAGTCAAACGTGACAAGTTGTGGTCACAACAACCAACCCAACATCAACTATAGCAGCACAACTAACACTGACATGATCGACTGGACATGATTCCAGATCACTGAGCCACCATGTCTCCAGTGTTATAAGCAAGACCAACTGTCTGATCTAAAGTATTAAGACGAAATCATTAAAATTCCGGGTGAGCACTACAGAAAACATTAGTTAAATAATTGAATGATGTTATGTTGAGGTAATAATTTAATCCGTTTGTATTATACTTTATTTTTGACCGATTATCTTTGTCACTCACAAAACACGGAGCGTTTCGTTCAAATAGTACATAAGTCGGTCACATTTTCGCGAAACTTGACAGTTGCGAGCGCTACAGTCATCTTGAATCCCGAAGAGATTTTGAAAATCAAAAATAAAATTTTATTATGATCCAAAGTGTTAGTCTTTGCATAAAATCGGTCGGAAGTGCTCCTAAAATCCATTCTTTCGATTTCACTGGTTCCCAAATTTATTCCGCCCTTTAACATATCAGTAATCGAAGAGAAAACCTTTTTTCTTTCAGATAAGTGTTAAAACATTTGAACAGTTTCAACACTTTTAGATGATTTGCAAAAGATGCCCAAGAAGAAACTGTACGGAGCCGCCATTTTGTAAAAAAAAAATATTTGAAGTGTTTTTTTACAGTTCAAAGGTGTAGGATAATAAAAAATTATATAATCATGTTATCAACTTGAAAAAAATTCATTCAACATGACTTATGTCACTCTGTCTAAAGATATCTGCCTCCTGAAGACTATGATTGACGTTTTTGAATAATCTTGCAAATTAAGGCAATGAGAACAGTTTTTCGGAGACCACTTCAAAAAACTATCCTCGTTACGGTCAGGATAACTAACATATTAAATTAAAATTAAAAAAGTTAATTTTTTCTGTCAGAAGTAGAGAGGTAAAAAAACTTGGTAGGATGAAGATTTCCATAAAATTTATGAAATTTTAATTTACGTTCATTGTTCACTTTTAAGATTAAGATATTAATTAACTTGAAAAATTTTTTTTATATCAATTTAATACAAATTTTATAGATAATCAAAGCAAACTTTGAAAGCAAACAATGGAAAATAAAAATGTTGTATACTTAATTTTCTGCGAACTTCAATAACAAGTCTTATCCCATTTTTTTTTGTGCACAGTTCCTGTTGCTTTTGGCGACAGAAACACACAGAAAATTGCTACAAGTTAAAAAACTCGCGTGTAGCAACGTACACGTGGCAGAAGTGAAACTTCTTTAACAGTAAAAAATAAGAGAGATTTTAGTGTGAAATAGAGAGAGAAAGTATCTGAAAAGAAATTCAATCAATACGAAATGAAATAATAATCTGTTGATTCAATATTTGCGTCCAGAGACCGTACTGGCTATGGTTTTTGTCGAAAGTGTCACATATTAAGTAATTAACTTTTATCCAATTTTTATTTTTCCGACAAAAATAAAAGTTATTTGTGCCTTATAGTTTTTTTGGGAAAAAATAATAGTTACTTTTGACTTTTATCGGTCAAAAATAACAGTTATTTTCTGCCGTTTATTTTTTTGGTCAAAAATATCATATATTGAATATATATTTGTTCAAGTCATTTTGCCGACTAAAAATTTTTTGATACCATTATTTTAATATCATCGGTGAGACATTTTACACATGGTGTCAACAGTTCAATCTGTCAAGCGGCCTTTAAAAACACACAAATTGCTTGATATTTTTGTCCGAAAAAATAATTCCACAAAATAACTGCTATTTTTGACCGATAAAACAAAACTCAAAAGTAACCTTTATTTTTCCTCGAAAAAATACAATCTTAAATATCGGCAGTCTTAAATATTGCACTTTTAACACTTATTACTTTTATTATTATATTGAATTAACTGTTTTTTGCATGTTGTCAAGATCATCTGTCAAGTTTTTGATCACAGCCGACGAACCAAATTAAGCTTTAAGCTCATTATGCTGCGAACAGGCAGTATAATTTTTCCCGCTGGATGTTTCTCTGTGTCTAAATATTTTCGTTTAAAGCTTAAAGAAATAAATTTTCTGTGCATACTTTTCGGATGAAAATTAATGTTACGGACAGAATGTTACGCGTTCAGTTTTAATTACATTTTGTATCCCTGTTATGCCTACGTGGTGTAAATGTATAGATTCCGACTCTTGAGTAACGATGGTCAGGGTTCAATTCTCGCTAGCGGCTATCATTTTTTGAAAATTTCCATAAGAATTGAAAACGTTAGCCTAGCGTCACGAATACGAGACCTTGAAAATTTCACTCGCAGTCAAAGAAGTTTCACTTCAAAAAAATAAAAACATTATATCTATAATATTTACCATCTGTTGACTTTGCCATACATTTTTAAAGCAACTTCAACTGAATTTTTGCATTTTTTATTTTGCTCATCAAGCGTCATTTTCATATTCCAAGCAATTTAAAATATTAATTTATTCCACATTTAATGGGCTGTCAAGTGTGCGTCTTAAATTAAAAGGATTTCTGCATAAATTAGTATTCAATAAAATATTGCACAGCTTTGGAACTGAAGCGATTTGCAACAGATTTTCATAATGAGCTGGGGGAAAACTCGAGAAAATTATGGCGCATGAAAAATTAATTATGGCGAAAAATCAACGGGCAATTATTATGCAAAAAAAAAAGAGAAAAATGGCTGTCAATGAATGCTTGAAGTAAGCGGAAGAACCAATAAGTGAAGTAACAAAAACAACAACAAAATCTGGGCCAGTATTTATGCCATTTAACTACATCAGGGAAATATGAAATTCTATAAAAAAAAAAATTGAATTTAACAAGCAGCTTCAAATGAAAAACTTGATTGAAGTTTGCATTAAATCTTCTTAGCTATTCTAAGGAAAATCCTTGTAAATGAAAATGTGGCCATGCCGCTTTTTCAATCATGTGACAAATGTTTAATCATTTAAGTTATAAATGTGCGCACAGGATATTGGCACGAACAGTCTCTACGCCCTCATTTACACTTCATAAGTAAATAATAAATATTATAAAAGGAACACCAACTCAACCCATGAGCTGATTTCATCAAGCAGTTGTTATTGTTTTTGTTCTTATACGACTTTTTGCCGCTGTCACCCAGAACTTCCGAGCAGTAGAAATGTGTTTGTTTTATTGAGAGGAGCCTATCCTATTGAGCTTTAGCCCTGCTGGATAAATTAATATCATCTGCTGCTTAAAGCTCACCACTAGTCAGCTAAGTAGTGCCATAAGGAAGGAAACTGTAGTGAAAAAAAGCGAGAAAAAAAGAAGAAAGTAAAATATA